>CM055117.1:471752717-474152717 GCA_029206835.1 Rana muscosa | reverse complement strand
TGTGTTAGAAACATACACAATTGGAATGTCTAAACCTTTAATTAAGCCAAAGAATGTTCCTAAAAAGGTGAGTCTACACATGCAAGAGAGAAAGTTTATGTTTAGTCTGTGTGTTCAGAAAAAGCACCGGCATCATACAAATGGCAGGTATTCCTCACCAGAATGTAAATTTGGCACTGTATTTGCACAGGAAATCATTTTTATTAATTTTCAGCTAATTTAAACCCTTTTACATGCACTCTCTCACCTGTGGCAGTAGCTCTGAGCTGAGCGATGCTGCAACAGGGAAGATCGTGGACCACACATGCGTGGGGGTTGAGAGCTCACTACCGTGGTAGTAAGGTGAGCAATAATGTCTTAGCAATGTCCTAGAAACAAGGCAGGACAGGATGATGCCATCTATGGGAGTTTTTTTTCAGCCAGGCTTTGAGAGGTACGTAAGCGGCCTAAACCTATAGCAAAGGCATTATTTGACTGGATTATGACTAAGGCCTTATAGGCTGAAACGCGTCAACTATTCTCATTTGCATTTGTTCACTGTGGCTTGCCAATAAAAGCAAAGATATTTTAAAGAGCAACAACCGGAGTGCGGGTCATCTTTTCCTCATTATTTGACTTTGGTCAAAGCTGCACAGTTTGGTTTCTTCTACAGGCATCCCTTACCTGCCTAGTCAGTTTTTTGTTAAACATGAACTAACCCTTTAATTTAAACGTTACCAAACCCACTGCAGAGAAATTTGCTACCTATTGTTACAGCTTGACTTATAAACATGAGTGATAATCCTTAGTAGTATGAACTTTTTTTCTGCAACTGCCATTTTAAGTAATAGAGGGTTTATTTATTTTTTAATTATGCTCAGATTAAAGATTATCATTAGCCGTATGGAATAATAAAAGTGTAAGTCCATGTAAAACTTTTTTTTGTACAGAATGGGGAAGGGTTAGACCCTTTGAATTATTTTTTCTGTCTGTAGGCATTTCCACCCCTCTACCTGTTCTTTTGACAGAAAGTGAGGGAAAATCCTTAATATTTACAGTTATTACCTGATCAAAAGGTGAGAAAAAAAATCCCAATGGGAATATGTGTGATAACTGTCTTAGAAATTAATACCTCTCACTTACACTATATTGTAAAAAGTATTAGGACGCCTGCCTTTACACGCACATGAACTATGGCATCCCAGTCTTATTCCGTAGGGTTCAATATTGAGTTGGCCCACCCTTTGCAGCTATAACAGCTTCAACTGTTCTGAAAAGGCTGTCCACAAGGTTGTGTCTATGGGAATGTATGACCATTATTCCAGAAGCGCATTTGTGAGGTCAGGAACTGATGTTGGTCAAGAAGACCTGGCTCTCAGTCTCCGCTCTAATTCACCCCAAAGATGTTCTGTCGGGTTGAGGTCAGGACTCTGTGCAGGCCAGTCAAGTTCCTCCACCCCAAACTTGTTCATCCATGTCTTTATAGACCTTGCTTTGTGTACTGGTTGAAATCATTTGGTGGAGGGGGGATTATGGAGTGGGGTTGTTTTTTTTAGGGGTTGGGCTTGGCCCCTTAGTTCCAGTGAAGGGAACTCTTAAGGCGTCAGCATACCGAGACATTTTGGACAATTTCATACTCCCAACTTTGTGTGAACAATTTGGTGATTGCCCCTTCTTGTTCTAACATAACTGTGCACCAGTCCACCAAGCAAGGTCCATAAAGATATGTCATAGTGAGTTTGGGGTGGAGGAACTTGACTGGCCTGCAAAGAGTCCTGACCTCAACTCGACAGAACAACTTTGGGATGAATTAGAGCGGAGACTGCGAGCCAGGCCTTCTCGGCCAACATCAGTTCCTGACCCCACAAATGCGCTTCTGGAAGAATGGTCAAACATTCCCATAGACACACTCTTAACCACTTAAGCCCCGGACCATTTGGTAGCTAGAGGACCAGAGGTGAATTCAGAATTTTGCACTGCGCTGCTTTAACTGTAAATTGTGCGGACATGCAATGTTGTACCCAAACAAAATTTGCGTCCTTTTCTTCCCACAAATAGAGCTTTCTTTTAATGGTATTTGATTGCCTCTGCGATTTTTATTTTTTGCAATATAAACGGAAAAAGACCGAAAATTTTGAAAAAAAATGATATTTTCTACTTTTTGTTATAAGAAAAATCGAATAAACTCAATTGTAGTCATACATTTAGGCCAAAATGTATTCAGCCACATGTTTTTAGTAAAAAAAATGTCAATAAGCGTATATTTATTGGTTTGTGCAAAAGTTATAGAGTTTACAAACTAGGGTACATTTTCTGAAATTTACACAGCTTTAAATTTATGACTACCTATCTCATTTCTTGAGGTGCTAAAATGACAGGGCAGTACAAAACCCCCCCAAATGACCCCATTTTGGAAAGTAGACACCCCAAGGAAATTGCTGAGAGGCATGTTGAGCCCATTGAATTTTTTATTTTTTTGTCCCAAGTGATTGAATAATGACTAAAAAAAAAAAAAAAAAAAATTACAAAAAGTTGTCACTAAATGATATATTGCTCACACATGCCATGGTTATATGTGGTATTTCACCCCAAAATACATTTTGCTGCTTCTCCTGAGTACGGGGATACCACATGTGTGGGACTTTTTGGGAGCCTAGCCGCGTACGGGACCCCGGAAACCAAGCACCGCCTTCAGGATTTCTAAGGGCGCAAATTTTTGATTTCACTCCTCACTACCTATCACAGTTTCGAAGGCCATAAAATGCCAAAATAGCACAAAACCCCCCCAAATGACCCCATTTTAGAAAGTAGACACCCCAAGGAAATTGCTGAGAGGCCTGTTGAGCCCATTGAATATATTTTTTTTTGTCCCAAGTGATTGAATAATGACAAAAAAAAAAACAAAAAAAAAAATTACAAAAAGTTGTCACTAAATGATATATTGCTCACACATGCCATGGTTATATGTGGAATTACACCCCAAAATACATTTTTCTGCTTCTCCTGAGTACGGGGATACCACATGTGTGGGACTTTTTAGGAGCCTAGCCGCGTACGGGACCCCGAAAACCAAGCACCGCCTTCAGGATTTCTAGGCACAAATTTTTGATTTCACTCCTCACTACCTATCACAGTTTCGAAGGCCATAAAATGCCAAAATCGCACAAAACTCCCCCAAATGACCCCATTTTGGAATATAGACACCCCAAGCTATTTGCTGAGAGGAATGGCGAGTATTTTACAGCTCTCATTTGTTTTTGAAAATGAAGAAAGAAAATATATATATATATATTTTTTTTTTTTTTTCAATTTTCAAAACTTTGTGACAAAAAGCGAGATCTGCAAAATACTCACAATACCTCTCAGCAAATAGCTTGGGGTGTCTACTTTCCAAAATGGGGTCATTTGGGGGGGTTTGTGCTATCTGGGCATTCCATGGCCTCCGAAACTGTGATAGGCAGTGAGAAGTGAAATCAAAAATTTACACCCTTAGAAAGCCTGAAGGCGGTGCTTGGTTTTTGGGGTCCCGTACATGGCTAGGCTCCCAAAAAGTCTCACACATGTGGTATCCCCGTACTCAGGAGAAGCAACAGAATGTATTTTGGGGTGTAATTCCACATATGCCCATGGCATGTTTGAACAATATATCATTTAGTGACAACTTTGTGCAAAAAAAAAATAAAAAAAAAAAATTGTCGTTTTTCCGCAACTTGTGTCAACATATAAAATATTCCATGGACTCGACATGCCTCTCAGTATATAGCTTGGGGTGTCTACTTTCCAAAATGGGGTCATTTGGGGGGGTTTTGAACTGTTCTGGCATTTTATACACAACATTAGGAAGCTTACATCCACTCTTCTAACCACTTGAAGACAAAGCCCTTTTTGACACTTTTTGTTTACATGAAAACATTTTTTTTTTTGCAAGAAAATTATGTTGATCCCCCAAACATTATATATATTTTTAAAGCAAAGGCCCTACAGATTAAAATGGTGGGTGTTGCATTTTTTTTTTCTACACAGTATTTGCGCAGCGATTTTTCAAACGCATTTTTTGGGTTAAAAAATACACTTTTTTTAATTTTAATGCACTAAAACACACTATATTGCCCAAATGTTTGATGAAATAAAAAAGATGATCTTAGGCCGAGTACATAGATACCAAACACGACATGCTTTAAAATTTCGCACAAACGCGCATTGGCGACAAACTACATACATTTTTAAAAGCCTTTAAAAGCCTTTACAGGTTACCCCAGTAGATTTACAGAGGAGGTCTACTGCTAAAATGATTTCCCTCGATCTGACCTTCGCGGTGATACCTCACATGCATGGTGCAATTGCTGTTTACATATGACGCCAGACCGACGCTTGCGTTCGCCATTGGGCAAGAGCAGGGCAGGACAGGGGTGCTTTTTTTTCTTTTTTTTTTATTATTAATTTTGCTTTTTTATTTTATTTTTAAATTGTTCCTTCCAAGTATTTTTTTTTTTAATCATTTTTATTGTTATCTCAGGGAATGTAAATATCCCCTATGATAGCAATAGGTAGTGACAGGTACTCTTTTTTTGAAAAAACTGGGGTCTTCTAGACCCTAGATTTTTCCTCTGCCCTCAAAGCATCTGACCACACCAAGATCGGTGTGATAAAATGCTTTCCCAATTTCCCAATGGCGCTTTTTATATCCGGGGGGGGCATTCCCTCCCACTGCTTGTAAAAGCAGTCCAGAGGCTAATTAGCCACTAGGATTGCTTTTACATGAAAGCCGGCCGCAGGCTGAAAAGAATGATACCAAGATGATACCTAAACCCGCAGGCATCATTCTGGTATAAACATTCAAAGTCCAGCAACATACCAGTACGTTGCTGGTCCTTGTTGGACATGTATTGTAATCTTTTTATTTCATGCAGCCAGTTGGCTGAACGAAAAAAGAGATTGATCGGTGGGTATGCCCACCATTAGAATACCGCCCTTCATCCACCCACTTCCAATGATGGGCATACACGCACCATTTATATATGCCGAAGCATGGGGGCATCCTCCCGCAAAAAAGTTATGCCGCACACACATGGTCGGACTTTTCCACGGGCAAGCCTCCGTCGGAATTTCGACCGTATGTACGCGGCATTAGGAGCAAAATCGCTCCTCCGCCCCTGCTGCCCCAATGCTTCGGCATATTTGCTTTTTTTTTTTAACTGTGGTGGTGAAATCACCTCCTACAGCACTGGAGTCGCAGGGATCAGGCCTGTCTCTGCGAATGCTGCAGTTATGTGTGTTTTTGTTTTGTAAGTGACAGTGATCGATCGATACTGCACTTGGGTGGCCTGGGCTGGACGGAGGGGCAAAACGCAGGTGCCAGCAGGTATCTGGGCTGATCCCGCTAACACTGCGTGTTTGGGAACCCTAAACTGCTGGGGACGCTAGTATAGATCTGATCAGATCAGATATTGATCTGTTCAGATACTATACCACTAAGGGGGGTGTATGCTTCACGCGTGGGTGTTAGCGTTACTGGCACTAACCTGACGCTGCCTGGGGTGTGACTCAGACCCTCTCTGACGCTAAAACCTAATTGATATCACCCGCCGGGTGATCAGGGGGTTAAACCTTTATTGGGTTATATACACGGCGGGTGCCCTGACACTATAAAAAGCAAACTAACTAACCAGCGTCACCCGTAACACTTATATGGTGATCACTGGTGAAAGGGTTAACTAGGGGCAATCAGGGGGTTAAAACCTTTATTAGATAATATATGGGGGTACCTGACGCTATAAAAACCTGCGGCGAACCTAAAAAAAATTACCAGCTACCGATCTGCATCACCGACACTAAGACAGCGTTTAGAAAAACGATTGCTTAGCGACAGTGGTGATGGGGGTGAAAGGGTTACCTGGGGGGGCGATCAAGGGGGTTAAACCTTTATTAGATAATATATTGGGGTACCTGACGCTATAAAAACATGCGGCGAACCTAAAAAAAATTACTGGCTACCGATCTGCATCACCGACACTAAGACAGCGTTTAGAAAAACAATTGCTTAGCGACAGTGGTGATAGGGGGTGAAAGGGTTACCTGGGGGGCGATCAAGGGGGTTAAACCTTTATTAGATAATATATTGGGGTACCTGACGCTATAAAAACCTGCGGCGAACCTAAAAAAAATTACCGGCTACCGATCTGCATCACAGACACTAAGACAGCGTTTAGAAAAACGATCGCTTAGTGACAGTGGTGATAGGGGGTGAAAGGGTTACCTGGGGGGCGATCAAGGGGGTTAAACCTTTATTAGATAATATATTGGGGTACCTGACGCTATAAAAACCTGCGGCGAACCTAAAAAAAATTACTGGCTACGATCTGCATCACCGACACTAAGACAGCTTTTAGAAAAACAATTGCTTAGCGACAGTGGTGATAGGGGGTGAAAGGGTTACCTGGGGGGCGATCAAGGGGGTTAAACCTTTATTAGATAATATATTGGGGTACCTGACGCTATAAAAACCTGCGGCGAACCTAAAAAAAATTACCGGCTACCGATCTGCATCACAGACACTAAGACAGCGTTTAAAAAAACGATCGCTTAGTGACAGTGGTGATAGGGGGTGAAAGGGTTACCTGGGGGGCGATCAAGGGGGTTAAACCTTTATTAGATAATATATTGGGGTACCTGACGCTATAAAAACCTGCGGCGAACCTAAAAAAAATTACTGGCTGCCGATCGGCATCACTGACGCTAAGACAGCGATCAGAAAAATGATCGCTAAGCGACAGTGGTGATAGGCGGTGAAAGGGTTATCTGGGGGTGATCAGGGGGTTAAACCTTTATTAGGGGGGGTTAGGGGGCTACACTGGACCTAAGACTAAACTTTGGTGACACTTTTACAGTCACAAATGTCACTGATTGCAGTGATCACTAAATAAATGATCACTGCAATCAGTTAAACTGTGACTGGGGGCTGGGGGGGTGATCTGGGGGGTGATCTGGGGTGATCTGGGGGGCCTGGGGGGGCGATTTATGTCCCTATGTGTCCTGGTGTCAGTGTAGTGTTGTGTGCACTGACCTGATATCTTCTCTTGTACGGCGCTCGGTATATGTGAGCGCCGCACCAGAGATGACATCACTTCCTCCTGCTCCCTCTGTCTGACACAGACAGAGGGGGCATTTCCATTCGCCGGGAGCGATCGCGAGGGGGTGGCCAGAAACGAATGGCTGCCCCCTCATCCCGGAACGCTCCCGGACACTTAGCCACCGCTCACTGTATAGGAGGGGGGTCCGATCGGACCCCCCAACTGTACAAAGGCAATCACGTATGCTCTACGTGATTGTGCCTGTCGGTGCCATTCTGCCGACGTATATATACAGTGAGCGGTCGTTAAGTGGTTAAACCTTGTGGACAGCTTTATCAGAAGAGTTGAAGCTGTTATAGGGATGGCATTAAAGTTCATGTGCATATAAAGGCAGGCAAACCCATATTTTGGACAATTGTTCACTGTGAGGATATCTCAGCATTTGCACAGCTGCCAGAAATAATTTCATCATCTGCTTCATCTAGTGGCCATAATGTGGTATTTTTCTGATGTACTTCAAACAGGAAAATACATTATAGGCACTAGATGGAGCTGATGATCATAGTAAATAAATATATTTGACACATTAGAGGGATGGTTTGACACAAATGTTAAGACATCTGCACAATATTTTTTTTTTTATAAATAAGTCCTTAACAGTCTCTCTCTTGCTTCCTACTGCTGACAGGCTGCTCAGATACCACACATCAGATAAAGGAAAGCTTCTACAACAAAGGCAATGAATAATCATGTTGCTGACTTAGACCCCTTTCACACAGAGGAGGTTTTCAGGCGGTTTAGTGCTAAGAATAGCGCCTAAATACCGCCTGAAAACTCCTGCCCTTTCAGTCTCAATGTGAAAGCCAGAGGGCTTTCACACTGAGGCGGTGCGCTAGCAGGACCGCTCCAAAAGTCCTGCTAGCAGCATCTTTGGAGTGGTGAGAGGAGCGGTGTGTTTACCGCTCCTTCCCATTGAAAGTAATGGGAAACCGCGGTAATACCGCCGGCAATGCGCCTCTGCAGAGGAGCATTGCCGGCGGTATTAACCCTTTTTTGGCCGCTAGCGGGGGTTAAAACCGCACCGCTAGCGGCCGTATACCGCTGCAATTCCGCGGCAATTACGACGGTATAGCGCCGCTAAAAATAGCGGCGCTATACCGCCACCGCACCCACCACCCCAGTGTGAAAGGGGCCTAAAAGTGGTTTCAAAGGCTAAAGTTTTTTTTACCCTAATGCATTCTCTGCATTAACCACTTAAGGACCGGAAGATTTTCCCCCTTAATGACCAGGTCATTTTTGTGATACGGCACTGCGTCGCTTTAACTAACAATTGTGCGGTCTTGCGGTGCTGTACCCAAACAAAATTGACATCCTCTTTTTCCCACAAATAGAGCTTTCTTTTTGTGGTATTTGATCACCTTTGCATTTTTTATTTTTTGCGCTAACGCCGTACAGTGGGTGCGCGCACGCCTCCAATAGCTGTAAAATGGACCGACGCACAGCTACGGCGATTCGTGGGAACGACCTGACCTGCCGCAGTATAATGATGGCGTCTGGTCAGCAAGTGGTTAAAGGAGTTGCAAAGGCAGAAGTTTTTTATCTTAATGCATTCCATGCATAAGAGAAAAAACTTTTTGTGTGTAGCAGCCTACCCAGCACCCCCTTATTACTTACCTGCGCCCCATCTCTCTCCAGCAATGTCATGAATGTCTAAGCCATCCGGGACACTCCTCCTGATTGGCTGATACACAGCAGCGGTGCTATTGACTCCCGCGGCTGTAAAACAAAGTCAGTCAACCAATCAGGGGAGAGAGGGGGCGGAGCCGGGTCAGGGGGCTCCATGTCTGAATGGACACACAGAGCTGTGACTCGGCTCCAGTGCCCCCATAGGAAGCTTCTGACTGTGGGGTGCACTCGATAGGAGGGAGGGGCCAGGAGCAGAAAAGAGGGATCAGAGAAGAGGAGGATCTGGCCTGCTCTGTGCAAAACCAACTGCACAGTGAAAGGAATTATAATATGTTTGTTATTTAAAATAAAATAAAAAAAAACAAGCCTTTACAATCACTTTAAAGAGGAAGTTAACCCTGATGGGTTTTACTTCCTATTTTGCTCCCTGCAAACCCTGCAAATTAAAAGCATAATGGGCTAGTATGCATCGCATACTAGTCAATTATGTGACACTTACCTGCCAACGAATCCAGCGCTGTCCCCTGTGCAGGTTGCGTCCACCTTCTCGCCCCTCTTCCTTCCGGGGCTGCGGACTCCGGCTCTGTGACTGGTCGGAGCCGCGTGACGTCACTTCTGCGCATGCGCGTGGGAGCCATCAGTAAAGGCACACACTAGGGAAGAAACGGCACGGAGGTCCGTTTCTTCACAGCGCATGCGCCAATTACATCATCGGCGCACTACAAGTGAAATATCTCCTAAACGGCGAACATTTAGGAGATATTTCCACTACCTATAGGTAAGCCTGATTCTAGGCTTACCTATAGGTAAAAGTCAGGAGGGAGGGTTTACAACCACTTTAAGGTAAAAAAAACATCCACTTTCCTCTCCCCCCGCCAGGCCCCCTAAATACTTACCGGAGCCCAATCTCAATCCGGCACTGTGCCTGAGAGCAACAACGTTGATCTCTCTCTCCTCACAGGACATGGAGGAAGCAGCAGGAGTCATTGGCTCCTGCTGCTGTCAATCAAATCCTGTAAGGAGGGGGCAGGGCTGAGCCCCACTGTGTGTGTCTATATATGAACACAGCTTGGCTCGACATCAAGACCACACAAGTGCCCCCATAGCAAGAGCACCGGGGGTGTGCTCAAAAAGAGGAGGTTTGGGGCTGCTCTGTTCAAACCATTGTACAGAGCAGGTAAGCATAAAATGTTTTCTATTTTTTTTTAAAAATTACATTTACAATCACTTTAACAACAGCATGAAAGGTTGTGTGTGCTGCTAAACTACTTACAGCAGAAAAGTTGGTTACTATTAAAAAGTAAACAAAAGCAATATCTATGGATAGGGGATGTTTTGGCAAAAAAAGCAGCACATTGGTAAGCTTAAAGTGTATTTACAATTTTGCAGTCAAATTTTTGAAAATCTTGCTATATTTGTTATGTGTTCCCATTCACACAGCATTTTTTCTTTTTGTATTTCTTACTTTCTAGATGTTTCTCAAGACAAGGTGTCATGGCTGACTGCAAGATTTCTTTGAACGATGTCAGAGTTAGTCTGTCCCAAATCTGTCCTCATTGATAGTGTTCATATCTAGTTACAACTGATACAAAAGAGAGGGGGCGGGGACAAACATGAGACTTTATATGAGGCATATATCCACTAATAAATAAGGTACATATATATCTTTTGTGTAAACCATAAATATATCCATTGGTAGGTATAATACATATGTATCATTGGTATAACCATAAATAACAAAAAGTGTATAAGAACAAATGTTTATTGTATTAGTACATTCCAGCCAAAAACCGGTACAGAATTAAAAACATAGGTAGACAATTGCACACAGCAGCATCACATGGAAATCATTGCATTCATAAAATGTGTACAAGTAAAAACTATATAGACACAAAATACCAAAATTGGGGTAACTGTTAAAAATATTAGAATTGATGACCAATAATGGTAATAATGGATAATTCCATAATAAAAACGGTCAGGATTGCATCCTAATGCTCTGTGCATTAAGTGAAAAAATTAACTTCCTCAGGAGGATACTGAGGATCTGCCTGCACAGTACAGAGAGGGTTATTTATGGCAAACACAGCTGCCCAGCCACCTCACAAACAAAGAGAACTATGCAGGATTTTTCCTTGCTAGAGGGTCCAGAATAGAGCATATAGGAAAAAAGTAAGCTGCAATTTTTTACTTTTTTGAAGTTATGCTATGTGAATGGGAACATGTAACAAATATAAGGTAGATTTTATCCCAATTTGGCCGCAAAAGGGGAAAAACACTTTAGGACTGACCCTAAAAAGAATCTATACCAGTTTAAAAAGTTAGTTGTTGGCACGGTGGTACTTTTACACACTTTATTGGAGAAAACAAACATAGTAATAATGTACAATACAGTGGCCTAAAACAACAATATTATCCAATTAACTTTTAACTTTTATTAATTTACAGCAGGAGTAAGAAGATAATTGCTTATTGTTTTATCTAGACTGCTGTTGTTTGTACATTGCTTTTCCTCATTACACTTGTCAGTTTGTTTTGTTGCGGTCATCATGTATGATTCTGTATAGCTCAGTATTATATATAGCCTAGAAATAGATTCTATTTATGTTACTTTATTATGCATGTTATTTGAAATGAGAGATGCAAAACACTAGTTAACAATTTGTTACATGAATATTTAGATTTTGCAAAATTAGTTACCGGGATAATCACAGTTAACAATATTATATATTTCTTGCTCATAGAAAAAGTTAGTTTCAGCTTCCATCATGCACAATAGATGATGAAAACCTTAATCATTTAGAATTTATTCCCTCTGGTCAGACCTTGAACAGAGGGACAATGCAGTGAAGGAAAGTGAGGAAAGGCTTAACAACAAACTGCAGTAATTAACAAAAAGTGAATGGATTCAGGTAACCTCCAACAATAAGGTCTTTTGTAATTGGAATATTTCCATTCTAATATAAAGACCAATGAAGTGTGCATTACTTAATGGACAGAGACATAAATCATTACAGTGCCAGGATAAGATGACTTCTGTTACAGTAAATAAATAGAACATTTTAAAGGGAGCAGGATGAGTCTATAGCTGACTTCTGTGTTATAATGACTTTCAAGATTAGAAAGATTGCCTTTGAAATGTGACTCCATGCTGTAAACTTCAAATGCTTGCTTTACCATTCACCAACCTTTAACAGGAAACATTCACTGGGAAAACAAATCTTTTCATTTGGTTGTACACATATTGGTGTATTTTAAGTGTAATTTATTATTTTGACTTAAAGTGGAATTAAATGTAAAAATTTAAATATGGCTGACAGGTAGGATTTTCATGACAGATGACATCCTGCCTATCGGCATTTGTGTATGCTGTGTATGCCCAACTCAGTGTACATTTACGGCATGGCTATATCTCAAGATGGTGTGACATGACACCAATCAAGAGGCCAAGGAGTGAGAACCTGGAAGAAAGACCAGGAGAAGATGGAAACACCCATGAAGATCAGGGGGCTGACACCCCATCACTGGAGAAGATCACTTCCAAAGTAAGTCTGCCATAATATGCTAATATGTGGAACATGCTAGAAGCTCCAGAGGGCCCTTTTTTCAGATCTGCTTTTAAGTGTTTCTGTTGTCTTGTTATTAACTAAAGCCCTGTACGCACGATCAGAAAATGTAAAAAAATAATATACAGTTTTCGAATCGATTGTACGATAATCTGATCGTAAGTACATAGCTTTCATCCGAAATTATCTGAAGGAACAAACACGAAAACTTTCCTCGTACTATACCAAATCATATGATTTTAATTTAATCAGTACAGTTTTCGTCTGAAAATACAGTACATATACAATACAATACATTACATCACTTCCAATTTTTTTTTCTGTCGTACAAACATTTTTGAACTTTAGTAACCTCTTTCTTTTCGATATGGAGACTAGCATGCAAAAAAATTTTTTTTCCATAAAACTTGGCATGAAGCTGGCCATCTGAGAAGACTTCTTACCTTTCATTTCTACACATGAACAGTTTATCATTAGTTCTGTAAGGAACAATATTCATAGTTGAGAATATTCCACTGTGCCTAATTTCTGGGGTATGTTGTAATTGTCAAACAAATGGAATGGGAGACTGGGCACTGACCTAGGAAACATGTACCAAACAAAAATAAAAATAAACTTCCCTTTGGCAAGGAGCAGCAATTTTAATAATTGCTCAAGGTGCAACATAAAAAAATTCAAAATTCTTCCAAAATTCCTGGGGGATGCCTCTAAATTGCCTGTGAAGTGGCACATCTATATCATGTATACAACCTTTACCCCTAAAGTGGTTCTAAAGGCCTAAGGTTTTTCACCTTAATGCATTCTATCAATTAGGGTAAAAAACCTTCTGAGTGCAGCTCCCTCCCCAGCCCCCTGAGCCCTAGAAAGTGCATGCGAGCTTTCGGCTCTCCGGGGTCTCTCTCTCTTCTCATTGGCTCAATCACAGCCAGAGACCCAATGGAGAGAGAGTCGAGGGGGGCAAACCATGCTCCATGTCTGAATGGATATACAGAGCATGGCTCAGGAGAGAGCCTGCTTGAAAGCTTCCATAGCAAGAGGCTTGCTATTGTGGGCACTCAGCAGGGCGGAGGAGCCAGGACTGCCAGCGAGGACCCTAAAGAAGAGGATCAGGGCTTCTCTATAAACCAATGCAAAGAGCAGGTAAATATAACACGTTTGTTATTTTTTAGAATCACTTAAATTTTAAACATGGCTTTTAGATTCCAATAGGCTCTCCACCCGCTGGCCCTTTTTTTGTGGACTCCCCTTTACAATCCATACAAAAACTGAGAGTCAGTTATGAATTTAGTTGGGGGAGCCCCATTGCTGAATGAGCCAGGGAGGGGTTAGTCACTGGTTGATAGATTGCTGGTGACTGCTGAATCCCTAACATCCAAGATCCCCGAACAAGAAACTGTCACATTTAGAAATAGTAGTAATATCTCTGCTAAATGTTTCACTTACCTTTGCAGCTGGAAGTTCAGCTCGTCACCATTGCTATGCAACAGGGCCATTTTTCTTGTTTTGTTTCTTTGGCCTTACAAATGTTGCAATTTCATATGTGACTGTATTAGAAAAGGCTTAATAATAGCACAAATTATATAACGGGAACAGTTCAACCATTGAGGTCACAGTAAGATGATATTAAAGGAACCAAAAAGCCTACCTTTAAACCTTCTGTTACAAGAAAGCAAAGCTGAACCTTGCAACAATTACTAAAAGATTAACAGAACTTAAAGTGGTCGTAAAGCCACTATATTATGATGATATAATCCCCTCTGTTTTATAAGGACATGTGCCCCACTGCATGTGTTTTATTAAAAATATGCAGATTTCTACCTGATGTCAGAGTGCCTCCCGGTGCTCACGTGACTCTTCGCTGCTCTCCTCTCCTCTCCCGGGCTAACAGCTCCAGTGGACAGGGCCGAGAACGCCTGCTGATGTCAACCGGGAGTAGGGAAGGAGAGAAGGAGAGCGTTCAGCAGTCACGTGAGTGCCGGGAGGTGCTCTGAAATCAGGGAGAAATCTGCATATTTTTTATAAAACACATGCAGTGGGGCACATGTCCCTTATTTAACAGAGGGGATTGTGTCATCATAAAATAAAATTGATTTTGTAACCATGGGCAAAACACTATTATTAGTCCCACGTCCCTTAATTGAATAGATATAGGGGAATTTTATGGGATTTTTAAGGTGCAAAATAAGGTACAGTGAACTCAAGAGATAATGTAAAAAGTTTTATTTAAAGACAAATGAAAAATTGTTTAAAAACAATTATGGCAAGTACGGAAGACACAGTTTTATGGATACAGCACTTTTGAATGGAATTCCCAACATGTTTCGCCCATATTCCTGGCTTCTTCAGGAGATACTGTCCATTTGAGGTACAAGCCTTCTATTGAAATAAAATATACATATAATAATCATATCAAAAATCATGATATTAAAAATATATAATATACATACATTTATTTATTCACTCATTTTGGAAATAGATTTTTCGATACATATAGATATTTACATACATGTGCACAGTCAATTTAACAACATCCTTACTCACCCTGGTCTCTTGAAATATTGTATACTATGATCAAGCAAATATATGGGTCGAGATGTCTGTCAGGGTCATGAAGGCCAAGAGCTATAGGTGACCATAGGGAGTATTTAAGGGCCAGCTACGATAACATGACGGGTACTAGAATTAATTTATGTATCACAAAATGGGAATAAATCTCCAACAGCAAAAAATAAGTAAATAAAAAAGGGGATCAACTTACAAAACAAAGTTTTGCAATAGACTCAATACCCAGGGGCACAGACTCTCTGCACAGCAGGATACTTGTATCTAAATCTTCAAAAGCCAAGAAGAAACAAAAAAGGCTTCAGGTGCACATAGTAAAAAGAAGAAATCAAACCACTAACAGGGAGCGCTCAATTGGGCTCTTCAGACCAGCAAGAACTGGCATTTCATCAGATGTATAATATACAAGGATAATGTTCATATATACAAGTACCTGGCGTTCTGCAGTGGCATATATGTCCCTGTGGTTCCAGAAGCATGTGATACCCAAAACAAGCGGCCTTAAATACCCCCCATCCGGCCTGTCAGGCTAGATGCGGACTAAATGACAGCGCCGCGCATACGTGAACTACATCACATCCGCCGCTCAACCCGTCGCTGCTGGGTCCCAAAGTTCAGGCCGCGAGGGGACAAAAAAGCTCCCTCTGGTGGTCGGAGGGAGATAATCACTCTCAGAACAATAATGGACACTGGAACAGGCGGAAAAAGGGAAGAAGGAGGAGGAAAACGGGAGCCACACAGACAGCGCGGTGAACTGGGCGCTGTCCAGAAAACCCGGAATCAGACGCCCTGGGCATCCATATGGTAACCCCGGGTGCTCAAAGGCAACCCAACCAGCAGGCAGACTTTCCCATAAATACACAAGTAATTGAAAAAAAAGAGAGGAGAAAAAGGTGGAATAGTTTTAAAGGGAAAAAAATATTTTCAAATATTCACAACAAAATAAATATTTGGTATAAACACAAGCAAAATAGCAATTAATAAGAAAATCATATAACTACATTATTCTCACTATATAGAAACAACATAATTGTTAAAAATAATATACTAGTGGAAACTTTAATATTGCAAGTACATCACCAAACAGATTTCATGGCCAAATCCCAGAGAGATAAAAAGGGGGGGGGACTACCAATCTCTCCTCCCACTGCTGGGTCCACATATGGTGAGGATGTTCAACGGCCTTGGGGAGGGGGGCTCCTTCCCTAGGGATACCTTGCGAGCGCATATCTCCCTTATTCATAAGGAAGGTAAGGACCCAACAGCGTGCGGCAGCTACAGGCCCATTTTCCTATTAAACACGGACCTAAAGCTTTTCACTAAAATCCTAGCCAACAGATTGACCCAACTTACGCTGGATATCATTCACTTAGACCGAGTGGGTTTTGTCCCTGCCCGAGAGGCTAGGGATAATACCACCAAGGTACTCAACTTGATCCACATAGCGACCACGTCAAAGACACCCTGCATCTTTCTCAGCACAGATGCTGAGAAGGCGTTCGACCGTGTCAATTGGACCTTCATGTTTTCCATCCTTAAACAAATTGGCTTGGGGCCTAAAATGCTCGAATGGATGTCCAATATATATTCCATACCCTCGGCCCAGGTCAAAGCCAATGGAATTTTATCTGAAACTTTCCCTATCACGAACGGGACCAGACAGGGGTGCCCACTCTCACCCATACTCTTTGCGTTGGCTTTAGAACCATTCCTGTGCACGGTGCGCGCACACCCCGACATTACAGGGATCACTGTGAGTGATGCACAATTTAAAATCTCGGCGTATGCAGATGATTTATTGTTCTCCTTGACCAACCCGGTAGTGTCCCTACCGAACCTGCTCCGGGAGTTTGATAGATACGGAAACCTTTCCAATCTAAAAATGTATTTTGACAAATCGGGAGCAATGAGGATTAATATTTCTCCCACTAGATTGAGCTCACTGAAATCCCAGTTCAAATTTAAATGGTCAGACTGTTCTCTCAAGTACCTGGGAACTTTGATCCCGGGCGATTTGAAGCACACCTTCGACCTCAACTTTCCACCCTTATTGACCAAGGTCCGTCTGTTGTTACAGGAGTGGACCAGGGGCTTGCATTCCTAGTTTGGTAGGTGCAACCTCATAAAATGTCCATCCTCCCTAAAATTTTGTACTTGTTCCAGGCATTGCCAATCAGGATTACACCCCTGTACTTCAAACAGGTTAATTCCCTTTTCGTTAACTTTATATGGGCTAACTCCCAACCCCGACTACGTAGACGTCTTTTGACACTGCCGAAACATCTCAGAGGACTGGCCCTACCAGATTTAGGTAATTATTATGGGGCATCTTGGCAGAATCATAGACTGGAACCGCCACAGTAAGTCTAAACTCTGGGTCCAACTAGAACAAGCCCAAACAGTGGTGCCGCTGAAGGGTGCCACCTGGTGTTTTGACCAACTACCCCCCGCCCTGACTTCCCACCCTGTTATTGGCACCACCCTTCGGGTAGGGGCGGCAAACTTATTATCAACCCACCTTTCCTCGGGTGAATCTCCCCTTTACCCAATATTGGCAAATACAGCGTTCCCCCCCGGCCTGGAATCGGCGGAATACATGTCACTTACATCGACGGGGAGGGACCAGGCCTCCCATTTCTTGGAGGACGCTCAGTGGCCCTCTGTTCAAGCCCTGACTAGCGACGCAGGACACTTTCGACTTCCGTTTTGGAAGGCGATTCGCCTACATCACTTCCTACATTCAATACCAAACCCGACACAATATCAGAGAGAACTGACCACCTTTGAAGAATACTGCAGGGACGAGGGGACGCTGCCTATCCTATCCAAAACATATGCACTACTTAACTCCCCTCCCACACAACCTGACTTGCCCTTCCGGCAGAAATGGGAAACAGACCTACAACGCTCGTTCACTGACACACAAAAAACAGATGATAATTCGATTCTCCTTGAAAACATTGATATGCACAAAAATCCAAGAACTTAACTTCAAGATCTTGACCAGGTGGTACTACACACCCCAGGTATTGCATAGATACTTCCCTAATTCCACAAACCAATGTTGGAGATGTCAGACTGAGGTGGGGACGCTTCTTCATATCTTCTGGTCCTGTCCCCGTTTGCAACACTTCTGGACAACAGTTAGAACTATCATTCAGAAATTTACCGACCATGTAATCAGTAACGACCCCGCCTTTTTCCTGCTTCATGCTATCTCAATACCGGCACGGAGCTATAAGAAGTCAATCATTCGGCACTTACTGAATGCAGCCAAATCCTGCATCCCCCTCAGATGGAAGAAAAGTTCACCCCCGTCAGTGGGGCTGTGGTTGTGCAGAGTGGAGGACATCAAAAAGATGGAGGATTTAGTCCTCACTGCCCAAAACAAACAAGAAAAGCACTCTGAGGCGTGGAGGCTCTGGAACATCTTCATCTTTTCTGATGAGGGATCGGCCCTACTTAACTCTTAATCTGACAAGGGGATACAGCCTTGATAGTCATTACGGCTGGAGACGCGCTTATAACTCTGGGTCACCCTCCCCCCACTTTTCCCTTTCCCTTCACCCCCGCCCTCCCATCTCCCCTTTTTTTCTTCTCACTTTCCCTTTTTCATTGTCTTTCTTTTAGTAATTCCAGTTGTTTTTTGTGTTTTTTTTTCTCAGGGACCGTTGTGGGTCCTTTCCCGACCCCCCTTTTTTTTAGGGTCAATTCTTATCATTTCTGTTGTTCTCTCCCCCTTTTTTCTCTCTCTCTCTCTCTCTATTTCTCTCGCTCTCTTTCTTCTTTTTTAATTAATGGGATACAAGAATTGGACAGGGCAATCGGAATCCTGATAGTGTGACATGGTGATACCCCCTACCGGACGACCATAGAGTAAGGTCAAACATCTGGGGAGGATATTGAACAGATAGTCACGAGCTCGGCGATATTAGTACCCCATGTTGTGTTATCTACACCAGACAAACGTCCAGCCCTGTCTGAGATAAATGGTTGTGAATTTTACGTTACACTCTATTTGTATGGTGATGCTTTTATTCTATGTATGTCTATATAAAACAATAAAAATTCATATTTGAAAAAAAAGGGGGGGACCTTTGATGGAATAGGGAATTACCAAGGGGCATACGGTAGAAAAAAAGAAAAGAAAGAGAGAATGGGGAGGGGAAGGGGGGAGGGAGTTTTTTGGGGAGGAAAAAGGGGAAAGGAAAAGGAAAGGTTTTAGAGTAGAGTGGGAGAGGGAAAGGGAAGTCCTTCGAACAGCAATAGTTGATATAGAAAGGGTTTGCAGCTCAACATTTTATTTAAACCAGGAAAAACTGTAGCTTTTAAAGAATGAATCCAACGGGATTCCAACTGTAAAAGTTTTTGATCATTACATCCTCCTCTATCATCAGTGGGAATATGCTCCAGTGCAATACACTGTACCTTATTTTGCACCTTAAAAATCCCATAAAATTTGCCTATATATCATCATTATAATATAGTTTTATTAGCAGCAGGAGGGGAGGATGCTTACTGAATGACAGCTCTACTGGCCATCTCAGTAGATTGTTTTTAAAAAGAGCTGGATGAACTAAATGGATTGCTATTTGTTTTATAATAAAATACTTTTTTGCCCTTTTCAGTCTTTTCTTCTGATCTCTAGCCCTTCGTTCATGTGCATACTCCACTGTTGGAGCCTCCCAATATCGACAATGGTGGATCATGCAATGTCTGTCCGTATGGCTGTCTATACCAGTGTTTCTCAACTCCAGTCCTCAAGGCGCCCCAACAGGTCATGTTTTCAGGATTTCCCTCAGATGAAACAGCTGTGGGAATGACTAAAGCAGTTAAACTGATCAAATAACCTGTGCAAAACAATGGAGAGCCTGAAAACATGACCTGTTGGGGCGCCTTGAGGACTGGAGTTGAGAAACACTGGTCTATACAGTAGTCTTTCTACCAGGGGCACATGTTACAGAGTAAAACATTTCTATAATACTAAACTCCAGAACGTGGACCTTCTTGCCAGAATCACTAGGTCCTTATTTTTTGCATACTTAAATATTGAAAGCAACTTTTAAAATTACATTAACTTATGAGACTTGCTGATTGGGGTTGGATGCACTTTAATGAACTAAAAATGTGGGTTATTTTCTATGTGATAGATGATTAAATGGGCAACTAGTCAGCAAAGCATACTATAGTTTCCTAAGAACGAGATATTTTATGTTCTATAGCTCGGGGTATAAATGGAGAATAGAGCCTGCGTGTGTTTGGCGTACCAGAGAGACCAGTGATTACGTGGGACAGAGGGGAAGAAAAGGACACATAACAGATTATCTGTTTCATGTTCACAATCATGCCTTGTTTAAAAGAAAATTATACCCTCTAGCAAGACACATGACCCAGAATGCATTAATGTTTGTTGGCAGAGTATAAGTAGAAATGAGCCAAAAACCAAGACTGTTTGCCTAAAAGGTCATTTTATTGTAATTGTTTTATACTAAGCATCTTGTATGAAGACCTTTTGCCCCATTGGCGATGCATCTTGTGTTAAGTCTCTAAAGACGAGTTTGGGTATAATTCATCGTTGAATGATTTTAATGAAGATTACCGTACTTACAATCAATATTACCAATATTTCATGTAGTATTATATAAATTGCCAGTATAGTTATTTTTCAGTATAAGCACTGACACATGTAGTTAAATTACTCTGCTTCATAGGCTTACCTGTCTAAAGATTTATGTATCGTTATGTATTGTGTGTTTGTGCATCGTTTTTTAATTTAATAGTTCTGGACATTATATAGTTGTACATGTGAATAGGGTGAAAACAAAGAAACTCATGAAGTGGTAGATAAGATAACATCAATTATAAAGGAAAGGGCATAGTGCATAAAACTGACACATTTTAGGGCTTAAAGGTAAGGATGGCTTCAAACTGATCCACTACGCTTTGGCTGCAGTGCACTGTAGCCGTGGTTTTTGTGCGGGTTAGCTATGCTTTCCCTTAGACTTCTGTTATGTCCGGTAGAGTTTTGCTGTGCTTTCAGAAAACACACCAACATCACATTTTTGTAAAAGGGGAACGAAAACCACAGGTACACTGCACCTGTAAAGCAGATCAGTGTGAAGCCGTCCTAAGCAGTGGTGTAACAATAGCCATAGCAGCCCAGACAGCTGTGTACATGTGAAGAAAACATACCCCATCGCAGTATTATTAAAAGCTAAGTTCCCCTTTTTCAGGCAGAATTTCACCTTTCACAATAAATAGAAGCTTTTTCTAATGTCTTTTCTGCCCAAACCATCCCAATGTGCTTATCTATCACTTACCTACTCCATGGGAGCGTTGAATCTGCACCTCTTGGTTCAAAATTTAAAACAATGCACTTTGAGCCCTGACTTCCTGTAGCATTATATGACCATCCAGGAAACTTCATATCCAATCATGCACTGCCTCAATGCATCACACAGTATAGGGTGTGTTTTACCTCTCTGGACCACATCTCCCTCATTACTATACCACCTCCTTTTTTATTTCCACCCATTTTTCTACCTTTTTCTTTAGGTTTGTGCAATCTGATTGTACAACCTCCTTTAGATCTACCACCAACTATGTAGTGCAAGGACCTGCCTGATTTGATACAGATTGAATAGATTGCTCAGGTGGGTCCTTTTGTTCCATAGTTTTGTTAAATCTAAAGGCAATTGTACAGAGATTGTAAAATCAGATTGCATAGTGTATGGTTAGCTTTATATACTGTAAGTACATGGTAGGGAGACATTCAGCTGTCAATGTCCTTGTAATCCAGTTCCAGCTCAGGAAGTGGTAGGGTATAAACCCACTAATTTCTTTTTCAGGCCCCATTCACACCTAGCTTATTGGAAGTGCACGTTTTTGGTACATTTTCCCACAACACGCACAGGGCAGCCCATAGACTTCATTGACAAATGTGGCAAAGTAGATCATGGGGTATTTGGGCCCGTTGCAGTTTGCACTTTTTTTTTTTTATTTATTTAAAACAGAGAAACTGGTCCACAGGGACCACAACAACAGAAGTAATACGTTAGCATTTATACAGTCAAAGATACATATATACAGACAGATTTCCCATCAACATACAATGCACATTTTTTACAGTGCATTTGTCACATGTTTTTGCACGCAACAAAATGCACATTTGCTTCTGTGTTTGTTGTGACGTTAATTAATGGCACCAAAAGCACAACTAGTTCATTTTAGGTGTATAAAGGTGGCCATACACTATACAATTTGATTGTACAAATTCTGTACAATCTCCTTTAGAGTTACCAAAACTAAAGAGGACACACCTACAGTATCTGTCCAATCACTCTGTATCCAATCAGGCATGCCCTTGCACTGCAGAGTTAATGGTAGAGCTAAAGGATATTGTGTAATCAGATTGTATAGTGTATGGTAGGCTTTACAGACTTCCAGGGACCCACTTCTTCTGTGTTTCAGTACTACTTATCCTTCTCCAGTGTGCACACTCTGCCAAATGAACGATCTGTGCAGGGAGAAGGAGAGATACAAAATGATCGACCAGGAGAAGAAGACACTGGCTTTGTATTCAGGGAGAACAGTGCTCACTGACATTTCCTGCATTATATAAGCATGTAAGTACAGATGGGGGCAAGAGCAATCTCCTGGAGGGGAGGGCAGGTGCAGGGTGTGTGTTAATGAGGTCAGCTGCTGAATACTTCCTTTTTATACTAACAGTTTTCATGCCCTATAGCAGGGATATGCAATTAGTGGACCTCCAGCTGTTGCAAAACGACATGTCCCATCATGCCTCTGCCTCTGGGTATCATGCTTGTGGCTGTCAGAGTCTTGCTATGCCTCATGGGACTTGTAGCTCTGCAACAGCTGGAGGTCCACCAATTGCATATCCCTGCCCTATAGGATGTAAACCAGGAAGTCATGGAGAGGTTTTCTATACTCATGCCTAGTACACACGACCGGGTAAAAAGTCTGCCGGGAATCCCGGGGGGAATAGCGAGAACCTACTCGGTCACTTTTTCCCCCTACACACGGCCGAGTTTCCCGACAGGAAAACTGCCATTGAGAGCTTTGGTCGGGAATCCCGGCCGCGTGTATGCTCCTGTTCTCTATTTTCCTGCTGGGATTCCCGGCGGTTTTCCTGCCGGGAAAACTGAGATTTAGCATACACACGGACGTTTTTCCTGGCGAAAAACTGTCATGGCAGTTTTCCTGCCGGGAAAACCGATCATGTGTACTAGGCATAAAACTAACCCTGTAAATCTAATGCAGCCTTCTTCAGCCTGTAAAAATCCCAGAGTACAGTATCTACCTCGCTAAAAGCATTTTGAAGAAGTTTGAATCCTGGCTATAGAGTAATTGTGTGCAGGAGTATCAACAATTATCAATTATGTCATAATATAAGATATAGTTATAGCCACGAATAATGCTACTCTAATGTTCTTTTTACTGACTCCTAAACCACTTTTTTGGCACTTTCTTGCAGCTGCAATTGAAGTGGTGGGAAGGCATAGAATTTACACTGATGTCGCGTACACACAACCGTTTTTCATGACGAGAAAAATGCAATTTTTTAATTTGGTCATTAAAAACGATCGTGTGTGGGCTGCAGAGCATTTTTCACGACGTGAAAAATGGGCATTAAAAATTTGGAACATGCTCTGATTTTTCTCGTCGTTTTTCACATCGTTGTTTTTCTCGTCATGAAAAACGGCCATGTGTATGCTTTAACAACGTGAAAAAAACGTGCTTGCTCAGAAGCAAGTGATGAGACGGGAGCGCTCGTTCTGGTAAAACTAGCGTTCGTAAAGGAGATAGCACATTTGCCACGCTGTAACGGACTGAAGAGCACGAGGCTGAAAAGCGCGAATCGTCTCTCACCAAACTTTACTAACACAAGGATCAGCAAAAGCAGCCCAAAGGGTGGCGCCATCCGAATAAAACTTCCCCTTTATAGTGCCGTCGTACATTTCGTACATCACCGCGCTTTGCTCGAGCATTTTTTTTCATGATCGTGTGTAGGCAAGGCAGGCTTGAGAAGACTCACGTTGAGAAAAACTTCGATTTTTTCAATGACACTAAAAACGGTCGTGTGTATGCGGCATTAGGCCCTGAGATCAAGAGCTAGAAAATAAATGTTAAAAGTTAATTCTCTGCACTGATGCCCCCTATTGCCTGAAAACGTCAGGTCACGGCTCTGATCCCTAAAAATATTATAACTATACTGACAGCTCTCCTTCTGCTTGTTCTTAAGCTAAACATACTATGTTTTAAGATCAGTGACAGTAGGGCAGTAGGGAATACACCAGGGAGCCCCATCAAAATTTTGCTATGGGCTCCACGAAGGGAAGGTACACTGTATTTTCATTAAACACATACACTATATTACCAAAAGTATTGGGACACCTGCCTTTACACGCACTTTAATGGCATCCCAGTCTTATGCCCCATACACACGATCGTTTTTCATGCCGTTAAAAATGGCATTAAAAAAAATGGCCATTAAAAATGATCGTGTGTAAGCTCCAGAGCATTTTTAACGACGTGAAAAATGGGCATTAAAAATTTCGAACATGCTCTCTTTTTTCACATCGTTTTTCATGTCGTTTTTTTTAACGACGTGAAAAACGATAGTGTGTATGCTTTAACGACGTGAAAAAAAACGCACATGCGCATGCTCAGAATCAAGTATGAGACGGGAGCGCTCGTTTTGGTAAAGCTAGTGTTGGAAATCGATATGGCACATTCGTCACAGTTGAATTAATAGCATCGTTTTAATGCTGCGCATTCCGTTCTTCTTTAGAGAATGATTGAACAATTACCCTCTTTTGATAATGATATTGAGAGTTATGCCCAACTTGTTTCTAAAGTAATTCCTAATTTTTTTAATGATAGAAAAATATTATTTTCAAGCCACATCTCCCTCATAAATTCATGAAGAAATGTAAAGATCATTTTTTTTTTTTCTTTTTTTTTTTTTATTACTTAAGTTAGCCTCTTCATTTTTCTGTGGCTTTTTTTTTTCCCCTTAAATTATGTTTGGGGAAATGTCCCACACCAACCTTCAAAATGTGTCTCATTTTGCCTCAAGGAGGTTTGTGTCCCTTGTTAATAACAATAATATTATTAGAAATGTCCCTGCCTGCTCCCTAGCAAACTCTCTTTTGAAATACAAATCACATAGTCTAGTATTTAAAGCCAAACAAAAATATCCTTTATTTCGGAACATAACAAATTAAAGGGGATGGCAGCACTGGAGAGCCTGCTTGCATTTGTTCATCCCTTGGACCCCACAACAACCATCCAAGATGTGAAAACCAAAAAGGAGGCCAATCTTGGCTTGAACTCCCAGAGGTCAGGAACCGCAGCAGATAAGTCATATATGTCCCCAGTCTGTGGTACTACAGCAGGCATTATTTTTTTCTCTTCCTTGTAGCCTTCTCTCCAGCTTTCTCTGCAGCCTTCCCTGCAGCCTTGGTTGGTTTCTTCCTCGGAGGCTGGGGATCAGGAGGAGAGGTTGTGGCAGGAGGAGTAGTAGTAGGAGGAGGAGGAGGTGGAGGAGTAGGGACAACCTCTGTGATGTTGGTGTACTTGGTGAGTTCACCGAGCAATCCCTTGTTGATCACCTTCAACAGGAGGGTCTCGCTATACAGCTTTTGCTGCAGGTCCATTTGGGCTAGCTTATTGGCCAGGACTGCGGCAAAGCCCTCCTCAGCAGAGGGTGCCTCACTGAGGGCCACAGTAGCCTCTTTGAGGAAGGCTCTTGTTTCCTCCTCCACCTGCCTACCTCTCCTTGGCCCTCGTGGTCTCATTACCAGGGGAGGCATCTGGGCTCTTGTGCTGGGCCCAGCCTCCTCCTGGGTGCCACTTGGCCCAGCCTCCTCCTGGGTGCCACTTGGCCCTGCCTCCTCCTGGTCCCCACCATCACCCTCTTCCTGGCTCTGCTCTGGCTGTAAAAAAAGAAAGGGACTTTATTATTTTTTTGCCACCATCAATCACACACATTGTTCACCTCCAGACATTTTTTACATGAATGGGCAACTTTAGAAAATTCTCACAGATTCCGCCTCCTGATATTGTTGCCTTGTCCACATCAAAATTGACCACTACTGTATCTTGCTCTTTAAATCCTTTTTTTTAAAAAAATAAAATACCTAACAATACTATCCTCATTTTAAATGCATCACTTTTGTAACATCTAAATGGAGATATCAATACTTTACCTGGCTCCATATATCCAAATCTGCCTCCTCAAGGGCCTGATCTTGATCCTCAGAGGAAGCCAGAGCAGGGTTGCCAGGAAGGCTGGAGGGCTGGCTGCAAGGAAGGCTGGAGGGCTGGCTACAAGGAAGGCTGGATTGACCTCTAGGGGGAAGGGTGGAGAGAGATTCCCGCACTTCCAGCTGGTCATCCAGAAAAGAAAGCTTGCTGTAGTACCACAGACTGGGTTTATAAACCTTATCTGCTGCAGCACCTGACCTCTGGGACTTCAGGACCATATTTCTCTGGGTCCTGTATGTCCCCCTGATGGTAGCAATTTTGGTTTTCACATCTTGGAGAGTTGTTGTGGGTATCTGGGTTTGGACAAATGCAAGTAGGCTCTCCAGTGCTGCTGTCCTGGCCGTTTTGTTTTTATTGGACCCACTTTTGGTCTGCCACAGGATAGGGAGCTCTTTCCATTTGTCAATGAACTCCCCCATGAACTCCGGGTTTTTGAATGTATTCATTCTCTCTGTAAAATCAAAAACCCAGAAAAGACATATGTTTCAGGCAACAATCATCAAATCAGCATTTTGAACAGATATAAAAGCCCCAAATCACCTCCTCTGCGTAACCCAAAATCCTTAAGAATGTTATGTACCTTGGTCAACACGTTCGTTGCGAACTCCCTCTCCCGCCAAATGAACGTATTTTCGACACATGGATCGGCACTTGATATACACTGCGCATGCGTGGAACTAGGCACTCTTTCCCCGCCCCTGACGTTCGATATTGTACTTTCCCCGCCCCTTCTCGCTCGTTGTAGTGCTTAGCAACATGGCGGAGGCACAGGTGGCTGAGATTACCTCGACAGAGGTCGAAATTCCAGAGGAGCCCAAATCCTGATCCAGAAGATATAAGGCATCCAACATGTCATTCGAGGAAATGGTGGAGATGGTCGCCATTTTAAAGAGGGAGGATTATGATGCCAAGCATGGGCCGTATAAAAGGCCGAATCTGGTCAAGTCAAAAATTATGGGCAAAGTGGTCAAAAGTCTTCACCAAAAATTTGGGGTGTGCAGAACGAAGGAACAGCTCAGAAAACGATGGTCTGATCTGAAGTTGCGGGAGCCCGACCAATACAAACGAATCAAGAAAGTTCTACGAAAAAGTAAGTTTTATAGTGCTATTTTCCCTGCTAGAGATTATTACTTGTATTATGTCATGTATGTTTGTCTTTGATATCGTACAGAGAAAGATACCATCTTTCAGATTCGTCCGCAAAGTAAACGGACGTATTAAACCTCATTCTCCGTACAGTTCATCAAACGATGTTTTTGGATCATCCAGTGTGAACACCCATTTTATTTTATTTTTTGGGGGGTAGAAAATTTGGTCACCAAAAATTTTTAGGGATCAAATCCAAAGGACATTTTTGTAAAAAAAAAGGATATGCATGGTAATGTTAAGGGAGAGAATTCTCAGCAGCTGATGAAACATCTGAACGCAGTAGTACAAGTGTGGGCCAAAAGACCCAAAGTTTGAGGGTGTCACACACAGGTGATCCTGTGTATATACTTTGGGGTGTTACAATGTGTCAAACTTTGTTTTAAAAAATATATGCTATGTATTTGGCTATGTATCCAATCATGTTTTCCTGTTGTCACTGGGGGTCCATTGAAAAATGGACCACACTTCAAAAGAATGTTTGCTAATTATTTTCTCATGCTTTATTTTTCTCCCAAAAATCAACCTTAATAATGAAACTATACCTTTTCTTGCAATCTCCATAGGGCTTCAAAAAGCTACGTCAGATGAGCCTCGAAATCCAATACCTTCAACAATAGCCCCAGACCCACATGATGGAGAGGAACGTGAGGTTGTGGAAGTGGAAAGTGCCACCTCAACAGGTTAATAGATGTAGGCCTACATATTCTATACTACATGTTTTTTTTTTTTAAATGTAGGTGCAGTTCTGGCCGAAGACCCCAAAAGTTTGACACATCACAGTGCCCAGATCCTGATCCAATACCTGATGGTCTGCTGTCGTGACCTACAAAAATTAAAGGGAGACTTGATAGAGATCAGGGAAAATACCAAGCGGGTGGAGGAAAGGCTACAAAAGATCATGGCTGTGCTTGGGCATGTCTAATGTTTTTTTAAAAATTAACGTTGAACTTGCTGTGTTTTGGCAGGTATGTTTTTCATTGAACCTTTTAGGACTAGTAAATGTAAATTTTTCCGATATATATTTTAATATTTTTTTGGTATGCATGGCTGTTCATGCGTTTTAACAAGCAAAAAATGTTTAGGACATCTACATTTAAAAGGATTTGTCCAATACTAAAATAAAAAATGTCATTTTGGTATCAAGAAGTTGTGGCTTCATTAGGTAAATGTTGTGCTACTGTGAACTAAGCAATGTTTTGTGTTTACGCTGACAATGAAGGCGAATTAAGAATGCACAATACACATGGCAATACAAGTCCACTAGGTAAACCTCCGAAAAACAGAAACCATTATTAAAATTATACACGAAACCAATCTTTGAGAAAAATAAAGTTTTATTTTTCAAAATTAAAAGGTTAAAAGGTTAAAAGTCATCAGGCATTTCAATGGCCCCCCTACCCACAAAATAATCCACATATTTGTCACGGACCTCACGTCCGGTTTGGGGGGCCAAGCCTGGACGGCCAGCTTCCAGGGCCACAAGATGTTCTGCTTCCATTAAGGTGGCCTCAGGCCCAGTCAAAGTCAGATAATTTGTGGAATGCACCCGGAGATAATTATGTAGGACACAACACGCCATTACAACATGGTTCCATTTGTAAGGGGCAAGGTGGATGGAGGTGAGGAACAGGCGGAAGCGGCTGGCCATGATGCCAAAGGCATTTTCAACCACCCTTCTTGCTCTGGCCAGCCGATAGTTGTACACCCTCCTCTCAGGGGTGAGGGTGCGCTGCGGGAATGGCCTCATCAAATGGGGACCCATGCCAAACGCCTCATCCGCCACAAAGACAAATGGGAGTCCCTCCACATTCTGCTCCGCTGGTGGCAAGGCCAGCTGATCCAAAAGGAGCCATTCCCCAAACTCCGTCTGTGCAAAAACTCCTCCATCAGACATCCTGCCATTCTTGCCAACATCCACATAGAGGAATTCGTAGGTGGCCGACACCACTGCCATCATGACGATGCTGTGGAACCCCTTATAGTTATAATAAAAGGATCCCGAATGGGGTGGTGGGACGACCCGAACATGTTTGCCGTCGATGGCCCCTCCACAGTTTGGAAAGTTCCATCGTTGGGCAAAGTCTGATGCCACATTCTGCCATTCATGTGGCGTAGAAGGGAACTGTGTAATGAAATCAAAAATAAATTAATACTTTGAGACTGAAACATTGAAAGCAGATTAAAGGAAATCATTCATGGCCAACATTGGGGCAAACAGAAAAATTAAAACATTAGTAGTAAGCAACAAAAAAAGCTAAAAAAATAAAATAAAAAAATGGTGGGGGGTTGAAGATGAGTTGGGGAGATCACAAATGAAGGCTGGAGCACTCTGTCTGAATTTAGGACAAATGTTACATTCCTAGGCAATCTTTAGGGGGCGTTTAGGGTAAAGCACTATGATGGAGCATAGATTAAAATACATGGAAAGGACTAGGCAAGGTGGGTATGGCCCCAGGATAGCATGCTGGAGAGGTTAGGTAAGGTAAATGTTAATGTAGGTCTAATGAAAAAAATAAAAAAAATAATTAGCATGTGGTGAAAGGGGAAATTCCCTGCAGCTAAGAATCATGGGAATTAGGGACTGCTAAGAAACCCCCCCCCCCCCAAAAAAAAACATTCTAAAAAATACATACAATGTGATGTTTGCAATAAGAACACTTACCTTAATATAGTCCTCCTGCAAAACTTGGAGGATGGCAGAACACGTCTCTGGTATACTGATACCCAGAGCCTGGGGGGATATGCCTGTGGAGAACTTTAAGTCCTGCAGGCTTCTCCCAGTCGCCAGGTATCGCAACGCGGCAATGAGCCTCTGCTCAGCACTGATGGCTTCACGCATAACGGTGTCCTGCCTGGTAATGTAGGGGGACACCAAAGCCAACAGATGCTGAAATACGGGGTCAGACATCCGGAGAAAATTCCTGAAATCATCAGGATTATTCTCCCTGATCTCCCGCAACAAAGGCATATGACAGAACTGGTGCCGCTGGAGCAACCAATTCTTGGTCCATGAACTCCTCCTGACCCTGCTCATGGCATGGAGTCGGGATACAGCATGAACCCCTGCACCAACTACAGCATGAACTCTCCGACGAGTACGTAGCCGCAACATGGCTAGATAACGGTCGCAAGCTCAGAACGAACTAGAAGAACGCACGGAAGAACAGCAAGGCCTATGAAGAACAAGCTGAAAAACAGGACCGAGCAGACGAGAACGCACTGAATAAACAGATACGAACTGACTACAAGCCCTGCCAAACAGATACGAACCCACAAGCACAAACTGAACTCCACAAAATGATCTTCAAAGCACGAAGACTGAAAAGCGCGAATCGTCTCTCACCAAACTTTTACTAACACGCGGTAACACGGAATTAGCAAAAGCGGCCCAAAGGGTGGCGTCATTAGAACGGAACTTCCCCTTTATAGTGCCGTCGTACGTGGTATACGTCACTGCGCTTTGCTTGATCGTTTTTTTTAAATGATCGTGTGTACGCAAGACAGGCTTGAGAGGAAACATGAAAAAAAACGACGTGAAAAACGGCAAGATAAAAAATGGCAAGAAAAACGATCGTGTGTACGCAGCATTAGTCCGTAGGGTTCAATATTGAGTTGGCCCACCATTTGCAGCTATTTTAGTAGTTTAGCAGTTTAGGAGTGTGTCTATGGGAATGTTTGACCTTTCTTCCAGAAGCACTTTTGTGAGGACAGGCACTGATGTGGATGAGAAGGCCAGGCTCGCAGTCTCCGCTCAAATTCATCCCAAAGGTGTTCTGACGGGTTGAGGTTAGGACTCTGTGCAGGCCAGTCAAGTTCCTCCACCCCAAACTCGATCCTCCATGTCTTTTATGGACCTTGTTTGTGCACTGAAAGGGCCCACAGAAAGGGGCCATCCCCAAACTGTTCTCACAAAGTTGGGAGCATCAAATTGTCCAAAATGTCTTGGTATGCTGACACCTTAAGAGATCCCTTCACTGGAACTAAGGGGCCAAGCCAAACCCCTGAAAAACAACCCCACACCATAATACCTCCTACACCAAATGACTTGGACCAGTGCACAAAGCAAGGTCCATAAAGATATGGATGAGCGAGTTTGGGGTGGAGGAACTTGACTGGCCTGCACGGAGTCCTGACCTCACTCCGATGGAACACCTTAGGGATGAATTAGGATGGAGACTGCGAACCATGCCTTCTCGTCCACATCATTGCCTGACCTCAGGAATACACTTCTGGAAGAATGGTCAAACATTCCCATAGACACACTCCTAAACCTTGTGGACAGCCTTCCCAGAAGAGTTGAAGCTGTTATAGCTGCAAAGGGTGGGCCAACTCTATATTGAACCCTGCGGACTAAGACTGGGATGCCATTAACCACTTCCCACCCGGCCACTGTATATATACGGCCGGGTGGGTGCTTTCTCCTTCTGAGTGGACGTTCCTGAACGTCCTTCAGAAGGAGCGTGATCGCGCGCGCGCACCCGCGCGATCCCGATGCGCGCGTGTCCCGCGGACACGCCGCATCTCGGAACAGCAGGAGGGCACTGTGATTCGCCCTCCTGACCGGCACGATGGCTGTGTGTAATCACAGCCATCGTGATGTAAACACAGAGAGGGGGGGCTGGCACTTGTGAGGGGATCGCGCCGCCAAGTGCACGCGCAGCGGCGCGATCCCGATCTGCCTGTACCCCCCAGAGATAGAAGGTGTGTGCAAACAGGAGGGCCATGTGATTGGCCCTCCTGATGACATGACGGCTGTCCAATGACAGCCGTCATGTAATGTAAACACAGAGCAGTTGTAACTGCTCTGATCTCTTCCTCTCCTCACACAGAGCCTGTCAGTGAGGAGAGGAAGAGACAATCTGTGCTGCAGCCGGGAGATCAGTGAGTTTTTAGCTGTTTGTCTGCTGTTTACCCACTGATCACCCAGCTAGTGTCCCCAAAACAGTGTCCCCAAAACACAGTGTCCCCAAAACACAGTGTCCCCAAAACACAGTGTCCATAAAACACAGTTTCCATAAAACAGTGAAAACATCTGCCCGCCAACATCTTGCGCATCTGCCCGCCAACATCTTGCGCATCTGCCCGCCAACATCTGGCACAGCTGCCCGCCAACATTTGGCACAGCTGCCCGCCAACAGCTGCCCACCAACAGCTGCCCACCAACATCTGGCGCATCTGCCCGCCAACATCTTGCGCATCTGCCCGCCAACATCTTGCGCATCTGCCCGCCAACATCTGGCACAGCTGCCCGCCAACATCTGGCACAGCTGCCCGCCAACATCTGGCCGCCAACAGCTGCCCACCAACATCTGGCACATCTGCCCGCCAACATCTGATCGCCAGCATCTGACCGCCAACAGCTGCCCGCCAACAGCTGCCACATCTGCCCGCCAACATCTGCCCTGCCAACATCTGGCACATCTGACTCCCAACATCTGGCAGTAAACATCTGCCCGCCAACAGCTGCCACATCTGCCCGCCAACAGCTGCCACATCTGCCCGCCAACAGCTGCCACATCTGCCCGCCATCTGCCTGCCAACAGCTGCCCGCCAACATCTGGCACAGCTGCCCGCCAACATCTGATCGCCAGCATCTGACCACCAACAGCTGCCCGCCAACAGCTGGCACATCTGCCCGCCAACATCTACCCTGCCAACATCTGGCACATCTGACTCCCAACATCTGGCAGTAAACATCTGCCCGCCAACAGCTGCCACATCTGCCCGCCAACATCTGGCCGCCAACATCTGACATCTGCCCGCCAACATCTGACCGCCAACAGCTGCCCTGCCAACATCTGGCACATCTGCCCGCCAACATCTGACACATCTGGCCGCCAACATCTGACCACCAACAGCTGCCCGCCAACATCTGCCCTGCCAACATCTGGCACATCTGACCGCCAACATCTGGCACATCTGCCCTGCCAACATCTGGCACATCTGACCGCCAACATCTGGCACATCTGCCCACATGGCTAAACGATTCTACAGCAGCGAGGGGGCTCTCCAGATACTCCAGGGTATGTCGGACGAGAGTAGCGAGGAACTCTCTCTGTCAGAATCGGATAGTGAATATTATCCAGAGGAAAGTAGTGGCTCTGAAATAGAAACTGAGGATAGAATCGTAACAAGTGAGATCAGGAGTTATGAGCAGGCGCCGCAGACATCCACCAGCAGCGCAGCACTCCAGAACATCCACCAGCAGGCATCCACCAGCAGCGCAGGACTCCATGATGATATGCAGGCATCCACCAGCAGCGCATCACACCAGGATAGGCAGGCATCCGCCAGCAGCGCATCACGCCAGGATAGGCAGGCATCCGCCAGCAGCGCATCACGCCAGGATAGGCAGGCATCCGCCAGCAGCGCATCACGCCAGGATAGGCAGGCATCCGCCAGCAGCGCATCATGCCAGGATAGGCAGGCATCCGCCAGCAGTTCTGCAACTTTTCTAGAGGATAGGCCAAATGCTAGCAATGGGGCGTCCCATCAACAACGAGGCAGGGCCCATACTAGCCTCCCCGATCTTCTACTGTATCCAACATGGCTGCCCGATACGTCAGTAGAACCTATCATTCCCCCTTTTACAGCCCAGCCAGGCCCTCAGATACAGTCGGAAAATGCTACCCCGATTTATTATTTTGAATTATTTTTTACTGATGATATCCTAACCTACATTGTGGAGCAGTGTAATCTATACGCCAGTCAATATATAGCCAACAATCCAAATTCTTCCTATGCCCGTCCTTTTGTTTGGAAACCCCTCACCGTGGAAGAATTTAAAATTTTCCTTGGCCTAACCCTCAACATGGGGCTGACAAAAAAAAATGAACTCCATTCCTACTGGTCTACCCGACCTATCTACCACATGCCAATCTATTCATCTTTTATGAAAAGAACCCGTTACGAGATGATAATGAGGTTTCTACACTTCAACGACAATGCCCAATGCCTCCCTCGAAATCATCCCAATTATGATAAATTATTTAAAATTCGGCCCCTAATCATTTTTTTTTGCGCCAGCTTCAAGCAGATGTTTACCCCTGATGTAAATATATGTGTAGATGAATCATTAGTACACTTCACAGGAAGACTTTTATAAGGCATGTGACAGGGCCACGGGTTACACATATGATTTTATAATTTATGAGGGAAAAGACAGACAGCTAAACCCCCCTGGATGCCCTACCTACATGGGAACAAGTGGCAAAATTGTCTGGCAGCTGATTGAACCATTGCTTGGGAAAGGTTACCACCTATACGTAGACAATTTCTATACAAGTCTCCCACTTTTTCGCCATCTGTACCAAAAGAAAACTGTGGCCTGTGGGACAGCACAGACCAACCGTAAAGGCTTCCCACAGAGATTGGTTGCCAAGAAACTGAAACAGGGGGAAATGGCCAGTATGCGGACTGAAGAGGTCCTAGCATTGAAGTGGAGAGATAAAAAAAGAGATGTCTACATCCTTTCCACAATGCATGATGACACCTTGGTGGAACTGCAGAGAAGAAGAGGCCCTGTCCAGAAGCCAAAATGTGTGCATGACTATAATCTTTACATGGGGGGGTGGATATGAATGACCAGATGATGCAGCCCTACTTGGCCACCAGGAAATCACTGTTTTGGTACAAAAAAGTTGCCATTTATTTGATGCAACTAGCCCTTTTCAATTCTTATATCATTTTTTCTAAGTGCACCCAAAGTTCCCTAACCTATCTAAAATTCCAAGAAGACTTGATCGAAGCCCTTCTCTATCCCCATGGCCAAGCCCCTCAACTAATTCGCTCCGATGCAGTAGCCAGACTCCACGAAAGGCACTTCTCCGAAATCCTCCCTCTTACCGAAACAGGTCGCAAACCCCCAAAAAAATGTCGTGTGTGTTCAAGTAGAGGAATTCGTCGTGACACCCGATACTACTGTCCCCAATGTCCCTCCCAGCCAGGCCTTTGTATTGGAAAGTGCTTTCAGAGCTATCATACTTTACTAAACTATTAGTAAAGTGAAGATGATTTTTTTTCCAGTTTCCACCATCTGCCATTTCTGTGAATGACCCGGACTGTTTTCGACTATGCCTCTGCCAACCGTGTTTCTGCCTTCAACGTGAATTGACCTCGGCCTGTTAAATGACCATGCTTTTTGCCTGCCTCCTAAACTGATCATTTGAGTACAGCACAGGGGTCTCACATATTTGAGGGGCTCCAGAAAAGAGTTTCCGAGTGGAGAAAATGTTTTTCTCCAGGTTTTGTTTTTCTCGGATTAGGGTCTGGAGACTCGGAGGCTTCGTAGAGATTTGGGTGGGAAGAAGCCTCTACCCCTGTTCTTAGGTCTTTCCTGACCAAGGCCTAAATGTTATAGTGCTGCCACCTGAACTGGCCGTGCCTCTGCCTGCCACCTGAACTGGCCGTGCCTCTGCCTGCCACCTGAACTGGCCATTCCTCTGCCTGCCACCTGAACTGGCCATTCCTCTGCCTGCCACCTGAACTGGCCATGCCTCTGCCTGCCACCTGAACTGGCCATGCCTCTGCCTGCTACCTGAACTGGCCATGCCTCTGCCTGCCACCTGAACTGCCTGCTAAACCATGGACCATGTTCATAGGTTTCCATATCTCTGTTTCCCTGCTGGACAATTCCTGGACATTTCCTATGGCTGTCTGGACCAATGCTTTGTCTGCTCTGGAACGGTATTCCTGCCTGCTAAAACCATAGGTGAGCCTTTTTTTTATTACCTTTTGCTCAGCAGAATGTATTTTGGGGTGTAATTCTTGGTGTGTACATGCTATGTGTTAGAAGCCTGAAGGTGCTACTTGCATGTTGGGCCTCTGTATGTGGCCAGGCTGTGGAAAAGTCTCACACATGGGGTATCACTATACTCAGGACGAGTAGCAGAATGTATTTTGGGGTGTTATTTTTGCTGTGTACATACTATGTGTTAGAAAGATCTTCTGAATTGACAACTTTGTGAAAAAAAAATATGTTTTAATTTTTTTACCACACTTTCCAAAAACTTTTGGAAAGAAATTACATGTTCAAAAGACTTATTATGCCTCATAGAAAATACATTGGGTTGTTTTCTTTCCAAAATGGGGTCATTTTGTGGGTAATTCCATTGTCCTTGTTCTCCAGGGCCTTCAAAAATGTGATAGGTACTCAGGAAATGAAATGTGTAATTTATGCCTTTAGAGCGCCTGATGGTGCTACTTGGATGTTTGGCCTCCGTATGTGGCCAGGATGTGGAAAAGTCTCACACATGTGGTATCGCCATACTCAGGACGAGTAGCAGAATGTATTTCGGGGTGTTATTTTTGCTATGTACATACTATGTGTTAGAAAGATCTTCTAAATTGACAACTTTGTGAAAAAAAATATGTTTTAATTTTTTTCCCACATTTTCCCAAAACTTTTGGAAAGAAATGACACGTTCAAAAGACTTATTATGCCTCATAGAAGATACATTGGGTTGTTTTCTTTCCAAAATGGGGTCATTTTGTGGGTAATTCCATTGTCCTTGTTCTCCAGGGCCTTCAAAAATGTGATAGGTACTCAGGAAATGAAATGTGTAATTTATGCCTTTAGAGCGCCTGATGGTGCTACTTGGATGTTTGGCCTCCGTATGTGGCCAGGATGTGGAAAAGTCTCACACATGTGGTATCGCCATACTCAGGACGAGTAGCAGAATGTATTTCGGGGTGTTATTTTTGCTATGTACGTACTATGTGTTAGAAAGATCTTCTAAATTGACAACTTTGTGAAAAAAAAATATGTTTTAATTTTTTTCCCACATTTTCCCAAAACTTTTGGAAAGAAATGACATGTTCAAAATACTTATTATGCCTCATAGAAGATACAGTGGGTTGTTTTCTTTCCAAAATGGGGTCATTTTGTGGGTAATTCCATTGTCCTTGTTCTCCAGGGCCTTCAAAAATGTGATAGGTACTCAGGAAATGAAATGTGTAATTTATGCCTTTAGAGCGCCTGATGGTGCTACTTGGATGTTTGGCCTCCGTATGTGGCCAGGATGTGGAAAAGTCTCACACATGTGGTATCGCCATACTCAGGACAAGTAGCAGAATGTATTTCGGGGTGTTATTTTTGCTATGTACATACTATGTGTTAGAAAGATCTTCTAAATTGACAACTTTGTGAAAAAAAAATATGTTTTAATTTTTTTCCCACATTTTCCCAAAACTTTTGGAAAGAAATGACATGTTCAAAAGACTTATTATGCCTCATAGAAGATACATTGGGTTGTTTTCTTTCCAAAATGGGGTCATTTTGTGGGTAATTCCATTGTCCTTGTTCTCCAGGGCCTTCAAAAATGTGATAGGTACTCAGGAAATGAAATGTGTAATTTATGCCTTTAGAGCGCCTGATGGTGCTACTTGGATGTTTGGCCTCCGTATGTGGCCAGGATGTGGAAAAGTCTCACACACTGGGTATCGCCATACTCAGGATGAGTAGCAGAATGTATTTTGGGGTGTTATTTTTGCTATGTACATACTATGTGTTAGAAAGATCTTCTAAATTGTGTGAGGGGGTTAGCTCGGCAGCGGGTGTGTGTGACCCCCGAGATGGGCTCCCCACACAAAACAGGCCCAGCAAACGGAGGTTGTGGTTTTCAAAATCAAAAAGGTGCGGTTTATTTTCTATTTACAGTGACAAAACACAGCAAAGCAAAAGAAACATAAACAAAATAAATCCTGGTCAACTTGACCTCTGACTAAACATACAGGTTTCCTAACTAACAACTGGGATCAGCCTAGTGCTGTCCTAGTCCCTAAGTCCCTGGTTTTAAATGTCCAAGCAAATAGCCACACAGGCTTTGTCTCACCGCACAGGGGTTCACTCTCCCTAGACAGTCCACACAGGTCTGGTTCCAGGCATGAGCTAACATCTAATGAAGCTGGGAGTTCTTATAGAGGCCTAAATGAGCTGACAAGCTTCAGCTGGTCTCATCAACTCCCTGTCTGCACGACGCCCCACACTCTCCCTAGAGGTATGAGTCATCCATGAGCCCACTAGCCTTAGCTGGGCTTATACAACTCTCCACCTAGTTGTATAAGTCGGCGTAAAGCCTGAATCTGGGCGAAATATATCTACCCCCCTGGATGCAACCAGGTGACTTTACCTTCCTGCTGTCACATACCCCCCCTCTTGTTTTAACCTCGGGGTTGGAACACCAGCAATCAGGCATTCATGTACTCGAGACAAAGCATCCACATTCCCCATTTGAACGCCAGGGCGATGCTTTACTGTGAAGTTGAATTCCTGGAGGGCCAGGAACCACCTATTCACTCTTCTATTTGTTTCTTTGTTTTGAGCCATCCACTTTAACGGAGCGTGATCCGTAACCATGTCAAAGTGCCTACCTAGCAGGTAGTACCGAAGGGAATCTAGAGCCCACTTCACCGCTAAACACTCCTTTTCAACGGTGGCGTAATTTACCTCATGGGACTTCAACTTCCTGCTGAGGTAAATGACTGGGTGCTCTTCCCCGTTCCAGACCTGGGACAATACTGCTCCTAACCCCACATCTGACGCATCACTTTGTACGACAAAGTCTTTAGAGAAGTCGGGTGAGTACAACACTGGCTGGCTACATAAGGCTTGTTTCAAGAATTGGAATGCTGCCTCAGCCTCGGGGGTCCATTTAATCATGACCGACCCTTTCCCCTTCGTCAGGTTGGTTAGGGGCACAGCCTTAGAAGCAAAGTGGGGAATGAATCGCCGATAATACCCAGCGATTCCCAGAAAGGCTCGTACCTGCTTCTTGCTGTTGGGACGTGGCCAACTCTGGATGGCCTCGACTTTGTTGAGTTGGGGTTTTATTACTCCCCTCCCAATGGTGTACCCAAGATATTTGGCCTCCTCCTGCCCAATGGTACACTTCTTGGGGTTAGCCGTAAACCCCGCTTCCCGAACAGAGTCCAGGACTGCTTGCACTTTTGGCAGATGTGAGGCCCAATCTGTGCTATGGACAATTATGTCATCCAGGTAAGCCGCAGCATACTTCCGATGGGGCCTCAGCATCTGGTCCATTTTCCGCTGGAATGTGGCCGGCGCATTCTGTAACCCGAACGGCATTCTTTTATATTGGAACGCCCCGTCTGGGGTTACAAATGCGGTTTTCTCTTTGGCCGACTTGGCCAGGGGGATTTGCCAATACCCTTTTGTGAGGTCAAGAGTCGTCATGTATCGGGCTGTTCCCAGCCGGTCGATCAACTCATCTATACGTGACATGGGGTAGGTGTCAAATTTTGTAACTTTGTTCAACTGTAGAAAATCGTTACAAAATCGCCAGCTCCCATCCGGTTTAGGCACCAACACAATGGGACTAGACCAATCACTTTGGGACTCCTCTATCACCCCTAAGTTCAGCATTTTCTGTACTTCCTCCCGTATTGCCTCCCGTCGGGCCTCTGGGATCCGATAGGGTTTTAACTTCACCCTTTCACCGGGCGGGGTAATGATGTCATGCTCTACCCCAGATGTTTGTCCCGGCAGCTCAGAGAATACCTCCTTGTTGCGAAGCACAAACTCCTTAACCTCCTGTTGTTGGGGTTGTGACAAGGTGGCTGCTATTCCAACCTCCGGAATCACGCAACCAGTTTGAGCTAGTGACCAAGTGTCTGCGACTAGGGACTCTCTATCCCTCCAGGCTTTCAACAGATTAACGTGATAGATCTGTTCGGGCTTTCGCCTTCCTGGTTGTCTGACCTTGTAATTCACTTCGCTCACTTTTTCCATTATCTCGTAGGGGCCTTGCCATTTGGCAAGGAATTTACTTTCAACCGTAGGGACAAGTACCAGTATCCTATCCCCCGGGGAAAAGGTACGGGTCTTGGCTCCACGGTTGTACACTCTCTGCTGTGCTAACTGCGCTTGGGCCAAATGTTCCTTCACGATGGGCATTACCTGTGCAATTCGGTCTTGCATCAGGGCGACATGCTCAATCACACTCCTGTGGGGAGAACTCTCACTTTCCCAAGTTTCCTTGGCAATATCCAACAGCCCTCTTGCGTGTCTCCCATACAGTAACTCAAAGGAGGAGAATCCCGTAGAGGATTGGGGCACCTCCCTAATAGCAAACATCAGATAAGAAAGTAGACAGTCCCAATCCTTTCCATCTCTATCCACCACTTTCTTCAACATTTGTTTTAGGGTTTTGTTGAACCTTTCAACCAGCCCATCGGTTTGGGGGTGATACACAGATGTACGTAATTGCGTCACTTTGAACAATTTACACAGCTCCTTCATAACCCGGGACATAAAGGGTGTACCTTGGTCCGTAAGCAGTTCTTTACAAATACCCACCCGGCTAAACACAAGAGATAGCTCTTTGGCTATGGTTTTGGCCAAGGTATTTCGGAGAGGGATCGCTTCTGGATAACGGGTGGCATAGTCCATTATAACTAATATGTACTGGTGCCCCCTAGCGGACTTGATTATAGGACCTACCAAATCCATGGCGATCCTCTCAAACGGGACCTCAATGATGGGTAGAGGGACCAGCGGGCTACGGAAATGTGGCATCGGGGCCGACCTCTGACACACAGGGCAGGAGGAACAATAATTTTCTATGTCCTTCATCACCCCCGGCCAATAGAATCTCTGTAATACCCTCTCTCGGGTTTTCTCTGTCCCCAGATGACCTCCAAGAATGTGCCCATGGGCCAACTCCAACACCAACTTCCTGTAAGGTTTGGGCACCACAAGCTGCTCAACGGTTTCTTCTGCCCTTTTTGCCACCCGATACAGTAGGTCCTTCTCTACGCTGAAGTATGGGTAAGTGCAGGTATTATCTGGGTTCACTAACTCGCCATCTATTTTCACTACGTTTTCCCGTGCCTTTATTAGGGCGGGGTCTTTCAACTGTTCTGTGGCAAAGTTTTCCCTGTGAACCTCAAGATCAGAAAACTCCACAGACGGTAGGTTTTCGTCTGAGGAGGTGGGCTCCTCTCCAGTTTCTTGAGTCTCCCCTGCCAATACTGATAAGGGAAATTCCGGAGAGTCCTCACCACTCTCAGGGGAGTTCTGGCTATCACATTCCTGGTACATAGGGGCACCAGTGGGGGGCTCAGGATCATCCCACAGTTCCCAGAACTTCGGAAAATCCCTTCCCACAATGGCGTCATGCGGTAACTGAGATACTAAGCCCACTGGATGAGAGATGGTACCTTTGGGGGTCTCGAAACACACTGTAGTCACTGGATACTCTCGGGTGTCCCCATGCACACAAATAACAGCTACCTTGCTATTCCCAGAGACCTCTGTTTTAACTAACTCAGCCTTTATCAGGGTCACAAGGCTACCTGAATCCAGCAATACCACAACATTTCTACCATTAACACACATTTTGCATAAATGTTTCTCAGTTCCTCGAATGGCAGTGCATGCGACTGTCGCACACAGCGACTGACGTCTGCCCGTCAGAAAGTCACACTGCATGGGTTCCTCCACAACCGGGCAATTGGCTGCAATATGTCCCGCTTGCCGGCAGCGGTAGCAAACGATCCTTCTTGCGGCCTCTTGAGCCGCTGATTTCCCAGGCTGTTCTCGCCAAACTTGGGGTAGAGCTCCCACCCTCTCACTCTCTCCACCCTCACCCCTTGGAATCCTCTTATCCGCCCCTGGGGATGGTCTGGTCTTAGGGTGGAAAGTCCGAGTGTCTCTGGAAGAGGCCGTCAGGTTCTCTGCAGCCAAGTATCTCTCTACACGATCCACAAGACCATCGGCCGTCTCTGGGTCTCCATGGCTTACCCACTTTTGGATGGCAGTAGGAAGAGCTCTCAAAAACCGATCCATTACAACACGTTCCACAATCTTTGGTGCGGACAAAGTCTCTGGCTGTAGCCACTTTCTGCTCAGGTGAATGAGATCATACATTTGAGACCTGGGGGGTTTTCCAAGCTGGAAAGTCCAGTTATGCACACGCTGAGCCCGGACAGCCTGGGTGACACCCAGCCTTGCCAATATTTCAGCTTTTAGCATTGCATAGTCTTTTGCTTGGTTAGGCTCTAGGTCATAGTAAGCTTTCTGCGATTCCCCAGTTAACAGAGGAGCCACCAGTCCAGCCCACTGCTCCTCAGGCCACTTTTCTCTTTCAGCGGTCCTTTCAAATGTGGTCAAAAATACCTCTGGATCATCCTCTCCAGTCATTTTTGTCAATAAACGACTCACCCCAAAGGACGCGGTATTAGTGGGACGGCTTTCCTCACTGGTCTGCGGACGTTGCTGCATTGCTGCTTCCATCTGTTGTTGTAGTCTCTGCTCTTGTTTCTGTAACAGGTCTATGAAGTGGGCCTCAGATTGCTGCTGGGCTTGTTGCTGAGCCTCCAGACTCTGTTGCAAAGTTGCGTTTGTCTGCTGCTGGGCTGCAAGGCTCTGTTGATGAGCTTGCTGCTGGGCTGCAAGGCTCTGTTGATGAGCTTGCTGCTGGGCTGCGAAGTTCTGTTGTTGAGCTGCAAGGCTCTTTTGCAAACCTGCATTTGTCTGCTGTTGATTGGCATTTGCTAGAGCCAGCTGCTTCAGTATCTCCTCCATGCTGGCTTAAAAAAACTGCCACTGGTTCTCCACCAACTGTGAGGGGGTTAGCTCGGCAGCGGGTGTGTGTGACCCCCGAGATGGGCTCCCCACACAAAACAGGCCCAGCAAACGGAGGTTGTGGTTTTCAAAATCAAAAAGGTGCGGTTTATTTTCTATTTACAGTGACAAAACACAGCAAAGCAAAGCAAAAGAAACATAAACAAAATAAATCCTGGTCAACTTGACCTCTGACTAAACATACAGGTTTCCTAACTAACAACTGGGATCAGCCTAGTGCTGTCCTAGTCCCTAAGTCCCTGGTTTTAAATGTCCAAGCAAATAGCCACACAGGCTTTGTCTCACCGCACAGGGGTTCACTCTCCCTAGACAGTCCACACAGGTCTGGTTCCAGGCATGAGCTAACATCTAATGAAGCTGGGAGTTCTTATAGAGGCCTAAATGAGCTGACAAGCTTCAGCTGGTCTCATCAACTCCCTGTCTGCACGACGCCCCACACTCTCCCTAGAGGTATGAGTCATCCATGAGCCCACTAGCCTTAGCTGGGCTTATACAACTCTCCACCTAGTTGTATAAGTCGGCGTAAAGCCTGAATCTGGGCGAAATATATCTACCCCCCTGGATGCAACCAGGTGACTTTACCTTCCTGCTGTCACAATTGACAACTTTGTGAAAAAAATATATGTTTTAATTTTTTTTCCACATATTCCCAAAACTTTTGGAAAGAAATGACATGTTCAAAAGACTTATTATGCCTCATAGAATATACATTGGGTTGTTTTCTTTCCAACATGGGGTCATTTTGTGGGTAATTCCATTGTCCTTGTTCTCCAGGGCCTTCAAAAATGTGATAGGTACTCAGGAAATGAAATGTGTAATTTATGCCTTTAGAGCGCCTGATGGTGCTACTTGGATGTTTGGCCTCCGTATGTGGCCAGGATGTGGAAATGTCTCACACACTGGGTATCGCCATACTCAGGATGAGTAGCAGAATGTATTTTGGGGTGTTATTTTTGCTATGTACATACTATGTGTTAGAAAGATCTTCTAAATTGACAACTTTTGTGAAGAAATATATATATATATATATTTCTTAATTTTCCAAGGCATTGTGGGAAAAAAATTGCAACTTCAAAAAATTCACGATGCCTCTTACTAAATACCTCCGACTGTCTTCTTTCCAAAAAGTGGTCATTTGGGGGGTATTTGTACTGTCCTGACATTTTAGGGCCTCAAGAAATGAGATAGGCCATCAGTGCATTAGGATTGATCAATTTGCAATAATGCGTAGCTTAGTTTGTAGACTCTATAACTTTCACACAAACCAATTATCATACACTTATCAGGATTTTTTTTACCAAAGACATGTAGCAGAATACATTTTGGCCTAAATTTTTGCCGAAATTTGATTTGTTTGGATTTCTTTTAAAACAGAATGTAGAAAATGTTGTTTTTTTTTCAAAATATTCGCTCTTTTTTCGCTTTTATCGCAAAAAATTGAAAATGAAATTGTGAACAAATACCACCAAAAGAAAGCTCTATTTGTGTGAACAAAATGATAAAAATTTCATTTGGGTACAGTGTAGCATGACTGAATAATTGTCATTCAAAGTGCGAGAGCACTGAAAGCTGAAAATTGGTCTGGGAAGGAAGGGGGTTTAAGTGCCCAGTATTGATGTGGTTAAAGCTCATGTGCGTGTGTCCCAATACTTTTGGTAATATAGTGTATTTGAGTTATTTTTGTGGTGTTTACCTTTTTTGGCGTAATCTTTTTAATGTAGACATTTATAGATTGATCCCTAAAGAGAGGATAGATTACTTAACCCACTCACTCTTCCTAATTACTTAACAGCTGTTGAGGTAAGCCAATAGCCATGCAGAAAGTGCATTATATTCAGTGGGGAGGACATAATATTAAATTAGTAGAGACTGTTTACATAGAAAAGTAAATGTTCATATTGTAAAATGAATGTTTGCCAAGATTAGAAAATAAGGCAGTAAATACAGCTTTTTGCCATGCGATTATCATGTCAATGCTACCATGGTGATCACATTGGCTTGTTGATCAGCCTGTGGTTAGGGTTAGTGTTAGGAATAGTGTTAGTATCAGGGTTATGGTTAGGATTAGCATTAGTCTTAGTTTTGTTATGGTTTGTGTTAATGTTAGAGCTGATTCACACAGGGGCGACTTGGGATCCGACTTCAAGTCGCCCCCAAGTCGCCATTAACTTACATTGATTTCGTCAGCCAGCGCGACTTGAGGCGACTAGGGGCGACCTGGGGCGATTTGAAGTCGGATCCAAAGTTGCCCCTGTGTGAATGGGCTCTTAGAGCCCATTCACACAGGGGCGTCTTTGGATCCGACTCCAAATCGCCCCAGGTCGCCCCTAGTCGCCTCAGGTCGCGCTGGCTGAAGAAATCAATGTAAGTTAATGGAGCCGTCCTTATGCACACTACTGCAGTCGCTCCGACTTCAAAAAAGGTCCCTGTACTACTTCAATCCGACTCCTAGGCGACCTGTACCCATTCATTTCAATGGGAGTCGCCTCTCACTGTCTTAATAGGAGCAACTCTCCAGGAAGAAAACATACATTTATCAGGCAAAACTCTCTCTCCCCCCTCCCTCCCACAGAGCTGATTCTTGTTTGATTGGCCACTGGAATGTCTCCTGTCCTGCAGGCAACTTGGAGTTGCCTTGTAAATAGCTCCAGGTCGGGCTGTGATTCATTCTCAAGTCGTGTCTGAGTTGCCTCATAAAATCGCCCTGGAAGTCGTGTTGCCCCTGTGTGAATGGGTTGTTTAATCAAATGGCTTTGTTTATAAATAAAATTATGTAACACTTTTCCAAGCTAATTTCAGGTAAGAGATCCACTTGGTAAAATTTGAGGCCAGTTTTAACAAATTTTTTTGTCAAAAGTAAAACTGATAATTTCACTGACAAATTACTAATAAAAGAGTAGAAGCTATTCGTGTAGCAGAGTGAATGATAGTAAATAGTAGTAAATCAGTATTAGTATTAGTGTTGTCAGTAGAGGTTAGGTTTAAGTTGGCTACTACTATGGGTGCACAACTAATCTCCTGGATTCATGAAGTTTGCAAATCTCTAACCTTTGGCCAAAAAGTTAGTTTGCACAAAGGCACTACATACAGTAAATATTCCTCCTATTTGTCATAGATGCTTTTAAATTTAGACAATCCCTCTTGTAAAAATGTAAGGTAGTCCTAAAGACAGAGGCAGAGATTCTGCATGTGAAGATAATGGGGAGCCAGCAGGTTCTAAAGGACAAATTAGTAGTCAGACCAAACCATCTAGAGGCAGGGCACATCTGCCTTATCTTTCTCAAAGTGGCCATGCTAAAGAGTCACAAGACACACTGGAGGTTGTTGTCTGCAACTGCTACTAATGTACCATTTTTTCCTCCTCCCTTTCCTCTGCTAATTCCATCATAGCCCTGGAAACTTATTTACTTGCTGCAAGAGGAAGATCTTTGGCATGCATAAGCATTCCTCTTTTCAGATAATGAGAATTAGAAATATAGCACCATGACTATAGAGGCAAGGAGCATGAGGCAAAGAGCAGGAAAAGGCAGTGAAGTTCCACCAGCTGGAGCTTTTTGCAAAATGGGCTACAGCAATGAGGATGGGAGTGGATGATTAGGTGGCAGAACACCCATGGGTGCCACCAATTGGAGAGGAGAAAAGTTTAGATGGAAAAACAGAATGACACAGAAGGAAGATATTTTCCAAAGCAGGGTCACCTTGTGCAGGACTGGAGGAAGATGCCATCATAAATCATATGGCAACGAAAAGAGAAAATTACCGCTCAGATGTACCTGATTGATTTTTCCGCTTCTATCCCAAGCCACGGGTGCAGGCAATGCATATAATAATGCGAAAAATGGAAGGAAACTATTGGACAGCCGCACTCCAAAAACAATTCCTTTATTGGAAAATCACGGAGATCCAAACCACAGCAAAGAATAAGAGCAGACAACTGACGCGTTTCACACCGTAATTTCAGTGCTTACTCATAGCTGATGAGTAAGCACTGAAATTACGGTGCGAAACGCGTCAGCTTGTCTGCTCTTATTCTTTGCTGTGGTTTGGATTTCCGTGATTTTCCAATAAAGATGAGTAAGCACTGAAATTACGGTGCGAAGCGCGTCAGATTGTCTGCTCTTATTCTTTGCTGTGGTTTGGATTTCCGTGATTTTCCAATAAAGGAATTGTTTTTGGAGTGCGGCTGTCCAATAGTTTCCTTCCATTTTTCGCATAATTCATATGGCAGTGTATCTTCTCCTGAGCTTCTGCCTGCAATGTATAAGCCATGGTAAAAAAAATGCCAACTATTTGAATACCACATGTGAGGAAACAATTAATTTTTAAACTACAGAACTCAGTGAAAGCTGCAGCAAAAGGCTTGCATTCCTCTTTCTCCTTGTTCCTCACTTTCCACTGGTCTACACCATTTTGGCAAGTACTCATCATCAATTATTTTGCTCAGAAGGTCATCTCTGCCCTGCACCAGCATGCAACAGGGTACGCATAATTACGGACACGTGATTCAGTAAGCATTGGCAGGAACACTACATATCCTTCTTGGTACACTGCGGCAATCTTCTGGAGGCTAGGAAGGATGCAGCATGGGGCACACTAGAGCTGGTAGTGCTTACGTCTCACGTGGTGGTGACAGCGCAGTCACATGTACCCCCTCCTCCTCATTGACATCATATGCAACTTCCCTGAGTAAAAGCTTCCATGTTTGTTGCAGCTTATCTAAGTGTGAGGAGTCACACTGGGATAATGCTGCTGGAAGCTCTCTAAACAAATGAGAGGTAGCTGATCACATGCCATCTTCAGTCAGGAATGGTCAGCATCCCCCTAATTACTAACCTGAGCCCCATCTCTCTCCAGCGATGTCCTCAGCCATCCTGGACACTCCTCCTGATTGGCTGAGACATTGGCTCCCACAGCTGTCAATCAAAGTCAGTCAGTCAGCCAATCAGGGGAGAGAGGGGGCGTGGCCGGGTCGAGCTCCGTGTCTGAATGGACACACAGAGTTGTGACTTGGCTTCAGTGCCCCCATAGGAAGCTGCTGACTGTGGGGCACTCAACATCAGGGAGGGGCCAGGAGTAGCAAAGAGGGACCTGAGAAGAGGAGGATCCAGGCTGCTCTGTGCAAAACCAACTGCACAGAGGAGGTACGTATAACATGTTTATTATATTTAAAAAAAAAGAAAAATGAGACTTTACAATCACTTTAAGGAGGAGTGCTGGATTTAACTAACAACAAACAAGCGAGTTAAGAGGATAAGTTAAGAGGAAAAAGTTAACAGGATAAGGGGTTTTGGTGAGTTTGTTTCACATAGAGGGAACCGGTGTTGGCAAGACACAGGAGGAAGAGCATATATATTTATATTGGCACACAAGCATACACACACTAGGCTTAATTGTCAAAGCTAAAAAGAATATATATATATATATATATATATATATATATATATATTTATTTATTTTTTATCCGAGTCCAATAAGATTTCAAAACTACAGTCACGTGACAAACAAAAGATACTTACAGGTGCATCTTATAAAATTAGAATATCATCAAAAAGTACTTTTTTTTTCAGTAATTCAATTCAAAAGTGAAACTCATATATTTTATATAGGTGCCTTACACACAAAGTGGTATATTTCAAGAAATTCTTTCTTTTAATTTTGATGATTATGGCTTATAGCTGGTGAAAACCCAAAACTCAGTTTCTCAGAAAATTTTAATATTACATAAGACCAATAAAAAAAAAGGATTTTTAATACAGAAATGTTGGCTTAGTGAAAAGTATACAGGCTGATCGCCTCCATGCCACGCCACATTGATGCAGTAATTCATGCAAAAGGAGCCCCGACCTAGTATTGAGGGCATACTATACTGTGCATGGACACACTTTTCAGTAAGCCAACATTTCTGTATTAAAAATCCTTTTTTTTTATTGGTCTTATGTAATATTCTAATTCTCTGAGATACTGAATGTTGTGTTTTAACTAGCTGTAAGCCATGATCATCAAAATTAAAAGAAAGAAATGCTTGAAATATATCACTCTGTGAGTAATGAATCTATATAATATATGAGTCTCGCTTTTTGAATTAAAATACTGAAAAAAATTAACTTTTTGATGATATTCAAATTTTATGAGATGCACCTGTATATCTGTGTAAATTTTTGTGACTAATGTGTCAGGGCAGCTTTGCCCATTAATCAAAGTGTCTGGGATCAAACTAATTATGGTGACTTGGTTGGCGCACAAATGCGATATGCTTAGCAACATACAGCAGAAAATAACTCTCTGGCAAACCTGAAGCATTAATCCCTCACATACATAATGCAAGTGTTTAACAACATAGCTATATTTAGTTTGCATAAATGTGGGGGCTGGTAAAACACTTTACACAATGAATTAAAATGGGAGTAAACTATAGTAGGGCTTACCTATAGGTACAGTAAATATCTCCGAAATGTGCACCGTAATACCTTGCAGGATTAAAAAGAAAAAAACTTACTGTAACAGTGGTTTTATCGCTTTGACAGCATCCAAAGGGCTAAGAGAATATAAAACTGCCAACCTTGACCAGCCCTGTGCTAACATTTTTATAACACTGGAGCGTATATGTTGCATTCCAGAAAGCTAAGCAAACTTAATATATGTTGTGCTAAAGTATTATAAAGTATTATAAGCTAAAGTATTATAAAATACTACATAAGGTACAGTACATAACTAATTACACATTTAAAAAAAATAGATGGTTCCAAATTATCCATTTTAGGAGTGGTCATACTTTACTAGTGCTTTATAAACATATCAACCACAATTAGGTGGACCATAAATAGTAAGCTAGTGTTGTGTGTTGACCATTATGTGCTTAAATGCAAACATACTGTACCTGCTTGATTCCATGTGCTGATTCTCCTTCTCTCTCTCTGAGCTCTGCTGCACAGTGACTGAAGAGGCTGATACAAATTAAGGTGTTTACAGGAGCAGGAAGAGCGGAATGGTCAGTGGAAGTGTGATTGACACACAATGGGACTAATAGTCAGCTATTGGCAGGGCAGTAATAGAACTGTGTAATGGTATACGGTGTCAGAGCGGGACACACTGTGGGGCTAAAAAAATGTGACAATGACTTGGCAAAACAACAATATGTTGTTAATGGATGCTATGAAGAATGTCTATAGTGGTGAAAATTAAATTTGGAAGAAAAATACACAGGAAACGGTTATGGCAAATTAACTGACAAATTAGATGATACTAATAAATGGCATAGTATTGGTGGAAACTAAATTAAGGAGAAAAATAATGATGGAAGATGGGCTGAACAGTGTAATAAATATAATTGGAATTAAAATGGATTAGAAGGGGGGGGGGGGAAAGGAGGACATTGGTAGGCGGGGAAGGGGAGGGAAGTTATTTACTTGGAGATAATACACAGAAGGAGTATGGAATACACACATACATGTATATATATGCGCACATACGCACACATGCACATACACATGTACAAGGAAAAGCCCATATGCATATGTGCACATGCACATGCGCATGCATGTGTAGAGGACCTTAGGAAAATATTAGGAAAAAATATATTATAATGGTAGTGGATAATAATAGATGATAAAAGAATGTAGAGGGGAAGGGGGGAAGGGGAGAAGAGGGGGGGGAAAGGGGGGGCAAAAACGTAGAAAGTGTGTGGTACGGCCTACGATATGCATATGAAGGATGGATACTGGGATCAAGGTGTACATACACAAAAATATTGTATAAATACAACATACAAATGTATATATATATATATATATATATATATATATATATACACACACATACATATACACATTATATAAAAAAATGGTTAAATGAGAATAAAACCATATATAAGCATATGTACATACAAAACATAACATAAAACTACACCAAAAAACATGGGGTAGGTAAATGAGGGAAGAGGGGGAGGTAAAGGGGAAAGGAAGGGGGGGGTTAATAATTTATAACAGAAAACCGTGATACCAAAAAGACAGTGGAAAAAGAAAGAAAATAATGGAAAGAAAAAGTGATATGAAAAATAGTATAATGATAGAGAGAGGGAAAAAAGGGGGGGAGAGGGGAGGGAAGGGAATTAAGAGGGAAGAGAAGGGGGGGAGGGGGGAAGAACAAAAAAAGGGGGGCAGCAGAAGAGCAGCAGAACCTGTGGAATGCATAGCCACAATAATAAAACCAGTATCTAAGAAAATTCAAGTGTATGAGGAATGATAAAATGAGAACAAAGGTGGATTTACAAAATGGTGGTAACTTCGATACTCTCGTTGATACCTCCGGGCGAGAGTACATCTAGGGAGTAGATCCAGTAGGTCTCTCTAGCACAGAGTTTGATGAATCTTTCAGCTGCCGGAAGGGATCTATCAATTTGTTCAATGACCCATACCTGGAGCCCTGAGGTGGATTTTTGGTGTGCGGTGGTGAAGTGTATTGGTACACTATGAGGGTCAGTACCGCCCTCTATGTATCTCCTATGTTCTCCGAACCTTTGTCTCAAAGGTCATATGGTGCGGCCTACATACATTAGGCCACATGGGCAGCTAAGACCATATACCACGAAGTCGGAAGAACAGTTATAGAACTCTTTTAGTGGATATGTCTTGCTTTTAGTGCTAAATGTTTTTTGACCATGCTTAACGAATTTGCATGTCTTGCATAAAGGCTTCCGGCACTGATACATACCCACTATGGGTATAAGGGTGTGGGTGGAGAATAGTTTTAGGTTTACTGGGCGCAATCTTGTTTTTGAGGTTTGGGGCCCTCCGATAAGTAACTCTGGGTTGTGCCGGGAGTACAGATTTCAAGTGAGGGTCTTTCAATAGGATGTCCCAATGTTTGAACAGGATTCTTTCCAGATTTTTGTGCTTATGGTGGAAGGTGGTTATGAATCTTGTTGAACAATCTTTCGTAGATGTATCAGATTTGGGTGCCTTTCCATGAAGATAAAAGTTATAAGCTTCATCAATTAAACTTTCAGGATACTGTTTCTCCGTAAAATTTTCTTTTTAGATTTTGGCTGAGTTCGACATAGTCCGAGTCTTTAGTGCAGTTTTGTCTAAGGCGACAAAATTGGCCCTTGGGGATGTTTATCCATTTTGGTAGATGGCAGCTCTTAAAGTGCAGATAGGAGTTTCCTGCTGTGGGTTTCGTGTAATTTTTAGCACAGATGGTATGTTCGTCATGTCCGAGTTCTAGGTCCAGGAAGGCTATGGAGGAGGGGTGGGAGACGGATGTTCTCACTTACTGTACTGTATCTAAAGGATTGTCACACTAGGAAGGAAGTGTGTTAGGACTACAGACCACCTCTCTCCCCCATTATCTCCAAAAAGAGAAGGTGGGCATGGCCTGGCGGAGTCCAAGCTGTGACTGCCATTCACTACCACACAGCAGGCTTTGACTTGATGTGTGGCTCCCAGGACACCTATCACTTTTTACAATTGAGAGAAGGTGTCCTGTAGTTCACAGACTAAAAGGCCTCATTTAAACTTGTAACAACATGTGTGTGGTGCAGTACTACTAAGAAGAAGGGAGAGTGTACTACTGAGCATGTGGGTTACTACTGAGTGGAGGGGGATTTGGGGGGTATGAGGAATGTACTACTGAGTGGAGGGGGGTTGGGGGGTATGAGAAATGTACTACTGAGCGGAGGGGGTTGGGGGGTATAGGGAATGTACTACTAAGTGGAGGGGGGTTAGGGGGGTATGGGGAATGTACTAATGAGTGGGGAACGGGAGAGGAGGGGCAGGAATTTACTACTGAACAAGGAGCTGGGGGATGGTAATGTACTACTAAGCAGAAAAAATGGAAGGGGGGCTGGAATGTACTACTAATCAGGTAGCTTGGGGTGGGTGGTATTGTACTTCAAATAGAAAGCACATTTTTACCAGCAAAAACATGTGCATTTACAATTTTTTTAAAGGTGAACTTAGCCTTTAAGTAAAATGTATTGGATCCAATTTTAGCACATTTTTCATTATGTCCACTAGCTGAAGATTAGTGAATTATGCATAAAATAAAATGCCTTTAAGGATTTGCTGCTACGTTTTCATGCACTATGGAATGCACAAAAGATTTAATTAAAGATAGCTTTGTCCTTATAGATTCAAATAACCTGCTAATATGTAAAGTGGTTTGGTGTCTCTGCACATCTATTGTATTCTTTAAAAAGATTACCCCTTTTCTATTATTTGCTTTCAATGTTAAAGCGGTGTTCCGCCGAAAAAAAATGATTAAAATTCAGCAGCTACAAATACTGCAGCTGCTGACTTATAATATATGGACACTTACCTGTCCAGGGTGCCCGCGATGTCGGCAGAGCCGAAGCCGATCTGTCCGATCTGTCCGTCGGCTCTTGGATGTTGCCTGCCACCGCCATCTTCAGTAAGGGGATCAGGAAGTGAAGCCTTGCGGCTTCACTTCCTGGTTCCCTACTGTGCATGCGCAAGTCACGCTGCGCGTCCTCACTGGTAGGGATGAGCCGAATATCCCCCGGTTCGGTTTGCAGCAGAACATGCGAACAGGCAAAAGATTTGTTCGAACACGCGAACACCGTTAAGGTCTTTGGGACATGAACGTGAAAAATCTAAAGTGCTAATTTTAAAGGTTAATATGCAATTTATTGTCATAAAAAGTGTTTGGGGACCTGGGTCCTGCCCCAGGGGACATGTATCAATGCAAAAAAAGTTTTAAAAACAGCAGTTTTTTCAGGAGCAGGGATTTTAATAATGCTTTTAAGTGAAACAATAAAAGTAAAATATTCCTTAAAATTTCGTACCTGGGGGTGTCTATAGTATGCCTGTAAAGTAGCGCATTTTTCCCGTGTTTATAACAGTCCCTGCACAAAATGAAATTTCTAAAGGAAAAAAAGTCATTTAAAATTACTTGCGGCTATAATGAATTGTCGGGTCCCGGCAACACAGATAAAAGTCATTGAAAAAAACGGCATGGGTTCCCCCCAGTCCTTTACCAGGCCCTTTGGGTCTGGAATGAATATTAAGGTGAACCCCGAACCAAATAAAATGCGTGGGGGTCCCCCAAATTCCATACCAGGCCCTTGAGGTCTGGTATGGATATTAAGGGGAACCCCACGCCAAAAAAAAAAAATGGCGTAGGGTTCCCCCCAAAAATCCATACCAGACCCTTATCCGAGCACGCAACCTGGCAGGCCGCAGGAAAAGATGGGGGACGAGAGAGTGCCCCCCTCCTGAACCATACCAGGCCACATGCCCTCATCATGGGGAGGATGTCCCCATGTTGATGGGGACAAGGGCCTCATCCCCACAACCCTTGCCCGGTGGTTGTGGGGGTCTGCGGGATGCTTATTGGAATCTGGAAGCCCCCTTTAACAAAGGGGACCCCCAGATCCTGCCCCCCCCTATGTGAATTAGTAACGGGGTACATTGTAACCCTACCATTTCACCCAAAAAAGTGACAAAATTGTAAAAAAAACACAGACACAGCTTGGGACAATTCCTTTAATAAAATAAAAATAAAAAATCCAGCGATGTAATCCTTCCACTTCCTGGCATATATCACCGCGGTGGTCGCGGTGACCGATGCCACGTCCGGCGCCTACTCTGCCCCCCCCACTGTCTTCTGGGAGACACACAGGTCCCAGAAGACAACAGGGACCAGTGAGTAGGGATGAGTCTGATGTTCGAGTCGAAAGTAAGTTCAACTCAAACATCGGGTGTTCGCCTGTTCGCCGATTAGCGAACAATTTGGGGTGTTCGCGGCAAATTCGAAAGCCGCTGAACACCCTTTAAAAGTCTATGGGAGAAATCAAAAGTGCTAATTTTAAAGGTTAATATGCATGGTATTGTCATAAAAAGTGTTTGGGGACCTGGGTCCTGCCCCAGGGGACATGTATCAATGCAAAAAAAAGTTGTAAAAACGTTGATTTGTTCGGGAGCAGTGATTTTAATAATGCTTAAAGTGAAACAATAAAAGTGAAATATTCCTTTAAATTTCGTACCTGGGGGTGTCTTTAGTATGCCTGTAAAGTGGCGCATTTTTCCCGTGTTTAGAACAGTCCCTGCACAAATTAAATTTCTAAAGGAAAAAAGTTATTTAAAACTATTCGCGGCTATAATGAATTGTCGGGTCCCGGCAATACAGATAAAAGTCATTGAAAAAAACAGGTCTGGTATGAATATTAAGGGGAACCCCGAACCAAAATTTTTTAAAAAATGCGTGGGGGTTAGTGATGAGCCGAACATCCCCGGGTTCGGTTAGCACCAGAACCCGCGAACGGACCAAAAGTTCGTACGAACATTAGAACCCTATTAAATATAATGGATGCGAACGTTCGAATTCTAAAGTGCTAATTATAACGACTATTATGCATGTTATTGTCCTAAAAAGGGTTTGGGAACCCGGGTTCTGCACCAGGGGACATGTATCAATGCAAAAAGAAGTTTTAAAAACGGTCGTTTTTCGGGAGCAGTCATTTTAATGATGCATAAAGTGAAAAAAAAAAGTCAAATATTCCTTTAAATATCGTACCTGGGGGGTGTCTAAAGTATGCCTGTGAAGTGCCACGTGTTTCCCGTGTTTAGAACTGTCCCTGCACAAAATGACACTTCTAAAGGAAAAAAAAGCCATTTAAAACTGCTTGCGGCTTTAATGTAATGTCTGGTCCCGGTAATATGGATGAAAATCTTTAAGAAAAATGGCATAGCTACCCCATGACCCCCCCCCCCCCTACCCCAGCCCATTACCAGCCCCTTTGGGTCTTGTATGGATATTAAGGGGAACACCGCACACAAAATAAAAAAGGCCCTATATACTCTGAACAGCCGTATACAGGCGGTGCATACAAGACAGGGACTGTAGGTTTGTTCTTATGTAGAATCTGTTTGTAATTTTGAACAGGTACATTGTTTAAGTGTAGCTCCAGCCCAAAAATCTATTTTTAAACTTTTTGGAAAACATAGGTAAGGGTTATCACCCCTGTAACATTTGTTTTGCTGTCTGTGCCCCTGTTCAGAACATTTCACCTCACTTTCCGTCCCAATGACAACTGTTTTTGAAATGTGGTGTTTTTCTTGAAACAAGGATTGCTGATAAAGCATCAGTACAGAGGAGACACCTTTCTCCCATATTAATTCTTACAGGAGAGAATTTTCCTTCCTAGGGGTAGATTTCCTCTCACTTCCTGTTGTCTTCTTGCGTTTGCAAGTAGGAGTCGTTTGTAAGTTGGATGTTTGAAAGTAGGGACCTGCCGTATATACTCTGCAGAAATAGGCCCCTTAGTTGTTGGTGTTGACACAACACTGTAAGCACTCACAGTTACTCTTGGTTGGTGCTGGAACGCCCTGCTGTCAACTATTATATCAGGAATTGTAATTACATATAATTGTTGAACAGTGGTAGTAAAAATTGGGCCTTTGATGGTGGTGCTGGTGCCACAACACTGTAAGCCCTGACAGTTACTCTTGGTGGGTGCAGCAATGGGCCCTGCTGTGAATTATTAGATCAAGAATTGTAATTGCATGCCCCTGTTGAACAGGGGCTGAAAAATTGGGCCTTTCGTGGTGGTGGTGGTGGTGGTGGTGTTGCCACAACACTGTAAGCCCTCAGAGTTACTCTTGGTGGGTGCAGGAATGGGCCCTGCTGTGAATTATTAGATCAAGAATTGTAATTACATGCCCCTTTTGAACAGGGGCTGAAAAATTGGGCCTTTCGTGGTGGTGGTGGTGGTGGCGTTGCCACAACACTGTAAGCCCTCAGAGTTACTCTTGGTGGGTGCAGCAATGGGCCCTGCTGTGAATTATTAGATCAAGAATTGTAATTACATGCCCCTGTTGAACAGGGGCTGAAAAATTGGGCCTTAGGCACTGGTGGCACAACACTCCAACCCCTCACAGATACTGTACTTGGAGCACAGCAATGAGCCCTGTTGCAAAGTATTGCTTCAAAAATTGAAATTACACGCCCCTGTTAAACAGGGGCTGAAAAATTGGGCCTTAGCCACTGGTGGCGGCACCCATAAACAAAAATGATCTTCCAAGCTATCATCATCAATCGTATCATTGAGGACTCGGAGGAGGAGGATAGCCAGTCAACATAACAGCACAGGCACTCAGCATCAGCATCAGTCTTGAAGGGATGTGACATGTTAAAATCAATTAGTCTGTTATATCAGCATCAGGTGTGTGGTAGCTGGTGGTGATCCAAGACTGGCTCATCTTGATGAAAGTCAGTCGATCAACCGAGTCGGTGGACAGGCGCACCCTGTGATCCGTGACAAATCCTCCAGCAGCACTGAATGTGCGTTCCGAAAGAACGCTGGATGCAGGACAGGCCAGTAGCTCAATTGCATACTGTGCAAGCTCTGGCCAGTGATCCATCCTCAAGACCCAGTAAGCCAGAGGATTTTCGGTGGGGAAGGTGTCCAAGTCTGACCTTGCCCCTAGATATTCCTGCACCATGTTTATCAGACGCTGGCGATGGTTGCTGGAACCGATCATACTTTGGGGCTGCGGACTAAAGAATTGTCTGAACGCATCGGTCAGACGGCCACCTTCCCCACCGCTCCTTCTTTGACTGGCCGAAGCCTCAGCAACTCGTTGTCCAGGACCAGGAGTTTGTAACCTCCCAGTCTCTGGGAACGCGTTGCACAGACCTTTCTGCAAGGCCTCCCGGAGTTGTCTCATCCTCTGCTCCCTCTGCGACGGTAACATAAGGTCCGCAACCTTACCCTTGTACCGTGGATCAAGGAGAGTGGCCAGCCAGTAATGGTCCCTCTCCTTGATCCGAAGAATACGAGGATCCTTCCGCAGACTTTGCAGGATCAGGGAGGCCATGCAGCGTAGGTTAGCTGAGGCATTCGGTCCGGAGTCCTCTGGGTCACTAAGGACGACATGATCCGCAGCCACCTCCTCCCAGCCACGTACAAGTCCACTGGTTTCTTGGGACTGTAAATCATCCCTAAAAGACTGCTGCTGATGATGCTGAGTGCCAGCCTCCACCTCCATGCTGACACAATCCTCCTCCTCCTCCTCCTCCTCCTCCTCCTCCTCTTCCTGTGCGATGGGTGGGACAGAAGGAACACTGTCTGGGTAAAGGGGGCCTTGAGAGGCAAGGAAGTCCTCCTCTTCCTGCCTCTATTCTGCCTCAAGTGCCCTGTCCATTATTCCACGCAGCGTGTGCTCCAACAGGTGGACAAGAGGTACAGTGTCACTGATGCATGCACTGTCACTGCTCACCATCCTCGTGGCCTCCTCAAATGGTGCCAGGACAGTGCATGCATCCCTGATCATGCCCCACTGGCGTGGAGAAAAAAAACCAAGCTCCCCTGACCCTGTCCTGGTGCCGTAGTCGCACAGGTACTCATTGATGGCCCTCTGCTGCGTGTGCAGCCGCTGCAGCATGGCCAACGTTGAGTTCCACCTGGTGGGCATGTCACATATAAGGCGGTTCTTGGGCAGGTTCAACTCCTTTTGCAGCTCAGCCAGGCGAGCACTGGCATTATAAGATCTGCGGAAATGCACACAGACTTTCCTGGCCTGCCTCAGGACATCCTGTAAGCCCGGGTACCTGCCCAAGAACCGCTGCACCACCAGGTTAAGGACGTGAGCCACACAGGGCACATGGGTCAGTTGTCCCTGTCGGAGGGCGGAGAGGAGGTTGGTGCCATTGTCGCAAACCACCATTCCTGGCTTAAGCTGGTGTGGCGTCAACCACCTCTCGGCCTGGCCCTGCAGAGCAGACAGGACCTCTGCCCCAGTGTGGCTTCTGTCCCCCAAACACACCAGCGCAAGCACGGCATGGCATCTTTTTGCCTGCGTACTTGCGTAGCCCCTTGAACGCCTACGGAGCACCGCTGGTTCCGAGGACAAACCACAGGAAGAGGCCATGGAGGAAGAAGAAGAGGAGGGGGTGGAGGAGAGAGGTGTGTCACAACCAGTAGTAGCATTTTGGAGGCGTGGCGGTGGAACAACCTCCAACACTACTGCACCTTGTCCTGCATCCTTCCCAGCTGCCAAAAGAGTGACCCAATGGGCCGTGAAAGAAAGGTAACGTCCCTGTCCATGCCTGCTGGACCATGAGTCAGCGGTAATATGCACCTTACCGCTGACCGCCCTGTCCAGCGAGGCCAAGACATTGCCTTCCACATGCCGGTAGAGAGCCGGAATAGCCTTCCGTGAGAAAAAGTGGCGTTTGGGAACCTGCCACTGAGGAACCGCACATTGCACAAACTCACGGAAGGGGGCCGAGTCTACCAACTGAAAAGGTAGCAGTTGAAGCGCTAGCAATTTAGCCAAGCTAGCATTCAACCGCTGGGCATGTGGATGGCTGGGAGTGAACTTCTTTCGACTGTCTAGCAGCTGGGGCAGGGAAATTTGCCTGCTAGAATCGGACGTCGGTGTACTGCTAGCAGAGTGGCCGCAAGTACTTGGCAGTGACACACCTAATTCTACACCTTCATTCCTCTCAGTGCATGTTTCAGAGAGGACTGAAGTTATAGTGGGGTTGGAGATCCCAGCTGATGCGGTGCAAGGAGAGGTCCGCTTTGTTCTTTGGTGTGGGTCTTTGAGGTAGGCTTGCCAACGAGCTGCATGGCAGGTCAACATATGTCTGGTCAGGCATGTGGTACCCAAGCGGCTGATGTTTTGGCCACGCGATATACGCTTGAGACATATGTTGCAAACAGCAGCTGTGCGATCTGATGCACTAGCCTCAAAAAAGGCCCACACCAAAGAACTTTTTGAATGACGGGCAGAGGCAGCGCCCTGCACAGGCGGAGCTCTGCGGTGTGATTCCGTCGGTGTACTGCCCTTACGCTGGCCACCAAAGGGCATCCTGCCTCGTTGGAGATGTGCCTCCTCCTCATCCTCCTCCTCCTCCTCTCTCCTATTAGGCACCCACGTGGAGTCAGTGACCTCATCATCCCCTCCCTCCTCATCACTGGAGCCAATCTGGCAGTATGCTGCAGCTGCTGGAACATGACTGCCAGATTGGTGTCCTTCTTGAGCATCCCCTCTGTCTGCTCTCACGCTACTGCCTTCCTGTAGCTGGGTTTCATCATCAGACCCTTCGAAACGCTGGGCATCCTCCTGCAGCATGTACCCAACACTGTGCTCAAACAGTTCGGGGGACTCCTCAGGAGGAGGACATGGTGGGTCTAGGGAAGGAGTTACTGATGATGAGTCTGACATTGATACCAGGGAAGAGGACGCTTTGGCAGCTGCTTTGCCAGTACCCTGAGCCTGGGTGAGAGAGGATGAGGAGGAGGAGGAGGGCTTGGTCATCCACTCTACCAAGTCTTCGGCATGATGTGGCTCAACATGTCCAGCTGCCGAAAAGAAGGACAAGCGTGTCCCATGGCCATGTGCTGATGACAATGCACCGCGTCCACGAGCAGCACTGTTGCCCCCAGACACAGAGCCTGCTTGCCCTCTTTTATTGCCTCCTGACTGTCTGCCTCTCCTTGTTTGCCTTCCAGACATTCTAATGGATGGCCTGCAGGGAGATGGGAAAAAAGCAATAAGGGCTACCTTCAGGTGTCCTTCTCTGTCCCTTTACTTAAGGATTTCTAAATATGGTTGAGGATGATTGCTTTCGCACAGAATAGCACAACGACAATTTCCCTGACTGTCCAAAAAACAAGGATTTCAAAGATGGTTGATGAGGAATGCTTTAGCACAGTATAGCACAAGGAGAATTTCCCTCACTGTCCTTCCCTGTCCCTACAAACAAGGATTAGCACAGTAAAACACACTGACACTCTCCCTACCTATAGTTTTCTGTCCCTATAAAAAATGTTTTTTTAAAGATGGTTGATGATCAATGCTTTAGCACACTATAGCACAAGGAGAATTTCCCTCACTGTCCTTCCCTGTCCCTACAAACAAGGATTAGCACAGTAAAACACACTGACACTCTCCCTACCTATAGTTTTCTGTCCCTATAAAAAATGTTTTTTTAAAGATGGTTGATGATCAATGCTTTAGCACACTATAGCACAAGGAGAATTTCCCTCACTGTCCTTCCCTGTCCCTACAAACAAGGATTAGCACAGTAAAACACACTGACACTCTCCCTACCTATAGTTTTCTGTCCCTATAAAAAATGTTTTTTTAAAGATGGTCGATGATCAATGCTTTAGCACACTATAGCACAAGGAGAATTTCCCTCACTGTCCTTCCCTGTCCCTACAAACAAGGATTAGCACAGTAAAACACACTGACACTCTCCCTACCTATAGTTTTCTGTCCCTATAAAAAATGTTTTTTTAAAGATGGTTGATGATCAATGCTTTAGCACAGTATAGCACAAGGAGATTTTCCCTCACTGTCCTTCCCTGTCCCTACAAACAAGGATTAGCACAGTAAAACACACTGACACTCTCCCTACCTATAGTTTTCTGTCTCTATAAAAAATGTTTTTTTAAAGATGGTTGATGATCAATGCTTTAGCACACTATAGCACAAGGAGAATTTCCCTCACTGTCCTTCCCTGTCCCTACAAACAAGGATTAGCACAGTAAAACACACTGACACTCTCCCTACCTATAGTTTTCTGTCCCTATAAAAAATGTTTTTTTTTAAAGATGGTTGATGATCAATGCTTTAGCACACTATAGCACAAGGAGAATTTCCCTCACTGTCCTTCCCTGTCCCTACAAACAAGGATTAGCACAGTAAAACACACTGACACTCTCCCTACCTATAGTTTTCTGTCCCTATAAAAAATGTTTTTTTAAAGATGGTTGATGATCAATGCTTTAGCACACTATAGCACAAGGAGAATTTCCCTCACTGTCCTTCCCTGTCCCTACAAACAAGGATTAGCACAGTAAAACACACTGACACTCTCCCTACCTATAGTTTTCTGTCCCTATAAAAAATGTTTTTTTAAAGATGGTTGATGATCAATGCTTTAGCACACTATAGCACAAGGAGAATTTCCCTCACTGTCCTTCCCTGTCCCTACAAACAAGGATTAGCACAGTAAAACACACTGACACTCTCCCTACCTATAGTTTTCTGTCCCTATAAAAAATGTTTTTTTAAAGATGGTTGATGATCAATGCTTTAGCACACTATAGCACAAGGAGAATTTCCCTCACTGTCCTTCCCTGTCCCTACAAACAAGGATTAGCACAGTAAAACACACTGACACTCTCCCTACCTATAGTTTTCTGTCCCTATAAAAAATGTTTTTTTAAAGATGGTTGATGATCAATGCTTTAGCACAGTATAGCACAAGGAGAATTTCCCTCACTGTCCTTCCCTGTCCCTACAAACAAGGATTAGCACAGTAAAACACACTGACACTCTCCCTACCTATAGTTTTCTGTCCCTATAAAAAATGTTTTTTTAAAGATGGTTGATGATCAATGCTTTAGCACACTATAGCACAAGGAGAATTTCCCTCACTCTCCTTCCCTGTCCCTACAAACAAGGATTAGCACAGTAAAACACACTGACACTCTCCCTACCTATAGTTTTCTGTCCCTATAAAAAAGGTTTTTTTAAAGATGGTTGATGATCAATGCTTTAGCACAGTATAGCACGAGGAGAATTTCCCTCACTGTCCTTCCCTGTCCCTACAAACAAGGATTAGCACAGTAAAACACACTGACACTCTCCCTACCTATAGTTTTCTGTCCCTATAATTTTTTTTTTTTAAAGATGGTTGATGATCAATGCTTTAGCACACTATAGCACAAGGAGAATTTCCCTCACTGTCCTTCCCTGTCCCTACAAACAAGGATTAGCACAGTAAAACACACTGACACTCTCCCTACCTATAGTTTTCTGTCCCTATAAAAAATGTTTTTTTAAAGATGGTTGATGATCAATGCTTTAGCACACTATAGCACAAGGAGAATTTCCCTCACTCTCCTTCCCTGTCCCTACAAACAAGGATTAGCACAGTAAAACACACTGACACTCTCCCTACCTATAGTTTTCTGTCCCTATAAAAAATGTTTTTTTAAAGATGGTTGATGATCAATGCTTTAGCACAGTATAGCACAAGGAGAATTTCCCTCACTGTCCTTCCCTGTCCCTACAAACAAGGATTAGCACAGTAAAACACACTGACACTCTCCCTACCTATAGTTTTCTGTCCCTATAAAAAATGTTTTTTTAAAGATGGTTGATGATCAATGCTTTAGCACAGTATAGCACAAGGAGAATTTCCCTCACTGTCCTTCCCTGTCCCTACAAACAAGGATTAGCACAGTAAAACACACTGACACTCTCCCTACCTATAGTTTTCTGTCCCTATAAAAAATGTTTTTTTAAAGATGGTTGATGATCAATGCTTTAGCACAGTATAGCACAAGGAGAATTTCCCTCACTGTCCTTCCCTGTCCCTACAAACAAGGATTAGCACAGTAAAACACACTGACACTCTCCCTACCTATCCTTCTCTTTCCCTAAACTAAAGGAATCCAGGTTAAGCAAGAAAAAAAAATGTCACTGTCCCTGCCTATGCTTCTCTTTCCCTGCTCCGGAACACACTACACTAGGCCGCCGTGCTGGCGGCCTTTTATAGTGTGGGGCGTCTACTAAACACCCTCAGCAAACATTGGCCACAGGCATCCTGCCTGTGGCCAATCATTGCTCTCCTCGCTGCCGGCGCTGTGATTGGCCAAGCATGCGGGGTCACAGTGCATGCTTGGCCAATCACAGCGCCTGGATGACACTGCGATGGCGTAGTGCATTGTGGGCCGTTCGCGTCACTCGAATTAGGCGCGAACGGCCCAAATCGTTCGATCTTCGTCGAACGATCGAACAGCCGATGTTCGAGTCGAACGTATGTTCGACTCGAACACCGAGCTCATCCCTAGTCCCTACAAACAAGGATTAGCACAGTAAAACACACTGACACTCTCCCTACCTATAGTTTTCTGTCCCTATAAAAAATGTTTTTTTAAAGATGGTTGATGATGAATGCTTTAGCACAGTATAGCACAAGGAGAATTTCCCTCACTGTCCTTCCCTGTCCCTACAAACAAGGATTAGCACAGTAAAACACACTGACACTCTCCCTACCTATAGTTTTCTGTCCCTATAAAAAATGTTTTTTTAAAGATGGTTGATGATGAATGCTTTAGCACAGTATAGCACAAGGAGAATTTCCCTCACTGTCCTTCCCTGTCCCTACAAACAAGGATTAGCACAGTAAAACACACTGACACTCTCCCTACCTATAGTTTTCTGTCCCTATAAAAAATGTTTTTTTAAAGATGGTTGATGATGAATGCTTTAGCACAGTATAGCACAAGGAGAATTTCCCTCACTGTCCTTCCCTGTCCCTACAAACAAGGATTAGCACAGTAAAACACACTGACACTCTCCCTACCTATAGTTTTCTGTCCCTATAAAAAATGTTTTTTTAAAGATGGTTGATGATGAATGCTTTAGCACAGTATAGCACAAGGAGAATTTCCCTCACTGTCCTTCCCTGTTCCTACAAACAAGGATTAGCAAAGTAAAACACACTGACACTCTCCCTACCTATAGTTTTCTGTCCCTATAAAAAATGTTTTTTTAAAGATGGTTGATGATGAATGCTTTAGCACAGTATAGCACAAGGAGAATTTCCCTCACTGTCCTTCCCTGTCCCTACAAACAAGGATTAGCACAGTAAAACACACTGACACTCTCCCTACCTATAGTTTTCTGTTCCTATAAAAAATGTTTTTTTAAAGATGGTTGATGATGAATGCTTTAGCACACTATAGCACAATGAGAATTTCCCTCACTGTCCTTCCCTGTCCCTACAAACAAGGATTAGCACAGTAAAACACACTGACACTCTCCCTACCTATAGTTTTCTGTCCCTATAAAAAATGTTTTTTTAAAGATGGTTGATGATGAATGCTTTAGCACAGTATAGCACAAGGAGAATTTCCCTCACTGTCCTTCCCTGTCCCTACAAACAAGGATTAGCACAGTAAAACACACTGACACTCTCCCTACCTATAGTTTTCTGTCCCTATAAAAAATGTTTTTTTAAAGATGGTTGATGATGAATGCTTTAGCACAGTATAGCACAAGGAGAATTTCCCTCACTGTCCTTCCCTGTCCCTACAAACAAGGATTAGCACAGTAAAACACACTGACACTCTCCCTACCTATAGTTTTCTGTCCCTATAAAAAATGTTTTTTTAAAGATGGTTGATGATGAATGCTTTAGCACAGTATAGCACAAGGAGAATTTCCCTCACTGTCCTTCCCTGTCCCTACAAACAAGGATTAGCACAGTAAAACACACTGACACTCTCCCTACCTATAGTTTTCTGTCCCTATAAAAAATGTTTTTTTAAAGATGGTTGATGATGAATGCTTTAGCACAGTATAGCACAAGGAGAATTTCCCTCACTGTCCTTCCCTGTCCCTACAAACAAGGATTAGCACAGTAAAACACACTGACACTCTCCCTACCTATAGTTTTCTGTCCCTATAAAAAATGTTTTTTTAAAGATGGCTGATGATGAATGCTTTAGCACAGTATAGCACAAGGAGAATTTCCCTCACTGTCCTTCCCTGTCCCTACAAACAAGGATTAGCACAGTAAAACACACTGACACTCTCCCTACCTATAGTTTTCTGTCCCTATAAAAAATGTTTTTTTAAAGATGGTTGATGATGAATGCTTTAGCACAGTATAGCACAAGGAGAATTTCCCTCACTGTCCTTCCCTGTCCCTACAAACAAGGATTAGCACAGTAAAACACACTGACACTCTCCCTACCTATAGTTTTCTGTCCCTATAAAAAATGTTTTTTTAAAGATGGTTGATGATGAATGCTTTAGCACAGTATAGCACAAGGAGAATTTCCCTCACTGTCCTTCCCTGTCCCTACAAACAAGGATTAGCACAGTAAAACACACTGACACTCTCCCTACCTATAGTTTTCTGTCCCTATAAAAAATGTTTTTTTAAAGATGGTTGATGATGAATGCTTTAGCACAGTATAGCACAAGGAGAATTTCCCTCACTGTCCTTCCCTGTCCCTACAAACAACGATTAGCACAGTAAAACACACTGACACTCTCCCTACCTATAGTTTTCTGTCCCTATAAAAAATGTTTTTTTAAAGATGGTTGATGATGAATGCTTTAGCACAGTATAGCACAAGGAGAATTTCCCTCACTGTCCTTCCCTGTCCCTACAAACAAGGATTAGCACAGTGAAACACACTGACACTCTCCCTACCTATAGTTTTCTGTCCCTATAAAAATGTTTTTTTAAAGATGGTTGATGATGAATGCTTTAGCACAGTATAGCACAAGGAGAATTTCCCTCACTGTCCTTCCCTGTCCCTACAAACAAGGATTAGCACAGTAAAACACACTGACACTCTCCCTACCTATAGTTTTCTGTCCCTATAAAAAATGTTTTTTTAAAGATGGTTGATGATGAATGCTTTAGCACACTATAGCACAAGGAGAATTTCCCTCACTGTCCTTCCCTGTCCCTACAAACAAGGATTAGCACAGTAAAACACACTGACACTCTCCCTACCTATAGTTTTCTGTCCCTATAAAAAATGTTTTTTTAAAGATGGTTGATGATGAATGCTTTAGCACAGTATAGCACAAGGAGAATTTCCCTCACTGTCCTTCCCTGTCCCTACAAACAAGGATTAGCACAGTAAAACACACTGACACTCTCCCTACCTATAGTTTTCTGTCCCTATAAAAAATGTTTTTTTAAAGATGGTTGATGATGAATGCTTTAGCACAGTATAGCACAAGGAGAATTTCCCTCACTGTCCTTCCCTGTCCCTACAAACAAGGATTAGCACAGTAAAACACACTGACACTCTCCCTACCTATAGTTTTCTGTCCCTATAAAAAATGTTTTTTTAAAGATGGTTGATGATGAATGCTTCAGCACAGTATAGCACAAGGAGAATTTCCCTCACTGTCCTTCCCTGTCCCTACAAACAAGGATTAGCACAGTAAAACACACTGACACTCTCCCTACCTATAGTTTTCTGTCCCTATAAAAAATGTTTTTTTAAAGATGGTTGATGATGAATGCTTTAGCACAGTATAGCACAAGGAGAATTTCCCTCACTGTCCTTCCCTGTCCCTACAAACAAGGATTAGCACAGTAAAACACACTGACACTCTCCCTACCTATAGTTTTCTGTCCCTATAAAAAATGTTTTTTTAAAGATGGTTGATGATGAATGCTTTAGCACAGTATAGCACAAGGAGAATTTCCCTCACTGTCCTTCCCTGTCCCTACAAACAAGGATTAGCACAGTAAAACACACTGACACTCTCCCTACCTATAGTTTTCTGTCCCTATAAAAAATGTTTTTTTAAAGATGGTTGATGATGAATGCTTTAGCACAGTATAGCACAAGGAGAATTTCCCTCACTGTCCTTCCCTGTCCCTACAAACAAGGATTAGCACAGTAAAACACACTGACACTCTCCCTACCTATAGTTTTCTGTCCCTATAAAAAATGTTTTTTTAAAGATGGTTGATGATGAATGCTTTAGCACAGTATAGCACAAGGAGAATTTCCCTCACTGTCCTTCCCTGTCCCTACAAACAAGGATTAGCACAGTAAAACACACTGACACTCTCCCTACCTATAGTTTTCTGTCCCTATAAAAAATGTTTTTTTAAAGATGGTTGATGATGAATGCTTTAGCACAGTATAGCACAAGGAGAATTTCCCTCACTGTCCATCCCTGTCCCTACAAACAAGGATTAGCACAGTAAAACACACTGACACTCTCCCTACCTATAGTTTTCTGTCCCTATAAAAATGTTTTTTTAAAGATGGTTGATGATGAATGCTTTAGCACAGTATAGCACAAGGAGAATTTCCCTCACTGTCCTTCCCTGTCCCTACAAACAAGGATTAGCACAGTAAAACACACTGACACTCTCCCTACCTATAGTTTTCTGTCCCTATAAAAAATGTTTTTTTAAAGATGGTTGATGATGAATGCTTTAGCACAGTATAGCACAAGGAGAATTTCCCTCACTGTCCTTCCCTGTCCCTACAAACAAGGATTAGCACAGTAAAACACACTGACACTCTCCCTACCTATAGTTTTCTGTCCCTATAAAAAATGTTTTTTTAAAGATGGTTGATGATGAATGCTTTAGCACAGTATAGCACAAGGAGAATTTCCCTCACTGTCCTTCCCTGTCCCTACAAACAAGGATTAGCACAGTAAAACACACTGACACTCTCCCTACCTATCCTTCTCTTTCCCTAAACTAAAGGAATCCAGGTTAAGCAAGAAAAAAAAATGTCACTGTCCCTGCCTATGCTTCTCTTTCCCTGCTCCGGAACACACTACACTAGGCCGCCGTGCTGGCGGCCTTTTATAGTGTGGGGCGTGTACTAAACACCCTGAGCAATAATTGGCCACAGGCATCCTGCCTGTGGCCAATCATTGCTCTCCTCGCTGCCGGCGCTGTGATTGGCCAAGCATGCGGGGTCACAGTGCATGCTTGGCCAATCACAGCGCCTGGATGACACTGCGATGGCGTAGTGCATTGTGGGCCGTTCACGTCACTCGAATTAGGCGCGAACGGCCCAAATCGTTCGATCTTCGTCAAACGATCGAACAGCCGATGTTCGAGTCGAACGTATGTTCGACTCGAACACCGAGCTCATCCCTAGTCCCTACAAACAAGGATTAGCACAGTAAAACACACTGACACTCTCCCTACCTATAGTTTTCTGTCCCTATAAAAAATGTTTTTTTAAATATGGTTGATGATGAATGCTTTAGCACAGTATAGCACAAGGAGAATTTCCCTCACTGTCCTTCCCTGTCCCTACAAACAAGGATTAGCACAGTAAAACACACTGACACTCTCCCTACCTATAGTTTTCTGTCCCTATAAAAAATGTTTTTTTAAATATGGTTGATGATGAATGCTTTAGCACAGTATAGCACAAGGAGAATTTCCCTCACTGTCCTTCCCTGTCCCTACAAACAAGGATTAGCACAGTAAAACACACTGACACTCTCCCTACCTATAGTTTTCTGTCCCTATAAAAAATGTTTTTTTAAAGATGGTTGATGATGAATGCTTTAGCACAGTATAGCACAAGGAGAATTTTCCTCACTGTCCTTCCCTGTCCCTACAAACAAGGATTAGCACAGTAAAACACACTGACACTCTCCCTACCTATAGTTTTCTGTCCCTATAAAAAATGTTTTTTTAAAGATGGTTGATGATGAATGCTTTAGCACAGTATAGCACAAGGAGAATTTCCCTCACTGTCCTTCCCTGTCCCTACAAACAAGGATTAGCACAGTAAAACACACTGACACTCTCCCTACCTATAGTTTTCTGTCCCTATAAAAAATGTTTTTTTAAAGATGGTTGATGAGGAATGCTTTAGCACAGTATAGCACAAGGAGAATTTCCCTCACTGTCCTTCCCTGTCCCTACAAACAAGGATTAGCACAGTAAAACACACTGACACTCTCCCTACCTATAGTTTTCTGTCCCTATAAAAAATGTTTTTTTAAAGATGGTTGATGATGAATGCTTTAGCACAGTATAGCACAAGGAGAATTTCCCTCACTGTCCTTCCCTGTCCCTACAAACAAGGATTAGCACAGTAAAACACACTGACACTCTCCCTACCTATAGTTTTCTGTCCCTATAAAAAATGTTTTTTTAAAGATGGTTGATGATGAATGCTTTAGCACAGTATAGCACAAGGAGAATTTCCCTCACTGTCCTTCCCTGTCCCTACAAACAAGGATTAGCACAGTAAAACACACTGACACTCTCCCTACCTAGAGTTCTCTGTCCCTATAAAAAAAGTTTTTTTAAAGATGGTTGATGATGAATGCTTTAGCACAGTATAGCACAAGGAGAATTTCCCTCACTGTCCTTCCCTGTCCCTACAAACAAGGATTAGCACAGTAAAACACACTGACACTCTCCCTACCTATAGTTTTCTGTCCCTATAAAAAATGTTTTTTTAAATATGGTTGATGATGAATGCTTTAGCACAGTATAGCACAAGGAGAATTTCCCTCACTGTCCTTCCCTGTCCCTACAAACAAGGATTAGCACAGTAAAACACACTGACACTCTCCCTACCTATAGTTTTCTGTCCCTATAAAAAATGTTTTTTTAAAGATGTTTGATGATGAATGCTTTAGCACAGTATAGCACAAGGAGAATTTTCCTCACTGTCCTTCCCTGTCCCTACAAACAAGGATTAGCACAGTAAAACACACTGACACTCTCCCTACCTATAGTTTTCTGTCCCTATAAAAAATGTTTTTTTAAAGATGGTTGATGATGAATGCTTTAGCACAGTATAGCACAAGGAGAATTTCCCTCACTGTCCTTCCCTGTCCCTACAAACAAGGATTAGCACAGTAAAACACACTGACACTCTCCCTACCTATAGTTTTCTGTCCCTATAAAAAATGTTTTTTTAAAGATGGTTGATGAGGAATGCTTTAGCACAGTATAGCACAAGGAGAATTTCCCTCACTGTCCTTCCCTGTCCCTACAAACAAGGATTAGCACAGTAAAACACACTGACACTCTCCCTACCTATAGTTTTCTGTCCCTATAAAAAATGTTTTTTTAAAGATGGTTGATGATGAATGCTTTAGCACAGTATAGCACAAGGAGAATTTCCCTCACTGTCCTTCCCTGTCCCTACAAACAAGGATTAGCACAGTAAAACACACTGACACTCTCCCTACCTATAGTTTTCTGTCCCTATAAAAAATGTTTTTTTAAAGATGGTTGATGATGAATGCTTTAGCACAGTATAGCACAAGGAGAATTTCCCTCACTGTCCTTCCCTGTCCCTACAAACAAGGATTAGCACAGTAAAACACACTGACACTCTCCCTACCTAGAGTTCTCTGTCCCTATAAAAAAAGTTTTTTTAAAGATGGTTGATGAGGAATGCTTTAGCACAGTATAGCACAAGGAGAATTTCCCTCACTGTCCTTCCCTGTCCCTACAAACAAGGATTAGCACAGTAAAACACACTGACACTCTCCCTACCTATAGTTTTCTGTCCCTATAAAAAATGTTTTTTTTAAAGATGGTTGATGATGAATGCTTTAGCACAGTATAGCACAAGGAGAATTTCCCTCACTGTCCTTCCCTGTCCCTACAAACAAGGATTAGCACAGTAAAACACACTGACACTCTCCCTACCTATAGTTTTCTGTCCCTATAAAAAATGTTTTTTTAAAGATGGTTGATGATGAATGCTTTAGCACAGTATAGCACAAGGAGAATTTCCCTCACTGTCCTTCCCTGTCCCTACAAACAAGGATTAGCACAGTAAAACACACTGACACTCTCCCTACCTATAGTTTTCTGTCCCTATAAAAAATGTTTTTTTAAAGATGGTTGATGATGAATGCTTTAGCACAGTATAGCACAAGGAGAATTTCCCTCACTGTCCTTCCCTGTCCCTACAAACAAGGATTAGCACAGTAAAACACACTGACACTCTCCCTACCTATAGTTTTCTGTCCCTATAAAAAATGTTTTTTTAAAGATGGTTGATGATGAATGCTTTAGCACAGTATAGCACAAGGAGAATTTCCCTCACTGTCCTTCCCTGTCCCTACAAACAAGGATTAGCACAGTAAAACACACTGACACTCTCCCTACCTATAGTTCTCTGTCCCTATAAAAAATGTTTTTTTAAAGATGGTTGATGAGGAATGCTTTAGCACAGTATAGCACAAGGAGAATTTCCCTCACTGTCCTTCCCTGTCCCTACAAACAAGGATTAGCACAGTAAAACACACTGACACTCTCCCTACCTATAGTTTTCTGTCCCTATAAAAAATGTTTTTTTTAAAGATGGTTGATGATGAATGCTTTAGCACAGTATAGCACAAGGAGAATTTCCCTCACTGTCCTTCCCTGTCCCTACAAACAAGGATTAGCACAGTAAAACACACTGACACTCTCCTTACCTATAGTTTTCTGTCCCTATAAAAAATGTTTTTTTAAAGATGGTTGATGATGAATGCTTTAGCACAGTATAGCACAAGGAGAATTTCCCTCACTGTCCTTCCCTGTCCCTACAAACAAGGATTAGCACAGTAAAACACACTGACACTCTCCCTACCTATAGTTTTCTGTCCCTATAAAAAATGTTTTTTTAAAGATGGTTGATGATGAATGCTTTAGCACAGTATAGCACAAGGAGAATTTCCCTCACTGTCCTTCCCTGTCCCTACAAACAAGGATTAGCACAGTAAAACACACTGACACTCTCCCTACCTATAGTTTTCTGTCCCTATAAAAAATGTTTTTTTAAAGATGGTTGATGATGAATGCTTTAGCACAGTATAGCACAAGGAGAATTTCCCTCACTGTCCTTCCCTGTCCCTACAAACAAGGATTAGCACAGTAAAACACACTGACACTCTCCCTACCTATAGTTTTCTGTCCCTATAAAAAATGTTTTTTTAAAGATGGTTGATGATGAATGCTTTAGCACAGTATAGCACAAGGAGAATTTCCCTCACTGTCCTTCCCTGTCCCTACAAACAAGGATTAGCACAGTAAAACACACTGACACTCTCCCTACCTATAGTTTTCTGTCCCTATAAAAAATGTTTTTTTAAAGATGGTTGATGATGAATGCTTTAGCACAGTATAGCACAAGGAGAATTTCCCTCACTGTCCTTCCCTGTCCCTACAAACAAGGATTAGCACAGTAAAACACACTGACACTCTCCCTACCTATAGTTTTCTGTCCCTATAAAAAATGTTTTTTTAAAGATGGTTGATGATGAATGCTTTAGCACAGTATAGCACAAGGAGAATTTCCCTCACTGTCCTTCCCTGTCCCTACAAACAAGGATTAGCACAGTAAAACACACTGACACTCTCCCTACCTATAGTTTTCTGTCCCTATAAAAAATGTTTTTTTAAAGATGGTTGATGATGAATGCTTTAGCACAGTATAGCACAAGGAGAATTTCCCTCACTGTCCTTCCCTGTCCCTACAAACAAGGATTAGCACAGTAAAACACACTGACACTCTCCCTACCTATAGTTTTCTGTCCCTATAAAAAATGTTTTTTTAAAGATGGTTGATGATGAATGCTTTAGCACAGTATAGCACAAGGAGAATTTCCCTCACTGTCCTTCCCTGTCCCTACAAACAAGGATTAGCACAGTAAAACACACTGACACTCTCCCTACCTATAGTTTTCTGTCCCTATAAAAAATGTTTTTTTAAAGATGGTTGATGATGAATGCTTTAGCACAGTATAGCACAAGGAGAATTTCCCTCACTGTCCTTCCCTGTCCCTACAAACAAGGATTAGCACAGTAAAACACACTGACACTCTCCCTACCTATAGTTTTCTGTCCCTATAAAAAATGTTTTTTTAAAGATGGTTGATGATGAATGCTTTAGCACAGTATAGCACAAGGAGAATTTCCCTCACTGTCCTTCCCTGTCCCTACAAACAAGGATTAGCACAGTAAAACACACTGACACTCTCCCTACCTATAGTTTTCTGTCCCTATAAAAAATGTTTTTTTAAAGATGGTTGATGATGAATGCTTTAGCACAGTATAGCACAAGGAGAATTTCCCTCACTGTCCTTCCCTGTCCCTACAAACAAGGATTAGCACAGTAAAACACACTGACACTCTCCCTACCTATAGTTTTCTGTCCCTATAAAAAATGTTTTTTTAAAGATGGTTGATGATGAATGCTTTAGCACAGTATAGCACAAGGAGAATTTCCCTCACTGTCCTTCCCTGTCCCTACAAACAAGGATTAGCACAGTAAAACACACTGACACTCTCCCTACCTATAGTTTTCTGTCCCTATAAAAAATGTTTTTTTAAAGATGGTTGATGATGAATGCTTTAGCACAGTATAGCACAAGGAGAATTTCCCTCACTGTCCTTCCCTGTCCCTACAAACAAGGATTAGCACAGTAAAACACACTGACACTCTCCCTACCTATAGTTTTCTGTCCCTATAAAAAATGTTTTTTTAAAGATGGTTGATGATGAATGCTTTAGCACAGTATAGCACAAGGAGAATTTCCCTCACTGTCCTTCCCTGTCCCTACAAACAAGGATTAGCACAGTAAAACACACTGACACTCTCCCTACCTATAGTTTTCTGTCCCTATAAAAAATGTTTTTTTAAAGATGGTTGATGATGAATGCTTTAGCACAGTATAGCACAAGGAGAATTTCCCTCACTGTCCTTCCCTGTCCCTACAAACAAGGATTAGCACAGTAAAACACACTGACACTCTCCCTACCTATAGTTTTCTGTCCCTATAAAAAATGTTTTTTTAAAGATGGTTGATGATGAATGCTTTAGCACAGTATAGCACAAGGAGAATTTCCCTCACTGTCCTTCCCTGTCCCTACAAACAAGGATTAGCACAGTAAAACACACTGACACTCTCCCTACCTATAGTTTTCTGTCCCTATAAAAAATGTTTTTTTAAAGATGGTTGATGATGAATGCTTTAGCACAGTATAGCACAAGGAGAATTTCCCTCACTGTCCTTCCCTGTCCCTACAAACAAGGATTAGCACAGTAAAACACACTGACACTCTCCCTACCTATAGTTTTCTGTCCCTATAAAAAATGTTTTTTTAAAGATGGTTGATGATGAATGCTTTAGCACAGTATAGCACAAGGAGAATTTCCCTCACTGTCCTTCCCTGTCCCTACAAACAAGGATTAGCACAGTAAAACACACTGACACTCTCCCTACCTATAGTTTTCTGTCCCTATAAAAAATGTTTTTTTAAAGATGGTTGATGATGAATGCTTTAGCACAGTATAGCACAAGGAGAATTTCCCTCACTGTCCTTCCCTGTCCCTACAAACAAGGATTAGCACAGTAAAACACACTGACACTCTCCCTACCTATAGTTTTCTGTCCCTATAAAAAATGTTTTTTTAAAGATGGTTGATGATGAATGCTTTAGCACAGTATAGCACAAGGAGAATTTCCCTCACTGTCCTTCCCTGTCCCTACAAACAAGGATTAGCACAGTAAAACACACTGACACTCTCCCTACCTATAGTTTTCTGTCCCTATAAAAAATGTTTTTTTAAAGATGGTTGATGATGAATGCTTTAGCACAGTATAGCACAAGGAGAATTTCCCTCACTGTCCTTCCCTGTCCCTACAAACAAGGATTAGCACAGTAAAACACACTGACACTCTCCCTACCTATAGTTTTCTGTCCCTATAAAAAATGTTTTTTTAAAGATGGTTGATGATGAATGCTTTAGCACAGTATAGCACAAGGAGAATTTCCCTCACTGTCCTTCCCTGTCCCTACAAACAAGGATTAGCACAGTAAAACACACTGACACTCTCCCTACCTATAGTTTTCTGTCCCTATAAAAAATGTTTTTTTAAAGATGGTTGATGATGAATGCTTTAGCACAGTATAGCACAAGGAGAATTTCCCTCACTGTCCTTCCCTGTCCCTACAAACAAGGATTAGCACAGTAAAACACACTGACACTCTCCCTACCTATAGTTTTCTGTCCCTATAAAAAATGTTTTTTTAAAGATGGTTGATGATGAATGCTTTAGCACAGTATAGCACAAGGAGAATTTCCCTCACTGTCCTTCCCTGTCCCTACAAACAAGGATTAGCACAGTAAAACACACTGACACTCTCCCTACCTATCCTTCTCTTTCCCTAAACTAAAGGAATCCAGGTTAAGCAAGAAAAAAAAATGTCACTGTCCCTGCCTATGCTTCTCTTTCCCTGCTCCGGAACACACTACACTAGGCCGCCGTGCTGGCGGCCTTTTATAGTGTGGGGCGTGTACTAAACACCCTCAGCAATAATTGGCCACAGGCATCTTGCCTGTGGCCAATCATTGCTCTCCTCGCTGCCGGCGCTGTGATTGGCCAAGCATGCGGGGTCACAGTGCATGCTTGGCCAATCACAGCGCCTGGATGACACTGCGATGGCGTAGTGCATTGTGGGCTGCGAATTAGGCGCGAATGGCCCAAATCGTTCGTTGTTCGGCGAATGATCGAACAGCCGATGTTCGAGTCGAACGTATGTTCGACTCGAACACCGAGCTCATCCCTAGTGGGGGTATATGGATATCAAGGGGAACCCTGCGCCTATTTTTTTTTTAAATGGGGTAGGGGTCCCCCTCAAAATCCATACCAGACCCTTCAGGTCTGGTATGGATTTTAAGGGGAACCCCGCACCAAAAAATAAATAAATGGCGTGGGGTTCCCCCCAAAAATCCATACCAGACCCTTATCCGAGCACGCAACCTGGCAGGCCACAGGAAAAGAGGGGGCGAGAGAGCGCCCCCCTCCTGAACCATACCAGGCCACATGCCCTCAACATGGGGAGGATGTCCCCATGTTGATAGGGACAAGGGCCTCATCCCCACAACCCTTGCCCGGTGGTTGTGGGGGTTTGCGGGCAGGGGGCTTATCTGAATATGGAAGCCCCCTTTAACAAAGGGGACCCCCAGATCCTGGCCCCCTATGTGAATTGGTAACGGGGTACCCCTACCATTTCACCCAAAAAAGTGACAAAATTGTAAAAAAACACAGACACAGCTTGCGACAAGGCCTTTAATAAAAAATAAAAATCCAGCAATGTAATCCTTCCACGACCCGATGATACATGCCGCCACGATCCATTCCGCCTCCATGGGAGGCGCCCGCCGAATGACGCGAGACCCGCCGTGACAGCTCTTATATAGCTGCAACAATGGTTTCTTCTGGCGTCAGAGGGGGGACGGAGTCACCCATGACGCAACGGGGAAACCAAGGGAAACCCTTGTTGCATCAGAGGGGGGCGGGGTCACCAGTGCACGTCACGGGTGGCCCCGCCCTCAGCTATATAAAAGCTGTCATGGCGGGTCTCGCGTCATTCGGCGGGCGCCTCCCGTCAGAATCGAACGTGGTGGCGTGTATTACACAGGTATCTTCTCCCTCCTCCCCCCTGAAAGGTGCCAAATGTGACACCGGAGGGGGGGGATTCCAAAAAGTGGAAGTTCCATTTTTGGGTAGAACTCCACTTTAACTACTTGCTTACTGGGCACTTAAACCCCCTTCCTGCCCAGGCCAATTTTCAGCTTTCAGGCTTTGAATGACAATTGCGCGGTCGTGCGACATGGCTCCCAAACAGAATTGACGTCCTTTTTTTCCCCCAAATAGAGCTTTCTTTTGGTGGTATTTGATCACCTCTGCAGTTTTTATTTTTTGCGCTATAAACAAAACAAGAGCGACAATTTTGAAAAAAACACAATATTTTTTACTTTTTGCTATAATAAATATCCCAATTTTTTTTTTTATATATTTTTTTCCTCAGTTTAGGCCGATACGTATTCTTCTACATATTTTTGGTAAAAAAATCGCAATAAGCGTTTATTGATTGGTTTGCGCAAAAGTTATAGCGTCTACAAAATAGGGCATAGTTTTATAGCATTTTTATTAATATTTTTTTTTTACTAGTAATGGAGGCGATCAGCGATTTTTATTGTGACTGCGACATTATGGTGGACACATCGGACACTTTTGACACCATTTTGGGACCATTGTCATTTTTACAGCGACCAGTGCTATAAAAATGAACTGGTTACTGTAAAAATGACACTGGCAGGGAAGGGGTTAACACTAGGGGGCGAGGAAGGGGTTAAATGTATAACCTGGGAGTGATTACTACTGTGTGGGGGAGGGGACTGACTGGGGGAGGTGACCGATCTGTGTCCCTATGTACAAGGGACACAGCATCGGTCTCCTCTCCCTGACAGGACGTGGATCTCTGTGTTTACACACAGAGATCCACATCCTTGTCTGTGTACCGGCCGATCGCGGGTACCCGGCGAACATTGCGGCCGCCAGGCACGTGCATCGGCATCTCAGTGATGCGCCGGGCGTGCGCGCGCGCCCCCCAGTGGCCGGAATAGCCGAGGCCGTCTATTGACGGCCTCACGGCTTTCTAGAGCCACCTTGAGGCCGTCATTTGTATATGGCCCGGCTCTCAAGTGGTTAAGCAATGTCATTTTTATAAAACTTGAAAAAGTATGACAAATAACAACATTCGTATCGATATAAGCAAAAACTGATATCACAATTAGTTTAACAAGGTGGTTCAGCAGTTGGGACTAATGTCTTCTGCTCCTGGAATCTTCCATAGCTACACAGATTGCAGCAAAATACAGCAGAGTTCAGAATCAGATGTTACAGTAACTGGCTTTAGTGCACATTCATTTCTTTTTAGTAGGGATACTGGGCTATAATGTTTTATGGGCATGGAGTGATGAGGATTGATGCAACCATGATGCGCCTATTAAACAGATATAGTCCCCCCTTCCTTTCCTATGCCAAAGCATTTATGGTTGCATCTACAGTATATACAGTGCCTTGAAAAAGTATTCATACCCCTTGAAATGTTCCACATTTTGTCATGCTACAACCTAAAACATAAATGTATTTTATTGGGATTTTATGTGATAGACCAATACAAAGTGGCACATAATTGTGAAGTGGAAGGAAAAGGCATGGATATGCTTTGAACTAAACCATTACATTGTAGCTGTGTCTGTATGTTTAGGGTCGTTGTCCTGCTGGAAGGAGAACCCCCGCCCCAGTCTCAAGTCTTTTGCAGACTCTAACAGGTTTTCTTTTAAGATTGCCCTGTATTTGGCTCCATCCATCATCCCATCAACTCTGACCAGCAACCCTGTCCTTGCTGAAGAAAAGCATCCCCACAACATGATGCTGCCATCACCATGTTTCACGGTGGGGATGGTGTGTTCAGGGTGATGTGTAGTATTCGATTTCGGCCACACATAGCCAAAGAATTTATGGACATGGTTGAATATACAGTATATACAGTGCCTTGGAAAAGTATTCATACCCCTTGAAATTTTTCACATTTTGGCATGTTACAACCAAAAATGTAAATGTACCGTATTTATCAGCGTATAACACGCACGGGCGTATAACACGCACCCTAACGTTAAGAGGGAAGTTTCAGGAAAAAAACTTTCCACAGCCCCCTGCGTATAACACACAGACACAGTTTATCCTCTATTTTCAGGGTAAAAAAGTGAGTGTTATACGCCAATAAATACAGTATTTTATTGGGATTTTATGTGATAGACCAACACAAAGTGGCACATAATTGTGAAGTGGAAGGAAAGTGATAAATGTTTTTCCAAATTTGTTACAAAAAATATCTGAAAAGTGTGGCGTGCGTTTGTATTCAGCCCCCCTGGTTCAATACTTTGTAGAAACACGTTTCACTGCAATTACAGCTGCAAATCTTTTTGGGGATGTCTCTACCAGCTTTGCACATCTAGATAGTGACATTTTTGCACATTATTCCTTGTAAAATAGCTCAAGCTCTGTCAGATTGTATGGAGAGCATCTGTGAACAGCAATTTTCAAGTCTTGCCACAGATTCTTAATTAGCATTAGGTCTGGACTTTGATTGGGCCATTCTAACACATGAATATGCTTTGATCTAAACCATTCCATTGTAGCTCTGGCTGTATATTTATGGTCGGTGTCCTGCTGCAAGGTGAACCTCCGCCCCAGTCTCAAGTCTTTTTCAGACTAACAGGTTTTCTTCTAAGATTGTCTTGTATTTGGCTCCATCCATCTTCCCATCAACTCTGAACAGCTTCCCTGTCCCTGCTGAAGAAAAATGGTGTGTTTAGGGTGATATGCTGTGCATTTTGCTTTTAGGCCAAAAAGTTAAATTTTGGTCTCATCTGACCAGAGCACCTTCTTCCACATGTTTTCTGTGTCCCCCACATGGCTTCTCGCAAACTGCAAACAGGACTTATTATGACTTTCTTTCAACAATGGCTTTCTTCTTGCCACTCTTCCATAAAGGCCAGATTTGTGGAGTGCACAACTAATAGTTGTCCTGTGAACAGATTCTCCCACCTGAGCTGTGGATCTCTACAGCTCCTCCAGAGTTACCATGGACCTCATGGCTGCTCTCTTTTCCCGGCCTAACAGATTAGGTGGACGGCCATATATTGTTAGGTTTGCAGTTGTGCCATACGCTTTCCATTTTCAGATGATGGATTGAACAGTGCTCTGTGAGATGTTTAAAGTTTGGGATTTTTTTTATAACCTAACCCTGCTTTAAACTTCTCCACAACTTTATCCCTAACCTGTCTGGTGTGTTTCTTGGCCTTCATGATCCTGTTTATTCACTAAGGTTCTCTAACAAACCTCTGAGGGCTTCCCAGAACAGCTGTATTTATACTGAGATTAAATTACACACAGGTGGACTCTATTTACTAACTAGGTGACTTCTGAAGGCAATTGGTCCCACTAGATTTTAGTTAGGGGTATCAGAGTAAAGGGGGGCTGAATACAAATGCCCCCCATGCTTTTCACATATTTATTTGTAAAAAAAATAGAAAACAATTTATCATTTGCCCTCCACTTCACAATTATGTGCCACTTTGTGTTGGTCTAACCCATAAAATCACAATAAAATACATTTACGTTTTTGGTTGTAACATGGCAAAATGTGAAAAAATTCAAGGGGTATGAATACTTTTTCAAGACAATGTTTATTGATATATTGATGACCTCTTTGCTTTATGAATAAAAAAGGACTGCAATTCCCTTTTACAATTTGATCCACCCTGCCAGTAATCAGCAGCTAGGAGACCAGTTATATGTAGCTACACAAGACCACTGGGACCAGACCATGTATGTACAGTATGTATATCTTTAAAGTGAGATTTATTTACAATGGAACAAAAGATTATCACACACCAGTAAACAGTAAACACGAACAAACCCCAGTGACAAAATACCCAATTAACATAACAGAGACCTAACAACCAACTATATACAAAATATATACAAAATTAGGCTAAACGTGGAAACAGGGAATACCAGGGATGCAAGGAAGGGGAAGGGGGGAATGAAGACTGGGTATAGGAACAAGGAGCAGTAATAAACAGCAGGGTACAAGATGCAAGATTAGCTCAGGAGCAGGATAAACAGGCATAAGGATCTGGCAGCAAGTATGACAATCAAAACACTGACGCAAGTTGCAATAGCAAAGGTGGGGCTTAAGTACCCTTCCAGCAGCTGGGGCCAGGTGGAACTGATTGCAGGAAACTGCTGGCTGCTGGGAAACACATACCTGTGGTCACTGAAACTACAGCTTTCAGCCTAGAGACCCACAGTGCCACTAGCAGGTGAACCAGGTCCTGACAAACCCTTAATCCACTGGTACTTAGTCTAAAATGCAATCTTACATACTATATACTAGAGAATCTATTCCCTTTTCGGATAGATAGGTTTAAATTACTGATAGTAGGATAAAAACTATATTTTACTTCTACAGATCACAAGCAGCAATCTTTTTGCAGGCGGTTCTGAGCTACTATAGTATGATGACTTTTCCAGGAGTTCCATTTATGTTTCCATTCATGATGGTATATTGTATTGTATTATAGATGTTAACATAGTTACTTTGGTTACTTTTCACATGAGATACTTCTGATCTTTTTATACATAAAAAATACTTTGCACTATTACTACATTGGGGCAGTTTGAGCGGCGTCTTTTCCTACAGTTCATCCAGACTTCTAAATTTGATGCTCTTGAAAGCCTGCTTCCGAGCTCTCAGTACCAGCAGGGCGTTCTTGAAGCCTCTGACTTGGAGCGGCGCTACAAGCCTTTTGTGACTACTTTGCACTGTAATGCCGCGTACACACGATCGGAATTTCTGACAACAAAACCGTGTTTTTTTTTCCGACGGATGTTGGCTCAAACTTGTCTTGCCTACACACGGTCGCACAAATGTTGCTCAGAAATTCCGATGGTCAAGAACGCGGAGACGTACAACACTACGACGGGCCGAGAAAAATTAAGTACAATGATTCCGAGCATGTGTCAAATTGATTCCGAGCATGCGCAGCACTTTTGTGTGTCGGAAATGGCTACATACGGTTGGAATTTCCGACAAGAACTTTTGTCGGAAAAATTGAGAACCTGCTCTCAAACATTTGTTGTTGGAAATTCCGATAGCAAATGTCCGATGGAGCCTACACACGGTCGGAATTTCTGACCAAAAGCTCACATCGAACATTTGTTGTTGGAAATTCCGATCGTGTGTACGCAGCATTAGTTATATGTTTATGGCTTAAGAAAGGATTTTTTGATCTAAAACTGTTGCAAGCTTCTGCACAAGTTTGCATATTGAACACAAATAAATACATGAGGTGCTGTAGTTATGTCTGAAGTGTTGTTTTATACATAGCAATATTTTGGTAAATTTGTTTTGAACGTCGAAAATTAGGTCTAGGATGAAGAATTGGCATGATTTCTCATTAATTTTGCAACAGAAATTGTAATAAATATTACAATTATAAACAAAATTAAGTGTTCTGCTCTTCACTGAGATAGTTGCATTATTATTGTTTCCTGTTTATTATTCCAGAAGTATATTTTCTTTTGATGCTCATCCAGTAGTTGGATGCTTTGAAATTTCCTCATTGCTGTTTAAGTACAATGCTGTCATTTGTTCAATAAACTGTATTATGGTTTCTGCATGTTCCCAGACTGACTGATTAGAAAATATTTGTCACTAACAGTGCCCAAAAATAGTAAAAAAATAAATATGTATATATATATGTAGCGTCCTCCTCACCCCGTCCTCTTTAGCTAGGGGTATGTCACGCGACAGAGTAAAGTGCGCTACGGCCCATGTCCTCCCCACGGCTGTGGGTGAGGTGAAGGCCAGTACCAATCTTTTCCTCGGGCCAAATGTGTGCTGGTTATGAGGGTCAGTCCTTCCGTGCCAGAATCTCCTTTTGCTCCCATTAACAGAGTCCATACACCCATCAAAGTCCAAACTCAGGTTTATTGCGTATCTTCACATACAGTCAAATGCAACGGCATGATACGATGGGGAAGCAGGTCGAGGCACTGTACAGGTTCCTAGTCCCTACACTCCCTGTGCTATGACCAGGGGTTGCAGGAGTCTTGATTAGAGCTCCTCCGCTGCGCTATAGCCCCTATCAGGGGAAGATGTCCTCCAAGGGAGTTACCGAAGGCCCATCCGTCACCGGGTTGACACTACACCGGGTCTTCGGGCGGGTGACCTCCCCAGCCTCCTCACCTCAGATGCGGGTCCCCTCGCAAGGGGCGCCCTGGAGCAACTTCACCCTCGCGGGACCCAGTCGGAGTCACCGGGTCCCAGGCCTCCTCAATAGTACCTCATCCCAGGCTGAAGGTGCCTGGTATGGACTCCATCTTCATTCCGGACAGGCCTAGGGTGCCTAGGCCGGAACCTTGAACCGCCCGCACCCAGGCCTAAGGTGCCTGGGTGCGTGAAGGGATGATCCCCCGAAGAATTAAGCCTCGTGGCGAGGGCGTCTCCCCCTTTTATCTCCTCACATCGACACCACGGCGGGTTCCCCGCCCCAGCCGTACCATCTCCGCAAAGGGACAAAAGAAGGGTAGCACTCTGGTAGTGATTCTACCCTGAGCCAGTAGGTACACTGACACCCACTGGTCAAGGAGAATATCGCACCACCCAATCCTCCACGAGCAACAAAAAGGGGTCTGAACCCTAACATAATCACACACTTGGGTCACACTACCCCCAGGTGTATCCCACTAAATTGAGGACCCTGCTACACACTCCCCCCTGTGATTTGACGCTGGTCCCCAGCGTCAGGTGCACACCCATGTCTCCCATTAACGTGGTGACATGGAGTGAACCCCAGAGGCTGTCCCCAAACTTTGAATACTGTACATGCCAAGACCTGTTCAACGGAAAAAGGGAAATATGACACGATAAACTCTCATATAAAACTTCTGATTTGTACACATTTACAATCCCTCACATTCCTAATCAAAAACCACCCCACTCTCAGCGGTCTTGATCGATGAATCTCCTGCAGAAGGGAAACAAAAGAAACAACATCCTAACAATCTGTGCCATTTGACATGAATGGGTCTGTCAGCCGAGAAACCCATTCACTCCAATAAGCAAAGTGACGTATGTGTAACATTTTCAAACGATCGTTGCACAACACTGCCACCTGGTGACAGCGCCACGGTCACAACACTTGCCAAAGTCTTCATTCTTCCTGCTTTCCTACTCTAACTCTATCCCCAAATGTCTCTGCCTTTTGGCACATGAAGAAAAGGGAGAACAAAAAAAACAACAGCTCCCAAGTCTCCAGTGAGTGAAAGAAAAGCCCAAATCAAAACAAAAGTAGGGCACAGTTCTAGGCATCTGGGAATGTCTCTTCCAGAAAGTTTCAACAGCAACAAAATAGGAGTTCACTTCTCCTACAAGTAAAATCTTGGATCCGGCAAAAACAAGGGCTTCAGGTGTTTGTCAAATACTTCCACCGAATATTCAACGTCTTCTCCTTCTTTCCTGCAGATGAGCACCTTATCAGCATGGATATGGCGTCCCAGTCTCCAATCAGCTTTACAGTCTTTAAACTTTTTAGACACCGGCGGCGAACATGACAGGCAGGGATGAGCCGAACACCCCCCTGTTCGGTTCGCACCAGAACCTGCGAACAGACAAAATGTTCGTGTAAACTTTAGAACCCTATTAAATACAATGGACTCGAACGTTCGAAATCTAAAGTGTTAATTATAAAGGCTAATATGCAAGTTATTGTCCTAAAAAGTGTTTGGGGACCTGGGTCCTGCCCCAGGGGACATGTATCAATGCAAAAAGAAGTTTTAAAAACGGCCGTTTTTTCGGGAGCAGTGATTTTAATAATGCTTAAAATGAAAAAATAAAAGTGAAATATTCCTTTAAATTTCGTACCTGGGGGGTGTGTATGATATGCATGTGAAGTGGCGCATGTTTCCCGTGCTTAGAACTGTCCCTGCAAAAAATGTCATTTTTGAAAGAAAAAAAATGCATTTAAAACTGACTCGCGGCTATTAATGAATTGTCGGCTCCCGGCAATACATACAAAAGTCATTGAGAAAAAAAAAAAAAAAAAGCGTGGGGGTTCCCCAGAATTCAATTACCAGGCCCTTCAGATCTGGCATGGATTTTAAGGGGAACTCCACCCCAAGTTTAAAAAAAAAATGGCGTGGAGTCCCCCTAAAAATCCATACCAGACCCCTTATCCGAGCACGCAACCTGGCCGGCCGCAGGGGAAAAGGGGGGGACGAGAGAGCGGCCCCCCCTCCCTCCTGAACCGTACCAAGCCACATGCCCTCAACATGGGGAGGATGTCCCCATGTTGATGGGGACAAGGGCCTCATCCCCACAACCCTTGCCCGGTGGTTGTGGGGGTCTGCGGGCGGGGGGCTTATCGGAATCTGGAAGACCCCTTTAACAAAGGGGACCCCCAGATCCCGCCCCCCCTATGTGAATTGGTAACGGGTACATTGTACCCCTACCATTTCACGAAGAAAGCGTAAAAAAAATGTTTAAAAAAACACACAAACACCTTGAAAAAGTCCTTTATTTAAAAAAATTAATAAATAAACATTCCAGCGGTGAAATCCAGTGTCCCGCGGCGATCCCGATGTCCAGCGCTGTCCTTCATTGGTTGTGCCTGAGCGGACCTGATGGGGAACTCCCTCTCAGTATTTTAAATGTATAGACCCGCCCCTTCTAAAGTTCCCCATCAGGTCCGCTCAGCGGACGAGATGCGGAACATGAGAAGGGGCGGGTCTATACATGTATTACCAAAGTGAGAGCAGTTCCCCATCAGGTCCGCCCCCTCGGTATGTCAGACCCGCCTACGTCATTGGCTTGAGCGGGGAACTTCCTTCACTATGTAAATTTAAATTTACATAGTGAAGGAAGTTCCCCGCTCAAGCCAATGACGTAGGCGGGTCTGACATACCGAGGAGGCGGACCTGATGGGGAACTGCTCTCACTTTGGTAATACATGTATAGACCCGCCCCTTCTCATGTTCCGCATCTGGTCCGCTGAGCGGACCTGATGGGGAACTTTAGAAGGGGCGGGTCTATACATTTAAAATTCTGAGAGGGAGTTCCCCATCAGGTCCGCTCAGGCACAACCAATGACGGACAGCGCTGGACATCGGGATCGCCGCGGGACACTGGATTTCACCGCTGGAATGTTTTTTGTTTTTTTTTTAAATAAAGGACTTTTTCAAGGTGTTTGTGTGTTTTTTTAAACATTTTTTTACGCTTTCTTCGTGAAATGGTAGGGGTACAATGTACCCCTTACCAATTCACATAGGGGGGGGGCCGGGATCTGGGGGTCCTCTTTGTTAAAGGGGTCTTCCAGATTCCGATAAGCCCCCCGCCCGCAGACCCCCACAACCACCGGGCAAGGGTTGTGGGGATGAGGCCCTTGTCCCCATCAACATGGGGACATCCTCCCCATGTTGAGGGCATGTGGCTTGGTACGGTTCAGGAGGGAGGGGGGCCGCTCTCTCGTCCCCCCCTTTTCCCCTGCGGCCGGCCAGGTTGCGTGCTCGGATAAGGGGTCTGGTATGGATTTTTAGGGGGACTCCACGCCATTTTTTTTTTAATTTGGGGTGGAGTTCCCCTTAAAATCCATGCCAGATCTGAAGGGCCTGGAATGGATATTTGGGGGAACCCCACGTCAATTTTTTTTTTATTTGCGGCGGGGTTCCCCTTAATATCCATTCCAGACCTGAAGGGCCTGGTAATTGAATTCTGGGGAACCCCCACGCTTTTTTTTTTTTTTTTATCAATGACTTTTGTATGTATTGCCGGGAGCCGACAATTCATTAATAGCCGCGAGTCAGTTTTAAATGCATTTTTTTCTTTCAAAAATGACACTTTTTGCAGGGACAGTTCTAAGCACGGGAAACATGCGCTACTTTACATGCATATCATACACACCCCCCAGGTACGAAATTTAAAGGAATATTTCACTTTTATTTTTTCATTTTAAGCATTATTAAAATCACTGCTCCCGAAAAAACGGCCGTTTTTAAAACTTCTTTTTGCATTGATACATGTCCCCTGGGGCAGGACCCGGGTCCCCAAACACTTTTTAGGACAATAACTTGCATATAAGCCTTTATAATTAGCACTTTAGATTTCTCCCATAGATTTTTCGAATTTGCCGCGAACACCCCAATTTGTTCGCTGTTCGGCGAACGGGCGAACAGGCAATGTTCGAGTCGAACATGAGTTCGACTCGAACTCGAAGCTCATCCCTAATGACAGGTATCGCCGGGCATGGGGCACTTTGAGTTTTTCCCACACAAACTCGTCATACCACCGTGGTCGCAAGACCTCGACTTCATACAATAAGTCCCGAGGCAAGTAGGGGTACTCCCACCCATATTCACGGGCGACTCTCTAGGGGAAAAGTCTCTGCAATCGAGCTAGAGGCGGCATCATATCTCGCTCACCTTCTCCTGGCTGTACGATGGCCTCCGGGTGCCGAGGTACCTTCACCATCTCAGGCGGCTTTGCTCTTGGTGCCCGCAATGAAGCACGCTGCATCCCCACTATCAGAGTGGGTGATGTGGTTGAATGTGGAAGGCTATTTGGAGGACTAGACTTCCTCAATAACTCCGGGGCTTGCACCCGGAGCGTACTGTCATCTATGGACATGGGGGAGTCCTGTGGCTTACTCTGCACGGGTAGCGGGCGTCTGTCCCAGCCCTTCCGGTGAAACAGCTTGTCTATTTCTCCGTCATCCCCACAGTCCGACAGCGACTCTAGATCGGAGGTGTCATACATCTCGGCGGGAAGGTAGTCTCTAGTAGACGGAAGGCTACCCTCCCTTGTGGGCTCCACCGGCTGTGGAATTCCGACACCTCCAACCAACACCACAGTCCCAGCCCCTGGCTCACCTGGACCTTTTTCAGCACTGGGATGTCCAGGATTCTTCAGACCGGATCCATCCAGGTCCAGCAAGCAGCGGGGCGAAGCTCGACCTCGACCACAGGAGGCCTGCACCAGGCCTATCTTCCTCTTCGGGGGTGGCAGCAGGGAGTCTGTGGTGACCGAAGCAGTGTCCTCGGATTTCTCTCTCTCAGTCTCTGGTTGGGCAGTCACTTCGCCCTGGTCAGCGCGTACGGGAACCTCCGCAGAGGCCTGGATCTCTCCATCCGGAGTGGCGGTTCCTGTGATGCAGTTGAGGCGAAGGGCCCGGGGCCTTACTGTGGATGATTTGACCTCAAAAAGAAACTCTTTGCACGCTTCACATCGCCCGAATGGCTTTAGTTGGACCACCAGTCCCGAGCATCCGGGACAGATCACACCGAGGGCCTCCGTGTCTCTGCATGAATACAGAGCCAACTGTCCTCGGGGCCTAAGTCTTATCCCCGTGTCTGTCAGGGGAGCAGCAAATGCAGTCATCTTGAAAGGATAAGGTACCGACATCCACTGGGAGCCTGAGTTCACTCCGACCACTTGCTGCTCCATCACGCGCTGACCACGCGCCGGAGTCTCCACATGTATCTCCACACGTGGCCAGACTCCTCCCACGACTTGCACACTTTCGCGGGCTTCCGCCAGCCTCCGCCCACGAATTGTACAGTCACGGGGTGCCTCGTGGCGCAGTGCATTAACAGTCCCCACATGTAGTACTTCACACGGCTGGACCTCTCCCTTTTTTACGCTCCTCCGCGTGGGCCTTTCCCGACTTAGGGTCATGTCCACAACTCCGAGCAGGGATGCACTTTGGCCAATCACATGGCCGACCTGCTCGGACCTCCTCCGGGCAGCAAAGTTCAAACACAGCCGTTCCAAACCTCAGGGTCAACACACATTTCATCCCGGACGAGCCCCCACGTGTAGCGTCCTCCTCACCCCGTCCTCTTTAGCTAGGGGTATGTCACGCGACAGAGTGAGGTGCGCTACGGCCCATGTCCTCCCCACGGCTGTGGGTGAGGTGAAGGCCAGTACCAATCTTTTCCTCGGGCCAAATGTGTGCTGGTTATGAGGGTCAGTCCTTCCGTGCCAGAATCTCCTTTTGCTCCCATTAACAGAGTCCATACACCCATCAAAGTCCAAACTCAGGTTTATTGCGTATCTTCACATACAGTCAAATGCAACGGCATGATACGATGGGGAAGCAGGTCGAGGCACTGTACAGGTTCCTAGTCCCTACACTCCCTGTGCTATGACCAGGGGTTGCAGGAGTCTTGATTAGAGCTCCTCCGCTGCGCTATAGCCCCTATCAGGGGAAGATGTCCTCCAAGGGAGTTACCGAAGGCCCATCCGTCACCGGGTTGACACTACACCGGGTCTTCGGGCGGGTGACCTCCCCAGCCTCCTCACCTCAGATGCGGGTCCCCTCGCAAGGGGCGCCCTGGAGCAACTTCACCCTCGCGGGACCCAGTCGGAGTCACCGGGTCCCAGGCCTCCTCAATAGTACCTCATCCCAGGCTGAAGGTGCCTGGGATGGACTCCATCTTCATTCCGGCCAGGCCTAGGGTGCCTAGGCCGGAACCTTGAACCGCCCGCACCCAGGCCTAAGGTGCCTGGGTGCGTGAAGGGATGATCCCCCGAAGAAAAAGAGCCTCGTGGCAAGGGCGTCTCCCCCTTTTATCTCCTCACATCGACACCACGGCGGGTTCCCCGCCCCAGCCGTACCATCTCCGCAAAGGGACAAAAGAAGGGTAGCACTCTGGTAGTGATTCTACCCTGAGCCAGTAGGTACACTGACACCCACTGGTCAAGGAGAATATCGCACCACCCAATCCTCCACGAGCAACAAAAAGGGGTCTGAACCCTAACATAATCACACACTTGGGTCACACTACCCCCAGGTGTATCCCACTAAATTGAGGACCCCGCTACATATATATATATATATATATATATATATATATGTGTACTGTAGGTTATGCAATGTACAGCTCTGTAATCTACTAAATAATATATAAACACTTCCTAAAGCTGAAAAACATACATGCAATGAGTTATAACTTGTACAAATTTGTTGTGATTCAAGATATGAAGGAATGAAAAAAAAACAGTACTGTAATTTGAATGATGTGCTAGTGAAAGTGTATCAATTTAGTTCAAAGATTAGACTGAATGTTAAATGATACAAAAAAAATGACAGCTTAGTTAATTATGTTGGCCTCCTTTAGTGTTTATAGTGTTCACACTAATGTTTATCCTTCAAAATTCCTGGTCATGGCTATATACAGTATATAGAATGAAGATTTTACAATGCCCTTTTCAGCGTGCAAGCAGAAGATTAGTGCAGATGTACTTAAAATGTGAAGTAGCTTGCAATTGGTCAGAAAAAAATCATTACCTTTATGCTTATAGGATAATGTTTTTTTGACCATTGTGTACTTGGGGTGAAATTTGTTTTTTTGGCTACTATGGATTTGCAGTAAAACTTGGATGGCCTGACAGTGCAGAGCCAGTAATTTCAAGGAATGGAAAACCCAGGTCGTACTATAATATATATATATATGTAGCGGTTATGTACTTTTTAAACTGGTTAGGACACCAGTGATGCATAGTTCCCTGCGGCCCAGCAGGTGGCGCTGTCACTTTGGGCCGGGGTTGAACCATCGCTGCAGTGCCGTATCCTTTGTGACCTCTCGCAGCAGTTGTACGGTGGGGCGGGGAACCCGCCGATTTTGCTGGGAGGGGGTATAAAGGGGGCGGACATCTTCACCACGAGGTTCGAGTCCCGGGCACCTTCAGCCTGAGGGCAGTGGTTGCGGTCGGTGTCCAGGCGGCCTAGGCCTGGACACTTGGCGTTCGTGTTCCATCCCAGACACCTTCAGTCTGGGGTGAGGTACTCAGCCGGAGGACTGGGGCCCAGTACCTTCCGCTGGGTCCCGCGAGGGAGGGATCGTCCTAGGGGGCCCCGGGAGTGGGGCACCCGAATCCAGAGGCGTAAGGGACCGGAGGAGGGACTCACCCGAAGACCTGGTGCAGCAGATTGCCAGTGCCGGGTGAACCTCTGGAGACCGCCCGGAGGGATATCTTTCCCGAACAGGGGCCAAGTTCAAAGAGGAAGTTCAGTCCACGTTCAATGACCGTGGCAGCGGTCCAGCTATTTCAATCAGGTCAGTGGCAGAGACCTGCTATTAGGCCTGTGGCAGGGGCCTCAACAGTTCATCCGGTCGGTGGCAGCGACCAAAACTCACGGTCGGTGGCAGAGACCGTGCGCCAGGCCTATTCGCTAGCAAAGGAATAGGAGAGTTCAGTTGTGCCTGGGCCTACTCGTTCCCACACCCCCATGTTCGTCTGTTATTGAAAGTTCAACTGATTGTGTTCACCGTATTGTACGAGAAATAAAGGAGTGTTGGACTTTCGATTGGTGTGGGGCTCTATTATTGGCAGACACGTCTCCATGGAACAACTGAGGCTTCGTATGCAGTGGACAGACCCAGAGGTAAATCAACTAACTTTGCTCAACCCTCTTATACACACGAGGGGAGAGCTTGGCGTGGTGTTCCTGTACTCTCCTCTCCCAGGTACCCCTAGACACAAGCCATTCACAATAGGCAAGAGGGAGAGTGAGGTATCGCTACACGTGGGGGCTCTGGTCCGGGATGTGTTCATGCTACAATGGAGCTGGAGTTGTTGGAATTTGAAAGTGTCTGCCCGAAAGAGTTCCGAGTAGGTCGGCCATATTGGCCACTGCGCCATCAGGCACACCCTCCCTGCTCAGTTCGTGGGCGTGACCCAGGGAAGGAGAAAGCCCGCAAACTGGATTGCAAGAAGGGAGGAGTCCAATCGTGTGAAGGATTACACGTGGGAACTTTGGCGCCAACAAGGCAGTGCGCAATGGATCAGCAAAGAGTCGCCATGTTCACTAATGCATTGTGGATTCCTATTCATCCCACTACCACGAGTCTGACTACCGCTGCTCCAATAACGGATACGGGGATTCGGCTAAAGCCCCGGGGACGATTCGCCCTGTACTCATGCATGGAAGTTGAGGCCCTGGGTTTGATTTGTCCGGGACTGGTGTGTCAGCTAAAGCCATTCGGGCTCTGCAAGGCCTGCGGAGAGTTCTTATTTGAGGTGGAACCATCCACCTCAACCACGCTACAGGCCATACCACTCAAGAAGGAGGAATCGCTGCTTTTAAAGCCATCCCTGTGCGCACTGCAGCGACCGCAGGGGAGGTCGCAATCACTGAGGTACGGGAGAAATCCGAGGATGCTGACTCGGTCGCCATTGTTTCCCAGCGTCCACCGCCAAAGAGGAAGACCGGCTTGGTTGCCCCGTCCAGCGGTTGCGGTGGATCACCCTGCTAGCCTACGCCCGCCTCGGATGGATCCGGTCGGAAGAGTCCCGGACATCCCTTCTCCACTTTGGGCCGAGGTAAGCCGGACAAAGGGACTTGGTGTTGGGGCGGAGGTGTCGGGGAGTCACTGCCCTGTGTGCCTGCGGGAGGTAGCCATTCAGCCTCCACTACAGGCTACTTGCCCGCGGAGGAGTGTGACACCTCCGACCTAGTATCGCTCTCCGATCCGGGAGACGATGTCATCATAGATGAACTTTTCACTAAGAAGGGCTGGGACAAGATGCCTCTCTCCTCGTCCCGCAAAGTCAGGGATCCATCCATGTCTACAGGGGATAGTACACCCCGGGTGGAGGCACCAGCGCCTGAGGAGGGATCCCGTCCCCAGTCTGCCCTTCTACCTCCGGTGCCTCCTGCATCTGGCACCGGGGAAAAGAGACTGTTGTTGCGGCCGCCTATGCCTAGTGTGGAGGTGGTCAAGGCACCTCGTCACCCAGACGCCATCGTCCAACCGGGTGAGGGAGACCGGGCCACTATGCCTCCACTGGCGAGACTTCAGCGTCTTTTCGGCCAAAAAGTTGCTACCAAGTACGGGTGGGAGTACCCGTACTTACCTAAGGAGCTTCTGTATGAAGTGGAAGTCTGCCGGGACCACTGGTACAACGAATTTGTGTGGACGCACCTTCAGGTCCCACATGCCCGCAGGTACCTCGCGTGTTCCCCCAAAGCCTCTCAGCGGTTCAAGGACTGTAAAGCAGAGTAGATGTTGGGTCGGCACATCCATGCTGACAAAAGTGTTGATTCGACGGAAAGAAGGGGAGGATGTTGAATATCACATAGAGACTGTGGATAAGCATTTCAAGCCCGTTGTCTTGCCGCATCCCAGATTCTACTTGTAGGAGAAAAGACTCCTTGCCTAGTGCTTTGTTGCTGCTGAACTTTCCGGGGTTGTTTCCCGGGAAAACCCAGTGACTGTACCTGTGTTATGGGTGTTTGTGCTCTCTGGAGGAATTGAAGGACTGTTGCCATTGTTTGTTCTTCATTCTTCCATCCCACAAAGTGATTATGGACTTTGGGGTAGTTAGAGAAAAGAAAGAGAGAAGGAGATCTTCAACCAGTGCAGTTACCGCGACACTGTCACCAGGTGGCAGTGTTGCGCATCGATATTCACTGTTCACTCACACACTTAGAGAAGGAAAGGGTTTCTCTGCGGAGAGGTTCTTTCATTCTTACACAAACATATGTGTCAGGGATATGTGTGTTTAACGTTTCTTTTCCCCTCTGCAGGAGAACATCTTATCAAGACAACTGAGAATGGGGTGGGTCTTAGTCAGGATGGGTGTAAGGGAATGTTGTTGTGAACATGTGATTCTGATAATATGGTTATGTGTTGTTTGTTTCCTTCCCTTCCCTTTCATGTCAGGTTCAGGCACAACTGTTTGGTTAGCTTTCAAAAACTTTTGTATTTTTGAAATTCGTTAGTCGGTCTCTGGATCAGGCTATGATGGCCCTTTTTGGGCATGGTTTGCTCCAGACACTGGGGACCAGTGTCAAATAACAGGGGGGAGAGTGTAGCGGGTATGTACTTTTTAAACTGGTGAGGACACCAGTGGTGCATAGTTCCCTGCGGCCCAGCAGGCGGCGCTGTCACTTTGGGCCGGGGTTGAACCATGGCTGCAGTGCCGTACCCTTTCTGACCTCTCGCAGCGGTTGTACGGCGGGGCGGGGAACCCGCCGTGCTTGCTGGGAGGGGGTATAAAGGGGGCGGACATCTTCGCCACGAGGTTCGAGTCCCGGGCACCTTCAGCCTGAGGGCAGTGGTTGTGGTCGGTGTCCAGGCGGCCTAGGCCTTGACACTTGGAGTTCGGGTTCCATCCCAGACACCTTCAGTCTGGGGCAGCAGATTGCCAGTGCCGGGTGAACCTCTGGAGACCGCCCGGAGGGATATCTTTCCCGAACAGGGGCCAAGTTCAAAGAGGAAGTTCAGGTTCAATCAGGTCAGTGGCAGAGACCTGCTATTATGCCTGTGGCAGGGGCCTCAACAGTTCATCCGGTCGGTGGCAGCGACCAAAACTCGCGCTAGGCCTATTCGCTAGCAAAGGAATAGGAGAGTTCAGTTGTGCCTGGCCTACTCGTTCCCACACCCCCATGTTTGTCTGTTATTGAAAGTTCAACTGATTGTGTTCACCGTATTGTACGAGAAATAAAGGAGTGTTGGACTTTCGATTGGTGTGGGGCTCTATTATTGGCAGACACGTCTCCATGGAACAACTGAGGCTTCGTATGCAGTAGACAGACCCGGAGGTAAATCAACTAACTTTGCTCAACCCTCTTATACACACAAGGGGAGAGCTTAGCGTGGTGTTCTTGCACTCTCCTCTCCCAGGTACCCCTAGACACAAGCCATTCACAATAGGCAAGAGGGAGAGTGAGGTATCGCTACATATATATATATACAGGTATATACTTGAAACAGAAAATTGCAGCGCTACTAAATAACTATAATAATAATAAAATAATGCAGTAACATATAAACTCAATAACACCACGTGACAAGTAAAAGAAATGTCCATAAAATAAATGACAAAACTGATGAGAAAATTCCTTGTTTATGTAAATCTTCCACCACACCACCGTGCTGTGACAACTCCCCTCTGAAAAACGCACTCACCAAATGGATTGGCTCTGCGGTGCTATGTGGCCACGGCGGACCTGAGGTGTGTGCTCAGTTGGTAAAATCTCACCACACTCCAGAGTCCCGACTCACAATAACGGTCTGTTGTCAGAACAGCAGCGGTGTCTCTAGTCAGTGAAGCTAGTGTAACTGTAGCTACGCTCCCTGTACATATATATATATATATATATATATATATGTATATATATATATATATATATATATATATATATATGTATATATATATATATATATATATACTGTATATATACCGTATATACTCAAGTATAAGCCAAGTTTTTCAGCACATTTTTTTGTGCTGAAAATGCCCCCCTCAGCTTATAATCGAGTCTGTGTCCATCTTCAACTTTGTGCGCCTGATCCTGGCCGCAGCCGGGCACCCCTTCCATAGACTCCCATGTTAAACAGTAATTTCTCCGGTCAATTTGGGTGCCCGTTACTGGCTGGCCCTAGGTCCCCTGGACCCCAAACTTGGCACACATGTAGCCCCAATCTTCATCTACAAGTCTGCAATGTCTGTTGTCCAGGGGACATTCGACCGGTGAGCACCGATTTTTCAAATCAGGCACCCCTTACATAGACTCCCATGTTAATGGTCAGTCTAGTCACACAGCGCCGGAGATCAGGTAGGGAGGTTGGGCACAGTGAGGCATGGACACAGTGAGGCATGGGCAAAGTGACAGTGAGGCATGGGCACAGTGAGGCATGGGCACAGTGAGGCATGGACATAGTAAGGCATGGGCACAGTAAGGCACAGTGAGGCATGGGCACAGTAAGGCACAGTGAGGCATGGACACAGTGAGGCACAGTGAGGCATGCACATGGACACAGTGAGGCAAAGTGAGACACAGTGAGGCATACACATGGACACAGTGAGGCAAAGTGAGGCATGCAGATGGACACCCTAGGCTTATACTCAAGTCAATACATTTTCCCAGTTTTTTGTGGTAAAATTATAGCCTCTGCTTTTATTCGGGTCGGCTTATACTCAAGTATATACAGTATGTATTCTTTGCCATTGCTATTTTTTCCCAGTGACAAGGTCCAGCTTTCCATGCCTTTTGTGCGACAATAGCTTGTTTATTAACCTTATGAAGTAAATAACAAGGTTCACCCCATATGTTTGAATTGTGTTCACCCCAAATTTTGCAAACTTCAATTGTCATCGTCAAGCAAGATACACAATAATGTTCATGAATCGGATTTGCTCATCCCTAGTTAACATCCTCAGAACAGTATACCAGTAAGAAATGCACAGGATATATAAAGAGAAGCAATCTAACAGAGCACAGACATATATTTATAAAACATGATAGAAAGTTTAAAATTGCTTTGGTATTTCTTCTGTAAAATGATAATAAACAGTAGTTTTTAATTAAACAATTACATTTTTAGATATACCGTATTTATCGGCGTATAACACACACTTTTTTCCCCTTAAAATCAGGGGAAAATCGTGGGTGCGTGTTATACGCCGATACCCACATATCCCGGGCGGTCTCCGCTGACTGTGAGCGGAGCCGAGATACACATAGCCGAGTGTACTCTGCTATACTCGGCTTTTCTCGACTCCGCTCACACACACGCCCAGTCCGGCCATTGGACCTATGTTATGTCCATCATAGGGCGGGACTCGGCGTGACTGTGAGCGGAGCCGAGAAAAGCAGAGTATAGCCGAGTACACTCGGCTATGTGTATCTCGGCTCCGCCCAGTCCCTGCATTCTCGGCGGCGTTCGCCCCGCTCTGCCCAGTCTCGGCACTTGAGAGCCGCGCTGCAGCCGTCTTTCGGCTATAGCGCGGATCTCAAGTGGTTAAAGGGAATATCATTCCCTAACTTCACATGCAACTTTAAGGCATCCCCCAAGCATGTTATTTAAATGATTTGTGTAAATTACAAAATTCATCTTTTATAGACTTTAACCATTTAGCAACCATCCACCATAGATATACTGAGGCAGGGTGGCCACTCTGTGCCAGATCACATACCTGGTACTTGATCTGACACTTCCAGGTCCCACTCCCACTGTGATTTGACACAGCAGGAGCCAATCAGCGGGTCCGGCAGATGTGTTATCCCCCGGGACCCGCTGATCGTTCAGGAGAAAGGCAGATTCTGTGAGAGGGGAATGTGCTGATCATATGTTCCTGCTAAGCAGGATCACAGATCTTTACATTCCTCCAGTAAAAGCACCCCCCCCCCACACAGTTAGTAATCACTCCCAGGAAATACACATTTAACCCTTTGATCGCCCCTGATGTTAGCTCTTTCCTTGCCAGTGTCAATAGTACAATAGCAGTGCATATTTTTTAGCACTGATCACTGTATTAGTGTCAAAAAGCATCAAAAGTGTCAGTTAGGTGTCCCCAAAAAGCGTCAAAATTGTCAGTTAGGTGTCCGAATTGTTGCAGCAATATCGCAGTCCCACTATAAGTCGCTGATCACCGCCATTACTAGTAAAAAAAAAGTATATATATATGTAGCGCTACCCCCAGTTAAGAGAGCCGCTGGATTTTTGTTTCGGGCCCTGTGTACAGCACCGCCAACCCCCGGCAATCTTACTCGACCCACTCTGGCACAGCTAGTCTAGGGATTATACTTGTATCACAATCAAACAGTATTGCAAGGGTAACCTCTTTGCAATAAGACAACACACTGAGAGATCAAGTATAACGGTTTTACTTTAGTTTTAAAAGCGTAGGCAGAAAATAACACATACAATTTGCTTACAGAGCCCTGCAGCAATAGGTATAGCACGCAATAATGGTGCAGCGCGCTAATCCACCACACGCAGCTATTATTGTATACGCGCCCTGTGGCGCACTAAACAATAGTCTATCTCCCCTCCCTGGTCAGGCCTGACACAGAATAAATCTCAGTCTTTTCATTAAGGATTACTTCGCATGCAAACTTTCGGTGGTGCACTTGAAACAGTATTTTGTAATCCATAAAGTAGGCAGTCACAAGGAACACTATACTGGAGACCCTTTAAGTCTGTCCCGCTACTGGTCTTCAGTGGAACAACAAACAAACGATCGGTGGGCCAAGGCAGTCTATAGGCCTAAACATGGTACAGTCTATTGGATTGAGCAAGTGCTCGCTCACCACTCCGGACGCGATCCCAGTCCGGGACTTCCACCTGCTGTGTCTCCGCACACAGCGTCTGCCACGATCGGGTCCCCGATCCAACTGATGTCCTCACTCGACAAGTCAGATACCACTCAGGCTCCCCAGTGGGTGGAAGGCTCTTCGGAAGTTGCGCAAGGCCCCAGGCTTCAGGCCTTGCACTGCAGCAGATCCGCACAGGAAGAACTGTTGTTTGCAGCGCGGTGTCCAAAGAGACCAAGCTCTCCCTCGCCTCCTTCTTAAATAGCCCCTCCCATGAGTCTCTGCGGTGGCCAATTGCACTCTGGGTGCCGAACAGGGTTCTGGGTAGCGTAGTCCCGGGGCCTTAAAGGAGACCCCGCTACACACTCCCCCCACTTAAATTCTTTGGTCCCCAAAGATAACATAATATTAAATTACAGAACGTACAACATCAATCAAAGTTTTGTATGATGTTGGCAGAGGAAATTCCCACCAAAAACGAGGTGGTGAACTTCCCTGCCCACAGGTCACACTATCATTAGTGTCCTGCCTAACTGTGCCAGAGAGTGAGTTGGGGTTGCCCCCCACTAAATGAACAGTGGGAGGATTAGGGTCTTCCATACTCCTCCTGGCAGTAACAACAGTGTCTTCCGCACTCCTCCCCATCTGTGGGTAAGTTAATCTTCTGGGAGGCTTTATGGCCCTTCACTTCCTCTGTCCTCTTGGGCTTTCTGTTATAACAGGTTCCTCTTCTGGAACCAACTTAGGAATTTCCTCTGGTTCGGAAGCACTGGACTCCGGAGCAGGGAGGTACATGTATTCCCTTGGATCTTCTTCTGGAAGTAAGTCACAGGCACTCTCCCAAGAATCTGACCAAGGACTGGACGGGATGAACTCAGTAGCTTCTGCATTCAGTGTGCTGTCTATGGTGTCTTCTTCAGGTGGAAGATCAATAGCAGAAGTTTCAGGGGCCTGAGAAGGCCAAAGCCAATCAAGTTCTTCTCCCTCATCTTCACTTATCTCCGAGGTCTCTGTATCCCCAATCTGAGGGGTCTGGGACCGAGTGTTTGGTCTAGGAGTATTCCGAATGGAAATTGGGCTTGGGGAGTCCCTTGCAGGAGGTATCCGAACTGCTTCAGGAAGTGGGAGTAAGTGGTTTCGGTGCCAGGTCTTCAGTGGGCCCACCTTCCCTTCCGGTTTCAACTTATAGACAGGTAGGCCCGGCAGCTTCTTACAAATGACATAGGGTTCAGGTCTCCATCTGTCTGCAAGCTTGTTCTTCCCAGGGACTCCCAGGTTTCGTAGGAGAACTCGGTCTCCAGGTTGCAGGTCCTGGATCCGAACCTTTAGGTCGAAGTTCCTCTTATTGCGGGCCCCCCTTTGTTCTGAGGCTGCCTGGGCCTGTTCATAGGCTAATTTCAAATTATGTCTGAGTCTGTCAACATATCCCTTGTGGGAAGCGGCAGAACAATGGTCTATGGAAGTGCCAGAGGCCAGATCTACTGGTAGTCTTGCCTCTCTTCCGAACATAAGTCGATAGGGTGAGTACCCTGTAGCGTCACTGGTGGTGCTGTTGTATGCATGCACAACTGCCGTGATGTGGTTGCTCCAATGCTGCTTCTTTTCACTCCTTAAGGTCCCCAGCAGGGATGAGCCGAACACCCCCCTGTTCGGTTCGCACCAGAACCTGCGAACAGACAGAATGTTCGCGTGAACTTTAGAACCCTATTAAATACAATGGACTCAAACGTTCAAAATCTAAAGTGCTAATTATAAAGGCTAATATGCAATTTATTGTCCTAAAAAGTGTTTGGGGACCTGGGACCTGCCCCAGGGGACATGTATCAATGCAAAAAAAAAGTTTAAAAATAGACGTTTTTACGGGAGCGGTGATTTTAATAATGTTTAACCACTTAAGCCCCGGACCATTTCGGGCCATTAGGACCAAGCCTGTTTTTGGGATTCGGCACTGCGCTGCTTTAACTGTAAATTGTGCGGACATGCAATGTTGTACCCAAATGAAATTTGCATCCTTTTCTTCCCACAAATAGAGCTTTCTTTTAATGGTATTTGATTGCCTCTGCGATTTTTATTTTTTGCGATATAAACAGAAAAAGACCGAAAATTTTGAAAAAAAATGATATTTTCTACTTTTTGTTATAAGAAAAATCGAATAAACTCAATTTTAGTCATACATTTAGGCCAAAATGTATTCAGCCACATGTCTTTAGTAAAAAAAATGTCAATAAGTGTATATTTATTGGTTTGCGCAAAAGTTATAGCGTTTACAAACTAGGGTACATTTTCTGAAATTTACACAGCTTTAAATTTATGACTGCCTATCTCATTTCTTGAGGTGCTAAAATGGCAGGGCAGTACAAAACCCCCCCAAATGACCCCATTTTGGAAAGTAGACACCCCAAGGAAATTGCTGAGAGGCATGTTGAGCCCATTGAATATTTTTTTTTTGTCCCAAGTGATTGAATAATGACAAAAAAAAAAAAAATTACAAAAAGTTGTCACTAAATGATATATTGCTCACACATGCCATGGTTATATGTGGAATTGCACCCCAAAATACATTCTGCTGCTTCTCCTGAGTACGGGGATACCACATGTGTGGGACTTTTTAGGAGCCTAGCCACGTACGGGACCCCGGAAACCAAGCACCGCCTTCAGGATTTCTAAGGGCGCAAATTTTTGATTTCACTCCTCACTACCTATCACAGTTTCGAAGGCCATAAAATGCCAAAATAGCACAAAACCCCCCCAAATGACTCCATTTTGGAAAGTAGACACCCCAAGCTATTTACTGAGAGGCATGTTCAGTCCATGGAATATTTTATATTTTGCCACAAGTTGCGGGAATATGACAAACTTTTTTTTTTTTGCACAAAGTTGTCACTAAATGATATATTGCTCACACATGCCATGGGCATATGTGAAATTACACCCCAAAATACATTCTTCTGCTTCTCCTGAGTACGGGGATACCACATGTGTGGGACTTTTTGGGAGCCTAGCCGCGTACGGGACCCCAAAAACCAAGCACCGCCTTCAAGGTTTCTAAGGGCATAAATTTTTGATTTCACTCCTCACTACCTATCACAGTTTTGAAGGCCATAAAATGCCAAGATGGCACAAACCCCCCCCCAAATGACCCCATTTTGGAAAGTAGACACCCCAAGCTATTTGCTGAGAGGCATGTTAACCCCATTGAATATTTTTTTTTTGTCCCAAATGATTGAATAATGACAAAAAGAAAAAAAAATGTACAAAAAGTTGTCACTAAATGATATATTGCTCACACATGCCATGGTTATATGTGGAATTGCACCCCAAAATACATTCTGCTGCTTTTCCTGAGTACGGGGATACCACATGTGTGGGACTTTTTGGGAGCCTAGCCGCGTACAGGGCCCCAAAAACCAAGCACCGCCTTCAGGATTTCTAAGGGCGTAAATTTTTGATTTCACTCCTCACTACCTATCACAGTTTCGAAGGCCATAAAATGCCAAAATAGCACAAAACCCCCCCAAATTACCCCATTTTGGAAAGTAGACACCCCAAGCTATTTGCTGAGAGGCATGTTGAGTCCATGGAATATTTTATATTTTGCCACAGGTTGCGGGAATATGACAAACTGTTTTTTTTTTGCACAAAGTTGTCACTAAATGATATATTGCTCACACATGCCATGGGAATATGTGAAATTACACCCCAAAATACATTCTGCTGCTTCTCCTGAGTACGGGGATACCACATGTGTGGGACTTTTTGGGAGCCTAGCCGCGTACGGGACCCCAAAAACCAAGCACCGCCTTCAAGGTTTCTAAGGGCATAAATTTTTGATTTCACTCCTCACTACCTATCACAGTTTTGAAGGCCATAAAATGCCAAGATGGCACAAACCCCCCCCAAATGACCCCATTTTGGAAAGTAGACACCCCAAGCTATTTGCTGAGAGGCATGTTGACCCCATTGAATATTTTTTTTTGTCCCAAATGATTGAATAATGACAAAAAGAAAAAAAAATGTACAAAAAGTTGTCACTAAATGATATATTGCTCACACATGCCATGGTTATATGTGGAATTGCACCCCAAAATACATTCTGCTGCTTTTCCTGAGTACGGGGATACCACATGTGTGGGACTTTTTGGGAGCCTAGCCGCGTACAGGGCCCCAAAAACCAAGCACCGCCTTCAGGATTTCTAAGGGCGTAAATTTTTGATTTCACTCCTCACTACCTATCACAGTTTCAAAGGCCATAAAATGCCAAAATAGCACAAAACCCCCCCAAATGACCCCATTTTGGAAAGTAGACACCCCAAGCTATTTGCTGAGAGGCATGTTGAGTCCATGGAATATTTTATATTTTGCCACAGGTTGCGGGAATATGACAAACTGTTTTTTTTTTGCACAAAGTTGTCACTAAATGATATATTGCTCACACATGCCATGGGCATATGTGAAATTACATCCCAAAATACATTCTGCTGCTTCTCCTGAGTACGGGGATACCACATGTGTGGGACTTTTTGGGAGCCTAGCCGCGTACGGGACCCCAAAAACCAAGCACCGCCTTCAAGGTTTCTAAGGGCATAAATTTTTGATTTCGCTCCTCACTACCTATCACAGTTTTGAAGGCCATAAAATGCCAAGATGACACAAACCCCCCCCCAAATGACCCCATTTTGGAAAGTAGACACCCCAAGCTATTTGCTGAGAGGCATGTTGAGCCCATTGAATATTTTTTTTTTGTCCCAAATGATTGAATAATGACAAAAAGAAAAAAAAAATGTACAAAAAGTTGTCACTAAATGATATATTGCTCACACATGCCATGGTTATATGTGAAATTACACCCCAAAATACATTCTGCTGCTTCTCCTGAGTACGGGAATACCACATGTGTGGGACTTTTTGGGAGCCTAGCCGCGTACGGGACCCCAAAAACCAAGCACCGCCTTCAAGGTTTCTAAGGGCATAAATTTTTGATTTCACTCCTCACTACCTATCACAGTTTTGAAGGCCATAAAATGTCAAAATAGCCCAAAACCCCCACAAATGACCCCATTTTGGAAAGTAGACACCCCAAGCTATTTGCTGAGAGGCATGGTGAGTATTTTACAGCTCTCATTTGTTTTTGAAAATTAAGAAAGACATTTTTTTTTCTTTTTTTTTTTCTTTTTTTACATTTTCAAAACTTTGTGACAAAAAGCGAGATCTGCAAAATACTCAACATACCTCTCAGCAAATAGCTTGGGGTGTCTACTTTCCAAAATGGGGTCATTTGGGGAGGTTTTGTGCCATCTGGGCATTCCATGGCCTCCGAAACTGTGATAGGCAGTGAGGAGTGAAATCAAAAATTTACACCCATAGAAATCCTGAAGGCGGTGCTTGGTTTTTGGGGTCCCGTACGCGACTAGGCTCCCAAAAAGTCCCACACATGTGGTATCCCCGTACTCAGGAGAAGCAACAGAATGTATTTTGGGGTGTAATTCCACATATGCCCATGGCATGTTTGAGCAATATATAATTTAGTGACAACTTTTTGTACATTTTTTTTTTTGGTCATTATTCAATCACTTGGGACAAAAAAAAAAAATATTCAATGGGCTCAACATGCCTCTCAGCAAATAGCTTGAGGTGTCTACTTTACAAAATGGGGTCATTTGGGGGGGTTTTGAACTGTCCTGGCATTTTATGCACAACATTAGGAAGCTTATGTCACACATCATCCACTCTTCTAACCACTTGAAGACAAAGCCCTTTCTGACACTTTTTGTTTACATGAAAAAAAAAATTTTTTTGCAAGAAAATTATGTTGAACCCCCAAACATTATATATTTTTTTAAAGCAAAGGCCCTACAGATTAAAATAGTGGGTGTTGCATTTTTTTTTTCCACACAGTATTTGCGCAGCGATTTTTCAAACGCATTTTTTGGGGGAAAAACACACTTTTTTATTTTTAATGCACTAAAAAACACTATATTGCCCAAATGTTTGATGAAATAAAAAAGATGATCATAGGCCGAGTACATGGATACCAAACACGACATGCTTTAAAATTGCGCACAAACGCGCAGCGGCGACAAACTACATTCATTTTTAAAAGCATTTAAAAGCCTTTACAGGTTACCACGTTAGGTTTACAGAGGAGGTCTACTGCGAAAATGACTGCCCTCGATCTGACCTTCGCGGTGATACCTCACATGCATGATGCAATTGCTGTTTACATATGACGCTAGACCGACGCTTGCGTTCGCCTTTGCGCAATAGCAGGGGGGACAGCGGTGCTTTTTTTTTTTTTTTATTATTTATTTGGCTTTTTTATTTTATTTTTAAACTGTGCCTTCCATATTTTATTTTTTTACCATTTTTATCGTTATCTCAGGGAATGTAAATATCCCCTATGATAGCAATAGGTAGTGACAGGTACTCTTTTTTTGAAAAAAATTGGGGGGTTAGACCCTAGATCTTTCCTCTGCCCTCAAAGCATCTGACCACACCAAGATCGGTGTGATAAAATGCTTTCCCAATTTCCCAATGGCGCTTTTTATATCCGGGGGGGGACATTCCCTCCCACTGCTTGTAAAAGCAGTCTAGAGGCTAATTATCTGCTAGAATTGCTTTTACATGAAAGCCGGCTGCTGGCTGAAAAGAATGATACCAAGATGATACCTAAACCCGCAGGCATCATTCTCGTATAAACATTCAAAGTCCAGCAACATACCAGTACGTTGCTGGTCCTTGTTGGACATGTATTGTAATCTTTTTTTTCATACAGCCTATTGGCTGAACGAAAAAAAGAGATTGATTGGTGGGTATGCCCACCATTAGAATACCTCCCTTCATCCACCCACTTCTAATGATGGGCATATATGCCGAAGCATGGGGGCATCCTCCCGCAAAAAAGTTATGCCGCGTACACACGGTCAAGCCTTCGTCGGAATTTCGACCGTATGTACGCGGCATAAAAGGTTATGCCGCGTACACACGGTCGGACTTTTCCACGGGCAAGCCTCCGTTGGAATTTCGACCGTATATACGCGGCATTAGGAGCAAAATCGCTCCTCCGCCCCTGCTGCCCCCATGCTTCGGCATATATGCTCTTTTTTTTAACTGTGGTGGTGAAATCACCTCCTACAGCGTTGGAGTCACGGCTTTATGTATCGTGGGAGCAAACGCTGTTGCTGTCAAGATAAATAGATCCGCGCTGCAACTGAATGGCGTACCTGCTAAGCAAATGGTGGTTAACATTAAAACAAAGTAACATTACCGTACAACAGTAAGACCTTACCATGCCATACCTGCAAAGCAAATACCAAAACAAAACCTAGTAAAAAATAAAAAAATTGTTTTAACGCAACCTGTGCCTAAAATATATATATGCCGAAGCATGGGGGCATCCTCCCGCAAAAAAGTTATGCCGCGTACACACGGTCGGAATTTTCCACGGGCAGGCCTCCGTCGGAATTTCGACCGTATGTACGTGGCATTAGGAGCAAAATCGCTCCTCCGCCCCTGCTGCCCCCATGCTTCGGCATATATGCTCTTTTTTTTAACTGTGGTGGTGAAATCACCTCCTACAGCGTTGGAGTCACGGCTTTATGTATCGTGGGAGCAAACGCTGTTGCTGTCAAGATAAATAGATCCGCGCTGCAACTGAATGGCGTACCTGCTAAGCAAATGGTGGTTAACATTAAAACAAAGTAACATTACAGTACAACAGTAAGACCTTACCATGCCATACCTGCAAAGCAAATACCAAAACAAAACCTAGTAAAAAATAAAAAAATGTTTTAACGCAACCTGTGCCTAAAATATATATATGCCGAAGCATGGGGGCATCCTCCCGCAAAAAAGTTATGCCGCGTACACACGGTCGGAATTTTCCACGGGCAGGCCTCAGTCGGAATTTCGACCGTATGTACGCGGCATTAGGAGCAAAATCGCTCCTCCGCCCCTGCTGCCCCCATGCTTCGGCATATATGCTCTTTTTTTTAACTGTGGTGGTGAAATCACCTCCTACAGCACTGGAGTCACGGCTTTATGTATCGTGGGAGCAAACGCTGTTGCTGTCAAGATAAATAATTCCGCGCTGCAGTTGAATGGCGCACCTGAAAACAAAAAATTACATACCTGAAAAGCAAGCATGATAAAACATTGCAGAATAGAATACAGTAAAAAAGAGCAGAACAATAGAGAGAAAATAGAGAGAGAGAGAACAATAAAACGACAACTATTTTTGGTTTTTTTATTTTATATTTTTTTTGTGTTTTGTTTTTTACGTTTTTTTTTTCTTTTTTACACTTTTTTTTGTAACTTTACAACTGTAATGGTTCGGGTCTCTCAAAATGTAATGGCATCTTGGGAGACCCTGTGTAAGTGTGTCCTTGTCTGTGAAATGCTGTACCCTACGCTAAAACTTCACTTTTGAGTGGTAGCGTTCAAAACATTCACCTTGGCAAAGACCAGGCTTGTCAGGACAGAATGGACAAAAACTACGGGTGTCACGCCTAAATCCGCGCTTGCTACAGACACGACATCTTTTTTGGGGGTGGCTTTGGGTAGGGGTACTCGGGAGGACATACGAATAATGCCTCTCATGCAGCCGGCTTACTGCATTTGGTTGGGGATGGTGAGGTGCAGAACCGCCTGGATACAAGAGTTCTGTGACTATCTCATTCTGGAATTTTAGAAGAGATAACGTCCCGCCTGAAGCTCTGTATAGCACATGAGCGTTCAGCAAAGCCAATTGGAATAATGATAGAGACACTTTTTTGTACCAGCGTCTCGCCTTACGGTCAATTAGATACGGCGCCATCAACTGGTCGTTGAGGTCCACCCCTCCCATATTTTGGTTATATTCGTGGACACAGAGGGGTTTCTCCACAACACCAGTCGCCGTACGAATTTGGACTGTCGTGTCTGCATGAAGGGAGGTAAGAAGGAAAACATTCTTATTGTCCCTCCACTTCATAGCGAGCAAGTTATTCCACTTCAAGCAGGCTCTCTCCCCCAGCCTAAGACGGGCATCTACAAGCCGCTGGGGAAAGCCCCGGCGATTAGGTCGCACGGTGCCACATGCTCCAATCTTATGATCAAACAAGTGACTAAACAGTGGCACGCTCGTGTAATAATTGTCCACATACAAGTGGTACCCCTTTCCGAATAAGGGTGACACCAAGTTCCACACTATCTTGCCAGCGCTCCCTATGTAATCCGGGCAGTTGACCGACTCAATCTGACTGTCTTTTCCCTCATAAACCGTAAAGTTCACTACATAGCCTGTTGCCCTGTCACAGAACTTGTAGAGCTTGACCCCGTATCTGGCACGCTTGCTGGGAAGGTACTGCTTGAAAGACAAGCGGCCAGAAAATTTAATCAGGGACTCATCAACGCAGACAACTTGATCGGGAGTAAACAAGGCTGCAAAACGTTCGTTGAAGTGGTTTATGAGGGGCCGAATTTTATAGAGCCGGTCGTATTCAGGGTCCCCACGTGGACGACAAAGTTCATTGTCGTTGAAGTGCATGAACCGCAAAATCTGCTCGTATCGTGCCCTGGACATGGAGGCAGAGAACACGGGCATGTGGTCAATTGGGTGCGTGGACCAATAAGCACGCAATGACGGAAATTTATGTGTGCCCATGTTGAGGGAAAGGCCCAGAAAGGTCTTAAATTCGGAAACCGTAATTGGTTTCCAATTTCTGGCAATTTTAGGCAACTGGGGGTTAGCGGCGATAAATTGACCAGCATATAAATTACTCTGGTCCACAATAGATCTATAGAGATCTTCCGTGAAAAGCAGCGAATAAAAATCAATTGGAATAAAATCAGCTGTTTCCGCCTGAATACCGGGTTGGGCAGTGAATGGGGGAAGTACGGGTTCTGCAGAAGTGGTGGGGACCCAATCAGGATAGGCGAATTCTGCAGGAAGGGCAGTATGGGCACGACGGGCCTGCCTTTGTCTTCTTGGTGGCAGCGGGACACTACTTGTGCTTGCCACCTCGCCAGCTTGAACTGCACTTATGGGACTCGCCACGTCACCAAGTGTTACTGCAGTGCTGGATGTACGTCCAGGCTGTACTAGGCCGCTGGTGCTTGCCAGTTCACCAGAAGGAATAGCGGCGCTAGTACTACTCTGCTCCATGATACGAGAGACCTGCGGTTCTTGCTCCTCAACAACCTCAGAAGATCGGGATCGGGTACGCCTGACCTTAGCAGGGCCCTCAACTTCGTCGTCAGAGCTATCTGACGTGGGGCCGCTGACGTCACTGTCTTCTACGGGAAGATATTCTGAGCCTGAATCTGACAGATACGTGACCTCCTCTTCACTATCTGTCATGCTCAGAATCTCGTAGGCCTCTTTACTAGTGTACATTCGTCTTGCCATTTTGGGCTCTAAATTTAGGGGTACACTAGTAAGATTCACAGGAAAAAAAGCACCTGACTGTCGTCAGCAAATATATCAAACGCTACAAAAAAACTGTTAGCGATCGCAGGGATCAGGCCTGTCTCTGCGAACGCTGCAGTTATGTGTGTTGTGTTTGGTAAGTGACAGTGATCGATCGATACTGCACTTGGGTGGGCTGGGCTGGGCTGGGCTGGGCGGAGGGGCTAAACGCAGGCGCTAGCAGGTATCTGGGCTGATCCCGCTAACACTGCGTTTTTGGGAACCCTAAACCGCTGGGGATGCTAGTATAGATCTGATCAGATACTATACCACTAAGGGGGGTGTATGCTTTGCGCGTGGGTGTTAGCGTTACTGGCACTAACCTAACACTGCCTCGGGCGACGCAGACCCTCTCTGGCGCTAAAACCTAATTGATCTCACCCGCCGGGCGATCAGGGGGGTTAAACCTTTATTGGGTTATATACGGCGGGTGCCCTGATGCTATAAAAAGCAAACTAATCAACCAGCGTCACCCGTAACCTTTATATGGTGATCACTGGTGAAAGGGTTAACTAGGGGCAATCAGGGGGTTAAAACCTTTATTAGGTTAAATATGGGGGTACCTGACACTATATAAAAACCTGACGGGTAACCTAAATAACTAAATAACTTACTGGCTAACCAGTGACACCAGTGACGCTTATACGGCGATCACTGGTGAAAGGGTTAACTCTAGGGGCAATCAGGGGGTTAAAATAATATATGGGGGTACCTGACACCAATAAAAACCTGCGGCGAACCTAAAAAAAAAATAACTGCCTATCTAAAACACCAGCGACACGAATACAGCGATCGGAAAAACAATCGCTTAGTGACGCTGAAGTTAGGGGGTGAAAGGGTTACCTGGGGGGTGATCAAGGGGTTAAACCTTTATTAGGGGGGGTTAGGGGGCTACCCTGGACCTAAAGGGGCCTAATCCTAACTGCCCTGCAACTTTTTACAATCACAGATGACACTAAATGCAGTGATCAGTAAAATAAATGATCACTGCAATCAGTGACACTGTGATTGGGGGCTTTGGGGTGACCTGGGGGGTGATCTGGGGGTGACTGGGGGGTGATTTGTGTGCCTATGTGTACCTACGTGTCAGTGGACTGTTGGAGCACTAACCTCTGTCTTCACTCCTCGGCGCCGGGAACGAAAAGACCGCGGCGAGGGAGATGACATCACTTCCTCCAGCCTGTGTTTACATCACATGGCGGAGGAAGCAATTTCATTGGCCGGGAGCGATCGCGAGGGGGGGGGGCAGAATCGAGCGGCCGCCCCCTCATGCCTGATCGCTCCCGAACACTTAACGGCCGCTCACTGCAGTGAAGGGGGGTCCGGATGGACCCCCCAACTGCACAAAGGCGATCACGTAGATCTACGTGATTCTGCCTGTCCGTGCCATTCTGCCGACGTAAATCGGCGGTGGGCGGTCGTTAAGTGGTTAAAATGAAAAAATAAAAGTGAAATTTTCCTTTAAATTTTGTACCTGGGGGTGTGTATGATATGCATGTAAAGTGGCGCATGTTTCCCGTGTTTAGAACTGTCCCTGCACAAAGTGTCATTTCTGAAGGAAAAAAAGTCATTTAAAACTCACTCGCGGCTATTAATGAATTGTCGGCTTTTATCAATACATACAAAAGTCATTGATAAAAAATAAAAAAAAAGCGTGGGGGTTCCCCCAAATTCAAGTACCAGGCCCTTCAGGTCTGGAATGGATATTAAGGGGAACCCCGCCGCAAATTTTAAAAAAAATGGCGTGGGGTTCCCCCTAAATATCCATACCAGGCCCTTCAGATCTGGCATGGATTTTAAGGGGATCTCCACCCCAAATTAAAAAAAAATGGCGTGGAGTGCCCCCAAAAATCCATACCAGACCCTTATCCGAGCACGCAACCTGGCCAGCCACAGGGGAAGAGGGGGGGAGGAGAGAGCGGCCCCCCTCCCTCCTGAACCGTACCAGGCCACATGCCTTCAACATGGGGAGGATGTCCCCATGTTGATGGGGACAAGGGCCTCATCCCCACAACCCTTGCCCGGTAGTTGTGGGGGTCTGCGGGCGGGGGGCTTATCGGAATCTGGAAGACCCCTTCAACAAAGGGGACCTCCAGATCCCGCCCCCCCCCTATGTGAATTGGTAAGGGGTACATTGTACCCCTACCATTTCACGAAGAAAGTGTAAAAAAATGTAAATAAAAACACACCAACACCTTAGAAAAGTCCTTTATTAAAAAATAAATATAAAAAATAAATAAAAACATTACAGCAATGAAATCCAGTGTCCCGCGGCGATCACGATGTCCAGCGCTGTCCGTCATTGGTTGTGCCTGAGCGGACCTAAAGGGGAACTTCCTCCGCAGTGTTTTAAATGTATAGATCCGCCCCTTCTAAAGTTCCCCATCATGCGGAACATGAGAAGGGGCGGGTCTATACATGAATTACACAGTAAAGGAAGTTCCCCATCAGGTCCGCCCCCTTGGTATGTCAGACCGCCCCCTCGGTATGTCAGACCTACGTCATTGGCCTGAGCGGACCTGATGGGGAACTTCCTTCACTGTGTAAATTTAAATTACCCAGTGAAGGAAGTTCCCCGCTCAGGCCAATGACATAGGCGGGGTCTGACATACCGAGGGGGCGGACCTGATGGGAACTTCCTTCACTGTGTAATACGTGAATAGACCCGCCCCTTTTAAAGTTCCCCATCAGGTCCGCTGAGCGGACCTGATGGGGAACTTTAGAAGGGGCGGGTCTATACATTTAAAACACTGCAGAGGAAGTTCCCCATCAGGTCCGTTCAGGCACAACCAATGACGGACAGCGCTGGACATCGGGATCGCCGCGGGACACTGGATTTCATCGCTGGAATGTTTGTTTTTTTTTGTTTTTTTAAATAAAGGACTTTTCCAAGGTGTTGGTGTGTTTTTTTTTTACATTTTTGACACTTTCTTCGTGAAATGGTAGGGGTACAATGTACCCCTTACCAATTCACATAGGGGGGGCCGGGATCTGGGGGTCCCCTTTGTTAAAGGGGTCTTCCAGATTCCGATAAGCCCCCTGCCCGCAGACCCCCACAACCACCGGGCAAGGGTTGTGGGGATGAGGCCCTTGTCCCCATCAACATGGGGACATCCTCCCCATGTTGAGGGCATGTGGCCTGGTATGGTTCAGGAGGGAAGGGGGGGCGCTCTCTCGTTCCCCCCTCTTCCCCTGCGGCCGGCCAGGTTGCGTGCTCGGATAAGGGACTGGTATGGATTTTTGGGGGAACTCCACGCCATTTTTTTTTAATTTGGGGTGGAGTTCCCCTTAAAATCCATGCCAGATCTGAAGGGCCTGGTATGGATAGTTAGGGGGAACCCCACGCCATTTTTTTTTTTAATTTGCGGCGGGGTTCCCCTTAATATCCATTCCAGACCTGAAGGGCCTGGTACTTGAATTTGGGGGGGGCGTGGCTAGCCGGCGTGAGAGACGGCTGCTGTATAGCTGAGCTCCTGCTCCAGGATACCGCAAACGAAGTGACCCAGCGACGGTGGTGATTTCTAAAAACAAGCCATGACTTCCCAAGACGACGCTACACCTGGCGCTGTCCGTAAGAGGGGTTCATACCGCCAGAATCTGCTGACATTAACGGATTACTTCCCCTCCACTAGCGGCTGCGTGACCCAAGATGGCGCCGGCGGCGGAGCACACATGCAGAAGATAGGGGAAAGTGAAGCTTCCTCAGACTCCAGCAGCACATCTTCGGTACGTACAGCTATCGAACATACTGCTAAGGGGGGAACCACCATCTCCCCACCTGATAGCCCTACCACCCGCAGCCCTACTAAATTTAAAAAGGCGAAGGGAGATAGACAGGAGGAAGAATCTGACATGGAGGACAGTGCACAGGAGGCTGCAAATCAGACCCCACTTGAGCACTTTCCCTCTTCATCCCAGCCTGTGACCATATCTAATATGAGAGATATGCTAATTTCCTTAAGAGATTTTGTACATTCAGACATGCTGACAATGTTGAATCCTATCAAGGCTGATGTGCAAGAATTACAGCATAGAGTGGCCTACACAGATCACAAAATGGAAGATGCTTTTGCAGCACACAATAATCTAGTGGATGCATTTAAGGAACAGCAAACTGAGATGCAGAGAATGGCAGCAAAGTTATCAGATTTAGAAGACCGTTCCCGCAGAAATAATATTAAATTTCGCGGAATCCCTGAATCTATTCCCAATGTTGAGCTGAGTAGATTTGTATGCCAAATGTTACGCACCTTACTGCCCAAAGCAACTGATGTTGAGCTAACAATTGACAGAGCGCATAGACTGCCTAAGCCAGGTTTCCTCCCGGATAATGTACCGAGAGATGTTCTGGCACGTATACACTACTACCATATAAAAGAGGATGCTATGCGAGCTATGAGAAACAACCCACAAATGACTGGACAGTATGCGAACATAGCTTTATTCTCGGATCTCTCACAAGCCACTATACAACACAGAAGGAAACTCCTTACGATCACCAAAGCTCTGCGTAATCACAGCATTGTTTACAGATGGGGGACCCCATCAAAACTCATGGTAACCTATCAAGGTAAGCCGTTCAACATTCAATCACTGGAATCAGGCCTCCGTCTCCTCAGAGAATGGGACATCCTTCCTGCCGAAGAACCAGCCCCTAGACGACGTGATCCTCCTAAAGTCCGGACGGACTGGTCGACATAATAACCATGGACCACCGAAAGAGAACCACCTCTTACCCTTCTACCGCTGCGGTTGAATGGAGCACCTTTAAATGCCTAGATTTGCTTTTCCTGTCACCATGTTGGCATGGAATAGGCGCCCTCAGATGACAAGCAGACTAGTCTGCTTCTGGATGCTGGGGCGGGCTCCAGACTCTTTTTTACTATTTGGTTATTTTTTGTTGTTTTTTTCTCTGTTCTTTTCTCTCCTTTTTCCTTTTCCCAACAGAACAATCCACATCTTTTTAATCCAGGATTTTTTTTGCTTATCCTACTGCCTTCCACATGTCATCTCTTCACAGGAAGATCTACCTAATCTGCAATCCACACTGAACTACAACTGGTCATCCGTATTAACAGTTACCACTAGATGGCGATATCCCCTTTCCTTTAACTCTACTGTTTGTGAGTATGAACATGTTTCTAGAAATGATGATCTCTTAATCAACAAGGTCAGCTCCCAACGTTTATTCCTACAGGAAGCATCGTTTGTTCATACCCTAGTTTATGATGACCATTAAGTTTGTCTCTCTTAATGCCAAGGGTCTGAACAGCCCTTTTAAACGAAGCCTTTTATGGTCTACAGCCCAAAAACTAAGGGGAGATGTACTATGTGTACAAGAGACTCATTTTTCAGCAACGAAAGCTCCAAAGTGTTCTCATAGATTGTACCCGCATATATTTTTTGCTAATGCTGACACTAAGCATAATGGAGTTCTTATTGCAATCAAACACTCAATAGCATTTTCTTTACAGGAAGTCATCACAGACAAGAAGGGCCGCTATGTTATTTTAATATGTACCTTGAATAATGTTTTATATACCATTGTGGCAGTATATGCCCCAAATCAAGGACAAATAACCTTTTTGAGGAACCTCCTCAAACAGGTTAAACCCATCTGTAGGGGAAACCTCCTTCTGCTAGGGGACTTTAACTCGGTGATTGACCCCCATATTGACTACTCACCCCCCAAATTACACCATAAATCTATACTCCAATCCACTATACATAGAGAATCCCTATATGATGTCTGGAGATGCCATCATCCAGACGAAAAATACTTTACATTTTTTTCTAACCCCCATAGATCCTATTCCAGAATAGATATAATTCTTACAGACCTATCTTCCTTGTACAAGACTAAGTCAGCCACTATTGAGACCATCACTTGGTCAGACCATGCGCCCATAACAATTGAATTAGAAGAACAAATTAATGTAACCCCTACATTTCTGTGGCGCAACAACACTCACATCTTCACCAATAAATATCACCGAGAGAGAGTTCAGAAGCAACTGGAGGAATTTTTTACACTCAATACCATAGAAGATACATCAGCATCCACTATCTGGTGTACTCACAAAGCCTTCATCAGAGGCCTGTTAATACAAATTGCTGCTAGGGAAAAAAAGCGTAAGTCTCAAACAATTGACCTACTGCTGAACAAAATACGCTTCCTAGAAACACAAAATAAGAAAGACATGTCCCAAAATACGATAGATGATCTTAAAGAATGTAGATTGAACCTTAAATATGCGTTAGTAGCCAACTATGAAAGACATATGAAATACTTAAAAGCCTCATTTTATTCTTCCGGTAATAAAGCGGGAAAACTCTTGGCCCAACAACTTAAAGTCCGACAAGCCAGAACGAGAATCGCTCATCTAATTGAACCCAAAAATGGCACCAAAGTATCACATCCGAAAGATATAGCGAACATATTCAAAGAGTACTATAGTGGTCTCTATAATCTTAACTCAGATTCCAACACCCCCCAACCATCCATGGAAAACATATCCAAATTTCTAAATTCGGTCAACATTCCATCAATAGATCCCCAGATGTTGGAGCGACTTAATGCTCCAGTTACAGACGCAGAAGTTGAACTAGTCCTCAACTCCCTTGCTCTTAACAAATCACCTGGACCTGATGGTCTCTCAGCGGAATACTATAGAACCTTCTCAACCGTATTAATCCCACATCTAGTCAGAGTTTTTAATGACGCTATCTCTTCAGGAACAATAACATCAGAAATGCTTAAAGCTATAATAGTCACCCTACCAAAACCAGGAAAGGAACCCAGCTTACCTCAAAACTTTAGGCCAATATCCCTCCTTAATACGGACCTTAAAGTATACGCCAAGATTATTGCCAATAGAATAGCGGAAGTAACACCATCCTTAATAGCCCCTGATCAAGTAGGATTTGTAAAAGGTCGCCAAGCTCCTGATGGCACCCGCAGAATACTTAATCTTCTCCGTATAGCCGAGAGCCGTAAGTTGCCCACTGCCTTCATAGCTTTAGATGCAGAGAAGGCATTCGATAGGGTACACTGGGGGTATTTACAGGCTACCCTAACAAAATTTGGTTTCACTGGCCCCATTTTATCTGCTATCCTAGCACTTTATAATAACCAATCAGCTCAAGTATTTACCTCCTCTGTACTCTCCGATGCCTTTACTATAACTAATGGGACTAGACAGGGGTGCCCCCTTTCACCTCTAATTTTCACTCTGATTATGGAACCATTTGCGGCTGCCATCAGGAGTTCCCAAAACGTAACAGGCATCACAGTAGCTGGTAATGACTATAAAATGGGATTGTTTGCGGATGATGTCATTTTGACACTCTCAGATGTGACTAAATCTCTGCCTGAAGTATGCAAGATAATTGATACCTTTAGCGCCGTATCTTACTATAAAATCAATATAGCCAAATGTCAGGTTCTCACAACCAATCTTAACTATAAAATTAAAGTAAAAATGAAATCTCTGTTCCCTTGTAATTGGGACAGCGACAAGATCCAATATCTGGGGATTTATCTCACTGCCAAATCAGACCACCTCTATGACATTAACTATAAAAAGCTACTTCATACGGTCCAGACCGAACTTACTCAACTAGCAAAATTTGAAATCTCTTGGATGGGCAGGATAGCTACATTCAAGATGATGGTGCTACCAAAAATCCTCTATATCTTTCGGACAGTACCCATTCCCCTCCCACAAATATTTTTCAATAAACTTGATACATCACTTAGATCCTTCATATGGAAAGGAACTAAGGCAAGAATAGCTTTCGCAACTCTCACCAAATTAAAATCAAAAGGGGGTATAGGGGTACCAGCCATTCGAGATTACTATAGAGCAACTCTCCTCGACCAACTTAGAGCATGGTGCGACCCATCTTTAGAGAAACAATGGGTATTACTAGAACACTCCTTAATACATAATACTAACCTACCAGCGTTACTCATCGCAGCAGCCACTAGCAGACCAATATACATACCATATCACCCATCTATATCTGCCTCACTTAAAGCTTGGGAAGACCTATTAACTAAGAGCCGGGAGGTCACACAGGTGAAATTGATTGATATTCCGCTTCAATCCTTCACATTCCTGATTCCAAACCTTTGGCTTAAACCTTGGATTGAAGCTGGCTATCATACCTTACGAGAGATTCCAAAGGAGGTTAAACTTAAGGATAGATTTACAATGATGCAAATTCAGCACTTCCTGCACACCTACAATTCGGACACCATTAATCTGAACAAAGCAGTTTGGGATTTCTATCATGTGGACTCTACCTCGAAAAAAAAGGCATATCATTCATGTACTCCTTACTACAACCCGATTCCCCAATCAAAGACACTTCAGCGATAATTAAATGGGAAGCAGAACTAAAGAGAACATACTCTCCATTAGAATGGTCTCAAGCAATTAATTGTAGTCTAAAAGCCTCGCACTGTGTGTCACACTGGGAAAATGTATATAAGATTCTGTATAGGTGGTACTTGACACCGATGCGTTTGGCTACGATATACACGGGTAGGTCTCCGGATTGTTGGCGTGACTGCGGACAACCGGGGAACTTGCTTCATATACTTTGGTATTGCAAGTCATTAACGAGCTTCTGGAACTCCATCTTCCAGTTGATCTCACAGATTACAGGGATAATAATGAAACCATCGCCAGATTTAGCACTATTCGGTTTACGCATAGGGGAATTCCCCCTTGACTTTAGGACAGTGGTTCTACATATCTTAATTGCGGCTAGACTATCAATAATGTGCCAATGGAAAAAAAACACAGTCCCTTCAATTCAGGAAATCATCTCCAGAGTGACTCTACAGTGCTCTTATGAGCACTCTTTTGCCAACTCCAAAGGTAATAAAGGAAAATTTCTCAAACAATGGGAAATATGGCTTAAAGTATATAATTTGACTGATATGATTTAGAATGAAAAGGAAATGCACCATACCAGAACAGATGTGGATTGACGCATGCAACTCTTGGTTACCACATATATGGTAACCTTGCTATCCTCATTCTTTGTTTTAGATCTAGTTTTAGTTCTAGTTTAGTCTTAGGTTTTTAGTTATTGCACTCAGTATATGTTACTACAAGGTCATACGGGTATCTATTACCTGAGCCGGATTGGCTTTCTTATAGGACCGAGTGAATCTACTCATGTTCTTGTTTTGTTTGATCCTTTTTTTTTTTTTTTTCTATACTATGAGGTCCTCATTATGTCCCTGACTCCTTAGTCTATCCTTTTATTGAAAGATAAGAATCAAGATTCATGAATGTATATATGTACTGAAGATCCTGTAATACGACTGCTGTCCTTTTACGTCTTTTTGTCATGAATATGACCTTGTAATTGTTAATATTCAATAAAAATCTTAAAAGTGAATTTGGGGGAACCCCCACGTTTTTTTTTTTTATCAATGACTTTTGTATGTATTAATAAAAGCCGACAATTCATTAATAGCCGCGAGTGAGTTTTAAATTCCTTTTTTTCCTTCAGAAATGACACTTTGTGCATGGACAGTTCTAAGCACGGGAAACATGCACCACTTTACATGCATATCATACACACCCCCTAGGTACGAAATTTAAAGGAATATTTCACTTTTATTGTTTCACTTTAAGCATTATTAAAATCACTGCTCCTAAAAAACTGCAGTTTTTTAAACTTTTTTTTGCATTGATACATGTCCCCTGGGGTAAGACCCGGGTCCCCAAACACTTTTTAGGACAATAACTTGCATATAAGCCTTTATAATTAGCACTTTAGATTTCTCCCATAGACTTTTAGAATTTGCCGCGAACACCCCAAATTGTTCGTTGTTCGGCGAACGGGCGAACAGGCAATGTTCGAGTCGAACATGAGTTTGACTCGAAATCGAAGCTCATCCCTAGTCCCCAGAATGTTGAGCAGGGTTCGGTTGAACCTCTCCGGCTGAGCATCACCTTGTGGATGGTAGAGGGTAGTTCTTGTCTTCTTGATCCCCAAAGAATCCAGGAGCTTCCGGATCAACCGACTTTCCAAATCCCTTCCCTGATCTGAATGGAGCCGTTGTGGTAGCCCATAGCGTACGAAGTATTTCTCCATAAGCACTTTGGCCACAGTGGAAGCCTTCTGGTCTTTGGTTGGGAAGGCCTGGGCATACCGGGTGAAATGGTCGGTTACTACCAGAACATTTCCTAGTCCACTCAGGTCGGGTTTGAGGCAGAGAAAATCAATGCATACCAGATCAAGTGGGCTTTGACTTTGCAGATGGCCCATTGGGGCAGCTTGATGGGGTAAAGTCTTACTCTGGATGCATTGTGCACACGAGTGGCAGTATTCTTCAACTTCAGCCCTCATGCAGGGCCAATAGAAACGGTCCCTAACAAGTTGGAAGGTCCTTTCTGCCCCTAGGTGGCCATGGTTGTCGTGCAAAGCAACCATGACAGTCTCTCTGTGTTTCTCGGGCAGGAACAATTGCCATTTGTCTTCCAGGTCATCAGAAGGGCCCCGTCGGTAGACCACTCCCTGATGCACCTGCAACCTGTCCCACTCCTTCCTTAACAGGCGAGCTTCCTTTAAAGGGTGACGTAAGAATCTATTCGGATCCCGATTCTCCAGGGCCTCCAAGACCAATCTCCCCATGGGGTCTTCCAATTGGTCAGATCTCAACTCCTTTTTGGACAATTTTGGCAAGTTATCTTCCCGCAGTTGGGTTACCCCACAGTACTGCTTGGGGACTCTGACTATGGTAACCCCTATCTCTTCTGCTCTTGAGCCGCCACTGGCTTGGAGTTCAGCCCCTTGACAGAGGGCCCGCACCCCGTCGGGTGCCACTTGAGTCCAATCTCCTGTACTGCAGGTGGGGACATGATATCTTCTAGACAAGGCGTCTGCATCTCGGTTTCCAGCCCCAGGTCTGTACTTTAAGCTGAAATTGAAGGCAGACAGTGCCGCCAGCCATCTATGTCCTGTGGCATCCAACTTTGCTGTGGTGAAAAGATAGGTGAGGGGGTTGTTGTCGGTTTTCACTGTGAATTCTGCCCCATACAGATAGTCTCTGAGTTTGTCAACTACCGCCCACTTAAGGGCCAGGAACTCCAACTTATGGGTGGGTAGTTCTTTTCAGAGGGAGTCAGACTTCTGCTCACATATGCAATGGGCCTCAGTTGCTCTTCATGCTCCTGGTAGAGCACTCCTCCCAAACCATCATGACTGGCATCTACATGAAGTTCATAAGGCTTCTTAGGGTCTGCATAGGCCAGGACAAGGGCAGTGGTTAGGGTTTTCTTCAACATCTGGAAGGCATCTTCACACCTCTCATTCCACTGGTCCTTGACTGACTCCCCCGGCTTCCTGGGGCCCGAGTTATCCTCTTCCCCCTCCGTCTTGAGCAGCTCGTTCAGAGGCCTGGCTATCCGAGCAAACCCCTCCACAAACCTCCTGTAATAGGAACAGAACCCCAGGAAGGATCTGAGCTCTGTCACAGTGGTGGGCCTCGGCCAGGAGGTGACTGCCTCCAATTTTCCAGGGTCTGTGGCTACCCCATTATCAGACACTATGTGTCCCAGATAGTTGACTGATGACTGATAGAATTGGCATTTTTCAGGTGAGAGCTTGAGTCCTTCCTCACTCAGTCTCTTCAAAACTTTCTTCAGCCTCTCTTCATGTTCTTCCAAGGTTCTTCCGAAGACAATGATGTCATCCAAGTATACTAAGACTTCGATGAGGTTCATGTCTCCTACAGTCTTCTCCATAAGACGTTGGAAGGTAGCTGGGGCTCCAGACAGACCTTGAGGCATCCGATCAAATTCAAAGAACCCCACTGGGGTTATGAAAGCCATCTTCTCTTTGTCTTCTGGATGCATCGGGATTTGATGGTACCCGCTCTTTAAGTCCATAACACTGAACCACTTGGCTACAGACAAGCTCTGTAGGGCATCCTCTATCCTCGGAGTGGTATACTGGTCGGGTATGGTTCTCCTGTTGAGGGTCCTGTAGTCTATGCACAGCCTCAATGATCCATTCTTCTTTCTGACCACCACTATCGGGGAGGCATAGGGGCTTCTAGATTCTCAAATCACACCGGTTCATTTTAGCTTGGCGAGCTGTTCCCTCAAGTCCTTGAGGTCTGCTAACGGAACTCGTCTGAATCTTTCCCTGAAGGGCTTGTCTTCCTGGAGGCGGATTTGATGGGTGGCACTCCTTGCACACCCCACATCGAACTCATCTTGGGAGAAGATCTTTTCCCACCTGGTCAACTGGGCCTTGGCTCTCTCTTTCCAAGCCCTGGGTAGGTTTGGGTTCTCCGTGGAAAGTTTCTCCCACACAGTGCTTTCTCCATCTGTCTTCTCCACATCCGACAAAACAACTGGGGTAGCAGGGCTCACCTGGCCCAGCAGCACCCTGGCTGGGATCTCCATGGGGCCACCTGTAGTATTCCTGACACTCACAGGTACCTTACAGTGGGCCTTCTTCAGGGCCCTCAACGGGACCACTTCTGGGACTACTTCTAAGCCCGAATGTTCTCCCCTTGGATCGGGTTCCAACATGACAAAGGGCCCAGGCTGCTCCCAAGTGAGTTTCACAGTGGCTTTTAAACAGGCCACTTCCCCGGGCTGTAGCACTATCCCTTTTCTTCCCAGCCTCCAGACCTTCCCTACCCCTTCTTCTGGGGCCTGCTGTTCTAAGATCAGTCGTTGGTAGGCCGTCTTCAACATTGGGTGGATCCCAGTGGCTGTGGGGTCTTTCCCTTTTGTTAGAGGGGCCAAGAGTCTTCGGACCAGATCTGTGTTGGTCCCTATTGTTAAGGAACTCTTGTTAGCTCCAGGCGGTCGGGGGCATACCACAGCTAAGGTATCAAACACTTCAGCCTTCCCGGCTATGGACAGGTCGAAAGTCAGTTTTATAGGCAGATAGCCATCATAAGGGAAACTCTCTGTCCCAATCCCCCATATCTCCAACTCTTCAATCTTCTGGATGGGTAGGTGACTTAGATGCTTGTCATAAAAGTCCCGATACAACAGGGTCACTTGCGCCCCAGTATCCAATATGGCTGTTGTGTAGACCCCCTCCACCTGAACAGGTACTATCGGGGAGGGACCCACCAGCTTCTCTGGATATCGCTTCGAAGGGGTCTCTTTCTTTAGATCTTCGCGTTTTCCTTTTGGACTTACTTTCTTCCATTTATCCTTGGACTTAAGTCTCTCTTGGGCCTGGAATACATTGATCTCCCCCCTTTTGATGGGTGCAACCACCCGCTGAGGGACATTACTCTCTTTCTTTGGGGTGCGTTCCCTCCGAGGAACCTTGTGTTTCCTCTGAGGGGTCTTGTCCACTCTTTCTCATTCAGTTTGGAGCTCACTGGAGATGATGGGCACCAGGTTGACTCCTTCGCCGGGGCCCGCTGAAGTTTTCAGGCGGCTTGCGGTTATTCATCTTTTTTTTCTTTGGACTGGCACACACTTTGGCGAGATGGCCAGCTTCTCCACAATTGAAACAAATCACATCCCCCCAATCTTCCAGGGATGCGGGCGCTGAGGTATTGGGAAACAGCTCCTTCCTCTGATTTTCCCTCTCTGGTTCCCTTGACTTCTTTTCCATCAGGGAGGTCAGCATCCCCAATACTTGGGACATCTGCGACTTCAAGGTATCCACCTCTGAGTTTCTTTCCAGGGTCTTGGCCGTCCTGACCATCACCGGAGGAGGATTTACCGACTCAACTGGTTGGTTCCTCTTCTTCTCCTCCAGCATAGCTTCTTCCTCTCTGACTACTCGGATCAAGTCAGGGTACTCCAGGCTCTTCCCGTCCTGCCTGGTGCGTAGCGCCAATGCGATGGGGTCCAGGGGCTGAGATCCTCTCATCACCTGCTGAACACGGGCCTCATCCACCTTCCGCGGGTCAATCCCCTTCTTCAGGATCATCTTATGCAGGATCTTATCCAGGCGCCTTATGAACTCTGACAGTTTCTCTCCTGTCTTTTGGTAGCAGTGCTCCAGCTGGTAAGTGAGCTCAGTGATTTTCTCTGTTCCACCGAACACATTCTGCAGAATGTCCAGATAGTCCTGTGCATCACAGTCTGTCTTGCTCATCTTGAGTTTGCGTATGGCCTCTAGAGCAGGCCCCTTCAAGCTCTCAGCAATTCTCTGCTTCTTTCTGTGGTCTGGGACTTCCCATTCTTCTAAGGCCTGAGTGGCACCGTCTAACCACTCCTCAAACCCCTCTTCACCCGAAGGTGCAGGTTTCCTTCCAGAGAATATTCTGAGTTTTCTGTATCCCGACATTTGGTAGTCTGTAGGATCCTTCTTACACTGGGCTACAATTTCCCCCAGGACTGCGCATAATTCTGCACTGAGGGTGGCAGGTGGCGATCCGGGACTTTCCTTTTTCTCCCGTTTTTCTGCTTTTGGGGTGGGTGATGGAGATAGTTTCGGTGTCTGAAACCGTCCTCCTGGCTTGAGCGGCAGCGCATGTATTAGGCTATGAGTCTGATCATCTATTGCTTCTACACTTGGATTCTTGAAATGCTCTGGGACTCCGTTCTTCCACTCTATTAGTGCGTGGGTCAGTGAAGAATTCGACCTGACATCCACCACCCATACCTTCTGGTGCGGGGACAGCGACATTACTAGCTGCTTCACCGCTTCTTCTTGCCAGATCCCTGGGAGTTCTATGACTACTACCCCAGCTGGATCTGTGCCGACCGCTTTGCACCACTGTCCTACTTCTAGTGGGTCCATGCTGGTGCTTTTGGCACGTTAATTGCTGCAACAGGATCCCGGACTCAAGAGCCCCCACGTGTAGCGCTACCCCCAGTTAAGAGAGCCGCTGGATTTTTGTTTCGGGCCCTGTGTACAGCACCGCCAACCCCCGGCGATCTTACTCGACCCACTCTGGCACAGCTAGTCTAGGGATTATACTTGTATCACAATCAAACAGTATTGCAAGGGTAACCTCTTTGCAATAAGACAACACACTGATGCAAGAGATCAAGTATAACGGTTTTACTTTAGTTTTAAAAGCGTAGGCAGAACATAACACATACTATTTGCTTACAGAGCCCTGCAGCAATAGGTATAGCAAGCAATAATGGCGCAGCGCGGTAATCCACCACGCGCAGCTATTATTGTATACGTGCCCTGTGGCGCACTAAACAATAGTCTATCTCCTTTCCCTGGTCAGGCCTGACACAGAATAAATCTCAGTCTTTTCATTAAGGATTTCTTTGCATGCAAACTTTCGGTGGTGCACTTGATGAAACAGTATTTTGTAATACATAAAGTAGGCAGTCACAAGGAACACTATACTGGAGACCCTTTAAGTCTGTCCCGCTACTGGTCTCCAGTGGAACAACAAACAAACGATCGGTGGGCCAAGGCAGTCTATAGGCCTAAACACGGTACAGTCTATTGGATTGAGCAAGTGCTCGCTCACCACTCCGGACGCGATCCCAGTCTGGGACTTCCACCTGCTGTGTCTCCGCACACAGCGTCTGCCATGATCGGGTCCCCGATCCAACTGATGTCCTCACTCGACAAGTCAGATACCACTCAGGCTCCCCAGGCTTCAGGCCTTGCACTGCAGCAGATCCGCACAGGAACAACTGTTGCTTGCAGCGCGGTGTCCAAAGAGACCGAGCTCTCCCTCGCCTCCTTCTTAAATAGCCCCTCCCATGCGGTGGCCAATTGCACTCTGGGTGCCAAACGGGGTTCTGGGTAACGTAGTCCCGGGGCCTTAAAGGAGACCCCGCTACACACATATATATATATATATATATATATATATATATATATATATACACTATAGTTTGTAGACGCTGTAACTTTTGCGCAAACCAATCAATTTACATGTATTGGGATTTTTTTTACCAAAAATATGTAGCAGAATACATATTGGTCTAAACAGATGAAGAAATTAGATTATTTTTTTAAATTTCATTGGGAATGTTTTGTAGCAGAAAGTAATATATATATATATATATATATATATATATATATATATATATATTTTTTCGGTCTTTTTTTGTATATAGCACAAAAAAAAACGCAGAGATGATCAAATACCACCAAAAAAAAGCTCTATTTGTGGGGAAAAAAGGACATCAATTTTATTTGTGTACAGAGTTGCACACCAGCACAATTATCAGTTAAAGTAACGCAGTGCCGTATGGCAAAAAATGGCTTGGTCATGAAGGGGCTTCCGGAGCTGAAGTGGTTAAGGGGGAGGGAATCGCTATATTTGAGGTTTCCAGCAAATGTCCAGCGAACCAAACTTTCACTCATTTTTAAGCCTCGTACACACGGTCGGACTTCCATCGGACTTTTCTGTGGTTTTTTTGTCCGAACGGAGTTGGTTGGGAACACCCATAGCATACACACGCTCTGACTTTTCTGCAAACTTTCTTAAAACTTCTTACAACATCACGTGTTTTTTCTGCTCTTTTCTGATCTTTACTGCCACCCTTTGGTCAACTTCTGCTATTTTTGGTTGATTTTAACATTAGTTGTTTTGTCCATCGGACTAAAGTCCGATGGTTTTCTGTACACACGGTCGAACTTTGCTCCATCGGACTTTTGTTGGGCAAAAGTTTGTCCGTTTGCAGACCCAACTTTTGTCCGATGAAATCCAAAACCAAACAAAAAAAGTTTGTCCGATGGAGCGTACACACGGTCGGATTGTTGGTCCAACTTGCTTAAAACGAAGTTTGTTGGGCAAAAGTCCGACCGTGTGTACGGGGCTTTAGTTAGCAGTATGATTATTCTGTAATGAAAGGAAAAGAAGAAGCAATTTGCATCCTGAAACAATCATTAGAGTGCATTATTTGAGAGACAATAACCATAAATATTGTACTGCAGCTGGACATTATGTAAGCGGCTTGATTAAGCCACAATATGAGAGGGAGATTTTATCATAAAATAAACATTAGAGTAAGCTGTGAGGAGAACTCCCATTAACATCTACACCAAACCCTCAGCTAGGATAGGCGTCTGGAATAGATGAAGGGAATCCCGGGATACTTTGTTTACAAACAGAATGAAGCAGCCAGGAGCCTTCATTTTGCGAGCAATTTAAACTGTGGTAGGTTGTATACATCGTAAAAATGTGCCACTGCACAGACAGGGTCAGGGAATTCCCCAGGCAAGTTATTTGATGGAGTTTTGAATTTTTAATGTTCAACTTTAACCACTTGAGCCCCAGTGCTATTTTAAAATGGTGCTGGGATCTGTGTTTTTTAAACACACTCCCAGTTGCTATACCGTGTGTGTACATCTGTAAAGCCGACTTTCAGCTTTCATGGGGAAGTGATACGAGCAGCTGTGAAGCCTTCTGATCACTTCCACAACTACCACAATGTGCCAACCCCCGCATGATGTCCCCACCATGTATTTTAGACACTGCAGTCATGGTGAGTGTTGCTGTGTGGGGTGGCAGGATTGCAATGAACATCCATTCCGACCACCTGTAAATCGACCAGGAAGCGACTTGTATGACGTCACTTCTTGGTCTAGCGCTCTCATTCATCGGCTTCCGTGCCTGGGGAAGCAGTTGATGGAACGTTATCTGTGTTCCATCCATTGCAATGCAGTACAGGGTAGAAGCTTCAATAAAGAGAACAGTATCCCACAAAAGTGAGTACACCCCTCACATTTTTGTAATTATTTTATAATATATTTTCATGTGACAACATTGAAGAAATTATACTTTGCTACAATGTAAAGTAGTGAGTGTACAGCTTGCATAACAGTGTAAATTTGCTGTCCCCTAAAAATAACTCAACACACAGACATTAATGTCTAAACCGCTAAGTGAAAATGTCCAAATTGGGCCCAAAGTGTCAATATTTTGTGTGGCCACCATTATTTTCCAGCACTGCCTTAACCCTCTTGGGCATGGAGTTAACTAGAGCTTCACAGGTTGCCACTGGAGTCCTCTTCCACTCCTCCATGATGACATCACGGGGCTGGTGAATGTTAGAGACCTTGCGCTCCTCCACCTTCCGTTTGAGGATGCCCCACAGATGCTCAATAGGGTTTAGGTCTGGAGACATGCTTGGCCAGATCCATCATCTTTACCCTCAGCTTCTTTAGCAAGGCAGTGGTCATCTTGGAGGTGTATAAAGTGAAAAAAAATGCGCTAGAACCCAATAAACCAGTAATGTAAGCCGCCAGCACTCAAACAAGCAAAGTGAAAATGGAATGGGAATAAACAGTGCAGCGCTATAACGTGAATAGTGATATAAAAATACCAATATATAATAATGTGACAACTAGAGTTGAGCGGACACCTGGATGTTCGGGTTCGACGGGTTCGGCCAAACTTCACAAAAAAGTTCGAGTTTGGGACCCGAATTTGCCTCGAACTTGACCCTGAACCCGAACCCCATTGAAGTCAATGGGGACCCGAACTTTTGAGGACTAAAATGGCTTTAAAAAAGTAATGGAAAGGGCTAGAGGGCTGCAAATGGCATGTACAAAACAGGAAAAATAAAATAGAACAATATTTAAGGGGGATAAAATTGCCTGTAATATTAGAAGAGGATTCAAGGATACTGGATAGTGATATCTCTATAGAAGAAATAGAGCAGGCAATTAAAAATAGTAAAGGAGGAAAAAGCCCCGGGCCAGATGGCTATACGTCCCTATATTTAAAAAAATTTATTGGAATCTTGACTCCCCACTATCATTCATATATGAATTCAATAGGAGGGGGCCTTAAGATACGAGGGGAAGCCTTGGGCGCCTATATATCTCTTTTAGCAAAAGAAGGAAAAGACCCCACAATGTGCTCAAGCTTTAGGCCGATATCCCTGATAAATGAGGATATAAAAATTTATGCGAGGATACTGGTCGAAAGATTAAAGCCTTACATGCCTGAACATATAGGGAAAGATCAAGCAGGTTTTGTCCCTGGGAGGGAGACTAGGGACAATATACTAAAAACAACCCTCTTAATTCATGAGGCTAAGAAGGGTAAAAAAACAGCCCTGTTCCTGTCAATAGACGCCGAGAAGGCCTTTGATAGGCTGGATTGGGACTTTATGCTGCAGACACTAAACAAATTTGGCATTGGACCCCATATACTTAAATGGATAGAGGCTTTGTACTCCAACCCCATGGCTCAAATTCAAGTAAATGGAACCCTCTCGGAAACTTTCCGACTTTTCAATGGTACACGTCAGGGGTGCCCGTTGTCTCCCTTACTATTCGTGTTCTCATTAGAACCTTTTTTAGCATCTATAAGAGCAAATCAGGAGATTCAAGGTATAGAGGTTGGGGATCAAGAGCATAAGTTATCCGCTTTTGCGGACGATATTATGGTCTATATAACAAATCCTAGACAGACACTCCCAAAGATTATGGAAGAACTGAGAAACTATGGGAGGGTATCAAACTTAAAGATAAATATGGAAAAAACTGAGATATTAAATATTTCAGTCCCCTTGAATGAAAGTAGAGATCTTAGAAAACTGTATCCCTTTACGTGGAAACAAAGGGGACTGAAATATTTGGGAGTATTCCTGTCGAAATCAACACTAGATTTATATCAAGATAATTACATACCTCTCCTGCATAAAATTAAAAACGAACTGAAAAGATATCCGGCACATAGACTGTCATGGTTTGGCAGAATAAGTGTCATTAAAATGATGGTTCTACCAAAAGCCCTGTATATTTTTCAAAGTCTCCCAATTAATATTCCGGTGGCGTATTTTAAAACCTTGAGATCAATAATACAGAGATTTGTGTGGAACAATAGAAGCAATCACATTGCCTATAAGACATTGACTAGATCAAAAGAGAAGGGAGGTATATTCCTCCCCGACCTCGAAAAATATCATGAGGCAGCAATTTTGCGGAGGATTATGGACTGGGTCCATGCCCCTCTGCAAAAAAAATGGGTGGAATTAGAGAATAATATTAGTAAACTAATGCTGGGACAGATAATTTGGACTCCAAGGCAGTTCAGAGGTTCTCTAGTAGATGCGGCACCAATTACGCTAGAAGCATTGAGAATGTGGGATAAATTACTTAAAAATACACAGGGAGTGGGACAATATAATAGCCCTTTAATGGCCCTAACAGGCAACAACTACTTTCCAAAGGGGAAAGACAATAAATTATATTTAAAATGGGCCACATCGACCTTTTTGAGATTAAAAGATGTTATGAAAGGAGATGTTCTTTGCTCCCTTTTGGAACTACGTGAAAGATATGGGACAACCCCATGGGATGTCTGGAGATATAAACAACTTCAACATTTTGTAGAGTCCCTCCCAAAACCCCTTCGGGGGATGGGTAGCTTGAATGTCTGGGAAAAATTGGTAGTTCAAGGAAGGATAGATAGGCATGGAATCTCTAGCTTATACAAAATGCTGATAACACATCCAGATGGAGGATCCGTGTGTCCAACGGAGAGTCGGGAGCTGGCACTAAATCTCTCACTGCCAGAAACAATGAGGGGTAGAGTTTTAGACTATGTTCATTCCACCTCTGTGGACGCACGGATAAAAGAAATGAACTACAAATTATTAACTAAGTGGTACTACGTTCCAGTAAAATTACACAAGATGAATCCCCAGGCATCACCCCTATGTTGGAGGGTATGTGGGGAGGAGGGAACTCATGCCCACATATGGTGGCAATGCCCCAAGATCCAACCATATTGGGTGGAAATAATAGACTTAATTAAGATGATTAGCGGGAATGAAATTAGATTGGACCCATGGCAATGTTTGTTTCATGCAACGGTTATCCCAAGGAAGAAGTATAGAGCAGAAATTATCCCAATCTTATTGGACTCAGCAAAAATATTAATTCCGAGACAATGGAGGACAAAGCAAGCCCCAACGATACAGGAATGGTTGAGGGAAGTAGACAAAATAAGATGTATGGAAGAGGTAACATATTTGCATAAGGATTCTAAAACAGAATTCACCAGAATTTGGAAGGGTTGGGAGGAGTTTAGACACTCGTCGACATATGAAGGTTACCTGAGAAGAGAGGGCAGCACTTAAGATATTTTGGTCGGATTCCCTAGTGAGGGAACAGTGCCCCCCCTTTTTTTAATTTATTTTTTTATCTTTTTATTTATTTATTTATTTATTTTTATTGGGGAGTTGGACTGATACCTCTTCACAAATAAACAAAAACACTATTCCACGGTAGTTAATAAGAGGGGAGGGGGAGGAAAGAGGGAGGGAGGTAGGGGAGGAGGGGGGGGGCCTGAGTAGCTATCACAGATACAATTTATTTTAGTGTGCATACTCCAGAGGGAAACCCCAATTAGCCCGGCATCCAGCTATTAGGAGACAACCATCCCAAACAACACACGGACCCCTATAGGAACCAGGCAAGAGGAACACAGAGCATCTTGTTTGCTACATGCTGTTACCTCTCTACCTACAGGTAAGAGGCCACCTTTACCAAAAAGTCACCACCGCCGGAGTGCACCAGCACAGGAAGAGGAATACGATATTCCCATCACACAACCACCCCCCCCTCGGCCCTCCTGAATTCCATGCATCACTGCACTTCCTGCACAGGATAAATGAACTGCTTTCTTTTTTCACCATTCACGATTGACCAAATGAACTCTACCTGCACTTGATATAGTCGCATATACTGCCATTTTTGTGCGATCGCTTTGCAATTTTCTGTGCGATCGCCCTGCAATATTTATAATTTAAAGACACATGTTACAATTCACCTGGTTATCCTAGCTCGTGAGGATATTCAGAGACCTGTCGCACCGTGCACTTTTTAAAGTGCAACATCCCCTCGGATTGATTTATGCGTTTATGCATCTTTTGCACTGGTTGCACGTATGCTTTGCATTTCACATTTTTGATTTCATTGTCTATGATTTACTGTCACAGTTCATTATTTATTTTGCGATTTGCACAATTTTGATTTCTTGACACAGTGTTTAGACCTGTTGCACATTGTTTACTATTTTAGAAGATAGTATTTTATGGTCACCACTTGACGATTATTTATTGTGTGTTTTTCACATCTTGGAAGATCTTGCTATTTTATGTGCGTTTTGCAATAATTGTTTATTTGCATTTGTTTTATTATCTTACACAAAGTTTTAGAAGAATTTCACTTAATTTAAAGATCAAAAATACAACAATGGCTGGGTAAGGCCTGTATACAGTGGGTACGGAAAGTATTCAGACCCCCTCAAATTTTTCACTCTTTGTTATATTGCAACCATTTGCTAAAATCATTTAAGTTCATTTTTTTCCTCATTAATGTACACAAAGCACCCCATATTGACAGAAAAACACAGAATTGTTGAAATTTTTGTAGATTTATTAAAAAAAGAAAAACTGAAATATCACATGGTCCTAAGTATACAGACCATTTGCTGTGACACTCATATATTTAACTAAGGTGCTGTCCATTTCTTCTGATCATCCTTGAGATGGTTCTACACCTTCATTTGACTTCAGCTGTGTTTGATTATACTGATTGGACTTGATTAGGAAAGACACACACCTGTCTATATAAGACCTTACAGCTCACAGTGCATGTCAGAGCAAATGAAAATCATGCGGTCAAAGGAACTGCCTGAAGAGCTCAGAGAGAGAATTGTGGCAAGGCACAGATCTGGCCATGGTTATAAAAAAAATTCTGCTGCACTTAAGGTTCCTAAGAGCACAGTGGCCTCCATAATCCTTAAATGGAAGACTTTTGGGATGACCAGAACCCTTCCTAGAGCTGGACGTCCAGGCAAACTGAGCTATCGGCGGAGAAGAGCCTTGGTGAGAGAGGTAAAGAAGAACCCAACGATCACTGTGGCTGAGCTCCAGAGATGCAGTCGGGAGATGGGAGAAAGTTGTAGAGAGTCAACCATCACTGCAGCCCTTCACCAGTCGGGGCTTTATGGCAGAGTGGCCAGACGGAAGCCTCTCCTCAGTGCAAGACACATGAAAGCCCGCATGGAGTTTGCTAATAAACACCTGAAGGACTCCAAGATCATGAGAAATAAGATTCTCTGTTCTGATGAGACCAGGATAGAACTTTTTGGCTTTAATTCTAAGCGGTATGTGTGGAAAAAACAAGGCACTGCTCATCACCTGTCTAATACAGTCCCAACAGTGAAGCATGGTGGTGGCAGCATCATGCTGTGGGGGTGTTTTTCAGCTTCAGGGACAGGACGACTGGTTGAAATTGAGGGAAAGATGAATGTGGCCAAGTACAGGGATATCCTGGACGAAAACCTTCTCAGTGCTCAGGACCTCAGACTGGGCCGAAGGTTTACCTTCCAACAAGATAATGACCCTAAGCACACAGCTAAAATAATGAAGGAGAGGCTTCACAACAACTTTGTGGCTGTTCTTGAATGGCCCAAAAAAGCAAAAGACAGGAGGGCGCACCGACCTAGTGTATTACCAGATTAAAATCTTTATTAAAATATAAAAAAACAACAATGGTCCTACTCACAAGCAGAGCGTTAAATTAAGCTTTTCTGGTGGCGAGCCTGAATCATAAGGCGACTGAAATCTAGATACGATGACCAGAGGGACATCGTATCTCGATTTCAGTCGCCTTATGATTCAGGCTGGCCACCAGAAAAGCTTAATTTAATGCTCTGCTTGTGAGTAGGACCATTGTTGTTTTTATATATTTTAATAAAGATTTTAATCTGGTAATACACTAGGTCGGTGCGCCCTCCTGTCTTTTGCTTTTTTACAGTTTATGAACACCCATAGTTCTGAGGAGGGCTGCAAGATTCCTAAAGTGTTGCCTTTTATTGAGGAATGGTCGACACGCCCCACATGCACCAAAACATCAGAGCGCAGGAGCATTGTTTTGTTTTATTCTTGTCTTGAATGGCCCAGCCAGAGCCCTGACTTAAACCCAATTGAGCATCTCTAGAGAGACCTAAAAATGTCTGTCCACCAACGTTTACCATCCAACCTGACAGAACTGGAGAGGACCTGCAAGGAGGAATGGCAGAGGATCCCCAAATCCAGGTGTGAAAAACTTGTTGCATCTTTCCCAAAAAGACTCATGGCTGTATTAGATCAAAAGGGTGCTTCTACTAAATACTGAGCAAAGGGTCTGAATACTTAGAACCATGTGATATTTCAGTTTTTCTTTTTTAATAAATCTGCAAAAATTTCAACAATTCTGTGTTTTTCTGTCAATATGGGGTGCTGTGTGTACATTAATGAGGAAAAAAATGAACTTAAATGATTTTAGCAAATGGCTGCAATATAACAAAGAGTGAAAAATTTAAGGGGGTCTGAATACTTTCCGTAACCACTGTACATGTCTATTCTGCACAAAGTACGGATAAGTCCTGTGGGATCCATGCCTGGTTCATTTTAATGAACGTGAGCTTGTCCACATTGGCTCTGGACAGGCGGCTGCGCTTGGGGTGAGGTGAAAGACTGATGCACATCGGCTGCAGGTGCCAACCCTGATCTTTCAGTAAGAGACTGGGTGGGAGACAATGTGAAGGAACTGGAGGCACTGTCAGCAACCCAATCTACTATCGCCTGTACTTGTCCTGGCCTCAACATTCATAGAGCCGCATTAGGCCCGGCCAAATACCGGTGCAGGCTCTGTCGCCTACTCACACCTGAGGAAGGTGTTTCACTTGTGCGTGTAGCTGGCACCGATCGACCACGTCCTCTCCCTGCAACAGGAGCTCCACCAGCAGCACCACGACCGGGGCCACGTCCCTTATTTGACGTTCTCCTCATGTTTCTCAAATTTAGGATCTTGCCCTAAATGGGTGTTTTTTGAATAGCAGAATAGAGCAACAGAATCTAAAGGATGTATCTTACAGGTACAGATATGCAGAAAACGCACCCCAAAATTTTTTTTTTGCCCTAAATTATTCTTTTTTTTGAATAGCAGAATAGGAGAACAGTATCTAAAGTGTGTATCTCACACGTACAGATATGCAGAAAACGCATCCATTTTTTTTTGCCCTAAATTATTCTTTTTTTGAATAGCAGAATAGGAGAACAGTATCTAAAGTGTGTATCTCACACGTACAGATATGCAGGAAACGCACCAAATTTTTTTTATTTGCCCTAAATATATTTTTGGGGAATAGCAGAATAGAAGAACAGTATCTAAAGTGTGTATCTCACATGTACAGATATGCGGGAAATGCACCCCAAAAAAATTATTTGCCCTAAATAAAAAAAATATTGAATAGCAGAATAGAAGAACATTATCTAAAGTGTGTTCCTTACACGTACAGATATGCAGGAAACGCACCAAAAAAATGTATTTGCCCTAAATAAAAAAAATTGAATAGCAGAATAGAAGAACAGTATCTAAAGTGTGTATATAAAGAAGGAACAGAGTCTATCAGCAGGATATGCAGAGTGTCACATAATACAAAGTCACAACTAAACCCAGAATATTAGGGGACCTGCAGACAACTGAGCAACATGGCACAGAGGTATGATCTCTGCTACGATTGATCACTCCATTCGGTGAAAAGAAAGTTGGAAATCAGCTTTAAATGCACTGGCCACTTCTCACTCAGCTGTGAGGAGAAGTGGAGAACATCTGGACAGCCAAGATAAGTCACGATAGTGACTATCACAACCAGAGCTGGTACAGGGGGGGTAGGGGAGACCACTGCCCTGGGCGGAGTGTGGGGGGGGGTGCCAAAACACTTGAGCATCACAGAGAAACACTTCCACAGGCACAGGTTCCTGACAGGCTGCCTGGATCGGGACAGTGAGAGCTCCAGTACAGGTGGGCGGAGAAGGCAGACAACACAAGACTGCAGCCCCCAATCACTGCTTCCTGCCCAGCAGACATCAGAGCTCTCCCAGGCAGAGGCGTATCTAGTGAAAATGGCGCCTATGGCAAGCATTGAAACTGCGCCCCTGTCAAAAGATTTTAAGTGTACAGGGCCGTGTTTTTCACTGCATGAGATGCACACAGATATTCAGTACATCCACGGGCAGGCAGGCCAATTCAAATAAATTGGGATGCAGCAGCTGCATGAACACAGCCCCTGCTTTCACCTTGATATCTGTTTGGGTGCAGGAAGGAACATGCCCCTGAGCACAGACAGTGTGCATTCAAGGAAGTTTAAAAAGCTCTAGTTTTAAATTCAGTGAAGAACTTTAATGCTGGCGTCCCTGCTCACTAGCGCCCCCTTCATATGGCGCCCATGGCACTTGCCATGGCTGCCATATCCTAGATACGCCACTGCTCCCAGGGCAGATTGAAGTAAAGAAGTGACAGAAAGCAGACTGCTTCTTCTCCTCCTGTGAGTCCCGACCTGTTTTGCCTTCCAGAATGTGTAATGCTGTGCTATAAACCTGTGCTGACACTTGCAGTGCAGGCTTACTAAAGTGAAAGTAAAATGTCTTTGAATAGGTCAGGAATATACTGGGACTTGTCAAGCTCTACATAGATGTATTACGTATTTTTATTTTGTGGCTTCCTACATTGGTTTATATTCACTTTATATACCTATATTTTGCGGCTTCCTACATTGGTTTATATTCACTTTATATACCTATATTTATATATATATATATTGTGACAGCAGGAAGGTAAAGGCACCTGGTTGCATCCAGGGGGGTAGATATATTTCGCCCAGATTCAGGCTTTACGCCGACTTATACAACTAGGTGGAGAGTTGTATAAGCCCAGCTGGGGCTAGTGGGCTCATGGATGACTCATACCTCTAGGGAGAGTGTGGGGCGTCATGCAGACAGGGAGTTGATGAGACCAGCTGAAGCTTGTCAGCTCATTTAGGCCTCTATAAGAACTCCCAGCTTCATTAGATGTTAGCTCATGCCTGGACCCAGACCTGTGTGGACTGTCTAGGGAGAGTGAACCCCTGTGCGGTGAGACAAAGCCTGTGTGGCTATTTGCTTGGACATTTAAAACCAGGGACTTAGGGACTAGGACAGCACTAGGCTGATCCCAGTTGTTAGTTAAGAAACCTGTATGTTTAGTCAGAGGTCAAGTTGACCAGGATTTATTTTGTTTATGTTTCTTTTGCTTTGCTGTGTTTTGTCACTGTAAATAGAAAATAAACCGCACCTTTTTGATTTTGAAAACCACAACCTCCGTTTGCTGGGCCTGTTTTTGTGTGGGGAGCCCATCCCGGGGGTCACACACACCCGCTGCCGAGCTAACCCCCTCACAATATATATATATATTTTTATATATAGTCTGTTTATATTTATATATATATATATATATACACTTTTTTTACTTTCCCTATGGATATCTTTGAATATCACAAAAATAGGAAAATAAATCCAGAGGAACTCTTTGATCAGACTACCCTGGAGACAGATAACATCAGAGGGATCTTTATGAGACTTAAGAATGTTCTGATTGCTGAGTTACATGCCACCTGGGATATTATCTTCCTGGAAAGGTACTTAAAAGAAAAGATGATCCCAAGGAGTTTACAGTGGCATGTATACCCAGATAAGGGGGATAAGGACCCCAAAGAATGGTTTTTATATTTCAATGATGTGGGCCTTGCATTTTTGAATTTTCTAATAACTAGAAAACAAAGTAAGGCTGCAAAATTGCAACAGGAAATCAATGAAATTGGGGATAAACTCATACCATTCAATAAGGAGGGTTTATACCAGGTATATACTAAGGAACTTAGAGAGATAATGATAGAGGAGGAAGAGGAACAACGGATTAAAAAAAGAAAAAAATACTTAAGGGACGTAGAAGATTACAAAACGAATAACGTCTTTAAATGGCAGGAATTATACAGGGAAGCCCCAGTTAATAATATGGACACTACAGTGGCTGAAAATATGGATGCTAATGGGGGAACCCTAATACATCCTGTCCCTGATGTGAACAGAAGGGATTTGGATATTGCAGCCCCAATATATCAAAATGTGGGTGCACTTAAGGGGGGGAGGGGAACGTTCTGCACAACAAGCAAAGAAAAAGGGAACAAATGCCCCACACAAAAGCAATTACCCCCCTAAAAATCAATATCCAAACTCTTCAGTAAATGGCTACCCGAGAAATGCAGGGAAGCCTCAATATTTAAATCAGAATAGGGGAAATAAACCCCCTCAAACCCCTCAAAATTATGGGAATTATTATATGTACCCACCAGGAAGACCGTCACAAATGGACTACACAGGGAGGTATGAGGATCCAAACCACAGGAGACCCCCTTGGAATGATCAATATGAAGGACCTCAAAATCCACAGAGAGGCCCCTGGAAATATGATTTGATGGTGGAAAATTGTTATAGTTCCCTTCAGGATTGTGACAGTGAACAGGAAGGTGAATACACGAGAGATGGATATGGACCTCTACGAGATAGTGATCCTAGATCATATGATGGACCATCGTATGCAGCCCCACTTAGGAATAAGTCGGAGAGTTTTTTAGGGAAAGGACAGACAAAAAAAGGAAGATTACGAGAGGATGCAGGGGAGGGAAACGGAACTCCCGTAAAAAGGAGAAAGAGATAAACAGTGAAGGAATTTTTAATTTGAGTGGAAAGACATTAACTGAGACTGAACAGATGACCCTGAATAAGGGTCTGAAATTTGCACCCAAACAAGGGTTGAATACTTTTCAAATGTTTATCGATGTACAAAAGTACATGAGAAAATTAAGCATCAAGCGTTATTTCCTTTCAGATCCCATAATAAGGAATTTGGTTCCTGTGACTAGAACTAATGACAATGAGATGAGGGCTTCTAAGGGGACAGGGTTGAGGAATGCATCCCTTTTCAACCCTCCAGGGAAACCTGCTCCCAGTATTTCTGTTTTAAAAAATTTGGTTTTACAGGATTTACGGAAGGCTCACTTTAAAAATGAAAGTCAAAAGGATATACAGGAAGGAGTTGAAACTTTGTGTAATAAGAAAGAATTAATAATCCGACCTGCTGATAAAGGGGGGGGGCATTGTGCTTCTTAAAAAGCAGGATTATCTGGAAGAAATGAACAGACTATTAGCTGATAGGGACACGTATGTTATTCTTAATCGTGACCCCACCTTTGGATATAAAAAACAATTGGATGGACTGATACAAGAAGGTTTTAGAACAGGGATTATTAATCAGAAGAAAAAATAATTTTTAATTCCTCTGGCACCCAAGATGCCAATTATTTATTACCTACCCAAAATACACAAAAGTTTAACAAAGCCCCCTGGTAGACCAATAGTCAGCGGTATAGAGTCCCTCTTGTCTAGAATTGGGAAATATGTGGACTTTTTTCCTGCAACCGGCAGTTATCAAGACTCCAGCATTTTTGAGGGACTCTATGCAGCTCATAAATGAAATATCGCAATTGGATGTTGAAGAAGATGTACTGTTGGTAACGGCGGATGTGTCTTCTTTGTACACGAATATTCCCCACGTTTTGGGCTCCCAAGCAGCAAGATTTTTCTTGAATAAAAATGGATCGGTGGACAAAGCAACGATGGAATTTGTGTTGAAACTATTAAAATTTGCGATGGAACACAATTATTTCCTTTATGATGGTAATTATTATCTACAGCAAACAGGCGTGGCGATGGGGGCTAAATTTGCCCCTAGCCTCGCCAATCTTTTTATGGCCTTATGGGAAAATGATCACATTTTCTCTTGGAGATGTCCCCGGTTATTATATTGGCGAAGATTCATTGATGGCGCCTTTTTCTTCTGGAAAGGTGATGTAGAAACTCTGAAAACCTTTATGGAGATGATCAATACCAATCAATGGGGTATTAGATTTGCAAGTATCTCCTCTGTCAATTTTTTAGACTTGGTGATCAGGAAGGATGGGCGGCAGTTGGTCACCAAGACCTTTTTTAAAACAACTGACAGAAATGGGTATATACCAATAGGAAGCTGTCATCATCCCAATTGGTTAAAAGCGATACCCAAAGGGCAATTCCAGAGGATAAGGAGAAACTGCTCACGTTTGGAAGATTTTAAAGAACAGGCAAATGTTTTGAAAAATCGGTTCATAGATAAAGGATATGATCCTAAGACCCTTGAGAATGATATTACTAAAGTCACCGAAATTGAAAGAGAAACATTTCTGAAACCAAAGGTTAAAAATACAGAAAACAGTGGAGGTTTTGAGTGGGCATTCATAACCACCTTCTCTTCGCAACATTGGTGGGTAAAGAGGATTATGAAGAAGCACTGGAATGTTCTCAAGGGGGATGATATATTAGGACCAGTCCTACCTACCAAACCAAATATTGTATATAGGAGAACTCTGACAATAAAAGATAAGTTGGCTCCAAGTGCAATAGATATTCCACCTAAAATTAGTATGTTTGGGAATATGAAAGTTTTTTTCCCGTGTAAGAGATGTAAAGTCTGTAGGAGATTACAGACTATTAGAACCTCTTCCTTCAGTTCTCAGATTACATCTAAAACATACAACATTAAAGATTTCATTACTTGTGGGACGATTGGGGTTGTATATCTCCTAACCTGTCCATGCGGGTTACAGTATGTTGGTAGGACAATTAGAGCTCTTAATGTGAGAGTGGGGGAACACTTAGGCAATATAAAGAGAGGTTTTGTTGGACACAGTGTATCCAAGCATTTTCGTATGTTTCACAATAGGGATACTTCCCTACTGAAAGTAGTGGCTATAGAAAAGTATACTCCGCACTGGAGAGGTGACAACCTCAAAAGGCATATTTCCCGTTGTGAGACTCGATGGATATATGACTTACAGTGCTACCATCCGTTAGGCCTAAACGTGGAATGGGATATAAATTGCTTTATTAACAATCAATGATTTTTTTATTTTTTTCCCCCATGTCCTTTGATTTTAATTTTTAATTTTAATTTTAATATATATTTTGAATACATATAATAAATTTTATGAATTTTATCGTAACTTCCTATATAATTGGTTTATATTGGTGTAGTGTATTGATATACATCTACACACTCTTGTCTATGGTACAATAGAGAAAGATATTTGGTTTAGGAATATACATATATGTCTTCAGATTGTTGTTTTTATTAATTTCGGTTTTTGGTTAATGCTGAGCGTGTTAAAGTAATGTGATGTATTAATCCAGCTCAAAAATTTGGAGAATTTAATATGTATGAATAACTTCAATCCTGGTGACACCATGTCGAATTGAATTAATTTGACTTCCGGTGTCATGGCTGCCATTTTGAGTATAAAAGCATGATGTGATGACGTGGGTAAATCAGCCTCTGTTCCCAGTAGAAGCCATTTTTGGGGAAACATGTCGGGTGGAGCATTGAATACTAACGTTATCACGTTCACCTAGCTGGTGGTTTGTTCCTCGGCTGGTTTAAAACATTTTTTACCGTTGATTAGTTTTTTTGCCTTTTCTTGCCTTTATCATTTGCTGTGGACACTTGCTGTCATTTTTAAAATTTTAAAATTTTGATGTGAACATTGCTGTGTTTTTACAAATAAATATCTTGTTTTTTTTTTTTGGATATACTACACTATGAAGCCTTCTTTTTAATTTTTCCCTGCCGAGCCACCATTCCTAAGGAACGTATTTGGAAAGTTGGAGTGATTTCTCACCTGTGTTCTTCCTTGCCTGATACGGGGTAATGAACAGCTGAGACGGGCTATCTTCTCCAGGATTCGGATGTGAAGATCCCTTCCTCCATCTAGGAACAAGTGATCGTTGTTGGAGCCGGCAGGCTGATGCACACGCTTCTGTGATCTCTATAACTTGAGATCCCAACTATCCGGTAAGTGGCAGTAATATCATTTATCTTGGCTGCACAGTAATCAAGGCTTCTAAATATTTCCATCGATTGTCGTATATTTGAGTTGAACTCCAGAGATCATCTATTTTTGAACAAAATTTCTATCCATTTGGGACACGTTTATTTTGGTTGCACTGCACTGTTTTTCCATTATTCAGTTATCTGGACTATATTAGTGCTTGCACTTCACAAACATTTATTATTTTTAGTTATTTGGATTATTAGTGATTGCACTTCACAATAATTTGGATTGAGTTATATATACATTTTTTGTGTGGTAATTTACATAGTGATTATTGATTTATTCTCTTGTTTTTTGCACTTGTGGTATTTGCAAGAGGATCATTCTTGTTGCAAACATATTTCTTGGTGATTGCGCACTTTTTTCTTTTTATTGCACATAGATGTATTACAAACACACACTCTATCATAATGAAAATAATGCCTTTTAATAAGATATAGTGTGTGGAAAACATCTATGTAGAGCCTGAAAAGTCCCAGTATATTTCTAACATATTTAAAGATTTGACCATTAACAGCAAGTGATGTGATGCAGCACGTCTCCAGCAAAGTTTAATAGTCCACCCTTACGGTGCTGGAGGGAAAAAAAACACATGTATAGTTTATCCAGTCAGCTGCAGTGCTCTCCCCCTCCACCCAAAGCCTCAGTATCATCATACTAGGGTTGTCCCGATACCACTTTTTTAAGACCGAGTACAAGTACCGATACTTTTTTTCAAGTACTCGCCGATGCCGATTACCGATACTTTTTTTTCAATGTCATGTGACAGTTTGAAAGATGGGGACTGATAGGTGGCACTTATGGGCACGGATCGATGGCACTTATGGGCACTGATAGGTGGCACTTGTGGGCAGTGATAGGTGGCACTGATAGGTGGCACTTGGGGGCACTGATAGGTGGCATTTATGGGCACTGATAGATGGCACTTGTGGGCAGTGATAGGTGGCACTTGTGGGCACTGATAGGTGGCACTGATAGGTGGCACTGATTGCACTGAAAGGTGGCACTTGTGGGCACTTATGGGCACTGATAGGTGGCACTTATGGGCACTGATAGGTGGCACTTGTGGGCAGTGATAGGTGGCACTTGTGGGCAGTGATAGGTGGCACTTGTGGGCACTGATAGGTGGCACTGATAGGTGGCACTGATTGCACTGAAAGGTGGCACTTGTGGGCACTTATGGGCACTGATAGGTGGCACTTATGGGCAGTGATAGATGGCACTTGTGGGCAGTGATAGGTGGCACTTGTGGGCACTGATAGGTGGCACTTGGGGGCACTGATAGGTGGCATTTATGGGCACTGATAGATGGCACTTGTGGGCACTGATAGGTGGCACTGATAGGTGGCACTGATTGCACTGAAAGGTGGCACTTGTGGGCACTGATAGGTGGCACTTGTGGGCACTGATAGGTGGCACTTATGGCACTGATAGATGGCACTTATGGGCACTGATAGGTGGCACTTGTGGGCAGTGATAGGTGGCACTTGTGGGCAGTGATAGGTGGCACTGATAGGTGGCACTTGTGGGCACTGATAGATGGCACTGATTGCACTGAAAGGTGGCACTTGTGGGCACTGATTGCACTGATAGGTGGCACTTGTGGGCACTGATAGATGGCACTGATTGCACTATCAGTGCCATCTATCAGTGCCCACAAGTGCCACCTATCAGTGCCCATAAGTGCCACCTATCAGTGGAATCAGTGGCATCTACCAGTGCCACCTGATAGGTGGCACTGGTAGATGGCACTGATTCCACTGATAGGTAGCACTTGTGGGTACTGATAGGTGGCTGGCACTGAAATGCTGCGGGGGGTGGGGGGGAAATGACACAGGATTTAAGAAAAAAAAACTGCTGTAACGCCCATCTTGGTACACCCTGCACTCGGCTGCAGTAAGCAACAGCAGACATCTTGTTACACCCAGCCCATATAGCTCGGGCTGGGTGTAACAAGATGTCTGCTGCTGCTTACTGCAGCCGAGTGCAGGGTGTACCAAGATGGGCGTGGGGACGTTCAGCCGCTGACGGCGACCGAATGTGACAGCACCGGTCACCGATCCTGATGCGGCTGCGCCCTGAACCCCTGCCAGCTTACCAGGTTCAACTGCAGGTGAGGGACTCGCTCTCCGCCCGCGGACTCCGTCCACCGACTGTGCCCGCCCTCTTCAGCCAGACTCCGCCCGCACTTTCCTCTCCCGCCCTCCCCAGCCACTGACTCCTCCCGCCCTCTCCGGCCAGACTCCGCCCGCACTCCCCCGCCCTCTCTCCTGCCCTCCCCAGCCACTGACTCCTCCCCCCCTCTCCGGCCACAAAAAAAAAGTATCGGGTGAAGCATCGGGAGAATTTGCGCGAGTACAAGTACTCGCGCAAATGCTTGGTATCGGTCCCGATACCGATACTAGTATCGGTATCGGGACAACCCTACATCATATTGTACAGGAACATTCCGGCCCTGATTTACTCTCTTTGCTGCCCCAAGGCTGGGTCCTTCAATTCCCCCCCCCCCACACACACACACACACCATTACATAGGGGGCTTCTGAGCCCCCCCCAAGGTGATAGAAATTAGGTAAAAAAATCTAAATTAAAAAAATTTCCCCCACACATCACAGCCCCCCTCCTTACATCACAGACCTTACCCCTTTACATCAGTGTCCTCAGCCCTCATTCCTAGCACCTTAGTCTCCTCCACAGCCCACCTCCCTGTATACCAGTCTCCTCCACAGCTGCCCCCTCCCTGTATACCAGTCTTCTCAACACAGCCCCCCTCCCTGTATACCAGTCTCCTTCACAGCTGCCCCCTCCCTGTATACCAGTCTTCTCCACACAGTTTCCCTCCCTGTATACCAGTCTCCTCCACAGCTGCCCCCTCCCTGAATACCAGTCTCCTCCACAGCTGCCCCCTCCCTGTATACCAGTCTCCTCCACAGCTGCCCCCTCCCTGTATACCAGTTTCCTCCACACAGCCCCCCTCTCTGTATACCAATCTCCTCCACACAGCCCCCTTCCCTGTATACCAATCTCCTCCACACAGCCCCCTTCCCTGTATAACAGTCTCCTCCACACAGTCCCCCTCCCTGTATACCAATCTCCTCCACAGCTGCCCCCTCCCTGTATACCAATCTCCTCCACAGCTGCCCCCTCCCTTTATACCAATCTCCTCCACAGCCCCCCTACCTGTATACCAATCTCCTCCACACAGCTCCCTTCCCTGTATACCAATCTCCTCCACACAGTCCCCTTCCCTGTATAACAGTCTCCTCCACACTGCCCCCCTCCATGTATACCTATCTCCTCCACAGCTGCCCCCTCCCTTTATACCAATCTCCTCCACAGCCCCCCTCCCTGTATATAAGTCTCCTCCACAGCCCCTCTCCATGTATACCAATCTCCTCCACAGCCCCCCTCCCCCTTACCTCAGACAGCAGGAAGAAGACAGAGGATGCGGCATGTCCGAGCAGAGGGTGGGAGATGTTCAACTTTCCATTTAACAGACAGACAATTTGTTGCTATGACTGCCCCTAACAACCAATCACAGACTTTTTAACTTGAAAAGTTGGACAGCTCCTACCTTCTGCTCAGACATTCTGTCTTCTATCTGCTGGGTGAGAGCGGTGGCGGGGGAAGGAGGAATAACATGGGAGAGGAGAAGAGAGGACACCCAGGCAGGCTGAACTACACGTTCACTGTCTCCTGCACATGCACATGCACATGCACTCCTCCCCCCCACTCTCTCTAGCAGTGATACTCTGCAGCCAGCACTGGACCTTGCAGGTCAGGGAGCTCAGTCTGCACTGCAGCGTCACCGCCTTGTATACCTGAGCAGAAGAAGGCTGGCGCAGTCATCTTGGAAGCGGCAGCACAAATGAAACACCTCACTGCTCACTCCTCACTGCCGCATGTAGCCAGCATAGCTGTGGCGCCACCCCTGCACCCACTGCCGCCCCGAGGCCTGGCCTCGGTGGCCTTGTCTGGAATCCGGCCCTGGGAACATTAACCCTGTATGGATCCTTTCACATGGGCGATCAACCCAGCTGACTCTGCTTTGCTCAGTGGGGGATCGATCCGCTGATCCCCACTGAGCAGACGAATGACAGGTCCATCTCCACTCACTGAGCAGAGACAGACTTGTCAGTGTCCCGCTCTCCTCTATGGGGAGATTGGATGAAAACGGACCGCCTGTCCGTTTTCATCCGATCCGATCCCCCAGTCGGATGGAAAATAGGGTCACCATCCGTCTGTATTTCACAGACAGGATCACATCAGATAGCGGCTGACATCTGCCGCCCCATAGGAGTGAATGAAGCATCTGATCAGGATCTCCTAAAATCCTGACAGGCTTACCTGATCAGAAAGCCCGTGTGAAAGAGGCCTATGGTATGATGAGGCTGGAGTGTGACCACAGCCACTCACAATTCACCAAGAAGCTCCAGAGGACCAGTCACAGCACTGGAGAAAGCCTACTGGAGCAAGGAAAAAGGTAAAGCTAGGTACACATGGATCAAAATTTGTTTGGTTCAGCAGGGACCAGCTCAATGTTGATCTATGTGTGGCCTTGCCTCTTAGACAGAAGCCCCCCCCATCAGATCAGCTTTTGTAGAATGGGACTGCTGGAAAACCTTTTTCGATCAGTGACTTTCAGTCAATCAGCTGCAGCGCTGATCAGTGTATTCTTACAGAGAAGAGTCCCCACTGTTAGAATACATATCGGTGGAGGGGATTTCTGCATCCACCTCTCTTGTGTGGATGTATGAATCTGTTAGTGTTTTTTTTTAATTCAGCTCACTGTCTGAATGAAAAAAAAACTATACATGTATGCCAGTTTAAGTGGTTTTAGCTTACTCCTCTACTCCTAGAATAAAAGGCCCATACACACAATGAGAATATCGGACATTTTTTTTTTTTCATGCTAGTCTTATATGGAAAACAAATAGAATTTTGATTGTGAAAAAACAAAAAAACAAATAGGATACTAAAGTTACAAAAAATCTCATTACAACTTCAGAAATTATGTATTGTAATGTATCCTTTCATTTCCGAGAATGCTCAGTCTTGGTCATTTGATTTGTGCTTATTTTGTGATATTTTTACATGAACTTGTCCGGGCACTGATCACAACGAATCTCCCTTTAATAACATAGCGCAAGGTCTGTTGACTGCAAGTATAAGTGTGATTTTCATGTAATGTAGCAGAGTAGTTAAAGTATATCTAAAGTTAAGAAGAGCTGTCTTTTTTGTCATCTGTGTACAATAGGTAGAATTTCCTTTATTTCCTGTCCTGTAGACACAAAGGAAGTGAAAGAAAGTCTTTGAAACTCAGGAAAATCCACGTTTAGACAATTCTCATCCAGTGTCCCATCAGAAGTTTTTTCCACTATTCCTGTTCTGGGGGCAGTTTATAATTATGGATTTCAAATCACCTTTTGTCTTGGTAGCAATAGTCACCAGAACAAATAGAAAAGGTGATTCCACCTGACAGGGATACATACATCAATAAAAAACATAAGGTTCTCCTTTCAATCTAAAGCTAAAAAAGTTTGCTTTAGGTAAACAGAGCTCAAAGTCAACGTTTCCCTTGAAAATTAGGATAATAATAAAATTTAAGGTATAAGTACCTTTCTAGAACATCTGTCTTCACAAGTTGGGGAAGTAGGAGAGATGTTGCTGTTGTACCGGATGTTGAACTGCCATTACCTTTTCATCATAGCCTAGTGCAAGGGATGTTATGAGAGACAATGGAACCCTCAGTATCCTTTTCCAAACCCATGCTGATCTCTCAGAGAGCATGGAGTCAGTGTATCTTTTTAGTTGAAATTTTGGGTCACGATTTATTTTCAAAAAAGAAAGGCATAGATCAAGTGTCCCAAATGTGTGGATTTTCTCAGACTGGATTTATGTATCATCTGGTGCAAGCTGATCATTATTACACTACCAATGTAATACAGAATTTATTTAAAGTTTTTTGTTTACAATTTCTTTTTGATAAATTTTCAAATTTTTAAACAAGTATACAAAAAAACATATACAGTATATAACTTGTGGAGTTTAGACATTTTAATATCTTAATAAAACAAACAGCATAATAAAAATACTCCTTGATCTGACCATAAATTCCCTCTTCTTATTGATCTTCTTATTCAAGTATTCCTTATACTGTTCTCTCCTAACTGTTATCCTCCCTACAGCCTATATATACTAATATAAGACAAAACACACATCCATCATACACACTCAAAAAAAAAAGGGGGGCGGATGTCCGGTTTATTTTTCTTTATAAATACTGTATGAATGTTGTAGAGCTTCAAAATTTTGCCCATTGTTGCCATATTTCTAAGGTTTGTATACTCATTTTCTCTTCTTTTAAAGTTAATTCCTCCAGGAGTCTCATTTTGCTAATTTCACACACCCATTCTGCTATTGAGGGGCATATCGTCTGTCGCCACTTTCTGGCTATCACTGTCCATGCCGCTATAAGCATATTGCGTAGGATGTTTCTCTTAATAGATTTCATTGACCCTGGTATAATTAATAGTATTGCAGTACAAATATCTAATTGTATATCAGATTTTGTAATCCTATGATAAACTGGGCAGTAATAACATATATTTGCTGTTGTACCCCTTTCTTTAAAACATCTCCAGCAAATTTCCTGGTTATGATCATTGACGTTATGCAAGTTTACTGGGCATCGATACCATCTCATCATAAGTTGTACACTCCGTAAGAGGCTTTTTACTTTGTAAAGGAATTCTCCCTTAGTTTAGTAAATAAGGTAAAGCTCTGTTGACTTTCATCATCCAACAATCTGCAAGCAAAAAAACTTGTTTATGTTTTTATTTTCCTTGCAGGTGATTGGGTATTCTTTGCAAAATGAATTTTTTCCACATTTACAAATCTACTGGAAAATTCCCTTGCAAACTGAGCAGCCTATTTGGCTTTTGGGAAATCAACCCCAGGGTCTGGAATAATGCTCATTCCTGAGTTGCCCTTCATTGTCCAAAATAAATGCATTGTACTTTAATTATGTATCCACATTGTCCTACCATTCATTAAATTTACTCTGTGATCAAAATGAGGTGATGATGGGTATCTGGAATTTGATATTTTATAACAGCTGAAAATAATAAAGCTACTAAATAAATATCTGCTTCTTTTAAAATGCACTTGTTTCAGTTTCATTCAAAATGGTTTGTTACTCTGATTAAGCCGATTATATCTATAGACTGACGTAAGCAAGACAGGAACCAATTTGCCACTTGGCTGACTTGTATATATGATTGTGTTCCATGACTCTCCTGCAGACTGCTAAGTATGTTTAGAAATAAACTCAAATCTGGAAAAGATTTTCTGATGTTGTGGAGTTCAAAAGTCTTTTCAAGACTACAGCAGGATACATTTGAATAAATATTTAAACATCAGATATGCTTAAAGAGAAACTTTAATGGTTTTTGGTTAATTTTGTATAAAAGGATAGTATAATGAAATGTTGTCAATTTTATTTAAAGGGAAACTTTTATGGTTCTGGGTGAGTTTTATTTAATTAAAAAAAATGGAGCCATCAAATAATGGATAAATGATTGCTTGATGTGCAAATTTTAACTTTACTAAGCTACACAGTACTGGAAACAACTTGCTTTTTCAAACAAATGAGCAAAGGAGAAAAAAAGTAAAACATGAAAAGGAGCTTAGAGCTCCGCCTCCTGGTTCAAAAGGTGAATATATACTGTAGTAATCGTGTGCAATATTTCAAATTTGCTTAACTAAAAATTATACAGTATTTATTTATTTTACCCCGAGGATAGACAAAGAGAATAACAATTATGTCCATAACCACCATATATTATCAATATCAAGAAGTTAAACATGTTTGCTACCACTTCATTCGTTTAATTATTGCAATTAAGAGAAATAATTTTCAAATGCTCAAATATATGTAAATACATTTTGTAAACAGCATGATTTTTTTAAATTTATCATATCATTATATTATGAACTTATATAAACTTATATAAAAACAAAATTCCGTTTTTTATTCATGTACAAAAATTTCCCCCAATCACTATGGCTGAGCTCTCCAGGGTTGGTTGACAGCCTGGTCAATTAACACAACAGATAACTTTATTTCTCCCACTAATGTTTTAAAACATTAAGCTTCAAAGACTGACTAAAAATCGCAGCAGTATAGAAATGTATTTTTAATTAATTAATACATTTATTTATTTGTATTTATTTTTACCTTGGTTCAGGGTGAAATATACACAATATTGTCAAAAGTATTGGGACGCCTGATTTACACACACGTGAACTTAAATGGCATCCCAGTCTTAGTCCGTAGTGTTCAATATTGGGTTGGCCCACCCTTTGCAGCTATAGCAGCTTCAACTCTTCTGGGAATACATACATTTCACAGCACTGTTCAGTTTTTGGCCAATCAGCATCAGCACACCAGCCCTGGGGGTTGCTCTAGCCTGTTTTCTCCCCTCTCACTCCTGTGACTGTATGGTGATGTGTCCTATGTTCAGGGTCGGGGGCTGTGATGCGCCAAATGGAGGTATTTGCTACCTCCTGCTGTCCCCGCCTGTCATTGTTGATGGGCGTGGCCACCCGGCGCATCGGCGCCATGTTTTCCACGCCCACACCATGGCGTCATCTGACGCTGCTGGCTGGGCTGTGTGGAACATCCTGGATGGACGGTAGTCGGCGTCGTAATGACGCCGCTGCGTCCATATCCATACATGACGCTGGGGGCGGAGCTCCGGGACCGCCCGCGGGATACAAATCCGGATGTTTTGGCACGGCTGGGACTCGCATTTGCGGTCCGTCTGGCGCAGTGGTCACATCGCTGGGAGGCATCTTAATGATTTTTACTGCTGGCATCCATTGTCCTATTCATATTAAGGTATTGTTCCTACCCATTTAGCAATGCCATGAATGGTTTTGCATTTTTGAAAGCAAAGTACACTCCTACTCCTCTTGACATTTTGTAATTATCCATGCCAGCAAACATCTACCTGTGTAATTACACCATTTTTTCATGGCCCTCCAGCATGTAGTGTCACTCACTGGCCCCCAGCATTTATTATCGCCTGTAATTTTTGCACCATTATTTTTTACATTTACTTCTTAGCATGTTGCAGCAAGGCCACTTGATGTATTACACCTTATACATTTATATGTCTTTATTTTTATCATTGACAACCATTTCTTTGGCCATTTGGTCTATCTTGCTCGCCATCCACATGATCTTTGGCGTACCTATTTTGTCTAATTACATACATTACTTTTTAGACACACCTATTTTTTCGGGGCCTGTATGACCACTGGCCAGACATCTTCCACCAGTCTGTGCTGCTTCACCCGGACTTTCCCGCACGGCGGTATCTGTGTTGCCTTGCCCCCTCAGCCCCCACCCGGGACATGTGAGTTATCGCCACCTTGGCATGTAGTGTTTGGCTCTACAGCCTCCAGCAATGGTGAGTATGAGGTCTTTCTTTTGTCTGGCCCACCTCAACCCCCCCTCCCCCATACTACTAGCAAACAAGGTCACTCACTTTTAAACACTTGTATCCCACCACAGATACAATGACTATGCATCTGCCCCTGAAGAAGCGAGCGGAGCGAAACGCGTAGGGAACCTAGGATGCTTTTGTGCACTTGCACATCGTGAGGACCTCCTCTGCCGGCCACTATGCCCACACAGCATTCCACCATCTACTTTACCTACATATGAACTTTTGTACTGTATGCATATATTACTGGCTGAGCAATCTTACCATCATACACACTATGGCTTCATGAGCAATATATATATTATTATTTTTTTATCCATCTTTGGCATTGTTGTACTATGGATGTAACATATTTGTATTGCAATAACAATTGTCTGTACTATGTTTATGCATTTTGGCTTTATGCCTGGCGACACACATTTATTGCTGTCTCCGTTATGTCATATAATACTATGTAACAAATAAATTGTTTTTTATTGCAATCTGTGTGAGCATGAGCCCATCTCTCCCACCTCACCCAAAGTCCCAAGGCTATCTTTTCTTTTTCTCCATTTTCAGGGATGGAGGTGGTAAAGTGGTGACACCAGACCTGATTTTTTCCTTTTTTCAACTCTTCTGGGAAGGCTGTCCACAAGGTTTAGACGTGTGTCTATGGGAATTTTTGACCATTCTTCCAGAAGTGCATTTGTGAGGTCAGGCACTGATCTGGACGAGAGGGTCTGGCTTGCAGTCTCCGCTCTAATTCATCCCAAAGGTGTTCTATTGGGTTGAGGTCAAGTCTCTGTGAAGGCCAGTCAAGTTCCTTTACCCCAAACTCACTCATCCATGTCTTTATGGACCTTGCTTTGCACACTAGTGCGCAGTCATGTTAGAACAGAAAGGGGCCATCCCCAAACTGTTCCCACAAAGTTGGGAGCATGAAATTGTCCAAAATGTCTTGGAATGCTGACGCCTTAAGAGTTCCCATCACTGAAACTAAGGGGCCAAGCACAACCCATGAAAAACAACCCCACACCATCACCCCCCCCCCCTCCACCAAATGATTTGGACCAGTGCTCAAAGCAAGGTTCCTAAAGACACGGATGAGCTTGTGGACAGCCTTCTTAGAAGAGTTAAAGCTGTTATGTCTGCAAAGGGTGGGCCAACTCAATATTGAACCCTAAGACCGGGATGCCATTAAAGTTCATGTGCGTGTAAAGACAGGTGCCCCAATACTTTTGACAATATTAGTGTATATTAAAGTGGAAACACTCAAATAACATCTTGACTCTTGCCCAACGCATTTAAAAGGAAGTAAAAGGGTAAACATTGCAGATCGCTATCTCTAAAAATTATAATTTCCTGGATGATCGAGTTAATTTAGCACATATTATGCCACCATAATGTGCAAGTACCTTGCAAGCTTGCCCTCCCCCAGCTCAGTTCAATTCAGCAGTCATTCTCTAGTCCATTCCCATCTATCATTTCCTCCATGGCTTCTTCTGGGTTCCCAGACACCCTCTCTTTCCACTGGATGGACACTGATGTTGTAACTCTTGCAAAGGAGTTACATTATTCTTGCCACCTGGCTCTATTTGTAAAATGTCAGGAGCAAACCTTACATGTCTTGTATGTCTGTTCAGCTTAAACATCTAACTCCTAGCAATATTTTTTTTTTTTTGGAGCTTAGTTCCACTTTATGTCACTGTTTAAGTATATAGATCTACGTACATGTTTAAAGGAGAGCCTGTTTTGTAATTTTCGAACATGTTCCATAAGATTGTGTCTTTGAAACACAAACTTGCTAAATAATAAAAAAAAACGAGTCATATCAGTGTTTTACATAACTAAAAATCAAATACTAAACAATGCAGCACCATATAACATAGTGATTAACTGCTTGCCGACCAGCCGCCGCAGTTATACTGTGGGAGGTTGGCTTGACTGTGAAAATCATTGTAGGTGTACATCAGGCTCGTACATAGCGTTCTGTGGACGTGTGTGCCCATTGGCCAGCGGGGGAACCAATCAGTGGGTCCGGTGGACTCAATGTCCGCCAGCCGCCCACGATCGTTCCCCACAGTGACAGAACGGGGATCTGCCATAGTAAACAAGGCAGATCTCTGTTCTGACAGGGGATCAGTGTCAGGAACCATGAATCAGACTGAAACAGAAGTACAGTTAAATCACACTTGTTTAATAATAAAAATAAAAAGGCAAACAGAGTAAGCGTAGTAAAGCAAGCCAGGGTTCGATAACCGGATCGGGTAGTCAGCCAAGCCAATGTCCAAGAACCAGGGATAAAGGTAGAGTCCAGCAAGCAGGATCTGTAGCCAGAGGGAACGTAGTCAAGCAGGTCTTCAACAGCAACGCAGGAGAAAGTCTGTAGTGATGTTAACACAGGCGAAGGCGAAGAGCAAATGAACTGGAAGTCCTTAAGTAGGCAGCTGATGAGCGGATCATCAACATCTGGATCACTGGAGAGATGGAAGCTGGCAATTAGCTGACAGCTGAGCTGCCAGCTCAGAGAAGGAAGGGCTGAACGCAGCCCTGACAATCACACATTGATCCTGTATTTCTTGCTATGCAGGAAGAGGAATCTGTCTGTTGTCCAAAGCAGCCCATCCCCCTCACACAGTTAGAAACACACTGAGGGAACACAGTTAACCCTTTGATCGCCCCTGATGTTAGCCCCTTTCCTGCCAGTTTAATTAGTACAATGTCAGTGCACATTTTTAGCACTGATCACTGTAATAATGTCATTGGTTCCCAAAAAAGTGTCAAAAATGTCAGTTAGGTGTCTGATCTGTCCGCAGCAATCCCGCTAAAAATCGCTGATCACCACCATTACTAGTAAAAAATAAATAAATAATAAAAATACCATAAATCTATCCCCTAATTTGTGACGCTAAAACTTTTGCACAAACCAATCAATATATGCTTATTGTTTTTTCTTACCAAAAATATGTAGCAGAATATATATTTGCCTAAATTGATGAAGAAATTCGATTTTTAAAATTTTTATTGGGTATGTTTTAAAGCAGAAAGTAAAAAATATTGTTTTTTTTTCAAAATTGTCAGTCTTTTTTTGTTTATAAAAATAAAAACCACAGAGGTGATAAAATACCACCAAAATAAAGCTCTATTTGTGGGAAAAAAAGGACACAAATTTTATTTGGGTACAGCGTAGCACGTCGCAGCGTGCAATTGTCGGTTAAAATAACACAGTGCCGTATCGCAAAAAATGGCCTGGTCATTAAGGGGGTAAATCCTTCCAGGACTGAAGGGGTTAAAGGCCGTTATTAATTAAGAAAAATTATTCCATGTTAAATATAGTTTGATTTTAATTTAATTATAAATTGTGCCAATCATATTTAATTAATTAAGCCATACACATCAGGGAACATATGTTTCAAATAGTGATAGGCAAGATCAGTCAGAAATGATCAAACAACTGAAAGATGTAATAGAGGAGAGGCATTTTTGCCATACAATCATACACATCAAAAAGTATAACTTTTTGTTGTCCTCCCCCCACAGAAGATAGTTAGCAAAAGTCTTGTCACACAATGAAGCAGCTCAAAAAAACTGCAGTGGATCCTATTTTTGTGTACTGTAGGGAGAAATAGCAGCAGAACCCAACAACTCGAGCCTGAAAATGTTTATTGAGCCTGAAAACGCATTGCTGAACAACAGAGTTTCACAGGGCTTTGGTTCTGTTGCTGTACGAGTTACCAATGGAAGATTACTTTCATTTTTTCCAGTTCTAAATTTTATTTTTCTCTGTTTTATTCTGTTTTCCAAAGATCTTGCTAGAAGAAACCATTTTACACATACAGAAGAAAGGTTAGACAGTGAGGGTATAAAGGAGTTTTAGTAAATAGGGATTAATGGAGCTATCATGAGGTTACTCTTTGTAGCCCGAAAGATGATAGCCTTAAAGTGGGTGTCTGCTAATCCACCAACTGTGGAGAAATGGAAAACTGAGTTAAATTTTTATTTAAAAACCATTCATATTTATTTTGAAAAGCCACACACAAATTTGAAGCAATTTGGTCCAGATGGATAAATGTGATGTACCCCACTATTGTTTACTGTTAACAGTTACAATAGTTAAAATGGTTATTACTGGAAACCTCCAGGGGTCGCCGTAGGATGGGAGTTCTTTCGTTTATTACTGTATCTCGGTCTAACTCCTGTCCCTTTTTTTGTTTCTTGTCCATCTGTCCTGATTTAAAAAAAAATAGAAAGTAATGTATAAATGAACATTAAAATTATGATCTACTCTGTCTTTACGTGTTGAATGAGCAACATTTTTTAATGCAAAAATAAAAACTCCTCTTTCAGTTAAATAAAGTTGCAAGAGCATATATTGGCCAAACTGTATAGAAACTCACTTTAGCTGCATTTTTTTGTCATTTTGTTTAGCACAAAAACAAATGTTGGGTAACTGCTGTTACCGGGGCCACCCGGAACATGTGACTGTGATGTCATGAGAAGCCTTTATAAACGGAGCGCACCGCAAAACCCAGCATTACAGCGGAAGGAAGCGACAAGTCAACATCGAGGAGGAGAAGAGGGAAGAAGACGCCGACGGCGACGACGGGAAGACCGGCCCCTCCACTAGCAAAAGACCTGGAAGAAGATAGTGGAGGGGCCGGCAGAAGGACAACGGAGAGCCGGACAAGACGATGGGGAAGACCGGGCCTCCGCTAGCAAAAGAGCTGGAAGAAGATAGTGGAGGCCCGGCAGAAGAAAGAAAGAACCGGAGAGGAGAAGAGGGAAGAAGGCGACGGAGAAGACCGGGCCCCGCTAGCAAAAGAGCTGGAAGAAGATAGCGGTGGCCCTGCAGAAGGAAGAAAGAACCGGAGAGCGCGGCGATGACACTGGAGACCCCCAAAGTCGGAAGAAGACCCCCGGAGCTGTGCAATAAATTACTTTAAAAAGCTGTGTTGTGTTTTGATTGCCATTTTTTTACACCAGGTGAATGGGTAGGGGTACGATGTACCCCATACTCATTCACATAGGGTGGGGGGTCGGGATCTGGGGGCCCCCTTATTAAAGGGGGGCTCCCGGATTCTGATCAGCCCCCCCGCCCGCAGACCCCGACAACCAACGGCCAGGGTTGTTGGGAAGAGGCCCTTGTCCCCATCAACATGGGGACAGGGTGCTTTGGGGTGGGGGGGGCGCAAGTCGCCCCCCTGCCCCAGAGCACCAAACCCCCCATGTTGAGGGCATGTGGCCTGGTACGGTTCAGGAGGGAGGGGGAGCCGCTTTCTCGTCCCCCCCACCTCTTCCCCTGCGGCCTGCCAGGTTGCGTGCTCGGATAAGGGTCTGGTTTGGATTTTGAGGGGGACCCCCACGCCGATTTTTCGGCTTAGGGGAGTCCCCTTCAAATCCATACCAGACCGAAGGGCCTGGTATGCTCCTGGAGGGGGAACCCATGCCGGTTTTTTATTTAAAAATTGGCGTGGAGTTCCCGCTCAGGATTCATACCAAACACAGTGCCTGGTATTGGCGGGAATCCACGTTGGATCCCGTTCAATACAGTGCTGCGTCTCCTTCTCGCTATTGCAGCGAGCGCGAGATGTGTCGCCACCCTGTCGCCGAGATGTCAGCACCCCTGTCGCCGAGAATCTCCGTGACAGGATCGCGATGAATATACAATGTCGGTGGCACCTAGTGTAAATTGCCGCCACTGTGCCACCAAACGCAGCTACTGTACCCATCAATTGCTGCCAGTGTGCCCATCAATTTCTGCCAGTGTGCCTATAAATTGCCGCCACGATGCCCATCAATTGCTTCCAGTGTGCCCATCAATTGCCGCTACTGTGCCCATCAATTGCTGCCAGTGTGCCCATCAATTTCTGCCACTGTGCCCATCAATTGCTACTACTGTGCCCATCAATTGCTGCCAGTGTGCTCATCAATTGCCGCTACTGTGCCCATCAATTGCTGCCATTGTGCCTATCAATTGCTGACACTGTGCCCATTAATTGCTGACACTGTGCCCATTAATTGCCGCTACTGTACCCATCAATTTCTGCCAGTGTGCTCATCAATTGCCACTACGGTGCCCATCAATTGCTGCAAGTGTGCCCATCAATTGCTGCCAGTGTGCCCATCAATTGCTGCTACTGTGCCCATCAATTGCTGCCAGTGTGCCCATCACTTGCTGCTACTGTGCCCATCAAATGCTGCCAGTGTGCATCCCCCACCCGCCCGGCACTTAGCTGTCTCGGTGGGGCAGCGGGTCATGGCGGCGATGTCCTCCACACTCCTCGATGTCTTCTCCCGTCCTCTCTTTCCGTCCTCTGCTAGGATTGGATGCCTGATAGGAGTCCAATCACAGCGCCCGTCATTTCAGCCAATCAAGTGACAGGTAACAGACCCGAGCACCTGATTGGCTAAGAGGCGGTTCAGTGTTAGGAAAGTGAATATTCATTCGCTTTTCTAACACAACGCTGAGTGAACTGCGAGCGCCCAGCATGGCGCTCACTGTTCACCTTTTTGGACACCTATTAGAATAATCAGGTGCTTCCAAAAAATACTCTGCCACTGTAATTCAGGTGCCCGGTGCCCGAAAAGGGGCCAGGCACCTGAATAGGGGGTGGCAGCAATCTATCTATGGTGATAGACAGGTGGACGCACTGCCAGTGCCCGGTAATATAGATAAAAATCAAGGAAAAAAACTGCGTAGGGTCGCCCCCTCCGGGTCTGGTATGGGTTTTAAGCGCCCCCCTCCTGAATCATACCAGGCAGCTTGCCCTCAACATTGGGTGGGTGCTCTGGGGTTCCCCTAAAGCACCATGTAGATGAGGACAAGGGCCTCGTCCCCACAACTCTGGCCATTGGTTGTGTGGGTCTGCGGGCGAGGGGCTTATTGGGATCTGGAAGACCCCTTTAACAAGATCCCACCCCCAGTATGTGAATGGGTATGGGGTACATTGTACCCTACCCATTCACCAAAAAAAGTGTCAAAAAGTAAAAACCACAGAAGACAGTTTTTGACAACTCCTTTATTAAAAAAGATAAAACGAAAAAAAGTGTCCCGCGATGTACATCCATCGTCAATGACACCGCCCGACGGACCTGAAAAATAGAAAAAAAAACTAAAATACTCAGCCTCCATGGGAGGCCTCCCGGCGACTGCTGTCTTTTCACTGTGACATCTGTTATATAGGCAAAGGGCGTGGCCACCCGCTGACGTAACCGGATGACCCTGCCCCCCTCTGATGGCACATGATGTCAGAAGGGGTAGGGTCACTCGGTTACATCACTGGGTGGCCCCGCCAAGAGACAGCCAACAGACAGCAGTCGGCAGGATGCCTCCCATCGTGGCAGAGCTTTTTTTTTATATTGATGGGGTCCATCGGGCGGCATGATTAAAGATGGATGGACATCGCGGGACACTTTTTATTTCTTATTTTTTTAATTAAAGGAATTGTAAAAACCGGTCTATTGTGGTTTTTACTTTTTGACACTTCTTTTGGTAAATTGGTAGCCCCCACCCTGGCCTGCCAAGCTGCTTGCTCGGATAAGGGTCTTGTATGGATTTTGGGGGGACACCATGACAATTTTTTTTTTACATTTTGGCATGGAGTTCCCCTTAACCTCCCTGGCGGTATGATTCTGTCTGGAATTATGTACCAAAAGCGGTACAATTATTTTGCATGGAAATTTGGTGTTATGTATTGTAGGCCTGCGATTCTTAGTATTTACTTACTTTAACCTGACCAAACCAGAGTCTAGTAGACATCCCGGGTATGATAAAGTTTGAAACACAAAATAATAAATTATAATATAATAAATAACTATAAATAATTATAACAAATAGTAATGTAATTATAATAAAAATTATTCAATAATGTAATCAAATCAAAAACACTGAAATTTGCTCAGTTGCAAAATTGTCGCTGTCATTAGATTTTTTGTTTGATGATGAATTTCCCCACAAATCGCTATCGCTCAATTCTGCGAGTGATTGTAATTTATTATTGCTGTTTTTTAGCTGGTCTAAAACCACTTTTGACATAAAGGCACACTTTTTGGTTGCTATGGACAATCTTCAGTTTCCAGGCAGAAAGAAAAGTTTTTATTATATAAAAGTGCATGCAGGACACTGGACAGACCACTAGGGACAAAGGGTGTGTGTAATTATTACATACAGTACTGTAATCTGTAAGATTACAGTATACTCTATGTATACTATGTGTTTACTTTTTTGAATTTGGCGCCGAACTCCGTCCCCGTGCGTCGCAACGTCGCAGGGAACGGAGCTCGGCACTCGGCAGTGAGGATCGAGCGAGACACGGCTCGCAGACACTGCGGGAGGACATCGCAGGATCCAGGAAACAAGGTAAGTGACTTCCCCTGGATACTGCGATGCAGCCCGAGTCTGGCTCGGGGTTACCGCTCTTAGCATTGAAAACTCACCCCGAGCCTGACTCGGGATTACCGCTAAGGAGGTTAAAATCTATGCCAGACCCAAAGAGCCTGGTATGGATTTTGGGGGGGGACCCCACACCATTTTCTTTTTAAATTTTGGCGTGGAGTTCACCTTAAAATCTATACCAGACCCAAAGGACCTGGTATGGACGGGGGGGGGGGGGGGCATGCCTTTTTTTTCTTAATTCTGTCATAGGGTTCCCCTTAACCACTTCAATACACTGTATTATATACGGTATACTGCCTGCACTGTATATATATTCTACACTGACTGCACTGTATTTATATATAGATATATCTTCATATAGATATATCTATATATATACTAGACTGCCTGCACTGTATATATATAGTCTACACTGATTTCAGAGTATATATATATATATATATATATATATATATATATATAAATGTGTATGTATATATATATATATATATATTTACACAGTTGTGCCCATAAGTTTACGTACCCTGGCAGAATTTATGCTTTCTTGGCAATTTTTCAGAGAATATGAATGACAACACAAAAACATTTCTTTCTCTCATGGTTAGTGTTTGGCTGAAGCCATTTATTATCAATCAACTGTGTTTACACTTTTTAGATCATAATCACAACAGAAACTACCCAAATACCCAACCTGATCAAAAGTTTACATACCCTGGGGATTTTGGCCTGATAACATGCACACAAGTTGACCCAAAGGGGTTTGGATGGCTTTTAAAGGTAACCATCCTCATCTGTGATCTGTTTGCTTGTAATTATTGTGTGTGTATAAAAGGTCAATACGTTTCTGGACTCCTGACAGACCCTTGCATATTTCATCCAGTGCTGCACTGATGTTTCTGGATTCTGAGTCATGGGGAAAGCAAAGGAATTGTCAAAGGATCTGTGGGAAAAGGTAGTTGAACTGTATCAAACAGGAAAGGGATAAAAAAAGATATCCAAGAAATTAAGAATGCCAATCAGCAGTGTTTAAACTCTAATCAAGTGGATGATGAGGGTTTCTGTTGAAACCAAACCCCGGTCAGGTACACCAACTAAAATTTTAGTCACAACTGGCAAGAAAATTGTTCATGATGCAAAAAAAAAACACAAATAACTTCAGGTGAAATACGGGACTCTACGAAAACATGTGGTGTGCCTGTTTCAAGATGCACAATAAGGAGGCACTTGAAGAAATATGGGCTGCATGGTCAAGTCGCCAGAAGAAAGCCATTACTACACAAATGCCACAAAGTATCCCGCTTACAATACGCCAAACAGCACAGAGACAAGCCTCAAACCTTCTGGCACAAAGTCATTTGGAGTGATGAGACCAAAATTTAGCTTTTTGGCCACAACCATAAACACTACATTTGGAGAGGAGTCAACAAGGCCTATCATGAAAAGGTACACCATTGCTACTGTGAAACACAGAGGTGGATCGCTGATGTTTTGGGGATGTGTGAGCTACAAAGGCATGGGAAATTTAATCAAAATTGATGGCAAGATGAATGCAGTATGTTATCAAAAAATACCGCAGGAACATTTGCATTCATCAGCCAGAAAGCTGCGCGTGGGATGTACTTGGACATTCCAACATGAAAATGATCCAAAACACAAGGCCAAGTCAACCTGTCATTGGCTACAGCATAATAAAGTGAAGGTTCGGGAGTGGCCATCTCAGTCTCCTGACCTCAATATCATTGATCAACTATGGGGAGATCCCAAACGTGCAGTTCATCCAAGACAGCCCAAGAATTTACAGAAACTGGAAGCTTTTTTCCAAGAGGAATGGGCAGCTTTACCATCTGAGAAGATAAAGAGCCTCATCCACAAATACCACAAAAGACTTCAAGCTGTCATTGATGTTAAAGGGGGCAATACACGGTATTAAAAACTGGGGTATGTAAACTTTTGATCAGGGTCATTTGGGTAGTTTCTGTTGCCATTATGATTTTAAAAGAGTAAACACAGTTGATTGATAATAAATGGCTTCAGCCAAACACTAACCATGAGTGAAAGAAAAGTTTTTGTGTTATCATTCATAAAGAGAATTGAACCATTGAGTCTGACTAAGGACATCCAGTGGCAGAGAAGTAAAATTGTGGGAAAAAGCTCTTGATTGAAGGTATATTTTGCATCATAAACTGGATCAATGTTGTCTTTCAATGGGCTGTTTATTTTTATATAGTGTTTTTTGGACTGGAGTTTTAAGAAAACTGACAAAAAAAAAAAAAAATAGAGCAACAGTTCCATAATTTTTACTTGTGTTTATGGAAGAGTTTACAACTAGCTTGTGGCAAATGTTTAACTGAGAAATATTACTTGGACAAGAAGCCCCCCATTCCAGAACTGCAACTTCTTATGGTAATATATTGGATTTGGGGACAGGTGATGAAGATAAAGTACCAGGCAAGATATGGAAAACTGGACAAACAAGAGATGGAGAGAAAAGTGGATCGAGTATCATTACATACCATACCGCAAAGAATTGGCAGGAGACAGAGTTATTTGTTGCATCTTTACCCTACCCTGAAAGTCTTGTATATGATCATGGGCGTCCGCTCCATAGGGCAAGGGGGGTCAATCCCCCCCCCCTGGAAGTCAGAGTGAAGATACACTTGCCCCCTGTGTTGCAATGGCCTCCGCGGCCGCCTGTGTGGCAGCCGTGGACTTTTTTTCTAAGTCTGCAGACTGCTGCTGGCCTGGGGGCTGGGGCTGCTCTAAGTCTTTTCCGACTATCCATCCCTCCCTCCTCACCCCCGGCCCGAGCATCCGATTGGCTTAATATAACCGCGACACTGACCCGGCTGTTCCGTGATTGGCTGCTGCCTCAGCCTACCTCTGCCTGTGTAAATGTGCCTATGCCGATGCGACCGGCGCGGCGCCCGCTCCTCCCACAGGTGCGTGACGTGCAGTGGCCGAGACAAGAGACTGCAGGTAACAGCATTGCCTGTGCCATGACACCACTGTGTACATCTTTTTTTATTGCAATACATCTGTGTTGTGGGCAGCCATATTTTGATCTTGATGAAAACAGCCTATACATACAGTGTAGGCTGTTTTCATAAAGATCAAAATATGGTCACAACAGATGTATTGCAATACATTGCAATATAGAAAGATGTATATTATCTAGGCTATATGACCCGGCTAGTCTTAGCGGCGCTTTACCATCGTTTTAGTGGCGCTATTCGGCCGCTAGAGGGGGGGGTTAAAAAAACATAGAAATTGCTAATCAGACAATGGCAGCTTGATCCTTTTATTAAGCTTTTGCATCAGGTTTCTCAAACCTTTGCATACCTGCGCTTTATGTCATAATGACTAAGCCCCTCCCCTTTATGACATTGTCAAAAAGGGACCGAGCATGGATTACCTTAAAATAATCCCCCCCTGAAAAAAGTTCAGTGGACGCCCGATGTAACGGGAAGGCCCGGGGAACTCAGAATCGCTTAGAAAGTATGAGATACCCTTGCTTCAGCTCCCCCAATGCCTCTTATGTGTCAACCACCCTGTGTCTCTATTAGGGGCACAGGGTGAATTAAAACCCCAATATGGTCTATGATAGCCATATTCAATGCTGCACATACATTGTATCTAGATTGGATGTGTACTGTGAGGGGGGGGGGGGTTGTGTAATCATTGCTGTGAGGAGTTAAGGTGATTTGCATTCTATTGTCTATTATGAATTAAGTCTGCTACTGTGACGATGTGGATTGGAGCTTGGTAAACTGTCTGGCTCCATATTATGGGATGTGGAAGTGTCTTCTGTGAGGAGGGGGGGGGGGATCAACCCTCCTGCTAAGACTGTTTAGCAAAGGAGAAGTTTGAACACACCTGACCTGTATCACCATTGTCATTGGACAGTTTAACCCGCCCTGTTCCCCAAAGGATGGGAGGGGAGGGTTTTGAAGAGAAATGTGTTACCATGTGTTTTGAAACTAAAGTCATTCCCTGTTTTGGAACTTGAATACAGAGCGTTGTCTCGTATCTGGGGGGAGAATCATTCGTATGGGGTCTTATTCGGCTGGTTGGAGTGTCTGGTGGCTGTCGTGTGGTTGGAAAGGGAATATCCTAACGGTGTTAACCCCTTTCATACTTGGGGTGCCGTTACACCCATGTATATGACAGTGCTGCATCTGACCTAACTACTTTGGTCGGTGCAAAGTTAAGATGGTCTCGTCATTACATGTAATATTTTCACATTATCAATGGAAAATGAATATTTGGAAATTAAGACATAAGGGGTTGATTTACTAAAGGCAAAAAAACTGTTTACTTTGCAAGTGAATTTTCCGTTAGCTTAGTATGTTTTATGAAAATTCACTTGGCAAAGATTACCCAATCAAAATGTATTTTTGCTTCCACATAACTGGATGATGAAAGCTGACAAAGCTTTACCTCATTCAATGAGCTAAGGGCAAGCTACCTTGCAAAGTGTAAATTCTCTTGACAGCCTATTTTCTTTTAGTAAGAAAACCCAAAGTGTTGACTTGATCATTAGGTTGTCCAAGGCTGAATGTTTTAAACTATGCTTATGATGATGTTACATCTTTATACCAAAGAATTGAATTTCGAGTTAGTTCTAATTTGCTAGCTATTTAGCAAGTGATCTCTAATGTTTTAATTTTCTATGTACAAAATGAGGTAAATTGTCCGTCGCATGTGCAACATATTTTGTACTTAGTTGGGGAAACAGTCACATGCACATTGGATCAATGGTCAAAATTGATCTCCGTTTTTTTTCATTGCAGGAACACGACCCATGTAAATAATGTATTTAGTGGGGAATAATCTCCACAAAACACAAATCAAAAGTTCCAACCATCAAGCTAGAAAAGTGCAGGCTTTTGGTCATCCCCATATGCAAAGTGCAGGCTTCTGGTCATTGGGTTGGTCATCTCCATATGCTAAGTTACCAGTTAGAAGAGTTCCTGCAGAATTATTTACAGCTCTCATGTTAAAAAAACACCATCTAAATCCTCCCTTCTTTTTTTTTTATGTAGAAATACATACTTAAATAGAACATGTGTGCAGCTGCAACAAAATCCTTTGTTAGCCAGGGGTTTAATTGAGACATAATGGACTCAAATTCAGGAATACATGTTTTTTTAACCACAAAATCAATTAGATCTTATTCCAGTCAGTGACTCTGGCTTTGATTGTGCTACACGATAAAAGAGAATGGGAATGTAAGTGAAAAAGCCACTTTTATCTTAGAAGTGGTTAAAAAAGAATTCCTAGGAAATACAGGAGGTACAACGTTTCTATTTTAGCATGCATTTTAATTTTAAGGAATTCTTTCAAATTAGTTTAAACAAGGTCTCCATAGTTTAGAATAAAAAGATCTGCTTTAAATTACAATGGCTATTTTCTGCCAATCAATTCCCTTGGTAGCCTACAAAAGAGCAGGACACAATAATTCTCAGAGATCAAATATACACCCATGGAAGTTCATATCTTCTGAGGGATAAACAAAGGGTTTCCGGGAACAGACTTCGGCTTAACCAAATATCTTACATAACTAACTTCTTTTAAATTCTCTAGTAAAAAATAACATAGTTGTAATCCCGAGATGACATGCAATTCAGTTGTACATCATTTTTTGTTTTATTCATTCGCGTAATGTCAGCTTTGCCATTTTTTGTTATTTTGTATGATGTCTTGTAAACTGAATTTACACATATCGTGATTTTATCTTGGAAAGGGTAATATTGCTTTGCTGATTTAAATTGAATGCACAGTGTTTTCAAATAAATATTATTATTTCGTTAATAATTTTACTTCAAATGAAAAATACATTAAGAAAAGGCAGATACAATTTAAAATAGAAAAAAGAGGAAATCGTTTTTGTTGTGCTCTGTAGGAAAACTATTGTATACTGTAAATTTTTAAGTGAATGTTTTAGAACAGTTTTATTATATACTATATATACATTGCACATTATTTGCTTTTCAAATAAATACAGCTATGTAATGCATGACAAAGGATTCCTAGAGCACAATAAATCGACTATTGAGTTACCTTGAAGACTCTTAGACAGAATCGCATGAAGGGAGAGGGAAGAAATGATTAATTTCTCTGACTTATTCATTCATTTGTTTGTGTACATTTCCTCTTGAGTTGATGGGCTCTGTAAACAAAAAATATTAATATTATCCAGAAATTTAGAACATATGCAATTTCTAAAAAATGTTTTACTCATGCCAATAAAAATATAGCACATATATACAAAACCAATTCTTATTCTCTTTTAAAATAATTTATGGCCCAAACAAAATTAATTTAACAGCAAAAGAAGATGTGGAATTTCTTACCTCCTGAAAATTCATCCAGAAGTTTCTCCACTTTATAGAGGAGATTACCGTATATACTCGAGTATAAGCCGACCCGAATATAAGCCGAGGCACCCAATTTTACCACAAAAAAACTGGGAAAACGTATTGACTCAAGTATAAGCCTAGGGTGTCCATCTGCATGCCTCACTGTGCCTCACTTTGCCTTACTGTGTCCATGACTAGACTGACGTTTAACATTGGAGTCTATAGAAGGGGTGCCCGGGTTTGAAAAATCTGTGCTCTCCGGCTGTAGGTCCCCTAGACAACAAACTTTGCACACTTGTAGAGGAGAAATTGGTCTACATGTGTGCCAAGTTCCGGGTCCAGGGGACCTACGGCCGGCCGGTACCAGGTCCCCAAAGTCACCAGAGAAATTACCGTTTAACATGGGAGTCTATAAAAGGGGTGCCCAGGTTTGAAAAATCGTTGCTCCCCGGCCGTAGTTCCCCTGGACAACAAACTTTGCACCCTTATAGAGGAAGAGTGGGGCTACATGTGTGCCAAGTTTGGGGTCCAGGGGACCTACAGCCGGCCGGTACCGGGTCCCCAAAATCTGGGAGATCAGGCACGAAAAGGTGACTTGCGTATAAGCCGAGGGGGGCATTTTCACCACAAAAAAATATGCTGAAAAACTCGGCTTATACTCGAGTATATACGGTAAGTGCATCATCCTCTTGTCCTGTTCCTGTTTCTCCTGTTCAAATCCCATGAAACAATGCCTGGTATCAGAGTTACCCATCAGCAGGTGATATCATTCAGTGACCTGCTAATGCTATTCAATTGTGAAACAACTGTGCTAATGTAAGGCAGGCCATAAATGATACGATTTTTTTTCCTGCAACCACACAGTCATTGTTGATGGGGGAATCCCTCCAGCAGCGCTATTGTGTTCTCCTGCAAGGCAGCATGGGGAGCACATAGGCGTGCGCACAGGGTGTGCCGGGTGTGCCTGGGCACACCCTAATGCCCAGGCACACCGCAGGGTCAGAATGAAGGTGAAGGGCGGGGCATGGAATGTCCCCGCCCCCGCCACCTCTGGGACCGTGTCATACTTGTAAATTAAATGAAAGTTAAATATATAAAAAAAAATAATTGACTTACCTATGATTGGTTATCAATGTTGACAGTTGCCCCAAACAACGGTCCTCTAGCATCCTATATAAGCAAAGAGGATGCGTCATCAGTGGGCAGAAGACGGAGAAGATTTAAGAGGAGCACATCTGCACTTCTTCTGCACTTACCTGTCATGGAGCAGTTGCTTCGTCAGTTGATGGACCGGGCCGCGGCTGAGGATGGTGATAGCTGGATTCGGCAATGCCTCTCTCTTCCTGGCTCTTCTTCCATCTTGGGTCAGCTGTCTTCATCTCCTTCTCCTGCTCTTCCTCCCCATGGACTCCATGTCTCCTGTCCTTCTGTTCCATGGCCGGCAACGTCCTCTCGACCCTCTCCTTCTCCTCATCTCTTTTCCCAGGATGTCATGCATTCTAATGTACCCCCCCCCCCCTGGTCCCCCGGTGTCCTGGAGCGGACTTCCCTCTCTTCCTTCCGGTGCAGTGTCTGACGGTTATTCGGTGTCTCGCCGTCGGATGTCGTCACCCCCGCCTGCGTCATCTACTTCGGGCCCTCCTTCCAGCTACGATGACTCTTGGCCTTCTACTTCAGCTGGGATCGCTGGCGCATGCGCAGTCTGTCCTGGAAGAACAACACAGAGACTACACAAGAGACCTCATAGGTTCGATTCCCCAGCTGACTGTGTCACTGGGAGAAAAGAAAAGGACAGGTTATTTGATTCAAATATTGCTATTAATTCTAGTAGTGATTTGTTTATTAATCCTAATTATTCTGCTTCTCATTTAACCCCTTATAGTGCTGTTGCTTCAGCTAAACTGCCGCGGACAGCTTCAGCAGGTCCTTCAATGACAGCAGATTTGGTTGTCATGGTGACTGATAGTAAACAGATGTCGGGGAAGAAGCGTCTTTGTAAATCAAAAGGTATTGTTATGCCTTCTAATGTTGAATCCTTTTAGTTTTTTTGCTACAGCTCCATCTTTGTTGACGGAACCCGTTGCCATGGAGTCTGGTCATGTCCGTGCTTCTCCTGACTTTGTCAATTCACCAAATCTACTGCTAGCAGGGTCTGCGACTGCCTTGACAGAGATGGTTTCGGCTCCTGCTGGTGAGTTTAAAAATTCTTCTCAAATGAGAGAATTGCTTTGTTCTTTTTCTAATTTTATGTCTACTTTTGTTACTTCTTTTAATACTGTTAATCAAGCACAGGAAAGGAAAAACGTACCGCTCAAAAGCTTAAGAATTCACCAAATAGCTGCTTCCGCCCGGTCACTCACACAGGTGCTGGCTCTGCACTGATGCATGGGAGAAAAAGAAACCCTGGACTGCCGCACTCTGTATAGACAGTTATTTATTCCAAAATTTCAAGTAAAAAATCCAAATTCAAAATAAATCCATAAATCCAAAACAACAAATGCAGATAGTGTGCATGCAGGGAAGGGTGGCTAACGCGTTTCACGTCACGAATTGACGCTTACTTAATCAAGCACAGTCAACTTCTGCTTCTGTGTGGCTGGATCCTTTGTCTGGGGCACATAATGTCCCTGTATCTACTTCAGTTGCCACGGCAACTGTTATTCCTGCTGCTCCTGATGTTCTGATTCCTCCTTTGGTCCCAGAAACTTGTTTGAAGGAAGTTTTAACGTGCAAATTGTCTCCTCTGGGATTTCATTTATCTGGAGCAGTTAAAGAAAAAATTTGGAAGGGAGACTATGTTGAAAGTCTATCTTTGCTTCCGTCCAACCATGAACTTGGGATGGATAAGAAGGATAGTGATTGTAAAGATGATGATAAACGTAAATTAGCTCCACTCTTTTTTAACAACTGGTTGCAAGCGTTTCGCATTTACGCTAGCGTTATGGGTGAAAAACGCCCTGATTTCGTGATTATATTATGACGAGGCGTTTCGACAAAAATTATCTGTGCACAAATCTCAGAAGTGGGGGTCAAAAGATGTTGGTCTGTGGCTCAATCTCCTATTGCCTCAGAAGCCATTGGTTAAAGTTCCTGCTTCCAATGCCAATAGCGTGTGTCGAAGGGGGGTGTGTTTTCATTTTAACGATGGATTGTGTAAATGGCCTAACAACTGTAAATATAAGCACGAGTGTAGTCATTGTGCTGGTTCGCACCCTGCTTCTCGTTGTTTTAAGAAGTTGTCTTCTAATGCTTGTGCTCCTTCTAAGGAGCTTTTTCTTAAAAGCCACAACACCGGTGAAAATTCAAAACATGCTACCATGGCTTCACATGTATCCAGAGCATCCGAGGGCACTCGTCCTGCGTGATGGTTTTTTATTTGGTTTTCATTTACCTTCTTTTTCGGGGGAAGGTTGTCGTGTCTTTCCGAATTTGCCTTTGGTTCTTCTCTTGTAGATGTTGTTCGTGATAAGTTGAATAAAGAATTGCGTGCTAGAATTGAGGGTCCTTTTTCTACTCCTCCTTTTGTTAATTTTCAGGTTTCCCCACTTGGTATTATTCCTAAAAAGGAACCAAACACTTTTAGATCGATACACCATCTATCTTTCCCCTTTGGTTTTTCTTTAAACGATGATATTGACCCATCTTTGTGTTCTGTGCAGTATTCTTCATTTGATGACGCTCTGTTCAAAATTAGGGGAGTTGGTGTGTCTGCTTTACTTGCTAAAGCTGATGTTCAGGCCGCATTTCGGTTGCTGCCTATTCATCCGTCAGCCTTTAACTTTTTAGGTTTTTGTTTTCAGAATGAAAATTACTTTGAAAAGTGTCTCCCAATGGGATGTTCACTTTCATGTTATTAATTTGAACTTTTTTCCACGTTTATTGAATGCAAGTTCGTGCAGGTTCTGATAACTTATTGCACTACTTAGATGATTTTCTGTTTATTGGTAAGGCTGGTTCATCTGATTGTTTGTATTTGTTTACCGAATTTCGGATTGTGTGTCAGGAGTTTGGTATACTGTTGGCCGATGAAAAATCTGTTTACCCTACATCTTGCCTTGATTTTCCGGGTATTCAAATAGATACGGTTTCCATGGAATTCCGTCTTCCTGAGGAGAAGATTGTAAAAATTCGGATTTTATTGGATTTTGTTCTTTCCAAATGTAAGGTTAGGTTGAAAGTGTTGCAATCTCTTCTTGGTTTATTGGCATTTGTGTCCATAGTTTTGCCGATGGGTCGTGTTTTCGCCAAGAGATTATATTGCGCTATTTCTTGAATTTCTTCTCCTTTCCATTTTGTGAGGATTACATCTGGTATTAGGGATGATCTTAAAGTTTGGCGTCGTTTTTTTGTTTACTTTTAATGATAGTTGTTTATGGCAGACTCCTTTTTTGTTCGGCCTCTGCACTTCATCTGCATATGGATGCCGCTGGATCTTGCGGCTTTGGTGCTTATTGGGATGGGCATTGGTCTTCTGATTTATGGCCTGAATCTTGGAAGGATGTGGGTTTGATTTCTAATATTGTTTTGTTGGAGATTTTTCCTGTTCTAGTGGCCTTGGAATTGTGGGGTGTTAATTTTAGGAATCATCGTATTTTACTTTATTCTGATAATAAGGGTGTCGTTTTTGCTATTAATTGCTTATCTTCTAAATCTCTTCCTGTTCTTGCTGTACTTAGATCGTTGGTTTTTAAATGTTTAGATCTTAATATATGGCTTAAAGCTAAATATGTTCCTGGTAAATATAATCTTTTTGCTGATGCTTTATCCCGCTCTCAGTTTCCAGAATTTCGACGCTTGGTGACGGATGCGGATCTTACTGGCCTGTTATGCCCTCCTCACTTATGGGACCTTCGGTGAATCCTGTTTTTACTGCCATTAGAGATTCTTTGGCACCCTCCATTTGGGCGTCGTATAAAGCTGCGTGGACTTTGTGGTGTTCCTTCTTGCTAATCGTATTTTACTTTATTCTGATAATAAGGGTGTCGTTTTTGCTATTAATTGCTTATCTTCTAAATCTCTTCCTGTTCTTGCTGTACTTAGATCGTTGGTTTTTAAATGTTTAGATCTTAATATATGGCTTAAAGCTAAATATGTTCCTGGTAAATATAATCTTTTTGCTGATGCTTTATCCCGCTCTCAGTTTCCAGAATTTCGACGCTTGGTGACGGATGCGGATCTTACTGGCCTGTTATGCCCTCCTCACTTATGGGACCTTCGGTGAATCCTGTTTTTACTGCCATTAGAGATTCTTTGGCACCCTCCATTTGGGCGTCGTATAAAGCTGCGTGGACTTTGTGGTGTTCTCTGAGGATTTAGTTTTGTCCTTTCTTCGTTTTTTTTATGTCTCGTGATTATTCACATTCTCATATTGTCAAGACATTGTCCGTTTTTTCTTTCTTTATGCGTATGCAAGGTCACAGGTCCTGTATGTCCTTTTTTACGGCCAAACATGCCTTACAGGGCTACAAAACAGATTACCTATCTCTGTTGATCTTTTGGGTCGTCTTTGTGACGTTTCTAAGGATGTCTGTTTTTCTTCTTATGAATCACTATTGTTTTCTTTGTCTTTTTGTTTATGTTTTTTTGGAGCCTTTGGGGTTCCTGAATTGTTTCCACGTAAAGTTTATGATGACTCTGGTTTATTCGTTCAGGATGTTTTTGTTGGAGTGGATTCTATTCAGGTTCTACTTCGTAAGAGTAAGACTGATCCTATGGGTCATGGTCGATGGATTACTTTGAGAGCTAATCCTGGTGCTCGCTTTTGTGTTTTCTCTTTAGTTGAACGTTTTTTGGGAGTGAGACCTGTATTTCATAAACAATTTTTGATTCATGTCACGGGTACTCCGGTGACTGTTTATCAATTTCAGGCTGTTTTACGTAGATGCCTCAAAGCATTACGTTTGAAACACCTGAGGATTTCGTCTCGCTCTTTTCATATTGGTGCAGCCACTACAGCAGCTATGGTTGGTCTTCATGAATCTGTGATTAAACAAATTGGTGGTTGGCGATCTATTTGTTATAGATCATATGTTAGACCTAACTTTCATTTTTAATTTTAGATGCACAATATAAAATCTTGATAATATGACACTCATATATTTTCTGGGCTCAGAAGTGAGCTGAATGGAGAGTCTATGGCAATAATTTGGGTTTACCTCGTCATAATTTTAATATATATTGGTATGGACAACGTGGCATGCTTTGGAGTAATTTGTGTTCTGTTTTATCTAATTTACATGATTGTTGGCCCATACCACAGGTCATTATTTTTCATTTATCCGGTTATGATCTTGGTAACCGCAAGACGTTGATTTCTCAGATTAAGCTTGATTTGTTATGTTGGCATGCTGTTTTGCCTAATGCTATTTTTTTTTTTTCTGAAGTAATCCCTCGTCTTGATTGGATGCTCTGCCCCGAACGTAAGTTTTTGAATAAAATTCGTAAGCGACTTAATAGGGATTTAGATAAATTCATGCCTTTGGTTCATGGTCTGTCTTTTCGACATGTGAACTTAGAGGGCGGTTTGCCTGGTTTTTATAGACCAGACAATGTGCATTTATCTGATATTGCTCTTGACGTCTTCAATTTAGATTTACAAACCTGTGTTGAATTGGCTGTCGCTTTGGTGGGTTGCTAGGCTCCTTGAAATTTGGGTCTGGCGTGTGGGATGTTATGTTTCATGTTTTAAGTTTAGCTTGAGCTTAAATAGCTAAGCTAATTTTTATATATATATATTTATATATGGTTATATGTTTGAAAGAAGATTTTAATATTCTTAAGTGGAATATTTATTTTGATTTAAATAAATACAAAGTTTGGTATATTCAATTTAATATTTATACCTATAAATAAAGGACACGGCCATTTCAACCACAGGTATTTACTGAAGTATTATTAACTTATTTATCTTATGAAATATTAAGAAGTTATGACTACGGTCCCATGAAGGTGAAGGGCGGGGCATGGAATGTCCCCGCCCCCGCCACCTATGGGACCGTGTCATACTTGTAAATTAAATTAAAGTTAAATATATTAAAAAAAAATGACTTACTTATGATTGGTTATCAATGTTGACAGTTGCCCCAAACAACGGTCCTCTAGCATCCTATATAAGCAAAGAGGATGCGTCATCAGTGGGCAGAAGACGGAGAAGATTTAAGAGGAGCACATCCCGCCCTCCCTCCCTGTCGTGGCCTGTTTTATGAGGTTTAATCCCTTCTTGTAAGGGGATGTTATGTTTCATGTTTTAAGTTTAGCTTGAGCTTAAATAGCTAAGCTAATTTTTATATATATATATTTATATATGGTTATATGTTTGAAAGAAGATTTTAATATTCTTAAGTGGAATATTTATTTTGATTTAAATAAATACAAAGTTTGGTATATTCAATTTAATATTTATACCTATAAATAAAGGCCACGGCCATTTCAACCACAGGTATTTACTGAAGTATTATTTACTTATTTATCTTATGAAATATTAAGAAGTTATGACTACGGTCCCATGTGTTTGTGATAACTCCCTTTCGGCACCCCTATTAACTTGCAGTGGTGCCAGTGGGACTATCTTTCAGATGGATGCCAAATTCCTGGGAGAACTGCAGACACTGGCTGCGGAGTAAGCAGTCAGGAAGCCGCATTTTCCGATACTGTCTCTGTAGTTCCGGTTACAGAATCACTGACAGCTGAATATCACTCCGCCACCTGCTATCAGAGATGCAGTAGCGTCAGATAACTCCTGCCTGCTTACTCTACAGCTGGTGGCTGCAGTCTTCACAGGAGCGAGTGGTTACCAGAACCCACCATCCTATGCTGTGTCCTGTGTGTTGCTACAAAAAAGCTTGAAAATTGAAGATTGTCTCTCTCTCTCTCTTCGGTACTGTTTTTTCTGGACAAGTCGGGGCTTTTACAGCTGCAGTACAGGTGGGCGGAGCAGGAAGAGATCATCACAGTGCAGCTCTGTCCACTTCTTCCTGCCCAGCACACAGCACAGATCTCCCTGGGGCAGAGTGAAGACCTCCATGGCAGCCTGAATCTTCTCCAAATGTGAGTCCCGACCTTCTCCTTCTATACAATGCTGTGCTGTACTGTACACCTGCTCTGCACCTTGCAGGGACCATTTACTGAAAGGAAATTAACTTTCTTGAATAGGATGAGAATTACCAGGACTTCTGTCACATAGATGTATTCAACATACACATTATATCTTATTAAAAAAAAAAATTTTTAATAAGATATAGTATATATATGGAATACATCTCTATGTAGCACCTCCAGAAGTCCCAGTAATTCCAAACCTATCAAAAAATGTTAGCATGAACCACAAGGAATGTGATTTTATAATACAGCCCAACAATTGCAGCTGGTGTTTTTTTTTGGGGGGGGGCAAACAACACCCCTGCTAGCGGCCTAAGAAGGAGAAAAAAAGCCCCTGTGTTGCAGCACTTCCGAAAGGCTTTCAGGCGATTTGGAAGCGCTGCCCATTCATTTCAATAGGCAGGGCGTTTTGGGAGCGGTATATACAGCGCTCCCAAACCGCCTCTAAGATGCTGCTTGTAGGACTTTTCCTAACGTCCCACAAGAGCACCGCCCCAGTGTGAAAAGTCACACTGAAATGAATGGGAGGCGGTTTTCAGGCACTTTACAGATGCTATTTCTAGCGCTAAAATGCCTCACAACCGCCTCAGTGTGAAAGGGGCTTTGAAACCTTGTTCAATCATCAGCTTGCATCAAATCAGCTGTAGCACTAAACAGTGTATACTGACAGTGGAGAGTCTCCGCTGTCAGTCCTTGCATCCACATCGCTTGTGTAGATGCAAGAACCTGTCAGCTAGCAAACTGAACAAATAAACCTGTGCACATGTACTAACTTAAAGCGGTTGTAAACCACAGCAGTTAAAAAAAAAAAAAATAATTCCCCTGGAAAACAATTGCACAATGTGCTAGTATGCATCGCATACTAGCACATTATGAAATGCTTGCCTTAGAAGGAAGCACTCTAACAGGGTTTTCCTCCTCCCCTGGCATTCTTTCCGGGTTCGCGGGCTCTGGCTGTATGAGTGGCTGGAGCCACAATGATGTCACTCCCGCTCATGCAGAGAGCATTTGAGAGGTGGTGAGAAGACGTTGTATTGGCTCCACCCAACCTGCTTTAACCCCTTGAACTCCATGCTGCACGCAGTTGTGGGCTGCTTGCAGAGTGCCGTCTTTCACTTGAACGGGTCACTGTCAGTGGGTGCGACACCTGCTGAAAGCAACAGGGGGTATAATTGCAGCCACGGCATGTGAACATGTCCAGCTGCTGCCTCTAAAGCTAAAAAAATGGTAGTGGTTAAGGGGCAGTAAAAGCACAGCAGGGTTTTACTGCACCTCAACCACTAGTGTGAACAATTAAATGTTTTAATACATTTTAAAAATAGGTTTTTTTTATTTTTATTTGATAAGTGGCTATTTAAAGCGGAGCTCCACCCAAAAATGGAACTTTCTCTTTTCGGATTCCCCCCCCCCCCCGGTGTCACATTTGGCACCTTTCAGGGGGGAGGGGGGAGCAGATACCTGTATAATACAGGTATTTGCTCCCACTTCCGGCGATAGATCGCCGCAGATTCCGCAGCAATCTACGCCATGTCTGGCCCCCCCTCTGTCGCCCCCCCGCTGTCTTCTGGGAGACACACAGGTCCCAGAAGACAGCAGGGACCAGTGAGGATGTGCAGCGCGACTCACGCATGCGCAATAGGGAATCTTACCGAAGATGCCGGCGCCTCCACCCAGGAGCCAACTTCAGGTGGACAGGTTAGTAAGTGTCCTAATACTAAAAGTCAGCAGCTGCAGTTGTTGTAGCTGCTGACTTTTAAATTATTATTTTTTTTTGGTGGAACTCTGCTTTAATTAAAACATGTTTGTTTACATTTATTTCTAAAAGCACGCGTGTGTGTGTGTATGTGTGTGTATGTGTATGTATATGTGTATATATATATATATATATATATATATATATATATATATATATGTATATATATATATATATATATATAAATATATATATATTTATATACATATATATATATATACACACACACATATACATGTGTGTTTGAGCTTTGGGGTGCACACCCGAATTTAATAGGCTGCACACGCCTATGATGGGGAGCCATCCCTGGTGGGAGAACACAGTGATTATTGCTAGTGGTTATAGCCACTGGCAATAATTGCATGCAAAAATCTGACATGCTGGTTGTACCCAAGTCGATCAATGGATCAATTTGGGGTACAATCAGCCTGCCCAAACATTGTTCAAACCATCTATGGCTGGCTTAACACTACTTAGTACCACTTAGTAGAAAGTTTGGAAAAATTTAAGCGTCTCTTGAACCAAAGGTAACTTTTCTGTCCAAGTGAGTATTGCCTCACATAAAAATTAGCTAGCAATAATTAATAAAGTACCATCATCCAAATTAATATAGAGAAAAGGGACAAGAAGGGTTTATAAGGACAGTTGCTGTGGCTGACCATGGATCTATGTAGCCAAAATGAAAAAAAAAAATCATTCCCTTTCTTTAAAGTAATTCAATCTTCATTATTGTATATCGTATATGTTCTTTACTTGGTGGGAGCTTCTTGCACATAAGTATTAAAGCAGTATTAAACCCAAAACGAAAGATGTTATATATTGCAGCTTACCAATCATTAGATGTGGTGGCTGCATTAGTTTTCTTTTTTAAGCATTTTTTCCCTCTATTTTTACCTGGTGATCTGGCCAATAACACACCTCTTGTATTAGAGTGCCTCCGCTCTGGATGAATGAGCACAGGGGCATCTTTGGACTTTAGCATTATTAATCTGAAGGGAGCTGAATATTAGCTGTACTAGCAGATTTAGATACACTATCAAAGTGAAGCCCAAATCCTGCTAACTCTTTATAAGCAGGTATAGCAAACAGCTTTTGTTTTTTGGGATACAGGTTTTACATAAATGAATAAAAGTTGATCATTGTAAGCACCCCTCATCAGTTATACGTGGTTTATCTCAACCCTGTAACTGCTACATCTGCAGAACATTTTGTTCTGTTGAAAAACAACAAACTTACTGGCCAGATCACCTGATGAAAAAAAAAGGAAAGAAAGCCTAAAAAACAAAACGAAGGCCTCGTGCACACAGAACATTTTGCCAACTCTTCTACAAGCCTGTTTTCCTGACAACAGTGTTTTGGCAGAAAAAAATGCCTGATGCTTGTAAAAGTGTGTGACACGTTTAAGCGTATTAAGGCTTTTTTACAAGTGTTAAGTGCTTGGGAATGAGTTCATTTTGCTTAGTGTTCACATGTATTTAGAAGCATCAAGCATTTTTTCTGCCAACACTCTGTTGCTCCTGGATGCACTGGTAGTGTTTTTTATTCTGCTTCTAAACTCCTCTAAAAGCCTTGAAGAAAAAATGAAGGAATCTGGACAGCCGCACTCCAATCCAACGTGACTTTTATTGGAAAAATAAAATGAAACAGGGGCAGCTAACGCGTTTCACACTTAAAAGTGCTTACTCTAAAAGCCTACGTATGTGTGCATGTACACATTGGTTACCATGCAGGTGTGTTAAGAGGCAGGAAAAAAACTCCAGATGCCCCTAGGAGCCGTTAAAAAATCGTCAAGTGTGCATAAAGCCTAATGTAGCATCACATTAAAGAATTGGTAAACTGCAATATAATAAATGTTTGCTTTTGGGTTTAATACCATTTGAAGCACAAATACTCTAAAGCCTCGTACACACGATCAGATATCCTATGGATTCTAATCCGATGGTTTTGTCCATCGGAAATCCGATTAAGCTGACTTCCATCAGTCTTGCCTACACACCATCAGTCAAAAAACCGACTGCACCAAAACGACGCGACGTACACCACGTATGACGGCACTATAAAGGGGAAGTTCAAATCGAATGGTGCCACCCTTTGGACTGCTTTTGCTGATTTCGTGTTACCGTGTGTTAGTGAAAGTTTGGTAAGAGCCGATTCGCGCTTTCAGTCTCCGTGCTTTGCAGATCGTTTCCTGGTGTTCAGTTTGTGCTTGTGGGTTTGTATTTGTGATTCAGTGCGTGCAGTCAGGTCGTTACTGCCTTGCAGTGCCTTCTTGGCCGTTCGTTACTGTTTTTCTGGTCGTTCTTCTCAGGCCTTGCTGTTCCTCGGTGCGTTCTGTTTGAGTTCGTTCTGACCAGCCGACCGGTTTAAAGCCATGTTTGAAGTACGTTCTCGTCGTAGAGCTCGTGCTGGCTATGGGCTTGGTGTTGCGGTTAACACTGTAACCCGAGTTCAGTCTGTGAACAGGGTGAGGAGGAGTTCATGGACCAAGAATTGGTTGCTCCAGCGGGACCAATTCTCTCATATGTCTCTGCTGCGGGAAATCCATGAGAATATTCCTGATGATTTCAGGAATTATCTCAGGATGACGGACCCCGTTTTTCACTGTCTGTTGGATTTGCTGTCCCCCTATATTACGAGGCAGGACACGGTGATTTGCCAGGCCATCACTGCCGAGCAGAGGCTTATTGCCGCGTTGAGATACCTGGCGACTGGGAGAAGCTTGCAGGACCTCAAGTTCTCAACAGGCATCTTCCCCCAAGCTCTTGGGATCGTTATCCCGGAAACGTGTTCTGCCATCATCCAGGTCCTGCAGAAGGACTATATGAAGGTAAGTTTTCTCCTTTAACATCATATTCTAGTTTTTGAATGTTTGCTAATGTATTGTATTTCTTTCCTCCTTCACAAATTACCCTGATTGTAATATGCTGGGAATGTCCCCTTTCTCCCCATGCATGGTTTTACTTATAATGGCTCTTTTTTTGGCCTACATGCCTATTTCCCTTCACTAACCTCTCCAGCATGCTATCCTGGGCCCAAACACACCTAGCCTAGTTTTTTCTTAACAATGTTTTTTGTCAGCGCCATAGTAGTTTTGAACCCCCCCTAAAATGTGTCCAAATGTTTTAGTTCACATTCAAGTTCAGCAGAGTGCTAGAGCTTTTTTTGGGGGGGGCACAAAATATTTTCAAATGGCCCATCAGCGGGGGTGAGTCATCTGATAAGTGGGCCTTCTATTTTTGTGTTTAAATACTCCCTCAAATAATAAATGTTATACTGATGTTGGCCAACAATGTCTTTGTGTAATCTGCTTGCAATGTAAAGTGCAAAAGTACTAATATATTCTTTTTGTTTGACTCCACAGTTTCCTTCAACACCACAGGATTGGCAGACTGTGGCTGCCCAATTTGCCCAGCGGTGGGACTTCCCCAACTGTGGAGGGGCAATTGATGGCAAGCATGACCACATATTGCCACCACCCCGTTCGGGGTCATACTATTATAACTATAAAGGTTTTAATAGTCTTGTGTTAATGGCGGTGGTGTCGGCACGGTATGAGTTCCTGTATGTGGACATGGGGAAGAACGGCTGGATGGCCGATGGCGGAGTATTCACGCAGACGGAGTTCGCTCACCGTCTGCAGTCTGGGGGCCTGGCACTGCCTCCAGATGCGGACAACGTGGATGGACTTCCTTTTGTTTTTATCGCGGATGAAGCCTTTGGACTGGGACCACACCTGATGCGACCGTTTCCCCAACGCACCCTCACCCCGGAGAGGAGGGGTTTTAATTACCGGCTGGCCAGAGCCCGGAGGGTTGTGGAGAATGCCTTTGGGATAATGGCCAGCTGGTTCCGCCTGTTTCAGACAGCTATCCACATGGCAGAATACAAACTCAACCACATAGTTTACTGCTGCTGCATATTGCACAATTTCTTGAGACAATACTCTGCAACATATTGGGATATCTACAGTTGGGCCTGAGGCCGGTCTATCTGAGATGAACATTCTGACCGGCCTGGACACTGCCCATACTGGCTTGGCCCCCCAAAGTGCCCGTGAAGTATGTGATAAATACGTTGAGTACTTCACGGGTAGGGGGGCCATCGCAATGCCAGACCATATCTGACCTTTTTTACCGAAAAATAAATGAAAAATATATATTTGAAAAACTTGTTTTGTCATTATTGCTTTTTTACTTTTTTAGTATGTGTCTCCCAGGTTCTTGTAGTGCCAAGTGTATTAGTCTTTAGTAAATAGCCACAATTGTCACAGTAAAAAACATGCATTTTGCATTTTCGGAACTGCTATTGAGCATAGAAAGAACAAGCCACACATTTTTGAGTGTCCAAAATATTTTTTACTCTGTGCACCACAGGTGCGTTTTTTATTTTTTATTAAATACAATGTAGAAAATTTTTGCTCCACATTTTGGAGAATAATAATATTTTTTGCTTTCTTTTGGTTTTGCATAAACATGCATGGGTCAAAATAGCAAACATATCAAAACAATGGAACTTACAAAGTTCAACATGAAAACGATAAATCTGAGATGGGGTGATGTCACCCCTGAACCATCCCAAATTTGAAGATGCACACAGTTGCTTGGTTGCCAAATGGGTCTTTTCAAAGTGAGCCCATGGCTAAAGTAAACATGTGCTATCTGCCATCATGGGGGATCAATGGACGTGCTTTGGGGGTGCAAACCCTTCCTCTCACCTACTTGAGTAGCGAGGAAGAGGTTGCACCCCCAAAACAGGGACATAGATATCCTGTGACGGCAGATAACACATGTTGACACACTGTATGCATCTTCCAATTTTGGCTGATGGGAAAACAAGTGCAAATGTTTGTTGCCAAAAAATACAAAATAACAGGGGGGGGGGGGGCTTCAGACTATTCGCCCCCAAAATATCTATAATGTTTTTATATTTTTGCTCAATCACATTCATCCTATTCCTCATAATGGCCATTTCGCTACTACATTCCATTATTTCTTGAATAAGTATTTTGGCACTAGCACTTGAGAATGGAGGAGTTGGAGTTTCAGACACACCACCACGTTCATCCCCTAAAAAAAAAAAGGGATTTAGAAATTTGCAGGCCTACATCTGTTTTTACCTTGAAGTTGTGGTGACCTGTTGTGGTGATAAGCTCCACCTCTCCTTCCTCCACCTCTCCTTCCTCCACCTCCACTTCCTCCACCTCCGTTTCCTCCACCTCTGCTTCCTCCACATGCTGATCTTGGGGTGCTTTTGCATCTTGGTTTTCTTTATGTGGTCTGTGCTTCCCAGGCTCCTCAGATTGGTGTCCTCCCAGTCTCCTCTCCCCTATGAGAATGAAACAAACAAAAGGTATCCTTTAGCACACAGAGATTTGAGGGCATAAATTGTAAACATTGCTTGGAAGTGGGGTCCAATTGTTAGTTTTGGCTAAGTTCCAAGATGAACACATGAGATTTTGTGAATTCGACAAAGCAGGAATACTTTTATTTTTGGACCAAAATAACACACATGGAGACACCCGAAGGTATCCACTGGAGCATCTGTGTGTGACACCCTAAAAAGCTTGTTCAGGTGGCCCACACTGTAGTGCTCCTGAGCTAAAAGCTGTGTAACCAGCTGCTTCAGTGTCCTCTCCTTTACCCAGAATCCAGTTTATCATTTCACATTCTATTTACTTACAATACATCATCTAGCCCACAATGTTTATAAACGTTGTTTTCATTCAAATATGCATGACCACATGTGGTTTACGTGTATATGTTTTTTTGAAGACGATCAATGTTTACTACGAAACATTACCAAATAAGTGGACACTCAACTTAACATAAAAGTTGACATTTTACAATGTGAAACCAGACAATCCAAACACATGTAGCAAAACATGCAAGAATAAATATTACAATTTGAAATAACACAGGAAATAAACTTTATTTTTCAAGGTTTTTTTTAAGCTTCCTATACTGCTCCGGCTCCTTCAGCTTCAGGTCAGACCACCTTTTACGGAGCTGCTCCTTGGATCTCCTGACCCCAAATTTCTGATAGAGACTCCTCGCCACTTTGTCCAGTATTTGAGACTTCCGGAGATTAGGGGTGTCGTATGGCCCATGCTTCCCATCGTAATCTTTCCTCCGCAGGATGTCCACCATCTCCGCCATCTCAGCAAATGACATATTAGTCGCCTTGTATCTTTTATTCCTGGATCGGGACGTTCCCGCCTCCGGGCTTTCCTCGTCGGTACTTAATAATAAAGCACGCACCTGTGTCACCGACATGTCGTCATCTCCCACTGTGCGCCGAACGAGAAGGGGCGGGGAAATGCAGAAAAAGAACGTCATGGGTGGGCAACGCGGGCGGAGTTACACACATGCGCAGGGTATATAAATGGGAAACAAGGTTATGGTTGCGCGGAGTAAGAACGACCGGAAGTGACGAAAAAAACCAACTAAGGTAAGAATGAAACTTGGGCCTGCAGTGGCCTATAATGGTTCCTGATTGTAAAGGCCTATATTGGGATAAGATTATGACAATTGAAGCTGACCTCTACTGTTTTTTTCTTGTGTTTTATCTTGCAGAAAGTAAAATGCATAAATTAAGGGAGCCAGACATTATGTTGTTATTCATCGAGAAATACAAAGAACTGCGCAACCTGTGGGAGCTCAAACATAGTTCTTACCACAAGAGTGGTGTACGTCGGGCAACAATTAACCAATTAGCGGAATATATGAAGACCTGGGTCCCAGAGGCTGACTACACTATGATGAACAATAAGATAAACAACTTGCGGAATGCTTACAAAAAAAGCTACACAGCAGTCCGCACTTCTATGAGATCAGGAGCAGCAGCAGACAAAGTAGTTCAGCCCAAGCTGTGGTGCTATAAGCATCTGCAATTTCTGGAAGACCAGATTGAGGCCATGGAATCACTTTCCAGCCTTCCCTCAACCCTTCCTTCCACCCTTCCCTCCAGCGTTCCTTCCATCCTTCCCTCCAGCGTTCCTTCCACCCTTCCCTCCACCCCTGCAGAGGGGGAGGAGGAGCCACCTGAGCTCGAAGAGCCGGATCTGCGCATCTTCAGCCAGGTATAGTATTTTCAAACATATTTATTGGCCTCAATGTACTATTGTGAACTAGTTTATTCTTCACAAATTAAATAATTAACCCCAAAAAAAACTAAAATAATAACTTAAAAAAAAGTGGCCAGAAATGATTGGTACAGTATATAAAAAAAAACGGGGTCAGAATGAAAGTATTTTCAATTTATTGAACATTTAAATTGCAACAGTCATGAGATAAAAATTGTGTGTGATTGATTCAACAAAATATCAAACTATGCCCCTTTTTTCTACACAGGATGAGGTCAGCAAGGAGCAAGAGGCTCAGGGATGTAGCAGGCAGGAGGAGACAGGGGTGAGTGGCAGTCAGGAGGAGGCAGGGCCAAGTGGCACTCAACAGGTCCCCAGGCCTAGTGGCAGCACACAGTCACAAGTGGCTCCCCTCCACGTCAGACCGAAAAAACATTGTCGGATGACACCGGTGGAGGAGGAGTCACTTCAGATAATTTGTGATGCTGCTGCTATCATGAGGGCCCCCCTCAACCCTGTTGAGGGCTTTAGTGCCTACCTGGCCGAAAAGTTGTTTCAAATGGAGGCGGGACAACGTGCCCTCTGTGAGCATCTGATATACACTGCCATTCACACGGGGGGGGGGGAAGGCGCAGCTGACAGAGGCTACTCATCTCTGCCATCCGGCGCTTCCTTCTCCTCCTTCTCTTCCTCCTCCTGTCACATTACCACCGACAGTGGCACAGCCTGCAAGGGTGCGTGGACGGGGCCATGGAACAAACGCTGGAGGGAAGCGTGGAGGGAAGGCTACAGGGAAGAGCAGAAGGTGATTCCCTGGCTTCAAGCTGCTCTTTCAGAAGTTGCAGTTTGTAAGAGTACCACAGCTTTGGATGATGTATGTCTTCGGCTGCTGCTCCTGATTTCATTCTGTTGTTTATTTTATTGTTCATCATAGTAATGTCTGCCTTTGGGGTCCAAAGTCTTAATATATTCCGCTAATTTTCCAATTGTTGCCCTTCGGGTTTATTTATATTTTTTGCCAGAATAGATGGAGATTTGATTTCAGCCAAAATACTTGCCTGATGTGTTTTTATTGTGAGTAGCAAGAACATTTCATAAATACAATGTGTAATTAACAAGGGACACCAACCTCCTTGAGGGAAAAATAAAATAAACATATGTTGTTGGGAGAACTTGACACCAAAAAAAAAGGCCACAAGCAAAAAAAAAAAGATCTGGATTCTAAATCATTTTTTTCAATTAGTGAGGTCTGGCTTTAAGAATATATCAAATTATTCATGAGATCACAAGAAACAATAAAGAAATACGTTTGTCAGAACTCGGGATAAATATCTGCAGCAAAAAATACATTTTGAACACCATTCTAAAGAAGAAAACAATGCGCTGCATTAAACGAGGCAATAATTTGCAGAAGGACGAATGTGTTCTCTCCATTAGGAATGCTAGTTTTACCAGAATGTCTCCTAATTCAGTCTGAGCATGCGTGGGTTTTTTATCCGATGGACTTGCCCATAGACGATCGGATTTTGCGATCGGTTTTTATTCCATCGGAAAAATTTAAAACATGTTTTATTTTTTAAAACCAATGGAAAAAAGACAGATGGGTCCCATACACGATCGGTTTGTCCAATGAAAAAAGTCCATCGGACTGTTTTCATCTGTAAAACCGATCGTGTGTACAGGGCTTAAGGGCCCTTTCACACCTGAGTGATTGTCTGCTTGAACCTTGAAGCTCAAAAACGCTGGAGGAGAAAAAATCAATTACTCTCTATGGAGATGGTTCACATCTCCACTCCATGTCGTCTGAAACTCAAAAAAGTTCTGGAACTTTTATTGTCGCTCGAATCGGGCTGATTTGGGTGTTTTTAGCGCATTTGCATTCCCATAGAAATGAATGGACACGCTGCATACAAACACGCAAAGTCAAGCAAGAATGCGCCAAAATTGTGCATTAAAATGCGCGGAAAAATGCCGGAAAAGCGCTCACATAGGCGTCCGGTCTAGATCTGTCTGTCAGTTTTTCAGATGGCTCCAGACTGATCATCTGTGTACATCCGCCTATATTCGTGTCCATTCAGGTAAGTTTTTTTAACTGGAACAAAGTTACACCCTTTTTTATTTAGATGGATCTGAATGGATGTAAACAGATTCTGCTCATTTACATCTATTCCATTTTAGCTTATGCTTTTGTCACTGATGATTATATAAAAATAAAAAATAAAAGATGCAAAAACATATTTAGACTAATATAAACTGAACTGAACTGAACTGAAGATGGATGTACAAACTGATGTAAACTGAATCAGTTTTTCTAGCAAAAACGTGACTGAGCAGATGACAACGAAGATGTGTAAAGGGACCCTAAAGCAGGACCATAAACAGAATAAAATCCAGCTGAGGTGGCCGATTTCTTATCCTTCTATGGGCAGGTTGGTTGTCCTGCAGTCGATCCATTGATCAACATCAGGACAACCAGCCTGTCAGGTTTCTTTCACGATATTCGCCAGCAGTGATCATTGTATTCTACAGGAGAGGAAGGCTCTCCGTGCTCTCTCCTGACAGAACACAATAGCACTGCGGGAGGGATTCTCCCATCAACACTGACTGTATTGATGGGGGAATCAAGCTATTTTTTTCCCGTTTCAACCTGTGTTTGAAGGAGAAAACATTGCATAATATATGTGTAGCACACAGATCCTTTTTCTTCTGCTTACCTGCTTGCAGAGTAGGGCACACCATGCCACATGCCCGTATCCTCCTGGTATAAGAGGTTGAGCGGTGTTCATACAATTTTTTGGGTCCTTCAGCGAGTTACCTCCCTCCATTGGTTCTCGTCCCTAGAGTGTAGGGAAAAGTCTATTCTTTCTCTTAAAAGAAGGCCAATGTCCAGACTGTTTAAACTCTAACAAACAAGTTTATTTTTCTTGCTTGGAACTTAGTGGGGAAAAGTTGAAGATAGAGATAGAGTTGGGTAGGGAGGTAGGTTCAGGCACGCGGCACCCATTTACCCTATTCTCCACTCAAGCCTGAGTTGGTATTGCTCACCCGGATAGATCCCTCTCACAGTACTAGCATCCGGAGAGAAGCACGAACAGTTACTTTAGATTTCGTTCCCTTCAAAGACAAGTTCAGGAGATCCTCTGCCACAGAATCCTTTAGTTCCTGAATCTAGAACTCTCTAGCGCCCGCAACTTTTAGAAACCATAAGTGCCAAGGGGCACATCACAGGAGCTATTGTGCAACTCACAGAATCCTTCCCTCTGATAGGCAAGCAGGCCTCTCCCGAGACAGTGACTTCCTTCACCGATCCTCCGAACAGGTCTTCCCCTGGTTTCCTCTCTTTCAGAGCGGGCCACCCTCCCTCGGGTACCCTGGAACTCCGATGGTTTGGTTGTAGACCCAGTTGAAGGTAATGAGCCTACCTGGAACACTATAGCCTCGGGATGAAGGTGCCCGAGACTTCTCAACCAATTCACGCACCCCTGGCCAGCAGGGCCAACGAGCGACTCTCGCCACCAGGGGTTCCCCCTTGGAATCCCCCGGCCAATCTCCTCCACCTCATGGCGTCTGCCCCTTATGTAGACCACGCCCACTGTATGGCTGCCGAGAGAGGACACCCAATCACGATACAATGCCACCTGTGGTTCGACCCAAGACCTGGGCAACAGCGCCACCTGCAGGTCAAGGGAAACTATACACCCAGGCAACACCACAGCAGAGCAGAGTCCAATCTAGAGAATCAGAAAACCTGAGCCAAACTATTGTCCAGGCTGCCCTTAAATTTAAGGCACAGCGACCCCAATTTTGGGGGTCCGCTACACATGGCATGCCTAAAGGAAAGTGTATTTAGTTTACATCAGTTTCTACATCTGTCTTCAGTTCAGTTTAAATTCGTTTTCACTTAAGTTCAATTTAGTTCAGTTTTAATTCAGTTCAGTTTACATTTTTTTTTTTTTATTATTGTTGCAGAAACCAATCATAGGTTGCTAAAGTATAAACAAAAAATATTTCTTGCCTAAAAAAATTTACATAAACAGAACGGACATATGTAAATGGATGGCATCCGCTTAAATCTGTTCAGATCTGTCTAGATGGAAAAGCATGGAGCCTTGTTCTGTTAAAAAAATGGACTTGAACGGACATGGATGGAGGCCGATCATCCGTTTACATCCGCCCATAGACATGTATTGTGGTTCAGACTGGATGCACCTGAAAAACTGACAGATAGATCCAGACTGAATGATCCTGTGAAATGGCCCTTACAGTGCTTGAAGCACAAATGATTGGCATTGTTTGCATAGATGTACACAAAATTTAGTCCATGTAAACGGTAGTAAAGTAGTGCTTGAACCAAAGACTACCGATGCAAGCTCTGCTGACTGTTATTATTTACTCTGTTGATATTACTTTGCTGTCATATGTAGGATTTATTATGTAATTCCAATTATCACAAAACAGTTATGATTTTGTTGGCTGCTTTAATTTTAATGTGGAACCTTGCTGCACTGTGTTTTCTTTTAGTCTAGTCCAGTTTCTTTATTCTTTAAAAATACAGTATATCTGATTATGACAATAGGTGTGCGAAACATGACTTTGAAAAATTCCAATTTGAAACATATGTGCATTTAGGTCTTACATTGGCTAGTAAAATGCCAGAGCATGCAATTTATGTTACTTTAGCAATCTTAAAAGAAACTTCTATTTCAGATGTGAGACTGTGTTTACTAACCAATCCGCAGCTTACTCACCAGGAGAAGCCAATAAATTATCTTCAAACACAATGTAGTGCTGTAAAATGAAAGCAGTATATAAATAGATTATTTCCCCAAATCTAACACTAAGATCCAGGCCATGAGCTGAAAATATGACTTCTTTATGTTTTAAAATGTACCATATTCTATTTCAGTTGAGTACAGTTCTGCTACTTTGTTAAAAAAAAAGAAATGGATATAATTTTTTTTATTATATTTATTTAAAATTATAAGACTGTATTTTTGTATTTTACACAAATGAAAAGCCTAGTTAGAAAACCAGATGCAGGTGCATCTTAAAGAGGAACAGACGTCTAGAAGCTGTGATAAAAAAAAAGGGGTTGGTAGAGAACAAAGAACTAGTCACTGGGATTCCCTGCAATCTACTGGCCTACCGTGCCTTGTTTTGTACGGGGTCTTTATTTTGAGACTGCCATCTTCAAAGAGACAGGGCTTTGTTTCCCCATGTCAGAGAATCCAGCAAGGAGAAAAGTTCGTTTTAATTGTAACCACATCACCAAATCTCATTCCAAATCTCAAGAGTAGCAGTCAGAGGACCAGTGTCTCTCTCACACAGTAAATACACTGCTATGAGCCAGTAGACATACTATATACACATACCAAAAAGTGCACTGCTACATTTAGGAAGGAATTTCAGATAATTTCTTTCTGCAGACACCCAGCGGGTAAGCTCCGCCCACGCATGGCCTAAGATTGGCGTAATTCCTTCTGTCGCGCGGGCCTTGTGCGTAGGGCGGGGCTTCTCTTACATTCCCAGACCTGGCAATGCCGGATACCTGGTGAATGTACACCCGCCGGTGATGCGGCAACGCGTGGCATCATCACATCCCCGGTGGCTGGGCCGTTTGAAGGAATTTGGGGGCCCCAAGCAAAATGGACATGGAGGCCCCCCCAACCCCCCCCCCCCCCCCCCCCGCGGACACTCACGCAAAGCCTACAGGAACCACAGCATAGCGATACAGTTTAAGCTCATGCACACTTTATATAAATAAAAAAGGTTTACAGTGCAAATACTGCTGTTGCATATAATCCAACATACTTAAAACACATACACACTCACATTAACATTAAGATGCTGCTTAGGACTTTTTATGGACAGTGGGATGGACAGGGGGACCGTGGGATGGACAGGGGGACTCTGCACTGTAATATCCACATCATCTCCCCCTGTAATGTCCACATCTCCCCCACTGTAATATCCAGATCTCCCCCCTGTACTGTCCACATCTCCCCCTGTACTGTCCACATCTCCCCCTGTAATGTCCACTGTTAAAATAATAAAAATATTCAAAAATAATTATGGAGCGATAAAGTCTCTAATAGTTCCACAAATAAAATAGTAAATAAGTTTTCTTGAAAAGTAGTAAAGAATCTGTCAGTCTTTCTATGGCTCCACAAGCATGTACTTGCACATGATTTCTGTTCTGTCCAGTAATCCAGGCCAGGATTAGGATCCCTGAATATTCGTGCGCTTTTCTCCTGTAAACAACTTCCTGGTCAACATTTCTCCAATAGTGGGGATTGGGATGGAGAAGCAGGCTGCTGTGACCAGGAAGTTGTTTGCAGCCGCGCACTAATATTCAGGGATCCTGATCTGGCTGAATTACTGGACAGAAGAACAGAAATCATGTACAAGTACATGCTTGTGGAGCCAAAGAAAGACAGATTCTTTACTACTTTTCAAGAAAATTTATTTACTTTTTTATTTGTGGAACTATTAGAGACTTTATCACTCCATTAAAAAGTCATTCACTGACTTACCCTTTCCAGAGGCGCTGTCTGGCTGGGGCAAAATATGATCCGACCGCAATGGGAGTTGTAGCACGCCTGCGCTGCCCTCCTGAGTGACTGTGACTGACACTGACTCCTCCCCCCAGGAGCAGGGAGCATCAGCACGTAGCCGCCGTTGTGGACTACAACTCCCATAAGCAATAGCGGCGGCCTGTCACCGCCGGGTGTACCAAGATGGCCGCCGCTCCGGAGCTAGGCCGAAGCCGCGGCCTTTCCTAAGGCTGCAATCCGCGGATCGGCTCCGGGCGAAAATCGAGGACAGTGACAGGCAGCAGGCTGGGGCCCCAGGCCAGCTCGGGGCCTCAAGCAATTGCTTGTTTTGCCTGTCCTGTTCCGACGGCCCTGCCCGGTGGGCGTGGCTACATCGTGCGCCTCTGCGTCAGGGAGGTGCCTCTCAGCCCCTAGTCAGCTGTCTCTCAGCTGTGTGGAGGGGCTGATCTCCATAGCCTAAAAACGACTTTGATTGACAATCTTACTATCTAAGGTGCAGACTCTCTGCTGGCAAACTGTCAGAGAGATGCCTCCCAGCCCCCTAATTAAATGTTTCTCAGCTGTGTGGATAGCCTGATCCCTGTAGCTCAATAACCACCATGATTGGAAAATCTTCCTATTTACAAAGCCATCCACAACTCTGCCCCGAGCTACATCACCAATCTTGTCTCCAAACATATCCCAAACTGTCCTCTCCGCTCTTCTCAAGACCTCCTACTGTCAAGCTCTCTCGTCTCCTCCTCCCATACTCGTCTCCAGGATTTCTCCAGAGCCTCTCCCATCCTCTGGAACTCACTACCTCAACCTGTCCGGCTATCCCCTACTCTTGCTACCTTCAGTCGATCCCTGAAAACTCACCTCTTCGGGCAAGCCTATCACGTCTCCAACTAATCTTTTACCACTTCCGTCAGCTCATTCCCCACAGTTACAACCTTTTTTACCACCTGCCTCACCCTATTAGATTGTAAGCACTTCTGAGCAGGGCCCTCTTAATCCTCTTGTATTTTATTGTATTGTAACTGTATCGTCTCCCTTTTTTATTGTAAAGCGCTGCGTAAACTGTTGGCGCTATATAAATCCTGTATAATAATAATAATAATAATAATAATATTTAAGGTGCAGACTCTCTGCTGGCAAACTGTCAGTCTTCTGACTGCTGCCGTGAGGTCTGCATCCTGTGACTATACTACAGCTTGAAAGGTAAATAACATTCTTCCTGTCTGAATGGAGATTACTTCCTCCACTCAGCCTGTTCATTCCCTTTACTCTTTTTTTTTTTTTTCACATTTATTAAAGGTTTATTGAAAACAAGATAGAGATGGGTAAGCAAAAAAAAAAAAAACGGAACAGAACATTCGCAGATGCAACTGCACAATAGGTACACTTATCCACAAATTAGGCAAGTCAGAATGCAACAGAGTAACTGAGACCACAATATTCTAACTCAAGGTGACCAGAGGACGTGAGCATCGGATATATTGGAGAGAAAAACAAGATAAAAAGAGAGACATGGTCACAAGTTCAGCTGGATCAACAAGGATGACCGTCGAAATGAGTTAACAATAGGACTTATGATGAATCTAGGATGTGATCTTCGAATATCAATTATGAGGGGCAGTCGCGTTCACAGCATGTAAGAAGAAAGGGAAAGAAAAAACTAAAATGGAAAACAAAGACAGAACAGAGAGTAAAGAGCTAAAAGGTGGGGAGGGGGGAGGGGGGGGGGATATGGCCAGAGCCCTGGCCCGAGAAAAGGTAGAGAGAAAGGAAGACCCCCGGCCTCAGAGATACCGCCGCAAACCAGTGGGGGGATGTAGGAGCGGGAGACACCCATGCATCACCTACTCTGCCCCCTCGCCGGGAACCCCGGGAGATGAGGCAGACATAATATCTGAGTACGCAGTCGAGTACCTGAATATCAACCATGGTTGCCAGATAGTGCAAAATTTATCCACCACGTCGGTGGCTTGGGTCAAGGTCTCCTCCATCTCGCAAACCACCGAGACCCTTTTCAGCCACTCAGCAGTGGAAGGAACCCTCTGTGATCTCCAGTAGAGCGGGATCAAAGACTTGGCCGCATTTAGCAAATGTCTCGTTAAGGAGTTTTTGTACCTCCCCAAAGAGACATTCGTGATGTGGAGCAGGCAGGAGGCCGCATTCAACACGATCTTGGTTTCGGTGATCTGCGAGACCAGAAGTCTGACCCTCTCCCAGAACGGAGCAATTCGTGGGCATTGCCACCAAATGTGGAGCAGCGTACCCACGTCTTGATGGCATCTCCAGCAGGTGGCTGGTATCTGTGGGTTCCATCTATGTATCTTGGCTGGGGTATTGTACCAGTGTGTCAACAGTTTAAATGCTGTTTCCTGCGTCTTAGTACTTATAGAGCACTTATGGGTCATAATGCATGCATACCTCCATTGTTTAGGGGAAATCCCCATCTGAAGCTCCTCCGCCCATCTCGCTCTGAGTTTATCAACGGACCTGTATTTCAAATTTTGAAGCCACGAGTAATTCAATGACGTAGTTCTCACACTTGTGTCACCCAGCTGACAAATCGACTCAAAGGTCTCTAAAGGTCTATGTAATTTGCTCCTGACAGACTTATTCCCCAGGTAGCTACGTAGTTGGAGATACTCCCAAAGGGTCATGTGTGGGAGTTGTGTATCAGTTTTAAGTACCGTCCAGTCTTTCACAGTTCCCCCCGTAATGCAGTCGCCTACCAGCAAAGGTTGAGGACGAGTCTTGGATTGGAAATGCGGGTTGTTTAGACCTGGGACGAAGTCGGGGTTATCTTTCAGTGGCGTCAGGGGACTAGGTTGTGAGGAAAAGGAAAGGTGTTTGGTCAGATTGTAGAAAAGTCTTAACGTGCTACCAGTAAGGGGGTGATGTTTGACACTGCTCGGTAAACTATTCCAAGGGATCCATGGGGCAAATTTAAGGGGAACGGGGGATAATGCTTCCTCTAGAGAGACCCAATCTTTAGCTGCCCCATGACAATGCCAATCTACGACTCTAGTCAAGTGAGTGGCCTGGTAGTAGGACCTAAAGTCTGGTATTCCCATTCCACCCTGAACTTTAGGCTTCATCAGGTATGCGAACCCAATCCTGGGCTTTTGCGAATTCCATAGAAATCTTAGGATAACGCTCCTGAGTGTAGTGAAAAAGGAAGCAGGTATCTGAAGTGGGATGGCATGCAAGAGGTAGAGCAGTCTGGGGAGGATAGTCATCTTGATTATGGCCGCACGACCAAACCAAGAGAAGTAACCCGACTGCCATCTAAGTAAGTCTTCTCTGATTTTCTTAAGGAACTCCGGGAAATTACAACCAAACATGTCTCCTAATCTAGGCGTGAGCCAAATTCCCAGATATTTCAGGGCCTTCGGTTCCCATCTGAAGGGGGAGGCAGCCACTACCCGTTTCAGCAATCGCTCAGGAAGTGAGACATTCAGGGCTTCCGACTTAGAGTAGTTTATCTTAAGATTTGAAACGTAGCTATAATTGGCAAACTCCTGCATCAAATTTGGCAAGGAGATTATAGGGTTAGATAAAAAGAAAAGCAAATCATCCGCATAGGCGGCCACTTTGTATTCTTTAGTCGACACTCTGAAGCCCTGGATGTCTGTATTAGCTCTAACCATTCTAAGAAAGGGCTCAAGGGATAAAATGAACAATAGAGGGGACAGTGGACATCCCTGTCTTGTGCCATTAGTTATCAGAACTTTATCTGAAAAGGTACCATTGATTTTTAATCGAGCCGTAGGGGACTGATATAGAGCAGAGATCCTGGCTAGCATATGTGGCCCCAGTCCTATCTTCGTGCAAGTGGCTAGCATAAAGTCCCAGGCCACGCGGTCGAAGGCCTTCTCCGCATCCGTGGACAGGAGAAGGCCCTCTATCTTCCCAGCGTAAGCCGCATTAGACAACAGCATTGCCTTGATCACGTTGTCTTTAGCCTCTCGGCCAGGCATGAAACCCACCTGATCTGGATCGATAAGATTCGACAACATGGGACTTAATCTGGAGGCCAGAATCTTTGCGTACAATTTGACGTCTAGGTTTAGTAATGAAATCGGGCGGTAGCTGGAGCACTCCGCTGGGTCTTTACCCGGTTTGTGGATCACTGTGATATAAGCCGAAAGAAAGTCTGGGGTAACCCGTCTGGGAGCGGATAATGAGTTCAACGCAGCTGTAAGTGGTGTTACTATAAGCTGAGAAAAAGTCTTATAATAGATAGAGGTGTAGCCATCAGGGCCAGGACTTTTACCCGGTTTCAGCTGCTTAATGGCGAGTTCAACCTCTGAAGACGAGAGTCGCACCTCCAAAAGTGCAATGTCCGAGTCAGAAAGAGCAGGCATTCCACTTTTAGTTAAATAATCCTCCACCATCTGAGCCCTATCACCCCCCGGAGACCCTCCTTTGTGTTGAGGTGGTAGGTTATACAACTTTGTGTAAAAATCATGAAAATGTTGTGCTATCTCTTCCGTGGCCACATCCAGCTTACCATCATGTCTCCTGATACCCGAAATTAGGTTTCTAGCATTCTGTTCTCTCAGTGCCCTCGCGAGGAGCTTACCAGGTTTGTTCCCAGACTCATAATAGATTTTCTTTTTGAAAAATAAAAGACGCCTTGATCTAGTATCAAAGAGCTGTTGGAGGTCTTTCCTGAGATCTAGAAGCTCAGTCGCCGTGTTCGTGCTAAGAGACTGTTTATGGAGGTTTTCTAGTTGTTTGATTTTACTCGTTATGGTGACTATTTGTCCCTCCCTATCTCTTTTCCGGATTGCTCCCATTCTGATAAGTTCCCCCCTCAGGGTACATTTGTGAGCCTCCCAGACCACTAGTGGATCTATACCTGGGGTGGAGTTCCGCAAGAAGAAGTCCTTGATTGAGGAGGTCAAGGTCACCAGTAAGTCAGGGTCTGTTAGTAAGGACGCATTCAGACGCCACGACTGGGAGCGTGAGGGGGGGGTAAGTCCATTCAAGGTTAATGAGATTGGCGCATGGTCAGAGAAAGACTTGAAGCCTATATGTGTCTCTGAGACTCGGGTTAAATCCCGTTGGGATATGAAGAGGTAGTCAATGCGGGAGTGTCTGTTGTGTGGAGGTGAGAAGAACGTGAAGTCTTTGTCTTCAGGATGATCAAACCGCCACGTGTCAATAAGTTGTAAGCTTTGGAGTAGGGTCTTGATCCTCTTAAGGATCCTGTAAGTAATGCATGTTTTCCCATTAGAGGTGTCAACGGACGGATTGAGAGGGACATTAAAGTCGCCCCCCAGAATCAAGCAACCCGAAGTAGATCCCAGGAGCTCTCGCACTATATGATGACAGAAGGTCACATGGGACCTATTCGGGAAATAAACATTGGCCAGTGTCAGAGGCGTGTTGTTGTATAGGCCCTTCAAAAAAACAAATCTACCCTTGGGATCTATTAGCTTCTCCTGCAGGGTAAAAGGGGCGTTTTTGCTTATCAGGGTGGTAACACCCTTTGTCTTGGAGTCGTCATTGGTGGCATGATATGCTTCTGTAAAAAAGGCGTTTGTCAGACTGGGGACATGATGCGTTCTAAAGTGGGTTTCCTGCAAAAACACAAAGTGTGGTCTACATTTCGTGAGCTCCCGTAATAGCGTGGAGCGTCTCTCGGGAATATTCATACCTTTAACATTGTGTGAAATCACGAGCGGACCTCGGCCGAGGTCGGAGTAGGCCATGTTGAAGGATCAGAGCGAGATGAGCCGGAGTACGCCTACAAGACAAAACTGTCACAGTATAGTCAACAGCAGTACCCCAGAGTAAACCAAAGGCCAAATATATTCTAAAAGAAAAAAAAAAAAGAAAAAAAGAAAAAAAAGGGGTTTAGGAAGAAGAGGAAAGAGGGAGATAAGAGAAATGGGAGATGACAGAGAGAATCAGAGAATTCCCCGATCAGGCAGAACACACTGTCCTGAATAAGGAGTAAATTAGCGCGTCCAGGTCTGAACTGGCAGCCCCGGACACACTTGGTGGGGGAAGCGGGAGGCGCCCAACCACAAGGGCCTGGACCGGACTGGGCAACAACCGTCGACCACCCCAATCCAGAAAAATAAAAAATGTAAACGTAACACACAGCAAGGTATAGAAAAACAAATAAATGCAGTGCAACATGACACACACACACAGCCTGCATGGAAAACAATAAACTGAAATATGCTGGTCCGAACCTGAGCTCAGAACACAGCATATCCACTCAACCCAGAAAGAGAGTGCACAACTGAATCAGTGGGCAGTAAACATTTCAGGAGAGTTGATCTGTGGCAACCCAGGGTCGCCCCCTCTTCATCTAAACATAGAGAGAAGTAGGCCCCCACCCGACCCCAATCCCCCCAGTAACCCCAGGTAGTATCACTGAAGCTTAATATCGAAAAAGAGTTCAACGTCAGTTGCATCCGGGTGTGAGAATCGACAAATAAGAGCCCACATTATAGTCGGCAACCTGGGGAAGGATGAGGGGACAGCTCCAGAGACAATGTCCCGGAAGGGGGGTGGGGAGGCGGAAAAAAGGGGGGGATAGGAATGAGGGGGGGAATGAGGGGAGGGGGGGAGGTGGGGGGAGGGGCAAGGAGGGGAGGGAAAGGGTGGGGGGGAAGAGGAGGAAAGGGAGGATGGGTAGGAGGGGAGAGGGAGGGAGGGTAGGAGGGGAGAGGGGGGGAAGGGGGGGAGGAGGAGGGGGAGATGGGGGAGGGGGGTACGAGACCCCCTGGTACCACTACAAGTCACATGAAGTTGTCTTCTCCCAAGTTAGCTGAGTCTAGTCAATCCAACATTCAAGCCCGGGCGAGAGCATAACTGGAATCTGTCTCAGAAATGGGTGAACTAGGAAACATGAACATCAAACGGAGCAGAGAGGGATTCGAAGGTCCTGATTTATGCTTCCACTTGTTCTCTGCGAACATCCCTTGACGATCTAGGTGTTCCAGCCAAGGAGCCCCCGGGGCGATACGGCTTCTGCTTCTTAAAGAGCCTCTTGTCTGGAGTAGAGTGAGGAGATCTTGAGGGTGATCTGTCACGGGGTGGATCCTGGAATTCTGCATACCAATCGGGCAAGGAGATTGGATCCAATCCCAAAGCTGCACAGAAGACAGGTAACTCATCAGGTTCTCGCAAAACGTGCTGGATTCCATTGAAATAGACTGTTAAGGCGAATGGGAACTTCCAGGTGTATTTCAAATCGCACTCCCGTAATTTCACCAGCAGAGGGCGCAAAGCTCTTCTGTTTCGCAGGGTGATCTGCGAGAGATCCTGAAACAATAAGATGTGGGCCCCATTAAACACAATCTGTTCAGATCTCCTGGCCTTGCGCATAATCTCCTCCTTCAGAGTGAAACTCTGAAGGCAGCAAACAATGTCACGGGGCGGCGCAGAGTCCGGGCCCTTAGGTCTAAGTGCTCTGTGAGCTCTTATGAATTCAATCTCTGTTTCTTCCTGCCGTTCAAGCACGCTATTGAATACTCTCTGTAGAGCAGGGACAATTTGGGGGGGTTCCACCGACTCTGGGATCCCTCTCACACGGACATTATTTCTCCTCCCCCTATTATCCAAGTCCTCCAAATGTCTGTTTATTTCAATAAAGTGGTGATTGTGGGATATAGTAATCTTCTCTAGCCGGCGAATCGCCTTGTCCCTGTGCTTCCCTGCAGACTCTGCTGCCGCCATTTTCTCATTCAGGGACAACAGGTTTGATTTCAGGTCCGTAATGGCGGCGGAGAACGTGGACTTAATGTCAGCCGCGATCACGGACATTGCTGCGAGCGTGACGGGCTGATCGGGGAGTGCTGAGCCCCTACCTGTGTCTTCAGGAGCAGACTGGGAATCCTCGCTGTACTCCTCCTCGAGTTGGTCCGGCGCCATTTTAGGTATCCCCACGTTGTGGCTGCGGGTCCCTGTTTGAGCTTTAAACAGGTCCGGGATGTTCCTCGAGGTGGATCCTCGCCTCGAGCGTGAGTTCGGGGTGTTGTATAGCCGCTTGCCCGGCATCTGAGGTCGTTGGGTCGGGCGGAATAGCAAATGCAGGCTGCGTGTGTGCTGGAGCTCTCCTACTGTGCGACCATGTTCGTTGCGCGCCAAGCCACGCCTCCCTTTACTCTTATGCTTTTTACCTGTACATGGGACTAATTCAAAGTACCCCTCTCTACCAATTTCAGTTTGAACAACACCCTTTTGCTGCTAGTCACACAAGCAGGCGCCTCTTGTGAATGCATTGCAGTGTCTGGCCCTGAGTCTCTGCACGCCCATCTTTGTGGACCCCTCAGCCAATTTGCATTACCAATGCTGTTTGTTTTCATCTTGCCACAATTTAAAGTGAATCGTATCTATGTAAGTACCCTTAGGCTCCATGTACACAGAAGCTGATAAACTGCAGTTTATTGGCGTTTTGGCGTTTTTTTTTAAAAGCCTATTAACTGCACTCTATGTTAGCCTATGTGTTCATGTACACATAATGTTTTTTAGCTTTAATGAGCAGTGGAGTTAATGGGCTTTTTTCTGAACGCAAGAAATTTGCGTTCAAAGTGCCGTTTTTTGGCAGAAAAAATGCAAAAAAACGCAAAACGCCGAAAAACGCTCATAAATGCTCAAAAACGCTGGCCGCAAGCGTTTTTTTAGGGTTTTTTGGTCCATTGAAAAAAAAATATATATATATTTTTTTTAAACAAAAAAACCCTACACTGAAAAAACGCTAATAAAAGCTAGTAAAAAAACACTGATAAAAGCTAGCTTTTTCTGCTGCTTTAAAAACTACTGTTTTTGAGCTTCTGTGTACATGGAGCCTTAATCTCAAGTACTAATTACTATGTAAAGTAACAATGCATAATGTTTCAATGCAAAAAATTATACAAATATTGTTATACAACTACATTTACGTTACAGACAAGAAGTAAATCACCCACTGTTCAAGCCTCCTCTGATGAAGGAATATTACATATTATTGTGAACCTCCGAAACTTGTTGGGATGTTATGCTGTAATTCTGTCCGCCTGACCCTAATCGTTTTTGTGCAGTGCATTGTAAGCTTTTGGGTTGATACCAAATACCTTGTACATGATTGATTAATTTATTCCATTTTAAATGATTCTTGTACATTTCTATATTTCTATGAATATATCTTTTCTATTATTAATAAAACTAACACTTATGTGCGTTTTTTTTTTATATATATGTTTACTCTCCTCAACATTTCTTCTGCCTTAAAAGTCCTAAGGGGCAACTCCCTGTTTACTAGTTTCACATTTATCTCGAGAATTTAATAACAAATCTGTTCTACTGAGTCTATATTGATTCCCTATTTGAGCTATGCGGATAGAATGTTATTGATTTTAAGTGAAAAATGTGATTATGTAAGCCATTGCAAAGTGACAACAACTGAATTAGCTTCCAAAGTAACATATGGAGACACATTTGACATTGGGTTGATTATATGTGGCTTAAATTGAGCCTGACTGTGTTTCAATTAGGATCAGCAGCTCACAAATAGTGAACAAACACAGCTGTGAATGACAGGTGATAATGCAGCGGGTTAGGAAAAAAGCAATGAGCGTCTTGTTGACCAATAGGAATCGCCCTGAGGAAGTCACGTGACCCTGTGATGTAATGCGTCAGGGAGGGGCATATGTTGGAACAAGACGCTGAGATACCCATTAGCAAAGCACGGAGCTGTTGTCACAGAGTTGTGGATTTAACCTCCCTGGCAGTTTTCTCGAGTGTGGCTCAGGGTTAAATTTCAGTACCATTAGCGGTAACCCCGAGCCACACTCGGATTGCATTGTAGGATCCTGGTGCAGTATACTCACCTTGTCCCCAGGATCCTGTGATGTCCCCCCGATGTGTCCACAGGCTGTGTTCTCCGCTCGATGCTCTGTGTGCCAGGCTCCGTTCCCTGCGAGCGGCGCGACGCATCAGGGCGCAGCCAGGCGGCAAATTCAAAAATGACTGAATTCATAATGCATACAGTACACTGTAATCTTACAGATTAAATTACTGTATGAAATTATTTCATATCCCATTTGTCCCTAGTGTTTTGTCCAGTGCCCTGCATGCAGTTTTATATTATATATTCTGTTCTTTCTGCCTGGAAACTTGAGATTGTCCATAGCAACCAAAAAGTGTCCCTTTATGTCAAAAGTGGTTTGAGACCAGCTAGAAAACAGCGATAGTAAAAAAGAACACTTGCAGAATTGAGCGATAGTGAATAGTGGGGAAATTTATTTTATTATAATTATTATTATTATTATTTTATTTTTTATAATTATTTATAGTTATTATATTATAATTCATGATTTTGTGTTTCAAACTTTATCATACCCGGGATGTCTACTAGACTCTTGTTTGGACAGATTTAAGTGTGTTATTACTAAGAATTACAGGCCTAAAATATAAAACGCCAAATTTCTATGCAAAACAATTGTACCGCTTTGAGACGTAAAAACTGACATAATCATACCGCCAGGGTGGTTAAATAACTCTGTACGGGGGGCGTGTCCTGACGGCGTGTGTGGATGGCTGCTTGAATCCACAGCTCTGCAGTAGAACCAGCTCCAGCGACCCCGCAGCGACTCCAAAGAAGGACAAAAACTCCCCACAAGCTGCCTAAACATCCAGGCACATTGTGCAGCTATGCTAAAGCGAAGGAAGACGACTTCACTCCCCAGAAAACTGACGGATTACTATCCCTCAGCAGCTCTGACAAACAGCCAAGATGGCGCCGGCATAAGCTGGGATACAACAGCGCGGCTCTCCTCCTCTCCTCACAACCTGAATGCTGCGATGTCTCCAGGAACACAGCAGTACTCCGACACCCAGGGTGAGTGCTCTCCTCCTAACTCCCCCACAACTTCCAGCCCTGCCAAGTCCAGACTCAGAACGGATGAGCCTGAGCAGATGCAGCATGTCAAGTCACCATGCCTGTTCTCCCTTCCCCCACCGCAGCAATCATCTGTATTAGATGCGTTCCCTGCCTCTGACCAGCCCCTGTCAGAAAATACAATGAAAAATATGCTTCTCTCACTGAGGCAAACATTGTATACAGACTTATCCTCTGCTGTCTCCTCTCTATCCATAACAGTGACTCAGCATGACCAAGCTATAGCCCACATGGAATCTAAAATGGGAGACATACTCACTGCCCATAATGAGCTAGTGGATGGCTTTGCAGATCATGAAGATGAGCTTCAATTAATTAATTTAAAGCTCGCGGATTTAGAGGACCGTTCCAGAAGGAACAATATTAAATTTCGCAATGTCCCTGAGTCGATCCAACCGTCAGATCTGACGCAATTTCTGCAATCCCTGATGCAAGCCCTTGTACCTGATCTGACATCCCGTGACTTGGAAATTGACAGGGCACACAGACTCCCCAAGCCGTCTCACCTACCTCCTTCCACCCCTAGGGATGTCCTGGCCCGAATCCACTTTTTCACAGCGAAGGAGAGAGTCATATATGCAGCCAAAAGAGCACCGGGGCTCCCTGACCCTTTTACCAACATCGCACTACATGCTGATTTATCCAAAGCAACTATGGAAAACCGCAGACAGCTGGCGACTATAACCAAAGTGCTACAGAATCATAAGATCCCCTATACATGGGGCTTCCCCACAAAGCTGCTCATTACATACCAGAACAAAACTCATGCAGTGCGCACCCTCCCTATGGGACTCATGCTCCTGAGAAATTGGCGCATCATCCCAGCAGAAACACCGTGCCCTCCTGCCAACACTCCGACCCTTATGGAGACCGGGGGAGATACCCCACTTGCCTGATCACCGCATCATGAATCCTTCTCTACATGCCTTAATTAGCTGGGAAACTGCAGCACCTTTTTACAGTACCTGCCTGTCTGTTGAGAGATCCTTGTCCCACATTGCGGACACAAGATCTCTTTCCCCCACTCTCTGTTTGCAGTAGTTTCTGCACATTGAGCCCAGGCCCTTAGTTGCTGGGCTCTCCCTTTTTACACCAAAACCCTCCACCCACCCTCGGCACCATCTAATCTCCGACCACCTCCATACCATCCTGCATCCGGAACTCTATTCCTTGGGCTAAACAACATCCTTATTGCTTTCAACTGGACTAAAAAATTACCCCTCGTCTATCATTCACCAGCTCCGCTTACACTACATCCGCCCTAACTCTAATCTTCCACAATGGCTTTCAAAATAGTTTCTATTAACGCCAGGGGCCTGATCTCCCCTCAGAAACGATCTGCACTGTTCAGAGAAGCCAACACCCAAAAAACTGATATCCTCTTTGTGCAAGAGACTCATTTTGCTTCAAACAAGACTCCCAGATTTACCCTAACAAACTATGATCAAGTCTTTTCGGCCTCATGCCAAAGAAAGAAAAATGGAGTCCTCACTGCCATACGGACACGCTACAATTTCAGCTTCATCAATCCATCGAGGACCCCCACAGACGTTTCCTGATCCTCATTTGCGACATCAATCAAGTCACCTACACCCTGGTCAATGTTTATGGGCCGAACACACAGCAACTGCGATTCCTCAAACTGCTATACAAGAAAATTGCACGACTCCGGAAAGGAAGACTTCTTATGGGCGGCGACTTTAATATAATAGAAGATTCCACTCTGGACACTACAGCCACAGCAAAAAAACCTTGAACTGTCTTAAACCCCTTTTTACAAACTAATGATCTCTTTGATCCGTGGAGATGTCAACACAGTAATGAACGAGACTTTTCATACTTCTCCTCATCTCAACTTTCATATTCTAGAATTGACTTCTTCTTAGTTGACAAAATCACCCTTCAGGACGTGACGAAATCCGAAATCGGAACCATCACATGGACAGACCATGCACCTGTTACCCTTACGGTGGGAAATTGTAGACCAAAGACGACCCGGGTTTGGAGGCTTGACTCGTCCCTCCTCTCTGACCCGAAAATTGTTCAAGATCTCAATACTGACCACCACTTCTATTTTCAAATGAACAACCAACCGGACACTGATAGGTTTGTACTATGGTCAGCATATAAAGCTTACATGCGTGGCACTCTAATTAAGCTTCATAGTAATATCAAGAAACAAAGGTCTAAGCAAGTTGAAGAGGTGCTTTCCCGAATCACCCTATTAGAAAACCAGAATAAAATAACTCCCTCTCAACATTTAGCAACTGAACTCTTAGACCAACGACACAAACTCCGCTCACTTCTACTCGTTAAATTTGAGAAAAACCTTAAACTAACCAAAGCCAAATACTATGCCTTAGGCAATAAAGCTGGCGCATTACTGGCCCGACAAGTTAAGACTCAACGCATTAGAAACAAAATAGCTTCCCTTTATCACCCCGACACTAAACGGCTCCTGACTAACCCGCAGGATATAGCCGATGCATTTAGCGACTATTACTCCTCTCTTTATAACCTCTCGAATGACACAGCTACTCATCAACCAAATGATCAAAACATACAAAATTTTCTAACCAATATTGATCTCCCGAACATAACCCACTCACAGCTGAGTATCCTTTCCCAACCATTCTCGGAAGACAAAATCCTAAAAGCCATCAACTCGCTTCCTCTCCACAAATCCCCTGGGGAAGATGGATACACTAATGAATACTACAAAACATTTGCCAAACTAGTCACCCCACACCTTACTGACCTCTTCAACTCTGCCGCCACCTCTGGTTCTCTACCGCTTGATATGTTACGGTCAACTATTACCACAATCCCTAAACCTGAGAAAGACCCTACTTCTACAACTAACTACAGACCTATATCGCTCCTCAATACAGACGTAAAGATTTACGCTAAAGTCATTGCTTCTAGGTTGTTGAAGTGTCTCCCCTCCTTAGTACATCCAGACCAAGTCGGCTTTATGCCAAACAGACAAGCCCCGGATGCTACTAGAAGAGTTATTGACCTGATCCACCGGGCCACCCAGTCGCGAACGCCTTCTCTGCTACTATCCTTGGACGCAGAGAAGGCGTTCAACAGAGTGCACTGGGGATTCCTGAGAGCAGTACTCATTAAATTTGGAATTACAGGCTGGTTCCAATCAGCTATACTCGCGCTCTATTCACAACCCTCTGCATCTTTATTAACTGACGGATCCCTCTCTAAACCCTTTAGGATATCCAACGGCACCCGCCAAGGCTGCCCGCTCTCCCCTCTCATCTTTGCTCTAATAATGGAGCCACTGGCAGCAAAGATCAGAGGTGACAAACGTATCTCCGGCATCGAACACAATGAAATGGAGCATAAAATAAGCCTTTATGCTGATGATGTCATACTTCTAGTCACAAAACCAACACACTCCATGCCTGCAATCCAAGAAATCTTAACTCAATTTAGTATGGCCTCCCTCTACAAAATTAACTGCTCTAAATCCCTAATCCTACCGCTTAACTTGACACACGACCAACAATCCCACCTGAAGGGCACTCTCCCTTATTCCTGGACGACACAGTCTATTCCTTACCTAGGAATAAAACTAGCCCCCTCGCTGTCTCAAATTTATGACCTCAACTACCGCACTTTCCAAAAACAACTTCCCCAACTATTATGTCAACTGCGCTCTACAGGTCTCTCTAAACTAGGGCGTATTGCCTCCTTTAAGATGCTAATCCTCCCTAAACTGCTATACCTCTTTCGCACGGTATTTCTACCTATACCGAATTCCTTTTTCATCTCCATACAGAAACAACTTTCCAGATTTATATGGGAAAATAAACCACCCAGATGCGCTCAATACATTTTAACAAGACACCAGAAGAGAGGAGGGGTGAGTCTCCCCCACATTCAAAGCTACTACTATGCGGCAATACTAGACCAGCTATATTACTGGTGGCACCCAACACCCGATAAGACCTGGTCAATCATAGAATCTTCAGTCTTTAAACCACATACTTTACGAGATAGGCTCCTTGCCTCATTGATGGACCCTCCCTCAAATAGACTGATCAACCCCCCGTCGATTACGGCCTCACTGTTAGCTTGGAAGAAACTCGCCCAAACAATATCTAACCATCCGTCTCACAGACTGCAAATCCCTCTTAGTACTCTGATGATACACATACCAGACTTAAATCTGGGGAAGTGGCAGACACTATCGATAACTAACGTCTCAGATCTCTACAACACTAACGACACTCTGAAAACCTTTACAAGTCTCCAAACTGAATATAACCTCCCCCACACGGAAATTTTCACATACATGAGGGTCTCTCATTATCTTCAAACATCCAAATTCTCTACTGTAGCCAAAATTCCTGAACCTATACACAATTTCTACACACACACGACATACCCGAAACGTGGCATCTCTACGATATATTCTACACTCAACGACGACCGTCCCTATTCCCAAATACCATCCCTTTCAAAATGGGTAGAAGAACTAAACATTGCTATTAACCCCGACATGTGGACACGTGCCTTTCAGCACACCTTTACGGCCTCCCATTGCTCTAATCACTGGGAATCATACCAAAAAACGATTCATAGATGGTATCTCACACCCTATCGCCTCTGCAAATTCTTCCCTGGCCATCCTCCTACCTGTTGGCGATCTTGTGGAAGCACTGGTACCATAGCACATATCCTATGGTATTGTAAAACCCTAAGCTCCTTCTGGAAACAAGTTTTTGCCCTAATTTCCACCATTTATCAGATTGCAACACCACCTAATCCCTCGCTAGCATTATTACACCTTGGAATAGACAAATTCCCGCCCAAGTCACAGGTAGTGATAATTCATCTACTACTTGCGGCAAAAATTAACATCACGAAACTCTGGAAAACCACTGACTCACCAGCCATTGCAAACGCAATAACCGATTTGAATCATCAATGTGCAATGGAGAGTCTACTTGCTAGGAAAAACCTAAATATGGATAAGTTTTTATATAACTGGCAGGTATGGCTCACACATCCAAAATGTACTGTAACCTCCTGATGTATTATTCGTATTGCAATCCTCTCTCATTCGTGTAATTCCTTCTATCATCCTACCCCCCCTCCTGTGAGGTAACGATAATGCTTGCTTAGCTGGTGCTCCTTCTCCCTCCCCCCCCCCCGTCTGGAGTTATTGATTTACTATTGAGTTATCGAGTTAATGTTGAGTTGATATGTTAATATGTTATCATACTAAACAGGATTAAGCCAGGTTCTATTCGACTGTGTAACTTTCTCTATATAGCTTAATTCAGTGTTATATAGATTGATATCACTTGCTCCAGTCCGAACATCTGACATATTGTAATGTATGTATATCCTGATTAGCTTTTCCTTTGAAAATAATAAAGAAATATTGAAATGATAAATAACTCTGTACATAGTTGGTGCACTGGAGCACCTTATGCATGTGAGTGCAATATATTCATTTTAATAAAGTTCAAAGTTTTAAACAGTTTAAGCACAATGTGGAGCCTCTTATCTTTTGCATGCATCAGTTATTCACTGCCATTTGGAGAAACTGGAAGGAGAAAAAGACATCTCATTAGTCCTGGGAGCAGGTCCGTCTTTAAGGCAGGGGCAAAAGAGGCAGCTGCCCTGGGCCCCATCATTGTTGTGGGGCTCAAAGCAGCTGCTCATTCTTGCTGAGTACATGACACATACAGAGAAACTGGAAGGAGAAAAAGACATCTCATTAGTTTTGGGAGACTAAATTGCTTTTGACCAAACTTAGTTGTGAGGTCACATCAATTGAGGTGAGCACAAAACCCGAGGGAGGGGAAATTGGGGAGCAAGTTTTTTTTTTATGAATGAGAAGATTTAAAGAAGATTACCACAGTATAATTTTGCACAGAAGATATATTGGACTTTGATCCAAAACTACATAGATAAAATCACACATTGAAATAGAGGTTTAAGGAATGTGTTACTGAAATATATGTTTTTCATGTTATGATTTTTCTCAAGTCGATTAATTAGCTCACTGCACACTTTGAGGAAGAAATTAAATAATGTTGATGGCACAACATTATTTATATATTTTTGAGTTTGAATATGGATTGCAACTATTAGCACAACTGTTTATTTATCTATTTATTCATATTGGGAGTGTGCTACCGATAATTTTTATTTTAACCACTTAAGGACCGGAAGGATTGGCCCCTTAATAACCAGGCCATTTTTTGCGATACGGCACTGCGTCGCTTTAACTGACAATTGCGTGGTCATATGATGCTGTGCCCAAACAAGATATATGTCCTTTTTTTCCCACAAATAGAGCTTTAATTTGGTGGTATTTGATTACCTCTTTTTATTTTTTGTGCTATAAACCAAAAAATTGTGACAATTTTGAAAAAAAAAAACAATATTTTTCACTTTATGCTATAATAAATATGCCAAAAAAAGGTTTTGCTCAGTTTAGACCGATATTTATTCTTCTACATGTTTTTGGTAAAGAAAATCGCAATAAGCGAATATTAATTGGTTTGTGCAAAAGTTATAGCGTCTACAAAATAGGAGATAGACTTATGGCATTTTTATTATTATTACTTTTTTTTTTACTAGTAATGGCGGTGATCAGCGATTTTTAGCGGGCCTGCGACATAGGAAGAAACAATATGGCTCCTCTCCTCTGACAGCACGGGAATTTGTGTGTGCGTGCATAAATCACATCGCTGTATAAATGCAAATGGTCCCAAAAAAGTGTCAAAAGTCTCTGATCTGTCTGTCGCATTGTCGCAATACCGCAAAAATCGCAGATCACTGCCATTACTAGTAAAAAATAAATAAATAAGAAGAAAAATATTTTCCATAGTTTGCAGACGCTATAACTTTTGCGCAAACAAATGAATATACGCTTATTGTGATATTTTTCCAAAAATATGTAGAAGAATTTTGGGGATATTTATTATCGCAAAAAGGAAAAAATATTGTTTCTTTTTTTCAAAATTGTCGCTCATTTTTTGTTTATAGCCCAAAAAATGAAAACTGCAGAGATGGTCAAATACCACCAAAAGAAAGCTCTATTTGTGGCAAAAAATACATCAATTTTGTTTGATACAGTGTAAAACGACCGCGCAATTGTCAGTTAAAGCGACGCAGTGCCAAATTGTAAAAAGTACTCTGGTCAGGAAGGGGGTAAAATCTTCCGGGGCTTAAGTGGTTAAGGCAAAAAAGCTTTCCAAACCTGCCTGGCTTTATGTAAAAAAGTAATTGCCCGCAAAACCTAATAACTGCTTGTGCCACCCTTGGCGGCAACAACTGCAATCAAGTGTTTGCAATAACTGGCAAAGAGTCTTTCACATTTTTGACCCACTCTTCTTTGCAGAATTATTTTAATTCAGCCACATTGGAGGGTTTTCCAGCATGAATGGCCAGTGTATGGTCCTGATACATCATCTCAATTGGATTTAAGTCTAGGCTTTGACTAGGCCACTCCAAAACCTAAATTTTGCTTTGTTTGAACCATTTGAAGGTGGACTTGCTGTTGTGTTTTGAATCATTGTCCTGCTGCATAACCCAAGTGCATTTGAGCTTGGGGGTCACTAACTGATGCTCAGACATTCTCCTTTAGGATTTTCTGGTAGAGCTCAGAATTCATGGTTCCATCAATTATGGTAAGTCTTCCAGGTCCTGCAAAGCAGGACCATCACGCTACCACCACCATGTCTGACTGTTGGTTTGATGTTCTTGTTATGAAATGCTGTATTCGTTTTGTGCCAAATGTAACGGAACGCACACCTTCCAAAAAGTTACATATTTGTCTCATCAGTCCACAGAATATTTGCCTAAAAGTCTTCGGTATAATCAAGATTTTTTTTGGTAAATGTGAAATGAGCTTTTGTGTTCTATTTGGTCAGTGGTGGCTTTGGCTTTGGAATTCTCCCATGGATGCCATTTTTGCCCAGTCTTTTTCTTATTGTTGAATCATTAACACTGATCTTACCTGAGGCAAGTGAGGCCTGCGGTTTTTTAGATGTTGTTCTGGGTTCTTTTATGACCTCCTGGATGAGTCGTCCTCATGCTCTTGGAGTCATTTTTGTAGGCCGGCCAATCCTGGGAAGGTTCACCACTGTTCCAAGTTATCTCCATTTGTGGATAATGGCTCTCCCCGTGGTTCACTAGAGTTCCAAAACCTTAGAAATGGCGTTAAAACCCTTCATAGACCAATACATGTGCATTACTTTATTTCTAATCTGTTCTTGAATTTTTTTAGATTGTGAGATGTGTGGCTTTTTGTGATATGCTTAAAGTGAAACAATAAAAATTAAATATCGTGCCTGGGGGTCCCCATAGTCTGCCTGTAAAGTGGCGCATTCGTGCGATGTGTAGAACAGTGCCGCAGCAATAATGCAAAAAATTATTTAAACTTGCTTGCCTCTGTAATGTATTTCCGGCTCCCGGCAATATAAATGAAAAATCAAGGAAAAAAACGGTGTAGGGCCCCCCCCCCCTAGTCCATACCAGACTACAGACAAGAGCACACACACTACCTCAGGCAACAAAAGGAGGACACCTGATTCAAGGTGCTAATCCCGGCTCACCACCGTCAGTAGAATAAGGTAGAAAGTATTTAGCAATACTTCTTGCAAGTTCGTCTGGTGCGACAATAAAGAAAACATTTTTCATCAGCACCTTTTGGATTCCAGTGTGCAATCAATTTCTTTCTACCTCAGTCCATACCAGACCCTTTGGGTCTGCTATGAATTTTAAGGGGAACTCCACACCAAAATGTAATTTTTTTTTACGTGCCCCCCCAAGATACATACCAGACCCTTATCCGAGCTTGCAGCCTGGAGGTCAGGATGGGGGGGAGAGCAAGCACACCCCTGCCTGAACCATATGCCCTCAACATGGGGGGTGGGTGTTTTGGGGTGGGGGGGCAGGGGGGGCTCTGCGCCCCCCCACCCCAAAGAACCTTGTCCCCATGTTGATGGGGACAAGACCTTCTTCCCAACAACCCGGGCCGCTGGTTGTCGGGTCTGCGGGCAGGGGGCTTATTGGAATCTGGAAACCCCCTTTAATAAGGGGGTCCCCAGATCCCCCCTATGAGAATGGGGTATCGGGTTTATTGTACAATTACCCATTCACAAAAAAAGTGTCAAAAAAGTAAAAACCACAACAGACAGTTTTTGATAATTCCGTTATTAAAAAAAAAAAAAAAGTGTCCCGCGATGTACATCCACTATCAATCACAACGCCCGACAGACCCGAAAAATTGAAAAAATGAAAAAGTGCTGCCTCCATGAGAGGCCTCCCGGCAACTGCTGTCTTTTGCTTTTGCTTTGAAAGCTCTTATATAAGCAGTTCAGAGTATATAGTGCAGTTAGTGTAGTATATCTATAATACAGTTCAGTGAATTTTAGAACAATCAATTGGGATGACTTTTAGAACAACTTATATACACTCCGGTAAATACAGATCTCTCTTCCTCCAGCACAACTCCTACTGCAGACCCTTACTCCTCAGCTCCTCCAGCACTCTACTTGCTTGAGCTCCCAGGCACAGGTAGCACTGCATGGTTAGGCCTAACACTGGCTCAGCCAGTCCTTAGTAACTGCCTTTTGCATTTATACATACACTACACTGACTAACGGCACACTACACTAACTACCTGCCTAATCTGCATTAATTCACTATATATGGCCGCCGTGTAAGCAGCAGGCTGTGGCACCCTACCTTTGACCAATCATGGCTCTCACAGCACATGGCACTGTGATTGGTCAAAGAATGCAGGTCAGGTGCATGCCTTGGCCAATCAGCAGCTGTCAATGCACTGTGATCTCACAGTGCATTATGGTGCGCTTTACGGTGGGCAAACTTGCCTGGAGCGCCCTATATGTTTGTTTGTTCAACGTTCGTCTCGAACATCAAGCCCCTCCCTAGTGACCATCGAAAAGAGTCAGGTTTTAGCACTTGTGGCAAAGGATCCCAATTATAATTGATATATATGCTACTATAGCTTTTTTGTATGCATGTATAGGTAAAAGCAATCAATCTTTCAATTAGTCAAAGTAATCAATTTCTTACTGACTGTATTGTTTTAATTGAATGCTTTCAGAACATTCCCAGCATGGGGAAGAATTCATCTTTATTGTACTGTACAAACCCGAGCATGCTCTTAGCTCCAAGATTTGGCTGCTGCAAACAGTATTAGGACTATTAGACTGAGAAACTCTGTTTTTCATGATCATAAGATAGCATGATTAGCCAAATAGACATTCTGTGTTCAATTATTTAAGGCTAACTACACATACCATTTAACACAATAGTAGCACGCAATATCTGCTAAAGGACTTGCAGTTTTGTCCCGCCAGTCTTGTGATTCACAAACCCCTACATCTAAAAGCTAACATACTTTTCTGGTTAAGCTTTGCCAATTTTTGTGTGGTATGCAGGGATGAGCCGAACACCCCCCGTTCGGTTCACACCAGAACCTGCGAACAGACAGAATGTTCGTGTGAACTTTAGAACCCTATTAAATACAATGGACTCGAACGTTCGAAATCTAAAGTGCTAATTATAAAGGCTAATATGCAATTTATTGTCCTAAAAAGTGTTTGGGGACCCGGGTCCTGCCCCAGGGGACATGTATCAATGCAAAAAAAGGTTTAAAAAATAGACATTTTTACGGGAGCGGTGATTTTATTAATGCTTAAAATGAAAAAATAAAAGTGAAATATTCCTTTAAATTTCGTACCTGGGGGGTGTGTATGATATGCATGTAAAGTGGCGCATGTTTCCCGTGCTTAGAACTGTCCCTGGACAAAGTGTCATTTTTGAAGGAAAAAAAGTCATTTAAAACTCACTCGCGGCTATTAATGAATTGTCGGCTTTTATCAATACATAGAAAAGTCATTGATAAAAAAAAAAAAAAAAAAAAAGCGTGGGGGTTCCCCCAAATTCAATTACCAGGCCCTTTAGGTCTGGAATGGATATTAAGGGGAACCCCGCCGCAAATTTAAAAAAAAATGGCGTGGGGTTCCCCCTAAATATCCATACCAGGCCCTTGAGATCTGGCATGGATTTTAAGGGGAACTCCACCCCAAATTTAAAAAAAAATGGCGTGGAGTCCCCACAAAAATCCATACCAGACCCTTATCCGAGCACGCAACCTGGCCGGACGCAGGGGAAGAGGGGGGGACGAGAGAGCGGCCCCCCCCTCCCTCCTGAACCGTACCAGGCCACATGCCCTCAACATGGGGAGGATGTCCCCATGTTGATGGGGACAAGGGCCTCATCCCCACAACCCTTGCCCGGTGGTTGTGGGGGTCTGCGGGCGGGGAGCTTATCGGAATCTGGAAGACCCCTTTAACAAAGGGGACCCCCAGATCCCGCCCCCCCTATGTGAATTGGTAAGGGGTACATTGTACCCCTACCATTTCACGAAGAAAGTGTAAAAAAATGTAAATAAAAACACACAAACACCTTGAAAAAGTCCTTTATTAAAAAAAAAAAAAATAAAAAAATAAAGAAAAAAAAATTCCAGCGATTAAATCCAGTGTCCCGCGGCGATCCCGATGTCCAGCGCTGTCCGTCATTGGTTGTGCCTGTGCGGACCTGATGGGGAACTTCCTCCGCTGTGTTTTAAATGTATAGACCCGCCCCTTCTAAAGTTCCCCATCAGGTCTGCTCAGCGGACCAGATGCGGAACATGAGAAGGGGCGGGTCTATACATGTATTACACAGCGAATGAAGTTCCCCATCAGGTCCGCCCCCTCGGTAAATTTACACAGTGAAGGAAGTTTCCCGCTCAGGCCAATGACGTAGGCGGGGTCCGACATACCGAGGGGGCGGACCTGATGGGGAACTTCGTTCGCTGTGTAATACATGAATAGACCCGCCCCTTCTCTCGTTCCCCATCAGGTCCGCTCAGCGGACCAGATGCTGAACATGAGAAGGGGCGGGTCTATTCATGTATTACAAAGTGAGAGAAGTTCCCCATCAGTTTTTTTTTTATTTGCGTCGGGGTTCCCCTTAATATCCATTCCAGACCTAAAGGGCCTGGTAATTGAATTTGGGGGAACCCCCACGCTTTTTTTTTTTTTATCAATGACTTTTCTATGTATTGATAAAAGCCGACAATTCATTGCAGGGACAGTTCTAAGCACGGGAAACATGCGCCACTTTACATGCATATCATACACACCCCCTAGGTACGAAATTTAAAGGAATATTTCACTTTTATTTTTTCATTTTAAGCATTATTAAAATCACTGCTCCTAAAAAACAGCCGTTTTTAAAACTTTTTTTTGCATTGATACATGTCCCCTGGGGCAGGACCCAGGTCCCCAAACACTTTTTAGGACAATAACTTGCATATAAGCCATTATAATTAGCACTTTAGATTTCTCCCATAGACTTTTCGAATTTGCCGCGAACACCCCAAATTGTTCGTTGTTCGGCGAACAGGCGAACAGGCAATGTTCGAGTCGAACATGAGTTCGACTCGAACTCGAAGCTCATCCCTAGTAGTATGTTTGCAAGCTGGCTTTATACAATACTCACCTGATGGATTCTCTTTAATATATAATATATGCAAACTATTGGGATATTCAATAGCATGATCGTTGCACTTTCCTTATTTTACTAGATAGTTCCAAACCTATGATATGGGTGGGATTATTTTATTTTTTTCAGAGAACCTGTCATAACTACTTAAACAGTTATTTACATCACCTTGACATGACCTATGCATTCAAGCTTTGCTAGTATATTAAAAAGCAGTTAAAAAATATGCTTAAAGTGAGTGAAATGATTTTGCACAGAGCAGCAAAGATCCTCCTCTACTCGGGTCCCTCCTCTAGTACTCCTGGCTCCTCCCCTCTGGCAAGTGCCCCCCACAACAAGCCGCTTGCTATGGGGGTACTTGTGTGGGCTTGATCCCAAGGTGGCTCTGTGTGTCCAGAGACATACAGAGTGTGTCTTGGCCCTGCCTTCTGCTCCCTCCTCGCTGGCTGTGATTGACAACAGCAGAAGCACCTTTGCTGCTGTCTCCGAGCCTATGAGAAGGGAGAGAGCCTAGAGAGCCACTACTCTTGTACACATCGCTGGATGGAGATCGGGCTCAGGTAAGTATAATGTGGGGCTGCTGGGGGGAGCTGCACTCAGAAGTTTTTTTTTATTGTAATAAAGAAACTGCTTTAAGGTAAAAAAAAAAAAACTTTAGTCTTTAGAACCACTTTAGTTTTCTAGGACTACCAGAAGGCCATATATGGGCTCTCCCTAGCCTTTCCACGCAACTTCTAAAGTGGGCAACACTCCCTGTACTACCTAAATAGCAGGATGGGCTGGCCATTGGATGTCCCTTCAGCACAGGAACTCACTCAAAATCTCCCTTTCTGTCACAACATCAGCTGAGCTCAGCCTTGTGTGACAGAAAGAGAGATAGTGCACTGTGCATGCACAAGTTTTGAATGAGCCAGAGCTCTGATGGGGTCACACTCTGGGGAAGACCACTCATTAAATATGTCTTGGAAATATCTTTTTAAAACCTAATGACTGCTTTTTAATATAGGTATAGCAAGGAAACCTCCAAATAAAAGAATAACAAATAGAGATAGGGGGTACCATCATCCAAAGATGCAAGGAGACAATTCCCCAAAAAAGAGTCTCCAGTGGGGAACGGGAACAGCAAGAAAATGGACTATCTCGGTACCCTGAACAGATTCGACATTGGATAAAAATTAAAAATTGTATTGATATATAGTTAATATATAATGAAGTATCCAGATACAATAATTGCAACTATAAGATAGTACAGATTTAACATTACACTGCTACTCAAATTGTACAGATTTAACATTACACTGGTACTCAAATTTGAGTCGCAGTGTTATGTTAAAATCTGTACAATTTTTTTATAGTTGCAATTATTGTATCTAGGTACTTCATTATATTTTAACTGTGTATCAATAACATTTGTATTTTTTATCCAATGTAGAATCTGTTCAGGGTACCGAGATTGTTCCTTTTTACTTCCTGCTCCCCTTTCCCGCTTTGGAGACAATTTTTTGCGGAATTGTCTCCTTGCACTAAATTATTTACTACTTTTTATTTTAATATACAAGAGAAGCTGAAATGCATACTTTTTTTTTTTTTTTTTTTTTGGAAAGGTGAAGAAAAAGTGATCTAACCCTTTAAAATCAGTCGTAGGCCCCTTGCACATGGGGCTGTCTATGCAGTGCATCCCTCCTGGCATTTCAGAGCACCTAGGAGGGAAAGGTGGTGTATCCAGCCCAAGTGCAGGCAGCCTGTGAAAGTCTACGACAGGTTGCAGCTGAACAGGGCTGAATGCCGAAATAATACCAGCGTTAAGGCCCCTTTCACACTGGGGCGGGCAGGAGCGGTGGCGGTATAGCAGCACGATTTGCAGCGCTGCTATACCGTTGTTCTTACCGCGGTATGCGGTCGCTAGGGGGGTGAATTTAACCCCCGCTAGCGGCCGAAAAAGGGTTAATACCGCCCGCAAACCGCGGGCGGTATTACCGCGGTGTCCCATTGATTTCAATGGGCACCCGCGGTAAAGGAGCGGTGAACACACCGCTCCTTTACCGCTGTAAAGAAGCGGCTAGCAGGACTTTTGGAGCGGTCCTGCTAGCGCACCGCTTCAGTGTGAAAGCCTTTGGGCTTTCACATTGAAGGCTACAGGGCAGGAATTTTTCATGCGGTATAATAGCGCTATTATTAGCGCTAAACCGCATGAAAAACACCCCAGTGTGAAAGGGGCCTTAGGGACCTATGCATTCAGGGATAAAGGTCCAGAATGCAGGTCTTCTGATTGCGTCTTTAACCCTAAATGCACAGGGCTCTAAATGTGAGTACCACTCAGTATAGCGTTCAGCCCTGTCCAGCTGAATCCTGTCATAGACTTTGACAAGCTGCCTGCAGTGGGACTGAATGCTGCACCTGCCCCTCCCAGGCTCACTAAAATGCCAGTAGTGACACACTGCTCCTAGACGGTCTTGTGTGCAAAAGAAGTAATTTCCAAATTCTTCCACATCAGCAGTCACTCTCGGGTCTCAGAGAATAAAGCTTGGCCACTTTAATGACAGGAGTTCGAGATTGGCCACTAAGTGCTTTATAAATAAAATGTAATAATAATCCTCTCACCTAGCCTCTCTGCAGTGATCTGGCATGCTACATTAAAATAAAGTACTGTACATATGCAATACCTTAGATGATCATTTAAAAAGGGTAAAAACAATACGTTATATAGCTCTGCCATGTAAACACTGTGGGGCTGATTTACAAAACGTTTGCGCCATGAGTATCAGCTCATCTGCGCACGCAACTGCAGTTTTGGTATTTACGAAACATTTGCGCCGGTAACGCAGCGCGATTCCCCATTTACTATAGTGTTCTCGGCGCACGGGAGGAGTCGCTCAGTGCGCCACTATGGACCTGGCGCACAGCATCTTCAAATAAAAATGTAAAGAAGCTGGAAGTGCCAATATAATGGGGGTGACGTGGGGTGATTTGAGGAAGTTTAGTGACAACTGCCCAAGTAACAAATATGCCCAAAATAGAATGAGAAAGTAACCTTTTCTGAACCAGCCTGCTGCGCCGGCAATTACGTTTATAACTGCGAGGGATCTTTTTGTGCTCTGCGTGGGAATTTTACTCGTTCAAATGCGCCGGTTCACTGCGCTGGCAAAATCTTAGTAAATGTCAAGTCACGTAAATCAATTTGCATAAGTTGAACAGGTGCACCTCCTAAACTTGCCGTTATATAACAGTCCGACAGCAAAATTACATTTCTAAAGGAAAAAAAAGGCATTTAAAAGCACTCGCGGCTATAATGAATTGTCGGCTCCCGGCAATATAGAGAAAAGTAATTGAAAGTCTTTGAAAAAAATAAAATAAAAAATGTGTGGGGTCCCCCCAAATTCCATTACCAGACCCTTCAGGTCAATTAAAAAAAAAAATGACGTGCAGGTCCCCCTCAAAATCCGTACCAGGCCCCTTAGGTCTGGTATGGATTTTAAGGGGATCCCCCACACCAAACGTAAAAAAAATGGCGTGGAGTCCCCCTAAAAATCCACACCAGACCCTTTATCCGAGCACGCAACCTGGCAGGCCGCAGGAAAAGAGGGGGGCGAGAGAGCGCCCCCCCTCCCTCCTGAACCGTACCAGGCCACATGCCCTCAACATGGGGATGATGTCCCCATGTTGATGGGGACAAGGGCCTTATCCCCACAACCCTTGCCGGTGGTTGTGGGGGTCTGCGGGTGGGGGGCTTATCGGAATCTGGAAGCCCCCATTAACAAAGGGGACCCCCAGATCCTGCCCCCCGTGTGAAATGGTAATGGGGTACAAATGTACCCCTCCCATTTCACAAAAAACTGTGTCAAAAATGTTAAAAATGACAATAGCTGGTTTTTGACAATTCCTTTATTAGTGTCTCCTTTCTTCCATCTTCTTCAGTCTTCTTCCACCTTCTTCTTCCACCTTCTTCTTTTCTCCATTGGGGTTTCTTCCTCCATCTTCATCTTCATCTTCATCTTCCTTCTTCTTTCGGTGTTCTCATCCGCATCTTGCTCCGGCTTCTTGTTCCCTTCTTCTTTCTCCTGGCCCCTCCGCTTGAATTCGAGGTTCCCGCTGTGTGATGCTTCAGTTCTCCTCTGGGTACGCTGCCACCCGGTGACCCCGCCCCCTCTGACATACGGGGAAAGTCCCCCTGAAATCCATGGGCGTCAGAGGGGGGCGGGGTCACCGGGTAGTAGCGGACCCAGAGGAGAACTGAAGAACTGAAGCGTCACACAGCGGGAACCTCGTCCCCCCCTCTTTTCCTGCGGCCTGCCAGGTTGCATGCTCAGATAAGGGTCTGGTGTGGATTTTTAGGGGGACCCCCACGCCATTTTTTTTTTAAGTTTGGCGCGGGGGTCCCCTTAAAATCCATACCAGACCTAAAGAGCCTGGTACGGATTTTGTGGGGAACCCCCACGCCATTTTTTTTTATTTGGTGCGGAGTTCCCCTTAATATCCGCACCAGACCTGAAGGGCCTGGTAATGGAATTTGGGGGAACCCCCCCCCCCGCATTTTTTTTTTCAAAGACTTTCAATGACTTTTATCTGTATTGACGGGAACCAGCAATTCATTACAGCCGCGAGTACTTTTAAATGACTATAATTTATTAAATGTCATTTTGCTCTCGAACTGTTATAAACCTGGAAAACATGCACTACTTTACAGGCATACTATAGACACCCCCCAGGTATGACATTTAGGGCCAGTTCACACCCGGTGCAGTGCAGTGTGTTTTTTTGATGCATGAAAAACGCAAAGAAAGTTGATCACATTAATGCCAATGGCATAGTTCACACCACTGCAGTCTGTGCCAGTGCGTTTCAGAAAGGAAAAAAAAAATTGGTCATGCTGCATTTTTTATGTACAGAACTGTACTGGACCACAGTAAAACACATCAAAAACGCTACGGAACGTACCAAAAACGCACTGGAATGTACCGGAACGCACATAAATGCACCAAAGACGCACTGCAACACACTTGTCCTAAGTGAAAAGAGGGGAAAAAAACACTAGACTGCATCAAAAACGCATCAAAAATGCACTGGAACGTGTCAAAAACGCGCATGCAGAAAAGCACCTGGAACGCATCAAGACTGTGTTTCTATGGTGTGAACTAGGGCCAGTTCACACCATAGAAACGCAATCCGGTGTGCGTTCCAGGTGCTTTTTTGCATGCGCGTTTTTGATGCGTTCCAGTGCATTTTTGGTACGTTTTTGATGCAGTCCAGTGCTTTTTTTTCACCCCTCTTTTTTATTAACCATAGATAAGGACAAGTGTGTTCCAGTGCATTTTTGGTGCATTTAGGTGTGTTCCGGTGAGTTCCAGTGCGTTTTTGATGCGTTTTGCAGCGTTCCAGTACAGTCCAGTGCAGGTAAAATGCAGCATGTGCTACTTTTTTTGTGGAACTGGAATGCACTGGAACAAACACTGCCATTTAGAACCATATAACCAACTTTCCATGCATTTTTGATGCATAAAAAATGCAATGGACTGCATGTGGTGTGAAATGGCCCGAAAACAATTTGGCATATTTAAAGGCACTTCTCCTTGTTTTGTTTTTGGTGTTGTCCAAATTGGTGACATTGATATATGTCCCTTAGGGTGGGACCTGGGCCACCATTTTAAGGCGATATTTGCCGCAAATTGCCGGCAATGGCACTATCCTAATCGGTGCGACGACGCATCTGCGGCGCTGCACCGATTTCAAAAAGTAGTTTCTGTACTACTTTTTGCGATTTCGGCCGCGATTTACATTGACATCTGTGTCAGATGTCTTTGTAATCGCAGCTGAAATCGGGACTGCCGGCGAGAGTGAAATTGTGCGAGTTCAGCTGAACTCGCACGGCTTCACTCCCGCAGCCCAGTGTGAACCTGGGCTTATATAAAGTTTGCAGATAGCATTCTCTCCCTTGCCCTGGAAGAGGCAAGCTTGTGTGTGGCGCCGGCCGGCAAAATTTACATTTTGGTGTCCTTATCGAGTTTGTAACACATGCATTTTATTTGTTATGTCTTTGAAAAACAGATGTTTGTTTTACTTTTGTTGATTGTTTTTTTTTGTGTGGGGGATATGTTCCCCTGAAATATTTTTGATGTTGTTAATGTGTGTCGTTTGTTCACTTTGATTTAATTGTCTGTGCTGCATTATTTTGCTAAATCTTTCTCAAGATGTGACTAATGTTTTAAATCTACCTTCATGTCTTTTTTATGTATTTATTTTTTTGCTTCCCTTTGTTTTCCAAGTCCTTTTTTGTTGACCAATAAAATTTGATGCAAAGTTTGATGTTTTTTATTTTTTGTTTTCTATGAGACAAATGTGACAGCTGTAGCTTAACTATGCTTAGTGGTATGTCAAAACAAAACAGGTGTGATTTGTCTACCCTGGTGCCTTCATGGTAGCATATGCATGGATTGTGTGCTGCCATGGATAGTCACCCGGAAATAAAAAATACAGAGCGGTAAGTATTCAATTTTCCTTTTTACTGCAGTGGTTCTCAGCCTCAGTCCTCAAGTACCCCCAACAGGACATGTTTTGTGAATTTATCTTATCGAGAATTGCTGTCCAAAATACAAAACCATTGACTGTGATTTAAAGCACATGTGCAAGATGATGGAAAACCTGCAAATATGGCCTGTTGGGGGTACTTGAGAAGCACTGATTTAGAGCACTGCACTTAAAAATAGCTCAAGGCAATACGATTCTAATTGTGGGAATTTTGAGGGAAACCAAGTAAGTGTTAGAACCCCTGCTTTTTTTTTTTTTTAGGTTGGGCTTTGTGTCCCTTTTAGTAAAATTGGCTTCACTTCCTGTCACACAGCTAAACAGGAAGTGAAGATAAAACCCTACCAATGTCTTTTCTTGGGGACACACAGATCAATCTATCTAGTGTCCCCATTAAGCAAATTGCACTCTAGCACTTTGTTGTGTACACCCCAAATCATTGGGTAGTTTGGGGTTTAGTAAAGGCAAAAAGTTGCTAAAAATCTGAAGGGAAGCACTGGTGATTGTAACATCCAATCATGTAAAAGCAAAGATGGTGTTTTTTTTTGTTTTCTTGCATGTCCCCCTCGGATATCCAGCAAGTGCACTTGTAGTGCAAAGTGGATTTGCCTTTAGTAAATAAACCCCAAAGTCCAAAATACCTAATAATTTGGGGTGTACCCAGCAAAATGCTGGAGTGCAATGTACATAATGGGGAAAGTATTTAGATTGACCTGTGTGTCCCCAAGGAAAGACATTGGTAGGGATTTACCCTCACTTCCTGTGTGGCTATGTGACAGGACGTGAATTATTTGGAAGGATAAAGTGGCCAAATTTGGGAGTTGTCTTCACCCTATCAGGGGTGCAGACATCCCCAAAAACTGTCCAGACTTCTAATCCCTCTGCAATCTATCCCCAAGCAAAAATAAGAAAAAGGATTTCATTTAGTTTAAATTTGCAAAGACACATTCCTAAGTTGAATTGTGATGCATGTCAATGGCCCATTTAGACCCACTTTAATCACTTCAGATCAGCGCTATAGCGGATCGACGGCCACAGCATGGTCCTCAATTGCCGGGAGTCTGTCAATAGACGTCCTCCCCTTCGCGCGCGCGCGCTGTGGTCACCGAGTCACTGAGACTCGGGTGATGACAGATCCGAGTAAGGGGCCGATCCCTGCCCCTTACCACGTGATCAGCTGTCAGCCAATGACAGCTGATCACGTGATGTAAACAAAAGCTTGGTAGTGGTTTTTGTTTTCTCCTTGTGCTGACAGCGTGAGCATAAAAAAAGGCAATCACCGGTTCACCCCCCCCTCCCGCCGCCATCCGGTGCTTCTCCGGGCTCTCCCGTGCCATCTAGGGCTCGGAGAACGAATTGGCCGGTGCCAGATGGGAAGCATAGAGATGACTGGTCTCTATGACCGTCGGAGGCCCGGGCACGACGTTATGACATCACGCCGGGTTCCCGTATGTAAACAAAGCCGTGATCTCGGCTGTCAGCATGAGATCAGTGATTTTTCTTTACCGATCTCATGCTTTCCAGCCTGGAGAATAGATGTGGGGTCTTATTGACCCCGCATCTCTCCATAAAGAGGACCTGCCAAAATAGATTCCTATTACAAGGGATGTTTACATTCCTTGTAATAGGAATAAAAGTGATCAAAAAAACGAAAAAGTTAAAAAAAGTGTAAAGAAAAAAAAAGTAAAAAACAAAAAAAATGATAATAAAAAAAAAATTAAAACGCCCCTGTCCCCGGTAGCTCGCGCTCAGAAGCGAACACACACGTAAGTTCCACCCACATATGTAAACGGCGTTAAAACCACACATGTGAGGTATTGCTGCGTGCGTTTGAATGAGTGCAACAATTCTAGCACTAGACCTCCTCCGTAATGCGAAAATGGTAACGTGTAAAATTTTTTTAAAGCATCGCCTATGGAGATTTTTAAGTACCGAAGTTTGGTGTCATTCCATGAGTGTGCGCAATTTTGAAGTGTGACATGTTAGGTATCTATTTACTCTGCATAACAACATATTTCACAATATACAAAAAAATTGGGCTAACTTTACTGTTTTGTAATTTTTTTAATTCATGAAACCATTTTTTTTCCAAAAGAAAGGCGTTTGGAAATTTATTGCTCAAATACCGAGCAAGATAAAAATTTGCAATTACCGGAATTTTATTCCCTAGGGTGTTTGCTAAAAAAAAATATAATGTTTGGGGGTTCTAAGTAATTTTATAGCCATAAAATTATGATTTTTACATGAAGGAGAGAGGTGCCAGAATAGGCCCGGTGCTGAAGTGGTTAAAATATCCAATTTTTTTTTTTTTTAGTCGGTCTTTTGTATTTATATAAAAAAAAAACGCAGAGGTGATCAAATAGCACCAAAAGAAAGCTCTATTTGTGTGCAAAAAATTATTAAATTTTCATTGGGTTACAGTGTTGTATTAGCGCGCAATTGTCATTCAAAGTGCATCAGCGCTGAAAGTGAAAATTGGTCTGGGCAGGAAGGGGATTTAAGTGGCCAGCTAGCAAGTGGTTAATATAAGGCTACATGCATACGGACGTTTTTCCAGCCACTTGTTTGAGTGTTTTTTGCAGCTTCTCCATGTTAGCCTATGGCCTCATGGCCACCATGGCTTTTTTGAGCTGTAAATGGCATAGGCGTTTTTAGGCCCCATGTACACGGGACGCTGGTGCAAAGTCTTCAGAACTAAGGTTGAAAGTGACGTTTCTAAACGTGCGTTTTGTCGCGTTTGCATGCCGCGTTTTAACGAATTTGCGTCTATAAGCGTTTAGTTAGTTAACATTAGGGATGAGCCGAATACCCCCCTGTTCGGTTCGCACCAGAACCTGCGAACAGACAGTAAGTTTGCGCGAACTTTAGAACCCTATTAAATACAATGGACTGGAACGTTCCAAATCAAAAGTGCTAATTATAAAGGCTAATATGCAAGTTATTGTCCTAAAAAGTGTTTGGGGACCCGGTCCTGCCCCAGGGGACATGTATCAATGCAAAGAAAAGTTTTAAAAACTGCCGTTTTTTTCGGGAGGAGTGATTTTAATAATGCTTAAAGTGAAACTTGGGGGGTCTTCTTCCAACTTCGGAGGTCTTCTTCCGACTTCGGGGGTCTCTTCTTCTGCTCTCCGGTGTCGTCTCCGCGCTCTCTGGTTCTTCTCCCGCTCTCCGGTGCCTTCTCCACGATCTCCGGTTCTTTCTGCCTTCTGCCGGGCACCTCGCTATCTTCTTCCAGCTCTTTTGCTAGCGGTGTCCCGGTCTTCATCGTCGTCTTCTTCCCTCCTCTCTCCGCCCGATGTTGCCTCGTAGCTGTCTGCCGCTACAATGCTGTGTGCGCGGAGCGCAACGACTTATATTGACATGGGGCGTCTTGATCCGACTTCCCGGGCGACCTCTATTCAAATCAATGGGCTCCCATAGGGAACCATTTATTTTGAATAGAGATACAAGCGCCGCTGACTTTTTTATTTACTATAGCAGTGCGCCGCCGGTTCATGCGCCCAATTAAGGATTTATCCGGCGCACCAATTAAGGTATGAACCGGCGCAGCGCACTGTTGATAGTAAATCACCCACTGTATGTCATTCTCTAAAAAATTACAGTGAGAAGTAGAGCTGCTTGACCTATTTGTTTTCATTGATCGCTGCTTTAAATCGTAGTGAATAGCTGAGGATGAAGAAAGGCAAATGTCCATTTTGCTAATGCTAGACTTGGAACACGTTTTTTTTTTTTTTCTGTCTCTTTTAACATGACAAGTTAACTTATGGATAATTCCCAAAGACATGTAGAAGAAAAAGTTTCCTTGGCAATTCTTCAGAGATTTTAATTCCCTGACTTTTATGATTCAACCTAAATACTGCATTTGTTTGGCATCAAAGAGACCAGTGTTAGAAGCCTGCTCATCTTCATAATGTACATGACATTTTCCTTATAACTAAAGAGCTAAATGCTTTGTTTAACTAGCAGAAAACCACGTATTTCTTTCTTGGTAATGGTGCACCACATATCAGTAGAAAAAGAAAAATAGATGTTATTATTTATTAACCACTTATCAGCCATGTTGTGGTACATCTGGCCACACTATGTCAGAGCTAGGGTATAGTATATCTAAATCAAAGGGAATGGTAAAATGTATGTATAGCTCAAGTTATTTATTTTCTGCATTTGTTTGTTTTGTGTGGGAAATCTGAGAAATCTAGGAACCAATCTTAACAAATGAGGGGTATTCTGCATCTACAGTTATCACTGAAATGTTGTTCCAGTGATTTTATAATGTTAGAATTCACATTACTTTCTGTCCCACTGCTAATGGTCCCCAGGAAAAATTGTGAGGGTGAATGTACCCAGTAGGGATACAAATTGTAGGATGGGTTTTTTATCCCTTCTCAATTCCATCCAAAAAAAAAAAAAAAAAACATTGCATACATTTTTAATCACTTGTCTTTTTTATGCCTTCTGCTTCCCATTGGGAAGATCTCTCTTTTCTGCCCCATCAATACTGCAGAAAGTAGATGACATCTCTCTAAAGGAAAAGCGGAACTTCACCCCAAATTGTTGTTTGGGGAGGAAGCAAGTAACTACCATAGCTTTGACAGGTACCTGCTTCCACTTCTGTTTGGATCTCCTAGGCGATCCTAGAGGAGGTTTCCCCCACCCCCCACCCCCACCTGAAGTCTTCTGGGACAAGTCACAGGTCCAAAAGGCTTTGAGACCATTTACAAGGTGCAGTGTGGCTCGTACATTTGCAGTGGGCAGCCGGCTGTGAAGCCACAAGGAGTCACAGCCAGCTGCCCACAGTTAACATGCTGGCACCGGGGACCAAAAACGAGTGAAGAAACTAGCTCAGGTGAGGACAATGCTGGATCCCTGGACTGGTAAAAGTCTGTTTATTAATAGTCAGCCACTACAGTTTTTGTAGCTGCTGACTTTTAATTGTAACACATATGACTGAAGCTCCTCTTTAAAGTGATACTAAAGTCTCTGTTTTTTTCATTTGAAAATAACAAACTTGTTATACTCACCTCCTCTGTGCAGTGGATTTGCACAGAGCAGCCCCGATCCTCCTCTTCTGGGGTCCCTCTTCGGTGCTTCTGGCCCCTCCCCCCTGCCGAGTGCCCCCACAGCAAGCAGCTTGCTATGGGGCACCCAAGCTGAGCCGCAGCTCCTTGTGTCCATTCAGACATGGAGCTGCGGCCCAACGCCGCCCCTCTCTCTCCTCATTGGCTCACTAACTTTGATTTAAAGCAGTGAGAGCCAATGTGTCTCAGCCAATCAGAAGCCAGAGTCCTGGCCAGCCAAGTCTCTCGTGCAACATTGCTGGATCAAGAGTGGGCTCAGGTAAGTATTAGGGAGACTGAGAGGGGCCGCTGTACACAGAAGGTTTTTTATCTTATTGCATAGAATGCATTAAGATAAAAAAAAACTGCCTTTGCAACCATTTTAAGGGAAAACCATTCCCAGTCTTCAAGTTTTCCAACATTCCTGTTACACAGAAGTCGATTGTTGGATTGGCTTCTATCAAGCAGGAACAGCCTTACATGGATCAAAATTAATCCGGTCCCTGCTGAAAAATCTAAATTGTGATTCTTTTATGGCCAGTTTATGTGAACATTATATACTCTTTCATTAAATCAGCAGTGTATGCTACATTTTCACATTTATTTTGGGCATATACTAGACAAATCACATGTGTTACACTTTCACATTATTGCAAATGATCTGAAATAATCTGAATATGTTTCTTTTGTCTGGTTATATTTTGGCACTACTTTGCTATTATTAATATTATTATTATTACAAAATAAAAAGTTGTGAAAGTCCTTAAGTAAGTTCAGAATTTTTCAGTAGTCACTGGTTGGTAAAATTACAATACTAGTCTGTATTCTCCAGAATACAGGTGCAGACCATATGAGCAGGAGGACAACACATGTAGTAAACCCTTTTGGTGTCTATAAACACGGCATAGTAATACACATCTGGGATACATCAAGAACATTTTATCAGCGCATGTGGTAAGATTCTGTTCTGCAGAACAACCGGCCACACCATTTAAAAGGTTTTGTGAGATTATTTTTGTTTTTACATAGTTTCCTTTTGATAAGCTTATCCAATGTAAAAATACCAAACTTCATATAAATTCAAGCAAATCTGTCAGATCTGTAATAATGAAAGGCATAATGTAATAAGAATTCATCAAAAGTGTTGCTCACAAGTACAGCACATACACTGGGCCTGACCTGGTAAAGTAAATGAAGACAGGAAAACTTTGAAGTAGTATTCTTGCATTGTAGGCACACATGAGTACATGAAAGTATACACATATTGAGAAACACGATTTCTCAATCTGTCTAACAAAATGTACATCAGGGTCTTTAACCACCTCGCACCCGCCGTATGACTATGTACGGTCGCAAGGTGGCTCTACAATGCCGGGAGGCCGTCTTTTTACGGCCTCCGCTCCTCCGGCCACTGGCGCGCGCGCGTGCCAGGCACTTCACTGTGATGCCGATGCGCGTGCCTGGTGGCCGCGATGTCCGCCAGGTACCCGCGATCGGCCGGTACGCAGACAAGGATGTGGATCTCTGTGTGTAAACACAGAGATCCACGTCCTGTCAGGGAGAGGAGACCCATGCTGTGTCCCTTGTACATAGGGACACAGATCGGTCACCTCCACCAGTCAGTCCCCTCCCCTGACAGTAGTAATCACTCCAAGGGCACACATTTAACCCCTCCCTCGCCCCCTAGTGTTAACCCCTTCCCTGCCAGTCACATTTCTACAGTAATTAGTGCATATTTATAGCACTGTTCGCTGTATAAATGTGAATGGTCCCAAAATAGTGTCAAAAGTGTCCGCCATAATGTCGCAGTCACAAAAAAATCACTGATCGCCGCCATTACAAGTAAAAAAATTTTTTTTTATAAAAATGCCATAAAACTACCCCCTATATTGTAAACGTTATAACTTTTCCGCAAACCAATCATATGTAGAAGAATACATATCGGCCTAAACTGAGGAAAAACATCAAAAAATAAATAAAAATAAATAAATTGGGATATTTATTATAGCAAAAATCTAAAAAAATTGCTTTTTTTTCAAAATTGTCGCTCTATTTTTGTTTATAGTGCAAAAAATAAAAACCGCAGAGGTGATCAAATACCACCAAAAGAAAGCTCTATTTGTGGGAAAAAAAGAACGTCAATTTTGTTTGGGAGCCATGTCGCACGACCGCGCAATTGTTATTCAAAGCGTGACAGTGCCGAAAGCTGAAATTTCGCCTGGGCAGGAAGGGGGTATATGTGCCCAGTAAGCAAGTGGTTAATGTTCTGTATGCATGAAAACCGGAGAGAACTAGAGATCAGAACACTTAATCCTTGTGAATATGTAGAATAGGTGGCATGATACTGACACCTACTGTATATCTAGATGTTCCAAACAGTATAATATCTTCCCTCCCCAAATAAGGCAACTTAAAAGTCTTTAAATATGGTAGCTGTATTTGTTTTCTTTTTACAAGTACAGAAAATACCCGTTGTTCTTGCCAAGTGCAGTGTCTTTATCACATTCTGGGAGTTGGAAGGAAAGCAAAGCAATCTTATCTTTCTATGTAAAATGCTAAACCAATCATGAAATGGAAATGACCAAAATCAGACATGTCAGTAGACCAGCCATAGATACACTGGAGGTGTAAACACAGCAACAGCGGATGCATTATTCACAGGACTACCAGGAGAAAATAAAGGAAAAAAAGTCCAACATATTAGCTATTGCAAGGCTCACTGGCATGACAGGAACAATTCCAAGATCATCATTCTAAATTGATCAACCATAAAGGATTTTAAAGCATTGCCTATGGACAATTTGTGGTATTGTGCATTTTTGACACTTTGCAGGTGCACGAAATGTGGAGGATTGACATATTTTAAAGTGGTTGTATACCCAAATATATATATATTTTTTTAAAAGAATAACCTGCAAGAGAAAGGCATAGTGAGCTAGTATGACTAGCATACTAGCTCATTATGCATTACTTACCTTAGATCGAAGCCCCCAAAGCCGTCCTCGTCTCCCCCTCCGGCCGCAGACATCACTTCGGAAGGTTACTTCCGGGTATCGCCGCTCCGGCGCTCTGATTGGCCAGAGCGGCGATGATGTCACCACGCATGCGCGCGTGAGCCGTCAAAGCCGGCATTATCCATTGATAAAACAGGCATTGACAGTGCGGCAGCGCCGTTGTCTATGGCACGCATGCGCCGTAGACAAAGGTGCATTCTTTTTTGGAAAATATCTCCTAAACCGTGTAGGTTTAGGAGATATTGCAAACACCTACAGGTAAGCCTTAATCTAAGCTTACCAAAAGGTACAAGTTGCATAAGTGGGTTTACAACCACTTTAAGAATTTGAGCATCTTAGATGAAGCGTGTGGCCTAGTATACTCTTGAATGAATTATCTATTTCTGTTTTAATCAATGAAGGATTTATCATTACACTTTTTTTAGAAGTAATTAAAGTGGTTTTAAACCTCAGTCATGAATTCTTAACAAAGCACATACAGTATATCTGTAGTGTTTACTTAAAGGGGTTGTAAAGGTTAATTTTTATTTTCTAAATAGGTTCCTTTAAGATAGTGCATTGTTGGTTCACTTACCTTTTCCTTCGATTTCCCTTCTAAATGTTTTTTTCTTTGTCTGAATTGCTCACTTCCTGTTTCTCCTCAGTAAACTTCACACCATCATCCGAGCGGTGTTTAGTCAGCCAGAACAGCTTACTGAACAGCTTACTGAGGAGGAACAGGAAGTGAGAAATTCAGACAAAGAAAACAAAGAAAAAAACATTTAGAAGGGAAATCGAAGGAAAAGGTAAGTGAACCAACAATGCACTAGCTTAAAGTAACCTATTTAGAAAATAAAAAACGAACCTTTACAACCCCTTTAACTCTCTCCAAAGCTTGAAGTGTCATTTCTCTCTGTTGCTTTGTTCCTCTGTTATCCACATGAGTCGCTTCTGACAAGTTTTCCCAAAATATGAAATAAATTTGTGACTGGAAGGGAGCTCAGCACACAGCTTGTCTATTCACAACACAGCTCTGTGTCTTACCTTCGCTTCTGTTTGCTGTGAGAAGGGGGTGTGTTCCTTTCCTCCAATCAACTCTCACACACTGTAACTGCAGCTTTCCACCCCCTCCTCTGTGATACTAACAGATGGAGAAGAATTGTAACATGGATCTGTCCTTTTGAAGGGGTATAGGGAAGAGAAGACTGCAGTTAAACAAGTAAAACCTATGTAGGAGGATTCACTTCACTTCACTGGGTATATGGGAGGGTTTAAAACAACTTTAGAGGTCTTTTGTCATTATGAGAGAGTACCACCACTATTCTTTTATGGCAAGTTTGCATATATATTTATACTTTAGGATGTATTCATACATTCCTTCATTGAAATGATCATCTTTGGTGATATTTTGTTTTTAATAGGTATATGTTGTTGTCTATACAATCTGGTGAGCCTCATTCTATAACGGTGTGGAACTGGCACTTGATCACTTTGGTGAAGGATTCATGGTGATTCTCAGTTCTTTGGATTTGCACCAGTTTTTCACAATGGATTTTTGATTTATAAATTTTTTGATATGGAAATTTTTTGAATATGACCCTTTTTTATTTACTCATATTTTTATGTCTATACACGTATTTTCATTGAGCTACTGTGAATTTGTAGATTGACACTAGATTTGTTTTCACCTATTTTGCTTGTTCATATTTTTGTTTCATAATTGTCATATATGTTTTGTTTTTTGTTATATTTGAGCTTTTGTAGTAGCTCCTTTTTTTAGTAAAAGTGGTTTGTAGTAGTAGTTTTCTGCTTTGGGCTTCAGGAGTGTTTTATAGTTCTTATTTATCTATTAGAAGAATAGTATGGTCTTTGAGGTCTTTTTATATTTTGTGTTGCTTTTTTAGAGGAACAATGCATCTCTCCTCCTTCATCCCCTCTGGACAGCATTTCACAACACAGCACCACCTACAGAGGGGAAAGTAGACAGCATCTGCCTACACTTGTATGGTGTACACTTCCTATTGGAGAGAGCTGCAACAAAATGGTGTGCAGAATGTGTAAAAAATTTGAACAATGCTGAGGGAACAATGTGTTTTTTGGGGACCTGTCAAAGTTGTAATACAATGCTCCAGAAAGGACCAGATCTAATAGAAGATATTATCAAACTCTTCGAACAAAAGTAAAACTTTTCCAGCATGTAAACAGGACAGGTCCACTTTCTTCTCTACCAATGTACTGCATGGTGCTGTATGTCCGCCAGTACTCCACTTTAGAACAGTAAATAATATTACTTTAACATTTTGAAAATCTTGCTGTAAATGCCAGTTGCCAGGCTTTTAGCAACTGTTAGCAGTGAATTAATAATAAAAAATTGATTTTTGTCTGGAGGAAGACATCAAAGAAATGATTTATCCTCCTGCTATGCTCTTGAAAGGTAATTAGGACATAGTAAGTATCTGGCAAAGCAGTTAAGCATAGTAAGGCTTGTCTTGGCAACTTATACTGTTTTAATAGCTATAATACATGACAGCCAATTTACCTAAGTGTGTATTCACTTTAATACATAGTATTTGTTAGTCTCTACTGTTGTAATAATATATTAAATGTATGTTCTTACTAAAATGTTGAGGCAATAAATTATTAGTTACTATATTTTCTGCTAAAACATTTGTTATATTATAAGACTCAAATCTTTTCTAATTGTCTGTTATGTATAACAAGTGTGTATAAGGCCTCATGCATATTGGATGTTTTTGCAGCTGCTTCTCGGGGTGTCAGGTGTTTTTTTGTCCTGCCTCTAAATTCCCCTGCATGTTAAATTTGGATCCACTGGATCAGACTTGAGGTAAAAAGCAAGGGGCATGTAGACTTAATTTTGAAAAGAAACATGGGTTTCCCTTAAACACGTTACCCCACACATTCACACTATGTGGACTGGTCTGATCTGCTAATTTGCTCAACCATATAGATAGCACAAAGCTATCCTTGGAAGATGTCTCATTTACAAGTTAATGTAGACACATTGAATAATTGGGCAATTATTGCTTAACCTCCTTGCTGGTATTCCCAAGTGTGGCTCGGGGTGAAATTTCAGTACCATTAGCGGTAACCCCGAGCCACACTTGGGATTGCATTATTGGATCCTGGAAGAGGTTACTTACCTTGTCCCCGGGATCCCGCAATGTACTCCTGCAGTGTACGGCGGCCGGATCTTCCTCCTGATGCACTGTGTGTTCCAGCTTCCCTTCCCTGCGAGCGTTGCGACTCAGGGTGGTGGAACTGGCAGCAAATTCAAACAGTATAAGTCACAACACACACATAACATTGTAATCTTATTGGATTACATTACTGAATAAAATAAATTGACCTTAGTTTGCCCCCCAGTGCTTTGTCCAGTGCCCTTGCCTGCAGTTTTACTGTACTTTCTGCCTGGAAACTGCAAAACGAACATAGCATCAAAAAAGCACGCCTCTATCTCAAAAGCGTTTTTTGACCTGCTGGAAAACAGCGATAGCGATACAGAATCGCTTGCAGAATTGAGTGATAGCGATTCGTGGGCAAATTCATCATCAGACGCGGAAAGTGATTTCAGCGACGATCCTGCGACTGACCTCAGTGATGTACAGACTTGGTGCTCTATTGACTGCGGTACGGATCATGCAGCGCCCCCAAGATTCCCATTTACTGGAGCACCTGGTATCAAAGTGGATGTTGAAGATGACAACCCCTTGGCATATCTCCAACTATTTTTGACCGATGGGGTTATTGAAAAAATAGTTACGGGGACAAACCGCTATGCATCAGAGGTTTTCAAGGAGCAGAAAGTGGTAACCAGTGACCAAAGAGGACATTTGGAAATTTCTGGGCCTAATAATTCTTCAGGGAGTGGTGGGGAAACCCATGCAGAAGTGGTATTGGACAACCAATAAATTACTAGCCACTCCATTCTTTGGCACGGTCATGTCAGAGTACAGATTTTCCCTAAAAATGAAATATTTGCATACTAATGAAGAATTTGATAAACTACTCATCCAGCACCAAAATTCAAGAAGATTTGGGATGTATATCAAATTATAAAAAAAAAAATTCTAACAGAGCTATGTACCAGATAGAGACATCAGTATAGACGAAAGTCTAATGGCCTACAAGGGAAGACTCAGCTGGATACAATATATGGCGTCAAAGAGAGCACGATTTGGCATAAAATCATTAATGCTATGTGAATCGAGCACTGGTTACATATGGCATTTGGTCTTATACACTGGGAAAGGAACCACATTCAACCGAAAATATAGTAATTATGGAATGGCAACATCTTCAGTTCTTACATTGATTGAGTCATTGCTAAATCAGGGCTATTGTGTAATTATAGACAATATTTACACATCTCCTGAACTCTATGAGTTCCTTCTACAGAACAAAACGGATGCCTATGGAACCGTTAGGGCTAACCGGCATGACATGCCGCCAATCTTTTGCAATAAATAGCTCAATATAGGAGAAATGATTGCCTGGCAGAAGGAAAAAATGATGGCACTGAGATGGCGCGACAAAAAAGATGTTTGCCTAATAAGTACAATACATAACATCTCCACTGTCATGGTACACACAAAAGGTGGAAAAGACATAATGAAGCCACAAGTGATGATAGACTACAACAACACCATGGGAGGTGTTGACTGAGGTGACCAGGCAATGACATTTTATCCAGCGAAGAGAAAAAAACAAAAAAAGTATTACAAGAAGATCTTCAGGCATCTTCTTGAACAATGTTTGTGGAATGTCTTCATGTGACAAGCCTGTGGTTTATGCTGACTTTGTTTGGAAAGTTGCCGAACTGATCTTTCTAAAGCACCAAACACCAACGGCTGTAAATAGAGCTGGACGTCGTGCTGCTGGTGTTGTCAACCCGGAACGCCTGACTGGTTGTCACTTTATGGACCACATTCCACCAACTGAAAATAAGTCAGCACCCACAAGGATGTGCGTGGTTTGTTGCTCTAAGCGTGATGACACTGGAAGGAAAATCCGAAAGGAAACCAGGTTCTATTGTCCCGATTGTGACGTCGGACTTTGTGCAGTCCCATGTTTCAAAATTTACCATACCCGGGATGTTTACTGAAGCAATATAACTAGAAATATTGCACCCTTGTATGGGCAAAAAAAAATTCAGTGTTTTTGATTTGATTATATTATTGACTAAAATGTATTGAATAAAAAGTATTATTATTATATTATTATTTGTTATAATTATTTATAGTTATTTATTATATTATAATTTATGATTTTGTGTTTTAAACTTTATCATACCCGAGATGTCTACTAGACTCTGGTTTGGACAGATTTAAGTGAGTTATTCCTAAGAATTACAGGCCTGCAATATAAAACGCCAAATTTCAATGCAAAATAATTGTACCGCTTTCAGCATTAAAAATCTGACATAATCATACCGCCAGGGAGGTTAAAGCAGTAATTTATGTGATTCTCTTATAGAACAAAATATTTATTTCTAGTTATGAAAAGTATAGTTCTGATTTATACATTTAAAGTGTGTACATTTCCTTTAGTTACCCCTGTGGACTAGTACTAGTAGTGTTTTGTTACATCTGTTCACTAAGTGCAAAAAAATCCTGCCAGAAATCTTGTGAGCTGAGAACTTCCTGTGCTCTCTGTGTTTGTTACATTGTTATCAGTTACACTGAGCAACATTTGATTTTTGGCTGCTAATTATGAAAATAACCTTTAATTTAAGCTATCATGTACTATTTTGTAATACCTGTTGGTTATGCTGTACACATGAAAAAAACATTAAAAATTATGGAACTGTTGTTGAAGCACATTCAGTACACCAAGTACAACTGGAATATCTTTGGAGATTTAAAAGTAGTGTCTCTGCTGCTTGGAATGCACCTCAGATACACCAAGTACTGTTGTTACAAATGCGAATGGGACAACCATGCAAGAGTCTCATTACTGTAGTAATTGGCATGGCATAAGGACCCCACTATAGTGAGATGGGGTCATATATTCTAGCTTGGACATACAGGTTAAGGAAATTGACTAGTATTATATGTTTTTCTCAAGTATTATGAAATAGGTTAAGATCTTGTATTTTGTATGGAGCTGCAGTTTTGCAAAAGCATGCATAATTTGCAATGAGTAGCATAACTTGCAGAAATGCTGGGTTATTTTTAAACTGCCTTTGTCTGGAAGCTGTCTAGTAAATATTGGTACAGGGAAGTGAAACCTTGTGACTATGAGCTATAACATTTGTGGTGACACTCATGACTGATTCTTATTAATAACTAAACTGTCAGCCATATTGAGAGGGTCAGGACGAGAGTCGGCCATCTTGAGAGTGGCAAAACGTCTAATCTATAATGATAAAATGTATACCCACTGTATTAACCACACCCCTTCCTCTCCCCTCCCTCTTTTATGATTGGATTATGATAATGACTATATAATGTTCACCCCTGCAAAAGAATAAACAGATTTCATTCTGAGCGCAAAGCTGTCTTGTGTGTTTTTACCTGCGTTCAGAGAGAATCTCTCAGTACTGATCCTGTATCTTTTGGGTGTCTCTCAGTACTGATCCTGTATCTTTTGGGTGTGGCAATTGGGTTATTTTAAGCTGGTCTGTGGGGGTAGGAGGGACTACCTGTTCAAATTTCCCAACAATTACATTCAGGCCTCATGCACACTGGACGTTTTTTGACGTTTTTACAGCAGCTGTTTTTGGCTGTAGACGGTTTTTTCTACAGTCATTAAACTCTCCATGTTATCCTATGTGTCCATGCACACTTAGGCTGTTATCAGCAGTTTTGGGCAGTGGCATTTTTTGTAATTTGAGATGAATGTTTCTAAGAATAACCAATGCCAAGATTAAGGATGGCATGTTTTGGTTCACAGATCAGATACGTCATCAATGACAAGCAATTCAAAGATCTGCTAGTGAAGAAAGGGAAAATTGGCTAGAACTTATTCAAGGATGTTGTTGAGAATTTTCTTGACAATTACAGTGCATTCAGCTGGTTGACAAACTTCTTAAGCATACTATTGACTATTAAGTGCAGTATGTCACTAAAGATTCATTTTCTGCATTCAAACTTGGACTTTTTCCCAAAAATCTGCAGTCAGTGACAAACATGGTAAAAGGTTTTACTAGGACATTGCCACAATGGAAAAATGGTATCAGGGCAACTGAACTCCATGAAAGCTATCTAACTATTGTTGGACAATGCAGCAAGATGCACTGGCCACTGCGTGCAAATGAAAATCAGTAGAAAACACTTTTATCCACGTTGAACTCATGCAGTGTGTTGGAAACATTATGCGATTAAATACAATATACCGGTAGTCATTAAAAGTTCATTTCATATTTCTCAAGGTTCCTACGTGATAGTAGTTCTGAAATGATATGCGTTGTTCAGTTTAAAGGTGTTTATCATATTCACAAAAAGTTTTTTTCATGATGCAAAACATTTGAAAAAAAATGTTGTTCAGTGTTATCATTGTTTCCAGCTCTCTTTGTAAATTACAAAAGACCACCCCCCATTTTTGGAGAAGAAGAGAGGAAGAGGTGTTCTGTTATCGTAACACAATTTCTGTCCTAGTGACAATGCTTGCTGTTCCTCCATAGATACAGTAGAGTAAGAATTTCCTGGAAGTGAGGAAGCCTGTTACTGGCAGGTCCATCATGTGAAAAAAATCCTGAAAAAATAAAACTAATTAGCCAGCACATTTAGGGACTGGTAAATTGTAATACAGTGGGTACGGAAAGTATTCAGACCCCCTTTTCACTCTTTGTTATATTGCAGCCATTTGCTAAAATCATTTAAGTTCATATTTTTCCAAAATTAATGTACACACAGCACCCATGTTGACATAAAAACACAGAATTGTTGACATTTTTGCAGATTTATTAAAAAAGAAAAGCTGAGATATCACATGGTCCTAAGTATTCAAACCCTTTGCTCAGTATTTAGTAGAAGCACCCTTTTGATCTAATACAGCCATGAGTCTTTTTGGGAAAGATGCAACAAGTTTTTCCCACCTGGATTTGGATCCTCTGCCATTCTTCCTTGCAGATCCTCTCCAGTTCTGTCATGTTGGATGGTAAACGTTGGTGGACGGCCATTTTTAGGTCTCTCCATAGATGCTCAATTGGGTTTAGGTCAGGGCTCTGGCTGGGCCATTTAAGAACAGTCACAGAGTTATTGTGAAGCCACTCCTTCGTTGTTTTAGCTGTGTGCTTAGGGTCATTGTCTTGTTGGAAGGTAAACCTTTGGCCCAGTCTGAGGTCCTGAGCACTCTGGAGAAGGTTTTTGTCCAGGATATCCCTGTACTTGGCCGCATTCATCTTTCCCTCGATTGCAACCAGTTGTCCTGTCCCTGCAGCTGAAAAACACCCCCACAGCATGATGCTGCCACCACCATGCTTCACTGTTGGGACTGTATTGGACAGGTGATGAGCAGTGCCTGGTTTTCTCCACACATACCGCCTAGAATTAAGGCCAAAAAGTTCTATCTTGGTCTCATCAGACCAGAGAATCCTATTTCTCACCATCTTGGTGTCCTTCAGGTGTTTATTAGCAAACTCCATGCGGGCTTTCATGTGTCTTGCACTGAGAAGAGGCTTCCGTCGGGCCACTCTGCCATAAAGCCCCGACTGGTGGAGGGCTGCAGTGATGGTTGACGTTCTACAACTTGCTCCCATCTCCCGACTGCATCTCTGGAGCTCAGCCACAGTGATCTTTGGGTTCTTCTTTACCTCTCTCACCAAGGCTCTTCTCCCCCGATAGCTCAGATTGGCCGGATGGCCAGCTCTAGGAAGGGTTCTGGTCGTCCCAAACGTCTTCCATTTAAGGATTATGGAGGCCACTGTGCTCCTAGGAGCCTTAAGTGCAGCAGAATTTTTTTTGTAACCTTGGCCATATCTGTGCCTTGCCACAATTCTGTCTCTGAGCTCTTCAGGCAGTTCCTTTGACCTCATGATTCTCATTTGCTCTGACATACACTATGAGCTGTAAGGTCGTATATAGACAGGTGTGTGGCTTTCCTAATCAAGTCCAATCAGTATAATAAAACACAGCTGGACTCAAATGAAGGTGTAGAACCATCTCAAGGATGATCAGAAGAAATGGACAGCACCTAAGTTAAATATATGAGTGTCACAGCAAAGGGTCTGAATACTTAGGACCATGTGATATTTCAGTTTTTCTTTTTTAATAAATCTGCAAAAATGTCAACAATTTTGTGTTTTTCTGTCAATATGGGGTGCTGTGTTTACATTAATGAGGAAAAAAATGAACTTAAATGATTTTAGCAAAAGGCTGCAATATAACAAAGAGTGAAAATGTAAGGGGATCTGAATACTTTCCGCACCCACTGTATATCAAATTTCTGCTCTTGAATTCAGATCCAAGATCAGAAATTCCTTGTGACATCACAGACCGGTGCATGCTGGGTCGGTGATGTCACAAGGGGGCAGTGCCACCAGGTGACGTTGCCAGGTGGCCCCACCTTCTCCTATATAAGAACTGTCAGACTGTTGAGGAGGCAGTAGGCGGTCGGCCTTAATGGACGGCGGGAGCATTTATTTTCTTTTTCAAGTGTGGCAGGTGGCTTGATTAGCGATGGATTTAAATCAGGGGACACTGTTTTTTTATTTTTTAATAAAGGAATTGTCAAAAACTGTCTCTGTGTTTTTATTACTTTTTGACACTTTTTTGGTGAATGGGCAGGGGTACATAGGGGTACCTCATTCACATAGGAGGGCTGTGATCTGGGGGCCCCCTTGTTAAAGGGGGCTTTCAGATTCCGATAAGCTCCCTGCCCGCATACCCCACAGCCCAGGGTTGTGGGGAAGAGACCCTTGTCCCCATCAACATGGGTACAAGGTTCTTTGGGGTGGTGGGGCAGAGCCCCCCCGCCCCAAAGCACCCACACCCCCATGTTGAAGTCATGTGACCTGGTATGGCTTGGGGGGTGCTCACTCATCCCGCCCCTTTCCTGACCTGCAGTCTGCAAGCTCGCATAAGGGTCTGGTATGGATTTTGGTGGGACCCCACGCCATTATTAATTTTTTTACAATTTTTTGTCCCGGCAATCTTTTTCTATTTTATTCAGCTACAGGAAAATAAAGATTGCCCCCTGAGAGTCTGGAGGCTGTGAGGTTCGGAGGACAGGCTACAGGAGTGGTCCAGTTGGGAGCCAGTTGCACACTTACTACAGGCCTTTTGCCCCTGCAGGGGCACCAGGAGTTGGTGAGTGGGGACCCAAAAGGGGAGCACAAGAGTCACCTGATTTCTTCTAAATCAACAGGGAGCACAAGTCACTTTATATATTTGAATTACTGCACGTGTCATAGAAGACCTATGTGTGATTTATCTTTGGACTATTTTTTTTTCAACATTTTTCTCAAAATGTTCTATATTTGCTTATGTATTTTTTGATCAATTATTGCACAGTGCTCGATTGAGCAACACAGTATTCTCTAGTTAAAAGCTGATTGGTTACTTTACTTAGCTGCACCAGATTCTGCATGCACCAGATTTAGTAAATCTCCCCCATTGCTGTTTTAGGTTTAGGAACTAACAATAAATTCACAAATTCCATGTACTAAAAGCTGTGGAGGTCAGCTTGTACAAAAGATCTTGCTCTTTAAGGTTATAGTAGTTACTGCTGTTGCCTTGACTCCAAAGACTCTGCCAACACACTGTGTGTATGGAAATTGCTCTTGGGAGATGTAGTTTTGGAGGCATATCTACATTAATAAAAATAACTTCTAAAATAATTTTATAAGTTTGGTTATAGGATGTTTTAAAAGTTGTTTCCTGCTCGAAGAACAAGGTATAAAATAATGATGGAATATATAAAAGAGAAGAGGGATGTTTTGGGGAAAGCATGAGGTATGGGTATACATATTAAATCCACTATTTTAAAAGTGTTCATATTTCTGTTAAAATAACAACTAAAATAAACAATAGGCATACCGTACATATTTAAAATATAGAGCAATACAAAAATGACTACAAAATGAATATATTATGATTTCAGTACACTATGGTTATGGTTGATATCTAAGTAATATACAACTCCTCAAGCAAGAACCAGAATGCAGTGCCATGAGAGCTCATGAGTGATTTCTCTGTGCTGTTACTGAATACTGTGGGATGTATGGATTAGTTGTTTCTCAAAGGCTAGAGGAGAATAATAGGATTATTGGATGTCAGAAAGCCAGACATCATTCAAATGTTTAAGCTGAGGTTGCAATACGAAAAAATAGGCATTTTAAGGGTGTTTGAGGACAATTGAGAAAGCAGCAAATAAATGAAACCACAGATCTAAGACGATGCCAGATTCCAAAGAAAGGACAGCATAAAATATCCAGTGTAGCATCAATAAGTACAGGAAATGCCATTTCCAAGAGTTGTTTCCTGTGGGAATGGCTGGTATGTTCCAGAATTGACATAGGGCACTGGGAGCACTCACAAGACTTTATTCAATATAGCTATTGTAATGCAGCATAGTCTACATGTTAAATGGAATTGTCTGATTGTTTGATTGACTGCATCAAAGGGGATTGTGAAGGCAAAATATGAAAATAGATTTATTGCTAGAATATACTTCACTCATTAGTGCTTATTTCTCTTTTTATTGCTTAGTTTTTTATCTTAAACATAGCTCTTCACACCTGTCACTCAATGAGCTCCTAACCATTTGCTTTTGCTGCATCTAAGAAAACAAGGTAACACAGTCATGGGAAGTGATAGGATAGGTTGTACTCTCTCTCAGAGATGGCAGCAGATGATGGCTACCTGAATTTTAGTGTGTGGCTATCTTTGCTTGACAGAAGTTGATTGGTTTAATCAATCTCAATCGAAGAGACATACTGGATAACCTTTTTTGATCAGTGCCTGCAGCTGAGTGTATTCTGATGACTTGCTGATTCCCGCTGTCCGGATACAATGAACCGGCGGTGTATAGCCAGCTTTAGAGTTTGTACAGGTTGATAATTCTCTTCCTACCACTAGAGAGTGTACAATAACCACCCCCAGTGTTTAGGAATGAAGTTCAGATTCGCTACCATTGGTTCTCTTTTTCGGCCAAAAACTTTAAAGGTTTCTTGCGGAAAAAAAGGAACACCCCATAACATGGCACACAGTCCTTGCCCCTATTTAGAGTCACAAGAGTCAAAGAATGGATAACTCGCTCTCTTCACTATAAAAGGTGGGCTCACAGCAGCCAAATTATCAGTGAGTTTTGGACTGTTAGGAAAACGTAAAAATTCTATGTGGTGGGAGATTTTTTGGCTTTTTGGTACATGTCCCACATGGCATGTCATGGCATTTCCCCCATGTCTTTTGTTTCAAAATATCTTGCTTTTTAGCCCTACAAGTGGACATATTTGGATAAGATTCAACTCTATAAATTTTAATGGGGTCCACTAAAAAGTTTGTGAACTTCAAACAAGATTTGTGAAACTCTTATTGTATTAAACCCGGGTAGATTTTCTCATTCCTACCAATGTTTTCACATGGAAGGAATAAAAGAAAGCAACATACGCCACATACCCGGAAGTACCTGGTATTTCTCTTTGTTCCTAATGGCCAAAAGAAGGGAATGAAGGAAGGTGAGTATGCGCAGCATGTGAACCACTCTCCTTTCTTCGATGTGACAGTGCTGACGCTTTGCGATTGACCACTCAGTTCCAGTGGTGGCTGGTGCTCAAATTTTTTGGGGGGGCGCAAACAAACTGAAAAAAAAAACCCATCAATTGCCGCCACTGTGCCCATTAAATGCAGCCACTGTGCCCAAACGCCACTAGTTTCCCCCCATATACAGCCAGTTTGTCCCCACAATACAGCCAGTTTGTCCCCCCAATAATACAGCCAGTTTGTCCTCCCAATAATACAGCCAGTTTGTCCCCCCAATAATACAGCCAGTTTCCCCCCATTATACAGCCAGTTTCCCCCCCATTATACAGCCAGTTTCACCCCATTATATAGCCAGTTTCCCCCAATATACAGCCAGTTTGTCCCCCATATGCAGCCAGTTTGTCCCCCATATGCAGCCAGTTTGTCCCCCATATACAGCCAGTTTGTCCCCCATATACAGCCAGTTTGTCCCCCATAATACAGCCAGTTTTCCCCCATAATACAGCCAGTTTGTCCCCCACATACAGCCAGTTTGTCCCCCATAATACAGCCAGTTTCCCCCCCAATATACAGCCAGTTTGTCCCCCATACACAGCCAGTTTGTCCCCAATATGCAGCCAGTTTGTCCCCCATAATACAGCCAGTTTGTCCCCCATAATACAGACAGTTTGTCCCCAATATACAGTCAGTTGCCCCCCAATATACAGCCAGTTGCCCCCCCAATATACAGCCAGTTGCCCCCACAATATACAGCCAGTTGCCCCCCAATATACAGCCAGTTTGTCCCCCATACACAGCCAGTTTGTCCCCCAATATTACAGCCAGTTTGTCTCCAATATGCAGCCAGTTTGTTCCCCAAATACAGCCAGTTTGTCCTCATAATACAGCCAGTTTGTCCTCATAATACAGCCAGTTTGTCCCCCCCAGCCCTGCACTTACCTTCCTCGAGTCAGCGCCGTCCTTCTCCCGCCCTCGATGTCGCTTCAGCCAATCAGGTTACCGGTAACCAGACCCGGTGAACCTGATTGGCCAGGGAACGCACCCCTGTGCGTCCTCTCATTAGGTATTTAGAAGCCGATTACAGCCCTCGGGCTGTATTTAGGAAGCCTATCAGAGCCTGCTGGCTCTGATAGGCACTTCTAAAGACCAACCAGACGCTGTGATTCAGATGGCCGGCGCTCAAGGCGCCGGCCATCTGAATAGTGGGCGGCAGCAATACATAGGTTCATACAATGCATGAACCTATGTATTGTTGTGAGTGACGGCCGGGCGCAGAAGCGAGCGGCGGCGGCACTTCTGCGCCCACTATGGACGCACCGCCACTCATTGTGTGAAGAAAAGAACATTTAAAAAAAAAACCTCTTAAAGGGCCCGTTTTTTTATTTTATTTATTTTTTTGGTGACCACAGGAGGGGGGCGGCGCCCGGGCGCCCCCTATGGACGGGCCGCCACTGCTCAGTTCTCTCACATGGATGTGATTCTTAGTCCTGTTTAAGCCCCAAGTCACTAAACACAGTTGTACTATAAGGCTGGCTGCACATGGATGCTGGATTCAAAAGAGCCACTGGGGCATAGTAATGCAAAGATGAGATCGACCTAAACAAAATGTTTGGGCAGCTATGTTGTATAGCATTACCTCCAACCACACACATGCACACATGTAAAATGAGCTGCTCAGAACTGCCTACCAATGTCCAAACCAAACCCAGCCTTAACGTGGAGTTTTACTCTCTTAGGCCCCATGCACACGAGACGCTGTTATTTGCTGTTGAACGCGTGTTCAGAGGCAGTTGGACGCTTTTTTCAACTGCTCCTGAACCCATTCAATGTTATCCTATGTGTCCATGCACACACTCTCGTTTTTTGGCGTTTACAAGCAGTTGCGTTTAACCTCGTTTTTCCAGAAGCAAAAAAATGGGTTCAGACGCAAAAGTTTTCCACGTTTCAGACGCTAAACGCTGCTAAACGCGGCTAAACGCGGCTAAACGCGGTACCGGCGTTTTGCCGCGTTTGCGTTTATAAGCGTTTTTAAAGGTGACCTATTTTTTAACATTAGAAATCTCAAAAATGATGGCAAATGATGAAAAACTATTAAAAAATATAAAAGAAAACTGTAATTGCTTGCATTGCATTGTGGACAATCCACAACTTGTGGCAGGTAACGTGGCAAGTGGACAATCCACAGCTTGTGTCAGGTGATGTGGCCAGGTGACGTGGCCAGGTGACGTGGCAAGTGGACAATCCACAGCTTGTGGCAGGTGACGTGGCCAGGTGACGTGGCAGGTGACGTGGCCAGGTGACGTGGCAGGTAACGTGGCCAGGTGACGTGGCCAGGTGACGTGGCCAGGTGACGTGGCAAGTGGACAATCCACAACTTGTGGCAGGTGACGTGGCACGTGATGTGGCCAGGTGACGTGGAAAGTGGACAATCCACAACTTGTGGCAGGTGACGTGGCTAGATGACGTGGCAGGTAATGTGGGCAGGTAACATGGCTAGGTGATGTGGCCAGGTGACGTGGCAAGTGGACAATCCACAACTTGTGGCAGGTGACGTGGCCAGGTGACGTGGCAGGTGACATGGCAAGTGGACAATTCACAACTTGTGGCAGGTGACGTGGCCAGGTGACGTGGCACGTGATGTGGCCAGGTGACATGGCAAGTGGACAATCCACAACTTGTGGCAGGTGACGTGGCAAGTGGACAATCCACAACTTGTGGCAGGTGACGTGGCCAGCTGACGTGGCAGGTAACGTGGCCAGGTGACGTGGCAGGTAACATGGCCAGGTGACGTGGCCAGGTAACGTGGCAAGTGGACAATCCACAACTTGTGGCAGGTGACGTGGCACGTGATGTGGCCAGGTGACGTGGCAAGTGGACAATCCACAACTTGTGGCAGGTGACGTGGCCAGGTGACGTGGCCAGGTGATGTGGCCAGGTGACGTGGCAGGTGACGTGGCAAGTGGACAATCCACAACTTGTGGCAGATGATGTGGCAAGTGATACGCTAAATACAAGTACACTGCTGCTCTCTCAGCTGCTGCTACTCACTCTGGTCTCACAAACTGGCTGAAATGGTTAAAATTTACTGTTTTTTGAGCTTAGGGAGGGTCTATGATGAAACGCTTATAAACGCAAACGCGGTAAAACGCAGCTAAACGCGGCCGCAAACGCGGCAAAACGCGCGTTTATAAACGCTGGTTTCAGCGTTTAAAAACGTGTGTTCAGCAGAGTTTGCACCTGCATCTCGTGTGCATGGGGCCTTAATCAACATTAAAGTGATACTAAAGTCTTGTTTTGTTTGTTTAAAAATAACAAACATGTTATACTTACCTGCTGTGTGCAGTGGTTTACCACAGAGCAGCCTAGATCCTCTTCTACTCGGGTCCCTTGCCAGCACTCCTGGCCCCTGCCTCCTGCCCTCACAGCAAGCAGCTTGCTATGGGGGCACCCAAGCCCAGCCGCTGCTCATGTCCATTTAGACATGGAGTTACGGCTCAGCCCCGTCCCCTTCTCATTGGCTCGCTGACTTTGACAGCAGCGGTATCCAATGGAGTCCGCTGTGTGTCTCAGCCAATAAGGAGGGAGAGATGCGGCTCAGGTAAGTATTAGGGGGGCTGAGGGGGGCTGCTGCACCCAGAAGGTTTTTTTATCTTCTATCTGCATTAAAATAAAATACAACTTCTGCCTTTAGAACCACTTTAAAGTGGTTGTAAAGCCTAAACATTTTTTTACCTTAATGCATTCCTTACATTAAGGTAAAAAATGTTTAGGTGTCTGCATCCCTCCTCACCCCCCCTTTTACTTATCCAAGCCCTCATTCAATCCAGCACTCGGCACGTCTGCAGCTCTTCTCTCCCCTCACCTCTGGGTCTCACTGGCTTTGCTGGGGCATCGGGAGCCATTGGCTCCCGGGGGTGTGAATCAAAGCCAGTGACCAGGGAGCAGAGGCGGGGATGAGTCCTGCTGTCTGTGTCAAAAGACACAGCAGCGGGGCTTGGGTGCCTCCATGGGAAGCAGCTTCCCATGGGGGAACTGGACAGAGGGACCCAAAAAGAGGAGGTCCACAGCCGCTCTGTGCAATTCCATTGCACAGAGCAGTTAAGTATAGACATATTACTCCTGCTACATGCCTTAGTATATAGATGTAAAGGTATATTACATTTAGGCCTAATGCCCATGGACGTTTTTATAGCCGCGTTTTTGAGCGTTTTTTACAGCTTAAAAACGCGTGTCCATGTTATTGTATACATTTTTCGACCGCGTTTTTTTATGCCTAACGCCGACGCCGCGGAACGCACTGGTCCTGTTTTTTACAGCTTAAAAACGCCTATGCTATTTGCAGCTCAAAAACGCCTAGGTGGGCATGAAGCTATAGACTAACATGGACAGGCGTTTTTAAGCTGTAAAAAAACGCTCAAAAACACGGCTGTAAGAACGTCCGTGGGCATAAGGCTTTACTGGTTTAAAAAAAAAATTGTATTTACATTTCTTCAGTTTCTTACCAACTTCCTGCCTAGGCCAAAATGATGTATACATCCCATGAGTCTTCAAGGGATTTTTTTTTTGTCTTTGATTTGGAGGAGGGGAGAAGGAGCTTTCTCAGTTAAGCAAGCCCTTGTGCCTGCATGCCTGACCTAAGGGCAGATGGATTCCAGAAAGCACATGCTACATGGCGCATCTGCACTTACTCAAGATGACTGTGGCTAGAAATGCTAGGGGGTGTTTTTCAAAGTGATTTCCATACAAAATAAATGATGGAGACATGGATGAAATTTGTGATTTTGCTTTGAATATTAAAAAATTAATTACATAGTATTTTTAAGTGGGTAGTGATCAGATACAGTTAAGCTTTACTTTAACCACTTAACGACCGCTCACTGTATATATACGTCGGCACAATGGCACCGACAGGCACAATCACGTAGAGTGTACGTGATTGCCTTTGTACAGTTGGGGGGTCCAATCGGACCCCCCTTCTGTACAGTGAGCGGTCGGAATTCGTTGGGGAGCGATCCGACATGAGGGGACGGCCGTTCGATTCCGGCCACCCCCCCCGCGATTGCTCCCGGCGAATAGAAATGCTCCCTCTGTCTGTCGAATGTACACACAGACAGAGAAAGCAGGAGGAAGTGATGTCATCTCCTGTGCGGCGCTCACATATACCGAGCGCCGTACAAGAGAAGACACACAGGTTAGTGCACAAACACTACACTAACACCAGCACACATAGGCACATAAATCGCCCCCCCAGGCCCCCCCAGATCACCCCCCAGCCCCCAGTCACAGTGTCACTGATTGCAGTGACCATTTATTTACTGTTCACTGCAATCAGTGACATTTGTGACTGTAAAAGTGTCACTACATTTAGTTTTAGGTCCAGTGTAGCCCCCTAACCCCCCTAATAAAGGTTTAACCCCTTGATCACCCCCCAGATAACCCTTTCACCCCTAGCACCGCCGTCGCTAAGCGATCATTTTTCTGATCGCTGTCTTAGCGTCTGTGATGCAGATCGGTACCCAGTAATTTTTTTTAAGTTCGCCGCAGGTTTTTATAGCGTCGGGTACCCCCATAAATTATCTAATAAAGGTTTAACCCCCTTGATCGCCCCCCAGGTAACCCTTTCACCCCCTATCACCACTGTCGCTAAGCGATCATTTTTCTGATCGATGTCTTAGCGTCGGTGATGCAGATCGGTAGCCAGTGTTTTTTTTTTAGGTTCGCCGCAGGTTTTTATAGCGTCGGGTACCCCCATAAATTATCTAATAAAGGTTTAACCCCCTTGATCGCCCCCCAGGTAACCCTTTCACCCACTATCACCACTGTCGCTAAGCGATCATTTTTCTGATCGATGTCTTAGCGTCGGTGATGCAGATCGGTAGCCAGTATTTTTTTTTTAGGTTCGCCGCAGGTTTTTATAGCGTCGGGTACCCCCATAAATTATCTAATAAAGGTTTAACCCCCTTGATCGCCCCCCAGGTAACCCTTTCACCCCCTATCACCACTGTCGCTAAGCGATCATTTTTCTGATCGATGTCTTAGCGTCGGTGATGCAGATCGGTAGCCAGTATTTTTTTTTAGGTTCGCCGCAGGTTTTTATAGCGTCGGGTACCCCCATAAAATTTCCAATAAAGGTTTAACCCCCTTGATCGCCCCCCAGGTAACCCTTTCACCCCCTATCACCACTGTCGCTAAGCGATCATTTTTCTGATCGCTGTCTTAGCGTCGGTGATGCAGATCGGTAGCCAGTAATTTTTTTTAGGTTCGCCGCAGGTTTTTATAGCGCCAGGTACCCCCATAAATTATCTAATAAAGGTTTAACCCCCTTGATCACCCCCCAGGTAACCCTTTCACCCCCTATCACCACTGTCGCTAAGCGATAATTTTTCTGATCGCTGTCTTAGCGTCGGTGATGCAGATCAGTAGCCAGTATTTTTTTTTTAGGTTCGCCGCAGGTTTTTATAGCGTTAGGTACCCCCATATATTATCTAATAAAGGTTTTAACCCCCTAATTGCCCCTAGTTAACCCTTTCACCAGTGATCATCATATAAGTGTTACGGGTGACGCTGGTTAGTTAGTTTGCTTTTTATAGTGTCAGGGCACCCGCCGTATATATAACCCAATAAAGGTTTAACCCCCTGATCGCCCGGCGGGTGACATCAATTAGGTTTTAGCGTCAGAGAGGGTCTGCGTCACACCCCAGGCAGTGTCAGGTTAGTGCCAGTAACGCTAACACCCACGCGTGAAGCATACACCTCCCTTAGTGGTATAGTATCTGAACAGATCAATATCTGATCTGATCAGATCTATACTAGCGTCCCCAGCAGTTTAGGGTTCCCAAAAACGCAGTGTTAGCGGGATCAGCCCAGATACCTGCTAGCACCTGCGTTTTGCCCCTCCGTCCAGCCCAGGCCACCCAAGTGCAGTATCGATCGATCACTGTCACTTACAAAACACAACACACATAACTGCAGCGTTCGCAGAGACAGGCCTGATCCCTGCGACTCCAGTGCTGTAGGAGGTGATTTCACCACCACAGTTAAAAAAAAAAAGCAAATATGCCGAAGCATTGGGGCAGCAGGGGCGGAGGAGTGATTTTGCTCCTAATGCCGCGTACATACGGTCGAAATTCCGACGGAGGCTTGCCCGTGGAAAAGTCCGACCATGTGTGTGCGGCATAACTTTTTTGCGGGAGGATGCCCCCATGCTTCGGCATATATAAATGGTGCATGTATGCCCATCATTAGAAGTGGGTGGATGAAAGGCGGTATTCTAATGGTGGGCATACCCACCGATCAATCTCTTTTTTCGTTCAGCCACCTGGCTGCATGAAAAAAAAAGATTACAATACATGTCCAACAAGGACCAGCAACGTACTGGTATGTTGCTGGACTTTGAATGGTTATACCAGATTGATGCCTGCGGGTTTAGGTAACATCTTGGTATCATTCTTTTCAGCCAGCGGCCGGCTTTCATGTAAAAGCAATCCTAGTGGCTAATTAGCCTCTGGACTGCTTTTACAAGCAGTGGGAGGGAATGTCCCCCCCCCAGATATAAAAAGCGCCATTGGGAAATTGGGAAAGCATTTTATCACACCGATCTTGGTGTGGTCAGATGCTTTGAGGGCAGAGGAAAGATCTAGGGTCTAGACCCCAGTTTTTTCAAAAAAAGAGTACCTGTCACTACCTATTGCTATCATAGGGGATATTTACATTCCCTGAGATAACAATAAAAATGATAAAAAAAATAAAATATGGAAGGAACAATTTAAAAATAAAATAAAAAAGCAAAGTTAATAATAAAAAAAAAAAAAAAGCACCCCTGTCCTGCCCTGCTCTTGCCCAATGGCGAACGCAAGCGTCGGTCTGGCGTCATATGTAAACAGCAATTGCACCATGCATGTGAGGTATCACCGCGAAGGTCAGATCGAGGGCAGTAATTTTAGCAGTAGACCTCCTCTGTAAATCTAACGGGGTAACCTGTAAAGGCTTTTAAAGGCTTTTAAAAATGTATGTAGTTTGTCGCCAATGCGCGTTTGTGCGAAATTTTAAAGCATGTCGTGTTTGGTATCTATGTACTCGGCCTAAGATCATCTTTTTTATTTCATCAAACATTTGGGCAATATAGTGTGTTTTAGTGCATTAAAATTAAAAAAAGTGTATTTTTTCCCCAAAAAATGTGTTTGAAAAATCGCTGCGCAAATACTGTGTAGAAAAAAAAAATGCAACACCCACCATTTTATTCTGTAGGGCCTTTGCTTTAAAAATATATATAATGTTTGGGGGTTCAACATAATTTTCCTGCAAAAAAAAATATGTTTTCATGTAAACAAAAAGTGTCAAAAAGGGCTTTGTCTTCAAGTGGTTAGAAGAGTGGATGTAAGCTTCCTAATGTTGTCTATAAAATGCCAGAACAGTTCAAACCCCCCCCAAATGACCCCATTTTGGAAAGTAGACACCCCAAGCTATATACTGAGAGGCATGTCCAGTCCATGGAATATTTTATATGTTGACACAAGTTGCGGAAAAAAGCCAATTTTTTTTTTTTTTGCACAAAGTTGTCACTAAATGATATATTGCTCAAACATGCCATGGGCATATGTGGAATTACACCCCAAAATATATTCTGTTGCTTCTCCTGAGGACGGGGATACCACATGTGTGAGACTTTTTGGGAGCCTAGCCGCGTACGGGACCCCAAAAACCAATCACCGCCTTCAGGCTTTCTAAGGGTGTAAATTTTTGATTTCACTTCTCACTGCCTATCACAGTTTCGGAGGCCATGGAATGCCCAGATGGCACAAACCCCCCCCAAATGTCCCCATTTTGGAAAGTAGACACCCCAAGCTATTTGCTGAGAGGTATTGTGAGTATTTTGCAGATCTCGCTTTTTGTCACAAAGTTTTGAAAATTGAAAAAAAAAAGAAAAAAAAATGTCTTTCTTCATTTTCAAAAACAAATGAGAGCTGTAAAATACTCACCATGCCTCTCAACAAACAGCTTGGGGTGTCTACTTTCCAAAATGGGGTCATTTGGGGGGGTTTTGTGCTATTTTGGCATTTTATGGCCTTCGAAACTGTGATAGGTAGTGAGGAGTCAAATCAAAAATTTGTGCCTAGAAATCCTGAAGGCGGTGATTGGTTTTCGGGGTCCCGTACGCGGCTAGGCTCCTAAAAAGTCCCACACATGTGGTATCCCCGTACTCAGGAGAAGCAGCAAAATGTATTTTGGGGTGCAATTCCACATATAACCATGGCATGTGTGAGCAATATATCATTTAGTGACAACTTTTTGTAATTTTTTTTTTTTTTGTCATTATTCAATCACTTGGGACAAAAAAAAGAATATTCAATGGGCTCAACAGGCCTCTCAGCAATTTCCTTGGGGTGTCTACTTTCCAAAATGGGGTCATTTGGGGGGGTTTTGTGCTATTTTGGCATTTTATAGCCTTCAAAACTGTGATAGGTAGTGAGGAGTGAAATCAAAAATTTGCGCCCTTAGAAATCCTGAAGGCGGTGCTTGGTTTCCGGGGTCCCGTACGTGGCTAGGCTCCTAAAAAAGTCCCACACATGTGGTATCCCCGTACTCAGGAGAAGCAGCAGAATGTATTTTGGGGTGCAATTCCACATATAACCATGGCATGTGTGAGCAATATATCATTTAGTGACATTTTTTTGTAATTTTTAATTTTTTTTGTCATTATTCAATCACTTGGGACAAAAAAAAAAATATTCAATGGGCTCAACATGCCTCTCAGCAATTTCCTTGGGGTGTCTACTTTCCAAAATGGGGTCATTTGGGGGGGTTTTGTACTGCCCTGCCATTTTAGCACCTCAAGAAATGAGATAGGCAGTCATAAATTTAAAGCTGTGTAAATTCCAGAAAATGTACCCTAGTTTGTAAACGCTATAACTTTTGCGCAAACCAATAAATATACACTTATTGACATTTTTTTTACTAAAGACATGTGGCTGAATACATTTTGGCCTAAATGTATGACTAAAATTGAGTTTATTCGATTTTTCTTATAACAAAAAGTAGAAAATATCATTTTTTTTCAAAATTTTCGGTCTTTTTCCGTTTATATCGCAAAAAATAAAAATCGCAGAGGCAATAAAATACCATTAAAAGAAAGCTCTATTTGTGGGAAGAAAAGGACGCAAATTTTGTTTGGGTACAACATTGCATGTCCGCACAATTTACAGTTAAAGCAGCGCAGTGCAAAATTCTGAATTCACCTCTGGTCCTTTAGCTACCAAATGGTCCGGGGCTTAAGTGGTTAAGGTGGTTATACACTGTGCAATGTTCTATATAAAAATTTGAAGTCTATTAATAGCACAGTTGAGCTGTGCTGTTCATAGACCAGTCATAACAAGTGCACATGTGACAAAAGATTATTTACTTTGATCACAAAGATTTGCATACATACTTATAATGGGCAGGGGGAAGAAACTGGGTTAGCCTGGGAGCAGAGAAGATAATTAAACTGATACCAAACTGACACATTTTATCTGTGTTTTAACCACCTCAATACTAGCACGTTGCACCCTTTTCCTTTCCAGTCATTTTTTTCAGTTTTTTGTGCTGTAATAGTTTCACTGATAATTACTCCATCATGCAATAGTGTACCCAAATGAATGTTATATAATTTATTGAGCCGGATAGAGCTTTCTTTTTGTGGTGATTTAAAATATTGTTTTAAAAGAAAAAGACCACAAATTTTGGAAAAAACATGTTTCTCTTTTTTGTTATATATCACAATGAACAGCCTTTTGTTCATAAATTTAGACCAAAATGTACTCTGCACAGTGCTTTGGTAAATAATGCAAAATAATTTAATATTTTAGTCTGTGTCAAAGTTATAGAGTCCACAAACTATGGTATTATAGTGTTACCCACTCAAGAGCTACTGGATTTGTTTGTCCCCCTTGCCTTGCCTAATGGTGATTCGACCTGTGTCTGGACCCAAGAATCACTGATACACTTGGAACTGTGAAATAGGCTTTATTGAATCAGGCATAAGCCATGAAAGGGTAGTATGGGTTAACCCTCTGAGGACCAAGGGATGTATGTGTCCCATGTTTTTAATTGCCTGTATCATCTGATTAAGAACTTAAAATACTTTTTTTTTGGTTTGAGTCAAAATATTAGTTCTTATCAACAAATGGATCTAGCTTTTTGCCAGTTATTTCATGAAATGCCTTAGTTACAGCAACTGAAGTGTACGAACTTAAAAAACAAAAAAAATTGCTTCTTTTGGCGTTCCATAAAAAGTGACCTAAATAGTCAGATTTTTCAGGGGGGGGGGGCGCTTCGGCAGCGGCGATACACAGTCGCATTTTACCCTTTCTTCGACCGCTAGCGGGGGGGGTTAAAAGCAACCCCACCACCCACGTTAAAATGTAAAAACACCCCACTGTGCCCCCTGCATCTTTCAATATCTCTTTGCCACTACTACCCCCTCTGCACCACTGAACTTCTGCTCCCCTTTACATTACACAGCACCGCACAGCTCTGGCCCCCTTTACATTACATAGCACCCTGCGCCTCTGGACTCCTTTACACAGCATCCTGCACCCCCTGCATGTTACATAGACTGTGACAGCCCCCTCCCCCATCCTACCTTAATCATGCAGCCAGAGGGAGAGACACAGCAGCGCGGGAACTGCTGAAGTTATTTTTCATATTACCTAGAGACTGAGAACATGATACAAGAGATGGTCAGAGGCTACAGACATGATACAGGAGATGGTCAGAGACTGCAGACATGCTACAGGAGACAGTCAGAGACTGTGCGGACATGACTCTCCTCTGTTTATACTCGCCTTTCTTCACGTGGCGGTAAGTAGAGAGTCCTTTGTCCTGCAGAGACTCTTAAAGCGATTGTATACCCGCACTGATTTTTTTATAAAAAAAAAATTATGAAAAAACCTGTAAGGCAAAAGGCATAATGAGCTAGTATACTAGCTCATTATGAAATACTTACCCTAGAGCGCGACCTCGGCATCTGATCCCGGTCCACGCTGAGGGAGCTGACATATTCCCTCTGCGTTTCTTGCAGGTTCGCGGCTCCGGCGCTGTGAGTGGCTGGAGCTGCGATTACGTCACTCCCACGTGTGCGTGTCGGACCTTCAGCCGAGCATTTACAGCACATGCGCCGCTGACGTCAGTGGCTGCATGCAAAGTCAATATCTCCCAAACCGTGTAGGTTTAGGAGATATTCATTTTACCTACAGCTAAGCCTTATAATAGGCTGATCTGTAGGTAAAAAGAAAAGGGGTTTACAAGCACTTTAAGGAGCTGGAGCCTGCACATTTTTGTTATCACTGTGGCAAGTAAATGGTGTGGTGGGCGGAGGGGGGCAAGCTGTACATCACTCTTTATGCCCACATAGCCAATAGATGAGAGAGCAGTAACTTGAAGTGCCCACCCCATAGTCACACTTCAGGTCTGTCCTAACACAGATTCAGTCTCAGTCTAACCCCAGCACACACTATACAGCTCCCATACACAATGCTGTACAATACAGAGCAATGCAGCAATGACACAGCTCACCTGTGTCCAGTCCTAATCATGCCTCCCCTGTCATCTCCGGTTTTCCCCTCCTCCCGGCATCTTCATGCTCCTCTGAGCACTCATTGCATAAACAGTACTGAGAGCCAGGCACACGTGGTGGGCAGGGCCAAATTAAGAACATCATGGGCCTGGTGCTGAGGATTTTGGTGGGCCTTTTCTAAATAATAAATAAATAAATATGCAAACAAATTTTTGTTATAACAAATTAAATTAGAGAGAGAGAGGGAGGATGAGAAAGAGAGAGAGAGAGAGAGAGGGTGAGAGAGGGGTGAGGGGTAAGGGAGGGAGGATGAGGAAGAAAGGGGGGATGAGAAAGAGAGGATGCGCATGAGCATGCGTGGGAATGACATCAACGCAGCCCGGCCAAGGCAAGTGACCGAAGGCACAGAGCCCAGAAGGAAGACCGGGTGAAAATGGAAGCGCTCAGGACCCGCCGGATTGATCACAGCGCTGGAGGGCTCAGTCTGACAATTTAAATGTACCCTAATGTGCTAATATGCTGTGCATACTTGTACATTATGGCAAAACCTACCTCAGGGCCTCTAAAAAGTAGTAATGTTAGCGAAGTTTACTACCGCTTTATTATCACAGGATCCCAGGAGCCTCTCATGGGGCCCCTACTGACCCGGTGGCCTTTGGTCAGTGCCTAAGTGCATAGTTGCCAACATTTCAAAAATATTTTTAAGGGGCACTTTTTTCACCAGTGCTATATTTAGAGTAGCTGAGATCCCCTATGTTCCTCTATACATCACAATAGTAATCACAAAATGAAATGAGTACTAATAATGGGGCAGAACAAATATGAGGACTGAGAAGATTTCCTTCAGTTGAACTAACAAAATTGTGCCTATTCTAGATCTGGTAACATTGAGGATATTCTGTATAATTTTAAATAACTGTTTTTTGTGGGTAAGAGGCTTAGGGGAGGAGTATGGACGGTATAAAACTGGGAAGTATGTGCAGGTAATGGAGAGGAATGTGGAGGGTCTAACAGTGGGCACTATGTACAGGAGAGTAGTGTAGAGGGTATGGCAGAAGGCACTAGGTACAGGAGAGGAGTTTGAAGGGTATGACAGTGGGCAGCATTCACAGCAGAGGAGTGTGGAGGGTATGACAGAGGGTGGTATGTACCGGAGAGGAGTGTGGAGGGTATGAAAGTGGGCAGTATGTACAGAAGAGCAGTGTGGAGAGTATGACAGTGGGCAGTATGTACAGGAAAGGAATGTGGAGGGTATGATGGGGGCAGTATGTACAGGAGAGAAATGTGGAGAGAAAGATAGTTGGCAGTATGTACAGGAAAGGAGTGTGAAGGGTAAGGTTAGGTTACAGTATGTACAGGAGAGGAGTGTGGAGGGTAAGGTTGGGTTACAGTATGTACAGGAGAGGAGTGTGGATGGTATGATAGCGGGCAGTATGTACAGGAGAGGGGTGTGGAGGGTATAATGGGGGCAGTATGTACAGGAGAGGAGTGTGGAGGGTATGATAGTGGGCAGTATGCACAGGAGAGGAGTGTGGAGGGTATGACAGTTGGCACTATGTACAATAGAGGAGTTTTTGAATGTGGGCAGTATGTACAGGAGAGGAGTGTGGAGGGTATGACAGTGAGCAGTATGTACAGGAGAGGAGTGTAGACGGTATGATACTGAGCAGTATGTACATTAAATGTGTGTGGAGGGTAAGACAGTGAGCAGTATGTACAGGAGAAGAGTGTGGAGGGAATGACAGTGGGCAGTATGTACAGGTGAGGAGGGTATGACAATAGGCAGTATGTACAGGAAAGGAATGTGGAGGGTATGAGAGCGAGCAGTATGTAAAGGAGAGGAGTGTGGAGGGTATGACAGCCGGCACTATGTACAATAGAGGAGTTTATGAAAGTGGTCAGTATGTACAGGAGAGGAGTGTGGACAGTATGATACTGAGCAGTATGTACATGAGATGAGTGTGGAGGGTAAGACAGTGAGCAGTATGTACAGAAGAGAAGTGTAGCGGGTATGACAGTGGGCACTATGTATAGGAGAGAAGTGTGGAGGGTATGACAGTGAAGAGTGGGGAGGATATGTCAATGGGCAGTATGTACAGGATAGAGGTGTGGAGGGTATGACAGTGGGCACTATGTATAGGAGAGAAGTGTGGAGGGTATGACAGTGAACAGTATGTACAGGAGAGGAGTGAGGAGGGTATGATGGTGGGCACTATGTATAGGAGAGAAGTGTGGGGGGTATGACAGTGGACACTATGTATAGGGAAGGAGCGTGGAGGGTATGACAGTGAGCAGTATGCACAGGAGAGGAGTTTGGAGGGTATGACGGTGGGCACTATGTATAGGAGAGAAGTGTGGAGGGTATGACAGTGGGTACTATGTATAGGAGAGGAGTGTAAAGGGTTTGACAGTGGGCACTATGTATAGGAGAGGAGTGTGGAGGGTATGACAGGGGGCACTATGTATAGGAGAGAAGTGTGGAGGGTATGACAGTGAAGAGTGGGGAGGATATGTCAATGGGCAGTATGTACAGGATAGAGGTGTGGAGGGTATGACAGTGGGCCCTATGTATAGGAGAGAAGTGTGGAGGGTATGACAGTGAACAGTATATATAGGGAAGGAGCGTGGAGGATATGACAGTGAGCAGTATGCACAGGAGAGGAGTGTGGAGGGTATGACGGTGGGCACTATGTATAGGAGAGGAGTGTGGAGGGTATGACAGTAGGCACTATGTATAGGAGAGGAGTGTGGAGGGTATGACAGTGAGCTGTATGTACAGGAGAGGAGTGTGGAGAGTACGACAGTGGGCACTATGTACAGCAGAGAAGTGTATGACAGCGGGCACTATGTACAGGAGAGGAGTGTGTAGGGTATGACAGTGGGCACTATGTATAGGAGAGAAGTGTGGAGGGTATGACAGTGAGCAGTATGTACAGGAGAGAAGTGTGGAGAGTATTTACAGGTGAAGAGGATAAAGGGAATCTGGGAAGGAAAAATGTAAAGGTTTGTGGAAGGATGTTTAGGGACTGCATAGTGGTTAAGCGGGCCATACATGGATTGAAATTACGCCAATTAAGCAGAGACCAGCCATAGTCGATCTATGTATGGGCTAGCTGGTTTTACACAAGTCAATCTATTATCTGACTTGAGTACAACCAGCCTGTCAGGTTTTTCCCAAAACAATCAGTGCTGCCAGCTAATCATTGTATTCGCAGGCAGAACACAATAACACTGCAGGAGTGATTCCCCCATCCACAGGTCAGCAGGTGAGAGGTTGTGTGGGGACAGGCTGGGGAGAGATACTAGTCAGTGGCTGGGTAGGCCCTGGCTAGTATCAGAGCCAGATACACACAGGTTACATACGCCACGATCGTTAGAGTGAGAACAATAATTCTAGCACTAGACCCCCTCTGTAACTCTCAACATGTAACCTGTAAAAAAATTTAAAGCATCGCTTAGTATACAACAAAATAAATCGTGATAACTTTAGTGTTTTTTTTTTTAAAAAAAATTATGAATCAAAAAAAAAACAGGTTTGAAAAATTGCTGCGCAAATACCGTGTAACATAAAAAGTTGCAAAGACCACCATTTTATTCCATAGGGTCTCTGCTAAAACAATATATAATGTTTGAGGGTTCTGAGTAATTTTCTAGCAAAAAACAAATGATGATTTTTACATGTAGGAGAGAAGTTTCAGAATTGGCCTGGGTGGCAAGGGGTTAATTACTATAAGACCCCTTTAACACTGAGGGCGTTTTGCAGGCGCTATAGCGTTAAAAATAGCGCCTACAATCCACCCTTAAACAGGTGCTCTATTCACACTGGAGCGGTGCGCTGGCAGGGCGTCAGAAAAAGTCCTGCCAGCAACTTCTTTAGACTGCATTAGGAGCGGTGAACTCACCGCTCCTAATGCGCTCCTGCCCATTAAAATCAATGGGCAGCACCGCCGTATGCTGGAAATACGCCGCTGTAGCGGCACATCTCGGGCGTTTTTTTACCCTTTCTCGGTCGCTGGCGGGGGTTAAAAGCGCCCTGCTAGTGGCCGAAATGTGCCGCAAACCTGACGGTAAAATAGCAGCGTTTTACCGCTATTTTACCGCCAACGCTCGGGGCGGCATAGTGTGAAAGCAGTCTTAGTGATATACAAATAATTATGATAAGCACTGTGAGCTCATCCTCTCTGCTGCAGAGTGTGTCAGCTTGTATTTAAACTGGCCTTTCTGTATATAGCTTCTGACAGGCTGCGCAAGCAGCCCCGTATCTCCGGAACCATAAATGATAGCAGCCCCATATTTTGACCAGTGGTGGGGTGGGTCTTCAGCTGCATACCCCCCAAATATGGGGTCTCTGTGGCCCTTGGTCAATCCTCGAAGCCGATCTTTTTTTTATTTTATTTTTTTAGATTTTTTTTTTTTTTTTGGGCAAATGGGCCTATCTTGAGGAAGGGGCCTGGAGCTGCAGCTCCAATAGCCCCTATGTTAATCCGGCCCTGGTGGTGGGTGAGGAGGAAAATGTCAGCAGCGCCCTCATTGGATACAGGGCTGCAGAGCCCTGTTGTGATGTAACTTCTGATTGGCAGCATGTGTGGTGGGAGGGGCAAAGTGTGGGAAGCATCCGTAGGACAGTACACTACACAGTGAGTGAAAGGGGAGCCCGGGGGAAGGCAGCACTTGTTCGGATATGCGGCCCCGCGATCCTGGCATGCCCTACAGCCAGTCTGACCCGGGGACATACTTTCCCACTTCCACACACGATAGGCAAATTAGGCAGCCCTGAGGCCCTTGCAAGTGCAGGGCCTAATTAGAGAGCCTCTGGGCCTGACACCCCCGCAGTGTGTGGCACACCTCCAGGCGGGGGGGCGAGTGACCCCCCTTGCCCTATGGAGTGGACGCCCATGATCATAGAGCATCCTGATCTTTCATCATCAACTGAACCCAGCTCTAGCACAAACCTAGCTTGTACAGCTCTACCTGTCAAACCTTTGATGTTCTATGGCTTACCGAAACGTAAATGTACACTCCAGACTTCAGCAGTGAACTCCAAAGAAGAAGAGCAACTGCCTCTGCCGAAAAAAGTCACGATCTAATTCAAAAACTCAGTCAGTGATCACTGGTTTTGACTTTAGGTGGAAAAGGGGAGCAACTAAAGTCATAACAAACACTACTGAATATGACTATGGACAAGTGAACTTGAAATTAGATGACTCTGCAGATATTGATGCTGTTGAAGTCTTTGAACAAGCATCTGATTTCAGCACTTTAGTCTCACTCGTTGTGGAGCAAAGTGAGCTTTATATGAAACAGAAGGGCATTCCATTCAAGACAAATGCAGATGAGTTTCGAGGCCTTCTTTGGAATATGTCTTGTTATGGGGTATCATGTTCTGCCATCGATCAGAGACTATTGGTCTACTCAGCCAGATCTTCAGGTACCATTTATAGCAAATACAATCATGCTTGATTTGAAGCAATTCACTCTGCTATGCACTTTGCAAATAATGAGGACATGTTACCTAGAACTCATCCCCAGTGTGATAGAGCTTTCAGAGTTCGTCCATTGATCGAGCACTTCAGTCGATGCTTCCAGGCTGCGAGAAATCCAAGCAAGCAACAGTCGATTGATGAGTACATGATAAAATATAAAGGTCAAAACATCATGAAGCAGTACATCAGAAACAATCCTGTGAAATGGGGATTCAAGCTATGGTGCAGATGTGATGCTGTCTCAGGCTATCTTTATCATTTTGACATCTATACTGGATGAAAAACAGACACATAACATGGTATTGGAGAGAGTGTCATTGTTATGCTGACAAAACAACTAGAAATGCTATGCTGTCAGGTTTTCATTGACAATTTTTAAATTCTCCACTGCTGCAATACGAGATGTTGCAGAAGAAGATCTACCTTTGTGGGACAGTTTGTGTGGACAGAAAAAAAAACTTGAAAGCTGACAAAGAAATGAAACGAGGAGATGTGGATACTATGAGTGCAAATGGCGTCACATGTGTAAAATGGATGGAAAATAGATCAGTGACACTGTTGTCAAATTTCCTTACATGCAAAAACGATGATATGACGCATGTGCTGAGAAGGCAGGCAGGATGTGCAGAAAAGCTGCATATTCCATGTCCAACCATTGTTACTATCTACAACAAGTACATGGGGGGTGTGGACCTGATGGATCAGAAGAAAGTGTCCTGAGACAGAGCGGAAGTCAAAAATAAAGTTTTATTTGAGGATTTTCTTTGACCTCCTAGATATTGCTGTAAACAACAGTCACTGCATTTATATACAAGCAAATGAAGAGAGGCACCCAGAGTACAAAGCGATTACACCACTGGAATATCGGCAGATGATAGCAAGGAGTCTGGTGGGTGGATACTCCAACAGACAAAGAAAAGCTCCGTCAGCGCCAGTCAGAAGTTCACAAAGTGTCCTTCCAGCACCAAAGCCGAAACATTCCATGATTAGAAGCGATAGACGCAAACGATGTGCTCAATGTGCCAAACATGGGAATGAAAATCGCACGGACAGCCTTTGCGACACATGTAACGTGCACCTTTGTTACACAAAGACACGCAACTGCTCTGCTGACTATCATAGCCTGAACTGTTAATCCCTGTACACACGGTCGGACTTTTGCCCAACAAACTTTGTTTTAAGCAAGTTGGACCAACAATCCGACCGTGTGTACGCTCCATCGGACAAACTTTTTTCGTTTGGTTTTGGATTTCATCGGACAAAAGTTGGGTCTGCAAACGGACAAACTTTTGCCCAACAAAAGTCCGATGGAGCAAAGTCCGACCGTGTGTACAGAAAACCATCGGACTTTAGTCCGATGGACAAAACAACTAATGTTAAAATCAACCAACAATAGCAGAAGTTGACCAAAGGGTGGCAGTAAAGATCAGAAAAGAGCAGAAAAAACACATGATGTTGTAAGAAGTTTTAAGAAAGTTTGCAGAAAAGTCCGAGCGTGTGTATGCTATGGGTGTTCCCAACCAACTCCGTTCGGACAAAAAACCACGGAAAAGTCCGATGGAAGTCCGACCATGTGTACGAGGCTTTAGGCTATCACATATTGAGATTTTTGCATTTTGAGACAGTGACAGTACCTTGATGCATACGTTTTTGGTTTTGGCCTACCATGAGGTTGTTAGCATATGCACATAAATACATGTTATTGTTGAAATTGTTTCGAACAAGTATCGGAATAAATGTCAAAATAGTTTAAGAGTAGCAGAATTTGACTCAATTTATTATGACCTTCTTCAGAACTCATTGTAAATAGGGATGAGCTCGGTGTTCGAGTCGAACATACGTTCGACTCGAACATCGGCTGTTCGATCGTTCGCCGAACAACAAACGATTTGGGCCGTTCGTGCCTAATTCGCGGCCCACAATGCACTACGCCATCGCAGTGTCATCCAGGCGCTGTGATTGGCCAAGCATGCACTGTGACCCCGCATGCTTGGCCAATCACAGCGCCGGCAGTGAGGAGAGCAATGATTGGCCACAGGCAGGATGCCTGTGGCCAATTATTGCTGAGGGTGTTTAGTACACGCCCCACACTATAAAAGGCCGCCAGCACGGCGGCCTAGTGTAGTGTGTTCCGGAGCAGGGAAATAGAAGCATAGGCAGGGACAGTGACATTTTTTTTCTTGCTTAACCTGGATTCCTTTAGTTTAGGGAAAGAGAAGGATAGGTAGGGAGAGTGTCAGTGTGTTTTACTGTGCTAATCCTTGTTTGTAGGGACAGGGAAGGACAGTGAGGGAAATTCTCCTTGTGCTATACTGTGCTAAAGCATTCATCATCAACCATCTTTAAAAAAACATTTTTTATAGGGACAGAAAACTATAGGTAGGGAGAGTGTCAGTGTGTTTTACTGTGCTAATCCTTGTTTGTAGGGACAGGGAAGGACAGTGAGGGAAATTCTCCTTGTGCTATACTGTGCTAAAGCATTCATCATCAACCATCTTTAAAAAAACATTTTTTATAGGGACAGAAAACTATAGGTAGGGAGAGTGTCAGTGTGTTTTACTGTGCTAATCCTTGTTTGTAGGGACAGGGAAGGACAGTGAGGGAAATTCTCCTTGTGCTATACTGTGCTAAAGCATTCATCATCAACCATCTTTAAAAAAACATTTTTTATAGGGACAGAAAACTATAGGTAGGGAGAGTGTCAGTGTGTTTTACTGTGCTAATCCTTGTTTGTAGGGACAGGGAAGGACAGTGAGGGAAATTCTCCTTGTGCTATACTGTGCTAAAGCATTCATCATCAACCATCTTTAAAAAAACATTTTTTATAGGGACAGAAAACTATAGGTAGGGAGAGTGTCAGTGTGTTTTACTGTGCTAATCCTTGTTTGTAGGGACAGGGAAGGACAGTGAGGGAAATTCTCCTTGTGCTATACTGTGCTAAAGCATTCATCATCAACCATCTTTAAAAAAACATTTTTTATAGGGACAGAAAACTATAGGTAGGGAGAGTGTCAGTGTGTTTTACTGTGCTAATCCTTGTTTGTAGGGACAGGGAAGGACAGTGAGGGAAATTCTCCTTGTGCTATACTGTGCTAAAGCATTGATCATCAACCATCTTTAAAAAAACATTTTTTATAGGGACAGAAAACTATAGGTAGGGAGAGTGTCAGTGTGTTTTACTGTGCTAATCCTTGTTTGTAGGGACAGGGAAGGACAGTGAGGGAAATTCTCCTTGTGCTATACTGTGCTAAAGCATTCATCATCAACCATCTTTAAAAAAACATTTTTTATAGGGACAGAAAACTATAGGTAGGGAGAGTGTCAGTGTGTTTTACTGTGCTAATCCTTGTTTGTAGGGACAGGGAAGGACAGTGAGGGAAATTCTCCTTGTGCTATACTGTGCTAAAGCATTCATCATCAACCATCTTTAAAAAAACATTTTTTATAGGGACAGAAAACTATAGGTAGGGAGAGTGTCAGTGTGTTTTACTGTGCTAATCCTTGTTTGTAGGGACAGGGAAGGACAGTGAGGGAAATTCTCCTTGTGCTATACTGTGCTAAAGCATTCATCATCAACCATCTTTAAAAAAACATTTTTTATAGGGACAGAAAACTATAGGTAGGGAGAGTGTCAGTGTGTTTTACTGTGCTAATCCTTGTTTGTAGGGACAGGGAAGGACAGTGAGGGAAATTCTCCTTGTGCTATACTGTGCTAAAGCATTCATCATCAACCATCTTTAAAAAAACATTTTTTATAGGGACAGAAAACTATAGGTAGGGAGAGTGTCAGTGTGTTTTACTGTGCTAATCCTTGTTTGTAGGGACAGGGAAGGACAGTGAGGGAAATTCTCCTTGTGCTATACTGTGTGTGAGGGGGTTAGCTCGGCAGCGGGTGTGTGTGACCCCCGGGATGGGCTCCCCACACAAAACAGGCCCAGCAAACGGAGGTTGTGGTTTTCAAAATCAAAAAGGTGCGGTTTATTTTCTATTTACAGTGACAAAACACAGCAAAGCAAAAGAAACATAACCAAAATAAATCCTGGTCAAGTTGACCTCTGACTAAACATACAGGTTTCCTAACCAACAACTGGGATCAGCCTAGTGCTGTCCTAGTCCCTAAGTCCCTGGTTTAGTAAAAGTCCAAACAAATAGCCACACAGGCTTTGCCTCACCGCACAGGGGTTCACTCTCCCTAGACAGTCCACACAGGTCTGGTTCCAGGCATGAGCTAACATCTAATGAAGCTGGGAGTTCTTATAGAGGCCTAAATGAGCTGACAAGGTTCAGCTGGTCTCCTCATCTCTGTCTGCACGACGCCCCACACTCTCCCTAGAGGTATGAGTCATCCATGAGCCCACTAGCCTTATACAACTCTCCACCTAGTTGTATAAGTCGGCGTAAAGCCTGAATCTGGGCGAAATATATCTACCCCCCTGGATGCAACCAGGTGACTTTACCTTCCTGCTGTCACATACCCCCCCCTCTTGTTTTAACCTCGGGGTTGGAACACCAGCAATCAGGCATTCATGTACTCGAGACAAAGCATCCACATTCCCCATTTGAACGCCAGGGCGATGCTTTACTGTGAAGTTGAATTCCTGGAGGGCCAGGAACCACCTATTCACTCTTCTATTTGTTTCCTTGTTTTGAGCCATCCACTTTAACGGAGCGTGATCCGTAACCATGTCAAAGTGCCTACCTAGCAGGTAGTACCGAAGGGAATCTAGAGCCCACTTCACCGCTAAACACTCCTTTTCAACGGTGGCGTAATTTACCTCATGGGACTTCAACTTCCTGCTGAGGTAAATGACTGGGTGCTCTTCCCCGTTCCAGACCTGGGACAATACTGCTCCTAACCCCACATCTGACGCATCACTTTGTACGACAAAGTCTTTAGAGAAGTCGGGTGAGTACAACACTGGCTGGCTACATAAGGCTTGTTTCAAGAATTGGAATGCTGCCTCAGCCTCGGGGGTCCATTTAATCATGACCGACCCTTTCCCCTTCGTCAGGTTGGTTAGGGGCACAGCCTTAGAAGCAAAGTGGGGAATGAATCGCCGATAATACCCAGCGATTCCCAGAAAGGATCGTACCTGCTTCTTGCTGTTGGGACGTGGCCAACTCTGGATGGCCTCGACTTTGTTGAGTTGGGGTTTTATTACTCCCCTCCCAATGGTGTACCCAAGATATTTGGCCTCCTCCTGCCCAATGGTACACTTCTTGGGGTTAGCCGTAAACCCCGCTTCCCGAACAGAGTCCAGGACTGCTTGCACTTTTGGCAGATGTGAGGCCCAATCTGTGCTATGGACAATTACGTCATCCAGGTAAGCCGCAGCATACTTCCGATGGGGCCTCAGCATCTGGTCCATTTTCCGCTGGAATGTGGCCGGCGCATTCTGTAACCCGAACGGCATTCTTTTATATTGGAACGCCCCGTCTGGGGTTACAAATGCGGTTTTCTCTTTGGCCGACTTGGCCAGGGGGATTTGCCAATACCCTTTTGTGAGGTCAAGAGTCGTCATGTATCGGGCTGTTCCCAGCCGGTCGATCAACTCATCTATACGTGGCATGGGGTAGGTGTCAAATTTTGTAACTTTGTTCAACTGACGAAAATCGTTACAAAATCGCCAGCTCCCATCCGGTTTAGGCACCAACACAATGGGACTAGACCAATCACTTTGGGACTCCTCTATCACCCCTAAGTTCAGCATTTTCTGTACTTCCTCCCGTATTGCCTCCCGTCGGGCCTCTGGGATCCGATAGGGTTTTAACTTCACCCTTTCACCGGGCGGGGTAATGATGTCATGCTCTACCCCAGATGTTTGTCCCGGCAGCTCAGAGAATACCTCCTTGTTGCGAAGCACAAACTCCTTAACCTCCTGTTGTTGGGGTTGTGACAAGGTGGCTGCTATTCCAACCTCAGGAATCACGCAACCAGTTTGAGCTGGTGACCAAGTGTCTGCGACTAGGGACTCTCTATCCCTCCAGGCTTTCAACAGATTAATGTGATAGATCTGTTCGGGCTTTCGCCTTCCTGGTTGTCTGACCTTGTAATTCACTTCGCTCACTTTTTCCATTATCTCGTAGGGGCCTTGCCATTTGGCAAGGAATTTACTTTCAACCGTAGGGACAAGTACCAGTATCCTATCCCCCGGGGAAAAGGTACGGGTCTTGGCTCCACGGTTGTACACTCTCTGCTGTGCTAACTGCGCTTGGGCCAAATGTTCCTTCACGATGGGCATTACCTGTGCAATTCGGTCTTGCATCAGGGCGACATGCTCAATCACACTCCTGTGGGGAGAACTCTCACTTTCCCAAGTTTCCTTGGCAATATCCAACAGCCCTCTTGGGTGTCTCCCATACAGTAACTCAAAGGGGGCGAATCCCGTAGAGGATTGGGGCACCTCCCTAATAGCAAACATCAGATAAGGAAGTAGACAGTCCCAATCCTTTCCATCTCTATCCACCACTTTCTTCAACATTTGTTTTAGGGTTTTGTTGAATCTTTCAACCAGCCCATCGGTTTGGGGGTGATACACAGATGTACGTAATTGCGTCACTTTGAACAATTTACATAGCTCCTTCATAACCCGGGACATAAAGGGTGTACCTTGGTCCGTAAGCAGTTCTTTACAAATACCCACCCGGCTAAACACAAGAGATAGCTCTTTGGCTATGGTTTTGGCCGAGGTATTTCGGAGAGGGATCGCTTCTGGATAACGGGTGGCATAGTCCATTATAACTTATATGTACTGGTGCCCCCTAGCGGACTTGATTATAGGCCCTACCAAATCCATGGCGATCCTCTCAAACGGGACCTCAATGATGGGTAGAGGGACCAGCGGGCTACGGAAATGTGGCATCGGGGCCGACCTCTGACACACAGGGCAGGAGGAACAATAATTTTCTATGTCCTTCATCACCCCCGGCCAATAGAATCTCTGTAATACCCTCTCTCGGGTTTTCTCTGTCCCCAGATGACCTCCAAGAATGTGCCCATGGGCCAACTCCAACACCAACTTCCTGTAAGGTTTGGGCACCACAAGCTGCTCAACGGTTTCTTCTGCCCTTTTTGCCACCCGATACAGTAGGTCCTTCTCTACGCTGAAGTATGGGTAAGTGCAGGTATTATCTGGGTTCACTAACTCGCCATCTATTTTCACTACGTTTTCCCGTGCCTTTATTAGGGCGGGGTCTTTCAACTGTTCTGTGGCAAAGTTTTCCCTGTGAACCTCAAGATCAGAAAACTCCACAGACGGTAGGTTTTCGTCTGAGGAGGTGGGCTCCTCTCCAGTTTCTTGAGTCTCCCCTGCCAATACTGATAAGGGAAATTCCGGAGAGTCCTCACCACTCTCAGGGGAGTTCTGGCTATCACATTCCTGGTACATAGGGGCACCAGTGAGGGGCTCAGGATCATCCCACAGTTCCCAGAACTTCGGAAAATCCCTTCCCACAATGGCGTCATGCGGTAACTGAGATACTAAGCCCACTGGATGAGAGAGGGTACCTTTGGGGGTCTCGAAACACACTGTAGTCACTGGATACTCTCGGGTGTCCCCATGCACACAAACAACAGCTACCTTGCTATTCCCAGAGACCTCTGTTTTAACTAACTCAGCCTTTATCAGGGTCACAAGGCTACCTGAATCCAGCAATACCACAACATTTCTACCATTAACACACATTTTGCATAAATGTTTCTCAGTTCCTCGAATGGCAGTGCATGCGACTGTCGCACACAGCGACTGACGTCTGCCCGTCAGAAAGTCACACTGCATGGGTTCCTCCACAACCGGGCAATTGGCTGCAATATGTCCCGCTTGCCGGCAGCGGTAGCAAACGATCCTTCTTGCCGCCTCTTGAGCCGCTGATTTCCCAGGCTGTTCTCGCCAAACTTGGGGTAGAGCTCCCACCCTCTCACTCTCTCCACCCTCACCCCTTGGAATCCTCTTATCCGCCCCTGGGGATGGTCTGGTCTTAGGGTGGAAAGTCCGAGTGTCTCTGGAAGAGGCCGTCAGGTTCTCTGTAGCCAAGTATTTCTCCACACGATCCACAAGACCATCGGCCGTCTCTGGGTCTCCATGGCTTACCCACTTTTGGATGGCAGTAGGAAGAGCTCTCAAAAACCGATCCATTACAACACGTTCCACAATCTTTGGTGCGGACAAAGTCTCTGGCTGTAGCCACTTTCTGCTCAGGTGAATGAGATCATACATTTGAGACCTGGGGGGTTTTCCAAGCTGGAAAGTCCAGTTATGCACACGCTGAGCCCGGACAGCCTGGGTGACACCCAGCCTTGCCAAAATTTCAGCTTTTAGCATCACATAGTCTTTTGCTTGGTTAGGCTCTAGGTCATAGTAAGCTTTCTGCGATTCACCAGTTAACAGAGGAGCCACCAGTCCAGCCCACTGATCCTCAGGCCACTTTTCTCTTTCAGCGGTCCTTTCAAATGTGGTCAAAAATACCTCTGGATCATCCTCTCCAGTCATTTTTGTCAATAAACGACTCACCCCAAAGGACGCGGTATTAGTGGGACGGCTTTCCTCACTGGTCTGCGGACGTTGCTGCATTACTGCTTCCATTTGTTGTAGTCTCTGCTCTTGCTTCTGTAACAGGTCTATGAAGCGGGCCTCAGATTGCTGCTGGGCTTGTTGCTGAGCTTCCAGACTCTGTTGGTGAGCTTGCTGCTGGGCTGCAAGGCTCTGTTGATGAGCTTGCTGCTGGGCTGCAAGGCTCCTTTGCAAACCTGCATTTGTCTGCTGTTGATTGGCATTTGCTAGAGCCAGCTGTTTCAGTATCTCCTCCATGCTGGCTTAAAAAAAAACTGCCACTGGTTCTCCACCAACTGTGAGGGGGTTAGCTCGGCAGCGGGTGTGTGTGACCCCCGGGATGGGCTCCCCACACAAAACAGGCCCAGCAAACGGAGGTTGTGGTTTTCAAAATCAAAAAGGTGTGGTTTATTTTCTATTTACAGTGACAAAACACAGCAAAGCAAAAGAAACATAACCAAAATAAATCCTGGTCAAGTTGACCTCTGACTAAACATACAGGTTTCCTAACCAACAACTGGGATCAGCCTAGTGCTGTCCTAGTCCCTAAGTCCCTGGTTTAGTAAAAGTCCAAACAAATAGCCACACAGGCTTTGCCTCACCGCACAGGGGTTCACTCTCCCTAGACAGTCCACACAGGTCTGGTTCCAGGCATGAGCTAACATCTAATGAAGCTGGGAGTTCTTATAGAGGCCTAAATGAGCTGACAAGGTTCAGCTGGTCTCCTCATCTCTGTCTGCACGACGCCCCACACTCTCCCTAGAGGTATGAGTCATCCATGAGCCCACTAGCCTTATACAACTCTCCACCTAGTTGTATAAGTCGGCGTAAAGCCTGAATCTGGGCGAAATATATCTACCCCCCTGGATGCAACCAGGTGACTTTACCTTCCTGCTGTCACATGTGCTAAAGCATTCATCATCAACCATCTTTAAAAAAACATTTTTTATAGGGACAGAAAACTATAGGTAGGGAGAGTGTCAGTGTGTTTTACTGTGCTAATCCTTGTTTGTAGGGACAGGGAAGGACAGTGAGGGAAATTCTCCTTGTGCTATACTGTGCTAAAGCATTCATCATCAACCATCTTTAAAAAAACATTTTTTATAGGGACAGAAAACTATAGGTAGGGAGAGTGTCAGTGTGTTTTACTGTGCTAATCCTTGTTTGTAGGGACAGGGAAGGACAGTGAGGGAAATTCTCCTTGTGCTATACTGTGCTAAAGCATTCATCATCAACCATCTTTAAAAAAACATTTTTTATAGGGACAGAAAACTATAGGTAGGGAGAGTGTCAGTGTGTTTTACTGTGCTAATCCTTGTTTGTAGGGACAGGGAAGGACAGTGAGGGAAATTCTCCTTGTGCTATACTGTGCTAAAGCATTGATCATCAACCATCTTTAAAAAAACATTTTTTATAGGGACAGAAAACTATAGGTAGGGAGAGTGTCAGTGTGTTTTACTGTGCTAATCCTTGTTTGTAGGGACAGGGAAGGACAGTGAGGGAAATTCTCCTTGTGCTATACTGTGCTAAAGCATTCATCATCATCCATTTTAAAAAAAACATTTTTTATAGGGACAGAAAACTATAGGTAGGGAGAGTGTCAGTGTGTTTTACTGTGCTAATCCTTGTTTGTAGGGACAGGGAAGGACAGTGAGGGAAATTCTCATTGTGCTATACTGTGCTAAAGCATTCCTCATCAACCATCTTTGAAATCCTTGTTTTTTGGACAGTCAGGGAAATTGTCATTGTGCTATTCTGTGCGAAAGCAATCATCCTCAACCATATTTAGAAATCCTTAAGTAAAGGGACAGAGAAGGACACCTGAAGGTAGCCCTTATTGCTTTTTTCCCATCTCCCTGCAGGCCATCCATTAGAATGTCTGGAAGGCAAACAAGGAGAGGCAGACAGTCAGGAGGCAATAAAAGAGGGCAAGCAGGCTCTGTGTCTGGGGGCAACAGTGCTGGTCGTGGACGCGGTGCATTGTCATCAGCACATGGCCATGGGACACGCTTGTCCTTCTTTTCGGCAGCTGGACATGTTGAGCCACATCATGCCGAAGACTTGGTAGAGTGGATGACCAAGCCCTCCTCCTCCTCCTCATCCTCTCTCACCCAGGCTCAGGGTACTGGCAAAGCAGCTGCCAAAGCGTCCTCTTCCCTGGTATCAATGTCAGACTCATCATCAGTCACTCCTTACCTAGACCCACCATGTCCTCCTCCTGAGGAGTCCCCCGAACTGTTTGAGCACAGTGTTGGGTACATGCTCCAGGAGGATGCCCAGTGTTTCGAAGGGTCTGATGATGAAACCCAGCTACAGGAAGGCAGTAGCGTGAGAGCAGACAGAGGGGATGCTCAAGAAGGACACCAATCTGGCAGTCATGTTCCAGCAGCTGCAGCATACTGCCAGATTGGCTCCAGTGTTGAGGAGAGAGGGGATGATGAGGTCACTGACTCCACGTGGGTGCCTAATAGGAGAGAGGAGGAGGAGGAGGATGAGGAGGAGGCACATCTCCAACGAGGCAGGATGCCCTTTGGTGGCCAGCGTAAGGGCAGTACACCGACAGAATCACACTGCAGAGCTCCGCCTGTGCAGGGTGCTGCCTCTGCCCGTCATTCAAAAAGTTCTTTGGTGTGGGCCTTTTTTGAGGCTAGTGCATCAGATCGCACAGCTGCTGTTTGCAACATATGTCTCAAGCGTATATCGCGTGGCCAAAACATCAGCCGCTTGGGTACCACATGCCTGACCAGACATATGTTGACCTGCCATGCAGCTCGTTGGCAAGCCTACCTCAAAGACCCACACCAAAGAACAAAGCGGACCTCTCCTTGCACCGCATCAGCTGGGATCTCCAACCCCACTATAACTTCAGTCCTCCCTGAAACATGCACTGAGAGGAATGAAGGTGTAGAATTAGGTGTGTCACAGCCAAGTACTTGCGGCCACTCTGCTAGCAGTACACCGACGTCCGATTCTAGCAGGCAAATTTCCCTGCCCCAGCTGCTGGACCGTCGAAAGAAGTTCACTCCCAGCCATCCACATGCCCAGCGGTTGAATGCTAGCTTGGCTAAATTGCTAGCGCTTCAACTGCTGCCTTTTCAGTTGGTAGACTCGGCCCCCTTCCGTGAGTTTGTGCAATGTGCGGTTCCTCAGTGGCAGGTTCCCAAACGCCACTTTTTCTCATGGAAGGCTATTCCGGCTCTCTACCGGCATGTGGAAGGCAATGTCTTGGCCTCGCTGGACAGGGCGGTCTGCGGTAAGGTGCATATTACCGCTGACTCATGGTCCAGCAGGCATGGACAGGGACGTTACCTTTCACGGCCCATTGGGTCACTCTTTTGGCAGCTGGGAAGGATGCAGGACAAGGTGCAGTAGTGTTGGAGGTTGTTCCACCACCACGCCTCCAAAATGCTACTACTGGTTGTGACACACCTCTCTCCTCCACCCCCTCCCCTTCTTCTTCCTCCATGGCCTCTTCCTGTGCTTTGTCCTCTGAACCAGCGGTGCTCCGTAGCCGTTCAAGGGGCTACGCAAGTACGCAGGCAAAAAGATGCCATGCCGTGCTTGCGCTGGTGTGTTTGGGGGACAGAAGCCACACTGGGGCAGAGGTCCTGTCTGCTCTGCAGGGCCAGGCCGAGAGGTGGTTGACGCCACGCCAGCTTAAGCCAGGAATGGTGGTTTGCGACAATGGCACCAACCTCCTCTCCGCCCTCAGACAGGGACAACTGACCCATGTGCCCTGTGTGGCTCACGTCCTTAACCTGGTGGTGCAGCGGTTCTTGGTCAGGTACTCGGGCTTACAGGATGTCCTGAGGCAGGCCAGGAAAGTCTGTGTGCATTTCCGCAGATCTTATAATGCCAGTGCTCGCCTGGCTGAGCTGCAAAAGGAGTTGAACCTGCCCAAGAACCGCCTTATATGTGACATGCCCACCAGGTGGAACTCAACGTTGGCCATGCTGCAGCGGCTGCACATGCAGCAGCGGCTGCACATGCAGCAGAGGGCCATCAACGAGTACCTGTGTGACTACGGCACCAGGACAGGGTCAGGGGAGCTTGGTTTTTTTCTCCACGCCAGTGGGGCATGATCAGGGATGCATGCACTGTCCTGGCACCATTTGAGGAGGCCACGAGGATGGTGAGCAGTGACAGTGCATGCATCAGTGACACTGTACCTCTTGTCCACCTGTTGGAGCACACGCTGCGTGGAATAATGGACAGGGCACTTGAGGCAGAACAGAGGCAGGAAGAGGAGGACTTCCTTGCCTCTCAAGGCCCCCTTTACCCAGACAGTGTTCCTTCTGTCCCACCCATCGCACAGGAAGAGGAGGAGGAGGAGGAGGAGGAGGAGGAGGATTGTGTCAGCATGGAGGTGGAGGCTGGCACTCAGCATCATCAGCAGCAGTCTTTTAGGGATGATTTACAGTCCCAAGAAACCAGTGGACTTGTACGTGGCTGGGAGGAGGTGGCTGCAGATCATGTCGTCCTTAGTGACCCAGAGGACTCCGGACCGAATGCCTCAGATAACCTACGCTTCATGGCCTCCCTGATCCTGCAAAGTCTGCGGAAGGATCCTCGTATTCTTCGGATCAAGGAGAGGGACCATTACTGGCTGGCCACTCTCCTTGATCCACGGTACAAGGGTAAGGTTGCGGACCTTATGTTACCGTCGCAGAGGGAGCAGAGGATGAGACAACTCCGGGAGGCCTTGCAGAAAGGTCTGTGCAACGCGTTCCCAGAGACTGGGAGGTTACAAACTCCTGGTCCTGGACAACGAGTTGCTGAGGCTTCGGCCAGTCAAAGAAGGAGCGGTGGGGAAGGTGGCCGTCTGACCGATGCGTTCAGACAATTCTTTAGTCCGCAGCCCCAAAGTATGATCGGTTCCAGCAACCATCGCCAGCGTCTGATAAACATGGTGCAGGAATATCTAGGGGCAAGGTCAGACTTGGACACCTTCCCCACCGAAAATCCTCTGGCTTACTGGGTCTTGAGGATGGATCACTGGCCAGAGCTTGCACAGTATGCAATTGAGCTACTGGCCTGTCCTGCATCCAGCGTTCTTTCGGAACGCACATTCAGTGCTGCTGGAGGATTTGTCACGGATCACAGGGTGCGCCTGTCCACCGACTCGGTTGATCGACTGACTTTCATCAAGATGAACCAGTCTTGGATCACCACCAGCTACCACACACCTGATGCTGATATAACAGACTAATTGATTTTAACATGTCACATCCCTTCAAGACTGATGCTGATGCTGAGTGCCTGTGCTGTTATGTTGACTGGCTATCCTCCTCCTCCGAGTCCTCAATGATACGATTGATGATGATAGCTTGGAAGATCATTTTTGTTTATGGGTGCCGCCACCAGTGGCTAAGGCCCAATTTTTCAGCCCCTGTTTAACAGGGGCGTGTAATTAAAATTTTTGAAGCAATACTTTGCAACAGGGCTCATTGCTGTGCTCCAAGTACAGTATCTGTGAGGGGTTGCAGTGTTGTGCCACCAGTGCCTAAGGCCCAATTTTTCAGCCCCTGTTTAACAGGGGCGTGTCATTACAATTTTTGAAGCAATACTTTGCAACAGGGCTCATTGCTGTGCTCAAGTACAGTATCTGTGAGGGGTTGCAGTGTTGTGCCACCAGTGCCTAAGGCCCAATTTTTCAGCCCCTGTTCAACAGGGGCATGTAATTACAATTCTTGATCTAATAATTCACAGCAGGGCCCATTGCTGCACCCACCAAGAGTAACTCTGAGGGCTTACAGTGTTGTGGCAACGCCACCACCACCACCACCACGAAAGGCCCAATTTTTCAGCCCCTGTTCAAAAGGGGCATGTAATTACAATTCTTGATCTAATAATTCACAGCAGGGCCCATTCCTGCACCCACCAAGAGTAACTCTGAGGGCTTACAGTGTTGTGGCAACACCACCACCACCACCACCACCACGAAAGGCCCAATTTTTCAGCCCCTGTTCAACAGGGGCATGCAATTACAATTCTTGATCTAATAATTCACAGCAGGGCCCATTGCTGCACCCACCAAGAGTAACTGTCAGGGCTTACAGTGTTGTGGCACCAGCACCACCATCAAAGGCCCAATTTTTACTACCACTGTTCAACAATTATATGTAATTACAATTCCTGATATAATAGTTGACAGCAGGGCGTTCCAGCACCAACCAAGAGTAACTGTGAGTGCTTACAGTGTTGTGCCAACACCAACAACTAAGGGGCCTATTTCTGCAGAGTATATACGGCAGGTCCCTACTTTCAAACATCCAACTTACAAACGACTCCTACTTGCAAACGCAAGAAGACAACAGGAAGTGAGAGGAAATCTACCCCTAGGAAGGAAAATTCTCTCCTGTAAGAATTAATATGGGAGAAAGGTGTCTCCTCTGTACTGATACTTTATCACCAATCCTTTTTTCAAGAAAAACACCACATTTCAAAAACAGTTGTCATTGGGATGGAAAGTGAGGTGAAATGTTCTGAACAGGGGCACAGACAGCAAAACAAATGTTACAGGGGTGATAACCCTTACCTATGTTTTCCAAAAAGTTTAAAAATAGATTTTTGGGCTGGAGCTACACTTAAACAATGTACCTGTTCAAAATTACAAACACATTCTACATAAGAACAAACCTACAGTCCCTGTCTTGTATGCACCGCCTGTATACGGCTGTTCAGAGTATATAGGGCCTTTTTTATTTTGTGTGCGGTGTTCCCCTTAATATCCATACAAGACCCAAAGGGGCTGGTAATGGGCTGGGGTGGGGGGGGGGTCATGGGGTAGCTATGCCATTTTTCTTAAATATTTTCATCCATATTACCGGGACCAGACATTACATTAAAGCCGCAAGCAGTTTTAAATGGCTTTTTTTTTCTTTAGAAGTGTCATTTTGTGCAGGGACAGTTCTAAACACGGGAAACACGTGGCACTTCACAGGCATACTTTAGACACCCCCCAGGTACGATATTTAAAGGAATATTTGACTTTTTTTTTTTCACTTTATGCATCATTAAAATGACTGCTCCCGAAAAACGACCGTTTTTAAAACTTATTTTTGCATTGATACATGTCCCCTGGTGCAGAACCCGGGTTCCCAAACCCTTTTTAGGACAATAACATGCATAATAGTCTTATAATTAGCACTTTAGAATTCGAACGTTCGCATCCATTGTATTTAATAGGGTTCTAATGTTCGTACAAACTTTCGGTCCGTTCGCGGGTTCTGGTGCGAACCGAACCCGGGGGTGTTCGGCTCATCACTAATTGTAAATATAATTTAAAGTTCCAGAAACAGACAATGCTTGCAACCTTGTCTCCCTTGAGGACCATAGGGACACATTTGTCCCGTGTCATAATTCCTCCCCCAAAAGTGTGGAAATGGTTTTACTTATTGTTCAAATACATTCTTAAAGGGAAAAAAATATAATTATTTTATATTGATGACGGTAATCTTATGGTCCTCAAAGGGTTAAGAAAAAAAGTAATACAGACAGAGTTAGAACAGTCTAAACTAGGAAAGAGCTCAAGGTTCAGTCCAAACTTCGGCTGTTCAGACCTCTGCCCAAACACTGGATTTTTAGCTGTTTGGTGGGAGCCAAATATCACATTTAGTAGCAGTGCTTCTACCACTACCATTTATGACAGCTTCTTATGTGTCAATTTACTTGCTGAATTCTTACCAAACACTGATGTCACCCATTGGCCAGCAATTCCTGGTACTGTAAACATAGGATAGATAGTGTGAAATCATTGCCCAAATATAGCCACATGGCCATATTTAGGCAATGATATTGACATTTATTTTTAGCTGTGAGGCCCCGGAAGATGTCCTTTGTGAAAGGACATGTGCGTTGTTCAGCGGGATTTTCTTGCTTTTGGTAGGTGTCATTCATCAATTAAAAAAATAAAAATCTATAGATTTTGCTTTTATACATGGTTTCCAGGGCAATGGGGCACTCACTGGCATTCATACTTATTGTTCAATAACAGTGCAATCACAGACACCCTGCATAGGGGGAACAAACATTTATAATAGGTGATTCCCCCACCCGGCCATTTAATTTCAATGCTTGGTCAATGGGTGGCTAAAGAAACCAGCACTGAGAGAAATAAGTGGGCTGACACTGCATAACTTATTTTATGAAAAAATCTCTAGTTGCCTGGATGTATCTATCGGACTTTCTCTGATATGAAACAAACATGCAGCAAGCAACTTTAGCATAAGGTCAGAATGCTTGTCTTGAAAACCAGCTCCACGAGAGGTTTCTTTAAAAACTAACTTTAGTGTTATTAAACCCAGGACTCTGCATTCACTATACCTGGTCTCCCATAGTTCACAGAGCATGAAAATGCAATTATTTTAGTAAATTTAAACTGCTAAATGCCTTTTCACATCAGCAGTTTATAGCAGTCTTGTGACTTATATGAGTGCCTGGTTAAAGCTTGTAGGAGGCGTTTTCATACTTCACTGGCTGTCCTTTAAGGCTGCATGACCCCTGACCTTCTGTCTGGACAGTGCTGATTGGCCCTGTGCTAATTACGTGCACTCTCACAAGAAAAAAAAAGCTCTAGCAATACACACAAACCAGTGTTACCAACCTACCAGATTAAAATTTACTTTAAAGTTAAACTTTAAAGTTTTTACTTGCATTTACAAATGTTACAAAATTACACTTTTAAGTGCAAATTTCAGTATTTAGACTTACAAGAAAGTACAATATGCAATTAGCAATGTGATTTAAAGTAGATATTAAGGCAAAAAACATATTTCTTATTTTATTTGCAATATAGTAAGTAAGTAGCTTAGGGACAGGACTCAGGAGGGCAAGAAATTTAAACGGTCAGGCACACACAAGACAATGACAGCAGTGTGCAGCAGAACGGATGATGATGATACCTTACCGACACGACACATCACAGTGACAGTCTCTCTCCACGCCAGGTTGTCCCTTCAGTCCACCTCTGTCCAAACAGCACTGACAGTCCCGCTCTCGGCTTGCCTTGCTCCCGTCCTGGTAGACCCGCACACGAGGCTCCGGCCGCTCAGCTCCCTTGCACCATGACATCACACTGCACATTCAGGCACTATCTCCACCAGACCCACCCCCCCCCCCCGCCCCCCGCCGATGCCACCTGAACACACTGTAGCAGGCCCTCAGATGGTCCATATCGGAACTGCATATTTTTTACTGCCAACCTTTTCCTGACACTGGCATTTACTGGCAGGAGAAAAGTGCCAATTTTTTACTGGCTGCCAGTAAAAATACTGACGTTTGCCAACACTGACACAAACTGAGCATATGCAGTCTGTACATTGTACCCCTACCATTTCACAAAAGAAAGTGTCAAAAAAATGTAAAACCACACAGACACCGTTGTGCATCTTCCCTGCACCGGAGCCTCCCGGCTAATTACGCGCAAGCAGTGTTGACAGTTCTTTTATAACCGAGGTCGGAAAGCCCCGTGACATGACGGGTAACCCCGCCCCCCTAACGCGTTTTTATTTTTAATAAAGAACTTTTCACAACGGTGTCTGTGTGGTTTTAAAAAAAATTGACACTTTCTTTTGTGAAATGGTAGGGGTACAATGTACCCCGTTACCAACTCACATAGGGGGGGCGGAATCTGGGGGTCCCCTTTGTTAAAGGGGGCTTCCAGATTCCGATAAGGCCCCCGCCCGCAGACCCCCACAACCACCGGGCAAGGGTTGTGGGGATGAGGCCCTTGTCCCCATCAACATGGGGACATGGTGCTTTGAGGGGTCACAGACCCCCAAAGCATCCTCCTTTTCCTGCGGCCTGCCAGGTTGCGTGCTCGGATAAAGGGTCTGGTATGGATTTTTGGGGGGAACTCCACGCCATTTTTTTTTTCAATTTGGCGTGAAGTTCCCCTTAAAATCCATACCAGACCTGAAGGGCCTGGTAATTGAATTTGGGGGGACCCCCACGCATTTTTATTTTTTAATCAATGACTTTCAATGACTGCTTCAATGAGTGCTTTTAAATTACTTTTTTTCCTTCAGAAATTACACTTTGTGCAGGGGCAGTTCTAAGCACGGGAAACAAGCGCTACTTTACAGGCATACTATGCACACCCCCTAGGTACGAAATTTAAAGGAATATTTCACTTTTATTCTTTCACTTTAAGCATTATTAAAATCACTGCTCCCGAAAAAAATTCATTTTTTTGCATTGATACATGTCCCCTGGGGCAGGACCCGGGTCCCCAAACACTTTTTATGACAATAACTTGCATATTAACCTTTAAAATTAGCACTTTCGATTTCTCCAATAGACTTTTAAAGGGTGTTCCACGGCTTTTTGAATTTGCTGCAAACACCCCAAATTGTTCGCTGTTCGCCGAACGGGCGAACAGCCAATGTTCAGATCAAAGATGAGTTAGACTCGAACATAAAGCTCATCCCTACCTCCCGCTATGGCCATGCGATTTACAGTAATTCTGTAGTCCAGACCAAAAGCCCATGGTAACGTTTTTTGAACATTGGAATGTGTAATGGATTACGTAAACTTTAGATTAAGATGAGCGAACCAGAGTTCCCTGATCATGGATTCTCTGACCACTGATTGATTGTACCATGTGCCTGGAGTTGCTCTTTAAGATGTCTGTTTACTTTGTGCAGTTGCCTTACAACAATATTAGAATGTGAATATTTTTATTACAGTATACTATGAGCTTCTTTGTCACTCTTTTTGAGTAGGCTTCCAACATAGCCTATCTCAAAGGTCATCACTATGAGTGGGTTGCATGTTACAGAGAGTTTAGTTTGTACAACAATAAACAAATTTTGAGGTCATTGTTTATGATATTATGGATGTCTTTGCCAATGATGGAACATGTTTTTTTTCAATATACATGCTTTTCAGTCATTGTATTTGATGTGAAAATCATTACCCTCTTAAGTACTTTAATGAGCATGAAAATCCTCTGAAAACTACCAGAAAACAAACACTTTAGGTCCTCATGCACATGGGCCACCTGCGTTGGAGAAGATGTTTACTATGTATAAACAATTTTTATGATTCCCAGATCATGTTTTCTTGTGTTTAGATCTGTTCCTGGGTTTAGCTGCCTTACACACATTTATATGTATTAACCACTTGCCGACTGCCTAACGTAGATATACGTTGGCAGAATGGCACGGGCAGGCAAAGCAACGTACAGGTACGTTGATTTAAATCTGCCACCTAGCAGGCGCTCGCGTGCCGCGTCCCGCGATCAATTCACGGCGCGGCAGAACGGGGAGATGCCTATGTAAGCAAGGCATTTCCCTGTTCTGCCTAGTGACAGGACAGTGATCTACTGCTCCCTGTCATCGGGAGCAGTGATCACTGTCGTGTCACTTGTAGCCCAGCCCCCTCACAGTTAGAATCACTCCCTAGGACACACTTGACCCCTTCTCCGCCCCCTAGTGGTTAACCCCTTCCCTGCCAGTGTCATTTACACAGTAATCAGTGCATTTTTATAGCATGGATCGTTGTATAAATGACAATGGTCCCAAAATAGTGTCAAAACTGTCCAATGTGTCTGTCGCAATATCGCAGTCACGATAAAAATCGCAGATCGCCGCCATTACTAGTAAAAAAATAATTATAATTAAAATGCCATAAAACGATACCCTATATTTTGTGCGCTATAACTTTTGCGCAAACCAATCAATATACGCTTATTGCGATATTTTTTTACCAAAAATATGTAGAAGAATACATATCGGCCTAAACTGAGGAAAACTTTAGTTTTTTTATATATTTTTGGGGGATATTTATTATAGCAAAAGTAAAAAATATTGCTTTTTTTTCAAAATTGACGCATTTTTTTTGTTTATAGCGCAAAAAATAAAAACCGCAGAGTTGATCAAATACCACCAAAAGAAAGCTTTATTTGTGTGAAAAAAGGACGTAAATTTGGTTTGGGTGCAACAACGCATGACCGCGCAATTGTCAGTTAAAGAAATGCAGTGACGAATCGCAAAAAAAAATGGCCCGGTCATTGGGCAGCCAATTCTTCCGGGGCTGAAGTGGTTAATTTGCTTAAAATTAAGCTTAGCCCTCATGCGCAGGTGGTTTGACCTATCAGTGTATAAATCCCAGTGTTTTTGGGCACCCAGAAGGCACTGGTGCAGAGTTCAGCCATATTGGCAGCCGCCTGTAAAAATCTATGACATGCTGAAATACGCAGCTGGCTCCTGAACCAAGCAGAATGCCTAGTACAAACGTGCGGTTTTTCCGTCGGATAAAAAAACCGACGGTTTTCCCAACAGAATTCCTCTCAGGCTGCCTTGCATACACACGCTCAGACAAAAGTCCGCCGGTCCAAAGCGCGGTGACGTACAACACGTACGACGGCACTATAAAGGGGAAGTTCCATTCCAACGGCGCCATCTTTTGGGCTGCTTTTGCTGATCCTCGTGTTAGTGAAAGTTTGGTGAGAGATGATTCGCGCTTTTAAGCCTCGTGCTTTTCAGTCCGTTACAGCGTGATGAATGTGCTATCTCCATTCTGAACGCTAGTTTTACCAGAAAGAGCGATCCCATCTCATACTTGATTTGAGCATGCGCGGTTTTCTGCCCGTCGGAAAACCATAGAGACGGACGGATTTCCTGCTCAGATTTTTTTTTCCTGATCTCTTTTTTTGTCCGGCAGTTTTTCCGTTGGAAAAACTGCGATGGGGCATACACACAGCCGGGATTCCCGACCAAAAGCTCTCATAGCAGATTTCCCATTGGAAAAAACTGTTTTGTGTACGAGGCAGTACTCGCATTTAGGGCCATATGTTTTTGGAGCATATAGCCCTAAACGCTATTTGCTTACAGTAGGTATTTGAAGCAAACAAACGTTTGTTTTTGTTTGTTTGATCAAGCTAAATTTACTTTCAAAACAATAAAATATTTAGCAGTTACAAAACCTTCCTTGCAAATTCACTTGAATAATAGAAAAAAAGGCCAAATCTAAATTAGTTTGTATTTAATTTGTATTTCTATACTACAAAGAACACAAAGAACCTAAATGATTCCTAAAAAAAAAACACCCAAAAGTCAAATGCACTCTTCACATTGCTTTTATGAATATTATCACAGACTTAAAGTGATTCTAAAGGTTATATTAAATTAAAAAAAACATAAAGAGAATCCCAGAGCTTTTGTTTTTGTGTCCCTTGCTGGTGGTCCTGGCTCCTCCCCCTTGCCAAATGATCCCAATAGCAAGCCTCTTGATATGGGGGCACTCAAGCAGGCTCGCTCCCCAGTCACGCCACCTGTGTGTTACACGTGGGTGCATTGGTGCCAAGGAACAGATAGAGATTGGATCAAATGAGAGGAGCAACATGTCTGCGTTCCCATGGACCTCAACCTTATCGGGACCCCGGATGTTCCCAATGCCTACTACCATGGACATTGCTCCACTTACAGCCCCACTCACAGATACGGGGATCCGGCTCAAGCCTCTGGGCCGCTTCGCATTATACACCTGTCAAGATGCGGAGGCCCTGGGCATGCTCTGTCCTAGATGCGGTGGACTGGCTGTGCAGCTATGGCCGTTCGGACGATGTTTGTTCTGTGGGGAATTCCTATTCGAGGTGGACCAGCCCACCGAATCGACCCAGGCCTACCGGGTAAATTGCTTTACAGGCATTGTTACTTTAGAGGAAGACGCCTATGCCCCTACAGCTGAACCCACACGCATCGCATTGGCTGCCACGGAGGTGACCAAAGAGGATGTCTGCTCCTAAGGAGGAAAAGACGGGGAGTTTGTTCTGTTTTTGTTTTTTCTCCTCTCCGGAAAAAGGACAGTTTTCCCTCTGAGCAAACTTTGGGTTAGATAGTTAGTATGTTATGGTGAGGAAACGCTGTGATCAACAGTGGGATGCTCAGTGTGTTTGTTGCAAACCCCTGCGTAGCTATTAAAGGACGTTGAGACTCTGCTAACACTAGGTGGCAGTGGTCTGCAGGAATGAAGAGACTGTAGTGATAATATGGCACTTACAATTAAAAAAAACAAAAAAACTTTTCGCTAGGCTTATCATTAAGAAAACTTTTATAGAAGGAAACTGCTTCCTCTCGGGGAAACAGTCTGCTTCTTTTGTAGGATAGGATGTGAGTAGTGGTTAGGATGTTTGCTGTTTTTAGGTGTATTGTTTGTGATTTCTTGCAGGTACCAGAAGCTACTATCACGCCAGAGAATGGGGTGGGGTATATAGTCAGTAATGGGTGGAGTGTATTTTTGACATGTCTGGATATTGTAATGTCATTTGTGTGCTTTCTCTCTTCTTTTCTTTCTCCCTTCCCAAAATTGGTTCAGGTACCAAGTAGATGTTTTTCAGGATTGAAGGATTTTGATTTCCCCAGCCACTGGGGACAGTGTCTTTTTCTAGAAGGGGGTGTGTGTAGCACCCCCCCCCCCAATATTTGGGGGCGCTATGTTTAAATTTAAGGGTAGTCTGAGCCAATAATTGGGCTCAGATCAATTGATTGTTCTAAAATTTGCTTCTGCTCTGGGCGTGATACTGCCTGGCAGTAGTGTTCCCCCTGTCTGCCTGTAGATGGCGTTGTCATCACCGGCATAGGTTGAACTACAGGGGGTGTCCTTTCTCGGCAGCCATACAGTGGGCGTGGTATGCCCACTGTGCATGCTGGGAGAGAGTACATAAGGAGCAGACGCCATTGATTGGGGTCCTGTTCTGGGGTTCCGCCCCGGGAGCCCACCCGTGAGTGTGCGCCTCATGGCCCTCATGGCACGGGATGCGTGTGTGTTCTGGCGCCGGGCACCTTTAGCCCGAGGCTAAATCACTGCATGATAGGCCCAGCTCTGCTGGCTGAGGCCTATACTTTTCAAAAGGATCCTCAGCTACCCACCTGAGAGAAGCCACGCTTAGGGAAGGAGACCAGGGGAGGATCTGCCCCGGAGGAGACTAGCGACGGTACTGCTGTCTCAGAAGGAGGCCTGGAGCTCACCTAAGGAGGGATCTATCATTACAAGCCCTGCGATACGCCAATCCGGCTTAAAAATTCTTCACTATTGCTTGGCTGGGAGGTTTGGGACTTTTAAAAATCCTGTGGCAGAGGATTCCTGATCGTATCCCTAAAAATATTGATTCGTGCTTCATCCCGGCTGCTAGGACGACTAAACGAGACTATCCAGGTGAGCAATACCCACTCAGGCTTGAGTGGCGACAATTTGGACTTTAGTGTTGCGTGCCTGAACCTTCCCCTGTGTTTCTCTCGTTTCCCACTTTCCTCTAATGTTTTCCACTTCAGCAAAGTAAAATAAAGCCTGACTAATGGGTTATACATTGTGTGGACATTGGCCTTCCTAAAGACTTTTCTCACACCCTGACAACGGAAGCCTTGGAGGTAGTTCGCAGACCCAACAAAACCAGCCGGTCCCTAAATGGGGGAAAGTGCTACTAATATATATATATATATATATATATATATATATATATACACAGTAAAACCTTGGTTTGAGAGTAACTTGGTTTGAGAGTGTTTTGAAAGACAAGCAACATTTTAAAATAAATTTTGACTTGATATACAAGCAATTTCTTGATATAAGAGTAGCGTCATGTCACAACTGAGTATAAAATAGAAGAGAGGCGCCCCTAAGTGTAGCAATATGGTTATATTTAATGAAGGTACAACATTTAGAAACTCACATGGTTGATGATTAAAACAGCCACATCTAAATATGCAGGTATCTGAGTTAAAGCTATCCACATAGACCATCCTCTGCACCACCATTGATGTCGTCCCTTCCACGAGCGGTTCAAGCCTCGGTTTCAAATCGCTCTACTGCAGGGTAGTCTTCCTGGTCACGATTGCAGACTGACAGCGGTGAGAGCCTGCGGTGAGGAGGACGGTCTATGTGGATCGCTTTACCCCGGATGCCTGCATACTTAGATGTGCCTCTTTTAATCATGAACCATGTGAGTTGCTAAATGTTGTACCTTCATTAAATGTAATCAATCATATTACTACACTTAGAGGAGCCTCTTCTCTTTTATATTCTGTAGCTCTGTAGCTCCTGCTGGATTTTGCTTCTAAGCCCCTTGGGGAGGCTTCCATTTGTGAATGGACATTTTATGGTTACACAACTTATCATATTTCTATAATCTTTTTATATGGACTATAGACTGAAGGACTTATGAAAAAATGGTTGTGGAACGAATCATTTGAGTTTCCATTATTTCCAATGGGAAAATTTGATATACAAGTGCTTTGGATTACAAGCATGCTTCCGGAACAAATTATGCTCTCAATCCAAGGTTTTTTAATACAAACGCTTTTATTGAGAAAAGGCATGAACACAAAATAAAACGGCCAGTACAGAGCATACAGTGTCAGCAAACATGCATTGAGTAATGCTTGGAGATAGCCATTGAGAGAACAAAGTCCTGTAAATTAGGGGCTTCCTAGGCCACTCCACTATTCTGTGATACTATCTTGCAGCAGTGACTCATAAAGATAATAAAATACTAACCAGCAAAGAAAAAATAAATAAAAGTAAAATAATACAGAATAGCACAAAGAAAGAAAAAGGATTAGTAATTAAAATTGCAAGAAGCAAAACAGAACAGGTTACGGGAAGATATTCATAAAGGTGCAAATATCAATGCAATGTGAAACACAGATGAATGCAGGTATTGACCCATACAGTAAATAAATGTTCAAGGGGACTAGGGCTCCCATTTCAGATCATAAATGGGCATGGTATCCATGATGGTGTGGAAGACCCTCTCCATGATCTGAATAGCCGCCATACGCTTAAGGACCTGGTCCCAGGGGACTCCAGGGGTACGCCAAAACAGGGCAATGGAACAATGTACCCCACTGAAGAGTGTGTGCGCCAGTTTTTGTTCAGGGGGGGTGGCACCGGGGATGTCTGCAAAGAATAGGCACATCTGATGTGTTAGAGTAGGTAGAACCCCTATGATCCCCGCTACCTTATTAGCCAGGTATAGAAATAATAGAGCTAGCACAAAACAAAAAATTATATAAATAACAGCACCTGCATCCCTATAGATACATTTTGGAAAAAAACCCAATTGAATGGGGGGGTGCGTGGGACTATAACGGTGCTTGTATGAATATTACAAGTAATTACAAAAATAAAAATATATAAAAAAATATAACAATTTTATTCATAATTTGTACAACAATGTTTAAAAAGAAAGGGAGAGATACAAATCATTGCACTCTATCCTTATAAGTCGCCAACGTTGCAGTCCTACATGTTTCGCCTATTCAAGGCTTCTTCAGGGACGTATGGAGACTTAGATTGAATCTAAAGAATAATGTGGATATATATAAACAATTCATGAATATATGTTTAATATATAAAACAAAAAAGCAATTAATGAAATAAACAACAATATCTGATGTCAAAGGGTCATATGAAGCAATACCTCAATGAATCCTGGTTGCCTTAAGACCGTGGAAATATCCCAGTGATAAGTCAACTTAACTGGGAACAGTTTTATGGAGAAATGAGCATCCGCGCTGACATGTGTTCAAGTTCAATCATCCCCACATGTCTATTCCAGAAATTCCAATGGGGAGAATGCCTCTAGCACCTACTCTGATGTAGCCTTGAAAAATATATGAAAATATAGATAAATCATACAGCTTAAGCTGTCTTTAACAGTATCTTAGAAAAATATTATATGAAAAAGGAAAAAAATTAAATAAAAAATATAATTGATATAATTTGATAGGCTTACATGTTATTATAATTGTAGGTGCATAGTCTGGGAGCCTGTGGATCGCAATACCACACTCAGAGTAATGAATGAATCTCGTGTTAAGTGCACTCTATATCTAGCAATGACATAGAGAAGGAGGTGAAATAAATAAAAGCATTGGCAAAAAATTTGAAACAAAGACACTGCAAGGCCCAACATATAAATGTGTGGAGCCGCGCAGGTCGTTCAAGCAAGATATTTACCTCAGCTTTGAGTTAAAAAGGCATCCAGATGGTCAACACAGAGACAGGTCTGACAGACTAGTCACGAACCAGCGGACTGGTAAAGTCTGTATGGATAGAGGCCGATTAATTATATGGTAAAGATGACCCGATAAATGGGTCATACTGCTGTAGTAAAAAACCTACCGGCTTGCTGAGTATGAGCAGCGTGGCTCCCAGATAGGGTCCCATGACGGTAACATACCTGAGTGGGTCCTATTTATATCTCCTGTGTGCGATGTACTGGCGGCGCCGTATATGACGTAATTACGTCAACGGCGTACTATGGGCGCTGGGTGGTGACGGAAGTATGGCATCAATGATACCACGAATAGGGGAGGTACCGCATGCGCAGTGAAGCCCAGCAGATGGAGATATTCTCGTACAGCGGCGCAACCACAGAACAGCACAAGAATCGCCAACGTCAGGTCCACGTCACAGGATCCTCCCCCACAAGGGTATACGTCACAAATCGGACAAGCATAACATCCATGTCTCCGCTTGGGTTCAGCAATGAATACTAGGAATATGAGTGGGCCGTTGAACAAGTACTATGTGTGCGCGGATGTCAAGATTGCAATGCGTGGCAAAATTCTATTGAAGGCTGATCCCATCAAATTACAAAATAGGAGCGATGTAGAAAAAGGGGGAGGGTGGCAAAATATAATACAAGATCACGCAAAGAAAATGTAGAATATATGTGCATGCCACCTCACAGATAAATCATTCTGTTGCCCAATTAGATGAGAGTATGACACCGGATGGTATTAGGGCATGAACGGAATAAGGCTTACAGGATCAAGAGCAGATATTGCTTAAAACTTTTCAGAAGTACATCAGTAATGAAGAATGAAAAATAGCAAAATGAATTGACAAAAATGATTTTATAAAAATAATAATAATATTCGCAATCAAAGTATATGGATCAAAATTGATGAGAGCGGGGAGGATCACAGTTGGAATGTAGATCCTACATCCCTCGTGACAAATAACTCTACCCAAGGGGGAGGGTATTTTGGATATGTAACCAGAGGTCTTACAATGTTGCGGCATATGCAGGCTATGGGGGAAGGAGGGAGGGAGGGAAGGGAAGGAAGGGGAGAGGGGGGGAAAAAGGGGAAGAAAAGGGAGGAAAAATGCGGGTCGATGCTATAAAATCCAGGTCACTACTCATCGTATATGGAATGGTTGTTAGAAGAAGGGTTTGTAACTTATACCTTCATTTAGACCCGGATATTTAGTCGCCTGGAGGCGATAAATCCATTTTGCCTCAATTTGAAGTAAACGTCGATCGACGTCACCACCTCTCTCATTTGTAGACATGTGTTCCAAGGCAAAGTAGCCTATCATTTTAAGATTATGGTTATGGAACAAGCCCATATGTCGACTGATGGGTGTTTCCATTAGTTTTTTAGAAATTGACGAAATGTGATCACGAATCCTAACAAAGAAGTTCCTTTTGGTCTTACCAATATAAAATGCACCGCAGCTGCATTTCATAAGGTAAATAATTCCAGTTGTCTGGCAGGTAACTCTACTCTTGGGTGTCCAACTATCCCCGTTAGGCAGGTTAATGTTGGGACCTTGCAGTATGTAACGGCAGAAATTGCATTTCCCACATGCATATGTACCTGTCTTAAGTGGTTTGGTAGAGATGTCAGTACTGTAATGGCTAGACACAGTGGTGTCTCGAATAGAACGCGATCGCTTGTATGTTATTTCTGGATAAGATTTTATTAGACCTTATTAGCCACCCTCCTCCAAAGTTCCTTCAGGGCTGTACAGCTCCAAAAGATGTGAAAATGAGTCCCCTTCTCCGGACACCCCCTGAAGCAAAGCTCGGAAACCGCAGGGGAGAATTTATGTAATTTGGCAGGGATGTAATACCACCTGGTGTGTAACTTCACCACCGTTTCCTTGACCGCCTCAGATCTCGTGCATTTGTGCATATTTGAGATCCTGTCAGTCCATTCCTCCGGAGAAGCAACCTCACCGGTTTCTCGCTCCCACCCGAGGATGGCTGTGGATTTATCTGAGAGGCCAAGACCACTTATTGAGTCATATATACGGGAGATATTCCCTTTATCTCTGGAGGTAGGGCCACAAAGACCTTCGAATGTATTCCTGGGAGTAGTTATGGCTCCTGTGTATAGTGAGTTAAAGTAATGCCTCATTTGCAAATACTTATAGAATTCTGACCTGGGGAGGGAGTGGGAGGAATGTAGGGATTGAAATGAGCGAATCACCCCATCCTTCTGCAACAAGTTCAGGGTGACCAAGTCATTTGAGATCCAGACGGCAAAATTGTTCGTGTTAGGAAAAGCTGTGGGAAACGAGGGGTCCCCAATAAAGGAGGCCAATCCGGGGTTGGGAGGTAGTAGGGAGAGCCTATCCCTGTATATGGACCAAAGATGTAGAGATTGGCCCACAACCAAATTCAGGGTGGAGATAACCCTGGGGCTAGCTGACCTGGTCCAGAGCAAACCCTGGAGGTAATACTGGGTTATAGAAGTTTGTTCAAATCGGAGCAGAATTGCAGAAGTCTGGAGGAAACATAATAAAGCCAGAGGTTTGGCAAGCCCAAACCCCTCAAAGCCCTTGGTCTATATACCATTTGCTTACCCAAACGGGGCTTTTTATAATGCCAGACAAATTTGTTTACATTCCTCTGCAGAAGGCCAATCGTATGACGAGACACATAGTTAGGTAGGGCCCTAAAGAAAAATAGAAGTTTGGGGAGTACGGACATCTTCACCGCCTGGATCCTGCCCAAGAAGGTGATATGGTATGGGCCCCAAGTGTGTAATAGTTGTTTAATGCGTACAAAAGCGGGCGGGTAATTGGTGAGGTATATTTTATGAAGCGAGGGGGCCAACTTAATCCCCAAATATGCCAATGCCTGTGCTTCTATATTGAAGTCAAAGTTATTTTGGAGAGAGGTAATAATGTGCTGGGGAAGATTTATGGGGAGGGCAGAGCATTTAGAGAGGTTAACCCCTAGGCCTGAAATGTCTTGGAATGTGCCTAAGGAGGATAAAAGATTGGGGATCGAGACAATTGGGTCAGATAGGAATAAAAGGACGTCATCCGCATATAAGCTAAGTTTAAACTCCTGATCCCCTTTATTGTATCCCTTAATATTGGGGTCTAAGCTGATTGACTGGGCCAGGGGTTTGAGGGCAAACAGAAGAGGGGATAATGAGCAACCCTGTCTAGTACCCCTACCTAGTGTGAAATAGTCAGAGTTACATCCTGGGAGTTTAATACGGGTGCACGGGGAGTTGTAAAGAGCTCTAAATCCGTGGACAAAGGCTCCCGAGAAGCCAAATTTTGCGAAGGTTAGCTCCAGGTACGGCCACAGAACGCTATCGAAAGCCTTGTGGATATCCAGGCCAATGAGTAGCACCCTGCGGGCGTGTAAGTCAGCGTCCTGAATGATGTTAGAGGCCAGCCTAATGTTGTCCGTAATTTGTCTAGAAGGGATGAAACCCGTCTGATCAGGGAAAATTAGGGTAGTAATAATGTTCGATAGTCTGTCCGCCAGAATACGACCAAAGATCTTCAGATCAATTTTGATGACCGAAATCGGTCTATAGTTCTGAGGTAGGGAGTGGTCTTTGTTGGGTTTTGGGATCAGGGACATATTTGCAAGAAGCATGTCATCGGGGAAAACATTGCCTTCTAGAACATGGTTGAAAAGCGATTTTAGGTGAGGGATTAAAGTGTCCTTGAATTTCTTATAGTATGGGGCTGAGTACCCATCAGGGCCCGGGGTTTTGGATGGTTTCAATGACTTGATAACTGCCAGGATTTCAAGTTCTGAGCAAGGTGCATTTAGCTCTTGTAAGTGTTCTGGGGTCAGGGCAGGAAGAGGTAAATCATCCAACCATGATTTAAGGGTAGGGTCTGGGGGGGGGGGGGGAGGAGGGGAAAGAAGTTCTGCGTAATATTTAGAAAATATTTTTAAAACCTCCGTAGGGTGGGAAACCAAATTGCCGCTAGAATTTTTCAATTTGTATGTGTGAGGGGGTTGTAGCGATTGATTTAACTTTCTGGCGAACATGGTCGAGGCCGAATTACTGTGCAACAGGAACTTGGCCTTAGACCATCTAAGGGATCTCTCCGTCTGTTCAGAGAGGATTTTGTCCAGTTCCAGTCTAATGTCATTAATTCGTTTTAGCAGGCCAGGACCATGGTTTTGAGAATTTAGGTGGTACAATTTATCTAATTCAGTAGTGAGCCTGGTAATATCAATCATTCTCTGTTTTTGTCTTTCCGCCGCTATTTGGATAAGGTGTCCTCTAATCACCACCTTATGCGCAGCCCAAAGGACTGAGGGGGAGACGTCGTCTGTGTTATTAGTGGCAAAATATTCAGTTAAATGTTTAGAAAGCTGTGAAACTACGATAGGATCAGTTAGGAGAGACTCGTTTAGTCTCCAACCAGTCACTGAGGGTCTGAGGCCTATGTGGGAAAAGTCTAAGGAGACCATCTGGTGGTCCGACCATGGGCATGAATGAATGGCTGCAGAGGTGGAGTTTGCTAGGAGTATGGGGGAGCAGAACAGATAATCTAACCTGGAGTAGCTATCGTGGGGGTGGGAATAAAATGTGTACTCTCGGGCCCCCCACATTATGTGCCCTCCAGGAATCAACCAGACTGTGAGCGTGCAGCAGAGTTTTCACAGTTTTGGGGAAAGCATTGGAGGCGCCGCCAGCCCTACTTCTGTCGAGAGCCGAATGCGCCACCAAGTTGAAGTCCCCCCCCAGCAACAAATGCGGAAAGCCAAACCTGTCCACGACCTGGAAAAAATTCCTGAAGAAGGTTGCCTGAGAGTCATTGGGGGCATATACATTAGCTATCGTGACCTTCTTACCCTGTAATGAGCCCTGCAAGATAATAAATCTGCTAGCTGGGTCTCTATAGACATTCTCAACATCAAACATCAAGGTTCTTTTTATAAATATTGCCACCCCTCGGGACCTAGACCCAAATGTCGTAAAATATCCTGGGCCAAATAATCTATCAAAATAAGTTGGATGATTATTAACGGAGAAGTGTGTCTCCTGTAATATAATTATATCTGCCTGCAGGGGTTTGTAGGCATTAAAAGCTTTTTTCCATTTTTGTGGGGAATTAAATCCCCGGACATTATGGGAAATTAATCTAATGCCCATTCTGCATATAGGAGGGCTAATAGGCCCTTAACGCTGGGGGAGGGTCCCGAGGAGTCGTCTACCTCTGTCCACCGCCTCAACAGGGCGGGTACAGTCGGGTTGACCTGAGGAAAAACAAAAATCACCCTGCATTTCGATAAAACATAAGCCTTAGGGGCAATTATATAGAATACAGCCAAAATAGAGGAGTCTGCAAAAATAGTCCCGCAACCTGAAACCATAAACCAGTTAAGAAAAAATAACAACAAAAAAAAACACATATGAACAGTCGGGGTCGGGAGGGGAAAGACCTTCCCGACAGAAGGCTACAGTAATAACCAGTCAGGCTAAAAACTTCCTGACCAAAAGGACCAAAAAAAGTCCAGCACTCTTGTCAACCTAGTTCTTGGGAGTAACCACAAGAGTGGGGGGACAACCAAACGGGCACTGCTGTAAGACTACACAGCGGGGACCAAACTAAGTGAACGATGGTGCAGAGAGGAGTTAGCAAAATACCAGGGGGGAGGGTGGAGACCCTGTGGCAAAAAAGAGTCAGACTTATATCACCTCTCCCAGTTAATAATGTTGATACTCCTCAGCCGTCCGGAAAAGACCCTCCACAAAACAGCAGGACATACAAACAAAAAAAAATTAACAAGGGGAGCTGGTTCGGGAGAGGTAGGAAGAAGCATCGGCTCAGTTCAGGCGCTCCCTGAGATCTTGCCTCCGGCTCCTGCGATCTCTGCGCGGTGACGGGGTGGACCATATGGCTGACGGGCGGGGGGTGGAGGGCATCCTAGGAAGATCCTCTTTTGCCATAAGACCTCGTTTAACCAGGAGTTCCTTCCCTTCTTGGATGGTGACCACTGTGTACGTAGACCCCTGGTGTGGGACCTGCAGCTTAAAGGGAAATCCCCATCTGTACCTGATTCCAGCCTCTTGGCTGGAACTCTGAGGAGGTAGTTTGTAAGGGTCTTCTGCGCTGGTTTCCTGCGACGAGATCATGAGGACGGCATGCACTGCTGTATCCCCCGCGGGTGCAGGTAAGAAAGGGAGCGATTTGCGTGATCGATGGCCCCAGGGAAGGCGGTAAGGTCCCCGCCGTGTACGGAGCTCCGCTCAGATGCAACCTTCCAGACTCGCGCCACGCATGCGCCCTGTCGCAATCCAAGGTTTTACTGTATATATATATATATATATATACAGTTGTGCTCATAAATTTACATACCCAGGCAGAATTTATGATTTCTTGGCCATTTTTCAGAGAATATGAATGATAACACAAAAACATTTATTTCACTCATGGTTAGTGTTTGGCTGAAGCCATTTATTACCAATCAACTGTGTTTACTCTTTTTAAATCATAATGACAACAGAAACTACCCAAATGACCCTGATCAAAAGTTTACATACCCTAGTGTTTATGGCCTGATAACATGCACACAAGTTGACACAATGGATGAATGAATGGCTACAAGGCCTCATGCACACTGGACTTTAACCTGCCTAGCGGTAATCCCGAGTCAGGCTCGGGGTGAGATTTCAGTACCATTAGCGGTAAACCCGCGGTAAAGACTCGGGATCGCATCGCAGTATCCAGGCAAAGTAACTTACCTTGTCCCTGGATCCTGCGATGTCTCCCCGCTGTGTCTGCGAGCTGTCATCTCGCTCGATTCACATTGCCGAGTGCCGAGCACCGTTCCCTGAAAGAAAGTAAAAACACAGTATGCATATAGTACACATGCATATAGTACACTGTAATCTTACAGATTACAATACTGTATCAAATAATTACACATCCCCTTGGTCCCCAGTGGTCTGTCCAGTGTCCTGCATGCACTTTTATATTATAAATACTTTTCTTTCTGCCTGGAAACTGGAGATTGTCCATAGCAACCAAAAAGTGTCCCTTTACATCAAAAGTGGTTTTAGACCAGCTAGAAAACAGCGATACTAAATTAGAATCACTTGCATAATGGAGCGATAGCGATTTGTGGGGAAATTTGTCATCAAACACTGAAAAACACTTTTCTTATTATTATATTATTATTTGTTATAATTATTTTATAGTTATTTATTATATTATAATTTATGATTTTGTGTTTCAAACTTTATTATACCCGTGATGTCTACTAGACTCTGGTTTGGACATATTTAAGTAAGTTATTCCTAAGAATTACAGGCCTACAATATAAAACGCCAAATTGCCATGCAAAATAATGGTACCACTTTCAGCACCTAAAATCTGAAATAATCATACCACCAGGGAGGTTAAAATAATGTTTTTAAAAATGCCAGTAGCTTTGCAGTGAACTTTTCAACGTTTTTCAACGTTTTTGCAATAGCGGTTTTTAGCGTTTATCGGCGGTCTTTAGCATTTTTCTGCGTTAGCAGTTTTTAGCGGTTTTTTTTTCAATGGATCAAAAACATCCAAAAACGCTGGTGAGCTACATTTTTGAGCGTTTATCAACGTTTATTAACAATTATCAGCGTTAGAGCGTTTTTACAGCTGAAAAACGTCTCTCAGAACCCACTAGTTTTTTGTTTTTTTTTACTGCTTAAAAATGCCACTGCCCAAAACTGCTTATAACAGCCTATGTGTGCATGGACACATAGAATAACACGATGGAGAGTTTAATAACTGTCAAAAAAAAAACATCTACAGCCAAAAAGAGCTGCTGTAAAAACATCAAAAACGTCCAGTGTGCATGAGGCCTTAAGGCTGGGTTCACACTATACGACACGACTTTCATCCTACTTTGCTCTGCGACATCTGTCCTACATTGGTCCGACATTGGTCCGACATTGGTCCGACATTGGTCCGACATCCATCCGACATTCATGAACAGGATACTACTTTGATCCGACATTGTGCTAGTCTGACTTGTCCTTTGACCAATCAAAACAATCCCAGGGTGAGATAAATTCCTTTTACTGCTGCTGTAATCACAATGTCGGATGCCAAAGTCGTATGGTTAGGACAAGGATCCGACTTTGATCCGACTTCAATGATAGTCAATGGGCTGAAGTCGGATCAAAGTCGGACAGAAGTAGTACAGGGAGAATTTTTAATGTCGGACCGACATGTGTCGGACCAGTTAAGACGGCTCCCATAGGGAAACATTGATTTTCACACGTCATGCGACATGAGCTCCTAATGTCGGAGCGTTTGTCGCCCCAGTGTGAACCAGCACTAAAGGTAACTATCCTCACCTGTGATCTGTTTGCTTGTAATTAGTGTGTGTGTATAAAAGTTCAATGAGTTTCTGGACTCCTGACAAATCCTTGCATCTTTCATCCAGTGCTGCACTGACGTTTCTGGATTCTGAGTCATGGGAAAAGCAAAATAATTGTCAAAGGATCTGCGGGAAAAGGTAGTTAAACTGTATAAAACAGGAAAGGGATATAAAAAGATGTGGTGTGGCTGTTTCAAGATGCACAATAAGGAGGCACTTGAAGAAAAATGGGCTGCATGGTCGAGTTGCCAGACGAAAGCCATTACTACGCAAATGCCACAAAGTATCCCGCTTACAATACGCCAAACAGCACAGAGACAAGCCTCAAACCTTCTGGCACAAAGTCTTTTGGAGTGATGAGACCAAAATTGAGCTTTTTGGCCACAACCATAAACACTACATTTGGAGAGGAGTCAACAAGGCCTATGCAGAAAGGTACACCATTCCTACTGTGAAACACGGAGGTGGATTACTGATGTTTTGAGGATGTGTGAGCTACAAAGGCACAGGAATTTTGGTCAAGATTGATGGCAAGATGAATGCAGTATGTTATCAAAAAATACTGGAGGAACATTTGCATTCATCAGCCAGGAAGCTACGCATGGGACGTACTTGGACATTCCAACATGACAATGATCCAAAACACAAGGCCAAGTCAACCTGTCATTGGCTACAGCAGAATAAAGGGAAGGTTCTGGAGTGACTATCTCAGTCTCCTGACCTCAATATCATTGAGCCACTCTGGGGAGATCTCAAACGTGCAGTTCATGCAAGACAGCCCAAAAATTTACAGGAACTGGAGGCTTTTTACCAAGAGGAATGGGGAACTCTACCATCTGAGAAGATAAAGTGCCTCATCCACAAATACCACAAAATACTTCAAGCTGTCATTGATGTTAAAGGAGGCAATACACGGTATTAAGAACTGGGGTATGTAAACTTTTGATCAGGGTCATTTGGGTAGTTTCTGTTGTGATTATGATTTAAAAAGAGTAAACACAGTTGATTTATAATAAATGGCTTCAGCCAAACACTAACCATGTGAAAGAACAGTTTTTGTGTTATCATTCATATTCTCTGAAAAATGGCAAGAAATCATAAATTCTGCCAGGATATGTAAACTTATTGGCACAACTGTAGTTTAATGTTTGACACACTTTACCTACAGCTATATCGAATAATAAACTATAATTGTATTTAAAGGGCCAAGAAATCAAACATTAGTCCCCTTCACTTTCATCAAATTTGTATCTTTAGAGAGCCGCACTCAATATCACTGCAAGGGGGAATCATGACTCTTTATCACCTCAACCTCAGCCAATCAAATTCAGTCTTCCCACCATTTGTGCCACAGATTTACAAGGCATCCTTAATATGTGTAGGTCACTTCCAATTTGCTGGAGGGAGAGGGCTAGGATAAATTGCTCTAGAAACCAAAGTGTGCACCCTACTTAAAATAAAGCTCATTGAGGGAGAAATGTTGATTGCCCAGATTGAAAGACCTTGTCTGACCACGATTTTCCCACTCATAAGTCAGAGTCATACTTTCTTGTAATACACCTACCCGGTCTCCCCCTATAGGTTTAACCCTGAATTGCTACCTAAGGGGACTAGTCCCATTTAAAGTACTGCAGAGTAAAAATGACTTAGAGCAAGTTGGATTAAGCCTCGTACACACGACCGGTTTTCTCGTCAAGAAACGACAAGAAAACTGTTGGGAGAGCTTTCTTGTCGAGAAAACCATTCATGTGTATGGTTTCTTGTTGAGAAAATTGCCGGGAATCTCGTTGAGAAAAATAGAGAACCTGCTCTCTATTTTCTCATCAGGATTCTCGTTTTTCTCATCGGGATTCTCGTCGGCCTGTTTCCCGATGAGAAAACCAGTCGTGTGTATGCTTTTCCGAGTCTTAAAAAATTGCGCATGCTCAGAATCAAGAATAAGACGGGAGCGCTCCTTCTGGTAAAACTAGCGTTCGTAATGGAGATAGCACATTCTTCACGCTAAAACGAACTGAAAGCACAAAGACTGAAAAGCGCGAATCGTCTCTCCCAAAACTTTTAATAACACGAGAACAACAAAAGCAGCCCAAGGTGTGGCGCCATTGGAATCGAACTTCCCCTTTATACTGCCGTCATACGTGTTGTACGTGACCGCGCTTTACAATGACAAGATTTGGAATTGACAGTGTGTATGTAAGGAAAGCTTGACAAGAATCTCATTGAGAAAAACAACGGGTTTTTTTTTACGACGAGATTCTCGGTCGTGTGTACGAGGCTTCAAACCTGAACATCTTGGGCTTGCACAGGGCATATAAATGAAAACTGGTGTTTTCTGGTCCCAGGGCCCCGTTTGGCCCATGGAAAACCATATGAGGGGATTTTTTTCATTCACTAGAAATTAATGCATGTAGTATTAAATGAGGTTTCTATTTTTATTAGAAAGTTCTTTATATCAATACCTATATATATTGGACAATTGTGATCTGGAATCAGTGTAGCTCACCTCAATGGCCCGTACACACGATCTGAAAATCATATGAAAAATACCACTTTCGAATCGATCGTATGATAATCTGATCATTAGTACACAACTTTCAATAGCCAATCATGACAGTTCATCCGATATTATCCAATGGTGCAAGCACAAAAAGTTTCCTTGTACGATACCAGATCATATGAATTTTGTTTATTTAGTACAGTTGTCTTTCCAAAAATACAAAACATGATATTACTTCCGAATTTTTATTTTATCATACGAGAATTTTCATAACTTCAGTAAACTCTTCAGTTTTGATTTCAGATTAGCATGCAAAAGGAGCAATCATTCGTTCAATAATCTCATTGTGTGTATGGGCCATAAGTAAGACAACAAACTGTAGTTACTCTATGACAATTTGATTAGCAGGATATTGGACTTTTTAGATTAAACTCTATCCCATCTAGTACCTTTATACAACAGCATATAATAACCGCTTTGGTTCTGCTACAGTTTGTAAATCTAATACCTAATTCTGCTTTTCTATTGTAATACTTACTTATTTAAATCCCTGGAAACTGATTAAAATCAAACAAGCTCGACATATAGCAAAGACCAATTTAAGTCCCTTGACATATTTGTAATTATTAACTTGTGAAATTTGTCTTTTTAGCTATTAGTCTAAAAGAAAAAAAATGTTTATATGAGAAAAAAAAAGATATCCCTTTGAGTAGAACAGCGTTTCAGCAGGAAGCATTAAGTCAATTGTTCCAGTGTTGAGCACCACACCTTATGTCAGTATGCACAAGGTGCAATACAAAATATTCCCCATGTGCTAAAGCTTAAAACAATGCATGCAATTGACAACAGGCATGATGCTGATGCATTACTACACTCTGCAAACATTTTAAAGTTAATCTGAAGCCAACACTTTAACTACTGTGCTACCAAGGGAAAGATTGATTTCCATAGTTCAACTACAGGTGCAGTTCCTCAGTTTACACTTGGGTCCTGTCAGAAAGTTAGTAATATAGCTTCCACTATGTTCAGCCACCCAGCTGTGGTTTACATAACTGAAAGTGTCAGTGAGCCATTTCACTTTACTATGTACAGCCAATGGTCTTTATGTTCGAAACCAAAAACTGACAAACCACACATCCCCTAATCATTAAAGTCCTCTGGTGTTTAACCTCTTATACCCTTAAACTAAAAAGCCGTAACATTTGAATATTCTTAGAACCATTATTTTGGAAAGCTTTGGATTTTGCTTAGAAAAATATAACCTTGGATAGCAGTCAACTGTGTAGGACCACCATGTGTAATGTTACAAGGCAGAATTTGACTTATTCATAGCAATAAAGGAATTACTGTGTCCATTAAAGCTATGCCCAATGTGAGTTGGTGGTCTCCTCATCATGTGTTGAGTTTAAACGTGCTGATTTTAACACATTATCCACGTTTGTTATTATTGTTAGAGAACTGTGAAGAACGTCCGATATTTTATTATTTGAGTTCTTCAATATTTAATGATGCCTAGTTAGTAAGTATGTTGATAAAGTAGGTATATGTATAAATGCTTTTTCACAGGATTCACACAACTTTCATCCAGTTTTTACATATTTTTCCAATTGAAAGAAATTAGAAAAGTATGTGAAAGTTGGGTGAATTTTATGTGAAAACCTAAATATTCCCTCAACCACTTCAGCACCGGAAGATTTGGCTGCTGAATGACCAGGCCATTTTTTGCAATTCGGCACTGCGTAGTTTTAACTGACAATTGTGCGGTCGTGCGACACTGCACCCAAACAAAATTTACGTCCTGTTTTTTTCCAAAAATAGAGCTTTCTTTTGGTGGTATTTGATAATCTCTGCATTTTTTTTTTTTTTTGCGCTATAAACCAAAAAAAGTGTCAATTTTGAAAAAAAACACAATATTTTATACATTTTGCTATATTTATTTATATATTATTATTTATTTATTTATTTATTATATATCCCCCTTTTTTTTAAAAAAAAGCTATTTTTTTTCTCAGTTTAGGCCGATATGTATTCTTCTACACATTTTTGGTAATAAAAATTGCAATAAGCGTATATTGATTGGTTTGCGCAAAAGTTATAGCGTCTACAAAATAGGGGATAGATTTATGGCATTTTTATTATTATTTCTTTTTTTTACTAGTAATGGCGGCGATCTGCGATTTTTATTGGGACTGCGACATTATAGCGGACATATCGAGTTTACTGTATAAATATCACTGGCAGGGAAGGGGTTAACACTAGGGGCGATCAAGGGGTTAAATGTGTTCCCTGACTGTGTGTTCTAACTGAGGGGGGAAAGGACTGACTAGAGAAAATTACAGATTGTGATTCCTAGCTATTAGGAACTCACGATCTGTCTCTCCTCACAGAACAGAACAGGGGTTTGTGTGTTTACATTGCAACCGCCAGTCACGAGCATTGGCACCCCCGCGATGCAGCAGGTGCGTGCCTGCTGTCCCGTTTAAAGGGACCGACGTAGAGTTACGACGGTTCGCGTGATCGTGCCGACCTGCCGCAGTTGACGGCGGCTGGTTGGCAAGCGGTTAAAGTGTATGTTACCTATAATATTTTTTTCTTTGTGTGTTTACATAAGTTATTTTTCAAATCATAGCCTCTATCAATTTTATGTATTATTTTCCATCTGAAGTACCTGGCTGTCACCTTTCTTCCTTGTTCTAAACTGACCACACACACAGCACAGAAGCTGATCTGCTCTTGCATGGTCAGTTTTCATCCTTTGGCTGGCCATTTAGAGGTACAGGACACTGTGCAAGAACACAGCTGCCTGTATTGGGTAGTTTGTTCAGCCATCATGCCCGTCAACCAATCACAGGCTGCCTCTAGCACACACAGGGTCGCCCTCAGGGGGGTACAACCCACACACTTGTAAGGGGCCTGAGTGTCTAGAAGGGCCCGACTGTCTGGCAGATATGGGAGAAGGCAGGAACGAGTGCATGAGAGCTCCGTGGCTGTGCTGGCTTTCAGAACGTGTGCGAGTCAGCAGCTGCTGCTGTTTCATTGAGTTGACATCGGGCTCTTTGCTGCCACCTCTGGTAAATTCCAGCATGTGCACCCATCGTGTGTGCTGTACAAGGGCTGGGACCAGGAACACCACCTAACAAGTAAGATCTGTTGTACAAGTGAAGAGGGGGGTCATGTGTCTGTGTATATGTGTGTGTGCCTGTGTCTGTGTACATATGTATGTGCCTATGTGTGTATATGTGTGTGCCTATGTGTGTGTCTGTGTACATATGTGTGTGTCTGTGTACATATGTGTGTGTCTGTGTTCATGTATGTCTGTGTACATATGTGTGTGCCTGTGTACGTGTGTGTGTACATATGTGTGTGTGCCCTATATACACATGTGAGGGGGCTGAGAGCGTACAGGTGTGGGGAGGGGGCTGAGAGCGTACAGGTGTGAGAGGGGGCAGAGAGTGTACAGGTGTGAGAGTGGGCAGAGAGCGTACAAGAGGTGAGAGGGGGCAGAGAGCGTACAGGTGTGAGGGGGGCTGCGAGCGTACAGGTGTAAGGGGGGCTGCTAGCGTACAGGTGTGAGGGGGGCTGAGAGCGTACAGGTGTGAGGGGGGCTGCAAGCATACAGGTGTGAGGGGGGCTGAGAGTGTACAGGTGTGAGGGGGCTGAGAGCATACAGGTGTGATGGGGGCTGAGAGTGTACAGGTATGAGGGGGTCTGAGAGCGTACAGGTGAGGGGGCTGAGAGAAAACATGTGTGAGGGAGGCTGAGAGCATACAGTTGTGAAGGGGCTGAGAGAGATCATGTGTGAGGGGGGCTAAGAGCGTACAGCTGCTGGATTGGGATGTCTCTTTTGGGCAAAATATAATTTCCTACTGTTAAACCTTGAAAGCACTGATGACTAAAAATACACTGTTCATTTTCATATATGACGTTGTAAGAGTGTTAAAATAAAAGTGTGTGCACTGAAGGACTTGGCGGGATGGCTAGTGGGGGGGCCCTGGGGAATGTTGGTGGTCAGGCCCGGGGGGGGGGGCTGTCTAAGGGGCCCCACAATTTCTGATGGCGGCCCTGATCACACACACACCCTCCCTATCACAGCATGCCCTCTTGAACATGCCCTCTGCTAAAGCATAGCCAGCATATTGACTCAGGCTGAACAGACTATCTAATCTGTAATCCTGCCCCACTATCAGGCGGAAGAGATGCATGGTCATATGACAGAACGTTTTAACCTTGTAAAAAAAGTAAGAAAGATAATTTCTAAAACTAAGCAAAAACAATTATGGTAACTAAATAGTTATAATTGTATTATAAAATGTCTATAACATTGTTTACAACTACTCTGAGTCGAACTGATAAATCTGAACTTTTATAAAGCATATACCTGCAGCTTTTTGAGATGGGAATGAGGGATACCTATCAGGGATGAGCCGAACACCCCCCTGTTCGGTTCACACCAGAACCTGCGAACAGACAGAATGTTCGCGTGAACTTTAGAACCCTATTAAATACAATGGACTCGAACGTTCAAAATCTAAAGTGCTAATTATAAAGGCTTATATGCAAGTTATTGTCCCAAAAAGTGTTTGGGGACCCGGGTGCTGCTCCAGGGGACATGTATCAATGCAAAAATAAGTTTTAAAAACGACCGTTTTTTCGGGAGCAGTGATTTTATTAATGCTTAATATGAAAAAATAAAAGTGAAATATTCCTTTAAATTTCGTATCTAGGGGGTGTGTATGATATGCATGTAAAGTGGCGCATGTTTCCCGTGCTTAGAACTGTCCCTGCATAAAATGTAATTTTTGAAGGAAAAAAAGTCATTTAAAACTCATTGTCGGCTCCCGGCAATACATACAAAAGTCATTGAACCGTACCAGGCCACATGCCCTCAACATGGGGAGGATGTCCCCATGTTGATGGGGACAAGGGCCTCATCCCCACAACCCTTGCCCGGTGGTTGTGGGGGTCTGCGGGCCGGGGGCTTATCGGAATCTGGAAGACCCCTTTAACAAAGGGGACCCCCAGATCCCACCCCCCCATGTGAATTGGTAAGGGGTACATTGTACCCCTACCATTTCACGAAGAAAGTGTCAAAAATGTAAAAAAAAACACACAAACACCTTGGAAAAGTCCTTTATTTAAAAAAAAAAAAACATTCCAACGGTGAAATCCAGTGTCCCGCGGTGATCCGATGTCCAGCGCTGTCCGTCATTGGCTGAGCCTGAGCGGACCTGATGGGGAACTTCCTCCGCAGTCTATTACATGTATAGACCCGCCCTTTCTAAAGTTCCCCATCAGGTCCGCTCAGCCAATGACTAGGTGTAAGGCTGAGGACCTGATGCGGAACATGTGAAGGGGCGGGTCTATACATGTATTACACAGTGAAGGATGTTCCCCATCAGGTCCGCCCCCTCGGTATGTCAGACCCCGCCTAGGTACGAAATTTAAAGGAATATTTCACTTTTATTCTTTCACTTTAAGCATTATTAAAATCACTGCTCCCGAAAAAAATGTTTTTTTTTGTTGCATTGATACATGTCCCCTGGGGCAGGATCCGGGTCCCCAAACACTTTTTATGACAATAACTTGCATATAAGCCTTTATAATTAGCACTTTAGATTTCTCCCATAGACTTTTCGAATTTGCCACGAACACCCCAATTTGTTCGCTGTTCTGCGAACGGGCGAACAGGCAATGTTCGAGTCGAACATGAGTTCGACTCCAACTCGAAGCTCATCCCTAATACCTATAAGCAAAAGTATGTAGGCATAGGGCACACCCCATTAAAGGAAAATTATACACAAAAAAAAAGATGAATTAGACCCACAAGTGCTTTTTTTTACCACTTACTATTCCCTTTGAAATTTACAAATGTAGCAATTTAAAAATTGGATGAAAGGTTTAGCGCTGGGAAACACTTTTTGAAAGATAAAAGGTGCATTTTATATACAACTATATAGATCACTATAATGATCTAAAAATGAAGAGTAAAGAGGGATAGAGGGACTTTATTCCAAATTAGGGATCTGTATGCACCTCTTTCTACAACTCCAGTCTCTGAAGCCTCGTACACACGGCCGATTTTCTCGTCGTTAAAAACACGTCGTTTTTTTGACGAGATTCTTGTTAACCTTGACGATTTTCTCGTCAAGCTTTCCATGCGTACACACTGACATTTCCCAATTTCCTCGTTGTTCTCCGCGGTCACGTCCAGCACGTACGACGGCACTATAAAGGGGAAGATCGATTTCCCTGGCGCCACCCCTTGGGCTGCTTTTGCTGATCTCGTGTTACCGCGTGTGAAGTAAAAGTTTGGGAAGAGACGATTTGCGCTTTTCAGTCTTCGTGCTTTTCAGTTCGTTTTCTGAGGTTCAGTTTGTGCTTGTGGGTTCGTATCTTGTCTTTCAGGGCGTCTAGGCAGGTCGTATCTGTTTTACAGTGCGTTCTTGCCCGTTCGTTTCTGATTTTCAGTTCGTTATTCATAGGCCTTGCTGTTCTAAAGTGCGTTCTGTTCTGTACGTTCTGATCAGACGACCGTTTCCTAGCCATGTCGCCTGGACGTTCTCGTCGTCGAGTCCGTGCTGTGCGTGCGCTTGGTGTTGGTCTGCTTGTTTTGGACCAAGACCAGTCCATGAACGGTGTGAGGAGGAGTTCATGGACCAAGAATTGGTTGCTCCAGTGGGACCAATTCTGCCATATGCCTCTGCTGCTGGAGATCGTTGAGAATAATCCTGAGGACTACAGGAATTTTCTGCGGATGTCTGACCCCGTTTTTTTAGGAACTGTTGGCTTTGGTGTCCCCCTATATTACCAGGAAGGACACCGTTATGCGGGAAGCCATCAGTGCTGAGCAGAGGCTCATCGCCACGTTACGTTACCTGGCGACAGAGAGAAGTCTTCAGGACTTGAAGTTCACGACAGGCATCTCCTCCCAGGCTCTGGGCCTCATAATCCCAGACACCTGTTCTGCCATTATACAAGTCCTGCAGGAGGACTATATTAGGGTAAGTTTTCTCCATTAACATCACATTTTATGTATTTCATGTATGATAATGTATTGTATTTCTTTCATCCTTCCCTAATTACCATGATTGTAATATGCTGAGAATGTCCCCTTTGTCCTCATGCATGCTGGAAGCTTTAAAATGCCCCTTTTTGCTCCTCCATGCATATTTCCCTTCACTAACCTTTCCAGCAGGGGCGACTGCTGCTCTAAATGTTTGGGGGTTCAAACCCCAATTTAGGAACTAAACTTCCTCCTTTTTTGCTACTGTGCCTATTAAACACCCCCAGTTGCCCCTTCCAATGCAGCCATTTTGTCCCCTCCAATGCAGCCATTTTGCCCCTCAAATGCAGCCATTTTGTTCCCTCCAATGCAGCCATTTTGCCCCCTCCAATGCAGCCATTTTTCCCCCTCCAATGCAGCCATTTTGTTCCCTCCAATGCAGCCATTTTTCCCCCTCCAATGCAGCCATTTTGCCCCCTCCAATGCAGCCATTTTGCCCCCTCCAATGCAGCCATTTTGCCCCCTCCAATGCAGCCAGTTCCCCCCCAGCCCTGCACTTACCTTCTTCTGGTCCGCGCCATCCTTCTTCTGTCCTTGATGTCTTCTCCTGCCCTTGATGTTGCATCAGCCAATCATGTTACCGTTAAACAGACTTGGTGAACATGATTGGCAGAGCAGCCTGTCAGTGTTTCCCCAAGGAATGCCCCCCCCCTGCGTCCCCTATTTTACTATTTGGAAGCCAATTACATCCCTCAGGCTGGATTTTGCAAGCCTATTTGCCTCCCTGTTTCTGATATGCAATTTTCACCCCATAAATGCCGCAGTTCTTCATATGTCGGTCGCTTAACAGGGGGCCACCCACCTGAATATTGGGCGGCATTGACAATACATAGGTTACTGCAACGCATGAACCTATGTATTGTTCTGAGTGACGGGCGCAGGATAGAGGGGGCAGTGCTCCAGCGCCCACTCTGGACGCACCGCCACTGCAATGCTATCCTGTGGCCAAACACATCTTCCCCCCCCCAAAATATTTTAAGAATGGACCATCAGAGGGGGTGATGAATATGAAACATGAGCCTTCCATTATACTTCTTAAAAACACCTTAAACTGAGATTTTTATTGATGTTGGCCTCTAATGTATTTTCTTATAATCTGCTTGTAATGTTCTATTTTTAAATTCTATTTTTTTTTCATCTTGTTTGACTCCCCAGCTTCCTTCCACGCCACAGGAATGGCAGACTGTGGCATCGGAGTTTGCCACGCGGTGGGACTTCCCCAACTGCGGTGGTGCCATAGACGGGAAGCACGTCCGCATCGTGCCGCCACCCCGTTCTGGGTCCTACTACTTCAACTACAAGGGGTTTCATAGCATTGTGCTGATGGCGGTGGTGTCAGCACGGTATGAATTCCTCTATGTTGATGTAGGGAAGAATGGCCGGATGTCCGATGGGGGATCCTTCATCCAGACGGAGTTTGCCCTCCGTCTCCAGAGTGACGACCTTGCATTGCCACCGGATGCAGGGAATGTTGAAGGACTCCCCTTTGTTTTTTTGGCTGATGAAGCCTTCGGACTCGGACCGCACCTCATGAGGCCTTTTCCACAGAGGACCCTGACACCAGAGAAGAGGGTGTTCAACTACCGGCTGGCCAGGGGCCGAAGAGTCGTTGAAAATGCCTTCGGCATAATGGCCAGCCGGTTCCGCCTTTTTATGACTCCCATCCACTTGGCGGAGTACAAAATAAACTATGTAGTTTTATGCTGCTGTGTGCTCCATAACTTTCTCAGCAGAAAATCAACTTCTTATATGGCCTCAGTATTGCCGGAGGCAGCACTTTCCTCTGGCAATCGCCTGCCAGGCCTTGAATCTGCCCGTCCTGGCTTGCCCCCCAAAATGCCTGTGAGGTTCGTGAGAAATATCTGGAATATTTCACGGGTAGGGGGGCAATTCCTATGCCAGGCCATGTGTAAAGATGCATGGAGAATGAACTCAATAAAAATCTGATATAATCTTTTAACTTTTGTTTTTTCATGTCTCCTAGTTTGTCTTAGTGCATTTGTAGTGCCAAGTGTATTTTCCTTTAGTAAATACCAACCATTTCACTATGCAACCCCACAAAAAAAATAAGGTTAGAGCGTATTTGAAAAAGAAGCTACATGTTGTTTGTGTTCAAACATTTTACTCTGTGCACATTCACACACATGGTAATATTTTTTTTTTTTTGGATTTTGGCTGGCCACAAACCGGCAATTTTTTTATTATGAAAATAGAAAACCATCAGTTGCATTGCAAAAAGTACAACATTGGATACCTATGAGCAATATGAGGCATTCACGTACACAAACTATGTCTCTATGTGCCCGTCATAATATGGGGTCTTGCCACCCCTTGCCCAGCCAAAAATTGAATATGCACACATTTAGTAGTATTTTCCAATAGGGAATTTAAACTCCTGATCCCTATTTCTTCACGCTTCCTGATGACGTGTGATACGAAACGTACGTCGAGGCGGTACTAGGTCACGTACAGACGCTACTTCCGGTCCCTCTGGCTCCTCCATTATCGTAGGTGGAACGCACGCCAGATATCCACAGACGGGACAACCTTTCCATCTCCCTGTTATGCTATCCAGCCTCAGTGCCGGGTTTGTGGCACTTATACAAGTAAGCAGGCATTTGGCTTTTTAACTTTTACATTGATTTGGCCTAATAAACGGAATTACGCTATTACTGCATTATTTTCATTTCATATCCTTATCTGAGCCTCCATGAGGCAGCGGTTCTGGTCCGACATCATCTCCATTTAACCCAAGCAAAGTTTTTTGCTGCAAGCACATTTGACTTCTTTTTTAAGTAAAAGGGTCAACTTCATTTGGTAAGCGGCCATCCTTATTTGAGCACATTTGGGTGATTCGTCTTTCTCAGTCGGTGAAGGTGGATTTCTGACAGTTGTCACAATCTATGGATTTTCTGTTTGCAGCTCTTCAGACTTTTTCACTTGATTTATCTTCCATTCATTGATTATAAGGACTTGATTGACACTTGATATATGAACTCACCATTTATATATTTTTTTCACAAATGTAAATTTGTATTAAGGTATGAATTTTTTTTTCTGTATTGATTTACAGGAGCACAACTTTACACATACCAATGCAAGATCTGGGAAATCTTGTATAAATTTCACTTTGGTTATACACAGTTTAATTTAGCACGCTAGGCAGGCTGGTGTTTTGGTATTATAATTTGTATTGTTTTTACACTTGGTATTTTGTCTATTTATCACGAGTAATTTCACTCAGCGCCTCCACTAGTATATAAAATTTATATATTTATCCCAACCTGATCCCTATTGTCAACATGTGCTATCTGCCATCAGGGGTAATCAATGGACGTGTTTTGTGGGTGCAACCCCTTCTTCAGTTCACCTACTTTAGATACGAGGAAGGGGTTGCACCCACAAAAGCCGTACATGGATATCCCCTGATGGCAGATGGCACATGTTGACACACTGTGTGCATATTCAATTTTTGGCTGGTTTGATTGTCAAAAAGATAATAAAAAGGGGGAAGAACAATCATTAAACAAAAATTGGGGTTTTGATGCCTTATTCAATTCTCCCCAAAACATCGAGAATGTCTTTAAATGTTTGATCCATCACATGAATTCTTTGCTTAATTCTGTCCAGTTCTGTGCTACATTCCATCACTTGCTGTATGATTCGGAGGGCACTGTCAGCAGAGAAACGTGTACTATCCTTCACCACAACATTTACATCCCCTAAAAACAAAATACAAAAGGTATTATAACTCGTACGTGAAGCTGTGGTGACAGATACTGACCTGTTGTGGTGACCAGTTCCACCACGTCATCCACCTCTCCTTCCTGCACTTCTCCTTCCTCCACCTCTTCAATTTCATCAACACCCTCAGGTTGTGGGTCTTTGGGAGTTTGGGGTTGTTTCGAAGCTGTGGGGTTCCTGCGCTCCCTGGAGTGTTCTCCTCCCAGTCTTCTCTCCCCTATGAGAAGCAAACCAAAGGTCTAGTTATCACACAGAAATTCTCTATGAAAAATGAAAACAGGCTAAATTGCTTGAAAGTGGGGTACAAGTGTGTGTTTGTGCGGAACTTAAACATGAATGCATTATATATGTCCAAGAATCGGTTTAGTATTCACCTTTGGCTGTCAATTTTCAGACATGGCGGCAGCACAAAAATTCACTGATGCACCTGTGTGGGACACCCAAAAAAGGCGGTTTTTGTGGCCCACACTATAGTGCTCCAAAGTACAGATGTGGAAGCAGCTGCTGAGTGTCCTCTCCTTTACACTGATTAAAGTTTGCATTTCATTCTCTTTACAAACACATCATCTAGCCAACAATTTAAAGAAATCTGGCAGATGTCTAATTACATTTGAGGCTGAAAAATAACCCAAAAAAGAGGAGAGTGGCCGAACGATGTGTCTGTAACGAATGATTACTGTGCCAAACCAAGTTCAAACTATGACATTTTGGAAGGGAGTACAATAGGAAATAAAAAAAAATGGAGCAACATGGAAGTTGAGAAATAAATTAATAGCATAAAAGTGAAAAATTTACTTACTTTTTGCTAGCATTCTCTTAATGCTCCTTAACTGCTCCGGCTCCCTCAGTTTGAGGTCTGACCACCTCTTTCTGAGCTGCTCATTTGAGCGTTTCACCCCGAAATTCTTCTTCAGACTCTTCACGACTTTCTTCATGATTTTGGCCTTCCTTTGATTAGGTTTGCTATACGGCCCATGCTTTGCGTCATAATCCGTCTTTAGCAATATGTCCACCATCTCCGCCATCTCCGCATAAGACATATTAGATGCCTTGAATCTCCTCCTTGATCGTGACGTTTCCTCAGTCTCGGGGCTTGTCTCCTCCTCGTTATTTGAGGAATTATGAGACACCTGCTGTAAATCCGCCATATCTGTCTGCGCACCGAAAGAGAAGGGGCGGGGAAAAGATGTCAGTTAGAACGTCATGGGCGGGCGACGTGTGCGGAGCGACGTGTGCGTAGTTTGACGCATGCGTGGTGTATATATAGCAAACACACATGTGACTATACTTCGTTCGGTGTGCGGAGAGAGGAGTTCAAGTGACGGACGTGCGAACAAAGGTATGTGATTTTGTGACTTTGAAAAATTGTTGGCCTATACTGTCTTGAGAATGTTGGAGGATATATATGGTGAATAAGATTTTAAGGAGGTTAGACTGTGTGCCTCACATTAGTTATATTATTTTTTTTTAACTTGCAGAGACAATATGAATGTCTTTATTAGCGACAAAGAATTCCTGGCGGAATTTATAGACCGGGTAAGGGAGCTGCCCGCTCTGTGGGAGACCAAAAACCCCATACATAAAAAAAAAGGGGTGATAAAAGCAGCGCTGGAGACCCTGCTCCCATTTGTGCATACCAAGGTGCCCACAGCCACAGCAAAACAGGTGGACACTAAAATTGGGAGCTTGAGAGGCACATACAGGACTGAACGCTCTAAGGTCCTGGCTTCTCAGAGGTCAGGAGCAGCAGCAGATGATGTTTATGTCCCGAATTTGTGGTACTACAGCAGGATGTCCTTTCTGGATGACCACATTGAGGCAAGGCCATCACTATCCACTCTTCCCCCCCAGACTTCCCTGCAGCCAATCCTGAGCCTTCTCTGGAGCAAGAGGAGGCAGCCATCCTGGATGAACCTGATTTGGCCATCTGGAGGCAGGTATAGTATTTATAGAAAATGTATTGTGATAAATCTAATGTTTGACAAATATGTCAAGATGACAAACATAAACTATTTTGGGTTCCACAAGTGAAATCAAGATCTCTAGACATTAGTCTGGCCTAAATTGGGTGCAAAATAGTCAATCTGATGTAGTTGTAAATTTGTAAAAATGTTTTCTGGATTTACATTCTAATTGCTTCAAACATGAGCTGAAAGTTGGATGAAAACAATAAACCAACATATTAAACTATGTCCCTTTTTCATACACAGGATGAAATCAGCCAGGAGGAGGGTCTGGAAACTGTCAGGCAGGAGGAGGCAGGGCCCAGTGGCAGCCAGAAGGTGGCAGGGCCCAGTGGCAGGCAGGAGGTGGCAGGGCCCAGTGGCAGGCAGGAGGTGGCCGGCCAAAGGAGAAGCACAACATCACAGGTGCCTCCCATCCGACTTCCCAAAAGAAGCAGGAGGGACAGGACCACCAGTGAGGCAGCAATGGCCCTTATTCGAGAGGCCCATGCCACCCTCTAGGAGCCCACATCCCCTGAAGAGGCCATTGCCGGCCTAGTGGAGGCAAAGTTCAAGGTGATGAGCATGGAGCAACGCCTCCTATGCGAGCCCCTGCTCATCACCTTGCTGAACAAGGGGGTGATGGAAAGAATTACCTCCAATACCGCAATTTGTGAGGTGGCACAACTTTCACAACCTCAACCTCCTCCTCCACCTCCACCTTGTTCTTCTGCCACACCCCCTTCTCCTCCACCTCCTCCTCCACCTCCACCTTGTTCTTCTGCCCCACCCCCTTCTCCTCAACCTCCACCTTGTTCTTCTGCGCCACCCCCTTCTCCTCCACCTCCTCCTCCACCTCCACCTTGTTCTTCTACCCCACCCCCTTCTCCTCCACCTCCACCTTCTTCTTCTGCGCCACCCCCTTCTCCTCCACCTCCTCCTCCTCCTGACAGGAGTACCCCTCCAGTGGCCCAGCCTCCAGCCACACGAAGAAGGAAGGCTGCAGAGAAGGCTTCAGGGAAGGTTGCAGGGAAGGTTGCCAGGAAGACGAGGAAGTGATGGCCTTGCTTCATTGTGGTCGGACAGAAGGCAGCCTGTTGTAGTACCACAGACTTGGGACATATATATCACCTGCTGCTGTTCCTGACCTCTGGGAGGCCAGGATCAGATTGTGCTCAGAACTGTTGGCCTTCTCAAGCTCCCAATTTTAGTGTCCACACAGGGTTGATGTTTGCTCTGGGGTCCCTGGGATGCACAAATGGCAGCAGGTTCTCCAGCGCTGCCTTCTCTTTATTTTGTTTCAAACATGAATAAATGTTATTTTTGTTTAAGTTCATACTTGACTATGTTTATTTAAAAAAAAAATGTAATGTAGCTTTGGAGTAAGCAGATACATTTGACAGCCAAAAAAAGGGACAGATAACAACCCCCAAAAAAAGAATTAAAATATATTTTTGAAAATAGAGGGTGTAAAATTTACCAAAAATATATTAAAATATTCAATGGGAGATCACTATCCAAACATTGGCAAATTGCTATTAACATCTGTTTGAAAAATATAAAACAGTAAAATATTCAGAAGATCTTGCACAATATAATACACATATATCTTCTGAAGAGCAGCATGAAAAAGGTTAAAAAAAGATAGTCATAACTCTGTGTGAATATCAGCAGCAAAAGAAGTTCATTCGTTTTGATTAATGTAACATTCTAAAGAAGATTTCAATGCACAAAATTTTAACAATGCAATAATTTAGAGCCTGATGAATGTGCTATCTCCATTACGAAGGCTTGATTTAGCAGAAGATGCGCTCCCGTCTCATACTTGCTTCTGAGCATGCGCGCTTTTGGAAGAGTCGTAAAAGCATACACACAAACCATTTTCTCGTCACAAAACAGGCCGATGAGAAACACGACGAGGAAATCTTGAATCCTGACGAGAAAATAGAGAGCAGGTTCTCTATTTTCTCGTCGAGATTCACGGCAGTTTTCTCATCGTAAAATCATACACACGAACGGTTTTCTCGAGAAAAAAGCTCTCGCGGCACTTTTCTTGCCGGTTTTGGACTAGAAACTCGGTCGTGTGTACGAGGCTTGAGACTGCAAACTGTTCCTATTTATTTATATAAGAAAATGTGTCTATTAAGAACAGCCAAAGTATCCTAACTGTTTTAAATGGCTGAAGGAACATTCTGTTGCCCTTTTATTAAAGCCATGTCATACAAGATCTGAAATAATAAGTAGATTCATTGTAGCACTCTTCACTGAAAAGTGCTTAAAATATAACAGTTTACATTTGGCTGCAAGTTACTGATTCAATCCCATTTGTGCACTGAAAACTTAATCTCAACATTTAAGCCAACAGAGAAAAAATTGTCAGTAAATGAACTGAAAATATTCCAATTGGTTAAACAAAGTTTGTTTTAAATCAGTACACACAAAATAAATCAATATGCATAAAAAAATGCATAAGCAACCCATAAATCGACATTACTTCAGACGAACACTGTTTAGACTGGGGGTCAGCAACCTGTAGATCGCTACCTAACAGTAGATCACGGCCAGGTGGCTGGTAGATCATGGTCTGGGCTTGCTGAGGGACTACGTGTAAGGTTAGAGCTGTAGTATAGAGCAAGAGCCACATAAACCAATGCCTCCTTTGTAGTGTTGGCTCCTGTCCCATGCAGAGTGATACCAACTGCACTCCACCTCTTATGCTGGCTAGCGGTCTCCGGAGTGGTGACATGCGCAGGAAAGAAGAGATCTTCAGGTCAGTGTGAAGCAATACACTGGGTATATTAGTACAAGGCTGCTTTCACACTGAAGCTCTGCGGTTTACCCACACCGCAGGTGCAGTGCAGTGTACCTGCAGCTTTCCTGCGGGTTTGCTGCACTTAGCTATACACTTCAATTATATCCTACGGATTTGGTGCACTTTCTGAACGCAGGAGTTTTGGTGCGCTTTCAGAAAGTGCACCACACTTGCAGGATATAATAGAAGTCTATGGCAAAGTGCAGCTAACCCAGGAAAGTTGCAGATGCACTGCGCTGCACCCACGGTGCAAGTAATCCGCAGCACATCAGTGTGAAATCAGCCTTATAGGGAGCTCAGAACATAAAGGGTTCATTTACATTTGCTGTTTGGGGGGTGGTAAAACCCCATAGTTAAGACGTGTTTTACCACCTCCGCCCGACCACACCCCCTTTAACTGCAGTGGCCAGGATTTGTACACATGTCGCAGCCACAGCAGGAGTTATACGCACTGTCACGGTTGGTGGGTGTAGCACCTGCCAAGCATGACCCATTGAAGTGAATATAGCCCCCCTGAAAGTGCCCTGCAACCTTGTGCAGTACAACAAAGAAGGGGTTAACATAGGCAGCGTTGTGTTGCTTTCTCACCACCTGCTTTAACCCCCTTGGACCCCACAGAACCATGCAGTTGCAGAGGGCTTGCAGAGTGGCTCCATTTACTTGAATGGGTCATGACTGGCAGGCGGTAGCACCCATCAAACCCAACAGTTCCTGCTGCAGCATGTGTACACCTTTAGCTGCTGCCTTGCCACCTGATTTAAACCCATGATTGCCATGCAATGCATGCGATTGCGACACGGTGTGAGGAGGCGACACTGTGCCCAATGATCTTTGACTTCTCCCATGTTGTTCAGGTAGATCTCCACTTCTTAAAGGTTGCCTACCCCTAGTTTAGACATTTGTCTGAATGCCAAATGTTTATGGCGTTTGGCATGGACGAATGTGACAGCTTCCGTCTGTCAATGGTCGCTAAGGAAGCAAGCAGCTACTGCATCTTTACCAACCACTGACATCCCCTGGTCCATTCACTTACATGTCAAGAAGCCCCTGGTCACGTAAACAAAGGCCACAAAGGCCCCTTGCACACGATCATCATAATTTACCGATGAGTACTCAAAAACTTGTTGACACAAAGTCCCTGAGTAAAAAAACTGTGTTGAAAGACCTGAGTAATGTTGAATATAGGTGCCTTAAAGGTGCATAGAGAGAGGTAAAATTATTCTTCATTGCCAGTGTTGTAATATACTCCTTTATACTCGTGTAAACATGCTTATAGATGTGTAAATACACGTACACGTGAATATTACTGCAAAATTTTTAATTTTCTAGATTTGCTTTACGGCTCTCTACTCATCGCTGTATTACTGATCTTTACTCAGCTGTGCGCATTGTTCCATAAAAAAACAATATATCTAATTTCAAATCAGTAAAAAGTTGCAATTATTTACTCCTGTACAGGGATGAGCCGAACACCCCCCTGTTCGGTTCGCACCAGAACCTGCGAACAGACAAAATGTTCGTGTGAACTTTAGAACCCTATTAAATACAATGGACTCGAACGTTCGAAATCTAAAGTGTTAATTATAAAGGCTAATATGCAAGTTATTGTCCTAAAAAGTGTTTGGGGACCTGGGTCCTGCCCCAGGGGACATGTATCAATGCAAAAAAAAGTTTTAAAAACTGCCGTTTTTTTTTGGGAGCAGTGATTTTAATAATGCTTAAAATGAAAAAATAAAAGTGAAATATTCCTTTAAATTTCGTACCTGGGGGGTGTGTATGATATGCATGTAAAGTGGCGCATGTTTTCCGTGCTTAGAACTGTCCCTGCAAAAAATTTCATTTTTGAAAGAAAAAAAGTCATTTAAAACTCACTCGCGGCTATTAATGAATTGTCGGCTCCCGGCAATACATTCAAAAGTCATTGATAAAAAAAAAAAAAAAAAAGCGTGGGGGTTCCCCAGAATTCAATTACCAGGCCCTTCAGGTCTGGAATGGATATTAAGGGGAACCCCGCCGCAAATTTAAAAAAAAATTGATGTGGGGTTCCCCCAAATATCCATTCCAGGCCCTTCAGATCTGGCATGGATTTTAAGGGGAACTCCACCCCAAATAAAAAAAAATGGCGTGGAGTCCCCCTAAAAATCCATACCAGACCCCTTATCCGAGCACGCAACCTGGCCGGCCGCAGGGGAAAAGGGGGGGACGAGAGAGCGGCCCCCCCTCCCTCCTGAACCGTACCAGGCCACATGCCCTCAACATGGGGAGGATGTCCCCATGTTGATGGGGACAAGGGCCTCATCCCCACAACCCTTGCCCGGTGGTTGTGGGGGTCTGCGGGCGGGGGGCTTATCGGAATCTGGAAGACCCCTTTAACAAAGGGGACCCCCAGATCCCGCCCCTCCCCTATGTGAATTGGTAAGGGGTACATTGTACCCCTACCATTTCACGAAGAAAGCGTAATTTTTTTTTAAAAAAAACCACACAAACACCTTGAAAAAGTCCTTTATTTAAAAAAAAAAAAAAACATTCCAGCGGTGAAATCCAGTGTCCTGTGGCGATCCCGATGTCCAGCGCTGTCCTTCATTGGTTGTGCCTGAGTGGACCTGATGGGGAACTCCCTCTCAGTGTTTTAAATGTATAGACCCGCCCCTTCTAAAGTTCCCCATCAGGTCCGCTCAGCGGACCAGATGCGGAACATGAGAAGGGGCGGGTCTATACATGTATTACCAAAGTGAGAGCAGTTCCCCATCAGGTCCGCCCCCTCAGTATGTCGGACCCGCCTACGTCATTGGCTTGAGCGGGGAACTTCCTTCACTATGTAAATTTAAATTACACAGTGAAGGAAGTTCCCCGCTCAAGCCAATGACGTAGGCGGGTCCGACATACCGAGGGGGCGGACCTGATGGGGAACTGCTCTCACTTTGGTAATACATGTATAGACCCGCCCCTTCTCATGTTCCGCATCTGGTCCGCTGAGCGGACCTGATGGGGAACTTTAGAAGGGGCGGGTCTATACATTTAAAATACTGAGAGGGAGTTCCCCATCAGGTCCGCTCAGGCACAACCAATGAAGGACAGCGCTGGACATCGGGATCGCCGCGGGACACTGGATTTCACCGCTGGAATGTTTTTTTTTTTTTTAAATAAAGGACTTTTTCAAGGTGTTTGTGTGTTTTTTTAAACATTTTTTTACGCTTTCTTTGTGAAATGGTAGGGGTACAATGTACCCCTTACCAATTCAGATAGGGGGGGCGGGATCTGGGGGTCCCCTTTGTTAAAGGGGTCTTCCAGATTCCGATAAGCCCCCCGCCCGCAGACCCCCACAACCACCGGGCAAGGGTTGTGGGGATGAGGCCCTTGTCCCCATCAACATGGGGACATCCTCCCCATGTTGAGGGCATGTGGCCTGGTGCAGTTCAGGAGGGAGGGGGGGCCGCTCTCTCGTCCCCCCTTTTCCCCTGCGGCCGGCCAGGTTGCGTGCTCGGATAAGGGGTCTGGTATGGATTTTTAGGGGGACTCCACGCCATTTTTTTTAAATTTGGGGTGGAGTTCCCCTTAAAATCCATGCCAGATCTGAAGGGCCTGGAATGGATATTTGGGGGAACCCCACGTCAATTTTTTTTTTAATTTGCGGCGGGGTTCCCCTTAATATCCATTCCAGACCTGAAGGGCCTGGTAATTGAATTCTGGGGAACCCCCACGCTTTTTTTTATCAATGACTTTTGTATGTATTGCCGGGAGCCGACAATTCATTAATAGCTGCGAGTGAGTTTTAAATGACTTTTTTTCTTTCAAAAATGTCATTTTTTGCAGGGACAGTTCTAAGCACGGGAAACATGCGCCACTTTACATGCATATCATACACACCCCCCAGGTATGAAATTTAAAGGAATATTTCACTTTTATTTTTTCATTTTAAGCATTATTAAAATCACTGCTCCCGAAAAAACGGACGTTTTTAAAACTTTTTTTTGCATTGATACATGTCCCCTGGGGCAGGACCCGGGTCCCCAAACACTTTTTAGGACAATAAGTTGCATATAAGCCTTTATAATTAGCACTTTAGATTTCTCCCATAGATTTTTCGAATTTGCCGCGAACACCCCAATTTGTTCGCTGTTCGGTGAACGGGCGAACAGGCAATGTTCGAGTCGAACATGAATTCGACTCGAACTCGAAGCTCATCCCTACTCCTGTATGTCTAAAGCCTAGTACACACTACTGACAGCTCAGGTCTCCTAGCAGTCAGCCCGTGTGTACTAGGCTTAGGAGTAGAGGGCTTAAGGCAGCCCAGAGACAGTGTATATTTCTTTCCTGCAACCATAGGTTGCAGGAAAGTAATTTTTACGATTCCCCCATCAATACAGACAGTGTTGACAGGGGAATCCCTCCTGGGTCATTATTTCTAGTGGCTATAGCAGCCTGCTTGCGATAATCGGAAGCAAATCTAGCCAGCTGGTTGCATCCAAGTTGATCAGTCGATCAACTTGGTACATTCAGCCTACCCGATAATGGTTTGAATCTCGGCTGATTCCTGCTGAACCGGCCGAGATTTGAACTGTGTATGGCTTGCCTAAGAGTAAGGACTCATTTTAGGATTAAGGTTAATTGTAGGGTGACAAATTAAACGTTAAGGGGTAATTTTTGGTAATGGTTGAGTGTTATATTGTACTATTCACACTGGTTTTAAGCACTAGCAGCTCTGTGTTGAAAACTACCACTACTGAGTCTCCAAAACCTGCAACTACAGAAAAGATAAAACAGATAAAACGTTATTTTGATATACACCAAGAGGACTTTTTTCTACTAGATAGAATCAGTTTTTAACCAAGTCTTTTAAACTAATAACAAACCATACAGCAGCAAGCACATGCAGGTATTCATATTGACCAAATACATGTATGTTTGTCCTAACAGCTTTGTTATCCTCGAAAACACAATAGGGTTGATTTGCTAAAACTGGAGAGTGCAAAATCTAGTGTAACTTTGCAGAGAAACCAAACTGTAAGAAAAAACTGTAATTCTGTTTACCAACACGTCTATTCGGAAATCAATGATAAAAAACATTTTAACTTGTATAGTGCAGAAAGACATGCCATCAAAATACATATTTCCTCACGGCTCCATGTCAGCACAGCTGGGTGAGGCCCCGCCCACCCTACGTAATCAGGAATTAACTATACATGTTTCACTCACCTCAGCCTCAGCGTTCTCCTTTCCTCCTACGTGCAGGACGTGGGTGTGCTCCTCTACCTGGCTTGTCTAAAGGGCTGGCCGTCCGTCCATACGTGTGGATGAAGCTGGACGAAGTCCCTGGTGTCTCGTCTAAATGACCAAAATCCAGGGAGCCCCGCTGTTGGTCCTCGGCGGCTTTATCATGACTAACAGCCATGTCTGGGGTCCGCAAGGTCTATAAAGTGGACAACGGTCATGGCAGAGTGCTTCCCTATGCACGCGCAGCCTGTGCTGTGCCAGTGTCGATGTTCGGATGACGGAGGTTGGGTGAGCTAAATGCTTTGTATCCAAATGTATTCTGCATTACTGGGGAACTCCTCCCCTGGGGGTACTCTGCTTAACAGGTACACAAAGTAACACTTTGTCTGTTTACACATGGTAATAATCTGTTGGTGGCTTCTCATGTTTGCTTTACTGTCGTGCCATTATGCCAAACCCCCTCCAAAGACCAGCATTTTCAAAAGAAGGTAGAGTAGTCATCTGTGATTTCTACTGGAGCCAGCCATGGCTTGTTGAGATATGGGATTTCCTTCTGTTTTTCTATGTGACCTTCGGATTTCCTCAAAAAAAAAAAAAGAGAAGAAGAGTATGGAGAAGCATGTTTATGATGTCTACAATTCCCTTGGTTTGTGTACACTGCAGGAGATGATTGTAATTTTTTTACAAGTTCCTACCTTTTTGTTGCTGTTCTGAACAAACTTTTCATCATGTCCTGATTCCTTCCAGGACTAGATTTTAGCTAATTAACCTCCATCTGGTTGATCAGAGCTGTAGATGGAAGCTTCTGTCTCCCTCTGGCTGTGGTTAACCCCTCAGGGTTTGTTACTAAGAAATCTATTTACTGCATTTAACCTTTTTTTCCCTTTCCAGGGTCGCACTGGGTTGCGGGAATGAGGCTGTGAAATTCAGTTTTTTCTCCCACTGGTCAGTCTCGATTCCGGTCGCGATTTTCAGAGACATCTGTGCAGGTCTCTTTGCGGATGTCAATATGGGTCCCGAAATCGCAAAGGTAGTTCGAAACTGCCTTTTTGAAGTTGGTGCGGCGCCATAGATGCAGCGTTACACCGATTAGGGCGGTGCAATTGCCGCCTATTTTTACATGAGATTTGACTGGTCGGGTCGCATGTAAAAAAATGCACCAGTGTGATCCGGGGCTATGGGTTGGTTTGCTGAATGGTGTTCAAACCCTGTGGAGAGGTTATCTATTAGTGTTTACCAATCTCAGAGCGAACATGCCTCAGGCCCTTCAATAAGAAGACATGAATGAACATGAAGGAGCAGCCTCATAGCTTTCCCAAGCAAACATCCCTCCTCGGGCTCTATAAGAGGAATACATGGATGGGCATGACAGTATGTATCCCACTGGCTTAAACAGCCAGGGATGAGGGTGACACCTAAAAGGTTTCACATCCAATAAACACATTGCCAATACACTCTAAAGGGGTGTTTTCAGCTCACCCTGTGAAAGGATTATCTGCTCTGACAATGAGAAGCTGCCTATCCATACCAGGTGAAGCTGCCCATTTTCCAAATTTCCGTATGGGCATGACAGTATGTATATCACTGGCTTAAACAGCCAGGGATGAGGGTGACACCTAAAAGGTTTCACATCCAACAAACACATTGACAATACACTCTAAAGGGGTGTTTTCGGCTCACCCTGTGAAAGGGTTATCTGCTCTGACAATAAGAAGCTGCCTATCCATACCAGGTGAAGCAGCCCATTTTCCAAACTTCCGGATGGACATGACTGCATACATTCTACTTTGTTCAAGCAACAAAGGATAAGGATGATGACACCTAACAGGTGTCGCATTCATTAAACATGTGGTCAATACACTATAAAATGGTGTTTTCCACTCACCCTGTGAAGTCTCCAAGCCTTCCCAAGCAAACAATCCGCTTCAGATCCTTCCAAAGAGAAACAGACGAATATTACTGCAGGGATGTGGCCTAGGTCAAGCAACCTAGGATAAAGATGATGATGATACCTAACCAGTTGTCACAATTAAGCAGATGCTCAAGACACTCTAAAGGAATGACTAGATTTGTCTCGTGCGGGGACCGTCTGTTTGGCAATGTCCAGCCTTCTTTCAGGGCCTGCTCAGGCCAATCAATTCTCTCCAGTCTCTCCCAAACAGTTAAAAGAGGATGACCTGTATCCATATTGGTAAGGTTGGTCAAATTTCTGTGTATAGAGGTGAAGCTTTGGAAGTATTTTAAGTACTTCCAGAAGACAGCTGGATGTGGAATGGATCAAGTGCTTGTTCGTCAAGATTGGAGGATATCTTCACAGCAGGATATCAAAGTTATGCCCTTTTGAAAGAATAGAGGTCCAGGGGTTGGGTTCACCCCTCTGGTCAGTATGTGTCCCTTGTGGGAGTGGCCATTTACATGACCTTACCATCAGAAGGTGTGACCCTCAAGGACAAACATTAGCACTGCATTTTTTCTTAATGGCAGGAGGGCAAGCCTAAATTTAATAGTGGTCAGTTTGGCTTCCTGCCTCAAGATGAAGGTCTACTGAGTTAAAGAAGACCGAAAACTCAAGAGTCAGTTTCCATGCCTCACGCTCACGCCAGAGAGCTTAGCTTCTGCGTTTTTCTGGATGGGAGTCCAGGAAAGACAGGGAAGCCAATGCATAAACCAATATGTCAGTTAAACTTCCATGTCAGGATGCTTTCTGTTATTTTGGGATTGTGCCACCCATACATGCTCTAGGGGCACTATGTGGTTCCTCTGTGGACATAGGGACAGCTTTGGTGATGGACACGTGGTCCCCTAAGGAAAGCTTTTTGGGCCATATTTGGAGATCTTTCATCCTTCACGTCTCAGATTGAGCCATAGAAATCGCCTCGCTCCAGCAGCTCAGACGACCTGGTGGTGTAGTCAGATTCCAGCCAGTGTAGGGGAGCCCTACTTCAGGAACAATGAGCTCAGGACCAATGGTCTTTTGTCAAGGATCCAAGACTTGGTCCTGGAGTTGAGGGCAGCCTTTTCAGGCTTTTAGCCTTCAGTCACCTCATCCAGGATAAGCCTGTCCTGGGAAAGTTGGACAAGCACAACGACTGTGGCCTACATCTGGAAACAAGGCTCAGTCTCTCACTTCTGAAGTTTTCTCTAATTCTAGAATTCACCCAAGTCAATCCTCCCAACGATCTGCGACCTATGTGCCTGGTCGGAAGAATCTTCAGGCGAACTACTTGTCCAGGACAAGTTTGGACGACAATGGATGATCCAGGATTCTGCGAGTCTTCCGAGAAATAACAGAGCTTGGTGTTTTTTCTGCCAGAGGTAGACCGCTTACATTCCCAGTCGGCACTAAGTTGCTGAAGTTCCATTCCAGGGCCCAGGATCCACAAACTCTCGGAGTGAAGGTGCTGACCGCAGAATGGATTGCCTAGATGGCTTATGCCTTTTCTGCTGCTCCCTCGGATATTCAGCTTCCAGCTAAGGCTGTGGCAAAGGAAGATGACGGTTCTGGTAACCGCTACTCATCCTGATAAGTGTCAAGGAGTGACTCCTTCTGCCTGGTAGATCAAATCTTCTCCAGTCCCATTCATCCGGCATCCGACAGGCTTAGGCTGATGGCCGGGGTCTGGAGAGGCAGAGAATAACGGTTGTTGAATGCTCTGTGAAGATTTAAAAAATCTTAAGAGACAAGAAAGGACAACGCTAAGCATACCTGTAGTGGAACATGGCATATATGCCCAGTATATTCGCTGATCAAGATTTTACGCTGGACTCTTTAGAAGCCTGCTCCGAATGCCTACAGGCGAGGCTTGACCTAGTTCTATGCGCAAGCATGCTATAGGCATGCATTTTGGCTATCTCTGTCTTCACCGGCATTCAGTGGGCTTCCAGCGCTTAATTATTTCATCAGATGCCTTCAATAACCCTGTGGTACCTATCACTGAAACTGATTTACTTGTGGCAAGTACATCAGCATTGGGAGTACTCAAGAAGTTAGCCCATCGGATGTGGGCTAAGCTCTAAAATATTTGATCAAGGCGACACCTGCCATCAGGAAGTCTGTGCATCTGTTTGTCATTTTCAGGTGGAACACATAATGTTTTTACAGCTTCCAGCAAGATGATTATTATCTCTTGGTTGGTAACCTCATATCCTTGGCCTGCAGGTTATAGGACTGGTTGTGCCAGGAGAATCACGGCACTCTCACTAGAAGAGTCCGGACCTTGAGAGTGACAGCAGGCCGGGTGTCTCAAACTATCTGCAATGCAGCTATATGGACACCAAAATATTCATATTCATGGCTTAATGACTATTGAGTTTGTCAGAGGCATCATGGCTTCTGTTACTGTTTTAGTCAGAGTTGTGGAGTGTGTAGCATTATCCCTCCCCTGTTTTGGCTAGTTAATTCCCAGCTGTGCTGATATGGAGCTGTCAGGAAAACGGAAAATTTAATTCAAATACTTACCGTAATTTTCCTTTCCTGATGAGCTCCATGTCAGCACAGTAGCCGCCCAGTTAAGTAGTAATAGTTATGAAACGCTGAGGCCAAGGTGAGTGAAAAATGTATAGTTAAGTCCTGATTATGTAGGGGTGGGCGGGGCCTCACCTAGCTGTGCTGACATGGGGCTCGTCAGGAAAGGAAAATTACGGTAAGTATTTGAATTAAATTTTCAGTTTTCCTGAGAAAAATTGAAATGTTCAAAATGCAAAAAAAAAAAAAAAAAGATCAGTAAATGTTCCAACTAGGTAATAGGATCAGTAGTTAACTCAAGATTTTTCAAAATGACAGCATTAACCTCATGATTGTTAATAGATTTGATGAGAAATTAGAATCAATTTTTTTATTGAACAATCAACAACCTCACTAAATCAAGACTTTTTTGTAATAATTTTGTAATAATATATTTACTGTATTTATTGGCGTATAACACTCACTTTTTTACCCTGAAAATAGAGGGTAAACTGTGCCTGCGTGTTATACGCAGGGGGCTGTAGAAAGTTTTTTTCCTGAAACTTCCCTCTTAAAGTTAGGGTGCGTGTTATACGCCTGTGCGTGTTATACGCCGATAAATATGGTACATTCTTTAATAATACTACAGTTCTTTAAATATGTTTTGTAAGTATAAAACACAATACAATTATATCTGCAGTCTTTTGTAAGCCTCATATTTTTGACATTTCAGAGTTATTTATATAGTCTGTGGTCTCCTCTCTTGACTTGAATGAGACTCTTTAGCAAACCATTTACGGTAACAACATAATGGAATCAATTTTCTTTTACAAATAATCTCTGGAAATATAACAGGTGGATATTTATTTGCACTGACCTCATTCAGTGATCTAATTTATAAGTGATTTGTGTCCATATGTAAACATAGAGCATAAATACATAAAAATCAATACTATATATAGAGCATTGTTTTAATGTACTGTTTGTACTAACCATTGCTGTGACATTTAATTTAACTGAAATATCCATCATCTATCCACAATATTCTGCATTCATTGTAATAGAAAAATGCAACATACTCTGAAAATGATACCAGTTTTCTGACACTTCAGTAATAATCTTTCCTAATTTGATCTCTTTTATTTTTATTTTTTTATTTTTTTGTGTACAGCCTTTACATAAGATACAAGTATAAACCAGAAAGGAGCCTGTAGTTAGGGAACAATCTTTGCCATAAAGCAATGGATTCAAACCTCAGCTCTCAAGTTCTCCTAGCAAGTGATGTTTTCAGGATTTCCTTCACCACAAGTGCTTTAAATCAATATCAACAGCTTTGTATTTATGATAGTTATTTTATCTCAAGGAAATTCCCAAAATGTTGCTTTTGGGAGGAGTTTGGGAAACATTGCCCTAAAGTGATCCTTTCTTTTTGGCCAAGCAGTTTTAACTCATAGTTATCGCCCATGCTCTTTTCAGTCAATGGTAGTGATATAGGGAACATTTGACAGAAAAAACACCAAAAAAAGCCCTACGCTCCTAGTTCCCTTTTCTTTGGTACAACTGCTGTTTGAAGTATACAACTCATTAGCCATCCCAATGCCTTTCAAAGTCCAATGTACGCTTCCCCCATGCTGATCAATTTGGAAACCCTTATGTCACAGTGGTTCCCTTTACACATTTCATGTTTAGGCAGGATCTCTGCAGTAAAAATATCAAGTTACCAAAAATTCTTTATCTTTTGAATATTACTGATACCAGTACGGACCTACTTTTTGTGTATACTATAACACCAAGTTACCCAATTTATTTGGGGTGCCATTGGGTCTCAACATTCCTGATTGGGGGTTCCGCACATTTCAAAATATTTTTATGCAGTCCAACCGGCCCCACTATAATGTACAGTGGGTACGGAAAGTATTCAGACCCCCTTAAATTGTTTACTCTTTGTTATATTGCAGCCATTTGCTATAATCATTTAAGTTCATTTTTTTGCACCCCATATTGACAGAAAAACACAGAATTGTTGACATTTTTGCAGATTTATTAAAAAAGAAAAACGGAAATATCACATGGTCCTAAGTATTCAGACCCTTTGCTGTGACACTAATATATTTAACTCAGGTGCTGTCCATTTCTTCTGATCATCCTTCAGATGGTTCTACACCTTCATTTGAGTCCAGCTGTGTTTTATTATACTGATTGGACTTGATTAGGAAAGCCACACCTGTCTATATAAGACCTTACAGCTCACAGTGCATGTCAGAGCAAATGAGAATCATGAGGTCAAAGGAACTGCCTGAAGGGCTCAGAGACAGAATTGTGGCAAGGCACAGATCTGGCCAAGGTTACAAAAAAATTTCTGTTGCACTTAAGGTTCCTAAGAGCACAGTGGCCTCCATAACCCTTAAATGGAAGACGTTTAGGATGACCAGAACCCTTCCTAGAGCTGACCGTCAGGCAAAACTGAGCTATCGGGGGAGCCTTGCTGAGAGAGGTAAAGAAGAACCCAAAGATCACTGTGGCTGATCTCCAGAGATGCAGTCGGGAGATGGGAGAAAGTTGTAGAAAGTCAACCATCACTGTAGCCCTTCGCCAGTCGGGGCTTTATGGCAGAGTGGCCAGACGGAATCCTCTCCTCAGTGCAAGACACATGAAAGCCTGCATGGAGTTTGCTAAAAAACACCTGAAAGACTCCAAGATGGTGAGAAATAAGATTCTCTGGTCTGATGAGGCCAAGATAGAACTTTTTGGCCTTAATTCTAAGCGGTATGTGTGGAGAAAACCAGGCACTGCTCATAATCTGTCCAATACAGTCCCAACAGTGAAGCATGGTGGTGGCAGCATCATGCTGTGGGGGTGTTTTTCAGCTGCAGGGACAGGATGACTGGTTGCAATCGAGGGAAAGATGAATGCGGCTAAGTTCAGGGATATCCTGGATGAAAACCTTCTCCAGAGTGCTCAGGACCTCAGACTGGGCCGAAGGTTTACCTTCCAACAAGACAATGACCCTAAGCACACAGCTAAAATAACGAAGGAGTGGCTTCACAACAACTCTGTGACTGTTCTTGAATGGTCCAGCCAGAGCCCTGACTTAAACCCAATTGAGCATCTCTGGAGAGACCTAAAAATGGCTGTCCACCAACGTTTACAATCCAACCTGACAGAACTGGAGAGGATCTGCAAGGAGGAATGGCAGAAGATCCCCAAATCCAGGTGTGAAAAACTTGTTGCATCTTTCCCAAAAAGACAAATGGCTGTATTAGATAAAAAGGGTACTTCTACTAAATACTGAGCAAAGGGTCTAAATACTTATGACCATGCGATATTTCAGTTTTTATTTTTTAATAAATCTGCAAAAATTTCAACAATTCTGTGTTTTTCTGTCAATATGGGGTGCTGTGTGTACATTAATGAGGAAAACAAATGAACTTAAATGATTTTAGCAAATGGCTGCAATATAACAAAGAGTGAAAAATTTAAGGGGGTCTGAATACTTTCCGTACCCACTGTATAATGCTACACAGTAGGTACCTCTATGGGTCTGCTTAGAGGCAAAAGACTGTGACCAGCTTTCTGTCAGTAACTTTCTATGGCTTCCGATGTGGGACTGCAAAGCACTAAATAACCTGATCACTCTTCATTACTTATCTATTGGGGATAGATTAAAATCGGCATTATGTCTGATATCCCTTCCTATCCTTTTTTATCATAACCCAAAATTTTGCTCAACATTTGTCTCCCCTTTCTCCTTCATTGGTCCTGCCTGCATTTGTTGTAATTGCATCAGTTAGTTTCCTCCTTAGATTTCAAATCACTATCAGTTTTGCAGAAGCAGAACAGATTATCGAATTCCGAGGTGTCTGATATTTTCATGTTAGGCATTTCTATGCTAAAAATATTTGTTCCTAAGCTGCTATGGATCAGATTACTATGTTTAAGCATTTATGTTTTTCAGGTTCTCATGCAAAAAGGTAATCTCTAGGATACACCTTCACCTTTTATCTATCCCAGCTACGTTCTTACCAGTCTATGTAAGCCAATGGATTGCTGATCTGGATCTGAGATGGAGGGCTGGAAAGAAATCTGGCAAGTCACCTATGTGGCGTCTCAGAACATTAAGGCACTTAAAACCATCTAAAAAGTTTGTCAAGTATGCCCTGACTTAGCCTTCAACCTGTTTTTGCGTTGCGTAGGTCCAGGAACCAATCTCCATATTTGGTTGACCTGTCTAGTAGTGATGTCTTTCTGGTCTGAAATCTTCCAAATACTCTACCAGTTGTTTAGTAATGCAATCCCAAACGAATCCTCGACTTGCTTTGTTAAACCTAAGTTAAACTTTTGCTTCAGATCATGAAATCTTCTAAGCAAACAATTGTCAGATCTTGGAAATTGCCCAAGCTTTGCCTCTTTGTGACAAACACAGGGTTACCCAGACATTGATATGTGCAAAGATTGAAGCAACCCTGCAGAATAGGATCTATAGATGTATTAAAATCTGGTGACTGTGAACAGATCACCCCCCCAACATTAACACAACTCTTTTGGAACCTTGACCTTTTGGTAACACAACATGTGACATTTCTCTTGATAGACACTTTGGCGGCCCCTGGGACTCTCCCCGCCTCCTCCACTTTATCCATATTTGTTCCCCTCTTCTGTTTTTTGTAGACTTTACTTCCACTCTGAGCCCCTATCTGGGGTGCCTTTTTAATTACTCTACATTTTTCTCCAAGTTATCCTATAGTCACTAGACATGTGCATTCGTTTTCGTCCGAATGCATTTTCGTCCGAATTTCAGGTATTTTCGTTATTGTTTTAACAAACGAAAACAAAAGCACAGAATCCGAAAACCGAAAGATCCGACATAAACAAATGCTTTATTTTCGTTTTCGTTGCGACAACAGTTCGATATAGATAGGAGATTCGACGTGACGCTGACAATAACAATCTGTGTCTATCGAACCTGTGGTTGAATGTGTCTAGCCTTAACTCTATTAGTCCAAGATTATTCTACATAGAGAGAAAAGATTCGACATTATAGAGAAAAAAGATTCGACATAGAGAGAAAAGATTCGACATTATAGAGAAAAAAGATTCGACATAGAGAGAAAAGATCGCTGCTGGAATTGGGTGGGGGAAGTAAAATAAAAATAATGATGATGATGAATGTTATTGGCTGATTGTAACCAAAGAGGAGGAGCAGTAAAATAGCTAGAACTAACTTCACAATTCAACATGAACGACGAAAATTCGACAAAGCATCGAAAAACATACAAACGTCGAATCTGTCATTGAAGGCTTATGGTGTCTGTCGAAAGTTAGAAGATTCAACGGAGCAGCTAAACTGTACGACGCTGCAATCGTACATTTCCAGTTAAATGCATCCGCCCATAGGAAATAGAAGAATTCTAATGTTGGTTGACTAGTAATAGTAATTAATAAATATAATTATTACTAGTCACACAACATTAGAATTCTACTATAGCTTGTAGACGGAACATTCGACCGGAAATGTATGATTGCAGCGTCGTACAGTTTCGCTGCTCCGTCGAATCTTCTTTGAACATTCGACAGACACCATAAGCCTTCAATGACAGATTCGACCTTAATTAATTCAGATTTTCAGACGAATGCAATTTCTAACGAAAAACAAAATAAATAAAAAAGAATTTCGGGAGTAACTAAATGAATTTATTTTTCGGACGAAAACGAAATTCCGAAACGAAATATTTCAGTGTGCACATGTCTAATAATCACTGGTGTGCAATGTCTCTACTACACTCCATTGTATATAGCAGGCTGTGTTCTACATTTCACTGATACTATTAAAAAAACAGTGTTATCCTTTCTTCTGATAATGTATCATCTACCTGTCCTCCCTGCGTGGAGGTTGTGAACATTTTTATTTTGGCAGTGATCTTTCCCTTATACTGTACACAAAACCTTTAATAAAACCTTTTAACATTAAAAAACACCAAAAACAACCCAACAAAAAATGGCACAGGTGACAGAAAAAGCCTACAGGAAATTGGCAAGGTCCATATAAAGTCCATAAATAGTCCAATCAATTCCAATAGATTCCATAAAATAATAAACACTCCAGGCAGCCTGTTTAAGGCCTCTTTCACACGGAGGGTCTGTTCAGGTCCGCCTGTCAGTTTTTTAGGCGGACCTGCACGGACGCTCCATGTAGCCCTATGGAGCCACGGATGTCAGCGGTGACATGTCCGCTGACATCCGCTCCGCCAAAGTGTCCCTATTTTTCCTTCCGTCGGCGGAGCGGATCGGATGACAACGGACTTTACGGTCCGTCATCATCCGATCCCCCATAGGGGAGAGCAGCGCTCTGACAGGGCGGTCCCTGCACAGTGTGCGGGGACCGCCCAGTCATCCGCCGGCTCAGCGGGGATCAACGGAGCGATCCCCGCTGAGCAAGCGGAGCTTCACGGGGCGGATCTACACGGATCCGCCCCGTGTGAAAGAGCCCTAAGAGCTAGAAGCCAACTCTAGGATAAAGTACATACAGACAAACACCAAGAACAAGTGCCATCTGAGTGTAGTATTAGGTTAACATTTTTAAAAAATTGTGCTAAAAATGTAATAACTTACAAGAAGAACAATGTGAAAGTGCTCATAAAACACTGCTGCCGATGCATCAGAGGTCCCATGCTTCTCATTCTAAATGGGTGGGATAGACAGGTGGATCTTAGTTCGGCATCCTCAGCTAGTTAGCTGAAGGCTTCCGGGTACAGCAGAGGGGCGGGTGTGACATCACTTGTGATGGGGTGGTGACGCGCTTGCAGAGAATGCATGCTCCTTCCTCAGGCCAGGGGGCATACACCTTGGAATGAGGAAGGAGCATGCATAACATAATACAACACTCAGATGGCTCTTGTTTTTGTTTTTTGTCCAAAAAACACCAAAAACTATTTTGATTGTACCCATTGACTACCTCCAGATTTTGACAGAAATTTGTGGAAAATAAAAAAAATTGTAATTGTGCAAATCCCTACCTCAGACCGGAAAATATCATACATTATGATCAGTAAATGGAGCTAATAATTATAGCAAAAGAAATATATTAGGCATACTATGGGGATTATTTCTGATGGCTGTGCAAATGCTTGACACATTCACACAACACGTTTTTTTCTAAATAAAGCCTCTGCTGTTTGTGTATCTGGCAATTATTACTGTGGAAATATTCGTTTAACCACTTGCCGACCAGCTGCCGCAGTTATACTGTGGCTGGGCGGCTCTATTGCGCAAATTGCCGCACCCCTTCCCTGCCCGTGTCATTTATACAGTGATCAGTGGCTATTTTTAGCTCTTATCACTGTAATAATGTCACTGGTCACAAAAAAGTGTCAAAAGTGTCCGATCTGTCCGCAGCAATGTTGCAGTCCCACTAAAAATCGCTGATCACCACCATTACTAGTAAAAAAAAAAAGTTTTTTTTATAAAAATTCCATAAATCTATCCCCTATTTTGTAGACGAAATAACTTTTGCGCAAACTAATAAATATGTGCTTATTGTAAAAAAAATTTTTACCAAAAATATGTAGAATAATACATATTGGCCTAAACTGATGAAGACTTTTTTGGGGGTATTTATTATAGCAAAAAGTAAAAAATATTGTGTTTTTTTCAAAATTGTTGGCCTTTTTTGTTTATAGCCCACAGAGGTGATCAAATACCACCAAAAGGAAGCTTTATTTGTGGGAAAAAAAGGACATCTTGTTTGGGTACAACATCACACGGCCACGCAATTGTCAGTTAAAGCGACGCAGTGCCGTATCACAAACAAATGGCCTGGTTATTAAGGGGGTTCAATCAACTTTGCCATGGTTCAGATGCCAAATCCAAACCTACTGAAGTCAATGAGAGACAATTCTTAGAAATCAGTAAATGCCATTTTCTAGGTCAATAGGCAAGGCGTTGTCAATGAAATGATATGGGGGCTGGGCACTGCCCTGAAACACATGTATCAAAATAAAAATAAAAATGCTTAAAGTAAAGCATTAAAAATGCAAAATTATTTTAAATAACATTCATTTGAGATGCTCTTAACCTGCCTGTGAATTGGCGCTGACATTTACAGTATTGAAATGCCATTTATATTACCAATTAATGACAGTTTTGGCTGCTTTGATCTGTTTGTAAGTAAACATAGAAAGATTCCGTTAATCTATGGATTTCCATGTGGAACCCCATGCAAAAAGAAAAAATACATACCAGACCCTTTTCCTCGATGAAGGTCTGGTATGGATTTTAAGGGGAAACCCTAAGCAAAAAACAAGAAAAAAAAACATGGGCTCCCCACTATAAGCCCTACTACACCCTAAATCCAAACACACAGGCTGACAGGCCAGGAATGGGGAGCAGAGCATGCAGCCCAGCTGACTGGTTTGGAAGGTGGTACATCACTGGTTAGAATGCCAGAGGCCTCTAGCTTCCTAAAAACCAGCCAAAGCAGGAAGCAAGCAAAATTCATTCTAAACATTAGTTTGGACAGAACCAGGAGTCCATCCCTAATTTACACCAAAACCCAGGGGAAATGAGAAAGGTGCACCTTAACCACTTCAGCCCCGGAAGATTTTCCCCCTTAATGACCAGGCAATTTTTTGCGATACGGCACTGCATTGCTTTAACTGAAAATTGTGCGGTCGTGCAACGCTGTACCTAAACAAAATTTACGTCCTTTTTTTCCCACAAATAGAGCTTTCTTTTGGTGGTGTTTGTTCACCTCTGCGTTTTTTTTTTGTTGCACTAAAAACAATATTTTTTACTTTTTACGATAATAAATATCCCCAATTTTTTGGGGAAAAAACAACCCATTTTATTCACCTGTTTAGGCCAATATGTATTATTCTACATATTTTTGGAAAAAAAAATCACCATAATCGTATATTGATTGCGGAAAATTTATAGCGTCTACAAAATAGGGAATAGATTTATGACATTTTTATTTTTATTTTTATTATTTTTGTTTTTTTTATTTTTATTATTATTATTTTTATTTTATTTTTACTAGTAATGGCGGTGATCTGTGATTTTTAGTGGGGCTGAACCATTGCGGCAGACAGATCGGGCACTTTTGACACTATTTTGGGACCATTGACATTTATACAGCACAGCTATAAAAATGCACTGATTACTGTGTAAATGTCATTGGTAGGGAAGGCTTTAACAATAGGGGGCGATCAAGGGGTTAAGTGTGTTTCTAACTGTGGGGGGGTGGGGCTGACTGGGGGAGGAGACAGATCGCTATTCATAATTACTACAAACGGAACGATCTGTCTCTCCTCCCCTGTCACAACAGAAATTTGTGTCTTTACATACACAAATCCCTGTTCCAGCTCTCACGGTCGGCGGTCATTGCACATCGAGTCCCCCGCCATGCAGCGGGCATGCGCGAGCACCCGCTATGGCTCTTAAAGGTGCCGACGTACCCATACGCGATTCGCAGGAACGAGACACTTTGCCGACGTATATGTATGTGAGCTGGTCGGCAAGTGGTTAAAGTGTACTTTCACTTTCGTATTTATATTTGGGAAATCCACACTATATGTTTGTTTTGTGTTCCTATCCACATAGCAAACCTAAAAATAATGGAAAAAATATATATTTCTTACACTTCTAGTTGTTTTTTGGAGCAGGCTTACACATGGGACTCTACAGGCAGCTTCTTTTGTTAAGTATAGCTTGCAATGTTAAACTGAGGGACAGCTTTTTTATATTAACATACAATGTGCCACCCAAGCCTTGAGATCTTTAACCCTTTGTTAGGACAGACACTATGCACATCTAGCTTGCAACTGATAATGAAGATCTGTCAGCACAATGCAGACAAGGTTAAATAGAGTAAATATAACTCCACAGCTCTGCCCTTAACATTGCATAGAAGGGAAAGGTAAGTGCAATTATCCAGGTAACCAAAAAGGTAAATATGTAACAAATATAATGTAGGTGTTATCCTAATCTGGATAACAGAAGTGGAAATATACTTGTGCTGCTGCTTTGAATTGTAAAAAGGGCATAACAGGACTAAAGTAACTTAATATTATTCTCAATGTTAGATAATGTTTTATCTATCTATCTATCTATCTATCTATCTATCTATCTATCTATTTATCTTTATATCTTAATTTTCTTCCCTTAATTTTATATTCTAATTTAAATTAACCTCTTTCATGATTTTGAGGTTACTTATACTGTGAGACAGTTTGTCTACAGTCTGAAAGTGAATGCCTTCTATAGTTTTACTAATATATTCTCTCCGAAAACTTCACTTGTCAACAGTTTTTCATTTTCTAACCTCATCAAACAAAACCCACCTTATTATGTTAAGCTTTAGCATGGATGTTGGGTTACAGTGTGTCTGCCTTCTTCAGTAAGTATTTTATGGTGATTTAACCCAGAATTTTCTCTTTATAGCCATGTAAATAGAACAAGAGGATATGTATTGTGTGTCCATTTGGCTTGAAGACATTAAAATACAAGTCAATATAAATAATGTATAAATGAATAATAAAACCCTGTATTATTTTGTAAAAAAATATAGTTAAGAATGTTACTCAAACATAAAGTGTAACTAAACCTATTGCTTTGTTTTCTTTTTTTTTCTCGCTTTGGAGTGGTGAGCTGTTAGATCACCTGTCATGCATACTATCTTTGCTCTGGCTGCGGATATTCACCCTTTCTATTTATTCTGATTAAAGACAAAAAAAAAAAAACTCTCCATATCTAAAATGGGGAAAACATTGAGGTTTAGTTATTCTTTAACTCCTTTATTCCGCTGATAATATTTAAATAGGGCTCAGGAAACCAAAAGGTGACATCATGTCACTATTTACTAATGTTAAAACTCCCCAGCAGGTACTTAACTTTGAACTAGCATGCAAAATACTTCAGATCTTTAAGATGTAACATTTAATGTACCGTAATATTATTTTATATTAAGAAAGAATAAACCAATGTTTCACAAAGAGCCAATGTCAACCATAATGTGGGGTGCACGATTTGACACAATGGGGAAGATTTACTAAAACTGGAGCACACAGAATCTGGTACAGATGTGCATAGCAACCAATCAGCTTCTAACTTCAGCTTGTTCAATTAAGCTTTGGCAATAAAACCTAGAAGCTGATTGCTTAATATAGACTGCTGCACCAGATTCTGTGTGCTCCAGTTTTAGTAAATTTCCCCTAAACTATACTTCTATTCTTCAATAAGGAAGTAGTGTTAACACATGCCAGAAGGTTTCATATGGCTTCACATGTGTGTGGTTAGACGTGTGCACATTTTAATGCATTTTGCCACAAAGGATGGCAATGTGTGGTGTTTAGCAGTGCCATTGTTAGGTCAATTAAAACATCACATTGGCCTGCACTAGTGTGAATGTGATCTAATACATATTAAAGGCTAAATTACCCTTTAGAACATTTCACATGTAGGGATAAGCCGAACACCCCCCCAGTTCGGTTCGCATCAGAACATGCGAACAGGCAATAAATTTGTTCGAACATCCGAACACCGTTAAAGTCTATGGGACTCGAACATGAAAAATCTAAAGTGCTAATTTTAAAGGCTTATATGCAAGTTATTGTCATAACAAGTGTTTGGGGACCCGGGTCCTGCCCCAGGGGACATGTATCAATGCAAAAAAAAGTTTTAAAAACGCCATTTTTTTCGGGAGCAGTGATTTTAATAATGCTTAAAGTGAAACAATAAAAGTGAAATATTCCTTTAAATTTCATACCTAGGGGGTGTGTATAGTATGCCTGTAAAGTAGCGATTGTTTCCCGTGCTTAGAACTGTCCATGCACAAAGTGTCATTTCTAAAGGGAAAAAAGTCATTTAAAAGTACTCGCGGCTATAATGAATTGTCGGCTCCTGGCAATACAGAGAAAAGTCATTGAAAGTCATTGATAAAAAAAAAACCTTCAGGTCTGGTATGGATTTTAAGGGGAACCCCACCCCAAATAAAAAAAAAATGGTGTGGAGTTCCCCCCAAAAATCCATACCAGACCCTTTATCCTAGCACGCAACCTAGCAGGCCGCAGGAAAAGAGGGGGGACGAGAGAGTGCCCCCCTCCTGAAAGGTACTAGGCCACATGCCCTCAATATGGGGAGGATGCTTTGGGGGTCTGTGACCCCTCAAAGCACCATGTCCCCATGTTGATGGAGACAAGGGCCTCATCCCCACAACCCTTGCCCGGTGGTTGTGGGGGTCTGTGGGCGGGGGGGCTTATCGGAATCTGGAAGACCCCTTTAACAAAGGGAACCCCCAGATCCCGTCCCCCCTATGTGAATTGGTACCCCTACCATTTCACAAAGTAAGTGTAAAAAATTGTAAAAAAACACACAGACACCATTGGGATAATTCCTTTATTAAAAATAAAAATAAAAATCTAAAAAAAGATTCAAGCGGTGGTAATCCACTCTCGGTCTCTACTCCAACGCTGTCGGTATCCTGCGATGGATGCTCTCCTCTCTGGGGTCCAGGGGTGGATGATCTCCTCTCCATCCAGGTCCAGGCTCCAGCGATGAGATGTCCAGCGCAGCGCATCCTGTCTCCACCGGAGACACCCGGGGAATATCGTCGCCGCAGCCTGACAGGTCTTATGTAGCTGAGGACGGGGCCACCCGTCACATGACCCCGTCCCCCTCTGACGCAAGGGGAAACCATCATCCACCGCTGGACCCCGTAGAGGAGAACATCCATCGCAAGATACCGACAGCGTTGGAGCAGTGTTTACTCCTGCAGTTGCTGTCACATTTAAAATCATCAGGGATCTGTAAATTGAATAGACTACAAGTCCCGTATGTCACCGCTTGTAGCTGTCAATGGAGTACTGTATTGATCAGCACACCGATAGTCCAGTCATTCATTCTCCAGCTTTCTAACTGGAAGCCCATATGGGCAGACAGAAAGCTGGAGCGAGAGTGTGCAGAAGCCTGACCTTGCCATGCACTGATTGCAGGTGCAATGCTTTGCAGGCTCCTGTAGGAAGAGGTAGTGCTAGTGCTTAAAGTTACGTAATCATGATGACAACTGTAAATCTAAATATTTTCTGAGTTTCAACAGAATTCATAACAGCCCTTTAACTGACAAATGTAAATTCTAATTTGAATTAGCTGCTTAGTTTAGTGGCTTTCATGCATTTATGCTGATGAACAGGTTCTGATTCTACACACTTTACTCAGTGCATCCAATAGCACATGCTAATCACCCAGAGACCAAGCACTCCCACAGTCTAACACACTTTTTCAAATTAATGTAATTCAGCATGCAGCCACATCCATGAATTCTCGTTCTCTCAGGGACATCATGTGGGGATGTTTTCCTCACAGGAGGCAAATACACTGAGCAAAATTATAAACGCAACACTTTTGTGTTTGCCCCTATTTATCATGAGCTCAACTCAAAACGGTTTCTGACAGTTTGTGCAGAAATTCTTTGGTTATGCAAACCGATTGTTGCAGCAGCTGTCCGGGTGGCTGGTCTCAGACGATCTCGGAGGTGAAAATGTTGGATGTGGATTGTTTTGGCTTTTTGCGGTTGTGAGGCTGGTTGGATGTACTGTACTGCCAAATTCACTGAAATGCCTTTGGAGGCGGCTTATGGTAAATGATTATTCAATTCAAGGGCAACAATTCTGGTGGACATTCCTGCAGTCAGCATGCCAATTGCACGCTCCCTCAAAACTTGCAACATCTGTGGCATTGTGCTGTGTGATAAAGCTGCACATTTTAGAGTGGCCTTTTATTGTGGCCAGCCTAAGACACACCTGTGTAATAATCATGCTGTCTAATCAGCATCTTGATATGCCACACCTGTGAGGTGGATGGATTATCTCAGCAAAGGAGAAGTGCTCACTAACACAGATTTAGACAGATTTTTGAACAATATTTGAGAGAAATAGGCCTTTTGTGTATGTACAAAGAAATCATAGATCTTTAATTTCAGCTCATGATAAATAGGGGGCAAACACAAAAGTGTTGCGTTTATAATTTTGCTCAGTGTTTATTTCAGTTTGCTCTGTATACCAATCGCCACTCACCAAGTGTATGTGCATCAGCTTCATGATTCTCCTACTCATTAAACTCACACTTCACTCTCAGCCGTATCCCCTCACTCTCTTAAAGGGACACTAAAGGTTCCCGTTTAAAAAAAATAAATAACAAACATGTTATAATTACCTCCACTGTGCATCTTGTTTTGCACACAGTGGCCCCGATCCTGGTCTTCTGGGGTCCCTCTGCGGCTGTCTCGGCTCCTCCCTGCAAGAACTAACCCCCTTCATGGGAGCTCTCTCCCATGGGGGTTAGTTCTTGCGGGTGCGCTTTTGTGATATAGCCGGCGGCTATAGCCGCAGACTGTATCACAAGGCCCCGCCCCCGTCGCTCCACAACATTGGATGTGATTGACAGCAGTGTGAGCCAATGGCTGCGCTGTTATCAATCTATCCAATATAGCCAATTAACGGCCAGACTGAGCGGAGAAGAGGACGTCGGGGGCGAGCGCAGCAATTGAACGGGCTCGGTAAGTAAAAAGGGGGGGCTGGGGGGGGCCATCATTGCCAGGTTTTTTTTCACCTTAATGCATAGGATGCATTAAGGTGAAAAAAAATGAACCTTCACAACCCCTTTATTGCAGTTGAAGACAATAAAGCCTTAATAGGCTCAGTTGACAAACTTTTAGCAAAGATAGGCACATTTATTTGAGATAACTGTGTTCAGAAGTCCTATCTAGGATAACAACTTAAACAGGTAGGTCATAGCATAACATATGTTATTGGATGGAGTTTGCTCTAGATTAGGAGTCTTCAAACTTTCTAAAGAAATGGCCAGTTTACTATTCTTGAGACTTCAGAGGGCCGTACTGTGCACAGTGGGAGTAAACAATGCTTGATCCTTGGTATTAGGGTGAGAAATAGTTGGTGCCTTTGGGAGGAATTGTACCCCATTGTTGGTGTCAGTGGAATGAATAGCGCCCCATTGTTGGTGTCAGTGGCAGGAATTATGCCCCATTGTTGGTGTCAGTGGCAGGAATAATTCCTCAAACAAACAAAGGCTGCATCTGTTTGGAGACCAATTCTCTAGATCAATCAACTGGTGTAGACCTAAGCATGCATAACAACAGCCACAAAACTGTGAAAGAATCCATGAAGTGGCATCACCTGAACAAAGTGAAAATTTGCTTGCAATAGTAGTGGCCAGGCCAAAGAAGGGCTGTTTGGAGTGAGTCATTTCCTGAAGCTGGAATACTGGAGATCCAATCCCTGTCAAGGCTTGTAGACAGCTTGAGGGTTTTTTAAGTCCTCCAGCTGGTCTCGCAAGAGTTCCAGTTCCTTTTGGACTGTCTCTAAGTTCTACTCATGGCCATTGAGGACCGTGATGGCATCATCCATTCTACCTTCCATTGAGGCTGGGCAATGGCCTATTTTGCAGATCTCTCAACAGAAAGAACAGTGTTTTTGGGTGTCAGTACCCATCTGGAGTCGCAGAGAGCCTGGAGCTGAGTCCTCCCATGCAAGTCATTTTTTTTAAACTATGCAACGGTAATGTACATCGTTCATTGTACTTTAACTTAAAATAACTTTTACAATCTTGAAAAAAAAAAGTAAGTTTATCTTAGTGTGTTAACTTTTTTAAATTGAGCCTAATGTATGCAATGCAAAATAGATTTGCTTTTACTAAAACAGAATATCACCTAAAAGGCCTCTTACAAATTATTAAGTAAAGTTTATTGTATGGAACCAAACACTATTTAGGATATAAACTATATTACCAAAAGTATTGGGAAGCCTGCCTTTACACGCACATGAACTTTAGTTGCATCCCAGTCTTAGTCCGTAGGGTTCAATATTGAGTGGGCCCACTTTTTGCAGCTATAACTCTTCTGGGAAGGCTGTCCACAAGGTTTAGGAGTGTGTCTATGGGAATGTTTGACCATTCTTCCAGAAGCTCATTTATGAGGTCAGTCACTGATGTGGACTAGAAGGCCTGGCTTGCAGTCTCCACTCTAATTCACCCCAAAGGTGTTCTATTGGGTTGAGGTCAGGACTTTGTGCAGGCAAGTCAAGTTCCCCCACCCCAAACTTGCTTATCCATGTCGTTCTGGATCTTGTTTGTGCACTGGTCTGCAGTCATGTTGAAACAGGAGGGGCCATCCCCAAACTGTTCCCACAAAGTTGGAAGCATGAAATTGTCCAAAATGTCTTGGTATGCTGACGCCTTAATAGCTCCATTCACTGGAACTAAGAGGCCAAGCCCAACCCCTGAAAAAAAAACACACCATAATCCCCCCTTCACCAAATGATTTGGACCAGTGCACAAATCAAGGTCCATAAAGACGTGGATGAGCGAGTTTGGGGTGCAGGAACTTCACTGACCTAGACAGAGTGCTGACCTCAACCCGATAGAACACCTATGGGATGAATTAGAGGGGAGACTGCAAGCCAGGCCTTCTCTCCAACATCAGTGCCTGACTTCACAAATGCCCTTCTGGAAGACTGGTCAAACATTCCCATACAAACACTCCTAAACCTTGTGGACAGTCTTCCCAGAAGAGTTGAAGCTGTTATAGCTGCAAAGGTTGGGCCAACTCAATGTTGAACCCTACAGACTTAAGCCTCGTACACACGGTCGGACTTCCATCTGACTTTTGTCCGAACGGAGTTGGCCGGGCACACCCATAGCATACACACCACAGGACTTTTCTGCAAACTTTCCCAAAACTTTTTGCAACATCACATGGTTTTTCTGCTCTTTTCTGCTCTTTACCGCCACCATTTGGTCAACTTCTGCTATTTTTGGTTGATTTTAACATTAGTTGTTTTGTCCATCGGACAAAAGTCCTATGGTTTTCTGTACACACGGTAGGACTTTGCTCCATCGGACTTTTGTTGGGCAAAAGTTTGTCCGTTTGCAGACCCAACTTTTGTCCGATGAAAACAAAACCAAACGAAAAAAAGTTTGTCCGATGGAGCGTACACACGGTTGGATTGTTGGTCCAACTTGCTTAAAACGAAGTTTGTTGGGCAAAAGTCCGACCGTGTGTACGGGGCTTAAGACTGGGATGCCATTAAAGTTCATGTGCGTGTAAACGCAGGCATCCCAATACTGTTGGTAATATAGTGTATATAGTTCTGTATAGTTTTTTTATAGATGCAATTTCTTTTTCAATAGTCTAGGATTCGTGATACCAATTATCTACATGCAATCTCAATTAATAGCTTGAACTAGGGTAAAAGGAGATAGTGGGAAAAACATAATAGCTGGCAGGACAATGGTGGGTAACCTCCCCTCCTGAAAGCACATACCATATTTAATCAAGGATTCAACTCTTATTTTTATATTACATCATAACAAAGAACTCACATTTTCTGGCTTGTAATTTTTCTAAAATAAAGATTTTTTTTTAAATATGGCATTTAGGCTGAAACTCAAAACCAGGATGCTTAAAATGATACTTCAAATATTTAATTTAGGTTGATAGGTTAATTTAAGACATTTATATTTATTACATTTCTTGGAATTCTTTTTTCATCTGAGGATACAAAGTATGTTTGAAGCAAATGTTTTTATATCTCACTAATTTACGTTTTTAAATTGGACGTGAAAATAGTTGGCTTTCCTCTTTTTTGCTGAGTTACCTTTTTTAATTTTCAAATTCATTTAGTTCATACGGTAGATGTCTGCCACCTATATCCTGTCACTACAAAGTACATGAAGGCTTCTTCTCTGCTACTTGGGTGACATCTAGTGGTAAAGGTTCATAAATATTTTTGTGTAATGTAGGATAACTTAGATAGGAATTTTTGGCTTAAACAGATGTGTTCTGTTTAAAATATAACAGATGCTGTTACATTTCTTACAATTCATTTCTCTGGCATGCGGTTCAGCAACTTTGCCTACGTATTACATACCAAAAGAAAAACACTGCAACTAGTATCTTCCCAGGATATTTGTTGTGTTTGCAAGCAATAAGTGCTTTGCACTTCAGTGGTAAACTCATGGATTTTATAAGGAGAAGTACCCACTTCTTTAGATATGGAAGGACCACAGAACTTACACTTTTAATATACAATAATTTATTTTTTCTTGGACATCAGCTTAAAGATATTTTGCCAAGACTAAAGCTATGTGCACATTGCTAAGGTTTGCTATTTGTTAAAATTAGCCTCCGTCTCAAAGTCTCAAAACAGTATTAAACCCAAAAACAAACATTGTTTTTTTAACCTGTTAACCCATTCAGTTGAATGGGTTGCACTCAGTGGTGGAACCGCCCGCTGAGTATGACAGGGGGTATAATTCCTGCTGTCCGTGGCATGTGTACATGCACAGTTGCTGCCTCTGCAACATAAGGGAAAACAGTTTAGGGTGGTAAAAAATTGTCACAACAGCAGGTTTTTATTGCCCCCAAATGCAAGTGTAAATGATCCCTTTGCAGGGGTGTCAAACTAAATTTTATCGTGGGCCGCATCAGCATTATAATTGTTCTCAAAAGGTCCAGTTGTATCTGTAAGATTAGATGTCCAGCGCATCCCCTCCCCTTGCATTAGATGTCAAGAGCCACCCCACCATCAGAAGTTAAGTCCCCCACGCTCTCTTACATTACAATGCACCCCCTTTCCTTATGCTGCTGCTGGGAAGAAGCTGGATGCATTGCTTGAAAGCAGAAAGTAGGGGTCTGGAGGAGGACCAGAGGAGTGCTGGAGCTCTCCTCCAGCTGCAGGAGAGGTGCGAAGGCCACATGAAATGGTCTGGAGGGCCGTAGTGCTGAGCTGTTGTTAAAATCAATACATAAAATTATAGTACAAAAGCATAAAATCAATGATAATGCGTGCAAAGTGCAAAAATATTGTGCAAGTGGCAAGTTAAGTAAAGTGCCAGAAATAATAAAATATTCAAATAAACCTCCAGTGCTAGTAGAGATGTGTATTGCACAGTGAAACAATCACATAAGAGAAACTGCAATAAATGCAGGTGCAAATAATAACATCTGCTGAAACAATCACATCTGATATGAAACAATCGGAATAGCATAAAATAGGAAGCAAAGGTGCATAAGTGAACATGGTGAATCACAAAATGTGATACTAATAAAAAAGTCCAAAAAAGTGCAATTGCACATAAAATGATATGTGCAAAGTGATGGTTCTTCAATGCTTTCTACTAAAGTGAAGTGTGCAGAGTGATGGCTATTCAGTGCCTTCTGCTGGTATAAATGGATGGCCCCTTATCTCACTGCTGTGAGGTTACAGCATATAAGTAAAGCCTGAGGGTACCGGGTATGGTCCAGCCTGCTCGGGTGGTCCCTTGAAGGATGTAGATATGGTCCCTGGATATGGGGAGAGGCTATAACATCCGTCATGTATGGGGTCTCCGGGTGCCGTACATATGTAATACCATAGAAGGTAGAAGGAATCCCAGGATAGTGTAGTATGTTTGGTTAAAATTGTGTTTATTGTGTAAAAATAGTACAAGGTACTCACATTAGAAATGTAAACAGAGCATGTATATCCACGAGCGCCAAGCTCACCTGCATCACTTCCGGTTGCCTCTACGTCCCTACGTGTATCGTCAGCGATCACGTGATTTCATCTGCCCCCCCCCCCACCCAAAGCACCTTGTCCCCATGTTGATGGAAATAAGGGCCTCATCCCCACAACCGGGGCCTTGTGGTTTTTGGGGTCTGCATCGGAATCTAGAAGCCCCCTTTAAAAATGGGCCCCCGGATCCCACCCCCCCATGTGAATAAGTATCGGGTACATAGCACCCCTACCCAGTCACCAAAAAAGTGTCACAATGTAATAAAAACACACACACAGTTTTTGACAATTTCTTTAAAAACATTTAAATAGTGTCCCCCGATGTAAATCCTTCGTCAAAAAAACAGAGACACTCCCACCTACTGCAGGCTCCGCCATTTGACATTTCGGATATAGGTAAGGGGTGGGGCCACCTGGCTACATCACCTGGTGGTCCCGCCACCTTGTGACATAACAGACTGGTGCATGCTGGGTCGGTGATTTCACAAGGGGCGGGGCCACCAGGTGACTTAACCAGGTGGCCCCTTACATATTTAAGAAATGTCAGACGGTGGAGCCTGCAATAGGTGGCCAGCCTTCATCGACGGCGGGAGCGCCTTTGTTTTTTTCTTTTTCGGGTCCAGTGGGTGGCGTGATTCACAAAGGGTTTACTTCGCGGGACACTATTTTTTATCTTTTATCTTTTAATAAAGAAATTGTCAAAAACTGTGTGTGTGTGTGTTTTTATTACTTTGTGACACTCTTTTGGTGAATGGGTAGGGGTACTATGTACCCAATACTTATTCACATGGGGGACTGGGGGAGCCCCCACTTAAAGGGGGCTTCCAGATTGCATTAAGCCCTCTGCTTATTTTTTTAACAACCGCTGACAGCACATGAGTCATCGGTTGTTAAGGACACAGGGGCCGGATTCCTGGTCCGCTTCTTTGGCAACCAACTATTTGACAAAAAGCAGCATGGGGGTCCACTCGACACCCATACTGTTTTTGTACAAATACCACATGTGATACCACCAGCAAATGGTGGTAAATATCGCATTCTTTTTTAATCACTGGTCCGTTTGTGAATTGGACTTATGAGCTTTTTATGCAATATTTACCAGTACATTTTTTTCAGTAAATATAGCATTACCGTAACTTTTTTTACATTTTTTTATGAATTGGAATTTATTTACTGCATGCGATAATGTATGCAAATGGGTAATATGATACCCTTATCGCTTGCTTAGTGAATTGGTCCCGAAATGTGTTACTGGACAGGAGACACCCTAAGACAGGAAGTATGTTACTTGCCAGTTAACCACATGAAAATAAAGGGGAAATGCCTAAAAAAGAAAACAAATGCAGCCATCAGTATTAAGGATTGGTAAGATGCAATATATTACTGTAGTGCTTACCTCCAAAGGAGTGGCTTGATGTGTTGGGTCCTTTGTTCTTGCCCACAACTCTGCAAATAGGTCTGTATTCTCTGACACAGCTGGCTGTGAAGAGGAGGTGGTTGCACATACCTAATGATGCTAAACTATTTAAATCGTTGTAAAGTATATTGTCATAGATGAATGTGAAAAAACTGAGGAATGGTAAATCAATCAGAAAAATACTGTACTATACTAGTTAACAGCAGGAAGATATCTCACACCATTTTAACATTAGAGGAATAAACAACACAATCAATGGCATCAAATAGTAATACTGCAACAGCTGAACAGTTTACTAAACAGGAAGTGAACAGTAAATGTCCAAGGGTGTACCTCTTTCCTTCACCTGCTATGGGTAACCCTAACAAGTGAAAGAAGCTATAGTGGATCTCCACAACAGTCAGTAATTAATAAAACCCTTGCTCTGTATCTTCTGCTGGGCAGCTAATTGTGGCCCAGGACCTTGCGTTGGAGCGCTTGGAGTATTCCCATTAGAAGTATATTCAATGCAATAGTCAAGTGTTCCCAGCTGGCAAACTGCTTTTCTAGCTGCAGTTTATGGTTTGCCAGCGCGCGCTCTTCAGTCCTGTGTAGCTTTCAGTCCATATGCCTGGCATAGGGGTTACCTCTTTCTTTCCCTGTTCATACAGTATGCTCAGTGTGTGGCTCTCAGCTTCCCAGTTGGAATCCCCAGGTTGTTTTTCATAGCTAAATGTAGCCTCTGTTCTGCTTCCAGATAGGGATGTTTCGCTCCCTGCTCTCACTACACACATGTGGGCTATTGTATGTATCAACCTGGTCTCCCCAGAAAGAGAACTTTGTTTCCTGAAACCTTGAAAAATCTGTGTTGTCCCACCCCTTTACTGTCTCTGACAGTGGGAGTTGTAGATTTCCCAGCCAGTCTGTGGTATAGCTTAGTCCTGCACATTACACTTCCCACAGTGCACCAAGATCTTTCTTAGAGTCTCTTGTAATCCATGTGTCCCTGGGTTCCTTCTAGTGGATTGAGGCAAGATTGCACTGGCTGTTACCATTCCACAGTAAAAGACTCTGCTAGGACTGTGCCTGTGTAGAAGTATTTTCTGGGCACACACACAGAGATGGCAGCAAACAAAGAGGGGGCCATAATTACCTTTCTTCTGCCAGTAACTTACCAGGCTACATAACATTTTTGCTTCTGGATTTAATATCACATTATGCCTAAGGGTTGCATAGAGAAAATTATGGGAAATGAGGCCAAAATCTGCACTAAGAAACACAAGACCTGCCAGTAGTTTCACCAACAGAGATGCACAATGAGAAATATTGTGAAAGAAGCATTGAGATAAGCATGATTTTTACCACAGCCTCCCATATATTTATCCCTTTACCATGTAAAATGTAACTTTTAGATCTTGAATTCAAATAATTGCTAAAACACATCATACTAACTTTCTAGGACTATCCTTTTGTAATGCCGTATGCAGTCATAAAACAATATTAGTCATCTTTTAACCATACAAGGCAAAGTAGGTTTCCTTAAGTTCCTTCAAATACCCCAGCATATATATACATTTCCTTTGCTCCTCCACCACTCTCCTGGAAGCCAAAGGAAATTCCCTATGACTTCTAGGTATGGAGAGCATGTGACTCACGTGGTATGATAGTGCTGGGCTTTGCACTGGGTTTGCCTTTGCTTCTTGGTCTGTATGGAACAGTTTGTAGAAAAAGGTAGATACGTTTATTCTTCCTGAGAGGGCTGCATTAAAGAGTCACTTTGACCGGCATGTGTTAAGGGCAAAGGCAGCTTGCTTTTACGGCCATGTAGCCTGCATTTATGATAATTTTTTGAGGGTGCTGAGCCCATTCAGTGTTCATTATCATGTGACCTGCAAATCACCTCCTTCTGTCCTGTATTTGGCCTCCTTCAAAGCTGTATGCATCAACCTCATTGAATGTGCTTTTGCATTCTTATGCCCTGTACACACAATCGGATTTCCGATGGAATAAAATCTGATGGATTTTTCCATCGGAAATCCGATGAAGCTGACTTCCATCAGTCTTGCCTACACACCATCAGTCAAAAATCCGACCGTCCCAAACGCCGTGACGTAAAACACTCCGAAGTGCGGAGAAAAATGAAGTTCAATGCTTCTGAGCATGCGTCGACTTGATTCTGAGCATGCGTGGGTTTTTTCTCCAATGGAGTTCCCCACAGACGATCGGAATTTGCTATAGTTTTTTTTCCCACCGGTAAAATTTAAAACATGTTCTATTTTTTTATACCGATGGAAAAAAGACCTATGGGGCCCACACACGATCAGTTTGTCCGATGAAAAAAGTCCATCTGTCTTTTTTCATCAGAAAAACCGATCGTGTGTACGCGGCATAAGGACTTACTAAAGGCAAATAGGCAAAGTAAATTGTACTTAGCAAGAGAATCTTCCCCAAAGCTTAAGCCCCGTACACACGACTGGTTTTCCTGCCAGGAAAACTGCCAAGAGAGCTTTTGGCTGGGAAAACCGGACGTGTGTATGCTTCCTCGCAGTTTCCCAGTCAGGAAAACAGCCGGGAATCCCGGCAGGAAAATAGAGAACCTGCTCTCTATCTTCCCGTCAGGATTTCCAACGTTTTTCTTTCCGCCAGATCTACTACTATCCTATGGGAAGCACTGCGAGTTAGTGCCGATGGAGCATACACACACGGCCGGGATTCCCGGCCAAAGCTCCATGACAGTTTTCCTGCCGGGTTCTCGGCTTTCCCCTCGGTTTTCTCGGCTGACTTTTTACCGCTGAGAAAACCGAGCATGTGTACAGGACTTTAGTTAATGATTAAACAATGGGGTTTATCCATGATGCCCTGGGCTCAAGGAAGAGGGTTGAATGAGCTATGGAGCAGCGAGTCTGTGGGGGGCAGTGCCAGATAGAATATAAGTAGTTTCAAAGGAAGTTGCATGTTTTATTTTAACAAATGCCAAGGTGACTATCCAAGCTGTCTGCTGGCAGATGTGCAGTCTCAAATCTGAGCTCAATCAATCACAAAGTTCAAATGTTTAGGGCATTGACTCTGCTATTACTATTATGCATATACTCCACTCCCACACATATGATGAAACCTATAGTTCCATAAAGGATGTAAATGTGTTCTATCTATCTATCTATCTATCTATCTATTGATCGATCTATCTATCTACCTTTTACACAAGGAGACTAGGGGGTTCTATATTCTCTTGCACAGTGCAGGAGAAAACTCCAACTTGACATTCAATATAGTAAGTGTCACCATGGGGCAACCACAATGCAGAACAGGTGAACTACCTCTTTAATTGGTTCAAGACTTTGGATATGCTACACATGCCAAAAAAGTAATCATAGTACACAAGATGTGTGTTACATGTCTAGGTCTTATACCCTGCTGCCAGGAACCACCTTCCCACTACACATAAATTATTTGCTCTGATTAATCAAAGCTGGAGTTGCTGTGTACACAAAGCAGTTCTTCCAGCAGCTGCTGTCAAAAAAAGTTGTTCCACATAGACCTAGCTTAAGTACACACGAACCGAATGTCGGGTGGCATTGGCCGGTTCAATAGAAACCAGCCGACATTCGGCCTGTAAGTACTGCAGCCATTTCGACAGAAGCTGACTGTTCAGCTGGCTTCTGTCGAAGGGGCAATCTATAATGCAACAAAAGTGCAATAATTGAAGTCCTTCTTATAATAATAGCCCTACTTCCTAAGAGTGGAGTATATTTTCTCTAGTGTTCATGCTGAATTGCAATAGGCTTTCATTTCTCCAACCTAACCCCGGCAATGACTTCCTCTCATAATGCAAATATTAGTTATTTTCTCTGTTCTAATCTTGTTCAACCTTGGTTACCTTGACAGGAATCCAGGGAATAACTAGCTCAGTGCATTCTATCAGTTTGATGTGCTTCATTTATTCTTATACTTGTTAAAGCCGAAGTTTAATTTAAAAAAAAAACAGCAAAAGGGACCTGGCTTACTGTGTACAGTAATGTGTCTCTCCTGATGCCTCCTTGTTTAGTTGACATACTCCTTGTCTGTACCCCCGTAAACTTCTGATGCTCTGGGGGTTAATAGAACTGAGGGAGCTGGGGCAGGCCTTCATCAAAATGTCTGATTATACTTGCCCTTTTCACCCAGCTCCTCCATTCATAGAGGCTGTACTACAGCTTCTTTGAGTGAAAAACTATCTATGAATGGAGGATGGGCAGATGATTGAAGCTCCAGTTCCTCCATTCATAGATCGTTTTTCATACACTGATGCTATATCACAGCTTCTATGAATGGTGGAAAGGGTGGGCATCGTTGACACTCCTAATGAGTGCCTGCCACAGCTCCTTCAGCTCTAATAACCCCCACCATACCAGAAGATTATGGTGGTGGGTGTAAGGTGGACATTGGAGGAGGAAGATTTCAACTAAACCAGGAAACAGCAGCACAAGCGATACATCAAATTGATAAGTCATGTTCCTTGTGGTGATTTGTTGTTATGTTACCAAACTTAGGCTTTAAGCGTTATATTCATTTTACAATATTTAGCTTAGGTTCAAATAACCATGTGTTTCTCCTTGTGTTTTTGTAGCCGATCTCTGCGCGGTTTTTATGCATGTTTTCGATGTGTTTTCATATTTCATGCTTTTTTTGTAGGAGGAAGAAATTGGTTGTTAAACACAAAACACTGACAAAAACACACCAAAAAAGTATGTACTTGCATTTTTCATGCGTTCCCATTGAAGTCTATAGGGCCATAAATGCACTATGCTACACCAACGGAAGCACCTGCACTTTAAAAAAAATCTAACTGTACAATGTTGCACTGATGTGAATGGGCACATAGAGAATAATGTGATTTCCACAGTCATGCGATAGTAGACGTAGGAGAAATCGAAGTGTGGACTTTAGTGCTATTTGTGGGAGCCATTTATGATTAACTTTAGTTATAGTTTCCAAAAACTTTAGAAATGTTTACCATCTACACAACTTGCAAAACATGCAAAAGAATACAGAAACATTTACCATAATTATGCAAGCAATTGTTCCTCTTTGAAGATAGTCAAGGTTTAAATTGTTTATTTTCCAGATAAAGTTTTAGTGATTAATGTAATGCAGATCGTTTTGGTTACTTTGGTGAGACTTATGAGTAAGGTGAATATGAAATTTGCTAATTTAGAAGATGCTTACATAATACAGCTGGTGAAAACCCTGCTATATATACTGGCTGCTTCCCAGAAACAGTTTAGATGTTTAGATGGTTTACATAGCTAATTGTAGTGCTGGAAACAGTATTTCCTCTGTTCTATTTTAGGAGTACAGTTCATATAGCTCCTTAGCTATCAATGACAAGTTCAAGACACGTTTCCTTCAAGAAGGTAACCACTGCACGGGTCCCCTTTCAAAACACCAATGGAAATTCTGTACTGAATTTAAGAATGAAACTTGACCTATGTACCTTAATTTGTAATTGAGTCTAAAGATAAACCAAGGGGAATTACTGCTTTTATCCATCTGTCAGTTTAAGGGCACAGTAGTATTATGTTGAACGTTTCTCTTTTTTTTTTTTAAGGCAAGTTACCTCCAAAGCACAACAAATTTAATACATGAAGCTTATAACTCTTTGCTTTTGCAGGGAAGCCAAAGCAAAAGCTAAAAATGAAAAAGGTGTTAATTAACTGAAGGCAAATCATTCACTTTGTCGGGAAATATCCCCTTGGTTTAGTGATTGTGGTGAAATTCACCCAATCAAGTGCAACAAAAATAGAAAAATCTGAATTTTTGCTTGAATATGATAGGAAGATGTATGTCAGCAGAGTGTCACTTCATTCAGCCTATTTGACTTTAGTAAATAAACCCCCCAAAAAATGTAATGTCTTGCAACACAAGTATCAACTAAACCTTTTGGCAAGTGCATTGCATTACCCATTAAGCTGTAATGCTTTCATTAGCTATGACCATGTCTTCTACTGACAGGGTTATTTATTAGATCAAGACAAAGTGCATTGTGTGTGTAAGAAAAAAATATTAAACATCTTCTACTCGTCTTCAAGCAGGCAAACTGCAGTCAAAAATATATATTTTTTTCTCTTTTAAAATTGAAAAAGGATTTTTGAGAGTTCCAGCTCATTCATCACACTTGAAATGCTGCCATGTTTTCCTGTGGTATTACCCACTCTGCCAAAACATCTTTTTTCTATTTAGATGCCTTCTTCATTATAAATTTTCATTGAATTTGTGAGCTTCTCCAAATTTGGAACTCATCATGTTTTTCTGTGGTGTTGATGTACCTTGTCAAAGAGATATATTTTATGAAGCGATTTGTTCTTCTGTCTTTTAAATCACTGTTCTGCCGGTCTCTATAGTTGAACTTCAATACCATGCATGTTGTTAAACCGTGTAAAAAGATCTTTCTTCTTCCTGAATAGATTTCTATTTTTTCCATATTTATTCAGAAGTAAATTAAAAAAAATTAAAGTCCTATATGAGGAACTTTGCCTGCAGTCTTCCTTCCTGCAGTGTGTTCCCAAATACAGTTATTTCTTCTGTTCCAAAACGAAAACAGTCAAAATATTATTTTTCTGAATATTATGAACTGTTCAGCTTTGTGTGGGAGCAAAGTAAAACATGCAGTTTAGGAATTTTAATAGTGTGTACTGACCCTATGTTCCCAGGATGGTACTTCCAGGGGTATGATTACCCCCTACCTACAGAGGATCTCCCTTATAACAGATCAACAAGTTATACTATTACCCACTCTGTAGCCTCAAATATATATACAAAAACCTACTGCCCCTACACACACTGATCTTCACACCCCAAAAAAACACCTCCAACCACCCACAAGTTTTCTACTCTACTGTAAAATGCTAATAAATACTTATTACAATGTATCCAAGTTTACTTTCTACTAAAAAGTTTGGTATCTGCAATCATGTATAAATACAAGTATCCATATAAAAGTATGCATAAAATACATATTTATGCATATAACAATTATGAATATAGTAAAGTATATAACATATCCAGCATGTATATAAAAGTTCATGTACTTATACCAAGCACAAGGCTTAAAGTAATTGTAAATGATCACCTTGTATAAAAAAACATTTTGTTTAAAACTCAAAAAATGGGCTGGTCAAAATTCTTGGCACCCTTTCAAAATTGTGGATAAATAAGATTGTTTCAAGCATGTGATGCTCCTTTAAACTCACCTGGGGCAAGTAACAGGTGTGGGCAATATAAAAATCACACCTGAAAGCAGATAAAAAGGAGAGAAGTTCACTTAGTCTTTGCATTGTGTGTCTGTGTGTGCCACACTAAGCATGGACAACAGAAAGGCCCCTTTCACACTGAGGCGTTGAAAAAACGCTCTAAAAACATAGGATTTTGTACCTCTATTTTACCGCGATTTTACCGCGATCGCGGTAAAAATGGCGCTAACGCGTATGCGTTTTTACCGCGATTTTACCGCGATTTTACCGCGTTCGCTCTAAATTTAGCGCGAACGCGGTAAAAATGCATAGGCGTCAGCGCTATTTTTTAACATAACGCTTATGCCTATGCGTTTTTACCGCGTTTTTACCACAAATCCCATTCATTTCAATGGGGATAGGCGTTTTTACAGCGCTATTTTATGCGCCCTAAAGTTGCTCTAAAAAAGCTGTTTGCAGGATTTTTTTCAACGCCCAGCCAGCAAAACGCCTCAATGTGAAAGCCCTCAGAGATTTCACATTGAGAATGCTGGGGCAGGATTATTTCAGGCGTTATTACAGCTCTATTTTTACCGCGAAAACGCGGTAAAAACGCCTCAGTGTGAAAGGGGCCAAAGAGGAGAAGAGAACTGTCTGAGGACTTGAGAACCAAAATTGTGGAAAAATATCAACAATCTGAAGGTTACAGGTCCATCTCCAGAGATCTAGATTTGCCTTTGTCCACAGTGCGCAACATTATCAAGAAGTTTGCAACCCCATGGCACTGTAGCTTATCTCTCTGGCAGAAGTGTATTTAGGTTTTGTGCTGCCCTAGGCCTGACTAAACTTGTGCACCCCCTAATTTGAATATGCCCCTCCACTTCCTGTTGAGGCCACATCCCTTTCTGTTTAAGACCCGCCCTGAAATTTTCGAGTGGGGAAACTAGTTCTGAGGGCCAGGGGGGGGCAATGAATTCCCTTAATTTGCATAGATTTCCTCTCACTTCCTGTTTGGCTATGGGGCAGAAAGTGAAGGGAAATCTCTGCAATGGGACAGGGATGGTAAAAAAAAAAAAACTGACAGGGGCTATAAACCCCCCCCCCCCTTACTCTATCCAGAATGAAAAAAAAAGTGTTGCCTATAGTTATACTTTAAGTACAAATTTCAGAATCAGAAAACATATAGCGCAGTGAGGAAGGTTTTTGCTCCAGGATGATAGGGCAGTCAAAATTAGAAGCAGCTTGCGTTACACTAACAGTGTAGCGCAAGCCGGAGGGGACTCTTTCCGTGCTGCCCCCCTGTAAAGTGCTGCCCTAGGCCTGGGCCTTGTTGGCCTAGGCCAGGATACAGCGTTGCTCTCTGGGCGTGGAAGAAAGAGAAAACTTGATGAAAGGTTGCAACGCAGGATAGTCCGGATGGCGGATAAGCAGCCCCAAACAAGTTCCAAAGAAATTCAAGCTGTCCTGCAGGCTTAGGAAGGGAGCATCAGTGTCAGCGCGAACTATCCATCGACATTTAAATGAAATGAAACGCCATGGCAGCAGACCCAGGAGGACCCCACTGCTGACACAGACACATAAAAAAGCAAGACTACAGTTTGCCAAAATGTACTTGAGTAAGCCAAAATCTTTCTGGGAAAACGTCTTGTGGACAGATGAGACTAAGGTAGAGCTTTTTGGTAAAGCACATCATTCTACTGTTTACCGAAAACGGAATGAGGCCTACAAAGAAAAGAACACAGTACCTACAGTGAAATATTGTGGAGGTTCAATGATGTTTTGGGGTTGTTTTGCTGCCTCTGGCACTGGGTGCCTTGAATGTGTGCAAGGCATCATGAAATCTGAGGATTAATAAAGGATTTTGGGTCGCACTGTAGAGCCCAGTGTCAGAAAGCTGGGTTTGCGTCCGAGATCTTGAATCTTCCAGCAGGACAATGACCCCAAACATATGTCAAAAAGCACCCAGAAATGGATGGCAACAAAGCGCTGGAGAGTTCTAAAGTGGCCAGCAATGAGTCCAAATCTAAATCCCATTGAACACCTGTGGAGAGATCTTAAAATTACTGTTGGGAAAAGGCGCCCTTCCAATAACAGAGACCTGGAGCAGTTTGCAAAGGAAAAGTGGTCCAAAATTCCGGGTGAGAGGTGTAAGAAAATTGATGGTTATAGGAAGTGACTGATTTCAGTTAATTTTTCCATAGGGTGTGCTACCAAATATTAAGTTAAGGGTGCCAAGAATTTTGACCAGCCCATTTTTGGAGTTTTGTGTGACATTATGTCCAATTTGCTTTTTTTCCTCCCTTTTTTTGTTTTGTTCCAATACACACAAAGGGAATAAGCATGTGTATAGCAAAACATGTGTTACTGCAATACTTTTCTGTGAGAAATACTTGATTTTCTGGAAAAATTTCTGGAGTGTCAACAATTTCAGCCATGACTGTATATCTATATATATATATATATATATATAGATATATCTATATATATATAAATAATAACTTTTTTTTTCCTTTTTTATAAGTGATCACAATACCTTCTGTTCTCAGCAAAAGAGCTGTGGGAAGGAGAAGCAGCAGCACCCTGAACTTTCTAGTGAGTGGCTGTGCAGGGGAGGTGTATCAGGACAAGTCTGATCATTGGAGGAGAGCAGTCTGAGTTTCCAGCACAGTTAGAGAAGTGACCACGGTGTGCTTCTCCTGCTTAGTGTGGTCAGTTTCTAATAGGAAAGCAAATGGACTAACAGGAACACTGGGGATTTCACACAAAGGAAGCAATACTGTATAAATAGTACATGGTACAGCAGGCCCGTATCAGGAATATGAAATGCTGGAGTAATAAACACTTTCGTTTTGTGCAGGGCATTGACTCTGTACAAAGGTGTGTAACTATGAGTCTTGAAGCTATTACTTTGATAACTCTGATCTGTTATTTTTGTTACAAGCATCCACCAGCCTGCACCATCTGAGCATTTTAGTCTAGATGTGCAAAGTTAGTAGAGACATATCCCAACAGACTAAAGGCTCTAATTAAAGCAAAAGGTGGTTCAACAAAATACTGACATAAGGGGGTGATCCTTTTTCCAACTCAGTGATTCTGTTTTTGATTTTTTTTTTTTCTAACATGTTGGTGTTATATCTTTCACTTGGATGTTATAAGTTGCACTTGTAAATACAGCTGGATAAAACAAAAATTGTGTCTGTTTTCATTTCAGGCTGCAAAGCAACACAATTTGATTATTTTAAAGGGGTGATTCTTTTCTTTACCCACTGTATGATATTTTGGGGTTATAAATGATTTTCAAGCAAATTATAAAGATTTTAACTGGTGTGCAAAAAATGTAAAAAATGCTTTAGAGGGGAAGTGATGAAATAACATGCCTGGGGGTTGCCCTGAACCTGCAATTGAAGTGGTTCATCTGTTTTCTGTATGTAACCTAATGCCATTTAAATTGCAATTAAATGACAGTTCTGGCTTCTTTATTCTGTTTTTAAATAAAGCGGCTGCAAATTGCCTTTAATTATATAAGATTCTTATCCTAGTTGAGGGTCTAGTGTACACTTCATTATTGAGTACTTTTATGCCCTACCTGTCCAGGCCAATTGTCAGCTTTCATTGCTGTTGCACTTTGAATGACAATGTCAAGCAACACTATGCCCAAACTAAATTTTTAGAATTTTGTTTACACAAATCGAGTTTTCTTTTGGTGACATGTAATCACCACTGGGTTTTTTATTTTTGTCTAAACAAACGGAAAAAATTGAGAAAACAGTAAATTTTGTAAAAAATTTGTTTTTCTTCGTTTCTGTAAAAAAAAAAAAAAAAATGTCTTTTGTGAAAATAACCCAAATCAGTGTATATTATTTAGTCTGTAGGAATGTTATAGAGTCCACAAGCTATGGTATATATCAGAAAATTGATCAATCCTGGTGTACTGATCTAATTTCTTGAGACCCAAAAATGCCGGGACAGTAGAAATACCCCCAAACTAACCTTTTTTGGAAATTAGACAGTCCAACGTATTAGTAGGAGGTATGGCATTTTTTTGTCATAATTTTTTGGAAAATTAAGATTTTTTTTTCTTTTTACATACTCTTACCAGTGCAATACCGGTGTGGCGGTGTGGCAGTGATCAGGGACATATATTTTTTTTAATTATAATTTTCTTTTACGATTTTTTTGTTAACACACTGTGACCAGAGCAATATAATGTTACCATAGTAACACTGTACTGCTCTGGGGAAGAAATCAGGATTTTTTTTGTGCAAGCTAAAATGTTGTTTTTTATTTTCCTTGCATGTCCCCCTCAGATCTACAGCGGCTGCACTTCCAAGTGCACTTTCAGTGCAATTTCAAGTGCACTTTGCACTTGTAGTTTGCACTTGTAGTGCAAAGTGGATTTGCCTTTAGTAAATAACCCACATGTTTTCTTATAGAAAACAGTGCATTACATTGCTATAAGCAAGCATTTTACTGAATGAAACGGATTCATTCAGTAAATTTTATTGTGATTAGCTGTGATTGGTCAAAGCTAATCACATGGTACAGATGGGCTGTGATTGACCCTGTCTGTACAATGTGATCAAATTGAGCAATCACAGCTAGAAACACAATGGTACACATTGGATGGCATGAAAGAAAGTCATACATTGTGTTCAACTGTCATGTGATCTGCTTTGCTTCGTCACAGAGGTCACATGGTACTAGCAGCGAGGCGGTACTCTGATCAGTCGTCAGCTATGTCCCATAGACACGGCCTTTGACAGATTGCGCCGCTGTGTGGCCCCGCGGCAGCACGATTGGCGCTTCCTGATGTATGACGTCCACTCAGGGTAATAAAACAATAACCGCCTGTCATTTGTCTATAGGCTGGGTGTTAAGTGGTTAATGGAGGTGCCACAGAAAATAAAAAGGTGTGGGGTCCCCCTTAAATGTAATTCCCCCTTCTAAACCATACTAAACCACATGCCCTCAACATGGTAAGAGTACCTTGCTATGTTCATGAGGATGAGGTCCTCTTCCCTGGACCAGTGGTTGTGGGGGTCTGTAGGTGGGGGGCCTATTAGAATCTTGAAGCCCTCTTAAAAAAAAGTTGCCCCAAGATACCACTTTCCCTCATGAATGACTGTAGGATACATAGTAGTACCTCTACTAATTCACAAAAAAAAGTAAGCAGTAAATAAAGGCACCTAATTTTGACAGGTTCTTCATTAAAGAATATTTAAAAATAAAAGTCCTATAATGTAGATCCATCTTCAGTCACGTTGTCTAGTGATGCAGATCCTCATCAAACATGATGAACGATGCCTAAATCCCGTTAAAACAAAAACTGCTGAGACCTGCACAACCCTTTTGCTGCTTTTTGCTACACTTGCTGACTAATAATTTCCCCACTGAAAGTTGTAATGGCCACAAAGGGGCAAAGGTAGTTTCTGAGGTCATTGCCAAAATATGAACATGGCCATATTTGGTCAGAGATGTCAGCAGTAGTGTATTTAGGTTTTGTGCTGCCCTAGGCCTGACTAAACTCATGCACCCCCTAATTTAAATATGACCCACCCCTTCTTGTCAAGGCCACACACCTTGCTGTTTAAGACCCACCCTGAAATTTTCCAGTGGGGACACTAGTTCTGAGGGCCTGGGGGGGGGCAATGGATTCCCTTAATTTGCTGAGATTTCCTCTCACTTCCTGTTTGAAGGGAAATCTCTGCAATGGGACAGGGATGGTAAAAAATAAACTGAGAGGGGCCATAACCCTCCCTTACTCTATCCAAAGTGAAAAAAAAAAGTGTTGCCTATAGTTCTACTTTAACCTCCCTGGCGGTATGATTCTGTCAGATTTTAGGTGCTGAAAGCGGTACAATTATTTTGCATGGAAATTTGGCGTTTTATATTGTAGGCCTGCAATTCTTAGGAATAACTCACTTAAATCTGTCCAAACAAGAGTCTAGTAAACATCCCGGGTATGATAAAGTTTGAAACACAAAATCATAAATTATAATATATCAAATAACTATAAATAATTATAACAAATAATAATATAATAATAATAATAATTATTCAATAATGTAATCAAATCAAAAACACTGAAATTTGCTCAGTTGCAGAATTGTCGCTGTCATTAGATTTAGTGTTTGATGTCGAATTTTCCCACAAATCGCTATCGCTCAATTCTGCAAGTGATTCTAATTTATTATCGCTGTTTTCTAGCTGGTCTAAAACCACATTTGACATAAAGGGACACTTTTTGGTTGCTATGGACAATCTCCAGTTTCCAGGCAGAAAAAAAAATATTTTTAAATATAAAAGTGCATGCAGGGCACTGGACAGACCACTAGTGACAAAGGGGATGTGTAATTTTTTTATACAGTACTGTAATCAGTAAAATTACAGTGTACTGTATGTGTTTTGTGTTTTTAATTTTTTGAATTTGACGCCGATCTCTGCCCCCGTGCGCCGCAACGTCGCAGTGAACGGAGCTCGGCACTCGGCAGTGTGAATTGAGTGAGGAGACAGCTCACACACACAGCAGAGAGACATCGCAGGATCCAGGGAACAAGGTAAGTAACTCTCCCTGTATCCTGCAATGCAGCCCGAGTCTGGCTCGGGGTTTTCGCTAATAGTACTGAAATTCCACCCCGAGCCAGACTCGGGAATACCGCCAGGGAGGTTAAGCACAAATTTCTGATCATTTTATGAAGAGGACTAAGAAGCTATAACCATGCCAATGGTACAGCAGAAAACATATAGCACAGTGATGAAGGTTTGTAGTCCAGGATGATAGGACAGTCAAAATTAGAAGCAGTGCCGCCCCCCCCATAGTTGCGGAATGCCGGCCGCCTGCATACTGGAAGCAGTGCGGCTGCTTTATGGGGACTAATTTGCCTCCCAGCCCAGTCCACTCCATAAGACTAGTGCTACACTAGCAGTGTAGCGCAAGCCGGTAGAGACTCTTTCCGTGCTGCCCCCCTGCAAAGTGCTGCCCTAGGTCTGGGCCTTGTCGGCCTAGGCCAGGATACAGCATTGGATGTCAGCCATCCATCCCAAACCCCTTTGTTTACATTTCAGCTGTTAGTGGGGAGTACCCAGCTGACAGTATCATCACCAAGGTGGATGAATTATAGTTGTTAGGAAGCCAGCAACTGTGGCTCTCTAACAACCAGGCGCCCTGGGGAGGTTGTTAGATTTAGAAATAGTAGCAATACTGCTGCTAAATATGATTTTTTCTTTCAGCTGGAGGTTTTGGGCTTGTTGAGTAGTCGCACTCTAAATTTGAACTTAACATGGCTTTTGCTGGGTGATATAATGTGAGGTTGATGTAATTTGCTATTATAGTATGATTATTTGCTGTAATGGCATAATAAAGTAGAATGTGTTATTGCAGTGTAATGTACAAGTTATTATGATTGTGTGGTAGTGACATATTAGGCTAAATTCACTAAAATGGGTAATTTCAATTGAATTTGCTATTTTATTCCATGATCATTTTCTCCTAAAATGATCAATTTACAATCATAAATGTAATATTCGTGTGGGTTATTTTTTTGAATGGGATAAACATTATTTCGAAGATCATTATTTTATCTCACATGTCATTGAGCTATAATACATGTATTACTTGTTATTACAATAGTTATTTATAGTCATACAAATGTCAGCTCTCATTGGTCATGGGGGAGGGCAAACATTATTTTCCATCTTAATTCAATGCAAGGCATCCAAATGCTGTCCAGAATCACATGTAAGCAACAGGTTTTCTGAACAGTGTTTTCAATGTTCATTGTACTTGCTGTTGCCAAGTGCCTAATTAAGTTGAGAAAGTTCCTGTTACCATATGTTTAAAAGGCCAGGGACAGAATCCAATGCAAGAATGCTTTACATGGCTAACCAGGCATAGTCTGGATTCATGTGACTGAACACATTATCATCAAAGCATCCTTGCCAGAACTTCTGAACACTGACACATCACACCTGTCATATGCTGCTTTGGAAACCTATGTGAAATTTAAGTCTCCCTAACAGACTTTCCAGGGAATTAGACATGCCAGCAATGCTCTAGCCTGTTTGCTTTGTCAGTATAAGGACAATAGAGGTCTGTCTAAGCCCTCCTTTTACCCTACAGGGTATAATACACTTTGTGAAGAAAGTTTACTGAACCAAAATATTCTGCATTCTAAAGGAATATGGGGTTCTGGTTCAAATTAGAAGAAATGCGCAAGTGTCATCTAAAATATGTTATATTTTATTTTAGTGTAATATTTTTATCAATAAGTTTTAGGGCCTGTGAATGTTTAAAAATATTTGCATGTTTATTCTCAACTAGTATTTTTTTTTATAATTTTTATACAGTATATAACAAAAAAACTGTGTGACAGTGAAGCCTAGTACACACGACCGAGAATCTCGTCAGGAAAAAATACATCGTTTTTCCCTGACGAAATTCTTGACAAGAATCTTGTCTGGGCCGAGTGTACACACGCTCCATTTGTTCTTTTGAATGGAACGAACGCGGTGACGTCACCGACTACAACGATCGTGCGCTCGTCACATTCGATGCTGTCGCCGCCATCTTGCTATACCCTACCTATGCCTAGGAAGCTACCGAGCATGCTTCAAAGTCATTTTGAGCATGCGCGGGTTTCCACGGCGACAGGTAAGCATACACACTCTCGGGTTTCTCGTCGGGAAACAGGCCAACGAGAATCCCGACAAGAAAATAGAGAGCAGGTTCTCTATTTTTCTCGTCGAGATTCTGGCCAGTTTTCTTGAAGAGAAACCTGAAAGCCTCGTACACACGCACGGTTTACTCGGCAAGAAATTTTCTTGCTGTTCTTGCCGAGAAAAACGGTCGTGTGTACGAGGCTTGAGAATCCTTGCCACTATATACACTGCCTTGAAAAAGTATTCACACCCCTTGAAATTTCCCACATTTTGTCATGTTACAACCAAAAATGTAAATGTATTTTATTGGGATTTTGTTGAGATTTTAGGTGATAGACAAACACAAAGTGGCACATTTGTGAAGTGGAAGGAAAATGATAAATGGTTTTCAAAGTTTTTTACAAATAAATATATTCAGCCACCCTGAGTCAATACTTTGTAGAACCATCTTTTTGCTGCAATTACAGCTGCAAGTCTTTTTGGGTATGTCTTTACTAGCTTTGCACATTTAGAGAGTGAAATTTTTGCCCATTCTTCTTTGCAAAATAGCCCAAGCTCTGTCAGATTGGATGGAGAGCGTCATTCTAACACATGAATATGCTTTGATCTAAACCATTCCATTGTAGCTCTGGCTGTATGTTTAGGGTTGTTGTTCTGCTGGAAGGTGAACCTCCGCCCCTGTCTCAAGTCTTTTGCAGACTCTAACAGGTTTTCTTCTAAGATTGCCCTGTATTTGGCTCTATCCATCTTCCCATCAACTCTGACCAGCTTCCCTGTCCCTGATGAAGAAAAGTACTGGATTGTGGCTACTAGATGGAGCTGATAATCATAGCAAAAAAAGTAGGTATTTTTCTTGTAAAATTTGTTTATTGGGTTTGAAATAAAGAGAAAACAATAGATACAATTGACAATAAATGATTACAAGAAATGGTATAATGTGTTAAGAGAGCATTAGAAACATAGAATCAGCTGATATATATTTTAAGATCCTGAGATAAATATATAAGGAATTGTTGAACCAGATTATAGTCAATCTAATCATGCAAAACTATTACATTTGAAGAAATATGTAAATATTATAGAATTTTATATTATTAGCGAAACTGGATAAAATAGAAACATAGACTATAGCTATAAAAGAGTAGTAAATTAGTAATAAATTGGCTCAAAAATATGAAGAGATAGGTGGGAGAGGGATCATATTTATATAAAATATTATATTATTAGAAGTAGAAGTAAATATCGTATTTATATATTCAAATATACCATTTTATATATTAAAATATATAAAGATATAAAAATGATAAAAAAGAAGAAAAACAGAATTAAAGGAAAAAGGACAAATTGTGGAATATAAAAGATAGAGAGTGAATAGAAACAAAAGGATAGGAAAGGAAGTACAGGATAGAGAGACTGACTGCTGGAATTGCTCTGGACTGGCTAAACTTCTTTCTAGGCAGAGGTCTACAGCCTGGCCACTACTTTAAAGGCTCGATGGAGTTAGATACCCTCTGCCCATCTATGCACCAGTATGTACACTGGTGCTCTCTGAGCTTTTTTTCATTATACTACCTAAGTTACAGCCTCAATAGTCCTGGAGGACATTACCCGTCGCTTCACACCAGCAGCCTCTATCCAGCAGCACACCCAGCTGTCGATCATATCCTGGCTGGTTGATCGTTACTGATCAACAGCCAATTAAAACTCTTCCCAGGTGTATGCTGCATCATGCAGCACACCCGATCGACTATTATGCTCCCGAAGAAGCGTTAATTCGCAAAACTAGTAGACCAACTCAAGACTATACCTGATACATCGGATCTTTGGCTTATGCCACTTGCTTCTATATGCTCACCGTTACATCAGCCTTGGTCTGCTGGTTTGGCATTTTCATCAAGATGGAATGTTTCTACGTCATACAATTTTGAAGCACTGTTAAAGCACTAGCCCTAACCCTGTATCTGAATACAAACAAACTGTTACTGTTTGAATGTTTATATATTTTTTCATACCATGTTGTTGAAAATAAAACCCTTAGTTTATAACAATATATACCCATGTGCCGCCTAAAGTCCATTCTCTTAGTTTACATATATTTCCCCTGTCATATCGGGCCGTTGGCACATTTATACATGTGCATCCACAGCTGTCACCCTGTGAGAATGCACGCTCTAGCAATTTCTTCAAAACAGGATAGAGAGAAGACTCCGGGATTATTACATATAAAGGGGTAGAGATAATATTGAGATAAAGTTTTTAGAATATTACTGGCTTTCAATATCTTACCAAGGTCTCAGTAAAGAATTGTCAGGGTTAAATGGGATAGAATAAGACACCCAAGGGTTCCATATTTTTTCATATAGATCTATGGAATCATTGGTTATGGCTTCTGATTTTGAATGGAGCATGGCTTGGTGTATTCGATTTCTAGTTTCAGAAACCAGAAGCGTAGCTGTTTTCCAAGCTTTAGTGATGGTTTGTTTTGCGGCTGTGGTGATTTGTAGTAATAACTTAAATTGAGTATAAGAGATAAGTTTTAAATTTAGAAGTGCGATAGTCGGATCAGGAGTAATGGGTTTCTTAAAAACAGTTGAAAGCATGAGCAAAATTTCTTTCCAATAATTTTTTGCAACAGGACACTCCCAAAAAATATGTAAATGCGTTCCCGGATCACCACAGCCATGAAAACAGAGCAGGGAATAATGGGGAGCAAATTTTGCAATTCTAACAGGAACCAGATACCAGTGCATGAAAACTTTATCATTTGTTTCCAGAGCAAGTATATTTTGGGAAGACATTTTAGTATTAGACCATACTTTACTCCAGGTAGATGTATCTATATTGGAACCAAGTTTGCTCACCCATTTTTCAGCATACGAAGATAATTTTGCAGTAAGCTTAGTATTTAGTTGGCTATACAGTATTGAGATGAGCCCTTTTGAGTGAGGATCTTATTTACATATTTGTTTGAACTGCGTCATATCACTCAAATTATTAATATCTTGTATGTATGGTGCAAAGAAGTTTTTGATCTGTAAGTAGCGAAAAATTTCTGAAGTTGGAAGTTTATGACTTTCACATATTTCAGAAAATGTTTTAAATGAAGTAGAAGATACAAAGTCACAGCATTGTGTTAGACCAGCAGAAGTCCATTTTGTAAAAGTTCTAGGAAATGTGAGGGCCGGGTAAAACTTTGAGTTTCTCATAAAAGATATAAGGGGTAAATGTGGGGATTGTAAGCCCTGGGTTGTTTTGAATCTTTCCCAAATGGAAATTGTATGTTTAGTTATCTTATTATCAATTATTTTTTGATTAGAAGAGGTGGACCATATAAGGTTTGGTACAGAGATTGGATCGCTATCAATGGTTTCAATTGCTACCCATAGTGGAATTTCATGGCTTCAGTGGTACTTGGGAATATTTGCTATTTGAGCAGCATGAAAATAAGTGGAAAAGTTTGGGAAACCTAAACCTCCTTTAAGTTTAGGGAGATATAGGGTGTGAGAAGAAATTCGTAATTTTAGAGAGTTCCATATAAGTGATTGTGTTTTACGTTGTAAGTTTCTGAGGAAGTAGGCTGGAATAGGTATGGGTAAAACTCTAAAGAGATATAAAATTTTTGGTAATATAGTCATTTTTCATAACATTTATTTTACCTAACTATGATAAGGGCAGAGTGGACCATTGTTTCAGATCATTTTAAATTTTTCATAACAGTGTGGGGTAGTTGGCAGAAAAAATGTCCTTTAGATCAGGGGTAAGTGCAATACCTAGATATGTGAGGTGTGACGATGACCATGTAAAAGGTAGGGATATCTTCGCTTGTTGTAGTATATCTGGGGGTAAAAAATGTTTAAAGCTATGGATTTTTGTGTGTTTACCGTTAATCCAGATATATGGGCAAAAATATCTAGTTTGTTTATAATGTTGGGAGCTGTAATATGGGGGGAGGACATGAAAATTAAATGTCTTCAGCAAAAAAGCAGAGTTTATGATGGTAGCCGGCCAATTCTATACCTTTAATTGATGGATCTGTTCTAATAGCTTGATCAAGGGGTTCAATGAGTAAGGCGATTAAAGTGGGGAAAGGGGACATCCCTGGCTAGAGTCTCTGTTGATATCGAACATGGCTAATTTATATCATGCATATTTAATGTATGCCTTTGGTTTATTATATAAAGATGTGACCCAGCTAAGGAAATGTGGGCCAAAGCCCCATTTTTGTAAAGTGAAGTTTAGGTAGGGCCATGTTACTGTGTCAAAAGCTTTTTTGATGCCTAGTGACAGGAGACACATAGGAATTCTTTTTTTTTTGGCTGCTTGAATCAGCAACATGGCCCTACGAACATTATCTGTTGCTTGGTGCAAAGGGATAAAACCAACCTGATCATTACTTATTAAGGAACCTATTATGTTATTCAAATGAGTCGCTTTCACTTTCACTAGTAATTTTATATCTAGATTTAAAAGCGATATAGGTCTAAAATTAGCACAGGATGAGTCATCAGACTGTGGTTTAGGAATCATTGATATAATTGCCGTAAGAGTTTCAGATCAGAATGATTGGTTGTTGATGATGGAATTGAATGCTTCTATCAGCATGGGGGTTAATAAATGAGAGGTCCCGGACGCTTGTTAGGTTTAAGGGATTTAATTGCTTGCTCAATTTCAAAGGGAGTGATGGGGCTTCCAAGGCTTTCATATTTATTCTGGGATAGGGTAGGGAGTTTTATTTGTGAAAAGAATGTTTCTGCTGAAGATTGGTCAAAAGAGCCTCCTTTTTTTATTAGGAGGTGAGGTGTTTATGGAAGGTATGAAGGATCTTAACTGGATTACTAGTATATTTGTCGTGAGAGGTTTTCAGTCGAATAGGCTTAATTGGTTGTTTCATTTTTTTAGTGCACGTGCAAGAAGGGTGCCAGGTTTATTGGCATGGAAGTAATATTTTTGTTTGGATTTACGAAGAGTTTTGTCCACTGATTCTGATAAAAATAGGTCTAGACTTAAGCTAGCTTTCTCAAGTTGTGTTTTATTCTGTGGTGTAGGGTTAGATTGGAAATTATTATGGCAATTATTAATTTCAGTTTCAAGTTTTTGTTGTAGTTTTTTCTTTTCTTTCTTTTGATATGATGCTTGACGTAAGCAATACCCTCTAAGGACAGGCTTATGTTCTTCCCATAATGTTAATGGGGATATATCTGAGGATTTATTATTTTGCAGGTATTCTTTTAGGGCAATTTCTAGGTCTAGATAGTGTGAAGGGTGTGATAAGAGTGAGTTGTTTATTTGCCATGTTGAGTCTTGTGTTTTTGGAAGTAGGGAGTTAAAGGTGGAAATTATAGCACAGTGATCTGTCCATGTGTAGGGTTTGATATATGAGGCGAGTAATTCTGGGGACATACATATAGAAATTAAAATATGATCAATACGGGAAAAGGATCTGTGAGGGTGAGAATAAAAGGAGTATTGATGTTTGGATGGGTTAATTTCACGCCAGGAGTCTATTAATGAATGTTGTTGAAGGAGTCTCTGAAACAATCTAGATTGAGAATTAGATGTAGGGGGTGTTGGTGATTTATCTAGGTATGGATATATTGTTTGGTTGGAATCTCCACAAATCAATAGTGTGCCTACTTTATGTGTATCAATAACTTGAAACAGGTGGGATACAAATGATGTTGGTCTTTTGTTAGGTGCATAATAGGGATGAGCTTCGTGTTCGAGTCGAACATACGTTCGACTCGAACATCGGCTGTTCGAAAAAAACATTTTTTCTAGGGACAGAAAACTATAGGTAGGAAGAGTGTCAGTTTCTTTCACTGTGATAATCCTTGTTTCTAGGGACAGGGAAGGACAGTGAGGGAAATTCTCCTTGTGCTATAGTGTGCTTTAAAAAAACATTTTTTCTAGGGACAGAAAACTATAGGTAGGAAGAGTGTCAGTTTCTTTCACTGTGATAATCCTTGTTTCTAGGGACAGGGAAGGACAGTGAGGGAAATTCTCCTTGTGCTATAGTGTGCTTTAAAAAAACATTTTTTCTAGGGACAGAAAACTATAGGTAGGAAGAGTGTCAGTTTCTTTCACTGTGATAATCCTTGTTTCTAGGGACAGGGAAGGAAAGTGAGGGAAATTCTCCTTGTGCTATAGTGTGCTTTAAAAAAACATTTTTTCTAGGGACAGAAAACTATAGGTAGGAAGAGTGTCAGTTTCTTTCACTGTGATAATCCTTGTTTCTAGGGACAGGGAAGGACAGTGAGGGAAATTCTCCTTGTGCTATAGTGTGCTTTAAAAAAACATTTTTTCTAGGGACAGAAAACTATAGGTAGGGAGAGTGTCAGTGTGTTTTACTGTGCGAATCCTTGTTTCTAGGGACAGGGAAGGAAAGTGAGGGAAATTCTCCTTGTGCTATAGTGTGCTTTAAAAAAACATTTTTTCTAGGGACAGAAAACTATAGGTAGGAAGAGTGTCAGTTTCTTTCACTGTGATAATCCTTTTTTCTGGGAACAGGGAAGGACAGTGAGGGAAATTCTCCTTGTGCTATAGTGTGCTTTAAAAAAACATTTTTTCTAGGGACAGAAAACTATAGGTAGGAAGAGTGTCAGTTTCTTTCACTGTGATAATCCTTGTTTCTAGGGACAGGGAAGGACAGTGAGGGAAATTATCCTTGTGCTATAGTGTGCTTTAAAAAAACATTTTTTCTAGGGACAGAAAACTATAGGTAGGAAGAGTGTCAGTTTCTTTCACTGTGATAATCCTTGTTTCTAGGGACAGGGAAGGAAAGTGAGGGAAATTCTCCTTGTGCTATAGTGTGCTTTAAAAAAACATTTTTTCTAGGGACAGAAAACTATAGGTAGGAAGAGTGTCAGTTTCTTTCACTGTGATAATCCTTGTTTCTAGGGACAGGGAAGGACAGTGAGGGAAATTCTCCTTGTGCTATAGTGTGCTTTAAAAAAACATTTTTTCTAGGGACAGAAAACTATAGGTAGGGAGAGTGTCAGTGTGTTTTACTGTGTGAATCCTTGTTTCTAGGGACAGGGAAGGAAAGTGAGGGAAATTCTCCTTGTGCTATAGTGTGCTTTAAAAAAACATTTTTTCTAGGGACAGAAAACTATAGGTAGGAAGAGTGTCAGTTTCTTTCACTGTGATAATCCTTTTTTCTGGGAACAGGGAAGGACAGTGAGGGAAATTCTCCTTGTGCTATAGTGTGCTTTAAAAAAACATTTTTTCTAGGGACAGAAAACTATAGGTAGGAAGAGTGTCAGTTTCTTTCACTGTGATAATCCTTGTTTCTAGGGACAGGGAAGGACAGTGAGGGAAATTCTCCTTGTGCTATAGTGTGCTTTAAAAAAACATTTTTTCTAGGGACAGAAAACTATAGGTAGGAAGAGTGTCAGTTTCTTTCACTGTGATAATCCTTGTTTCTAGGGACAGGGAAGGACAGTGAGGGAAATTCTCCTTGTGCTATAGTGTGCTTTAAAAAAACATTTTTTCTAGGGACAGAAAACTATAGGTAGGGAGAGTGTCAGTGTGTTTTACTGTGCGAATCCTTGTTTCTAGGGACAGGGAAGGAAAGTGAGGGAAATTCTCCTTGTGCTATAGTGTGCTTTAAAAAAACATTTTTTCTAGGGACAGAAAACTATAGGTAGGAAGAGTGTCAGTTTCTTTCACTGTGATAATCCTTTTTTCTGGGAACAGGGAAGGACAGTGAGGGAAATTCTCCTTGTGCTATAGTGTGCTTTAAAAAAACATTTTTTCTAGGGACAGAAAACTATAGGTAGGAAGAGTGTCAGTTTCTTTCACTGTGATAATCCTTTTTTCTGGGAACAGGGAAGGACAGTGAGGGAAATTCTCCTTGTGCTATAGTGTACTTTAAAAAAACATTTTTTCTAGGGACAGAAAACTATAGGTAGGAAGAGTGTCAGTTTCTTTCACTGTGATAATCCTTGTTTCTAGGGACAGGGAAGGACAGTGAGGGAAATTCTCCTTGTGCTATAGTGTGCTTTAAAAAAACATTTTTTCTAGGGACAGAAAACTATAGGTAGGAAGAGTGTCAGTTTCTTTCACTGTGATAATCCTTGTTTCTAGGGACAGGGAAGGACAGTGAGGGAAATTCTCCTTGTGCTATAGTGTGCTTTAAAAAAACATTTTTTCTAGGGACAGAAAACTATAGGTAGGAAGAGTGTCAGTTTCTTTCACTGTGATAATCCTTGTTTCTAGGGACAGGGAAGGACAGTGAGGGAAATTCTCCTTGTGCTATAGTGTGCTTTAAAAAACATTTTTTCTAGGGACAGAAAACTATAGGTAGGAAGAGTGTCAGTTTCTTTCACTGTGATAATCCTTGTTTCTAGGGACAGGGAAGGAAAGTGAGGGAAATTCTCCTTGTGCTATAGTGTGCTTTAAAAAAACATTTTTTCTAGGGACAGAAAACTATAGGTAGGAAGAGTGTCAGTTTCTTTCACTGTGATAATCCTTGTTTCTAGGGACAGGGAAGGACAGTGAGGGAAATTCTCCTTGTGCTATAGTGTGCTTTAAAAAAACATTTTTTCTAGGGACAGAAAACTATAGGTAGGAAGAGTGTCAGTTTCTTTCACTGTGATAATCCTTTTTTCTGGGAACAGGGAAGGACAGTGAGGGAAATTCTCCTTGTGCTATAGTGTACTTTAAAAAAACATTTTTTCTAGGGACAGAAAACTATAGGTAGGAAGAGTGTCAGTTTCTTTCACTGTGATAATCCTTGTTTCTAGGGACAGGGAAGGACAGTGAGGGAAATTCTCCTTGTGCTATAGTGTGCTTTAAAAAAACATTTTTTCTAGGGACAGAAAACTATAGGTAGGAAGAGTGTCAGTTTCTTTCACTGTGATAATCCTTGTTTCTAGGGACAGGGAAGGACAGTGAGGGAAATTCTCCTTGTGCTATAGTGTGCTTTAAAAAAACATTTTTTCTAGGGACAGAAAACTATAGGTAGGAAGAGTGTCAGTTTCTTTCACTGTGATAATCCTTGTTTCTAGGGACAGGGAAGGACAGTGAGGGAAATTCTCCTTGTGCTATAGTGTGCTTTAAAAAACATTTTTTCTAGGGACAGAAAACTATAGGTAGGAAGAGTGTCAGTTTCTTTCACTGTGATAATCCTTGTTTCTAGGGACAGGGAAGGAAAGTGAGGGAAATTCTCCTTGTGCTATAGTGTGCTTTAAAAAAACATTTTTTCTAGGGACAGAAAACTATAGGTAGGAAGAGTGTCAGTTTCTTTCACTGTGATAATCCTTGTTTCTAGGGACAGGGAAGGACAGTGAGGGAAATTCTCCTTGTGCTATAGTGTGCTTTAAAAAAACATTTTTTCTAGGGACAGAAAACTATAGGTAGGAAGAGTGTCAGTTTCTTTCACTGTGATAATCCTTTTTTCTAGGGACAGGGAAGGACAGTGAGGGAAATTCTCCTTGTGCTATAGTGTGCTTTAAAAAAACATTTTTTCTAGGGACAGAAAACTATAGGTAGGAAGAGTGTCAGTTTCTTTCACTGTGATAATCCTTGTTTCTAGGGACAGGGAAGGACAGTGAGGGAAATTCTCCTTGTGCTATAGTGTGCTTTAAAAAAACATTTTTTCTAGGGACAGAAAACTATAGGTAGGAAGAGTGTCAGTTTCTTTCACTGTGATAATCCTTGTTTCTAGGGACAGGGAAGGACAGTGAGGGAAATTCTCCTTGTGCTATAGTGTGCTAAAGCATTCCTCATCAACCATCTTTGAAATCCTTGTTTTTTGGACAGTCAGGGAAATTGTCGTTGTGCTATTCTGTGCAAAAGCAATCATCCTCAACCATATTTAGTAATCCTTAAGTAAAGGGACAGAGAAGGACACCTGAAGGTAGCCCTTATTGCTTTTTTCCCATCTCCCTGCAGGCCATCTATTAGAATGTCTGGAAGGCAAACAAGGAGAGGCAGACAGTCAGGAGGCAATAAAAGAGGGCAAGCAGGCTCTGTGTCTGGGGGCAACAGTGCTGGTCGTGGACGCGGTGCATTGTCATCAGCACATGGCCATGGGACACGCTTGTCCTTCTTTTCGGCAGCTGGACATGTTGAGCCACATCATGCCGAAGACTTGGTAGAGTGGATGACCAAGCCCTCCTCCTCCTCCTCATCCTCTCTCACCCAGGCTCAGGGTACTGGCAAAGCAGCTGCCAAAGCGTCCTCTTCCCTGGTATCAATGTCAGACTCATCATCAGTCACTCCTTCCCTAGACCCACCATGTCCTCCTCCTGAGGAGTCCCCCGAACTGTTTGAGCACAGTGTTGGGTACATGCTCCAGAAGGATGCCCAGCGTTTCGAAGGGTCTGATGATGAAACCCAGCTACAGGAAGGCAGTAGCGTGAGAGCAGACAGAGGGGATGCTCAAGAAGGACACCAATCTGGCAGTCATGTTCCAGCAGCTGCAGCATACTGCCAGATTGGCTCCAGTGATGAGGAGGGAGGGGATGATGAGGTCACTGACTCCACGTGGGTGCCTAATAGGAGAGAGGAGGAGGAGGAGGATAAGGAGGAGGCACATCTCCAACGAGGCAGGATGCCCTTTGGTGGCCAGCGTAAGGGCAGTACACCGACGGAATCACACCGCAGAGCTCCGCCTGTGCAGGGCGCTGCCTCTGCTCGTCATTCAAAAAGTTCTTTGGTGTGGGCCTTTTTTGAGGCTAGTGCATCAGATCGCACAGCTGCTGTTTGCAACATATGTCTCAAGCGTATATCGCGTGGCCAAAACATCAGCCGCTTGGGTACCACATGCCTGACCAGACATATGTTGACCTGCCATGCAGCTCGTTGGCAAGCCTACCTCAAAGACCCACACCAAAGAACAAAGCGGACCTCTCCTTGCACCGCATCAGCTGGGATCTCCAACCCCACTATAACTTCAGTCCTCTCTGAAACATGCACTGAGAGGAATGAAGGTGTAGAATTAGGTGTGTCACAGCCAAGTACTTGCGGCCACTCTGCTAGCAGTACACCGACGTCCGATTCTAGCAGGCAAATTTCCCTGCCCCAGCTGCTGGACCATCGAAAGAAGTTCACTCCCAGCCATCCACATGCCCAGCGGTTGAATGCTAGCTTGGCTAAATTGCTAGCGCTTCAACTGCTGCCTTTTCAGTTGGTAGACTCGGCCCCCTTCCGTGAGTTTGTGCAATGTGCGGTTCCTCAGTGGCAGGTTCCCAAACGCCACTTTTTCTCACGGAAGGCTATTCCGGCTCTCTACCGGCATGTGGAAGGCAATGTCTTGGCCTCGCTGGACAGGGCGGTCAGCGGTAAGGTGCATATTACCGCTGACTCATGGTCCAGCAGGCATGGACAGGGACGTTACCTTTCTTTCACGGCCCATTGGGTCACTCTTTTGGCAGCTGGGAAGGATGCAGGACAAGGTGCAGTAGTGTTGGAGGTTGTTCCACCGCCACGCCTCCAAAATGCTACTACTGGTTGTGACACACCTCTCTCCTCCACCCCCTCCTCTTCTTCTTCCTCCATGGCCTCTTCCTGTGGTTTGTCCTATGAACCAGCGGTGCTCCGTAGCCGTTCAAGGGGCTACGCAAGTACGCAGGCAAAAAGATGCCATGCCGTGCTTGCGCTGGTGTGTTTGGGGGACAGAAGCCACACTGGGGCAGAGGTCCTGTCTGCTCTGCAGGGCCAGGCCGAGAGGTGGTTGACGCCACGCCAGCTTAAGCCAGGAATGGTGGTTTGCGACAATGGCACCAACCTCCTCTCCGCCCTCCGACAGGGACAACTGACCCATGTGCCCTGTGTGGCTCACGTCCTTAACCTGGTGGTGCAGCGGTTCTTGGGCAGGTACCTGGGCTTACAGGATGTCCTGAGGCAGGCCAGGAAAGTCTGTGTGCATTTCCGCAGATCTTATAATGCCAGTGCTCGCCTGGCTGAGCTGCAAAAGGAGTTGAACCTGCCCAAGAACCGCCTTATATGTGACATGCCCACCAGGTGGAACTCAACGTTGGCCATGCTGCAGCGGCTGCACACGCAGCAGAGGGCCATCAATGAGTACCTGTGCGACTACGGCACCAGGACAGGGTTAGGGGAGCTTGGGTTTTTTTCTCCACGCCAGTGGGGCATGATCAGGGATGCATGCACTGTCCTGGCACCATTTGAGGAGGCCACGAGGATGGTGAGCAGTGACAGTGCATGCATCAGTGACACTGTACCTCTTGTCCACCTGTTGGAGCACACGCTGCGTGGAATAATGGACAGGGCACTTGAGGCAGAACAGAGGCAGGAAGAAGAGGACTTCCTTGCCTCTCAAGGCCCCCTTTACCCAGACAGTGTTCCTTCTGTCCCACCCATCGCACAGGAAGGTGGAGGAGGAGGAGGAGGAGGAGGATTGTGTCAGCATGGAGGTGGAGGCTGGCACTCAGCATCATCAGCAGCAGTCTTTTAGGGATGATTTACAGTCCCAAGAAACCAGTGGACTTGTACGTGGCTGGGAGGAGGTGGCTGCGGATCATGTCGTCCTTAGTGACCCAGAGGACTCCGGAGCGAATGCCTCAGCAAACCTACGCTGCATGGCCTCCCTGATCCTGCAAAGTCTGCGGAAGGATCCTCGTATTCTTCGGATCAAGGAGAGGGACCATTACTGGCTGGCCACTCTCCTTGATCCACGGTACAAGGGTAAGGTTGCGGACCTTATGTTACCGTCGCAGAGGGAGCAGAGGATGAGACAACTCCGGGAGGCCTTGCAGAAAGGTCTGTGCAACGCGTTCCCAGAGACTGGGAGGTTACAAACTCCTGGTCCTGGACAACGAGTTGCTGAGGCTTCGGCCAGTCAAAGAAGGAGCGGTGGGGAAGGTGGCCGTCTGACCGATGCGTTCAGACAATTCTTTAGTCCGCAGCCCCAAAGTATGATCGGTTCCAGCAACCATCGCCAGCGTCTGATAAACATGGTGCAGGAATATCTAGGGGCAAGGTCAGACTTGGACACCTTCCCCACCAAAAATCCTCTGGCTTACTGGGTCTTGAGGATGGATCACTGGCCAGAGCTTGCACAGTATGCAATTGAGCTACTGGCCTGTCCTGCATCCAGCGTTCTTTCGGAACGCACATTCAGTGCTGATGGAGGATTTGTCACGGATCACAGGGTGCGCCTGTCCACCGACTCGGTTGATCGACTGACTTTCATCAAGATGAACCAGTCTTGGATCACCACCAGCTACCACGCACCTGATGCTGATATAACAGACTAATTGATTTTAACATGTCACATCCCTTCAAGACTGATGCTGATGCTGAGTGCCTGTGCTGTTATGTTGACTGGCTATCCTCCTCCTCCGAGTCCTCAATGATACGATTGATGATGATAGCTTGGAAGATCATTTTTGTTTATGGGTGCCGCCACCAGTGGCTAAGGCCCAATTTTTCAGCCCCTGTTTTACAGGGGCGTGTAATTACAATTTTTTTAGCAATAATTTGCCATAGGGCTCATTGCTGTGCTCCAAGTACAGTATCTGTGAGGGATTGTAGTGTTGTGCCACCAGTGCCTAAGGCCCAATTTTTCAGCCCCTGTTCAACAGGGGCATGTAATTACAATTCTTGATCTAATAATTCACAGCAGGGCCCATTGCTGCACCCACCAAGAGTAACTCTGAGGGCTTACAGTGTTGTGGCAACGCCACCACCACCACCACCACGAAAGGCCCAATTTTTCAGCCCCTGTTCAAAAGGGGCATGTAATTACAATTCTTGATCTAATAATTCACAGCAGGGCCCATTCCTGCACCCACCAAGAGTAACTCTGAGGGCTTACAGTGTTGTGGCAACGCCACCACCACCACCACCACGAAAGGCCCAATTTTTCAGCCCCTGTTCAAAAGGGGCATGTAATTACAATTCTTGATCTAATAATTCACAGCAGGGCCCATTCCTGCACCCACCAAGAGTAACTCTGAGGGCTTACAGTGTTGTGGCAACACCACCACCACCACCACCACCACGAAAGGCCCAATTTTTCAGCCCCTGTTCAACAGGGGCATGCAATTACAATTCTTGATCTAATAATTCACAGCAGGGCCCATTGCTGCACCCACCAAGAGTAACTGTCAGGGCTTACAGTGTTGTGGCACCAGCACCACCATCAAAGGCCCAATTTTTACTACCACTGTTCAACAATTATATGTAATTAAAATTCCTGATATAATAGTTGACAGCAGGGCGTTCCAGCACCAACCAAGAGTAACTGTGAGTGCTTACAGTGTTGTGCCAACACCAACAACTAAGGGGCCTATTTCTGCAGAGTATATACGGCAGCTCCCTACTTTCAAACATCCAACTTACAAACGACTCCTACTTGCAAACGCAAGAAGACAACAGGAAGTGAGAGGAAATCTACCCCTTGGAAGGAAAATTCTCTCCTGTAAGAATTAATATGGGAGAAAGGTGTCTCCTCTGTACTGATGCTTTATCACCAATCCTTGTTTCAAGAAAAACACCACATTTCAAAAACAGTTGTTATTGGGACGGAAAGTGAGGTGAAATGTTCTGAACAGGGGCACAGACAGCAAAACAAATGTTACAGGGGTGATAACCCTTACCTATGTTTTCCAAAAAGTTTAAAAATTGATTTTTGGGCTGGAGCTACACTTAAACAATGTACCTGTTCAAAATTACAAACAGATTCTACATAAGAACAAACCTACAGTCCCTGTCTTGTATGCACCGCCTGTATACGGCTGTTCAGAGTATATAGGGCCTTTTTTTTTATGTGCGGGGTTCCCCTTAATATCCATACAAGACCCAAAGGGGCTGGTAATGGGCTGGGGTGGGGGGGGGGGGTCATGGGGTAGCTATGCCATTTTTCTTAAAGATTTTCATCCATATTACCGGGACCATACATTACATTAAAGCCGCAAGCAGTTTTAAATGGCTTTTTTTCCTTTAGAAGTGTCATTTTGTGCAGGGACAGTTCTAAACACGGGAAACACGTGGCACTTCACAGGCATACTTTAGACACCCCCCAGGTACGATATTTAAAGGAATATTTGACTTTTTTTTTTCACTTTATGCATCATTAAAATGACTGCTCCCGAAAAACGACCGTTTTTAAAACTTCTTTTTGCATTGATACATGTCCCCTGGTGCACAACCCGGGTTCCCAAACCCTTTTTAGGACAATAACATGCATAATAGTTGTTATAATTAGCACTTTAGAATTCGAACGTTCGCATCCATTGTATTTAATAGGGTTCTAATGTTCGTACGAACTTTCGGTCCGTTCGCGGGTTCTGGTGCGAACCGAACCCGGGGGTGTTCGGCTCATCACTAGTGCATAATATGAGATTACTGTGATTGGGATATCGCATAGGTTGCCTGTAAGTATGAGGTAGCGACCTTCTGGATCTTTGATTTCTATTACTAGGGAGAAGGGTGTAGTTCAGTGAAATGCTATTAACACGCCTCTGTGTTTGGATTTGGCTGAGGCTGTAAAGACTTGTGGATAGCTTGCACCAAAATATTTAGGGGTGGAGGATTCAGCAAAATGAGTCTCCTGGAGACACAATATATGTGCTTTTGATGCAGAAAGTGACCTGAAAACTTTAAAAAAAATAGTACGTTTATGAGGTATATTTAGACCTTGTGTATTTAAGGTAAGTACATTCAAGTGAGCCATATAAAAATCTTGATAATAATATAGCAATACATAACAAATATAAATTGTGATACCAGATTTAGTCCGGAGTAAGTGAGGAAGATGGAGAAAGAATAAGAAAAATAGGATAGAAGAAAAAAAAAGGAGGTTCTAGGCATCAATCTAAATAGATTGAAATAATTCAGGTACATAGTAAAAAATAAAAAAGTTGGCTTACTGAGCTCAAAAATGACACGAGCTCAGAGGCACAAAGTCTGTCTGAGGAGGCCCCCTGCACTATAAACACAGTGAGGGAGAGTCCTAGGACAGAAAAATGGGGGCGCAGTGACCATTTCTCGGCTTCCCCACGGCTAAAATGATTCAAAAAAATAAGGGAAAAAAATAAATTAAACTAAGACAGCCAGACTTGGCAAGATAACCAGCTACAAACATGCTTAAAATTAGTAACTAGTTATTCCTTAATTAATAACAGAAAATAAGCAAATAATACTATAGGTTTCAAAAAGAGATATGAAGCATTTTAATTCTATTACGTTCATAGAACTAAAGTGCCCCGGGGTTGTTGTAAATGTGGAAGGTAATGAAATTATTCATTCAGTTAGAAAAGAATTAGGGTTAATTACAAGATTATTATTTTAAATACGCAAAGCTTTGGAGGTGTAATAACTGTCTCTGTTTGGTGTACAAAGGGAAGGAAAGGAGAGTGGTATTGGGGGGGGGGGGATAAGGGTGGTTTTAGGAGGAGGGGGGGAAAGATAGGATGTTGTGATGAAGAGAGACTTAAAGAGGGAAATAAGGGAAATTTGGTAGGGTGGTTTTAATTGTTCAGATACGTATCCTTTGTAGATAGGAACATTTTAAGGGAATTAAGGCATGGCTAGATTAACCATGAGATTTGGAGAAGATGCATAGTGAGTTTCACAGTCAAATCAGTCCATTGTGTCCTGCTGGTCAGAAACTGGAGAGTTGAAACGGCCTCTCTTTGAAGTAGCTTGTCTGTTTCCATCAGATTCAGGGTATGATGAATTTGGAGGAGAATTGGAAAGAGTGTGGCGTTGAGGACTTGCAGATGGCTTATTGTAGAGCTGAAGCTTTTGTAGTGTGTTCTTTAGTTCTTTAGTGGATCTACTGGAGTATTTAGTTCCTAGATAGGTGAACCTAATTGAAAATTGAAATCCCCAGTGATACGGGATGTGGTGATGTTGGAGATTTAGGAGTAAAGGTTTCATCTCACATCGTTTAGCTACTGTTATTGGAGATAAATCTGCAAATATTTGGTATGAATGTCCTTGGAAAGTAAGAGATTCTGTTTGTCTGGCTGCAGCCATAATTTGATCTTTAGTGCGGAAGAAATGGAACTTAGCAATTATGTCGCGAGGGGGGCCATCAGCTTTGCGTGGTGCCAAAGCTCTGTGGATCCTGTCCATTTCCAATCTTTCTATTGGGATTGATGGTGTTAGTTTCTAAAAAAGTGCTGTCATGGACGATTGAAGATCAATGATTGACTCCGGTATACCTCTTATGCGGAGATTTGATCGGCGAGCCCTGTTCTCAAAGTCCTCCAAACGGGTTTGCATTGCTACATTTTCTTCTTTAACCACTTGACCACTGGGCACTTAAACCCCCTTAATAACCAGACCAATTTTCAGCTTTCGGTGCTCTCACATTTTGAATGACAATTACTCAGTCATACAACACTGTACCCATATGAATTTTTTGTCCTTTTTTTCACACAAATAGAGCTTTCTTTTGGTGGTATTTAATCACTGTTGGGTTTTTTATTTTTTGCGCTATAAGAGAAAAAAGACTGAAAATTTTGTAAAAAAATGATTTTTTTTTAGTTTCTGTTATAAAATTTTGCAAATTACTATTTTTTCTTCATAAATTTTGGCCAAAATTTATACTGCTACATATCTTTGGTAAAAATAAGTACAAATTGGTGGATATTATTTGGTCTTTGTGAAAGTTATAGAGTCCACAAGCTATGGTGCCAATATCTGAAAATTGATCACACCTGAAGTACTGACGGCCGATCTCATTTCTTGAGACCCTAACATGCCAGAAAAGTACAAATACCCCCCAAATGACCCCTTTTTGGAAAGAAGACATTCCAAGGTATTCAGAAAGAGGCATTGTGAGTTTTTTGAAGTTGTCATTTTTTCCCACAATTCTTTGCAAAATCAAGATTTTTTTTTTCTCTTTTTTTTTTTCACAAAATTTTCATATTAGCAGGTTATTTCTCACACACAGCATATGCATTCCACAAATTACACCCCAAAACACATTCTGCTATTCCTCCCGAGTATGGCGATACCACATGTGTGAGACTTTTACACAGCGTGGCCACATACAGAGGCCCAACATGCAGGGAGCACCATCAGGCGTTCTGGAGCACCCTGTCATGGATATGCATTAATGTCTGTCTGCCATCTTACCTTCCTCCTCATGTGTTCATCTAGAGACCAGACCTCCTTCACCTGGCTTCCTTTATAATCTCCTCCCAGCCTGACTCCACCCCAGGCCCTATCACTGAACACTATATTAACCTGTGCACTGCAAGCCTGCTTTGCTGATCAACGTGTTTGTTAGGCATTGTGTGTTTGGGTTCCTGCCTGCCGTGTGCTACGTCTGTCTCTCTGTTACGTTATTGGCTTGTCCCCGACCATCCCTGTCTGCTCGTGACCCTTGACCTTCGGCTCGTTCTTCGTTATCCTTGTCTGCTTGTGGCCCCTGACCTTCGGCTTGTTATTCGGTTCTCTCTATCGTGTGCTGCTGCTTCCCCTTATCCTACGGGGCGTGAGCTAGGAAACTCCAGGGGCCGCGACCTGGTCCCAGCCTGCAGCGTAACATCCTCACCACTAGAGGCCCTGGAGAAGACCAGCTGGGTCTTAGACTCCGCGCCCTGGGGAATCTTGGCTCTCGCTTCCGTTGGGATCCCGGTTGTGCTCCTCTGGTCCCGCTTTCCACAACCACCCAGTTTCCTATCCACAGAAGCCAGCCATAGGGTTCACTACCTCGCGGTGCACTCCTGTCCCCCTACGGTGTGCATCTGTCACCTGGCCACAGGTGACCCTGACAGTTTGATCAGCCATGAACCCGGCTGACATCCCGCTTCCCGCGGATGATCCATTGCAGGGCATAGTTCGCAGACTTGAGACCCAGGAATCAAATCAGACCCAGGTGATGCGATTCCTCCAGGATCTGGCTTCTCGATTCGAGCAGCTTCAGGTCTCCTTGGGAACCCCGAATCCGCAACCCCAAGTACAACCAGCGGCTGTACCTATCGCACCAGTCGCAGCCTCACACTCACTAAGATTGCCAGCTCCGTTCCGTTTCTCTGGGGACTCCAAGGCCTGCAGGGGGTTTCTCAGCCAATGCACTATTCATTTTGAGCTTCAGCCTCAAAGCTTCCTATCTGACCGGGCTAAGGTAGCCTATATCATTTCCCTCCTCTCCGGTGAAGCTTTGGCCTGGGCTGCCCCCCTGTGGGAGAGGAACGATCCGGTGGTTTCCAGTCTGTCCGAATTCTTGAAGCTCTTTCGTAATATCTTCGAAGAGCCGGCTCGGGCTTCTTCAGCGGCTAGTGCTGTCTTACGTCTTCGCCAAGAATCTAGTTCAGTGGGGCAATATGCTCTTCAGTTCCGTATCCACACAGCTGAATTGAGCTGGAATAATGAGGCCCTGGTCGCTACCTTTTTACATGGCCTCTCTGACCGAGTGAAAGACGAATTAGCGGGAAGAGCCATTCCCGTCGGTCTGGACGATGTAATTTCATTATGCAACCAGATCGACATTCGTTTTCAAGAGAGGTCCTTAGAAAAAAGACGCCAGCACTCTCTGGGTCCTAGCCAGTCTGAGCTCCCCTCCCTTCATTCCGTGGAGCATCCTCTACCTGCTGAAGAACCTATGCAGCTGGGCCGGACCAGACTAACCCCCGAGGAACGTGCTAGGCGCAGAACTCTGGGCTTGTGCCTCTATTGTGGGGGCAAGGGTCATTTTCGTGACTCCTGCTCGCTTCGTCCGGGAAACGCTCGGGTCTAATACATTTGGAAGGTGGAGTATTGGACCCAGAAACATCACCTTCTCGCCTGCTCTTGCCGGTGTCCCTTCATGTAGGCACTTCTCCTCAGTCAACCCTTGCATACCTGGATTCCGGGGCTGCCGGCAATTTCATGGATTGGAGAACTGCTTCTTCTATGAAGCTTACCCTTTCACCTCTCACTACCCCATTGGTAGTCTCGGCAATTGATGGCACTGTTCTCCCAGGGGGCCCTATTCGCTTCCAGACGCTACCCATTAGGATGTCGGTAGGGATTCTCCACCAGGAGTGGATATCCTTTCTTATTCTACCCAAGGCCTCTACCCCAGTTGTATTGGGCCTCCCTTGGCTACAGCTCCACTCTCCACATGTGGACTGGGTCTCTGGGCAGATCCTGGCCTGGGGTTCCTCATGTTTCTCGTCGTGTCTTCTCAAGGTGACCCCCAAGGAGAGTCTTCCGGTTGCTGCCACTTCTGTTTCTTCTGATCTTCCCGCCGCATACAGCGATTACCGGGATGTGTTCTGTAAAAAATCAGCTGAGGTGCTTCCTCCCCACAGGTCTTTTGACTGTGCTATTGATCTTGTCCCCGGAGCAACTCTACCCAGGGGTCGTACCTACCCTCTGTCCATCCCAGAGACCCAGGCCATGTCGGAGTATGTAGCAGAGAATCTGGAGAGAGGGTTCATCCGGAAATCCTCATCGCCTGCAGGGGCAGGGTTCTTTTTTGTTGCCAAAAAGGATGGTACCTTAAGACCCTGCATCGATTATCGGGGTTTAAATGCGGTTACTATTAAAAATCGATACCCCTTACCCTTAATATCTGAGCTATTCGATAGGTTGAAGGGTGCCTCCATTTTCACCAAGTTGGATCTCAGAGGCGCGTACAATCTCATTCGAATACGGGAGGGTGACGAATGGAAGACTGCATTTAACACTAGAGACGGGCATTACGAATATCTGGTGATGCCTTTTGGTCTGTGTAATGCTCCAGCCGTGTTTCAAAACTTTGTCAATGAAATCTTCAGAGATCTGCTGTACCAGTTTGTTGTCATCTATCTGGATGACATTCTGATCTTTTCTGAAAATCTGCTCGTCCACAGAAACCATGTCCGCACTGTACTTCAACGTCTTAGAGAGAACAATCTCTATGCCAAGCTGGAGAAATGTTCCTTTGAATGTTCTGAGGTCCTGTTTTTGGGGTGCTTTGTCTCATGTTCGGGGCTTCGTATGGACCCTGGGAAGGTCTTGGCTATCACCAACTGGCCTCTTCCTGCTAGCCTCAAGGCCACACAGCGCTTTCTTGGCTTCACTAATTATTATAGGCAGTTCATAAGGAATTACTCTTCCATTGCCGCGCCTATTATCGCTTTGACCAAGAAGGGTGTGAATGCCAGAGACTGGCCTCCCGAAGCTGTCTCTGCATTTCACAACCTGAAACAGGCCTTTGTTTCTGGCCCCCTCTTGAGGAGACCAAATCCTGGGAATGCATTTTTTATTGAAGTGGACGCTTCCTCAATGGGGGTGGGAGCTGTGCTTCTTCAAATCTTTGAGAAGAGACGCCAACCATGTGCGTTCTTCTCCAAAAAATTTTCTCAGGCAGAGAGGAATTATGCCATCGGTGATCGGGAACTTCTCGCAATTAAATTGGCGTTAGAGGAGTGGCGTCATCTCTTGGAGGGTTCCCCTCACTCCATAACGATCTTTACCGATCACAAGAATTTACAGTATCTACAGAATGCTAAACGTCTGAATCCTAGACAGGCCAGGTGGAGTCTCTTCTTTGCCCGTTTTAATTTCACGATTACCTACAAACCTGGTTCCTGCAACGGTCGGGCTGATGCGCTCTCTAGGTCATTTGACACTTTGGACGAGGAGTCCGCCCCTGAACCTGAGCCGATCATTCCCACCTCGTGCATTGTTGCCCACTCTACCACCCTGAAGTCTAAAATTCCGCCTGGTAAGACCTTTGTCCCCACTGAGCTAAGAGCTAAGATCCTTCGTTGGGGACATGATTCCAAGGTGGCAGGGCATTCTGGATTCCTCCGATCCTTCCTACTCATCAGTCGTCACTACTGGTGGCCTAATCTCCGCTCAGACGTCAAAGACTACGTTAAAGCTTGTCATGTCTGTGCTCAGTCCAAATCCTCCACACAAGCTCCTGCTGGCCTCCTCATGCCCTTGCCTATTCCTAAGGAACCCTGGGCCCATATTGCCATGGATTTTATCACCGATCTCCCACTGTCTGAGAATAATACAGTCATTTGGGTGGTAATCGATCGATTCTCCAAGATGGCTCATTTTGTTCCTCTTCCTGGTCTTCCTTCTGCCCCTGCCTTGGTTCCCATTTTCATTCGAGAAATTCTCCGCCTACATGGGGTCCCTTCTCATATTGTTTCCGACAGGGGAGTCCAATTCACGTCTCGTTTTTGGAGAGCCTTTTGCAAATCCCTCAATATTGTCTTGGATTTTTCTTCTTCTTACCATCCCCAATCCAATGGACAGACTGAGAGGGTTAATCAGGAGTTAGAGGTCTTTCTTCGCACCTTTGTGTCTTCTCACCATGACGATTGGTCCTCTCTACTCCCGTGGGCAGAATTCTCCCATAACAATCATGTGAATACCAGTTCGCAGAAGACACCCTTTTTCACAGTTTATGGAAAACACCCTCAACTTCCTCTTCCTATGATCTGTTCTCCAGACATTCCAGCTTTGGCTTCGGTTCAGGAGTCTCTCAATTCCGTTTGGGGTCACGTTCATGATTCCCTCCGGGCAGCTGCTGAAAAATTCAAAGGCTTTGCCGACCGCCGCAGGCGTAAACCGCCTTCTCTTCAGCCAGGGGACAAAGTCTGGCTCTCTACCAGGAACATCAAGCTCCGAGTTCCTTCTCTGAAGTTTGCTCCACGATTCATCGGTCCATACACGGTAACTGCTAAACTGAATCCGGTTTGTTTCAAACTCCAGATTCCTAAGAGCCTTAAAATCACTAACTCCTTTCATGTTGCTCTTCTAAAGCCTTTAGTCCTCAATAAATTCTCTCGTCCTCTTCCTACCGTGGCGCCTGTCTCGGAGGATAATCAGGAGTACGAGATCAGTCAAATTCTGGACTCCCGACTCTGTAAAGGCGTTCTTCAGTACCTCGTTCATTGGAAAGGGTTTGGTCCTGAGGAGAGGTCTTGGATCACTGCATCTGAGGTCTTTGCACCTCGTCTGTTAAAGGAGTTTCATCTGAAGTTTCCCTCTAAACCTGGGCCCAGGCGGGGAAGGGGGAGGCCTCGTAAGAGGGAGGGTACTGTCATGGATATGCATTAATGTCTGTCTGCCATCTTACCTTCCTCCTCATGTGTTCATCTAGAGACCAGACCTCCTTCACCTGGCTTCCTTTATAATCTCCTCCCAGCCTGACTCCACCCCAGGCCCTATCACTGAACACTATATTAACCTGTGCACTGCAAACCTGCTTTGCTGATCAACGTGTTTGTTAGGCATTGTGTGTTTGGGTTCCTGCCTGCCGTGTGCTACGTCTGTCTCTCTGTTACGTTATTGGCTTGTCCCCGACCATCCCTGTCTGCTCGTGACCCTTGACCTTCGGCTCGTTCTTCGTTATCCTTGTCTGCTTGTGGCCCCTGACCTTCGGCTTGTTATTCGGTTCTCTCTATCGTGTGCTGCTGCTTCCCCTTATCCTACGGGGCGTGAGCTAGGAAACTCCAGGGGCCGCGACCTGGTCCCAGCCTGCAGCGTAACATCCTCACCACTAGAGGCCCTGGAGAAGACCAGCTGGGTCTTAGACTCCGCGCCCTGGGGAATCTTGGCTCTCGCTTCCGTTGGGATCCCGGTTGTGCTCCTCTGGTCCCGCTTTCCACAACCACCCAGTTTCCTATCCACAGAAGCCAGCCATAGGGTTCACTACCTCGCGGTGCACTCCTGTCCCCCTACGGTGTGCATCTGTCACCTGGCCACAGGTGACCCTGACACACCCAGGCCAATTCTGACATTTCTCTCCTACATGTAAAAATCATCATTTATTTGCTAGAAAATTACATAGAACCCCAAAACATTATATATGTTTTTTTAGCAAAGACCTTAGAGAATATAATGGTGGTTGTTGCAACTTTTTATCTCGCACGATATTTGCGCAGCAATTTTTTTAACGCATTTTTTACGGAAAAAAAATGTTTTGTGCTTAAAAAAAAAAAAAACTGTAAAGTTAGCCCAATGTTTTTGCATAATGTGAAAGATGAAGTTACGCCGAGTAAATAGATACCTAACATGTCACCCTTAAAAATTGCACACACTCGTGGAATGGCGCCAAACTTCGCTACTTAAAAAAATCCCCATAGGCGACGCTTTAAATATTTTTACTGGTTACATGTTTTGAGTTACAGAGGAGGTCTAGGGCCAGAATTATTGCTCTCGCTCTAACGTTCGCAGAGATACCTCACATGTGTGGTTTGAAAACCGTTTTCATATGTGGGCGGGACTTACGTATGCGTTCGCTTCTGTATGCGAGCTCACGGGGACAGGGGCGCTTTAAAAAAAAAAAATATTTTTTTTATTGTTCATTTTACTTTATTTATTTTAGTTTGACATGTTTTTCCGCCCCAAAATTTTTTTTGATCACTTTTATACCTATTACAAGGAACGTAAACATCCCTTGTAATAGGAATATGGCATGACAGGTCCTCTTTACAGTGAGATATGGGGTCAATAAGACCCCACATCCCACCTCTAGGCTGGGAAGCCTGAAAAAAAAACAAAAAAAAACAACAATCCTGGCTTTGATTGTAGCGGTGAGTCGGTAGAAGCACCAGAGGGCGGCGGGGGGGGGACATCCCCTCTCGCCTCCCGTAAGAATGATCAAGCAGCAGAACAGCCGCTATTATTGTTCTTATGGTGTAGGGAATCGCCGGCTGAAAAAGCTGATATCTGAATGATGCCTGTAGCTGCACCCATCATTCAGATATCCCTGCACAAAATCAAGGACGTCATATGACGGCTGGCAGGCGGGAAGTGGGCATTGCGGAGTATTGCCGGGCATTGCAGGGCATTGCGGAGTATTGCGGACTATGGAAGGGTATTGCGGAGTATGGCAGGGTATTGCACGGGGTATTGCACAGGGTATTGCAGGGTATTGCAGAGTATTGTGCAGGGTATTGCAGAGTATTGCGCAGGGTATTGCAGAGTATTGCGCAGGGTATTGCAGAGTATTGCGCAGGGTATTGCAGAGTATTGCGCAGGGTATTGCAGAGTATTGCACAGGGTATTGCAGAGTATTGCGCAGGGTATTGCAGAGTATTGTGCAGGGTATTTTGCAGAGTATTGCGCAGGGTATTGCAGAGTATTGCGCAGGGTATTGCAGACTATTGCGCAGGGTATTGCAGAGTATTTTGCAGAGTATTGCGCAGGGTATTGCAGAGTATTGCGCAGGGTATTGCAGAGCATTGCGCAGGGTATTGCAGAGTATTGCGCAGGGTATTGCAGAGTATTTTGCAGGGTATTGCGCAGGGTATTGCAGAGTATTTTGCAGGGTATTGCAGAGTATTTTGCAGGGTATTGCAGAGTATTGCGCAGGGTATTGCAGAGTATTGCGCAGGGTATTGCAGAGTATTTTGCAGGGTATTGCAGAGTATTGCGCAGGGTATTGCAGAGTATTGCGCAGGGTATTGCAGAGTATTGCGCAGGGTATAGCAGAGTATTGCGCAGGGTATTGCAGAGTATTGCGCCAGGGTATTGCAGAGTATTGCACCAGGGTATTGCAGAGTATTTTGCAGAGTATTGCGCAGTGTATTTTGCAGAGTATTGGCAGGGTGTATTGCAGAGTATTGGCAGGGTATTGCACCAGGGATGGCTGAGCAGGGATGGATGGATGGCTGGATCTGTGACTGCAATTGTCACAGATCCAGCCCACAGAGCTGCTGCTGCCATCCGCTCCCTCCCCTCTCCTCTCACACTGTACCGATCGGTACAGAGAGGGGAGGGAGGAACCGGCGTCATCAAATGACGCCGGTCTGTTTACAAGTGATTGCTCCGTCATTTGACGGAGCGATCACGTGATAAACGGCCGCTATCGGCGGCGATTTACTGCGATTCGTGATCCGCCGGGTCCTCTGGACCCGGCGGTCACGGAGTTTCCCGTGTGCGCGCCCCAGGGGGCGCGCGGGAGCGCGATTCTGGGAGGACATTATATAACGTCCTCCCAGAGTTAAGCAACCACCTTGTCGACGTTATTTGTCGGCAGGTGGTTGTTAAGTGGTTAAGTACCTCAAATTCTTTGTCATGGGTTGCTATGCTGGTTTCAATGTCATCCATTCTGTATTCAAGGTCCTCAGTGCGTTGGCCTAAGTCTCTGATTTCTTTAGTCAGAATCTCAGTGATTTGATCTGAGGTACATTTTAAAGCTTTTTGTAGCATTTTCTCTATTTGTTTCAATATATTAGGTTGTAATGTGTCAGCTTGTTGTGACTGGTATGTGACGCTGTGTTCATTGTCTGTGTCACAGGAATCCTGTAATAAGTGCTGCTGTTTCTTGTCAGCGCTGGTTTTGGCTGCCTGAGGAGAATTAGACAGTGCCATTTTCATGGACCCCTTGAGAGGTTTTTCTCTGAGGGTTTTAGCTTTGGCTTTTCCACGGGTAGCTCCTGAAACCATAATATTTTGTTCCCCGGGCATTAGGGAAGGGTATAGTGTGAGTTATTTGTAGTTACCCTGCCATTCGGGTGTCTGTGGGAGCCGTGAAGAGCCGAGAAGGATGGAGCTTCAGCGGGACATGTCCATCGCTGGCCGCTCCGCGCATGTACTCCAAGTAGTTATTTTTCATGATCAAAAGCTCTATCTAGTGGCAGTAATGTGATATTTTCCTGCTTAACTCGAGTGTGCATGAATGAATAGTATTAAACCCGTTGAGAAAATAGCCTAGTGTTTGATTTTGCCCCCATTTGCCCAGAACAAATGCACTTTCACAGATGAATAGCTCTGCAAATTGTATTTAGAAATACATCTTTTAGAACAGATAGTGGTAATATACATGCACCTTTTATATACACTAAAATATGTCACCTGGAAAAACAAATTTCAAATAGATTTGTATTATGAAAATTGTAAAACCAACAGTCAACAAAGAAGCTTGATGAGAAGTGACACTGATCAATCAATGAATGCCTACAGTTTAGTAGCATAGAGGTCAGTATGGCCACCCCTGCCCCTTCCAGTGGTATTTACAGTACTTCTCCACCTATTCAGTATCGCTGCATGCTTGCTGGGTCAGAATCATTATGGTCATCCTGTGTAACCATCTGTTCAAAAACTCAGCTCTGAGCCTGGGACAGTAATTAACTTTAATGACCCCTAATGCAAGACTTCTGTAACAATGGATCAAGGATGCTATTTTCTGGGACCCACTTGTGGGGAGGGGTCCATGATTCGACAAGAAAGCCTTGTGTATGAAAGATTATGGAGACAATGTTTGTGCATTAGTCTTGAGAGGATAACCTTTTCCTCTGTTGTCACGTACCCTTTTATCATTTCTCTTTTTGGAATTAGAATCTATGTACTGTATATCCATTTGTAAATAGCACCAACCCTTATTTTCATTTCTAATTGTCCCTCTTTAGAATCAATGCTTTTGACTCGCTACCTTTGCTGAAAGTCTATTTCCAGCATTACCTACTTTTTCAGTAAAACAATACTTTCTAAGATTAGTTTTGAACTTTCCTCCTGCTAGCGTGAGATCATGTCTCCGTAGTCTTGATCTTAGCTTGAAATTGAAAATACATATTTAGTTCCTGTAGTCTCTCCTGATATGTTTTATCCCCGAAACTCACCATTTTTGTTGCCCTTCACTGGACTCGTTCTACCTTATCAATATATTTTTGTAAGTGAGGTCTCCAGAACTGGAGACAATATTCTAAATGAGGTCTCACTAAAGATCTATATAGGGGAATCAGGACCTCATTCTTCCTGCTGGTGACCCCTCTAGAGATGCATCCTATACTTTTATTTTCTCTTACCACTGCATAGCCACTTTTTATTCATTTTGAAATCATTTAAATTAAGTACGCCCAAATCGTTTCCTTCTATAGTGCTGACCAATAATGTACCCCCAATATTGTACTCTATAGCCTCATACACATGGCCGGTTTTCTCGTCAAGAAAGCTGCTGGGAGAGCTTTTTGCAGAGAAAACCGGCCATGTGTATGGTTTCTCGGCGAGAAAACTGCCAGGAATCTCATCGGGATTCTCTGCAGAGTGTTTCCTGCCGAGAAAACCGTGAGTGTGTATGCTTACCTGTCCCAGGAAAGCCCGCGCATGCTCGATGAGACTTTGACGCATGCGCGGTAGCTTACAAAAGTAGTGTAGGGTGTAGCAAGATGGCGGCGGTGGCATTGAATGTGATGAGCGCATGCTCGTCGTAGTTGATGACGTCACCACGTTCTTGCCATTCAAAAGAACAGCGGTGAATGGCGAGCAAGGAAAGCTTGCCAGGAATCCCGTCAGGAAAACCAACGTTTTTTTCCTGATGGGATTCCCGGCCGTGTGTACGAGGCTTGACAAGGGATTCTTTTTCTCTAGGTACATTATTTTACATTTGTGGGTTGTGTGCAAAAGGAGTTTCCCCCAGTTTGACATGGTATTCTCACCATGTTACCTGATTATAACATGCTTTTTATTTATCATTTAATATTTATTCTTTTTAGACATTTCTTATAGATGATATGATTAATAACATGTACCCTATGTAACCATGTTGCTATCCTAGTCATATCCTATTGCTTTCTTATTTTATACATCTGATTACTTTCTCTCCTGATTACACCAGATCATATAATTTGTCATATACATGTATATTTAATATACAGTGTGTGAAAAACCCCATGCACCCTATGTAACCATTACCCATAGATATGTTTGTTTTCATCCTGAATTGAGGAAGTGGCAAGTTTAGCCACGAAACACATTTTATTTGGTAAAGAAATGATTTGTTCAAAAAAAAACATGCACCCTATGTAACATTACATACAGATATGTTTGTTTTCATTCTGAACTGAGGAAGGGGCAAGTTTATTCACAAAACACATTTTATTTGGTAAAGACATTTTTTGATCAAATAAATCTGACAACTCCTATCTATTTTTACACATCCTATTCTAGGAGCCTTTGCTGATCGAACTACCGACGAGCCTTTTTACGGCAAACTCCTTTTGCACACAACCCGCTTCTTGCACCCACCTGAAAACCCCAGAGAAGACCCAGGAAGGGAAAACCTGAAGTATAGAGAGTGACCAGCTCTTCCCTGCATGGTGACAGGTTTTCTCCTCCCGTACACTGAGAGGGTTGTGTGCATTCCAATTCCTTTGTGTGACTGCATCTTAAACAGTTGTAAGTTGTTACTATATATTTTTTTCTCCTTTCTGTCTTCCCACTGTGAAGCCATATTTTTGAGCGATTCACGATTTATGAAACTATTTACTACACTAAAAGGGCCTCCTTTAACCCTCCCATTTTTTTGTCCAGTGGACACCCCAAACTATACTTAATATATAAATTGTCATGGATATGCAGTAATGTTTGTCTGCTATCTTACCTTCCTCTTCATGTTTTCACCTTAGAGGCCAGACTCTCTCACCTGGCTGCCTTTATAATATCTCCTCCCAGTATGCTCCACCCCAGGCCCTATCAGAGAACTCTATATTAACCTCTGCACTGCAAGTCTGGCTTGCTGATCAACGTTGTTTGTTAAGCACTGTGTGTTTGGGTTTTTGCTTGCCATGTGCTACGTTTATCTCTGTGTACCGATCTTGGCTTGTTCTCGACTTTCCCTGTCTGCTTTTGACCTTGACCTTGGCGTGTCCTTTGTTTATCCTTGTATGCTTGTCGCCCTGACCTTGGCTTATCCCCTCACTATCTCTTGTAGCCTGAGCTGCTGCTTCCCCTCTATCCTCTATACTCTACGGAGCGTGAGCTGGGGGACTCTGGGGGCCGCGACCTGGATCCAGTTTCAGCTTAGTCCATCCTCACCACTAGAGGCTCTGGTGAACACCTGCTGGATCTTAGACTCTGCGCCCTGGGGAATCTTGGGCTCTAGCTCCCTGTGGGATCCCTGTTTGTGCTCCAGTGATCTACCTTCCCTAACCACCCAGTGTTCCATCCGCAGCTGTCAGCCATAGGGTTTACTACCTTGTGGTGCACTCCTGACCTTCGGTGTGCATCTGTCATCTGGCAACTCAGGTGACCTATAAATATTGGTTAAAAGACTAACACGCACCCTGATCAATTAAACCACCACTGCGCACACGAAAAAATAAATGTGTTAACCTAACAAGCTGCCAACTTAAACAAAATAGTAATCTGAAAAGTATTTTAAATATATAAAATAGTGGCGCTAAACCATATATTGTGAATATATAACTAAAGATTAAATATATATCTCAACCTAACACCACGTGATAGTGTACAGAAAATATATAAATAGTTGCATTAAATAAATAACGTCCAATAGTGAATTCCAAAGTGAGATATAAAACACACTTTCAAGAAAAAAGGGGGGACTGAAAAATGTCCCAAACCAAAAGAAAATTCCTCTATAAAAGTGTATCCAAGTGTTTCAACTTAAAAGCAGCACTCAAAGTCCATAACTTGACTTGAAAAGAAATTCCTTCCACCAACACCGCTGTGACTGTGACTCCTCTCCCAAAGGTATTGCACTCACCAGAATAATTAGCCTAGCATTCTCATGCATAGGCAATCAGGCTTAAATACACCACTTACGGTGATTGCAGCTATTCCAGTAGTGTTCACTCAATGCTCGATGTGAATATGCAAAAAAAGAAAAAGTGCTTCCAATAGTGTAATACTGTCAGATAACCATTTATTAAAAGGCACACGTAAACTTCAAACATTGCACTCACATCACTTCAGAGAACAAAAAACTCTTCACAAATAGAAGGTATTTCACAGCAGAACTTCAGGTAAAAAACTTCACACACAAGAGGGTTGTTGCGGTATACTATGATGTATCGTGGCCACGGCGGACCCAGAGTAAAACCGGCACTCTCACCCTCCACACGTCCGCCTCCTCTCCTGGACCTATTGTCAGCTCAACAGCCGGTGCTTACGAACGTTGTTCCTAATTTAATGCTTGCCGCACAGCCATGCCCAGACATGTTTCGTCATACGGACTTATTCATTGGGATTGGCTGAGCGGCAAAACCACCTCCCCTTTATACTCTCACTGAATCCATTACTAATTCAGCATCCAGAGCGCTTGCGCAATACCTGTGTCTCCGTGACCGTGATACATCAGCTTTGACTCCATGCCGCTTGGTCATACAGGACATAAATGTATTGTTGCAACATAAAATAAAACCTATGATAATTTAAGTGTGCTCCAAGACTAAATGATATAAATTATGAGTGAGTGAGTGATAACTTGTATAGCGCTACAAATGCGAACTGAATCGCCTCAAGACGCTTGGCATCCAGTGACGTCCTTATCCATCAGAAGAGGTGGGTCTTAAGTTTTTTCCTGAAGGCCCAATGGTTTTCTTCCATGCGGATGTCCGTGGGTAGAGCGTTCCATAGCCGTGGTCCTTGGACTGCAAATCTTCGTTCTCCCTTCCATTTGTAGCGGGATTTGGGGATGTGAAGGAGGTTTTGATTGGTTGACCGGAGAATGCGTTTGGGTGAGTAGTGTTTTATTTTCTCGCATAAATATTGAGGTGCGTTTCCTTGTGTGCACTTGTGGGTGAGGCAGAGGGTCTTGAATGTGACTTGATCCTTTACGGTTAGCCAATGCAGGGTCCTCAGTGAAGGGGTGATCAATTCCCAGGGTTTTTTCCCTGTTACCAGTCTGGCTGCCGTGTTCTGGATGACTTGTAGGCGCGAGATCTATTTAGGTAGTCCTATGTAGAGGAAGTTTGCATAGTCGAGTCGGGAGTTGATGATTGTTCCAACTACTACTGCTGTGTCCTCTTCCGGGATGAAGGGGATGAGTCTCCGTAACAGACGGAGGAGATGGTGCGATCCGCTGACTACTGATCCTATTTGTGCATCCATCGACATCTCCGAGTCAAAGATGACTCCGAGACTTTTGACTTTGGTGCTCGGGGTAATGGTCTGTCCAAGAATGGTGGGTGGTGTGCAAAACGTCTTTTTTTTTTTTGTCTTTTGGTTTGCGTGGAGGAGAAGAAGTTCTGTTTTGGATCCATTGAGTTTGAGGGAACTCTCAGTCATCCAATCATCGATCAATGTGAGGCACTCTTCCAGTCCGCGATATTGGTATTTTTTTCCGGTGATACGAAAGTAGAGTTGGGTGTCGTCAGCATATGAATGGTAGCACAGATCCTGTTTGCTGATGATTTTAAGGAGTGGGCGGAGGTAGATGTTGAAGAGCACGGGTGAAAGGGGTGATCCTTGAGGGACTCCACAAGAAATTGCGCGAGTTTCAGAGGTGAAGGCTCCTAGTTTCACTGTCTGGGAGCGATTTTCTAAGAAGGATGCGAACCAGTGTAGGTCAGGGTCTGCGACTCCTGCTACTTCTTTAAGGCGGATGAGTAGAGTTTTGTGGTCTACTGTGTCGAACGCTGCACTGAGATCCAGCAGCACCAGAAAACATGATTCTCCGTCATCTGCAGCTTCGAGGGTGTCATCCCATATTTTGAGAAGTGCCGTTTCTGTGCCATGGCCTGGGTGGAAGCCTGATTGTAGTGGGTCCAAGAGTTTGTGGGTGTCCAAATGGAGTTGTAGTTGTTGTACTACTGCTTTCTCCATTATCTTTGAGACGGTGTTGAGGCTTGTTATTATGAGATGAACAGTAGTTATGTATATGTATGTATAATTTTAATATCACTTTGAAGCCTAAGTAATGTATTTTTTGTATACTGGTAATGCATCTGGAACATATCCACCTCATTTGTGTCTCAGTTATGAGGTGGTGTGTGTAGAATTATGTGATTTCTGTGTATACCGCATTTAGGTTAATATCCATCATTATATAGGATCTGCCCGCAGGTTTTAAATATATAATTTATATAATTTAGTCTTGGAGCACACTTAAATTATCATAGGTTTTATTTTATGTTGCAACAATACATTTATGTCCTGTATGACCGAGCGGCATGGAGTTGCACTTGTAGTGCAAAGTGGATTTGCCTTTCGTAAATAACCCCCCTAGTATCATTCATTTTGAATCCGTCAATGGATGTAACCAAAACAGCCTCAGCTCAGGGGTATATTTATGCAATCCTGGTGCAATTACCATATACTAAGCACATGCCACTTAAATTACCCGGTACCTTGTAGGTTAAATCCGATTAGTATCCGGATTGCATGTGTCCCCTTTGGGCGATGTGGTTTGGCTTATAATTCAGATAAAAACTGAAAAATTCAAGAGGAACTTTTTTCCTACATTACCACTTCCAGTTGTTGTAGAGGCCTGCTGTGGGACGTTGTCTATCTCGATGGTGAATGGTGTCCTCCCGAGTGTCTGCTCCTCTGTATATGTGCGTCCATGTATGGAGGCGACTAAGCGGGAAGCGCTGTATAGCTTGACACTGAGGATTTCAGAGATGCTTCAGCAAAGAGTTCCGTGACCGAGTCAGCTGTTATCCTTGTATTTGGCGCTCGGTTCTCTGCTCTATACATCCCGTTTGATTGGGGGATCTTTTCGGGGGCGTCACAGGACCGAGGGGCGTCAACGCATTTCGCAACTTGTGTTACGTAGCTTCGTCTGGACGGGGAGGGGGGAGCGTACGTCTCTCCCTTTATTTTGTTGAGGTACGCTCGCCCCTCCTACAAATAATTTCTGCAAAGAAATCCTTGGTAAAAGAGGAAAGGAGTGCAGGAGACTAGTTCTTTCTCTATGTATTTTTTGTTATTTTGTATATTCAGTTGTGAGAATTTCCGGTATTTGGTTTAGATAAAGTTTATTTTTTGTATTTATGGTTATGTTCTTTTATATTGTTAAAGATTGAATTAGATTATTATGGATATGTTGATCCCAGTCATGTTGACAGTCCGATGTTATCTGTAGGGTGCCTCTCTTAACCACTTAACGACCGCTCACTGTATATGTACGTCGGCAGAATGGCACCGACAGGCACAATCACGTACAGTGTACGTGATTGCCTTTGTACAGTTGGGGGGTCCGATCGGACCCCCTCCTATACAGTGAGCGGTCGGTATTCGTTGGGGAGCGTTCCGAGATGAGGGGGCGGCCATTCGATTCCGGCCACCCCCCCGCGATCGCTCCCGGCGAATGGAAATGTTCCCTCTGCTGTGTAATGTAAACACAGGCAGAGGAAGCAGGAGGAAGTGATGTCATCTCTCATGCGGCGCTCACATATACCGAGCGCCGTACAAGAGAAGACACACAGGTCAGTGCACTAACACTACACTGACACCAGGACACATAGGCACACAAATCGCCCCCCCAGGCCCCCCCCAGATCACCCCCCAGCCCCCAGTCACAGTGTCACTGATTGCAGTGACCATGTATTTACTGATCACTGCAATCAGTGACATTTGTGATTGTAAAAGTGTCTCTAAAAATAGTTTTAGGTCCAGTGTAGCCCCCTAAACCCCCTAATAAAGGTTTAACCCCCTGATCACCCCCCAGATAACCCTTTCACCCCCTAGCACCGCCGTCGCTAAGCGATCATTTTTCTGATCGCTGTCTTAGCGTCGGTGATGCAGATCGGTAGCCAGTAATTATTTTTAGGTTTGCCGCAGGTTTTTATAGCGTCGGGTACCCCCATAAATTATCTAATAAAGGTTTAACCCCCTTGATCGCCCCCCAGGTAACCCTTTCACCCCCTATCACGACTGTCGCTAAGCGATCATTTTTCTGATCGCTGTCTTAGCGTCGGTGATGCAGATCGGTAGCCAGTAATTTTTTTTAGGTTCGCCGCAGGTTTTTATAGCATCAGGTACCCCCATAAATTATCTAATAAAGGTTTAACCCCCTTGATCGCCCCCCAGGTAACCCTTTCACCCCCTATCACCACTGTCGCTAAGCAATCGTTTTTCTGATCGCTGTCTTAGTGTCGGTGATGCAGATCGGTAGCCAGGATTTTTTTTTAGGTTCGCCGCAGGTTTTTTTAGCGTCAGGTACCCCCATAAATTATCTAATAAAGGTTTAACCCCCTTGATCGCCCCCCAGGTAACCCTTTCACCCCCTATCACCACTGTCGCTAAGCGATCATTTTTCTAATCGCTGTCTTAGCGTCGGTGATCCAGATCGGTAGCCAGTAATTTTTTTTAGGTTCGCCGCAGGTTTTTATAGCGTCAGGTACCCCCATATATTATCTAATAAAGGTTTTAACCCCCTAATTGCCCCTAGTTAACCCTTTCACCAGTGATCACCATATAAGTGTTACGGGTGACGCTGGTTAGTTAGTTTGCTTTTTATAGTGTCAGGGCACCCGCCGTATATATAACCCAATAAAGGTTTAACCCCCTGATCGCCCGGCGGGTGATATCAATTAGGTTTTAGCGTCAGAGAGGGTCTGCGTCACACCCCAGGCAGCGTCAGGTTAGTGCCAGTAACGCTAACACCCACGCGTGAAGCATACACCCCCCTTAGTGGTATAGTATCTGATCTGATCAGATCTATACTAGCATCCCCAGCAGTTTAGGGTTCCCAAAAACGCAGTGTTAGCGGGATCAGCCCAGATACCTGCTAGCACCTGCGTTTTGCCCCTCGGTCCAGCCCAGGCCACCCAAGTGCAGTATCGATCGATCACTGTCACTTACAAAACACAACACACATAACTGCAGCGTTCGCAGAGTCAGGCCTGATCCCTGCGACTCCAGTGCTGTAGGAGGTGATTTCACCACCACAGTTAAAAAAAAAAGCATATATGCCGAAGCATTGGGGCAGCAGGGGCGGAGGAGCGATTTTTCTCCTAATGCCGCGTACATACGGTCGAAATTCAGACGGAGGCTTGCCCGTGGAAAAGTCCGACCATGTGTGTGCGGCATAACTTTTTTGCGGGAGGATGCCCCCATGCTTTGGCATATATAAATGGTGCATGTATGCCCATCATTAGAAGTGGGTGGATGAAGGGCGGTATTCTAAAGGTGGGCATACCCACTGATCAATCTCTTTTTTCGTTCAGCCAACTGGCTGCATGAAAAAAAAAGATTACAATACATGTCCAGCAAGGACCAGCAACGTACTGGTATGTTGCTGGACTTTGAATGTTTATACCAGAATGATGCCTGCGGGTTTAGGTATCATCTTGGTATCATTCTTTTCAGCCAGCGGCCGGCTTTCATGTAAAAGCAATCCTAGTGGCTAATTAGCCTCTGGACTGCTTTTACAAGCAGTGGGAGGGAATGTCCCCCCCGGATATAAAAAGCGCCATTGGGAAATTGGGAAAGCATTTTATCACACTGATCTTGGTGTGGTCAGATGCTTTGAGGGCAGAGGAAAGATCTAGGGTCTAGAAGACCCCAGTTTTTTCAAAAAAAGAGTACCTGTCACTACCTATTGCTATCATAGGGGATATTTACATTCCCTGAGATAACAATAAAAATGATAAAAAAAAAATATGGAAGGAACAATTTAAAAAGAAAAAAGCAAAATTAATAATAAAAAAAAAAAAAAAAAATCACCCCTGTCCTGCCCTGCTCTTGCCCAATGGCGAACGCAAGCGTCGGTCTGGCGTCATATGTAAACAGCAATTGCACCATGCATGTGAGGTATCACCGCAAAGTTCAGATCGAGGGCAGCAATTTTAGCAGTAGACCTCCTCTGTAAATCCAACGGGGTAACCTGTAAAGGCTTTTAAAGGCTTTTAAAAATGTATGTAGTTTGTCGCCAATGCGCGTTTGTGAGAAATTTTAAAGCATGTCATGTTTGGTATCTATGTACTCGGCCTAAGATCATCTTTTTTATTTCATCAAATATTTGGGCAATATAGTGTGTTTTAGTGCATTAAAATTAAAAAAAGTGTATTTTTTCCCCAAAAAATGCGTTTGAAAAATCGCTGCGCAAATACTGTGTAGAAAAAAAAAATGCAACACCCACCATTTTAATCTGTAGGGCCTTTGCTTTAAAAATATATATAATGTTTTGGGGTTTAACATAATCTTCTTGCAAAAAAAAATATGTTTTCATGTAAACAAAAAGTGTCAAAAAGGGCTTTGTCTTCAAGTGGTTAGAAGAGTGGATGTAAGCTTCCTAATGTTGTGTATAAAATGCCAGAACAGTTCGAAACCCCCCCAAATGACCCCATTTTGGAAAGTAGACACCCCAAGCTATATACTGAGAGGCATGTCGAGTCCATGGAATATTTTATATGTTGACACAAGTTGCGGAAAAAAGACAATTTTTTATTTATTTTTTGCACAAAGTTGTCACTAAATGATATATTGCTCAAACATGCCATGGGCATATGTGGAATTACACCCCAAAATACATTCTGTTGCTTCTCCTGAGTACGGGAATACCACATGTGTGAGACTTTTTGGGAGCCTAGCCGCGTACGGGACCCCAAAAACCAAGCACCGCCTTCAGGCTTTCTAAGGGTGTAAATTTTTGATTTCACTTCTCACTGCCTATCACAGTTTCGGAGGACATGGAATGCCCAGATGGCACAAAACCCCCCCAAATGACCCCATTTTGGAAAGTAGACACCCCAAGCTATTTGCAGAGAGGTATTGTGAGTATTTTGCAGATCTCCCTTTTTGTCACAAAGTTTTGAAAATTGAAAAAATAAATAAAAATTTTCTTTCTTCATTTTCAAAATCAAAATGAGAGCTGTAAAATACTCACCATGCCTCTCAGCAAATAGCTTGGGGTGTCTACTTTCCAAAATGGGGTCATTTGGGGGGGGGGTTTTGTGCTATTTTGGCATTTTATGGCCTTCGAAACTGTGATAGGTAGTGAGGAGTGAAATCAAAAATTTGTGCCTAGAAATCCTGAAGGCGGTGCTTGGTTTTCGGGGTCCCGTACGCGGCTAGGCTCCTAAAAAGTCCCACACATGTGGTATTCCCGTACTCAGGAGAAGCAGCAAAATGTATTTTGGGGTGTAATTCCACATATAACCATGGCATGTGTGAGCAATATATCATTTAGTGACAACTTTTTGTAATTTTTTTTTTGTCATTATTCAATCACTTGGGACAAAAAAAAAATATTCAATGGGCTCAACAGGCCTCTCAGCAATTTCCTTGGGATGTCTACTTTCTAAAATGGGGTCATTTGGGGGGGTTTTGTGCTATTTTGGCATTTTATGGCCTTCAAAACTGTGATAGGTAGTGAGGAGTGAAATCAAAAATTTGCGCCCTTAGAAATCCTGAAGGCGGTACTTGGTTTTCGGGGGCCCGTACGCGGCTAGGCTCCCAAAAAGTCCCACACATGTGGTATCCCCGTACTCTGGAGAAGCAGCAAAATGTATTTTGGGGTGCAATTCCACATATAACCATGGCATGTGTGAGCAATATATCATTTAGTGACAACTTTTTGTAATTTTTTTTTATTTTTTTGTCATTATTCAATCACTTGAGACAAAAAAAAAAAAATTCAATGGGCTCAACATGCCTCTCAGCAATTTCCTTGGGATGTCTACTTTCCAAAATGGGGTCATTTGGGGGGGTTTTGTACTGCCCTGCCATTTTAGCACCTCAAGAAATTAGATAGGCAGTCATAAACTAAAAGCTGTGTAAATTCCAGAAAATGTACCCTAGTTTGTAGACGCTATAACTTTTGCGCAAACCAATAAATATACACTTATTGACATTTTTTTTACTAAAGACATGTGGCTGAATACATTTTGGCCTAAATGTATGACTAAAATTGAGTTTATTCGATTTTTCTTATAACAAAAAGTAGAAAATATCATTTTTTTCAAAATTTTCGGTCTATTTCCGATTATATCGCAAAAAATAAAAATCGCAGAGGCAATCAAATACCATTAAAAGAAAGCTCTATTTGTGGGAAGAAAAGGACGCAAATTTCGTTTGGGTACAACATTGCATGTCCGCACAATTTACAGTTAAAGCAGCGCAGTGCAAAATTCTGAAATCACCTCTGGTCCTTTAGCTACAAAATGGTCCGGGGCTTAAGTGGTTAAATATATTGGGGGAGAGAGAGGGGAAGAATACGCTGCCAAATTAATTAATCACCTGCTGCTTCCGTAATTTTAATATCAATGTCATGAATTACCGTTACTTATGCAGGGCAAGGGGAAGGGGGTGGGAGGAGGGAAAAAGAGGAGGAGGGGAAGGGTGTTTGGGGTGGGGGGGGAGGAGGGGGTTTGGGCATGATGGGAGGGGGGAGGGGAAAAGGGAAGGGGGAGGGGGGAGGGAGAAGGTGAAAAGGGGAAATTGGCAGAGGAACAGAGAGGGAGTCGGTCAGTTAATTTTACTGATCCAAAAAGGGCTGTAAATTTAATTCAGTGTTCATTCCTAGTGGCACCAGGGATTTCAAAACAAATATCCACCACTTCTCCTTTTGTAGTAGAATTTGGTCGAAATCCCCTCTTCTCATTGGTAGTTTAAGGGCATAGATTTCCTTCACTTTTAACCCTTCTATCTTGCCTTGATGGTGTTCGGCAAAATGCTTAGCCACTGTTTTTTCTTGTCCTTTTTCTGGATCTCTCTCCCTCTCTTTTCTGATGTCCCTTAAGTGCTCCCCTATTCTCACTTTAAGTGGCCTCTTTGTCTTACCAATATATATTTTGGGACAAGGGCAGGTGATCATGTATATCATTCTGTCTGTGGAGCAATTGATCAGATCTCTGATCTTATACTCCTTTTGTCCCATGGCATTCATAAAGACATCGGTTCTTGGGGGGAGTCGACTTTAACAACCAAATGCTGGAACCCTATCTTGCCACAAGATGGACATACCATTGGTACAAAAAAGTAGCAATTTATTTTTTTCATTTGGCCACATATAACTCATATATTATTTACCGCAAGTCCACCCAAAACCCCCTACCCTTCCATGGCTACCAGGAGGAAATCACCACTGCCCTGATAATCCAGAATGGCCCACCCCAAAACATCCGATCAGATGTTCTAAGTCGACTCTCCGAATGTCACTTTCCCGATAAAGTCTCTCCCACAGACCCCCCTTCTGGCCCTGTCCTCTGAGGATTGACCAGCATATATATAAAGGAAAATAAAAATTCCTATACTAATATTCTGCTTTGCACAATAAAGAAGTATATACATCTCATGGAACAAGTTTTTTGTCATCGTAGGACGTAAGCAAAACTGCAACATGGGGTAGAGAACCTGGAAGGGTGAAGAGAGGGAAGACAAGAAATAAGGTCTGAAAGAAGTAAGAAGGAAGAAAAGAATCAAGAAAGAAGGGGCTCAGCCACCAGAGCTCCAATGTTAGTATTTAGAATTGGGAGAGGCTGGGAGATTGGTACCTACATAGCGAGCCCAGGGTTCTCAAGTCTCCTCGAAACATTAAGAGGTATCCAGCAAGGCGTTCACCAGTTTCTTCTGTGACATGATCCAGGAGATATTACGCTTGGCCACCTGAATGGAAACCTTGGGGTGTTTCCAGGCTTTAGCTATGGAAAGCTTGGTGCCTAGGAGTATGAAGTATATATGCTTTTGAGAGTATTCCAGAACTTTCGGGATATGGAAATTCAAGAGGGCTGTTGTAGGAGACATAGGATTCGAGAACCCAGTTACTTTGGATATTATTTGGAAGATTTTGTTCCAAAAACTTCTGATTTTAGTACAGTCCCACCATACGTGCAACATAGAACCCGTCATCTGGCACCCTCGGAAACATAGTGGGGACACTGAAGGGAAGATACTGGAGCGTCTTGATGGAGCCATGTACCACCTGGTAAGGACCTTCAGGCTGGCTTCCATTAGAGAAGTATTGAGGATACCTTTATAAGATCTTGAGACGGCCCTATGCCATACAGCCAGGTCTAATTGTTCCTGAAGGTCAGTTTTCCAAGCTAGCATGTAGGTAGATTTTGATTGGGTTTGAGCAAGTGATGAGTAAATTATGGATATACCTCCCCTCTGCTCCAAGGCCTGACCACACCACTGTTCGTAGAGTGTAAATTGAGGGGGGTCAGGTTTAGTCGACCAGATAGAGTGAAGAAAATGTGAGACTTGCCGGAATTTGAAACGCTCAGAGTCAGCAAAGTCCAGTTTGCTAATACAGTAGGTAAGCGAGATGAGGCCCACTGAGGTGAAAAAGTGTCCAATACGGTACATCCCTTTATCCAGCCACCACTTGAAGGCCTTAATTTCCATCCCCGGGCCAAAGTCTGGACTATGGAATAGGTGAGCCATTGGAAAGCTAACCAATACCAGAGATGGAGCCAGTTTGAACTTATCCCATAGGGCTATAGAGTGGGAAAGTGAGGGGGATAGGATAGGGAGGCGACTTGAGAATGGGCACTAAAAAAGGTAGTCTAGGGTGTATAAAGGAACAGCCTGTCTTTCAATGTCGACCCGGTCCAGTTTGGCTACCCTAGAGTATACTGTGTATAGTTGAGCTAGTCTTGCAGCTTGGTAATACCAGATATGGTTTGGTAGACCTAGTCCTACTCTAGTCCTCAGGCTGAACAGCGTATGTCGGGAAAATCTGTGTCCTGACTTACCCCAGACAAATTTAACAATTTCACTTTGCAATGAATGGTCTTTCTTGATTAGAATTGGGAGGGAGCAAAAAAGGTATAGAAGTCTCGGAAGGAGTGTCATTTTGACGGCATTTATCTTGCCTAACCAGGATAATTCATGTTCGGCCCAAGTTTTAATTTATGTTACATGGGGGGTTAATTGGCGAAGTAAGGGGCTTACGATCTACGGACCCCAACTTACATTGATACACATACTTAGGGATGAGCTTCGAGTTCGAGTCAAACTCATGTTCGACTCGAACATTGCCTGTTCGCCCGTTCGGCGAACAGCGAACAATTTCGAAAAGCCGCGGAACACCCTGTAAAAGTCTATGGGAGAAATCTAAAGTGCTAATTTTAAAGGCTTATATGCAAGTTATTGTCATAAAAAATGTTTGGGGACCCGGGTCCTGCCCCAGGGGACATGTATCAATGCAAAAAAAAGTTTTAAAAAACGTCAGTTTTTTCGGGAACAGTGATTTTAATAATGCTTAAAGTGAAACAATAAAAGTGAAATATTCCCTTAAATTTCGTACCTGGGGGGTGTATATAGTATGCCTGTAAAGCAGTGCTTTTTTCCCGTGCTTATAACAGTCTCTGCACAAAATGTAATTTCTGAAGGAAAAAAAGTCATTTAAAAGTACTCGTGGCTATAATGAATTGCCGGTCCCGGCAATACAGAGAAGTAATTGAAAGTCATTGATAAAAAAAAATAAAAAAAATGTGTGGGGGTCCCCCCAAATTCAATTACCAGGCCCTTCAGGTCTGGTATGGCTATTAAGGGGAACCCTGCGCCAAATAAAAAAAAAATGGCGTGCGGTTCCCCCCAAATATCTATACCAGACCCTTCAGGTCTGGTATGGATTTTAACCACTTAACGACCGCTCACTGTATATATACGTCGGCAGAATGGCACGGACAGGCACAATCACGTACCTGTATGTGCCTGCCTTCGTATAGTTGGGGGGTCCCATCGGACCCCCCTTCTATACAGTGAGTGGTGGTTCTCGGTGCGGGAGCGATCCGTGATGAGGGGACAGCCATTCGTTTCCGGCCACCCCCTCGTGATCGCTCCTGGCGAATGAGAATCTTCCTGTGTAATGTAAACACAGGCAGAGGAAGTGATGTCATCTCTCCATGCGGCGGTCTTTTCGTCCAGAGCGCCGTGGAGAGAAGACATTAGGTTAGTACACCAACACTACACTAACACGTAGATACACATAGGCACACATTTCACCCCCCAGATCACCCCCCAGGTCATCCCCTGCACCCCCAGTCACAGTGTCACTGATTGCAGTGATCATTTATTTACTGATCACTGCATTTAGTGTCATTTGTGACTGTAAAAAGTGTCAGGGCAGTTAGGTTTAGGCCCCTTTAGGTCCAGGGTAGCCCCCTAAACCCCCTAATAAAGGTTTAACCCCTTGATCGCCCCCCAGGTAACCCTTTCACCCCCTAACGCCAGCGTCACTAAGCGATCGTATTTCCGATCGCTGTATTTAGTGCCGGTGGTGCCCTAGATAGCCAGTTATTTAATTTTAGGTTTGCCGCAGGTTTTTATAGCGTCAGGTACCCCCATATATTATTTTAACCCCCTGATTGCCCCTAGAGTTAACCCTTTCACCAGTGATCACCATATAAGTTTTACGGGTGACGCTGGTTGGTTAGTTTGCTTTTTATAGCATCAGGGCACCCGCCGTATATAACCCAATAAAGGTTTAACCCCCTGATCGCCCGGCGGCTGATATCAATTAGGTTTTAGTGCCAGAGAGGGTCTGCGTTGCCCCAGGCAGCGTCAGGTTAGTGCCAGTAACGCTAACACCCACGCGCAAAGCATACACCTCCCTTAGTGGTATAGTATCTGAACAGATCAATATCTGATCTGATCAGATCTATACTAGCGTCCCCAGCAGTTTAGGGTTCCCAAAAACGCAGTGTTAGCGGGATCAGCCCAGATACCTGCTAGCACCTGCGTTTAGCCCCTCCGTCCAGCCCAAGCCCAGCCCACCTAAGTGCAGTATCGATCGATCACTGTCACTTACCAAACACAACACACATAACTGCAGCATTCGCAGAGACAGTCCTGATCCCTGCGATCGCTAACAGGTTTTTTTTAAGCGTTTGATACATTTGTTGACAGTCAGGTGCTTTTTTTACCTGTGAATCTTACTAGTGTACCCCTAAATTTAGAGCCCAAAATGCCAAATCGAAGGTACGCTAGTAAAGAGGCCTACGAGATTCTGAGCATGACAGATAGTGAAGAGGAGGTCACGCATCTGTCAGATTCAGGCTCAGAATATCTTCCCGTAGAAGACAGTGAAGTTAGCGGCTCCATGTCAGATAGCTCTGACGACGAAGATGAGGTCCCTGCTAAGGTCAGGCGTACCCGATCTTCTGAGGTTGTTGAGGAGCAAGAACCGCAGGGCTCTCGTATCATGGAGCAGAGTAGTACTAGCGCCGCTATTCCTTCTGGTAAATTGGCAAGCACCAGCGGCCTAGTACAGCCTGGGCGTACATCCAGCACTGCAGTATCACGTGGTGACATGGCAAGTCCCATAAGTGCAGTTCAAGCTGGCGAGGTGGCAAGCACAAGTAGTGTCCATAGTGCCACCAAGAAGAAGACAAAGGCAGGCCCGTCGTGCCCATAGTGCCCTTCCTGCAGAATTCGCCTATCCTGATTGGGTCCCCACCACTTCTGCAGAACCCGTACTTCCCCCATTCACTGCCCAACCCGGTATTCAGGTGGAAACAGCTGATTTTATGCCAATTGATTTTTATTCGCTGTTTTTCACGGAAGATCTCTATAGATCTATTGTGGACCAGAGTAATTTATATGCTGGTCAATTCATTGCCGCTAGTCCCCAGTTGCCTTCCATTGCCAAAGATTGGAAACCAATTATGGTTTCCGAATTTAAGACCTTTCTGGGCCTTTCCCTCAACAAGGGCACACATAAATTCCTGTCATTGCGTGCTTATTGGTCCATGTACCCAATTGACCACATGCCCGTGTTCTCTGCCTCCATGCCCAGGAAACGATACGAGCAGATCTTGCGGTTCATGCATTTCAACGACAATGAACTTTGTCGTCCACGTGGAGACCCTGAATATGACCGGCTCTACAAAATTCGACCCCTCATAAACCACTTCAACGAACGTTTTGCAGCCTTGTTTATTCCCAATCAAGTTGTCTGCGTTGATGAGTCCCTGGTTAAATTTTCTTGCCGCTTGTCTTTCAAGCAGTACCTTCCCAGCAAGCGTGCCAAATACGGGGTCAAGCTCTATAAGTTCTGTGACAGGGCAACAGGCTATGTATGGAGCTTTATGGTTTATGAGGGAAAAGATAGTCAGGTTGAGCCGGTCAACTGCCCAGATTACATAGGGAGCGCTGGCAAGATAGTGTGGAACTTGGTGTCACCCTTATTCGGAAAGGGGTACCACTTGTATGTGGACAATTATTACACGAGCGTGCCAATGTTTAGTCACTTGTTTGATCATCAGATTGGAGCATGTGGCACCGTGCGACCTAATCGCCGGGGCATTCCCCAGAGGCTTGTAGATTCCCGTCTTAGGCTGGGGGAGAGAGCCTGCTTGAAGTGTAATAACTTGCTCACTATGAAGTGGAGGGATAATAAGAATGTTTTCCTTCTTACCTCCCTTTATGCAGACACGACAGTCCAAATTCGTACGGCGACTGGTGTTGTGGAGAAACCCCTCTGTGTCCACGAACATAACCAAAATATGAGAGGGGTGGACCTCAACGACCAGTTGTTGGCGCCGTATCTAATTGACCGTAAGGCGAGACGCTGGTACAAAAAAGTGTCTCTATCCTTATTCCAATTGGCTTTGCTGAACGCTCATGTGCTATACAGAGCTTCAGGCGGGACGTTATCTCTCCTAAAATTCACAGAACTCCTGTATCCAGGCGGTTCTGCACCTCACCATCCCCAACCAAATGCAGTAAGCCGGCTGCATGAGAGGCATTATCCGTATGTCCTCGAGAGTACCCCTACCCAACGAGCCCCCCAAAAAAGATGTTGTGTCTGTAGCAAGCGCGGATTTAGGCGTGACACCCGTTATTTTTGTCCACGCTGTCCTGACAATCTTGGTCTTTGCATTGGTAAATGTTTTGAACGCTTCCACTCAAAAGTGAAGTTTTAGCATAGGGTATAGCATTTCACAGACTAGGACACACTTACACAGGGTCTCCCAAGATGGTATCGCATTTTGAGAGACCCGAAACATTACAGTTGTTAAAGTTACAAAAAAAGTTACAAAAAAAAAAAAAAAAACGTAAAAACAAAAAACACAAAAAAAATATAAAATAAAAAAAACAAAAATAGTTGTTGTTTTATTGTTCTCTCTCTCTCTCTCTATTTTCTCTCTATTGTTCTGCTCTTTTTTACTGTATTCTATTCTGCAATGTTTTATCATGCTTGCTTTTCAGGTATATAATTTTTTGTTTTCAGGTGCGCCATTCTTGACAGCAACAGCGTTTGCTCCCACGATACATAAAGCCGTGACTCCAGTGCTGTAGGAGGTGATTTCACCACCACAGTTAAAAAAAAGACCATATATGCCGAAGCATAGGGGCGGAGGAGCGATTTTGCTCCTAATGCCGCGTACATATGGTCAAAATTCCGACGGAGGCTTGCCCGTGGAAAAGTCCGACCGTGTGTACGCGGCATAACTTTTTTGCGGGAGGATGCCCCCATGCTTTGGCATATATATATTTTAGGCACAGGTTGCGTTAAAAAAATGTTTTATTTTTTACTAGGTTTTTTTGTTGGTATTTGCTTTGCAGGTATGGTATGGTAAGGTCTTACTGTTATACTGTAATGTTACTTTATTTTAATGTTAACCATCATTTGCTTAGCAGGTACGCCATTCAGTTGCAGCGCGGATCTATTTATCTTGACAGCAACAGCGTTTGCTCCCACGATACATAAAGCCGTGACTCCAACGCTGTAGGAGGTGATTTCACCACCACAGTTAAAAAAAAGAGCATATATGCCGAAGCATGGGGGCAGCAGGACCGGAGGAGCGATTTTGCTCATAATGCCGCGTACATACGGTCGAAATTCCGACAGAGGCTTGCCCGTGGAAAAGTCTGACCGTGTGTATGCAGCATAACATTTTATGCTGCGTACATACGGTCGAAATTCTGACGGAGCCTTGCCCGTGGAAATGTCCGACCGTGTGTACGCGGCATAACTTTTTTGCGGGAGGATGTGCCCCCATGCTTCGGCATATATAAATGGTGCATGTATGCCCATCATTAGAAGTGGGTGGATGAAGGGAGGTATTCTAATGGTGGGCATACCCACCGATCAATCTCTTTTTTTCGTTCAGCCAACAGGCTGCATGAAAAAAAAGATTACAATACATGTCCAACAAGGACCAGCAACATACTGGTATGTTGCTGGACTTTGAATGATTATACCAGAATGATGCCTGCGGGTTTAGGTATCATCTTGGTATCATTCTTTTCAGCCAGCGGCCGGCTTTCATGTAAAAGCAATCCTAGTAGATAATTAGCCTCTAGACTGCTTTTATAAGCAGTGGGAGGGAATGTCCCTCCCCCGGATATAAACAGCGCCATTGGGAAATTGGGAAAGCATTTTATCACACCGATCTTGGTGTGGTCAGATGCTTTGAGGGCAGAGGAAAGATCTAGGGTCTAACCCCCCAATTTTTTTCAAAAAAAGAGTACCTGTCACTAACTATTGCTATCATAGGGGATATTTACATTCCCTGAGATAACAATAAAAATGGTAAAAAATAAAAATAAAAAATATGGAAGGAACAGTTTAAAAAAAAAAAAAAAGCAAAATAAATAATAAAAAAAAAAATCACCCCTGTCCCCCCCTGCTCTTGCGCAAAGACGAACACAAGCGTTGGTCTAGCGTCATATGTAAACAGCAATTGCACCATGCATGTGAGGTATCACCGCGAAGGTCAGATCGAGGGCAGTCATTTTAGCAGTAGACCTCCTCTGTAAATCTAATGTGGTAACCTGTAAAGGCTTTTAAAGGCTTTTAAAAATGTATGTAGTTTGTCGCGCTGCGCGTTTGTGCGCAATTTTAAAGCATGTCGTGTTTGGTATCCATGTACTCGGCCTAAGATCCTCTTTTTTATTTCATCAAACATTTGGGCAATATAGTGTGTTTTAGTGCATTAAAAATAAAAAAAGTGTGTTTTTTCCCCAAAAAATGCGTTTGAAAAATTGCTGCGCAAATACTGTGTGAAAAAAAAATTCAACACCCACTATTTTAATCTGTAGGGCATTTTCTTTAAAAAAATGTATAATGTTTGGGGGTTCAACGTAAATTTCTTGCAAAAAAAAAAATGTTTTCATGTAAACAAAAAGTGTCAGAAAGGGCTTTGTCTTCAAGTGGTTAGAAGAGTGGATGATGTGTGACATAAGCTTCCTAATGTTGTGCATAAAATGCCAGGACAGTTCAAACCCCCCCCCCCCAAATTACCCCTTTTTGGAAAATAGACATCCCAAGCTATTTGCTGAGCCCATTGAATTTATTTTTATTTTTTTGTCCCAAGTGATTGAATAATGACAAAAAGAAAAAAAAATGTACAAAAAGTTGTCACTAAATGATATATTGCTCAAACATGCCATGGTTATATGTGGAATTGCACCCCCAAAATACATTCTGTTGCTTCTCCTGAGTACGGGGATACCACATGTGTGAGACATTTTGGGAGCCTAGCCGCGTACAGGACCCCGAAAACCAAGCACTGCCTTCAGGATTTCTAAGGGTGTAAATTTTTGATTTCACTCCTCACTGCCTATCACAGTTTCGGAGGCCATGGAATGCCCAGATGGCACAAACCCCCCCCCCCAAATGACCCCATTTTGGAAAGTAGACACCCCAAGCTATTTGCTGAGAGGTATGTTGAGTATTTTGCAGATCTCGCTTTTTGTCACAAAGTTTTAAAAATTGAAAAAAGAAAAAAAAAATATGTCTTTCTTAATTTTCAAAAACAAATGAGAGCTGTAAAATACTCACCATGCCTCTCAGCAAATAGCTTGGGGTGTCTACTTTCCAAAATGGGGTCATTTGTGGGGGTTTTGTGCTATCTTGGCATTTTATGGCCTTCAAAACTGTGATAGGTAGTGAGGAGTGAAATCAAAAATTTACGCCCCTAGAAATCTTGAAGGCGGTGCTTGGTTTTTGGGGTCCCGTACGCGGCTAGGCTCCCAAAAAGTCCCACACATGTGGTATCCCCGTACTCAGGAGAAGCAGCAGAATGTATTTTGGGGTGTAATTTCACATATGCCCATGGCATGTGTGAGCAATATATCATTTAGTGACAACTTTGTGCAAAAAAAAAAAAGTTTGTCATATTCCCGCAACTTGTGTCATAATATAAAATATTCCATGGACTCAACATGCCTCTCAGCAAATAGCTTGGGGTGTCTATTTTCCAAAATGGGGTCATTTGGGGGGGTTTTGTGCTATTTTGGCATTTTATGGCCTTCAAAACTGTGATAGGTAGTGAGGAGTGAAATCAAAAATTTGCGCCCTTAGAAATCCTGAAGGTGGTGCTTGGTTTTCGGGGGCCCGTACGCGGCTAGGCTCCCAAAAAGTCCCACACACGTGGTATCCCCGTGCTCAGGAGAAGCAGCAAAATGTATTTTGGGGTGCAATTCCACATATAACCATGGCATGTGTGAGCAATATATCATTTAGTGACAACTTTTTGTATTTTTTTTTTTTTTGTCATTATTCAATCACTTGGGACAATAAAAATATATTCAATGGGCTCAACATGCCTCTCGGCAATTTCCATGGGGTGTCTACTTTCCAAAATGGGGTCATTTGGGGGGTTTTGTACTGCCCTGCCATTTTAGCACCTCAAGAAATGAGATAGGCAGTCCTAAATTAAAAGCTGTGTAAATTCCAGAAAATGTACCCTAGTTTGTAGACGCTATAACTTTTGCGCAAACCAATAAATATACGCTTATTGAAATTTTTTTTACTAAAGACATGTGGCTGAATAAATTTTGGCCTAAATGTATGACTAAAATTGAGCTTATTCGATTTTTCTTATAACAAAAAGTAGAAAATATAATTTTTTTTCAAAATTTTCAGTCTTTTTCCGTTTATATCGCAAAAAAAATAAATCGCAGAGGCAATCAAATACCATTAAAAGAAAGCTCTATTTGTGGGAAGAAAAGGACGCATATTTCGTTTGGGTACAACATTGCATGTCCGCACAATTTCCAGTTAAAACAGCGCAGTGCCAAATTCTGAAAATACCTCTGGTCTTTAAGCTGGATAATGGTCCGGGGCTTAAGTAGTTAAGGGGAACTCCGGGCCAAATAAAAAAAAAATGGCGTGGGGTTCCCCCCAAAAATCCATACTAGACCCTTATCCGAGCACGCAACCTGGCAGGCCGCAGGAAAAGAGGGGGGACGAGAGAGCGCCCCCCATCCTGAACCTTACCAGGCCCCATGCCCTCAACATGGGGAGGATGCTTTGGGGTCTGGATCATGGTGCTTTGGGGTCCAGACCCCAAAGCATCATCCCCATGTTGAGGGCATGTGGCCTGGTACAGTTCACGAGGGGGGGCGCTCTCTCCACCCCCCTCTTTTCCTGCAGCCTGCCAGGTTGCGTGCTCAGATAAGGGTCTGGTATGGATATTTGGGGGAAACCGCACACCATTTTTTTTTTTATTTGGAGCAGGGTTCCCCTTAATATCCATACCAGACCTGAAGGGCCTGGTAATTGAATTTGGGGGGACCCCCACACTTTTTTTTATCAATGACTTTTCTCTGTATTGCTGGGACCGGCAATTCATTACAGCCGCGAGTACTTTTAAATGACTTTTTTTCCTTCAGAAATGACATTTTGTGCAGACTATTCTAGACACGGGAAACAAGCGCTGCTATACAGGCATACTATATACACTCCCTAGGTATGAAATTTAAAGGAATATTTCACTTTTATTGTTTCACTTTAAGCATTATTAAAATCACTGCTCCCGAAAAAAACTTCAGTTTTTAAAACTTTTTTTTGCATTGATACATGTCCCCTGGGGCAGGACTCGGGTCCCCAAACACTTTTTATGACAATAATTTGCATATAAGCCTTTAAAATTAGCACTTTTGATTTTTCATGTTCATGTCCCATAGACTTTAACGGGGTTCGGATGTTCAAACAAATTTATTGCCTGTTCGCATGTTCTGGTGCGAACCGAACTGGGGGGTGTTCGGCTCATCCCTACACATACTAGGACCAATTTAGACAGGAGCCAATAAACCTATCAGCATGTCTTTGGAGTGTGGGAGTAAACCAGAGTATGCGGAATAAACCCACGCAGGCAAAGGGAGAACATGCAAACTCCATGCAGGTAGTGCCATGGTTGGGATTTCAACTGATGTGCTGCTAGGCGGAAGTACTAACCACTTATACCCCTTATAACCTCAAACATTTTTTATTATTTGTTGCAGTGTGTAAAGAACCTGGGGAGTGCGGTGGGGGGAGTATAGAGATGGAAATCATGCATGTGACAGTTAGTGAAGAAAGAGTAATGACCTCATGTCTGCAACCCCTATTCTTAGAGTCATTGAGTGATATAAAAGGGTCATGAGCATCAACTGTGTACATGGCTTTGTAATGGAAATGTAATTTTAGCGTCATTGTAAACAGGACAAATTATAAATAAATAAAATATGCACTTTTTTTATCTAAAGTAATACTAGTTATTTTAAAACTAACAATGGCCCCATGCATATATGTGACCATAAATGGGAATATTGGTCAGCATATTATTCATTAAATGTCTCTTTAAGGGTTCTCTGTTATTTATGGATTGTTGTTATAAAGGTACAGTTCTACTACGATGATATAGGTTCCAGTAATTCATTTATGCAGATTTATCAGGCTATGCTACTATATGTATAATGCAATCTCTTGATGTCACGATCCTATTGTTTGCTAGCCATAAGTTTTTGTTTCTTTTTTTTATGTGTTTTTTGGACAGTGAGTTTGGTTCTAACCTAATATACTCTGGCTTTCAGACAATATGTAAGATTTCTCTGTCCTTTTTTCATGTATATGTTTGTATACTTATATAATATATATATAATATATATATAAAAAAAAACGTTGCTAAACAAAAAAAAACTTTGGCCAAACTAGGAAAAAAATAAAAAATTCTGCTTTATTAACCACTTGCTTACTAGGCACATATACCCCCTTCCTGCCCAGGCAAAATTTCAGCTTTCGGCACTGTCACGCTTTGAATAAAAATTGCGCGGTCGTGCGACGTGGCTCCCAAACAAAATTGACGTCCTTTTTCCCCCACAAATAGAGCTTTATTTTGGTGGTATTTGATCATCTCTGCGGTTTTTATTTTTTGCACTATAAACAAAAAAGAGCGACAATTTTGAAAAAAACACAATATTTTTTACTTTTTGCTATAATACATATCCCTTTTTTTTTTTTAACAATTTTTTTCCTCAGTTTAGGCCAATACGTATTCTTCTACATATTTTTGGTATAAAAAAAAAATCGCAATAAGCGTATAGTGATTGGTTTGCGCAAAAGTTATAGCTTCTACAATATAGGGGATAGAATTCTGACATAATTTTTATTTATTTTTTTACTAGAAATGGCGGTAATCTGTTTTTTTTTTACAGGACTGCGATATTGCAGCGGACACATCGGACACTTTTGACACATTTTTGGGACCATTCACATTTATACAGCGAACAGTGCTATAAATATGCACTGATTACTGTATAAATGTGACTGGCAGGGAAGGGGTTAACACTAGGGGGCGAGGAAGGGGTTAAATGTATTCCCTATGAATGATTCTTACTGTGGGGGGAGGGGACTGACTGGGGGAGGTGACCGATCTGTGTCCCTATGTACAAGGGACACAGCTTTGGTCTCCTCTCCCTGACAGGACGTGGATATCTGTGTTTACACACAGAGATCCATATCTTTGTCTGTGTACCGGCAGATCGCGGGTACTTGGCATTGCAGCCGCCAGGCACGCGCATCGGAATCTCAGTGACACGCCGGGCACATGCACGCGCCGCCGCTCGCACGCCACCCAGTGGCCGGAGGAGCCGAGGCCGTAAAAAGACGGCCTCCCGGATTTTAAGAGCCACCTTGTGGCCGTCTTTTTACAATGGCCCGGGCTCCAAGAAGTTAAACATTGTGTATAAATAAATGATAAATAATTTTTGCAAGACAATGCACCAATCCCTAGTACTGATACTTTTTTAAGTACTCACCGATACCAATTACTGATACCTTTCGCCTAGGAAGAGTAGATAGAGGGGTAGTTTGGGAGGTGGGATGTGGTGTGGGTTTAGGGAGTTGGTTTAGGCTGGGGTGAGGGCAGGGTAGGGGGGTTAGTAGGGACAGGGTTGGGGGGCGAGTAGGAGGGTAAGTGAGGGCAGGGTGGGAGGGCGTAGGGGGGTAAGCTAGAAGGGACTCTGGGAACACAGAAGGACAGAGAGAGCATCGTCATCTAAGTGCAGTATGACGGCACCACCCAGGTACCGTCCGAGAGTAGAGCGGATGAACATCAGATTCATCGTTTATGCTGGAATTGTTTTTAACCTTGTGAGTGTATTTCTTACCTTTTTATTTATAAATTGAGGTCATACTGCACTTAGATGGTGTTTCTTTCCCCCTTGAACTCATCGAACCCCATTAAACTCATTAGGGGCTGAATCTTTGCTAAACAAATGGAGGTGGGGATCATTTCTTGGGGGGGCATAAACCAATGCAAAAAAATAAGAAATACAAAAAACACAGTTTTGTGAGAAATAGCAATTAAAAAACATACCTGGAGATGCCTGTGAAGTGGCACTCCTGTGCAATGTATACAATGTACTACAGCAGAATTGACATTTTTGTGCCAGAAAATGTTTACTTTGTTATTTTAAGTAATTACAAAGTTATCACAGAATCAATAGACTCAATGAAATTTAATTTACTCTGGTCCATAAGGGGGATACAAGTGTGAGCATATGCAGTATGCAAGATGCATATTGTTGCTGACTTTGCTCCAAAGTTTAGTGAATTTGGTTTGACACGCAAGGAAAATAAAAAAAAATGCATTTTTGTTTGCACGTGATGGAAGTCAACAGAGCTTCATCTCATTCACTAACCTCTGGGGCAATTTTTTTTGCAAAGTGCAACTTCCCTTGTGTTTGCCTTTGGTAAATTAACCCCATTATCTTTATCTGTCTATATCTCCATATGTAGTCTTTATATCACATGTAGTTCTTACTCTGAATGCTGGGTCCTGTTTTCTCCTGGTATTTCTACTTGCTCTGCTTTGTCTTTTTGACCTACTCTCATTTTATTAATTTTTTTATTTAGTTATGATTTTTGACAATAATATGCACACATCTCCTCACAGCACAAAATAATATAACATGGACAGTATGTGCAAGCAAGCAAGTACATCAGGATATGCAAATAATGAATATGATACAAGTCAAACTATCATGTTTGGACTGTGGGAAAATAAACACTAGGCCCAGTCACACTGAGTGTCATGCAGGAAACCTGCGTTTCATGCTGGTTTCCCACAACACATTCCATTTGCACTCAAATGCAGGTTGCAAACGCAGTCCACTTACAAAAGTAGTGCATGCATTGCTTTTTGGTGTGGTGCAGAGAAATTTCAGCCCATTCAAAATTAATGAGCTGTAATCGCACTGCACAGAACTGCATGTGAATTGCAATTCACATACACTTCCTAGTGTGAATGGGTCCTTAGACATAATACTTACACCTATGAATTATCATTCAGTTAGACATGAGCGATAACATTCTCGAGTAACATTTTGCTGGATGTACTGAAGCCCCCACGAAAAAGGGGGAGTGGAGAGAAACCAAGCATTTTCAAATCCTGACACAGTAATAGTGTATAGTGGCGTGTGGAAGAAAGAGAAAAAAAGGGAGAAGTGGAAAGAGAGGGAAGGAGGCAGGGGAGAGAAACTTGGTAGAGTATAACCAAGTTATGGAAGGGAGGTAGACGAAGGGAAAGAGAAGAAAAAGGTAAATCTAACTCAACCTTCTGGTCCATGATTTAGCCTGAGGTCCAGTACCTCTTGCTATATTGTCTACATTGAACCCAGGGCTGAGTCAGGAGAGACAGCTCTATGGGGTAGGGGGTGGTGGGAAGGAGAGAATGGCAGAAGGGTGGAGTACATTAGGACAAATGGAAAAAAAAATGGTAGGAGGGAAAAATCACAAGGTTTTTGTGTGGGTAGATGTTAGCCCTGAGGTAAGTATACCTGTGATGAGAAAAAATATTTTCATCTTAGTTTATAATTGCCTTGTATGATGCTGATCTATGGAAATCTTCATGCATTTCATGTACAGTTAAAGTGTTGTCATCGGTCAAGTTTGTAATGCATAATGGACTTTATCTCAAGAATAAATCCACCCTATTCATCTAGTCTTTCATCAAAGGCACTGCAGGTGTCTGCCATAACCAGGGGATCAAGCTGCATGCTGAATTAATGAGGTGCCTCAGTAAATGTTTAGCTGAAAATGGGGGTTGTTCTTTATTGGGCATGTAGCATGTAAAGTTCAGTGGAGTATGGGTGTTGGGAACCAATTATTTGCCTTGTAAATTTATAAAGTTGTGTACTTTTTCCCAGAAATTTTTGTAGGGGTTTGTAGTGCCAGAATATATGACACAGAGTGCCCCTTTCAGCATTGGGGTCCTGTACCAAATTTTATAATTTTTCTCTGGTGAACTAGTTGGCAATTGGTCTGCCACTAATTATCAGTGAAGGAGGTCTTCAGCTCCCTTTCTCATTGTTTAAAAGGATATTCATCCCCATTGTCAGAGTTCTCTAATGCAGAATAGATCCAGGAGATCAAGTGGGTCTTGGGACCTTTATTTATGCATATTTAAAAAAAAAAAGTTGGTATTGTGTTTGAATAAAAAAAAAATGTAATCTGTAGATCGATTTAACATGGAATATAGAATCCGTAATGTTTGCCAGTGTCTAAATATCCTGTTTTGGGAGAAATTAGCCCTGTTCAAAAAAGTTGCCAGCCAAGAGTGGGGAATCCTTTCTCCAATAACATGTAAATTCACAGGAGTTTCCATGAGAATATCGGAGTTTCCAATCAGTGAAGAGGACTTCACGGTGTTATAAAGGTGGGGGAGCTGCAACACGAATGAAAGACTTGCATATATTCTCCTCAATGAGGGTGTGTGTTTGGAAGTCAGCTGGAAGTTTGTGTATACGATCTGCAATGGGTGAGTAGACCAGTTTTGTTCAATATTTACCCATGTCTTGGTCTGTGTATGGAGGAACCAGTCAGAGATCCTCAACATATAACAGGCACAATAATGGATTCAGTAAAGCTACGAATCCATTAAATTTACAGAGAAGCAATATGGTTTTATGGATTCTAGATCCCTTGTCTGGCCAGATGAAGTGATTGATTGCTGCCTCAGGTTGTTTGAAAAACTTAGTGGAAAGACATAAAGGAATTGTCTGAAAAATGTAAAGTACCGGTAGATGTAATAGTATGTTCATTTTAATAATCCTCATCTAGCCTAGCCAGGAAAAAGAGATATTTTTCTTCTTTGGAAGATTCAGTTTTATCTGTGTCAATACTGGTAAACAGTCATACAAGTTTGACACTACTGTCATGATTTAAATTGGAGATAGCTGAAAAAAGATCAAATTCCACTAAGTAGGCTGAGGAGTGTCTTCTGAACGTTAGTCAAAACAAACAGCTGCACAGGTGACAGTTTTATATGTTACTTTACATATCCCCTAATGTCTATTTCAGTATCCTCAGGAATGGCTCTAGAATTAAAATAAAATATCAAGGCTGACAATGGACAACCTTGCTTTGTGACATTCCTTATAGGAAAGCTGTCTGATAAAAGACTGTTAACTTTGACTTTCACCTAAATAGCCTTATGCCGTGTACACACGACCGTTTTTAATGTCATTGAAAAAAACGTAGTTTTTCTCGACGTGATTCTTCTCAAGCCTGCCTTGCCTACACACTATCGTGAAAAAAAATGCTCGAGCAAAGCGCGGTGACATACAACACGTACGACGGCACTATAAAGGGGAAGTTCCATTCAGATGGCGCCACCCTTCATGTTAGTAAAGTTTGTTGAGCGACGATTCGCGCTTTTCAGCCTCGTGCTTTTCAGTCCGTTACAGCGTGAGGAATGTGCTATCTCCATTACGAACCCTAGTTTTACCAGAACGAGCGCTCCCGTCTCATACTTGATTCTGAGCATGCGCATTTTTTTTCACGTCATTAAATCCCACACACGGCCGTTTTTCATGACGAGAAAAATGACGATGTAAAAAACGACGTGAAAAATTAGAGCATGTTCCAATTTTTTCATGGCCGTTTTTCACGTCGTGAAAAATGCTCTGAAGCCCACACACGATCATTTTTAATGACCATTTTAAAAAATATTCATTTTTCTCGTCATTAAAAACGGTGTGTGTACACGGCATTGATCCATGATAGTATATGAGCCTGCATCCGTATGACTTTCAGCACCTTAAACATATAGTCCCAAGCAATCCTTTCAAAGCCTTCTCCGCATTGGGTAACAACAGGATCAGCTCTGATTTCTGTGTTTGCCCCATAGGATGGTGTTCAAAGTTTTAATGGCTTCCCTGCCTGGGACAAATACCACTTTGTCATTGTGTACCAATATAATAATAATAATAATGGGAGGGGAGAGGAGTCCCCCTGTCAGAATACAAAGACACAGCGGGAGAGATCCCTGTATGAACATTGCTGGTGTTGATGTGGGGATCTGTCAATTTTTTTTTGTCATTCAACTTGCTGGTTGAACAAAATAAAAAAACTCTATCAGTTACTAAATTATGTTGCTCTGCCAAAAAGTTGTATCCTTTTTTCTTCAACGTCACTTGTGACTAGGGATGAGTTCGGTTCACATCCAGAACATGCGAACGGACCAAAAGTGTGTGCAAACTTTCGAACACCGTTAAAGTCTATGGGACTCGAACGTGAGAAATCAAAAGTGCGAATTTTAAAGGCTAATATGCAAGTTATTGCCCTAAAAAGGGTTTGGGGACCCGGGTCCTGCCCCAGGGGACATGTATCAATGCAAAAAAAAGTTTTAAAAAATGCTTTTTTTTCGGGAGCAGTGATTTTAATGATGCTTAACCACTTCAATACCAGGCACTTATACACCTTCCTGCCCAAGCCAATTTTCAGCTTTCAGCACTGTCGCAATTTGAATGACAATTGCGTGGTCATGCTACACTGTACCCAAACATAGAGCTTTCTTTTGGTGGTATTTGATCACCTCTGCGATTTATTTTTTTTGGGCAACAAATAAAAAAAGTGTGAAAATTTTGAAAAAAACTATGTTATTCTTTGTTTCTGTAAGTTTTTTTGTAAATAAGTACCTTTTCTTCTTCAATGATGGGCACTGATATGGCTGCGCTGACGGGCACTGATAAGGCGGCACTGATGGGCACCGATGAGGTGGCACCAATGAGGTGGCACTGATGAGGTGGCACTGATGGGCGGCACTGATGGGCGGCACTGATGGGCAGCACTGATAGGCGGCACTGATGGGCACTCATAGGCGACACTGATGGGCACTGATAGGTGGCATTGATGGACACTGGTGGGTGGCACTGGTGACATTGGTGGGTGGCATTGTTGGTGCCATGATGGTGCCAGTCAGTGCCCATTTGTGGGCACTGATTGGCATATGTTATCTATACATTTGTACATGTGGATGGCCATGGGGGACTTACCTGGCCATCCACATGTTAGGTGCTTCCCTGGTGGTCCTGGGCGGCATCCTGGTGGTCCAGTGTGGGCATCCGAGGGGGGGCAGCACTGATAAACAATCAGCGCGAACACCCCCTGTCAGGAGAGCTGCCGATCAGCTCTCCTCTACTCGCGTCCGTCAGACGCGAGTTAGGAAAAGCCAGTCAACGGCTCTTCCTGTTTACATTGTGATCAGCCGTGATTGGACACGTGGTAAAGAGCGTCCGCCAGAGGCTCTTTACCGAGATCGGTGTTGCTGCGTGTCAGACTGACACACCACACCACCGATTGCCGCGATGCGCGCCCCCTTGAGCACGCGGCGGCTGTTATCCTGCTGGACGTCATATGACGCCCAGTCAGGATAACTGAACCACCGCCCGGCCATCATTTTGCCATAGGCCGGGCGGGAAGTGGTTAAAGTGAAAAAATAAAAGTAAAATATTCCTTTAAATATCGTGCCTGGGGGGTGTCTATAGTATGCCTGTAAAGTGGCACCTGTTTCCCGTGCTTAGCACTGTCCCTGTACAAAATTACATTTCTAAAGGAATAAAAGTCATTTAAAACTGCTTGCGGCTTTAATGTAATGTCTGGTCCCGGCAATATGGATGAAAATCATTGAGAAAAATGGCATGGGTACCCCCCCCCCCCAGCCCTTTACCAGGCCCTTTGGGTCTTGTATGGATATTAAGGGTAACCCCACACCCAAATTAAAAAAAGAAAAGGCGTAGGGCCCCCAGGCCCTATATACTCTGAACAGCAGTATACAGGCGTGCAAACAAGACATGAACTGTAATTTGGAACAGGTACATTTTTTAAGTGTAGCTCCAGCCCAAAAATCTTTTTTTAAGCTTTTTGGATATCACCCCTGTACCATTTGTTTTGCTGTCTGTGCCCCTGTTCAGAATATTTCACCTCACTTTCTGTCCCAATCACAATTGGATTTTGAAAATGTTGGGTTATTAGGGAAACAAAGATTGGTGATAAAGCATCAGTGGAGACACCTTTTTCCCATATTAACTTTTACAGGAGAGAATTTCCCTTCCTTGGAGTAGATTTTCTCTCACTTCCTGTTGTCTCCCTCCGTTTGTAAGTAGGAGTCGTTTGTAAGTCGGATGTTTGAAAGTAGGGGCCTGCCCTATATACTCTGCAGAAATTTGGGCCTTATGTGTTGATGTTGCCACAACACTGTAAACCCTCACAGTTACTCTTGGTGGGCGCAGGAACGGGACCTGCAGTGAAATATTAGATCAAGAATTGTAATTACATGCCCCTGTTGAACAGGGTCAGAAAAATTGGGCCTTTGGTGGTGGTGTGGTGGTGTTGCCACAACACTGTAAGCCCTCACAGTTACTCTTGTTGGGCTCAGGAACGAGCCCTGCTGTGAAACATTACAGCAAAAATTGTAATTGCACACCCCTGTTAAACAGGGGCAGAAAAATTGGGTTTTAGGCACTGGTGCTGGTGCCACAACACTGCAACCCCTCACAGATACTCTAGTTGGAGCGCAGGAATGAGCCCTACTGCAAAGTATTACAATTTTTGCTGTAATTACACGCCCCTGTTAAACAGGGGCAGAAAAATTGGGCCTTAGCCACTGGTGGTGGTGCCCAGAACCAAAAATGTTCTTACAAGCTATCAACATTAACATTGAGGAGGAAGAGGATAGTCAGTCAGCATCAGCATGGGCAGTCTTGAAGGGATCTCACATTCATAAAAAAATGATTTGGTTGCATCAGCATCAGGTGCTTGGTAGCTGGTGATCCAAGACTGATTCATTTTTATGAAGGTGAGCCGATCGACCGAGTCAGTGGACAGGCGCACTCTGTGATCGGTTACAAAGCCTCCAGCAGCACTGAATGTGCGTTCCAAAAGAACGCTGGATGCAGGACAGGCCAGTAGCTCAATTGCATACTGTGCAAGCTCTGGCCAGTGATCCATCCTCAGGACCCAGTAACCCAGAGGATTGTCGGTTGGAAAGGTCTCCAAGTCTGATATTACCCCTAGGTATTCCTGCACCATGTAAATCAGACGCTGGCGATGGTTGCTGGAACTGATCAGACCTTGGGGCTGCGGACTAAAAAATTATCTGAACGCATCAGTCAGACGGCCACCTTCTCCACCGCTCCTTCTGTGACTGACCGAAGCCTCAGCAACACGTTGTCCAGGACCAGGAAATTGTAACCTCCCAGGCTCTGGAAACGCGCTGCACAAACCTTTCTGCAAGGCCTCCAGAAGATGTTTCATCCTCTGCTCCTTCTGCGACAGCAGGATATGTTCCGCAGCCTTACCCTTGTAACATGGATCAAGAAGGGTTGCCAGCCAGTATTGATCCCTCTCCTTGATCACTCAAATCCGAGGGTCCTTTTGCAGGCTTTGCAGGATCAGGGAGGCCATGCAGCTTAGGTTTGCTGAGGCACTCGGTCCGGAGTTCTCTGGGTCACTAAGGACGACATGATCTGCAGCCACCTCATCCCAGCCACGTACAAGTCCATGGGTTTCTGGGGACTTAAAAGGATCCCTTAAAGACTGCGGCTGATGCTGAGTACTAGGCTCCACCTCCATGCTGACACAATTATCCTCCTCCTCCTCTTCCTGTGTGATCGGCGGGCCCGCAGGAACACTGTCTGGATAAAGGTGCCTTGAGAGTTAAGGAAGTCCTCCTCTTCCTCCCTCTGTTCTGCCTCAAGTGCTCTGTCCATTATTCCATGCAGCGTGTGCTCCAACAGGTACACAAGGGGGACAGTATCACTGATGCATACACTGTCACTGCTCACCATCCTCATGGCCTCCTCAAATGGTGACATGACAGTGCATGCATTCTTCATAATGAGCCACTGGCGTGGTGAAAAAAAGCCAAGCTCCCCTAAACCCTGTCCTGGTGCCATAGTCGCACAGATACTCATTGATGGCCCTCTGCTGCGTGTGCAGCCACTGCAGCATGGCCAATGTTGAGTTCCACCTGGTGGGCATGTCACAGATTAGGCGGTTCTTGGAAAGGTTGTATTCCTTTTGGAGGTCAGCCAGCCGAGCACTGGCATTATTTGACCGGCGGAAATGCACACAGACTTTCCTGGCCTGCCTCAGGAGATCCTGTAAGCCCGGGTACCTGCACAAGAACCGCTGCACCACCAAGTTAAGGACGTGAGCCAAACAGGGCACCTGGGTCAGGTGTCCCTGTCGGAGGGTGGAGAGGAGGTTGGTGCCATTGTTGCAAACCACCACTGGATGAAGCTGGCGTGGCGTCAACCACCTCTGAGCCTGCCCCTGCAGAGCTGACAGAATCTCTGCCCCAGTGTGGCTCCTGTACACTAAGCACACCAGCTCAAGCACAGCATGGCATCTCTTTGCCTGAGTGCTTGCATAGGCCCTTGAACGCCTACGGAGCAGCGCTGGTTCCGAGGACAAATCAGCAGAGGAAGAGGCCATGAAGGAAGAAAAAGAGGAGGGGGTGGAGGAGAGAGGTGTGGCAGAATCACCACTAGTCGCATTTTGGAGGCGTGGTGGCGGAACAAGCTCCAACAAGACTGCACCCTATCCTGCATCCTTCTCAGCTGCCAGCAGAGTCACCCAGTGCGCAGTGAAAGATAGGTAACGTCCCTGTCCATGCCTGCTGGACCATGAGTCAGCAATAATATGCACCGTACCACTGACCGCCCTGTCCAGCGAGGCCAAGACATTGCCTTCCAGGTGCCGGTAGAGAGCTGGAATCGCCTTCCGTGAAAAAACGTGGCATTTGGGAACCTGCCACTGAGGTACCGCACATTCCACAAACTCACGAAAGGGGGCAGAGTCTACCAGCTGAAAAGGCAGCAGTTGGAGTGCTAGCAATTTACCCAAGCTAGCATTCAACCGCTGGGCATGTGGATGGCTGGGAGCGAATTTCTTTAGCCTGTTTAGCAACTGGGGTAGGGAAATTTGCCTGCTACAATCGGACGTTGGTGTACCGATAGCAGATTGCCCGCAAGTACTTGCCACACCTAATTCTACACCTTCATTCCTCTTAGTGCAGCTTTCTGAGAGAAATTAAGGCATAGTGGGGTTGGAGATCCCAGCTGATAAGGAGCAAGGAGAGGTCCGCCTTTTTCTTTGGTGTGGGTCTTTTAAGTACGCTTGCCAACGGACTGCATGGGAGTTTGACATATGTCTGATCAAGCATGTGGTGCCCAAGAGGCTGGTGTTTTGGCCACGCTTGATACGCTTCAGACATATGTTGCAAATGGCAACGGTGCGATCTGCTGCACACGTCTTAAAGTCCCACACCAAAGAACTTTTGGAAAAACGCGGAGTCAGCAGCGCTCTGCACATGCGGAGCTCTGCGGTGTGATGCAGTCAGTTGGCTGACTCTAAGCTGGCCCCCTCCTCCTCCTCCTCCTCCTCCTCCCCCTACTCTCTCCTATAAGGCACCCATGTAGAGTCAGTGACCTCATCATCCCCTCTCTCCTCATCATTGGAGCAAACCTGGTAGTATGCTGCAGCTGGGGGAACATGACTGCCAGTTTGTTGTCCTTCTTGGGCACCCCCTCTCTGTGGGCTCACGTTACTGCCTTCCACAAGCTGGGTACCATCATCGGAGCCTTCAAAACGCTGCACATCCTCCTGCAGGATGTACCCAACACTGTGGTCGAACAGTGGTGGGGCTTGATGGTGATGACCTTGAGCCGATGGAATAGGCCGCTTTGGCACCTGCATTTGCAGCCAAGGTACTCTGAGCCTGGGTGACAGAGGATGAGGAGGATGAGGACGGCTTGGTCATCCACTCTACCAACTCTTCTGCATGTTGTAGCTCAACCCAGCCAGCTGCCGGAAAAAAGGACAAGCGTGCCCCACGGCCTCGTGCTGAGGATGCACCGTGTCCACGACCAGCACTGTTGCCTCTAGACACAGAGCCTGCTTGCCCTCTTTTAGTGGCCTGTGAGTATCTGCCTCTCCTTGTTAGCCTTCCAGGCATACTGTATTTGATGTATTTGAATAGGTACACCAGGAATGGCCTGCAGTGAGATGTAGCTGCACAAAGCTGGGATGTATATATATACTGCACCTAACTGAATCAACTGCCTGCCTGTAGTATATTAGCAAGAGAACAACAGGAATGGTTTGCAGTGAGATCTAGGTGAACACTGCACAGAATACAGTACTTTATATACTGCACCTAACTGAATCAACTTCCTGCCTGTAGTATATTAGCAAGAGAACAACAGGAATGGTCTACAGTGAGATCTAGGTGAACACTGTGCACAGAATACAGTACTTTATATACTGCACCTAAATGAATCAACTGCCTGCCTGTAGGATATTAGTAAGAGAACAACACAAAATGGTCTGCAATTAGATCTAGGTGAACACTGTGCACAGAATACAGTACTTTATATACCGCACCTAACTGAATCAACTGCCTGCCTGTAGTATATTAGCAAGAGAATAGGGATGAGCTTGGTGTTCAAGTCGAACGCATGTTCGACTCGAACATCGCCTGTTCGCCTGTTCGGCGAAACCAGAACTTTGTGGGCCGTTCGCGCCAAATTCGTGTGACGCGAACGGCCCACAATGCACTGCGCCATCGCACTGCATTGCCGGCGCTGTGATTGGCCAAGCATGCACTGTGACCACGCATGCTTGGGCAATCACAGCGCCGGCAGCGAGGAGAGCCATAATTGGCCACAGGCAGGATGCCTGTGGCCAATTATAGCTCAGGGGGTTTAGTACACGCCCCACACTATATAAGCCCACCAGCGCGGCGGCCTTGTGTAGTGTGTTCCGGCGTGCAGGGAAAGAGCTAGATAGGCAGGGACAGTGTGTTCTACAGTGTGTTCTTATCTCAGGCATCTGCAGGAGTTAGTGGGTGTTGTGTGCCTCCAGCACAGTATACACCTGTATCTACCCTTTATTGCTGTTCTCTAAGCTAGATAGGCAGGGACAGTGTGTTCTTTTCTTAGGCATCTGCAGGAGTTAGTGGGTGTTGTGTGCCTCCAGCACAGTATACACCTGTATCTACACTTTATTGCTGTTCTCTAATACAGGCATCTGCAGGAGTTAGTGGGTGTTGTGTGCCCCAGCACAGTAAACACCTGTATCTACACTTTATTGCTGTTCTCTAATACAGACATCTGCAGGAGTTAGTGAGTGCTGTGTGCCCCAGCACAGTATACACCTGTATATACCCGTTATTGCTGTTCTCTAATACAAGCATCTGCAGGAGTTAGTGGGTGTTGTGTGCCCCAGCACAGTATACACCTATATCTACACTTTATTGCTGTTCTCTAATACAGGCATCTGCAGGAGTTAGTGGGTGTTGTGTGCCCCAGCACAGTATACACCTGTATCTACACTTTATTGCTGTTCTCTAATACAGGCATCTGCAGGAGTTAGTGGGTGTTGTGTGCCCCAGCACAGTATACACCTGTATCTACACTTTATTGCTGTTCTCTAATACAGGCATCTGCAGGAGTTAGTGAGTATTGTGTGCCCCAGCACAGTATACACCTGTATCTACACTTTATTGCTGTTCTCTAATACAGGCATCTGCAGGAGTTAGTGGGTGTTGTGTGCCCCAGCACAGTATACACCTGTATCTACACTTTATTGCTGTTCTCTAATACAGGCATCTGCAGGAGTTAGTGGGTGTTGTGTGCCCCAGCACAGCATACACCTGTATCTACACTTTATTGCTGTTCTCTAATACAGGCATCTGCAGGAGTTAGTGGGTGTTGTGTGCCTCCAGCACAGTATACACCTGTATCTACCCTTTTTTGTTGGTGTTCTCTAATAAAGGCATCTGCAGGAGTTAGTGGGTGTTGTGTGCCTCCAGCACAGCACAGTATACACCTGCATCTACCCTTTTTTGCTGGTGTTCTCTAATAAAGGCATCTGCAGGAGTTAGTGGGTGTTGTGTGCCTCCAGCACAGTATACACCTGTATATACCCGTTATTGCTGTTCTCTAATACAGGCATCTGCAGGAGTTAGTGGGTGTTGTGTGCCCCAGCACAGTATACACCTGTATCTACACTTTATTGCTGTTCTCTAATATAGGCATCTGCAGGAGTTAGTGGGTGTTGTGTGCCCCAGCACAGTATACACCTGTATCTACACTTTATTGCTGTTCTCTAATACAGGCATCTGCAGGAGTTAGTGGGTGTTGTGTGCCCCAGCACAGTTTACACCTGTATATACCCGTTATTGCTGTTCTCTAATACAGGCATCTGCAGGGGTTAGTGGGTGTTGTGTGCCCCAGCACAGTATACACCTGTATCTACACTTTATTGCTGTTCTCTAATACAGGCATCTGCAGGAGTTAGTGGGTGTTGTGTGCCCCAGCACAATATACACCTGTATCTACACTTTATTGCTGTTCTCTAATACAGGCATCTTCAGGAGTTAGTGGGTGTTGTGTGCCCCAGCACAGTATACACCTGTATCTACACTTTATTGCTGTTCTCTAATACAGGCATCTGCAGGAGTTAGTGGGTGTTGTGTGCCCCAGCACAGTATACACCTGTATATACCCGTTATTGCTGTTCTCTAATACAGGCATCTGCAGGAGTTAGTGGGTGTTGTGTGCCCCAGCACAGTATACACCTGTATCTACACTTTATTCCTGTTCTCTAATACAGGCATCTGCAGGAGTTAGTGGGTGTTGTGTGCCTCCAGCACAGTATACACCTGTATCTACCCTTTTTTGCTGGTGTTCTCTAATAAAGGCATCTGCAGGAGTTAGTGGGTGTTGTGTGCCTCCAGCACAGCACAGTATACACCTGTATCTACCCTTTTTTGCTGGTGTTCTCTAATAAAGGCATCTGCAGGAGTTAGTGGGTGTTGTGTGCCTCCAGCACAGCACAGTATACACCTGTATCTACCCTTTATTGCTGGTGTTCTCTAATACAGGCATCTGCAGGAGTTAGTGGGTGTTGTGTGCCTCCAGCACAATATACACTACCCAATTGCTGGTTTTTCCATCTCCCTGCAGGCCATTACTCTGTCTGGAAGGCCAACAACGAGAGGCAGACAGTCACGAGCCAATAAAAGAGGGCAAGCAGGCTCTGTGTCTAGAGACAACAGTGCTGGTCGTGGACGCAGTGCATAGTCATCAGCACGTGGCCATGGGACACGCTTGTCCTTATTTTCGGCAGCTGGACGTGTTGAGCTGCATCATGCCGAAGACTTGGTAGAGTGGATGACCAAGCCCTCCTCATCCTCCTCATCCTCTCTCACCCAGGCTCAGGGTACTGGCAAAGCAGCTGCCAAAGCGTCCTCTTCCCTCATATCAATGTCATCATCAGTCACTCTTTTCCTAGACCCACCATGTCCTCCTGAGGAGTCCCCCGAACTGTTTGAGCACAGTGTTGGGTACATGCTCCAAGAGGATGCCCAGAGTTTTGAAGGGTCTGATGATGATACCCAGCTAGAGGAAGGCAGTAGCATGAGCGCAGAGAGAGGGGATGCTCAACAAGGACAGCAATCTGGCAGTCATGTTCCAGCAGCTGCAGCATACTGCCAGATTGGCTCCAGTGATGAGGAGGGAGGGGATGAAGAGGTCACTGACTCCACGTGGGTGCCTGATAGGAGAGAGGAGGAGAAGGATGAGGAGGAGGCACATCTCCAACGAGGCAGGATGCCCTCCGGGGGCCAGCGTAAGGGCAGCACACCGACTGAATCACACTGCAGAGCTCCGCCTGTGCAGGCCGCTGCCTCTACCCGTTATTCCAAAAGTTCTTTGGTGTGGGCCTTTTTTGAGTCGAGTGCATCAGATCGCACAGCTGCTATTTGCAACATATGTCTCAAGCGTATCTCGCGTGGCCAAAACATCAGCCGCTTGGGCACCACATGCTTGATCAGACATATGTTGACCTGCCATGCAGCTCGTTGGCAAGCGTACCTTAAAGAACCACACCAAGGAACAAAGCGAACCTCTCCTTGCTCCTCATTAGCTGAGATCTCCAACCCCACTATACCTTCAGTCCTCTCTGAAACCTGCCCTGAGAGGAATGAAGGTGTAGAATTAGGTATGTCACAGCCAAGTACTTGCGGGCACTCTGCTAGCAGTACACCGACGTCGGATTGTAGCAGGCAAATTTCCCTGCCCCAGCTGCTGGACCGTCAAAAGAAGTTCACTCCCAGCTATCCACATGCCCAGCGGTTGAATGTTAGCTTGGCTAAATTGCTAGCACTTCAACTGCTGCCTTTTCAGTTGGTAGACTCGGCCCCATTCCGTGAGTTTGTGCAATGTGCGGATTCTCAGTGGCAGGTTCCCAAACGCCACTTTTTCTCACGGAATGCGATTCCGGCTCTCTACCGGCATATGGAAGGCAATGTCCATGCCTCGCTGGACAGGGCGGTCAGCGGTAAGGTGCATATTACCGCTGACTCATGGTCCAGCAGGCATGGACAGGGACGTTACCTTTCTTTCACGGCCCATTGGGTCACTCTTTTGGCATCTGGGAAGGATGCAGAACAATGTGCAGTAGTGTTGCAGGTTGTTCCGCCGCCACACCTCCAAAATGCTACTACTGGTTGTGACACACCTCCTCCACCCCCTCCTCTTCTTCTTCCCCATGGCCTCTTCCTGTGCTTTGTCCTCAGAACCAGCGGTGCTCCGTAGGCATTCAAGGGGCTACGCAAGTACGCAGGCAAAAAGATGCCATGCCGTGCTTGCGCTGGTGTGTTTGGGGGGACAGGAGCCACACTGGGGCAGAGGTTCTGTCAGCTCTGCAGGGGCAGGCCGAGAGGTGGTTGATGCCACGCCAGCTTAAGCCAGGAATGGTGGTTTGCGACAATGGCACCAACCTCCTGTCCGCCCTCCGACAGGGACAACTGACCCATGTGCCCTGTGTGGCTCACGTCCTTAACCTGGTGGTGCAGCAGTTCTTGGGCAGGTACCCGGGCTTACAGGATGTCCTGAGGCAGGCCAGGAAAGTCTGTGTGCATTTCCGCAGATCATATAATGCCAGTGCTCAGCTGGCTGAGCTGCAAAAGGAGTTGAACCTGCCCAAGAACCGCCTTATTTGCGACATGCCCACCAGGTGGAACTCAACGTTGGCTGTGCTGCAGCGGCTGCATACGCAGCAGAGGGCCATCAATGAGTACCTGTGCAACTATGGCACCAGGACAGGGTCAGGGGAGCTCTGTTTTTTTTCACCACGCCAGTGGGGCATGATCAGGGATGCATGCACTGTCCTGGCACCATTTGAGGAGGCCATGAGGATGGTGAGCAGTGACAGTGCATGCATCAGTGACACTGTACCTCTTGTCCACCTGTTGGAGCATATACTGCGTGGAATAATGGACAGGGCACTTGAAGCAGAACAGGGGCAGGAAGAGGAGGACTTCCTTGCCTCTCAAGGCCCCCTTTACCCAGACAGTGTTCCTTCTGTCCCACCCATCACACAGGAAGAGGAGGAGGAGGAGGAGGAGGATTGTGTCAGCATGGAGGTGGAGCATGGCACTCAGCATCAACAGCAGCAGTCTTTTAGGGATGATTTACAGTCCCAAGAAACCCGTGGACTTGTAAGTGGCTGGGAGGAGGTGGTTGCGGATCATGTCGTCCTTAGTGAACCGAATGCCTCAGCTAACCTACGCTGCATGGCCTCCCTGATCCTGCAAAGTCTGCGGAAGGATCCTCGTATTCTTCGTATCAAGGAGAGGGACCATTACTGGCTTGCCACTCTCCTTGTTCCACGGTACAAGGGTAAGGTTGCGGACCTTATCTTGCCGTCACAGAGGTAGCAGAGGATGAGACATCTCTGGGAGGCCTTGCAGAAAGGTCTGTGCAACGCGTTCCCAGAGACTGGAAGGTTACAAACTCCTGGTCCTGGACAACGAGTTGCTGATGCTTTGGTCAGTAGCCGAAGGAGAAGTAGCAGAAGGTTCCAGCAACCATCGCCAGCGTCTGATATACATGGTGCAGGAATACCTAGGGGCAAGGTCAGATTTGGACACCTTTCCCACCGAAAATCCTCTGGCTTACTGGGTCTTGAGGATGGATCACTGGCCAGAGCTTGCACAGTATGCAATTGAGCTACTGGCCTGTCCTGCATCCAGCGTTCTTTCGAAACGCACATTCAGTGCTGCTGGAGGCTTTGTCACGGATCACAGGGTGCGCCTGTCCACCGACTCGGTTGATCGACTGACCTTCATAAAGATAAACCAGTCTTGGATCACCACCAGCTACCAAGCACCTGAAGCTGATGTAACAGAATAATTTATTTTGAAATGTCACATCCCTTCAAGACTGCCTATGCTGATGCTGAGTGACTGTCCTGTTATGTTGACTGACTATCCTATTCCTCCTCAATGATCCGATTCCTGATGATAGCTTGGAAGAACATTTTTGTTTCTGGGTGCCGCCACCAGTGGCTAAGGCCCAATTTTTCTTTGTTTACAAAAGTTTTATTTGGAAGAATCAAAAATAATTTACAAAACTGTGAGGAAGTATTACAGTAGAAGATATAATGCAATATGATATATACCATGAGAATAAAGGAGTTTAAGATAGAAAACAAAGAAGTTCCTGAGATTTGGAGGGCATATGAATCAATCATTAGACCAGTACATCCATTTTGAATTAAAGGTGTGAATGCTATCAGTTAGGGTATGATGGATTCTTTCGGATAACTGTAGATTTTTCATTCTGGATAAAACCTGGGGCCAGGGTAGGTTATTGGATTTCCAATTGAGAGCAATCATCCATTGAATTGAGCTTACTAGTGAATGGATCAGTCTAACACAGGGTGGGGGGATATCTGGGATATTAGCATAGAGAATACATATTTGTGGGGAGAGGGTAATTCTCTTTTTGACTATTGTTTCTATTTTCAATTCGGCGTGTCTCCATATTGTTTCTAAAAATCTACAACTCCAGAAAATGTGAGTGTATGTGCCAGTTTCTATGCAACCTCTGAAGCAGCATGGAGAAGATGATGGGTAGAATGAGTGAATTTTTTCAGGAGTTAGATATAGTCTAGTAAATAGTTTCATTGGGGATTCTCTGTATGCTGGAGCTATGTTGCATTTGCGGAGATTGTCTATCATAGTGTTCCAGGATTCAATGGGGATGAAGCAATCTAGTTCTGATTCCCAGTGTAACATTTGGATAGATTTGTCTGGCATCGAGGAGCTGTTGAGGTCTTTATAAAAAAGGGAGATTAGGCCCCTATCTCTCGAGGAGTTTAAACAAACGTGTTCGAATATCGTCGTTGGGGGATGAATACATAAAGAGTAATGCTCGTTGAAAAAGTTTTTGATTTGAAAGTAGTTTGTGAGTTCCGAGGATGGGAGATCGTATTTAGATTGGAGAGCGGGGAATGTGAGGAATGTATTGTTAGAGGACAATGATTTTAGGGAGGACAAGTTATTATTTCGCCATAGGGGGAACGAACGTATATTATTCAAGTTCTGTGTAAGTCTGGGGTCACCTAAAAATGAGGCAAGAGGGGGAGTGTCAGATGAAAGTTTGAGGGTTTTAGTAAGTGTAAGCCATAGTCGGAGAAAATGGGCAACAATAAGGTTATGTTTGAGAAGTTTTTGGTGATGAATACAGTTAGACCATATGATGCCTTGTAGGTGGTATGGAGCAATGGAGAAGGATTCGAATTTAAGCCATGGGAGCTGTGGAGTGGGAGCATGCCATTGGGCCATCTGTGAAAGTTTAGTGGCAATAAAGTAGTGCCAGATATTGGGGAGGCCTAGGCCGCCCTTATTTTGGGGTCTAAACATGAGAGGGTAACCACATCTTGGTTTTTTTGATGACCAGATAAATTTGTTAATCTCCCTTTGAAGGGATTCAATCCTTGTTTTGGGGACATTGATAGGTAAAGCTCTAAAAAAGTATAATAATTTTGGAAGGAGGGTCATTTTAAATGCGCAGATCCTACCGAGGAGTGAAATGTGGTACGTGGACCATATTTTAAGTAGAGAGCTAATCTGTTGGAATAGGGGGATAAAGTTGGTAGTATATAAGGTTTTGTGATGGGAAGTGATGAGGACACCTAGATATCTAAATGATGTAGAGCACCAAATAAAGTTAAAGTTTTTTTGTAGGGTAGTGGTCAGGTCAGTGGGGAGGTTGATAGGGAGGGCGGAACATTTATTGACATTAATACCTAAACCAGAGATGTTGTGAAACGATTTAAGTTCAGAGATAAGGTTTGGTAAAGATGTTAAGGGGTTCGAAAGAAACACCAGCGCGTCATCAGCGTAGAGGCTAAGTTTGAATTCATGTGGGCCTTTGTTATACCCTTTGATGTTTGGGTTGTTTCTTAAGGCTTGTGCTAGAGGTTCAATTGCTAAGGCGAATAAAAGTGGGGAGAGGGGGCAGCCCTGTCTGGTACCTCTGCTTAAGGGGAAGAAGTCAGAGTTGTGGCCTGGGATTTTGATTCTGGTCTGGGGGTGGTGGTAAAGTGCTTTGAATCCATGGATAAATTTGTCTGTGATGCCGAATTTAGGGAGGAGAAAGTTAAGATAGGACCAATTTACACTATCAAATGCCTTATGAATGTCGAGACTAAGGAGGCATAGTGGGCTGGAGGAAAGATTAGCATCTTGGATGATATTGGTAACAAGTCGGATGTTGTCTGTGATTTGACGGCCAGGGATGAACCCTGATTGGTCAATATGGATAAGGGGGGTGATGACAGATGCTAGTCTGTCAGCAAGGAGTCGGCCAAAGATTTTCAAATCATTATTAAGGACTGATATTGGGCGAAAATTTTGGGGAAGGGAGTGGTCTTTAAGAGGTTTGGGAATAAGAGACAAATTTGCAAGGAGCATGTCTTCTGGGAAATGGCCACCTGTGAGGATATGGTTAAAAAGTTTAGTTAATCTAGGTGCTAAAAGGGGAGCAAATTTTTTGTAGTATAATGTGGAGAAGCCATCAGGACCCGGCGCTGTCGAAGTTTTGAGAGATTTAATGATGTTAGTAATTTCTAGCTCTGTACAGGGATTATTGAGAGTTGCAGTTTGTTGGTCATTAAGGGTGGGGAGATGTATATTGTCTAACCAATTAAGCGAGGAGGTGGAGGGGTGGGTCTGGGGCCCTGAAAGGAGATTTTTATAGAAGGTGGAGAAGATGTCCAGGACATCACGGGGATGTGTAACCAAGTTACCTTTGTGGTTACGTAGTTTATATGTGTGTGGGGGGTTATGTTCCTGGTTGAGTTTGCGTGCAAACATTTTGGATGTGGCGTTGCTATGTAACATGAATTTTGCTTTGGAAAATCTAAGGGATTTCTCAGTGTCAGCTGACAGAATTGTGTCTAGGGATTGGCGTTTGGAATGGATTTGGAATGTAATTTCTGGAGATGGGGATTGGCTAAGTTTGTTATACAACAGGTCTAATTCCTTAGTTAGAGTTTTTATTTCTGTAAGTTTAGCTTTATTTTTGGCTGCAGCAATGCTAATCAAGTGTCCTCTCAGGACAACTTTGTGTGCCGACCAGAGTGAGGTAGGAGCGATGTCTTCAGTTGAGTTGTTAGCAAAATAGTCTACAATGTGAGAGTTAATGTCTTGTAGTGTGTGTGGGTCAGATAAAAGGGAGTCATTAAGGCGCCAGCTAAATGCAGTGGGGGCGAGTCCCACTTGAGAGGTGTCAAATTCAACCATGTCATGGTCAGACCAGGGGCAAGGGTGAATTCGAGCTCTAGAGGAGTTCGCTAGAAGAATGGGGGTGCAAAATATATAATCTAGTCTGGCGTAGCAGTCATGTGGGTAGGAGTAATGGGTATAGGCCTTTATGCCTACATTGTGGGATCTCCATGAGTCGATCAGTTGGAATTTATTGAGTGAGCGGCACATTGATCTGGAGAAGGCTTTTGAGGAGGGAGTCGTCTTACTCCTATCTAGAGAGGGGTGTGCAGCTAAATTAAAGTCACCCCCTAACACAATATGAGGGGAGCTGTGTCGGTCAAGGGTGTCAAAAAAGGTATTAAAGAATGTAGATTGTGTATCGTTAGGTGCGTAGACGGAGGCGATCGTGATCGTACGTTTGTTTATTGTGCCTTTTAGTATGATGAAACGGCTTTCTGTATCTCTATATATGTTTTGTATGTCAAAGATGATAGAATTACGAATGAAGATTGCCACCCCTTTTGACTTGTTAGAGAATGTGGTAAAGAAGTGTTGGTTATATGTTTTATCAAAGTAATTTGGGTGGTTGCCTGAGGAAAAATGGGTTTCTTGTAGGAGAAGGATATCAGCGCCCAATCTTTTATAGTGCCTGAATGCTTTTTTCCGTTTGTGTGGTGAGTTAAACCCATGGACGTTATGAGAAATGATTTTAAGACCCATTGATAAAGGGGATGAGTACGCTGAGTATTTGGGACAGGATAGCGAGGGTTCTGTATGGGATTTGGATCATGTAAGAAGGTACTGTAAGAAGTTGTGTGACATAGTTGTCCACAACAGGGCGTAGAGTAGTGTCATAAAGAGCATCGGTATGATTTATAGAAGGATAGTGTTCGTATAGTAGTAGTTTGAGTATCCTCAAGGGTGTAGAAACATAATCATAACTGCAAAGAGAATCAAAGGAAATTTTAGTGCGAGAGGATGCCTTATGGACAACATAAAAAGTTTTGTAATATATCAAGGTGGGGTCAGGAAGCGGAAAATCTACTGACCATTTGGAATTTAATCTTCCGTAGTATTTCTCAGTCATATGAAAAACAATGTGAATAACAAATAACATATAAAGTATATGTAAAAGGGGGTTAGAGGACAGGGAGTCCACCAACCTAAAAAATTGTAAAGATGGACAGTAAAATCCGAAACTCACAACCAAGGCCCAATTTTTCAGCCCCTGTTTAACAGGGGCATGTAATTAAAAAAAATTATGCAATGCTTTGCAGCAGGGCTCATTCCTGCACTCCAACTAGAGTATCTGGGAGAGGTTGCAGTGTCGTGGCACCAGCACCAGTGCCTAAGGCCCAATTTTTCAGCCCCTGTTTAACAGGGGCGTGTAATTACAATTTTTGATGCAATACTTTGCAACGGGGCTCATTTCTGTGCTCCAAGTACAGTATCTGTGAGGGGTTGCAGTGTTGTGGCACCAGTGCCTAAGGCCCAATTTTTCAGCTCCTGTTTAACAGGGGCGTGTAATTACAATTTTTGATGCAATACTTTGCAACAGGGCTCATTGCTGTGCTACAAGTACAGTATCTGTGAGGGTTGCAGTGTTGTGGCACCAGTGCCTAAGGCCCAATTTTTCTGCCCCCGTTCAACAGGGGCATGTAATTACAATTCTTGATCTAATAATTCACAGCAGGGCCCATTCCTGTGCCCACCAAGAGTAACTGTGAGGGCTTGCAGTTTTGTGGCAACACCACCACCACCACCAAAGGCCCAATTTTTCTGTCCCTCTTCAACAGGGGCATGCAATTACAATTCTTGATCTAATAATTTACAGCAGGGCCCATTCAAGCGCCCACCAAGAGTAACTGTGAGGGCTGACAGTGTTGTAGCACCAGCACCACCACCAAAGGCCCAATTTTTCCTACCACTGTTCAACAATGGCATGTAATTACAATTCCTGATATAATAGTTCACAGCAGGGCGTTCCAGCGCCCACCAAGAGTAACTGTGAGGGCTCACAGTGTTGTGGCAACACCAACATCTAAGGGGCAAATTTCAGCAGAGTATATACGGCAGGCCCCTACTTTCAAACATCCAACTTTCAAACGACTCAAACGGAAGGAGACAACAGGAAGTGAGAGGAAATCTACCCCTAGGAAGGGAAATTCTCTCCTGTAAAAGTGAATATGGGAAAGGGTGTCTCTTCTCTACTGATGCTTTATCACCAATCCTTGTTTCAATAAAAACCCCACTTTTCCAAAAACATTTGTCATTGGGACGGAAAGTGAGGTGAAATCTTCTGAGCAGGTGCACAGACAGCAAAACAAATATTACAGGGGTGATAACCCTTCCCTATGTTTTCCAAAAAGCTTAAAAATATATTTTTTGGCTGGAGCTACACTTAAACAATGTACCTGTTCAAAATGACTGTCTTGTTTGCACCGCCTGTATACTGCTGTTCAGAGTATATAGGGCCTTTTTTTAATTTTTGGGTGCAGGGTTCCCCTTAATATCCATACAAGACCCAAAGGGGCTGGTAATGGGCTGGGGTGGGGGGGGGTGGTTGATGGGGTAGCCATGCCATTTTTTTCAAAGATTTTCATCCATATTGCCAGGACAAGACATGACATTAAAGCCGCAAGCAGTTTTAAATAGATTGTTTTCCTTTAGAAATGTCATTTTGTGCAGGGACAGTTCTAAACACGGGAAACACATGCCACTTCACAGGCATTCTTTAGACACCCTCCAGGTATGATATTTAAAGGAATATTTCACTTTTTTTTCACTTTATGCATCATTAAAATGACTGCTCCCGAAAAAACGGCAGTTTTTAAAACTTCTTTTTGCAATGATACATGTCCCCTGGGGCAGAACCCGGGTCCCCAAACCCTTTTTAGGACAATAACATGCATATTAGCCATTATAATTCGTTTGCGTCCATTGTATTTAATAGGGTTCTAACGTTCGCGCAAACTTTCTGAGGTTCACTTTCGCAGGTTCTGGTGCGAACCGAACCGGGGGGGTGTTCGGCTCATCCCTACAAGAGAACAACAGGAATTTTCTACAGTGAGATCTAGGTTAACACTGTGCACAGAATACAGTACTTTATATATTCCACCTAACTGAATCAACTGCCTGTAGTATATTAGCAAGAGAACAACAGGAATGGTCTGCAGTTAGATCTAGGTGAACACTGTGCACAGAATACAGTACTTTATATACTGCACCTAACTGAATCAACTGCCTGCCTGTAGTATATTAGCAAGAGAACAACACGAATGGTCTGCAGTTAGATCTAGATGAACACTGTGCACAGAATACAGTACTTTATATACTGCACCTAACTGAATCAACTGCCTGCCTGTAGTATATTTGCAAGAGAACAACAGGAATGGTCTGCAGTGATATCTAGGTGAACACTGTGCACAGAATACAGTACTTTATATACTGCGCCTAGCTGAATCAACTGCCTGCCTGTAGTATATTAGCAAGAGAACAACACAAATGGTCTGTAGTAAGGCCCCTTTCACACTGGCACGTTTTTCAGGCGGTTTATCGCTAATATTAGCGCTGTTATACCGCCTGAAAAATCGTGCCCTGTATTCTTCAATGTGAAAGCCCGAAGGCTTTCACACTGAAGCGGTGCGCTAGCAGGACCGCTCCAAAAGTCCTGCTAGCCGCATCTTTACAGCGGTGAAGGAGCGGTGTGTTCACCGCTCCTTTACCGCGGCTGCCCATTGAAATCAATGGGACACCGTGGTAATACCGCCCGCAAACCGCGGCAATAGCCGCGGTTTGCGGGCGGTATTAACCCTTTTTCGGCCGCTAGCGGGGGTTAAATTCACCCCACTAGCGGCCGCATACCGCGGTGATAACGACGGTATAGCGGCGCTGATAATCGCGCCGCTATACCGCCACCGCACCTGCCCGCCCCAGTGTGAAAGGGGCCTTAGATCTAGGTGAACACTGTGCACAGAATACAGTACTTTATATACTGCACCTAAGTGAATCAACTGCCTGCCTGTAGTATATTAGGACGAAAACAACAGGAATGGTCTGCAGTGAGATCTAGGTGAACACTGTGCACAAAATACAGTACTTTATATACTGCACCTAACTGAATCAACTGCCTGCCTGTAGTATAGTAGGACGAGAACAAATGGAATGGTCTGCAGTGAGATCTAGCTGAACACTGTGCACAGACTACCGTACTGAATAAACTGCAGCTACCTGAATCAACTGCCTGCCTGTAGTATAATTAGGAAGAGAACAGGAACGCTCTGCAATGAGATCTAGCTAAACTGTATGCAGTGTGTCTATATATATATATATATATATATATATATATATATATATATATATAGATATACAAAGCCTGGAATGCATATATATACTAAATATGCTGATCTAACTGAATCAACTGCTTGCTCAATCTAGTTAACTGAAATCACACCCTCTCTCTCTCTCAAAATGCCGCAACACACTACACAAGGCCGACGCGCAGGTGGCCTTATATAGTGTGGGGCGTGTACTTAGCCCCCCTGAGCCATGATTGGCATTATGGGCCGTGGCGTGCCGCTCGAATTTGGCGCGAACGGCACATAATGTTCAAAATTCGGCCAACGGGCGAACAGCCAATGTTCGAGTCAAACTCATGTTCGACTCGAACTCGAAGCTCATCCCCGCTTGTGACTGATGGAGCTCTTTAAATAATGTGGGCCCTTCTCTTTGGCTTTCCTGTTGGTGCTACATCAATGCTGCCCCCCTCACTCCGTTTGATCTCCGCTGAGCCGGCGGATGACAGGTCCGTCTCTGCTCACTGAGCGGGGTGGGGTCTATCAGAGCACCGCTGATTCCTATGGAGAGATCGGACGAAGACGGACAGCATTTATGTTTTCATCAGATCTCATCCGATCCAATCCGCCCAGATGGATGGCGAACATATCGCCATACGTCTGATTTTAGCGGATTGGGATGGCAGATGGGTGTCAGCGGACACATCTCCGCTGACATCCGCCTGCCCATAGGAGTCAATGGATGGCCCACTCGGATCCGCCTGAAAAATGGACAGGCGGATCCAAGCAGGCTTTCCGTGTGAAAGGGGCCTTACATGCAAATGGATGTCTACATGTTGACATATGGCGATGTGAAGTGGACTTGAAATTAAAAAAGTAAAATTTTGGAATGTTGTAGGGAATATTTCAAACATACCAATTGTGCCTAAGAAGTAAAAATACAATTGTACCTTTTGTCCTATGTCCTCCTTAAAAATACCATAACTTTTTGTTATGTGAGTGTACCTAGGTACTCCTGGAGCCTCATAGCTGAATGTCTGCAGTGTTAGATCTAAGATGCCTGCTGCCTCTGACTGCTAGCCTCAGGGGAATTGAGGTGAGGTTTGATAAAGTCACTCCTGCGCTGCTCTGACATGAGGAAGAAAAAAACATACCTCTACCAAGATGGTCTGCAGTTAGATCTAGGTGAACACTGTGCACAGAATACAGTACTTTATATACTGCACGTAACTGAATCAACTGCCTGCCTGTAGTATAATAGGATGAGAACAACAGGAATGGTCTACAGTTAGATCTAGGTGAACACTGTGCACAGAATACAGTACTTTATATACTGCACCTAACTGAATCAACTGCCTGCCTGTAGTATATTAGCAAGAGAACAACACGAATGGTCTGCAGTTAGATCTAGATGAACACTGTGCACAGAATACAGTACTTTATATACTGCACCTAACTGAATCAACTGCCTGCTGTAGTATATTAGCAAGAGAACAACAGGAATGGTCTGCAGTTAGAGCTAGGTGAACACTGTGCACAGAATACAGTACTTTATATACTGCACCTAACTAAATCAACTGCCTGCCTGTAGTATATTTGCAAGAGAACAACAGGAATGGTCTGCAGTGATATCTAGGTGAACACTGTGCACAGAATACAGTACTTTATATACTGCACCTAGCTGAATCAACTGCCTGCCTGTAGTATATTAGCAAGAGAACAACACAAATGGTCTGTAGTAAGGCCCCTTTCACACTGGCACGTTTTTCAGGCGGTTTAGCGCTAATATTAGCGCTGTTATACCGCCTGAAAAATCGTGCCCTGTATTCTTCAATGTGAAAGCCCGAAGGCTTTCACACTGAAGCGGTGCACTAGCAGGACCGCTCCAAAAGTCCTGCTAGCCGCATCTTTACAGCGGTGAAGGAGCGGTGTGTTCACCGCTCCTTTACCGCGGCTGCCCATTGAAATCAATGGGACACCGTGGTAATACCGCCCGCAAACCGCGGCAATAGCCGCGGTTTGCGGGCGGTATTAACCCTTTTTCGGCCGCTAGCGGGGGTTAAATTCACCCCACTAGCGGCCGCATACCGCGGTGATAACGACGGTATAGCGGCGCTGATAATCGCGCCGCTATACCGCCACCGCACCTGCCCGCCCCAGTGTGAAAGGGGCCTTAGATCTAGGTGAACACTGTGCACAGAATACAGTACTTTATTACCTCCCAAACCCCATCTTATCCAAGCAGGTGGTGTTGTGATAAATAACAGGACACAACACCCAATAAATTGGTGAATCAATAATAAGGATGAAGAAGTATATAAATATAACAAATTCTATGTATGCATAGATAAATAAATAAATATGCATAAAAATTTGAAAAAAAGATCTAGTAATTCCAAAGACCATCAAGGAGAAAAAGCACATATGTTATAATATGTTCGAAGATTATTAAAGTGGGAGGAACAACTGAAGTGGAGGAGATTCAGCTTCTGAATAAAAATATATCTAAAAATATATTATAGTAAAATATTCTAGAAAAAAACGGTATATCTAAAAATATATATAAATATATCAAATTAATACAGATATACTGTATGTAAAGCTAATAAGGAGAGGAACATTAATAATTGCTAATAAAACAGTTAATGTCAAGATCCACGTTTAAGCCTTTAGGTAAAAGAGTATCAACTAAAAATATCCACTGCGTTTCCCGTTTGGAGAGTTCTCTTACTAGGTTCGATCCTCTCCAAAAGGGTTTTAAATGATCAATACCCCAAAAGACAATCCTGACGGGTCCTGATTGTGGTGGATTTTAAAATGCAGCGACACATTGTGGTCCTTTTTTTTTAACTGTTTTATTAGCGATTATAAATGTTCCTCTCCTTATTAGCTTTAAATATATCTGTATTAATTTGATATATTTATATATATTTTTAGATATACCGATCGGGCCTGGTTAGTACTTGGATGGGAGACCGCCTGGGAATACCAGGTGCTGTAGATTATTATTATCATTTTCTCCCACCCACTCATATCAATAATTTGCTAGATAAGAATATTGTGCAGATCATTTTCAGCAATATTGTGTTTAATGACGAATACAGCTTAGTCTTATTGTTGCCATGCACGCTGATTGGTTAACACAGAGAGACATTCTGATTTATTGCCTGCGGTGATGCTGGGGGAGTACGCTCTCTGTTGAAGTCGTTTGACGAAACGCCACGTCAGAGCGCAACCCACGACATCCCCGCTAACCCGGAAGTGACGTGTGCGCTTCACACACTCCGCTCTCCTACTAGGAAGCTGCTGCGTTGTCTGCAAGGAGTCGCCTGCTCTCCATGGATGGCTGGATCTGGTGATAGCGCCCTCTGGGGTCACTTTTATGCTCATTTTCTGTGATTTGATGTACGTAGATAGGTGTAAGGGGGCTTTCAGCATATGGGCTACTTGGGAATATTAAACAGGATTACACTATATTGCTGTTCCTTGTTTTTATGACCTTGTGTGGAGCTCCTGTGCCTGCTGTACCTGCCTGCTGGTGATGGTCTGTGGAAAAGTGGCTGGTGTATCTGCTTAAGGCTCTGATTTTTTAATCTTCTGGTGAGTTTACCCCTTGGGGAGAGTGCATCACGCGGTGGATTGAGATTATTGTTTCTCCCTGGTGGAAGGTGCACGCTAGGATTACTACTAAGACACCATTCAGCACTTTGGATTGTTTACATCACCTTGACTACATCTAAGACTTTCTTTATTCAGTGGTTTTTCCACGAGTCTATCATTATTGATTTTTAAGCACTGTTTTGTGTATTTTAATATCACAGAGACTGAACTGGTTTATTCTTATACCGTGGTTTTATTTTTATTTTCATTTTTAAACGGCTGCTCAGTGGTTTTATATTGGAAAATATTTTTACCATTTTTTATCTCTGTTTGTACTGCTTAGAGGTCTGTGGGTTTGATCTGGCGCTGAGTGGGTGTTCTGCAGGCCTTTATTTACACCCCTTTATACATATATATATATATATATATATATATATAAATATATACAGGATACGTTATATACACACAAGATTAAAGTGTACAAGACACATTGACTAATACAAAAATGTGTTATTCATTATGACAGTTGAATCCTGCTAGTAAATACATGGTTCCTCTTAAATTCCATCTTAATGCATAGGTAAAGCCTTTTCTACGTTTTGTATACAGTATGAAAGTATTAAAACCTCTATCCTTTTTTTTTTTTTTTTGCTGTCTGTCTTTGGTGGGGATATTCCCTCTCTTTACTATTCTTGGTGACCATTGTCATAGAAAGTGATGGGAAATCCACAGTTTTTGAGTCACCAAAACACAATAAAGGTGAACTCTTCCAATAGGGACGCAGGTTCTACTGACAAATGTCCCAAAGGGTAAACCCTGTCACATTAGAGATATTTCCTCCTTATAACCTGCTGTGTTTCCTTTCCTCAATAGGACATAGACAGACAAAAAAAAAAAAAAAAGACCAGGCTTCTTAAACCATTCCTTATTCTGTTTAAAACAACAACAAAAAACATGTAGGCTTTACTTTAAAGGTATTGTTCTGATTTGTATATATTCAGTATAATTTGAAGACTATTTAGGCTGTATTTTAAAATATGTAAATATTTATAGCATCATGAATGTGATATGAAATGTAAGTGAAAGTTCTTGCAGAAATAAAAAACAAATTTGATGGAAAATATAGAATAAAAATAGGTCAAGTAAAAGAATGAGGCAATTTTCAACAAAGGTATGGTTAAATTTTCGTTTTACAGGATACCATTATTCACTTTAAATTCATAGATTCTTATAAAAAAACTCAGTAATATTGTAATATTGTGACAGACTGTCTAGTAGGTTCCAAGCAAAATGTAAAGTATTGATTCATTTTCTGCAGCAATATGATACTAACAGGCTCAAAAATAAATTTCTCTTATCGTCCATGGACTGACACAGCTGGATACTGTAAACGTGTGGGTATATGTCCCTGCTCGCAGGAGAAGATCTAGGCAGAATGTTAGATGTTAAAACATTCTAGAACAAACCAGAGCTGAACAGCCCCGCCCAGGGGGCGGTCCCTCCGGACATTACCCTCCCACCTGCAGCTAGCAGACCTCAGTTTTTTCTGCCTAGCAGAAGGAGAAGACGTGGCTCTCTCAGGAGCCAGTCTCTTGGAAGATTTTACTTTTAAATTTTATTCCTTTGGGAATTTTATTATTTTATTTTTGAGACCTTCAATCAACTGTCAGCTGGGCAACAGGTTGGGTACACTGGTATCCTCGTAGTCTTCCCTGTCCAACCATCGAGCGTGCTGATCCTCGCCTTGTGTGCGTGAGACTCAGTTCACGACATACCCCATGACTCCAGGGGTGGCCGGGTTGCTTTCATGCTCCCGCGGTCCTCTCAAGATTGAACAGTACTTGACTGACTGTATCTCTCGCGGTGGACCGGGCCGACAGCTACGCAGTACGACTCTGTGATAGGTCTGTCTGAAACAAGCCAGTGGGTCCCTGAAAGGGACGGGCAAGTAGTCTCTCCTACTGCAGGTGAGTACATGCTGGCTGTGTTTCTGTGTGTGGGGGTTTCTCCCTGTCTCCCCCCTGTTATGCTGCTCTCTGCACCCTGTACTGGTGCTGTGCTGTGGGGTGCTTGCGGGTCACTCTGGCCTGGCTGGGCGCTCATGTCTGCAGTTTTTTCTGGTGTGTGAGGTGATTATTGCGTGCGCCATTGGCGCGCATTAGAGCTTTGAATTTCGCGCTCGGTGGCCATCTTGGCGTTCAGTGGCGCAATTATAGCTGCGGCCGGCGGCCATTTTCTTGTGGCCGCCGCGCATTTATTTCTGGCGGTGGCGCGAATCCCCTCACAATCTCCTCACAGACTGAGTGGTCCTTAAGGGTTGGTGGGTCATCCCGGGTATCCCCTCCTCAGCGCAGCCAGTGGGTGGACTGTATATTCACTGTATAGTGTATAAGGTCTCAGAGGGTGGCGTTTATGGAGTCTGATATACCTGCTCTCCACACTTGCCTGGGGCAACTGGCAGTGCTGCACAGTTAAACATGTTCATATGTTTCCTGCACCTGCGGTCCTTATGGACCAGTTGTCAGCAGTCCTGGAATAATTCCTGTCAGAATGGAAGCGGTGTGCGAGCAAAAGGAGCTATAAGCCCCCTCCCCCCACAAAAATCTTTACTGAAGGGGTGCTCTGAGTCAGATATGGGCCTAGCTACTATGCTCAGGACCCGACCTCTGAATATTTAATGTTTATGAACAGGACATTCCCTTGTGAGGAAGACTCCAGTTCTGTGTCAGTGAATGACAGGGCGCTTGTAAGTGATCTCATTGATGTGAGAAACACTCTCAGGCTGGAATTGTTGTGACAAGCTTTTCTTTTACACAGTTTCCCCACTGTTTTCCTCACACTGCCTCAAGAGCAGCATGGATGAGGGAGGACTTTATTCATTTATGTCTGTAGTCCCTGTGAGCCTTATGTGTGATACCTGAGGTAACATTTCCCGCCATTTCCTGGGGAATGATTTGAGCTCTGACAGACACACGGTCTGAGGATCAGAGGTCACCTGTTACCTGCATGCTGCTTCGGCAGCACAGTCAAGCAGGTTGGAATGATACAGAGAAGATTATGCGCCTCTGCGCCATAATTTAACTCATCCTATACCTCTACACTGCATACATTCACAGTGTATGTATGTGTTATTGGTCTCTGTGTCTGCGTGGCTGTCCCCACGTTCCAATGCTGTGTTTCAGTGCCATACATGATATAAACGTACAAAATATGTTTATGCACGACTCCAGATACATTCACAGTATATGTATGTACTATACTCTCTGGGTTGGCGGGGGCTCCGGTGTCTTCCCGCACTCTCATGGTATGTGCGCTTCAGCTCTCTGCACAGTATAGACATGTTCAATATGTTTATTGCACATATTATACATGTTTACAGTATGGGTATACTGTTTGCGTGGGGTTCCTCCGGGTACTCCGGTTTCCCCCCACGCTCCAATGGAAATGCACAGCATAAACATGTGCAATATGTTGATTCACATGCTATCATTCCTACACGGTATCTGTGTGCTGTCTGCGTGGAGTTCTTCCGAGTGTTCCGGTTTCCTCCCACGCGCTGACGGTATGTGCGCCTTTGGCCTTCTGCACAGTTAAACATGTTCAATGTTTATCACGCATGCTATAATACCTACACGGTATGTGTAGGCAGTCTGTGTGGTTTTCCTTCGGGTACTTCGGTTTCCTCCCACACTCCATTGGTATGGGCGCTTCGGCGCTATGCACAGCCTAAATTTGTGCGATTGGATATCCACATACTAACATACCTACCCGGTATGTATTTGCACTCTGCGTGGGTTTCCGCCCACGCTACATGACATGCATGTCTTTGGTGCAATACACAATGTAAACATACACATTATGCTTATACACTACACTAAATACATTCACAGTAGTTGTAGGTATTGCATTCTCTGAGTATGCGTGGGGTACTTCAGTACCTCCCACGCGCCAACGGTGTGCGCGCCTTCGGTGCTATGCACACATGAGCTTGTGCAAAATGTTTAGCACCCACACTATAATATCTACACGGTATGCGTATGCAGTCTGCGTGGGCTTCCGCCCACGCTACATGACATGCATGCCTTTGGTGCAATACACGGTGTAAACATACACATTATGTCTATACACTACACTAAATACATTTACAGTAGCTGTAGGTATTGCATTCACTGAGTATGCGTGGGGTACTTCGGTTCCTCCCACGCGCCAACAGTGTGCGCGCCTTCGGTGCTATGCACACATGGGCTTGTGCAAAATGTTTAGCACACATACTATAATACCATACACGGTATGCGCATGCAGTCTGCATGGGTTTCATCCGGGTGCTCAGGTTTCTCCCCTGCATTCCAATGGTGTGCGCATTCTCAGCGCTATGCACAGTATAAACATGTGCAATTTGTTTATTCGCAGGCTAACATACCTACACGGTTGTGTACGCAATCTGCGTGGCTGGTTTAAGTCCAGGCCCCGATGATGTACGCGCCTTCGTCGCTGGCACAGTATATACGTGTTTAATAGGTTTATCCACAAATACTAAACTACATACGCCATATGTGGTGGTATTATGCTCTTTGTGGCTGGGTGGGTTTCCTCCCACACTCTCCATTCGTGCGTTTGACGCAATACATAGTATAAACTATGTGTTTGCACAATCAGCACCTATCCATGGGTAGCTGCTGGATGGAGCATTGTCACAAGGATCCCTGGTTTCAGGGGTATCACTTTCCACCTGCTTTCAGTGGTGATCAGAAGCGCTGGCTTGGACTGTGTTCGCCAGGTTGGGGTTAGCGTTACGCCCGTTAGTGGCTGCGTCTCTGGCATTTTTTATAGCTCAATGACTGGGCAAAAGCCTCTGCTTCATCCATCAGTCGTCTAGCAGGTGCACTACAACTGCTTTAGCCTTTAGGGTCTCTGTGCCCGGGGTGGGTTTGCGCCACCTGTGGAGGCTGAGGTACTAGTCCTCTGACCGAGTTTCTAGGGAAGTTCCGTCAAGTTGCTTTTATTGGCCAACATTTGAGGCACCCTGTACACTGGGGCCTCCCTTCTCCGATGCATTGCGGAGTCTCTTTGGGATTTTCATACATCTCGCTGCAAGACGGTCCTGTCGGCCGTGTGCATTGCAGGCAAAGGGTCCTTGCATCCGGAGGTGTTTCCGCCTTCTTTACCGGAGGTGGGGCACCGGAAGTGGACCTTGTGGCCTCTCGACTCACTCGCAAGGTGGCAAGATCGTGGTCAGGTCCAGGGACCCCTGGGCGGACGCATCAGACGCGTTGGAAGCCCGTGGGGGCAGTATCACCTGATATATGCTTACCCTCCGCTACTGTTGTTGCCTCGCCGGCTTCGCAGAGTAGGGGCTGAGGCCATTCCAGTGCTCCGGAACAGCGACATTGGTACGCCGATCTACTTCGGCTAGTCGCAGACATTCCTGGCGACGGCCTATTGGGGTGGACCTTCTGTCTCATGATCCCATACTTCATCCTGCTTTACAGTCCTTGGCTTTAATGGCATGGCTGTTTAAAGCCAGGTGCTGAAGGACCGAGTTCTCTCGTATTCGGTCATCTCTTCTATGTTGTTGACACGGGAATCTTCCTCCAGAAAGATATCTCACCGTACCTGGAAGGCTTACATCGCTATGTGGGAGGAACTTGAGTGGCATCCTCGGATGTATTCCATTCCCAGGATTTTGCTGTTCTTACAGCGTGGTGTGACCCAAAAGCTGGCCTTGCATACCTTTTTTGAGGGTCAGATTTCGGCCCGGGCTGTCTTTTTCAACGACCACTACCGGGCCATTCCTTGATTAGCACCTTTTGTGCAGGGGGTTCGCCATGTGATCCCCCCTGTCAAGCCTCCTCTCCCTACTTGGGATCTGATTTTGATGCATCTCGGTTCTCCAAGAACATCCCTTTGAGAATATCAGAGAGATTCCTGTCTTGATCTTGTCCTGGAAGTTGGCCTTAGTGGCCATTGCTTCGGTTAGATGGGTGTCTGAGTTGGCGGCCTTGTCCGGCAAGTCGCCTTACTTGGTCCTCCATAAGGATATGTTGGTGTTGCACCCACGACCATCCTTCTTTTCTAAGGATGGTCTTGGCCTTTCACCTTAAGAAGGACATTGTTCTTCCGTCCTTGTGTCCTCACCCATCGCATCCCTGAGAGTTTGCGCTTCATACATTAAGATGGGTACAAGCTTTACGAGTGTACCTGTCTGCTACTGTTTCCATTCGGAAATCTGTGTCTGGTCCAAAACAGGGCCGAGCGGTGTCGTCTGCCACCGTCTTTAGGTGGATCAGGCAGACCGTCATACAGGCCTATGCCCTTAAGGGGCGGGCGCCTCCCTTTCCGGTTGCGGTGCATTCCACCAAGGCAATTGGTGATTCCCGGGCCTTCCGACATAAAGCGTTGGTTGCACAAGTGTGCAAGGCGACGACCTGGTCGTCCGTTCATACCTTTTCAAGATTTTATAAGGTTGATGTGGCTGCATCTTCGGATGCTCCCTTCGGCCGCAAAGCATTGCAGGCCGCTGTTTAATGTCGCAACTCCTCCGTTGAGGAGCTCTGCTTGTTTGGAGTAAAGTTTTGGTTGTTCCTTTGCTACCGCTCCCACCCTTCTGATACTGCTTTGGGACGTCCCACACGTTTACAGTATCCAGCTGTGTCAGTCCATGGATGATAAGAGAAAATAGGATTTTTGTACTCACCTTAAAATCCATTTCTCTGACGTCCATGGACTGACACAGCACCCACCCTTCCTTTTAAGGTTTGTACTGCTTTGTTACGAACTGAGGTCTGCTAGCTGCAGGTGGGAGGGTAATGTCCGGAGGGACCGCCCCCTGGGCGGGGCTGTTCAGCTCTGGTTTTTTCTAGAATGTTTTAACATCTAACATTCTGCCTAGATCTTCTCCTGCGAGCAGGGACATATACCCACACGTTTACAGTATCCAGCTGTGTCAGTCCATGGACGTCAGAGAAATGGATTTTACGGTGAGTACAAAAATCCTATTTTTCTTTAAATATTAATGTGCTGCACATTTAAACATTTAAGGAATATAGAATTACTAGGTACAGCGTCGACAACACTTCATCACAGTCCTTTTTGACAGTATTTCAGTTACCGTATATACTCGAGTATAAGCCGAGTTTTTCAGCACATTTTTTTGTGCTGAAAATGCCCCCTCGGCTTATACTCAAGTCACTTTTTTGAGCCTGATCTCCCGGACTTTGTGGACCCAGTACCGGCCGGCCGTAGGTCCAAACCTGGCATACACGTAGCCCCATTTCTCCTCTACAAGTTTCCAAAGTTTGTTGTCTAGGGAACCTACGGCCGGGGAGCACCAATTTTTTAAAGCCGGGCTCCCCTTCCATAGCCTCCCATGTTAAACGTCAGTCTAGTCATGGACACAGTGAGGCATGGGCACAGTGAGGCATGGACACAGTGAGGCAGGGGTACAGTGAGGCATGGGCACAGTGAGGCATGGGCACAGTGAGGCATGCACATGGACACAGTGAGGCATGCACATGGACACAGTGAGGCATGCAGATGGACCCCCTAGGCTTATACTCGAGTCAATATGTTTTCCCAGTTTTTTGTGGTAGAATTGGGTGCCTCGGCTTATAATCGGGTCGGCTTATACTCAAGTATATACGGTTTCTGAGAACATTTTCTTTTTGATGTAAGACATGACATGATGAAAGACATTGACATACACTCCCATTTCAAGTTCCTTGCTGTATTTCATATATGGAAAGCATGACACAAAAAGTCAGTGCTAAGAGGATTCTTGCAGACATCAATAAGATTCAAAGGTACCATGGTAGCTATGACTGGTTATATAGGAAGCGGAGAGAAGGGAAGTTACATAGTAAACGCTTCAGGAAATACACTCCCTGCAAACCTGTGAGGTTCTCTTTGGATTGTGGCTGCAGTGAATCATTCACTTAAAAAACAAGTGTATTTTCCAATTTAAGCAAAGGTGAAATATTTGCTGAATAAAATAATAGCCCACTGATTGGTTTCAATTGTTGTCTGAAAATGCTCTTTAATGGAATTTACAATATAATCAATTTAGTATAGTCAGACTTGACAATACAGCTATCACAGGCCATATATTTACATTTATTAAGTAAGAAACTAAGAGCACAGAGCTGACTCCTGCATTATGGTTGGTGAGTAAAATGCTGATACCACTGCCTGAGTAACCCACGATGATGCTTCCTCAGAAAGTGATTCCTCAATGCCCTGCACTAGGGTTGAGCGAACCTGAACTGTAAAGTTCGGGTTCGTACCGAACTTTAGCTTTTTCCAGAACCCGAACCCGGACTTTGCGCGAAAGTCCGGGTTCGGGTTCGGCAATCTAATGGCGCAGTTAGAAATGCTTCAGGGGCCAGCCAATCACCTTTTGATTAGCTGGTGTGCCCTTAGAAGCCATCATAGCCATGCCTACTAATGGCATGGCTGTGATTGGTCAGTGCAACATGTGACCCAGCTTCTATATAAGCTAGAGGCACACAGCACACACGTCACTCTGCTTCAGAATAGATAGGGAGAGGATCTTGGCTGCTGCTGTTGCTAATAGGGAGAGATTGTAAAATACATGAGGTAGTCCTGATTCTGCAATCTGAGGGAAAAGATAGAGAGATAGTGTAGTGTAGGGCCAGGTTCCTGTTGGTGCTTTTAGGGAGAGAGATTTATTATATAGGAGTCCAGATTCAGAGATTAAAATCAGCGATCTGCATAGGTTTACCTGTTTGTGCTGCAGTGCACAGTCTTTTTACACTGCCATGAGCCCAGTGTCAGAGAAAATCTAACTTTTATCTGCAAGTTCAGTGCACCAGCACTGCATATATTACGTTGAGAGATACACCTTTTCCATACTGTGGGTGTATTCTGCTCTTGCAAAAAGACCCATTTAGGGCAAAAAATAAAAAAAAGCACTTTATTGTGCTTTTTTCTAAAAGACCCATTTAGGGCAAAAAAAAAAACAATTTGCATTTTATTTTGCTCGTGCAAAAAAAGACCCATTTAGGGCAAAAAAATAAAAATAAAAAAATTTGCACTTTAATGCACTCTTGCAAAAAGACCCATTTAGGGCCACAAAAAATATTTTGCAGTGTGTTATACATATCTGGAGGCGTGTGAAATAAACCATTTCTATATATTTGTCTTCTACTGTGCTATGCTAAAAAAACAACATTTTTTTTGAATAGCATTTTCTGCAGTTCTGTAGCTGTGCGATTCAGCGGTTACGTACTGTGGGTGTGTTGTGGTCTTGCAAAAAGCCCCATTTAGGGCCACAAAAAATATTTTGCAGTGTGAAATACATATCTGGAGGTGTGTGAAATAAACAATTTCTATATATTTTTCTTGTACTGTGCTATACTAAAAAAACAAAAACAATTTTTAATAGCATTTTCTGCAGTTCTGTAGCTGTGTGATTCAGCGGTTACGTACTGTGGGTGTGTTGTGGTCTTCCAAAAAACGCCATTTAGGGCCACAAAAAATATTTTGCAGTGTGAAATACATATCTGGAGGCGTGTGAAATAAACCATTTCTATATATTTGTCTTCTACTGTGCTATGCTAAAAAAACAACATTCGACACATCACCGGCCTTACCCAGCCATTGTTGTATTTTTGAACCAGTGTTGGCTACCTCGTCCTCCTCCACCGCCGCTTCCACCTACACAGCCACATCCACCGCCACTTCAACCTCCTACTCCATATGGACCTCGTCCTCCTAGGTCAAGATTATAATTTTTATTTTATTTTTTTGTAGCCCACAGATCCTTTCCCCCTTACCTGCCTTTATGTTGTTGGTTCCTCGCAGGAGGGAGAAAGGCACACTGCACTACCAGCCCGTACCCTCCTATATAAAGAGGTTGAGCGGTGTACTTGACGGGCCGTGTCCACAGCCGGAGTCAAAACTCCTCCAGAGGATGATTCTCACCTCTACTGTAGGTAGAGGCAAGTCCTTTAATTCCCAGTAAAGTCAATGTCCACACCAGCTGAAACTACAACTCTTATTCTCTCATGGCAAAATAAACTCTACACGGATAGAAAAGGTTAGAGCAAAGAAACAGGACAGCTTAAGGTGTGGAGGAGGTCCAGGCACAAACGTAGCACATTCACTTCACTGCTTAGGTTTCTCAAACAGTTTTAGGTGCACGGTCTCTGCCACAGACCTTGAGGTTGGTCTCTGCCACAGACCGGGTGTACAAGGCCCCTGCCACGGACCTGGAGAACTTTGGTCTCTGCCACAGACCAGGGTGTATAAGGCCCCTGCCACGGGCTGGGTGAATAAGGCCTCTGATACACTCAAGATGACCTTGAGCTTCTCCTTCTACGTACCTAGCCCATATCAAGGGGAAGACATCTCTCCAGGGAGTCAACAGACCCTTCCTTCACCGTGACTCCCGCATCGGTCCATCAGAATGATCCTCCCTTCCCTGGAACAGGGTCCCCTACACGAGGCGGCACCCTAAGACTCCTCGACCCTTAGCGGACTCCAGACGAAGGCTCTGGACTCCAGGCTTTACTCCCCGCCCCTAGGCCTCCATACCCAGGGCAGCAGGAACTCCAGGATAGTACCTCACCCCGGGCTAAAGGTGCCCAAGATGGAACAGGAACACATGCACCCAGGCCGAAGGCACGTGGGCGCGGACCCCACTGGACATCAGCCCCCAGGCCAAAGGTCTGCCCCTTTTATATGCTCTCCCGGCATGCACAGCAGGTTCACCGCCCCGCTGTACTACTGCCAAGAGGGGACACAAAAGGCACAGCACTGTATCGCGGTTCAACCCTAGTCTACCATGGCAGCGCCACCTGTAGACCGCAGGGAACTGCACACCAATACTGTCCCCCGAGGACAAAATGGTCCATGAATCCTACAGAATTAGGGTGTTTGAGCCTATTTACCACTCAAACACTTCCCTTAAATTTATCACCCCACTACATTTTTATTTCAAAGTATTTTATTTTCCCACTAGCTTATCCATTAAATTGAATAATTTATTCCAGAAAGGGCGTATTCTGGGGCATTCCCACCATATGTGTGGCATCGTGTCGTTGAGTTTCTGAGGTTCTTAATGACTTCCCGTACCTCTTCTGCTGAAAAGGGGGCCTCCAGCATATTTTTTTATTTTTTTTATGTTATTTTAAGTTATTTCCCTATCCACATTTGTTTGCAGAGCACTTGCCATGCTATTAACAACATTTTGCTGCCATTTGCAGCCCTCTAGCCCTTTCCATTACTTTTTTAGAGCCTTTTTAGTCCTCAGAAGTCCGGGTCCCCATTGACTTCAATGGGGTTCGGGTTCGGGTTAAAGTTCGGTCCCGAACCCAAACTTTTTTACGAAGTTCGGCCGAACCCGTCGAACCCGAACATCCAGGTGTCCGCTCAACTCTACCCTGCACTCAAAGAATTTTCTCTAGCTTCTTAGTTGAATGATTCTGAGCATTATTAAACTCAGAAGACAGAATATATCCAGTCACAGAAAGCAAGTACTGTGGCAGCACTAAAGAGTTTGCAGCCAGAGCTGCCTTTTTTTAAAAACACTTCTGGGGCCACATTTTTTTCCTCAGAATTAGATTTTAAAGGGGTCATCCTCCCTAACTGGACATGTGATTTTTCGAATGGAGTAATTTTCACACTTTGTAAAATGAATCAGTGTTTGTTTCAAATATGTGCAGATGTTCATATTTTGGATAATTCTATGCACATGATTGGGTGTTAGGCGTGATTACAAGTTCCCTAAACCAAGAGTTGAAATGATGTCTTTCACATTTTATATTTTATAAGTGTAGCGCCCCTTTACTTTTAGGGGAGCTAGGTACCTAAATTTAGGGGTTGATCTGGGTTAGTAGCCAGACCCAGATCGCTTCAATTGTTAGGTTTTGTTCTTCTGCTTTTGCCAAGTGGTGTTGCTGGTGTACAGTTCCCTGTGGCCTGTGGGTGGCGCTGCCATAACAGGTCAGGGTTGAACCACTAGTGACATTACTGTACCTTTGGGTGTCCTCTCCAGGCAGCTGTACGGGGGGGGCGTGGTCGGCCCGCTGTGCATGCTGGGAGAGAATACATAAGGGGCAGACGCCATCTTAGGAGGGGAGAGAGAGGGGTACTGAGGAGCAGTACCGAGGAGCAGTCCGTCTGCATCTCGTGGCCCTCCAGGCCATGGGAGTGCGCATGGGTGGATCAGTCTCAGGCACCTTTAGCCTGGGGCTACAACTCTTAATGTAGGCCCAGCACCTTTAGCTGGCCTACCATCTAAAGAGGAATTTCAGGGCACTCGAGGGTGACCCGTTCTGGAGAGGGAGCCAGGGTTACCGGTGAAGGAAGTCACTGCCTCGGAAGAGGCCTGGTCCCCTACAGAGGGATTCCACAAGTCCGCCACAGGCATTGTAGCGTGCTTCAACTTGCACCTAGGTCCTTAAGCTACAAGTGCCGGGAAGTTTGGAACTAGGCAAATGGGTTCCGATCGTATCCCTAGGAAAGAAAAGTAAAGTTTGTGCATCACTCCGGCTGCTGGGACCGTGAGAGGGAACTATGCGGGTGAGCAGAGCCCACTTAGGATTGAGTGGTGATATTAAGTTCCTGAACCTGCCTCCCTGTTATTCTATTCTTCACTTTCAACTTTCCTGTCCGGTTTCAAGCATAAAGAAAATAAACCTTCAGTCATTGAGGTTTAACCTTGTCTGGACATTGGCCTTATTGATACACAAACAACAGACTTTTCCCTACACTCTAGAGAAAGGAACCAGCCCAGGAGAGGTAACTCGCTGCGGAACCCAACAAATTGTGAACACCGCTTAACCTCTTCAAACAGGAGGGTACGGGCATATAGCACGGTGTGCCTTATCTTACAAGTGAGCCAGGTGAGAAAAAGGTCCGTGTGCTACATAAGATTTTATAAGATTTCACATTTTATATTTCTAATGACGGGTGTAATTAGTTTTATACCTCTTATAATGAATCCGTGCTTCATCCATGTAAAGGGCAAGCCCTACTGGGTGAAACACATTAGAGGAGGGGGGCTCTGGGCGAGGACCATTTGTGGTTCTTTGTGTAATAAACTGGAGAGCTTTGTGACATCACCGGTGTGTGGCTGTCCTTCCTTTTTCTAGGTTCACTCTAATGTTGCCCATCCCAGGAGCTCATATTATCCTTTTCCACCCCTCTGTTTAGCCTCATGAGTGAGAAAAAGAAAACCCTGTTTAAGGTCTAACTGAGTGACCCAAAGCTTAAATAAAACTTCCTTTTTTCTGAGTTGTTCCAGTTAAAGTTTACACTGGATTCAGGACTCTTCCCTCCACAATGGGGTTGATTTATGAAAAGCAAATAGGTTGTTCACTTTGCAAGGGAAATTGTGCTTTGCAAAAGGAAAACCTCCACATAGTGGCAATATTTCACTTTTCAAAGAATACCCAATGGCTTTTTACATACTTTTTATGACCCAGAGGAATTACACCTAAAGATAATATTGCATTTAATGAAATTATTTATTTGGTAATTACATTATTTAAATGAACTTACCTGTTAGTATTAGTGTTAAAAGTTTAATATCTCTTTAACCGCTTCCCGACTGCCGCACCCACTTTTACGTCGACAGAATGGCACGGCTACGCATATGGGCATATATATACGTCCCCTTTAAGATGCAAAATATGTGGTCGCGTGGGCGCTGCCGACGGCGGCTCGCTTGCGACCCTGTCACGAGCTCCGTGACTGCGCCCGCAGAACCCTAGGATCCGATCGCCGCCGGTGTCCTGCGATCGGGTCAAAGAGCTGAAGAACGGGGAGATGTTAGTGTAAACACAACATCTCCCCATTCTGCCTAGTGACACTGTCACTGATCATGTTCCCTGTCATCGGGAACAGTGATTAGTGATGTGTCACGGCAAGCCACGCCCCCTAACAGTTAGAAGCACTCCCTAGGTCCCACTTAACCCCTTCAGTGCCCCTACAGGTTAACCCCTTCACTGCCAGTGTAATTTTTACAGTAATCAGTGCATTTTTATAGCACTGTTCGCTGTAAAAATGACAATGGTGTCAAAAGTGTCCGATGTTTCTGCCATAACGTCGTAGTCACGATAAAAATTGCTGATCCCCGCCATTACTAGTAAAAAACAAAATAATTAATAAAAATGCCATAAAACTATCCCCTATTTTGTAGACGCTATCACTTTTGCGCAAACCAATCAATAAACGCTTATTGCGATTTTTTTTACCAAAAATATGTAGAAGAATATGTATCGGCCTAAACTGAGGAAAAAAAAAAGGTTTTTTTTATATATTTTTTGGGGATATTTATTATAGCAAAAAGTAAAAAATATATATATATTTTTTTAAATTGTCACTCTATTTTTGTTTATAGCGCAAAAAATAAAAACCGCAGAGGTGATCAAATACCACCAAAAGAAAGCTCTATTTGTGGTAAAAAAGGACGCCAATTTTGTTTGGGAGCCATGTCACACGACCGTGCAATTGTCAGTTAAAGCGACGCAGTGCCGAATCGCAAAAAGTGGCCTGGTCTTTGGCCAGAAAAATGATCCAGGGCTGAAGTGGTTAAAATTATTATTGCTGCGTGTCCTCAATGGGGAGATTTCCTCTCACTTCCTGTGTGGTCACCAGGACATAAAGCAATATAAATTTCTCATTTGGGGACAAAGACAGCAATTCAGTCCTAACAGAGCTTCAACACCTTCCTGGCTGTATGTAAAAGTTAAAGTTATGTCCACAGGGTCTTGTGGTGAATAATTGGTGAACTTTTTTAGTGCCTATTTTCAGAAGCATTTTCCCTTCTGCCACGCCCCCCTCCAAGGTTACATCCGTCTGGTCCACCACAGTCTCCTGTGAGAATCTTCTCTATCGGGCCTGCAGGCTTTAAGCCTTCAGAAATCTAGGCAGATCAAGGACGAGTATAAGACTGTGAGGAGGAGCAGGAATTATGAAAGTTAATATGACTACACTAAAAGTGCAGTTAAATTTTAAGCTTTTGAGTGTGGATGTAAATATGCTTCTATTCGATCTAATTCTTTACCAAAAAAAATAAAAAAATTCCCCCATGCCTTACAGAAAATATTAATGAGAAAAGTTAATACCACAGCATTATTTTATAAATGCAGTAATACAACTCCAATATCACAGAAAACATAATCTGCTATAGAAAAATCATAATTACATTTTATTGTAAAATAAGTTACTTAATTCCCCTTCACTTTTGAAAATTTCCATTATTGAGTTCCATTACAAAAAAAGACATGACATTATGAACAAAGAAGTAAACGGTTTATGTAAATTTTAGGCAAGTCTTTCTGAATGATTCAGTCACCTTATGTGGTTTAATTTGTAGTTATAGACAGTTTACGTTTTTCCATTTTTATCAGGGATACATGAGCCATTATTTTTCTTTAAAGAAGTTGTGCTTCCAGATCTTGTTAAATTATTTAAGCTAATTTTGTCCATTTCCATAGGTAAAGATTGCCGTTCTTCATTCTCTGTTTCCCTGTGATAGAAATAATTAAAGTTTGATACGATGACTGGAACTGGGAGAGCAATAGTCAAGACTCCAGCGATAGCACAAAGTGTGCCTACCATTTTACCTCCCAATGTAATAGGGCACATATCTCCATAACCAACAGTTGTCATAGTCACTACAGCCCACCAGAAACCATCTGGTATGCTGACGAACTGAGAGTTAGGCTCATCAACTTCTGCAAAATATACAGCACTAGAAAACAAAATGACGCCAATGAAGAGAAAGAATATTAACAAGCCAAGCTCTCTCATGCTTGCCTTTAAGGTTTGTCCTAAAATCTGAAGTCCCTTTGAATGCCTTGACAACTTAAAAATACGAAATACCCTAACAAGCCGTACAATCCTCAAAATTGCTAATGACATGTTTTGTTGTACACTGGGCTCTGTCTGCTTCACTAGTTCAGTGATAAGTGTTACAAAATAGGGAATGATAGACACAATGTCAATTATGTTCATTATGTTCTGGAAGAACTCTGAGGAACTTGGACAGACAGCAAACCTAACCACAAGTTCAAATGAAAACCATATTATGCAAGTTGACTCTATTAAAAAAAATGGATCTGTGAAGGTGTTCAAGTATGTTGCACTTTCTGAATAATTCCCTGAATTCTTGAAAATGTTAAAATCTTTTTCTTCTCTGAATTCTGGCAAAGTTTCTAAACAGAAGATAAGTATGGAGATAACGATTACCAAAACTGAAACCAGTGCCATTCCTCTTGCAGCACTAGAACTTTCAGGGTATTCAAAGAGCAACCAGAACTGTCTGTGATAATCATTATTTGGTAAAGGTATTTCTGGATCCTTTAGAAAACCTTCATCATCTCGAAATTGATCTAAGGCTTCATTTCCAAGCTCATAGAACACAATTTCATCTGCAAACACATCTATTGGGACATTTGCTGGACGTCTTATTTTTCCACCAGACTGGTAATAATACAGTATTCCATCAAAGCTTGGGCGATTTCTGTCAAAAAAATATTCATTCCTCATAGAATCAAAATAATGAATTCTTTTTTGGGGATCCCCAAGGAGTGTCTCTGGGAACTCATTAAGTGTCTTCAGCTGTGTCTCGTATCTTAATCCAGCTATATTAATGAAAACACGTTGGTTTCCTTCTTCAATTCTCATTTCAGACATCAGATTATCATGACATTCCTTAGAAACATCTCCCTCATTTAAACACTCATTGATAAGCTGCTTCCAGTTGGAGTTTTGGTTGGGCAAACCTAAACTTTCTTCTCCTGCTGTTTTTGTACATGAATCTGTGTTACCATCAGTGCGAGACTCTTCACAACTTATTGAGGCCTTGTGAAGGGATTCCATCTTGTTATCTTGAAACCAAATTTCAAAAGAGTGCCATCCTTCAACAAGCAATTTCAACTTTCTGCAAAAGAAAATCAGATTTAGCAATGTATAATCTATAGTGAAATATAAGATAACTTGACTTTAGCGTTATATTTTAAAAATACATCTTAAACACGTATTTCATAAATATTTTTAAAGTGGAATCTGAGCAATGTAATTATGAAAGAAGTTTTGATTAATGTTCAGCTTCCATACTGTTAGTACTGAACACAACACATACCAGTTGTCTGTTTCCTATAACAGCGTTCCTTTCTCTGCCTATTATGAAGCGGGCATCTTATCATATTTGGCAAAGATAAATTTAGCTTTTGACAGTGGGGGAAGTGAGTAAATGGAAAACAGAATGAACACATTTCAAAGAACATATGGTATAAAATTACACATAGCTGATGCATCCAAATATTATGCACACACATACTCACATGTACTGTCCATGTGCAAATTGGTGGCATGTTCAGTGTATATAGTCGAAGGCTATTGTGAACAAAATATTTACAATTATTTATTTTTTTATAAAGCACGGACACTATAGTCATCAAGCTTTATGTTTATTTATTTTATTAAAGAACATGTTACCCCAACATTTCTTATCCTTAACTGATTGCCGCCTACCCACCATCAAATGACGAAGGGGCGGTGCGGCTTTCGTTTTGGGATGACGTCATATGACGTCGTCCCATGCAAACAGGGCATGCGTGCGATCAGGTGGGCGCATCCCTGCACTGTCGGTGTGGCGCGTCCCCGATACACAGCTTGTCACTGACAGGGGCGAACAGCCAATGGGCATGGCTGTTTAGCACATGATCAGCCGTGATCAAGTCATGGCCGATCACAGATGGTACTGCCCTATTGCACACGGTGCATGCGTGCGATCGCGAGTGCTGTGCCTGCATGTTGGTGGTGACGTGTTCCCGGGAACACTGCTCATCACTGACTCTGGTAAACAGCCATTGGCTGGCGTCTTTTTCCACGTGATCGGCTGTGATCGATTCACAGCCGATCACAAATGTAAACAAGCTTTTACGGCTCTTCCCTCCTCACACACTATTTCCAGCGTGAGGAGAGAAGAGCCAGGAGAAGAGCCAAGAGCAGTGAGTTATTGAACTATGTACTGTCAGTGTCTGCACCACCCATCGCACAGTCCATCAGTGACCGTCACCTGCCACCCATTGCACAGCCATCAGCAGCATGTCCAAAAAAGTTTATAGTAGTGAGGAGGCATTCCAGATCTTCTCCATGACTGATGAGAGCAGCGGGAGTTCTCATCAGATTCCAATGCCAATTCTGATTCCGAATCAAACTCAGCACTTGAACCGATTGATAGCATCATCGGCAAATGATTTGAAGAAAGAATGGGTCCCTCCTAAAATGAAACGGTTCTCTGGAAACCAGACAGACGCCAGCAACCAGAATCAGATACCCAGTACCAGCGCTGCTGACAGTGATAGGCCACGGGAACTAATGTCCAGGCCCAGTGCCAGCACTGCCACCAGCGATAGGCCCCCAGAAACAAATGCCCAGGTCCAGTACCAGCGCTGCTGCATCGTGCCCAAGTACCAGCACAGGAACTTCAAATACCCCAACTATCAGCACTGTAGTGTCATGTCCCCATAGAGCCAGGGGCGCTACATACCTCCCAGCTGGTCTTGCCAACCCAACATGGCTGCCTTCCGACTCGGGATCAGCAAGTATTCCCTCTTTCATCACACAGCCAGGTGTGCATGCCAATACCCCAAATTTCTCAGAAATTGACTGCTTTTATCTATTTTTTCCCAACACTTTGCTGCAAATTATCAGTGACCAGACTAATCTATATGCCCAACAGCATATTGCCAACAACCCCGATCATCATATGCCCATCCGTTTGTGTGCAGAGATTTGACTTTGGAGGAGTTCAAATTGTTTATGGGCCTCACCATAAACATGGGGCTTAAAAAAAAAAATGAAGGACATGCCTACTGGTCCACCAACCCCATCCACCACATGCCCATTTATTCTGCTGTAATTCCCAGATCCCGATATGAGACGATTATGCGCTTCCTTCATTTCAGCGACAATACCCAGTGTCCTCCCGGAAATCATCCAAATTTCAATAAATTATGTAAAATTCGCCCCTTCATAAGTTTCTTTTCCCAACGATTTGCAGAACACTATGTCCCCATTCAACATATATGTGTGAATGAGACCCTGTTACCCTTTTCAGGCTGACTAGGAATAAAACAATATTATCCTAGCAAAAGTGGCAGATACGGAGTAAAATTTTTTAAACTTTGTGAGAGAGCCACAGGATTTTTGTATGTGTTCCGCATATACAAAGGATGAGATTCCTAGCTCCAGCCTCCTGAGTGCCCGTCCTACATGGGCACAAGTGGAAAAAGGTTACCACTAATACCTGGATAAGCATTACACCAGCTTGCTCCTATACCTTGCAAAAACCCTGGCCTGCGGAACCTCCAGAAAAAACAGGAAGGGCTTCCCACAAACTCTAGTCAACAAAAAACTGCAAATGGGGGGAAAGAGCAACTTTGAGATGCAACGAAGTGCTGGCATTGAGGTGGAAGGATAACATAAATGTGCACATGATGTCCACCATCCATGATGACACTCAGTTGAGGTTCAAAGAAGACGAGGTCCCATTGAAAAGCCAACATGTGTCCAAGATTACAATTTCTACCTGGGGAAGTGGATTTCAACGACCAATTGATTCAGCCATATTTGTCAATAAGGAGATCCCGTTTCTGGTACAAGAAAGTAGCAATTTATCTCATCCATTTGGCCATTTATAATGCATACATAATCTACACCAAATCCATGGAAACCCCCACCCCCTTCCTAAAATTCATCAAAGTTGTCACGTCCCTCATTTACCAACAAAGACCCCCCTCCAGAAGACCTTCGCTCTGAGGCTGTTAGCCGACTTCATGAGCGCCACTTACCGGATAACATTCCACCATCTGAAGCAGGCCGAAGACGCCAAAAAAGATGTTGTGTATGCACCGGAAGAGGATTTCAAAAAGATTCCAGCTACCATTGTCCCCAGTGTCCCTCCCACCCCGGCCTTTGAATTGGTGAATGCTTCCGACTTTATCACACTTCCCTAAAATATTAGCCCATATTTGTAACCATTTTCCCATTTTCATCATCTGTGCTGACCATTTTTCATACTTACTCAAATAACCATGCCACTGTCTTCAACGTGAACTGACCCTGGCCTGTTTTTTGACTATTCCTCTGCCAATCGATTGGACTGCTTACACGTGAACCGACCCTGGCCTGTTTTATCGACTATGCATTTCCCTACCGCTTAGATCTGTTGCCCTGCTACTGTAGTACAGAGGGGTCTCACATATGTGAGGGGCTCCAGTATTGTTTTTCTGGATGGAAATTTTTTTTTTGTTTTCTCCGGGTTTCGTAATTTCCGGATTAGGGTCTGGAGTCTGGAGGATTCATAGAGATTTGGGAGTGCAAAGCCTCTACCCCTGTGCCCCTGTGCACAGGTATTACCTGATTGAGGCCCTCAGCCTGCTGCTGACTTACTGCCATCATGCATCTGCCTGCCGCATGATCTGGCCACACCTCTGTCTGATACCTGGACTATGGAAATAATTAGCTGTAGCAAGAGGCAGTATGTTTATGAAGGGCTGGAGAGTGGTAAAATAATGAGTGTCTGCAGGTAACAGTGTACCAGGACCAATATTATGGCTGTGCTGGCTGTCTCTGCCTGGACAATTCCTATGGATAAATGCTTTGGCTGTGCTGACAATATCCTTGTGCTGACTAGGGATGGGCCGAACACCCCCCGGTTCGGTTCGCACTCAGAACATGCGAACGGACCGAAAGTTTGCGCGAACATTCGAACATCGTTAAAGTCTATGGGACTCAAACGCAAGAAATTAAAAGGGTTTGGGGACCCGGGTCCTGCCCCAGGGGACATGTATCATTGCAAATTTTTTTTTTTAAAACTACAGTTTTTTGGGGAGCAGTGATTTTAACCACTTCTCCACCAAGGACGTCATATGACGTCCTTGACTTTGAGTGGGGATATCTGAATGATGCCTACAGGCATCATTCAGATATCATTCTGTCATGCCGGCAATTCTGCGCACCATAAGAATGATCATAGCGGCAGTTCCGCCACTTGATCATTCTTATAGGCGGCGTGAGGGGACATCCCCGCCTCCCGCCGCCATCCGGTGCTTCTCCGGGCTCTCCCGTGCCATCGGGGGCCCGGAGAACGAAACGCCCGGCGTCGCATGAAGATAATAGAGATTTCCGGTGACCAGATGGTCACCAGTCATCGCTATGACCGTCGGAGTCCCGGGCGCGATGTTGTGACATCACGCCCGGTACCCGGAAGTAAACAAAGCCGCAATTGCGGCTGTCAGCATGAGATTGTGAATTTTTTTCACCAATCTCATGCTTTCCAGCCTGGAGGAGAGATGTGGGGTCTTATTGACCCTGCATCTCTCCATAAGGAGGACCTGTCACAATGATTCCTATTACAAGGGATGTTTACATTCCTTGTAATAGGAATAAAAGTGATCAAAAAAAATTTTTTTTTCAAAAGTGCCAAAATAAAAAAATTCAGTAAAATAAAAAATAAAATGGAAAAAAAAAATTGAATACGCCCCTGTCCCCGGTAGCTCGCGCTCAGAAGTGAACACGCATGTAAGTCCCGCCCACATATGTAAACGCTGTTCAAACCCCACATGTGAGGTATCGCTGCGTGTGGTAGAGTGCGAGCAACAATTCTAGCACTAGACCTCCTCTGTAACTCGAAAATAGTAGCCTGTAAAAAAAATTAAAGCGTCGCCTATGGAGATTTTTAAGTAACGAAGTTTCGCGCCATTCCATGAGTGTGCGCAATTTTAAAGCGTGACATGTTAGGTATCTATTTACTCGGCGTAACAGCATCTTTCACATTATACCAAAAAATTTGGCTAACTTTACTGTTTTGTTATTTTTTTATTCATATAAACTGTTTTTTTTTTCCCAAAAAAAGGCGTTTGAAAAATGATTGCGCAAATACCGTGCAAGATAAAAAGTTTCAATGACCGCCATTTTATTTCCTATGCTGCTAAAAATATATATATAATGTTTGGGGGTTCTGATTAATTTTCTAGCAAATAAATTATGATTTTTACATGAAGGAGAGAAGTGCCAGAATAGGCCTAGTGGAGAAGTGGTTAATGATGCTTAAAGTGAAAAAATAAAAGTGAAATATTCCTTTAAATATTGTACCTGGGGGGGTGTCTATAGTATGCCTGTAAAGTGGCGTGTGTTTCCCGTGTTTAGAACAGTCCCTGCACAAAATGACATTTCTAAAGGAATAAAAGTAATTTAAAACTGCTTGCGGCTTTAATGTAAGGTCGGGTCCTGGCAACATGGATGAAAATCATTGAGAAAAAAGGCATGAGTACCCCCCCAGCCCATTACCAGGCCCTTTGGGTCTTGTATGGATATTAGGGGAACCCCGCACCCAAATTAAAAAAAGAAAAGGCGTGGGGCCCCCAGGCCCTATATACTCTGAATAGCAGTATACAGGTGGTGCAAACAAGACAGGGACTGTAGGTTTGTTCTTTAGAATCTGTTTGTAATTTGGAACAGGTACATTTTGTAAGTGTAGCTCCAGCCAAAAAATCTATTTTAAAGCTTATTGGATAACATAGGGAAGGGTTATCAACCCTGTAACATCTGTTTTGCTGTCTGTGCCCCTGTTCAGAAGATTTCACCTCACTTTCTGTCCCAATGACAATTGGATTTTGAAAATTTTGGGTTTTTAGGGAAACAAGGATTGGTGATAAAGCATCAGTGAAGACACCTTTTTCTTATATTAACTCTTACAGGAGAGAATTTTCCTTCCTAGGGGTAGATTTCCTCTCACTTCCTGTTGTCTCCCTCCATTTGTAAGTAGGAGTCGTTTGTAAGTCGGATGTTTAAAAGAAGGGGACGGCCTGTATATACTTTACAGCCTGCCCTATATACTCTGCAGAAATTTGGGCCTTAGGTGTTGGTTGTACCAGAACACTGTAATCCCTCACAGTTACTCTTGGTGGGCGCTGGAATGGGCCCTGCTGTGAAATATTATATCAACAATTGTAATTACATGCCCCTGTTGAACAGGGGTGGAAAAATAGGGCTTTAGGCACTGGTGCTGGTGCCACAACACTGCAACCCCTCACAGATACTCTAGTTGAGCACAGGAATGAGCCCTGCTGCAAAATATTACAGCAAAAATTGTAATTACACGCCCCTGTTAATCAGGGGCAGAAAAATTGGGCTTTAGGCTCTGGTGCTGGTGCCACAACACTGCAACCCCTCACAGATACTCTAGTTGAGCGCAGGAACGAGCCCTGCTGCAAAATTTTACAGCAAAAATTGTAATTACACGCCCCTGTTGAACAGGGGCAAAAAAATTGGGCTTTAGGCACTGGTGCTGGTGCCACAACACTGCAACCCCTCACAGATATTCTAGTTGAGCGCAGGAACAAGCCCTGCTGCAAAATATTACAGCAAAAATTGTAATTACACGCCCCTGTTAAACCGGGGCAGAAAAATTGGGCCTTAGCCACTGGTGGTGGTGGCCAGAAACAAAAATGTTCTTAGAAGCTATCAACATGAACATTGAGGAGGAATAAGATAGTCACTCAGCATAACAGGATAGTCACTCAGCATCAGCATGGGCAGTCTTGAAGGGATCTCACATTCATGAAAAAATTAATCAGTTACATCAGCATCAGGTGCTTGGTAGCTGGTGATCCAAGACTGATTAATTTTTATGAAGGTTAGCCGATCAACCGAGTCGGTGGACAGGCGCACTCTGTGATCGATTACAAAGCCTCCAGCAGCACTGAATGTGCATTCCAAAAGAACGCTGGATGCAGGACAGGTCAGTAGCTCAATTGCATACTGTGCAAGCTCTGGCCAGTGATCCATCCTCAAGACCCAGTAACCCAGTGGATTTTCGGTTGGAAAGGTCTCCAAGTCTGATCTTACCCCTAGGTATTCCTGAACCATGTAAATCAGAGGCTGGCGATGGTTGCTGGAACCAATCAGACCTTGGGGCTGCGGACTAAAATATTGTCTGAACGCATCGGTCAGACGGCCACCTTCTCCACCGCTCCTTCTGTGACTGACTGAAGCCTCAGCAACACCTTGTCCAGGACCAGGAATTTGTAACCTCCCAGGATCTGGAAACGCGTTGCACAAACCTTTCTGCAAGACCTCCCGAAGATGTTTTATCCTCTGCTCCCTCTGCGACGGCTGGATAAGTTCTGCAACCTTACCCTTGTAACGTGGATAAAGAAGGGTTGCCAGCCAGTAATGATCCCTCTCCTTGATCACACGACTCCGAGGGTCCTTTCACAGGCTTTGCAGGATCAGGGAGGCCATACAGCATAGGTTTGCTGAGGCATTCGGTCCGGAGTCCTCTGCGTCACTAAGGATGACATGATCCGCAGCCACCTCCTCCCAGCCACGTACAAGTCCATGGGTTTCTGGGGACTATAAACGATCCCTTGAAGACTGCTGCTGATGCTGAGTGCTAGGCTCTATCTTCATGCTGACACAATCCTCATCCTCCTCCTCCTCCTCCTCTTCCTGTGTGAGCATCGGGCCCGCAGGAATACTGTCTGGATAATTGGGGGCCTTGAGAGGTAAGGAAGTCCTCCTCTTCCTCCCTCTGTTCTGCCTCAAGTGCCCTGTCCATTATTCCACGCAGCATGTGCTCCAACAGGAAGACAAGAGGGGCAGTATCACTGATGCATGCACTGTCACTGCTCACCATCCTCGTGGCCTCCTCAAATGGTGACAGGACAGTGCATGCATCCGTGATCATTACCCACTGGCGTGGCGAAAAAAGCCATGCTCCCCTGACCCTGTCCTGGTACCATAGTCACACAGGTACTCATTGATGGCCCTCTGCTGCTTGTGCTGCTGCTGCAGCATTGCCAACGTTGAGTTCCACCTGGTGGGCATGTCACAGATGAGGCGGTTCTTGGGCAGGTTGCATTCCTTTTGAAGGTTAGCCAGCCGAGCACTGGCATTATATGAAAGGCGGAAATGCCCACAGACTTTTCTGGTCTGCCTCAGGAGATCCTGTAAGCCCGGGTACCTGCACAGGAACCGCTGCACCACCAAATTAAGGACGTGAGCCAAACAGGGCACATGGGTCAAGTGTCCCTGTCGTAGGGCGGAGCGGAGGTTGGTGCCATTATCGCAAACCCCCATTCCTGGCTGAAACTGGTGTGGCATCAACCACCTCTGAGCCTGCCCCTGCAGTGTGGCTCCTGTCCCCTAAGTAGACCAACTCAAGCACCCCATGGCATCCTTTTGCCTGAGTGCTTGCGTAGCCCCTAGAATGCCTACAGAGCACCGCTGGCTCAGAGGACAAATCTGCACAGGAAGAGGCCATAGAGGAAGAAGAAGAGTAGGGGGTGGAGGAGAGAGGTGGGGCAGAATCACCACTACCAGCATTTTGGAGGTGTGGTGGTGGAACAAGCTCCAACAATACTGCACCCTGTCCTGCATCCTTCACAGCTGCCAGCAGGGTTACCCAGTGCGCCGTGAAAGAAAGGTAACGTCCCTGTCCATGCCTGCTGGACCATGAGTCAGCGGTAATATGCACCTTACCGCTGACTGCCATGTCCAACGAGGCCAAGACATTGCCTTCCACATGTCGGTAGAGAGCCAGGATTATTAATATTATTATACAGGTTTTATATAGCACCAACAGTTTGCGCAGCGCTTTGCAAAATAAAGGCAGACATTACAGTTACATTACAATTTGGTACAAGAGGAATCAGAGGGCCCTGCTCATTAGAGCTTACAATCTAAAAAGGGAGGGTCAATTGATACAAAAGGTAATAGCTGTGGGGGATGAGCTGATAGAGGAAGTAAAAGTGTTAGTTAGAAGCAGGATTCTTTAAAGAGTAGAGTTTTCAGGGATCGTCTAAATATGAATAGATTAGGGGACAGTCGGACAGATTGGGGTAGGGAGTTCCAAAGGATGGGAGGAGCTCTGGAGAAATCCTGGAGGCGAGCATGGGAGGAGGTGACAAGGGAGCTAGGGAGCAGGAGGTCTTGGGAGGACCAAAGAGAGCGATTTGGTTGGTATTTTGGGACTAGGTTAGTGATGTAGCTGGGGGCTGAGTTGTGGGTGGCTGCGTAAATTATTGTTAGTACTTTGAATTGTATTTGTTGGGTGAGTGGGAGCCAGTGGAGGGATTGGCAGAGAGGGGTGGAGGACACTGAATGGTTGGTAAGGTGTATGAGTCTTGCAGCAGCATTTATGATGGACTGAAGGGGGGATAGTCTTTGTAAAGGTAATCCAATGAGGAGGGAGTTGCAGTAGTCGAGGCGAGAGATGACCAGGTAGTGAATTAGAAGCTTGGTGGTGTCATTAGTTAAAAAGGGGCGTATTCTGGAAATGTTGCAGAGGCCGAGGTGGCATGATTTGGACAGGGATTGGATGTGGGCCTGAAAGGACAGTTCAGAGTCTAAGGTTACCCCTAGCACCCTGGCATGTGGGGACGAACTGATAGATGTGCCATTGATCTTGATAGAGAAGTCAGGGAAAGGGGCACGTGGGGGGGGAAATATTAAGAGCTCAGTTTTAGATAGATTCAGTTTGAGGAAGTGGTTTGACATCCAGGCTGATATGTCTGTTAGTAAATCCGTGATGCGTGAGGAGATTAATGGGGTGAGCTGAGGGGCAGAGAGATAGATTTGGGTGTTGTCAGAATATAAATGGTAGTGGAAGCCATGGGAGGCCATCAGCTGACCCAGGGAGGATGTGTAGATTGAGAATAGCAGAGGTCCAAGGACAGAACCTTGGGGGGACCCCAACGGTAAGAGGAGTTGGAGAGGAGGAAGTGGAGTTGTAAGTGACACTGAAGGTGCGGTGAGATAGGTAAGATTCAAACCAATGTAGAGTGCAGCCATGGAGACCAAGCAAATTGAGTTTTTTGAGGAGGAGGGGGTGGTCAACTGTATCAAAGGCAGCGGAAAGGTCCAAGAGTAAGAGTATGGAATAATGACCGTTGGTTTTCGCTGTTAGCAAGTCGCTTGTGAGTTTTAGGAGGGCAGTTTCTGTGGAGTGCTGTGGGCGAAATCCAGACTGAAGGGGATCTAGAAGGTTATTCTCAAGGAGGTGGTTGCTCGGTCAGTTGTAGACTAAACATTCAAGGAGTTTGGAGGCAAAAGGAAGTAAAGAGATGGGTCTTAGGTTGTTAAGATTGGTGGGGTCTAGTGAGGCCTTTTTTGGTATGGGAGTGACTAGTGCATGTTTTAGAGGGTTGGGGAAGATGCCAGTAGAGAGTGAGAGGTTGAAGATATGAGTTAAAGAGTGTAGGATAGAGTCAGATGGTGATCGTAGTATTTGAGAAGGAACAGGGTCCTGGGGGCAGGAGGTTAAGTGGGCGTTAGAAAAAAGTTTAGCGACTTCCGCTATAGTAGCTGGGTTAAAAGAGGGAAGTATTGATAGTGCAGAAGGACAAGGAGTGAAGAGTGAGGGAGATATCTGTACAGCGGAGATCTCAAGACGAATTGTCTCAATATTATTTTTGAAGTGATTAGCAATCTCATGGGCAGTAAGTAAGTTAGTGGGTGGAGGTAATGGAGGACGAAGTAGAGTGGTAAAGGTAGAAAAGAGTTGACAGGGACTGCGTGAGAGGATGTTAATGAGAGTGATAAAGTAGGTCTGTTTGGTAGTGTGGAGGCAGGAATGGTATTTTTGGAGGGCAGATTTATATTGGCTGAAATCTTGCTGTGACTTAGTCTTACGTCTCAGACGCTCAAGTGCGTTTTTTGAGGCGTCTGGTATTGTCTGTCTGCCAGGGTTGTAGCGGTCGAGGCCTGATTCTGTGTGTAGTGAGGGGGGCAAAGTTATCCAGGGTGGATGACAGTGAACTGTTGTAGACAGAAGTGGCCAAGTTGGGGCAGGACAAGGATGAGATTTTGTCATAGAGACAATCTGTAGCAGAAAAAAGAAGAGAAGGGTTAAGATGGAGAAGGTTTCTACGGGTAATAGTTTTGTAGTTAGAAGGCAAGGAGGAGGCAAACAGAGAGAGAGTGAAACTAATAAGGTGGTGATCAGAAAGAGGAAAAGGAATATTGGAGAGGTTGTGCGGAGTGCATACGTAGGAGAATATGAGGTCAAGGCAGTTACCAACAGAGTGAGTAGAAGCATGTGTCCATTGTTTTAGGTCAAAAAAGGAGGTTAGGCTTAGCAGTTTAGAAGTAGCGGGAGTGTTACGATTAACAGGGATGTTGAAGTCACCAAGAATGATTGTTGGAATTTCAGAAGAGAGAAAGTAGGGTAGCCAGGCAGAAAAGTCATCAAGGAAGCTTGATACTGGTCCAGGAGGCCGATAGATCACAGCAATTCTCAATGAAACTGGAGAAAATAAACAAATACAGTGAGCTTCAAATGAGGAGAGGGACAGAGAGGGAGGTGGATAAAGAACCTGAAAAGTGCTTTGAGGGGATAGGAGGATTCCAACACCACCTCCTTTCCGTCCACTTAGCCTGGGAGAGTGAGTCCACAGAAGAAGGAAGGTCAGATTCTTGAATCCAGGTCTCAGTAATTGCAAGTAGGTTCTGGGAGTTTGTGATAAATAGGTCATGAACGGTGGTGAGTTTGTTACAAACAGAGTGGGCATTCCAAAGGGCACATGAGAAGGGGAGGCTGGTTCTAGGCTGAAGAGGAATAGAAATGAGATTGTGTGGATTGCGGCTGCTATCAGAGGATGGAGGGTTCTGGGTATGTTGGCCAAAGGTAATTGATATCGGTCCAGGATTTGGGGAAATATCTCCACAAGTTAGGAGAAGCAGAAGGGTGAGAGAGGTGATATGGGAGTGTGACTTATGTGAGGGGACATGTCCTAGTGTCCTGGAGGTTTTATTGGTATATGGGTTCAGAATTAGCAGGATACCTGCAGTAATATGGTGAGGACAGGAGTGAGGGGGATATATACAAGCTGTGGGGTGGAGAAGATGGGTGAAGGAGAGAGAATTTAAGGAGAGAGGATGCAACTGAGTAGGAAAAGTAGGGAGTGCATGATATAAAGTGGTGAGATTGAAAGGAAGCCTGGATGAGAGATCAAAGTTTGATGGAGAATCAGGTCACCTGTAGTCTTTTTATTGTTCTGCAGAAGTCTGTTGTGGATATTCACTTTGTACATTCGCTGAAGTGCTGAGCCAAAATGCAATACTTAATCCAATATGAATACTTTATCCAAGATGAGTTGCCAATGCAATCCCTGCCTGTGCAAACCCCTGCCTGGGCATCCCCTATAGCAGGCCTAAATTTATACTGAGTTGGGTGGGGGTATTATTGCCAATTAATCAGTCAGGATTGCATAGGAGGGACACATGGCTGACAGAACGAACTTCTCACAACAAAAACAGACTACAAGGTAGAGCAAGAGATCATCATGGCTATAAAGATAAACCAGCTCATAATTTAGGTGTGGACAATAAGAAAACAAAAACAAACATCACAGTGATATGGACAGAGGTAAAGAATTTGAAGGCAGCATAGATTACCATGTAAGCATGTTTAAAACAATGGTGCAGTTAAAGGTGGAATTTGAAGGCAGCATAGATTACCATGTAAGCATGTTTAAAACAATGGTGCAGGTAAAGGTGGAATTTGAAGGCAGCATAGATTACCATGTAAGCATGTTTAAAACAATGGTGCAGGTAAAGGTGGAATTTGAAGGCAGCATAGATTACCATGTAAGCATGTTTAAAACAATGGTGCAGTTAAAGGTGGAATTTTAAGGCAGCATAGATTACCATGTAAGCATGTTTAAAACAATGGTGCAGTTAAAGGTGGAATTTGAAGGCAGCATAGATCACTATGTAAGCATGTTTAAAACAATCATGCAGTTAAAGATGGAATTTGAAGGCAGCATAGATTACCAAGCATGTTTAAAATGGCCTTCCGAGAAAAAAATTGGCGTTTGGGAACCTGCCACTGAGGTACCGCACATTCCACAAATTCTCTAAAGGGGGCCGAGTCTACCAGCTGAAAAAGCAGCAGTTGGAGTGCTAGCAATTTAGCCAAACTAGCATTCAGCCGCTGAGCATGTGATTGGCTGGGATTGAATTTCTTTCGCCGGTTTAGCAACTGGGGTAGGGAAATTTGCCTGCTACAATCGGATGTTGGTGTTCCGCTAGCAGATTGCCCGGAAGTGCTTGGGACACCTAATTCTACAACTTGATTCTTCTCAATGCAGGTCTATGAGAGGACTGAAGTTATAGTGGGGTTGGAGATCCCAGCTGATGAGGAGCAAGGAGAGGTCCGCCTTGTTCTTTGGTGTGGGTCTTTTAAGTAGTGTTGCCAACGGACTGCATGGGAGGTCGACATATGTCTGATCAAGCATTTGGTGCGCAAGCGGCTGCTGTTTTGGCCACGCTTGATACGTTTCAGACATATGTTGCAAACAGCAACGGTGCGATCTGCTGCACAGGGCTCAAAAAAGGCCCACACCGAAGAATTTTTGGAAAAACGTGCTGAGTCAGCAGCGCCCTGCACATGCGGAGCTCTGCAGTGTGATGCAGTCGGTTGGCTGCCCTTAAGCTGGCCCCTGGAGGGCATCCTGCCTTGTTGGAGATGTGCCTCCTCCTCCTCCTCTCTTCTATCAGGCACTCACGTAGAGTTAGTGACCTCATCATCCCTTCCCTCCTCGCCACTGGAGCAAACCTGGCAGTATACTGCAGCTGGGGGAACTGCCAGTTTCTTGTCATTCTTGGGCATCCTCTCTCTCTGGGCTCACGTTACTGCCTTCATCCTCAACCTGGGTACCATAATCAGAGCCTTCAAAACGCTGCGCATCCTCCTGCAGCATGTACCCTACACTGTGGTCGAACAGTTTGGGGGACTCCTCAGGGCATGATGGTGGGGCTAGGGAAGGAGTGACTGATGACATTGAGCCGATGGAAGAGGCCGTTTTGGCAGCTGCATTGGCAGACAAAGTACCTGAGCCTGGGTGACAGAGGATGAGGAGGATGAGGACGGCTTGGTCATCCACTCTACCAAGGACAAGTGTGCCCCACGGCCACGTGCTGAGGATACACTGTGTCCACGACCAGCACTGTTGGTTGTAGACACAGAGCCTGCTTGCCCTCTTTTAGTGGCCTGTGAGCGTCTGCCTCTCCTTGGTGGCCTTCCAGACATACTGTACAATTAGATTAGCAAAACAACGCCTGAAGTTTACTAAAAACAGTACACCAGGAATGGCCTACAGTCAGGTATAGGCTTGGCTGGACTACAATGCAGTGGATATACATTTTATGAACTGCAGCTCACTGAGTCACCTGCCTGCCTGCCTGAAAGTGTCTTTGAACAAGTACAACAGGAATGGCCTACAGTCAGGTATAGGCTTGGCTGGACTACAATGCAGTGGATATATATTTTATGAACTGCAGCTCACTGAGTCACCTGCCTGCCTGCCTGAAAGTGTCTTTGAACAAGTACAACAGGAATGGCCTACAGTCTGGTATAGGCTTGGCTGGACTACAATGCAGTGGATATATATTTTATGGACTGCAGCTCACTGAGTCACCTGCCTGCCTGCCTGAATGTGTCTTTGAACACGTACACCAGGAATGGCCTACAGCCTGGTATAGGCTTGGCTAGACTATATTAAATGCACTGCAGCTAGCTGAATCAACTGCCTGCCTGAAGTATTTTAGAAACAGTACACCAGGAACAGGGATGAGCCGAACACCCCCCTGTTCGGTTCGCACCAGAACCTGCGAACAGACAGAATGTTCGTGTGAACTTTAGAACCCTATTAAATACAATGGACTCGAACGTTCGAAATCTAAAGTGCTAATTATAAAGGCTAATATGCAATTTATTGTCCTAAAAAGTGTTTGGGGACCCGGGTCCTGCCCCAGGGGACATGTATCAATGCAAAAAAAGGTTTAAAAATAGACGTTTTTACGGGAGCGGTGATTTTAATAATGCTTAAAATGAAAAAATAAAAGTGAAATTTTCCTTTAAATTTCGTACCTGGGGGTTGTGTATGATATGCATGTAAAGTGGCGCATGTTTCCCGTGCTTAGAACTGTCCCTGCACAAAGTGTCATTTTTGAAGGAAAAAAAAGTCATTTAAAACTCACTCGCGGCTATTAATGAATTGTCGGCTTTTATCAATACATAGAAAAGTCATTGATAAAAAAAAAAAAAGCGTGGGGGTCCCCCCAAATTAAATCACCAGGCCCTTCAGGTCTGGAATGGATATTAAGGGGAACCCCGCCGCAAATTTTAAAAAAAATGGCGTGCGGTTCCCCCTAAATATCCATACCAGGCCCTTCAGATCTGGCGTGGATTTTAAGGGGAACTCCACCCCAAATTAAGAAAAAAAATGGCGTGGAGTCCCCCCAAAAATCCATACCAGACCCTTATCCGAGCACGCAACCTGACCGGCCGCAGGGGAGGAGGGGGGGATGAGAGAGCGGCCCCCCCTCCCTCCTGAACCGTACCAGGCCACATGCCCTCAACATGGAGAGGATGTCCCCATGTTGATGGGGACAAGGGCCTCATCCCCACAACCCTTGCCCGGTGGCTGTGGGGGTCTGTGGGCAGAGGGCTTATCGGAATCTGGAAGACCCCTTTAACAAAGGGGACCTCCAGATCCCGGCCCCCCCCTATGTGAATTGGTAAGGGGTACATTGTACCCCTACCATTTCACGAAGAAAGTGTCAAAAAATGTAAATAAAAACACACAAACACCTTGGAAAAGTCCTTTATTAAAAAATAAATAAATAAATAAATAAATAAAAAAAACATTCCAGCGATGAAATCCAGTGTCCCGCGGCGATCCCGATGTCCAGCGCTGTCCATCATTGGTTGTGCCTGAGCGGACCTGATGGGGAACTTCCTCCGCAGTGTTTTAAATGTATAGACCCGCCCCTTCTAAAGTTCCCCATCAGGTCCGCTCAGCGGACCAGATGCGGAACGCGAGAAGGGGCGGGTCTATTCATGTATTACACAGCGAACGAAGTTCCCCATCAGGTCCGCCCCCTCGGTATGTCCGACCCCGCCTACGTCATTGGTCTGAGCGGGAAACTTCCTTCACTGTGTAATTAAAATTTACACAGTGAAGGAAGTTTCCCGCTCAGGCCAATGATGTAGGCGGGGTCTGACATACCGAGGGGGCGAACCTGATGGGGAACTTCTCGCACTTTGTAATACATGTATAGACCCGCCCCTTCTCAGTTCCCCATTAGGTCCGCTCAGCCAATGACTAGGTGTAAAGCTGAGGACCTGATGCGGAACATGAGAAGGGGCGGGTCTATACATGTATTACACAGCGAACGAAGTTCCCCATCAGGTCCGCCCCCTCGGTATGTCAGACCCCGCCTACGTCATTGGCCTGAGCGGGAAACTTCCTTCACTGTGTAAATTTAAATTACACAGTGAAGGAAGTTCCCCGCTCAGGCCAATGACGTAGGCGGGGTCAGACATACTGAGGGGGCGGACCTGATGGGGAACTTTGTTTGCTGTGTAATACATGAATAGGCCTGCCCCTTCTCGCGTTCCGCATCTGGTCCGCTGAGCGGACCTGATGGGGAACTTTAGAAGGGGCGGGTCTATACAATTAAAACACTGCGGAGGAAGTTCCCCATCAGGTCGGCTCAGGCACAACCAATGACGGATAGCGCTGGACATCGGGATCGCAGTGGGACACTGGATTTCATCGCTGGAATGTTTTTTTGTTTTTTTTTTTAAATAAAGGACTTTTCCAAGGTGTTTGTGTGTTTTTGTTTACATTTTTTGACACTTTCTTCGTGAAATGGTAGGGGTACAATGTACCCCTTACCAATTCACATAGGGGGAGGGCCGGGATCTGGGGGTCCCCTTTGTTAAAGGGGTCTTCCAGATTCCGATAAGCCCCCCGCCCGCAGACCCCCACAACCACCCGGCAAGGGTTGTGGGGATGAGGCCCTTGTCCCCATCAACATGGGGACATCCTCCCCATGTTGAGGGCATGTGGCCTGGTACGGTTCAGGAGGGAGGGGGGCCGCTCTCTCGTCCCCCCCTCTTCCCCTGTGGCCGGCCAGGTTGCGTGCTCGGATAAGGGTCTGGTATGAATTTTTGGGGGGACTCCACGCCATTTTTTTTTTAATTTGGGGTGGAGTTCCCCTTAAAATCCATGCCAGATCTGAAGGGCCTGGTATGGATATTTAGGGGGAACCGCACGCCATTTTTTTTAAATTTGCGGCGGGGTTCCCCTTAATATCCATTCCAGACCTGAAGGGCCTGGTAATTGAATTTGGGGGAACCCCCACGCTTTTTTTTATTTTTATCAATGACTTTTCTATGTATTGATAAAAGCTGACAATTCATTAATAGCCGCGAGTGAGTTTTAAATGACTTTTTTTCCTTCAAAAATGACACTTTGTGCAGGGACAGTTCTAAGCACGGGAAACATGCGCCACTTTACATGCATACTATACACACACCCTAGGTACGAAATTTAAAGGAATATTTCACTTTTATTGTTTCACTTTAAGCATTATTAAAATCACTGCTCCTAAAAAAACGGCTGTTTTTAAAACTTTTTTTTGCATTGATACATGTCCCCTGGGGCAGGACCCAGGTCCCCAAACACTTTTTAGGACAATAAATTGCATATAAGCCTTTATAATTAGCACTTTAGATTTCTCCCATAGACTTTTCGAATTTGCCGCGAACACCCCAAATTGTTCGTTGTTCGGCGAACGGGCGAACAGGCAATGTTTGAGTCGAACATGAGTTCGACTCGAACTCGAAGGTTATCCCTAAACAGGAATGGTCTGCTGTGAGATCTAGCTGCACAGAATACAGTGTATATACTGTATATATATATATATATATATATACAAAGCTGAGATGTATATAAAATCTCGGAAAGACTTCCTACCCGAGATTTGCTGAGGTCAGCTGTGCTGTCCTCGGGCCTTTCCGTGCATTTCCGAACGGCGTCGATCAGCGACGTCCGGCTCTGCTCGGGTCTGGCGCCCCCCCCCACCTCAGGCCAAAAGCGGTACTGCACACCACTTTGGCCTGAATCATGCTCGTTTTGCGCGACAACACTCGCAAACCGAGTCACGATTTTTTTAAATACAGTGCTCGTATTGAGAAACGCTCGTTAACCTCGTTACTCGCAATCCGAGGTTCCACTGTAATTGTTAGGCAAATGAGAGTTCAATTTTGGCTCAAAAACAAGTCTAGGATAGTTGAAAGCAATTTTCACAACTCTTAAAAGCCATTTAAAGCCTATTACACTCTTAAATCCCCATTGGTTTCAGGGAATTTCTAAAATAGCAAAATCATCACCAATATTTTAAGGTAAATAAAAATCCCCTAACTCATCCCTATGTTCTATTTGCTGCAAATCGTGGCAAATTTTTTACAAAATTTATTTTGTAACGCCATATTTTACTCTGTTAGACCTTTTACATAGCATATGTAAGTTTAAATTATTAAAAGTGACTACACAAAAATGATATTCATATTGACATGGGCAGAAATTCATATCAGAAAGGGTGTTGACACAGCACTTCCAGCAAGAAGGTAATAAAATGATACAATTAACTCAATGGGTCATATTAATTTGGGTCATGGGCAAATGAACCCATAAACCCTCTTCTATTATCAAAGACTAATCAGTTTGTATTTACTATAACTATGGAAGGATTTCCAAATTTGTAGTTCCATAGTTGATAAAGTTGAATAAAGACACCAGTCCAAACAGTTCAACTTGATAGTCTGTTAACTAAGAAACACATCTAAACGTTTTTTGAACTTATCTACATTCTCCGCTGACACCACCAATCACGGAAGGGATTTCCACATCCTTACAGCCCTAACAGTAAAGATTCCCTGAAGCAGTTTAAGACTGAACAGTTTCTTGTCTAACTTCATTGTGTGGCTGTGAGTGTATTTTTAGAGACCTAAGATTAAAAAGTTTTATCGATCATTATTCAAAGATTTGTATAAAGTCATCATATCCCCTCTTAAGTGTATCTTCTCCAGAGAGAATACGTTTAATGTTTGTAGTTGTTCCTCATAACTGAGATCCTCCAGCCCCCCTATAAGCTTTGATGCCCTTCTGTGGACTCTCTCTAGTTCAAGCACATCCTAGAATTATAGTTTTATCTCTTGAGTAAATACACCTTTTGATGCACGCTAATAGTCTGCTGGCATTGCTTGCTGCAATGTGGCATTACATTCTATTTCTGAATCTGTCATCTAAACACAAATCGGTCCCAGGACAGAGTCCTGGAGCATACCGCAAACAACTCTAGTGTAGACCATTCCAAAAATATGCTATTATTCACTATCCTCTGGACCCATTCCTGTAACCAGTTTTCTATCCAGGTACATACCATGTTATCCAAAGACCTTAATTTACAAATTGATTGTTTGTGGGGTACTATACCTAGCTAAATCCAGATACACTACATCCACAAGCCTTTCTCTATTCAAATACAGTTCATCTCCTCAGAAAATGTTAACAACTTGAGCTCCTGAAGGTTGTACCCGTATATATATTTGAAAATTGATCAATTCTGATGTACTGATGGCCTATCTCAATTCTTGAGGCCCTAAAATGCTAGGACAGTACAAATATTCCCCAAATTACCCATTTTTGGAAATTAGACAGTCTGAGGCATTTAGTAAGAGGCATGGCGAGTTTTATGAAGTTGTCATTTTTTGTCACAATTTTTTTGAAATTAAAGTAATGAAATAAAATTTATTTTTTTCACATTTTTTTTTACATTCTGTCACCAGTGCAGTACAGCATTATTAGATAACGGTGGATTTGGCGGTGATCAGGGACACAGACTGGTGATAGAATGTTTAAAAAAAAAATGTTTACATTTTTTTAAACATTATTTTATTTATTTTTATATTTTTTTTTTCATTTTTTTATATTTTTTATTTTTACCTACTTTTATTGGAATCGTTTTTTTTTTTTTTTTACACTTTATTTGCTGTTACAATGAAGATCATTGTAAAGGCAAAGTTTTCAACTGTGAAAAATGGGTTAACCAATTATGACAGCTGTGATCACTAGTGATCTGTGATTGGCTACAACTAATCACATGGTACAAGGTGCTGTGTTTGGCACAGGTACCATGTGATATCTGTTGACCAATCACAGCATAGGAAACACAGCTGTTAGAAATGAATTAATTCATAAAAGCTTTGTTGACATTGTGATCATAAACCCGGAGCAGACACATGACGCACATGTACATCATCATGCCTGCACGTTCCGCCATGCCGCAGTATATGTACTGTGGTGGGTTGGCAAGTGGTTAAAAGGCCAGAACGATTCTTCATAAACTTATGTTGTTTACTAGTAATGATACTATTTTCATCAGTAAATGTTTGGATATGGTCCTTTATTATTCCTAAAAATAGTTTACATACTATTGGTGTTAGACTGGCTGATCTCTAGTTACCAGGCATTTATTTTAGCCCTTTTCTAAATATTGGTACCATGTTTGCTTTTCGCCAATCAGCTGGTACCAATCCAGTCAGTAAGCTATCCTTAAAAAATAGGAATCAGGCTATGACATAACTAAGTTATTTAAGGACTCTGGGGTGTAATCTATATGGTTCTGGTGATTTATTCACATAGGTCTCTGTCAGCCACAAGGGTGAATTTAATATAATGTTATTAACATTACTGTTTTGTTTATTACACCCCTCCTTTTTTCTGTATTTTAGACTCCAACCTAAAAAAAATTATAAAGCAAGAAAGGGATACATATTTTACCACTGATTACAGTTAGAAAACAAGAAAAGATTACATATTTTATAATTCATTTGTACCAGCACAGTGATCAAGTTAACCAATGGGGAATACATCAATAAACAAATACATATTTTGTATATAATAAAGTGCCTCCTAAGGGTTTTAAGCCCTCATTCACACCTGACTCATGTCGCAGTGATTATGAAAATGGGTCCCGCACTACTTTTTACCTATTTCATTGTGACTTGCATAGACTTCTGTTAAATTAAGTTGCAAACCGCAATGAAATTGGCAGTGCAAATTGCACTGATATGTGGACTTAAAATTGTGCTAAAGTAGCGCGATTTCAAAGTCGCACCAGTGGGAACGGGGACTAAGTCTTATAATAGATATTAATGTGTCTACTGCTAACTTTTATATATACTGTATATCAGTACTCTATATTTGGATGAAGACCTAAGAAATTAGATGATCTTACAAATGGGTTGTTCTAACATTGTAATCTTAATTACCTATTTGCATGTCAGCTTGGAGATTTCTGAAGAACAGAAAAAAATACTCCATCTTTATCATCATCATCCATTCTGGAATAAAAAAAAGAAGAAAAAAAAAAGAAAATTACAGCATATAAATAAAAAAAACTATATGAAGGCATTTAGACTTTTTCACATTGCCTGCATTAAATTAGGCTAATTTACTTAGAGCCAGCTTATCTTATTCTTACCAACAAAATCAGAATATCATGCTTGCACATCTGTTTTTACACAAATGCAAGTGCATGTGTGTTTAAATAAGTGGAAAATCTTATACACACATGTCCTTGCTCAAGTAGCATATGTTTTGATACTAGAATTGCAAGAAACACCTTCATAAAAAAACAATATACCTATTAAATGGTGGTGTCGCTTTAAGGTGCTTTGGAGAAGCCCCTTGTGTACTTAATATCTTGGACAGACACCACTTTAGTGTTCACCCTTTATAGTCTGCTTACTTGTTAACCACTTCAATACCATGCACTTACGCCCCTTCCTGCCCAGGTCAATTTTCAGCTTTCAGCGCTGTCACACTTTGAATGACAATTGCGCGGTCATACAACACTGTACCCAATCCAAAATTTTTATCATTTTCTTCCCACAAATAGAGTGTTCTTTTGGTGGTTTTTAATCACCTCTGCGGTTTTATTTTTTGCTAAACAAGCTAAAAAAGACCAAAAATTTGTAAAAAAAAAAAAAATTTTTAGTTTCTGTCATAAAATGTTGTTTTCCCCTTCACTGATGGGCACTGATTAGGCGGCACTGATGGGCACTGATGAGGCGGCACTGATGGGCACTGATGAGGAGGCACTGATATGTAGAATTGATGGGCACTGATAGGCGGCACTGATATGCAGAACTGATGGGCACCAATAGGCGGCACTGATATGCAGCACTGATGGGCACTGATAGGCGGCACTGATGGGCACTGACAGGTGGCACTGATGGGCACTAATAGGTGGCACTGATGGGCACTGACAGGCGGCACTGATGGGCACTGACAGGTGGCTGTGATGGGCACTGACAGGTGGCTGTGATGGGCACTGACAGGCGATTGTGATTGGCACTGATAGGCAGTACTGATTTGCACTGACAGGTGGCACTGACAGGTGGCACTGATGGGCAGCACTGATGATGAGGCACTGACAGGTGTTTCTGCTGGGCAGTGATTGGCACTGTGGTGGGAAGTGATTGGCACTGTGGTGAGCAGGGATTGGCACTATGGTGAGCAGAGATTGGCACTTGCAGAGTTTATTATATGGGGCACTGCTGGGCATGTAATTTTTACATTTGAGGGGGCTGTTCTGATAATCAATGTGCTGATTATCAGCACAGACCCCCCCCTCTGACAAGGAGAGCCGCCGATCGGCTCTCCCTGTCAGCCTGAACCGAGAAATGCCGTTTACCGGCACTTCCTGGTTCAAGCGATGATCAGCTGTGATTGGTTTTTTGTGGCCCTAAATGGGGCTTTTTGCAAGACCACAACACACCCACAGTACGTAACCGCTGGATCGAACAGCTACAGAACTGCAGAAAATGCTATTCAAAAAAAAAATTGTTTTTTTTAGGATAGCACAGTAGAAGAAAAATATATAGGAATTGGTTATTTCACACACCTCCAGATATGTATAACACACTGCAAAATATTTTTTGTGGCCCTAAATGGGGCTTTTTGCAAGACCACAACACACCCACAGTACGTAACCGCTGGATCGCACAGCTACAGAACTGCAGAAAATGCTATTCAAAAAAAATTTAGTTTTTTTAGGATAGCACAGTAGAAGAAAAATATATAGAAATTGGTTATTTCACACACCTCCAGATATGCATAAAACACTGCAAAATATTTTTTTTGCCCTAAATGGGTCTTTATGCAAGAGTACATTAAAGTGCAAATTATTATTTTTTTCCCCTAAATAGGTCTTTTTGCAAGAGCACAATAACGTGCCTTTTTTTTGCCCTAAATGGGTCTTTTTGCAAGAGCACAATAAAGTGCCTTTTTTTGCCCTAAATGGGTCTTTTTGCAGTATGGAAATGGTGTATCTCTCAACGTAACATATGCAGTGCTGGTGCACTGAGATTGCAGATAAAAGTTAGATTTTCTCTGACACTGGGCTCATTGCAGTGTAAAAAGACTGGTAAAACCTATGCAGATCGCTGAGTTATTAGATCTCTGAATCTGGAGTCCTATATAAATCTCTCTCCCTGAAAGCACCATCAGGAACCTTCCCCTACACTGTCTCTCTATCTTTTCTCTCAGATTGCAGAATCAGGACTAACTCATGTATTTCAATCTCTCCCTAATAAGCAACAGCAGCCAGGAACCTCTCCCTATTCTGTCTAGCAGAGTGACGTGCTGTGCTGTGTGCCTCTAGCTTATATAGAAGCTGGGTCACATGCTGCACTGAGCTGGGTCACATGCTGCACTGGTCAATCACACCCATGCCATTAGTAGGCATGGCTATGATGGCTTCTAAGGGCACACCAGATAAACAAAAGGTGATTGGCTGGCCCCTGAAGCTTTTCTAAATGCGCCATTACATCCCCAAACCCGAACCGGAACTTACACGCAATTATTTGGGTTCGGGTTCGGAAAACGCTAAAGTTCGGTACATACCCGAACTTTACAGTTCGGGTTCGCTCAACCCTAGTCTCAATTTCTTGATACTGATAGGGTTTTAAAACGTTTGTGCTTGACCCCTATGTTGTTTACTATGCAGGTCTGGCGATCTACTTACAAGAAGTACTCTCTATCTTCACCATGCCCCCCCCCCTCTCTAATGTTCTCTTTAATCCCCTTGTCTCAGGTAGCATTTTCTATGGGCGCATGGCTGCTTGGGCCCAAGCCACCTTTTTCCAGTTACGTAATTTTGTCAATTCCACTGCTCGTAAGCTACTCTCTTTTGGGGATCTGCAAACTAAACATCATATACCTAAACAATTACACTGCTTATATCTCCAAATTAGACACATTTTTTTATCTTTATCCACCATTCCTTACCCAGGATATACCTACCAAATTTGAACTTACTGCCCAGGGACCTTATCAGATCTATTTAATTTCCACCATTTATGGTAGGCCTCATGCCCACAAACGTTTTAAAAAACGGGCTGTAAAGCTAGTACAGACGCCAGGAAAAAAACAGTGTTTTTAACACAATTTTTTCCGCGTTTTGCATTGAATTCAATGCACGTTTCCCCGCGCTAGCTTTCAGCAGCGTTTTTCTTTCTCTATTCCAAATCAATGGTTCCCTATGGGAGCCCATTGATTTGAATAGAGGTCGCACCAGAAGTCGGATCAAGATGATCCGTCTTGCGGGGCGACTTGTGTGCGGGGAATCTTGAAGGGGAACCCTGCGAAAATGTAAAAAATAATTTGCGTGAGGTTCCCCCCTAGGACGATACCAGACCCTTCGGTCTGATATGGATCTTGAGGGGGAACCCCCACACCAAAAAAAAATGGCGCAGGGGTTTACCCCAGGATCCATACCAGACCCTTATCCGAGCACGCAGCCCGGCCGGTCAGGAAGGGGGTGGGGACGAGCGAGCGCCCCCCACCCCAAAGCACCTTGTCCCCATGTTGATGGGAACAAGGGCCTCTTCCCGACAACCCTGGCCATTGGTTGTCGGGGTCTGCGGGCGAGAGGCTTATCGGAATCTGGGAACCCCTTTTAATAAGGGGGAACCCAGATCCCGGCCCCCCACCCTATGTGAATGAGTATGGGGTACATCGTACCCCTACCCATTCACCTGGGGGAAAAGTGTCAATAAAAAAAACACACTAGGCAGCTTTTTAAAGTAATTTATTAGGCAGCTCCAGGGGTCTTCTTCCGACTTCTGGAGTCTTCTACCGACTTCTGGGATCTTCTACTGACTTTGGGGTCTTCTCCTGACTTCGGGGGTCTATTCATCGGTCCTCTAAGTGCCAACCAGTGCTGCTAATTAGTGCCCTCCAGTGCTGAAAATCCGTGCCCACCCATGCCATCTATCAGTGCCCATCAGTACTGCTATTCAGTGTCCACCAGTGCCACCCATCAGTGCCTACATGTGCCACCTATCAGTGCCCATCAGTGCTGCCAATTAGTGACTCGTCATCAGTGCCTCATCATCAGTGCCTCCTGATCAATGTCCACCAACGCCGCCTATCAGTGCCCATCAGTGCCACCTATCAGTGCCAATCAGTGCCATATCCCCATGCCACCTATCAGGGCCTATCAGTGCCATATATCAGTGGCTATCAGTGCAGCCTCATCAGTGCCACCTATCAGTGCCTATCAGTGCAGCCTCATCAGTGCCTCCTGATCAGTGCCCATCAGTGCCGCCTATCAGTGCCCATCAGTGTTGCATCATCAGTGCCCATCAGTGCAGCCTATCAGTGCTCATCGGTGCCACCTCATCAGTGCCCATCATAGAAGGAGAAAAATTACCTGTTTCCAAAAAAAATAAAAAAATTTGAAAAACTTTTTTTTTTTAAATCAGTCACCAAAAGAAAGCTCTATATGTGTGAAAAAAATTATAAACATTTAATTTGAATACAGTGTTGCATGACTGCGCAGTTGTCATTAAAAGTGTGATTGGCCTGGTAAGGAAGGTGTACAAGTGCTCAGTAAGCAAAAGGTTAAAGCAAAAAACGTTTTGCCTTTACTATCACTTTAAAGAGTAACTCCACTGTTGCTGAGAAAAAAACAATCCTCTCTGGATTGCATTGCATTGTTTTTTTACAAACTTTGTTGCAGATCCATACCTGTTCCTGCTCTAAAGAAAAATATGTTTGTTACCTGCAGAGTGAATCTGAATGGGAGTGACTTTTTCATTATTAATCAGCTGATGTACTTGCAGTGTTCTATTGAGGAAAATGCTGGGTCTACATCCCTTTGAACATAATTAACCCTTTGGGAGTATTTCACCAAAATGAAATGCTGTGGAGGATGAATAAAATCTGATGTGTATCTCTGTGTAGACTTCTGTAAAAATCAGGGAGGCAATCACACAAGCAGGAAATTACATTTATATTAGTGGTGCAATAGATCGGTGACCCTGTTCGGATCGGAACACCACGCGATCTGCGGAGCGCTCCGGAACCTCGGCCATAGGAAAGGCCGCGGCTTCGGCCTAGCTCTGGAGCGGCGGCCATCTTGGTACACCCGGCGGAGGCCGCTGTAGTGACGTTTCGCCGCCATCTTGCTCCACCCCACACTCCTGCACAGTAATGATAGAGAAGGGGCCAAGAGGACATCTTGCTACACCCACCGGAGTTTTATATTTTAGTTTATTTCAACACAAAACTGAGCTTTTAAGCTTAAATACATTTGGAGATCTGGACTGTTTACATGTTAAATTTAAAAGCAGCAGCAAATCTTACATGCTTGCTAATGTGACGGAACACCTGATTTTCACATTTAACATTTAGTTAAATGTGAAAATCAGAGGTGTTCTGTCACATTAGCAACCATGTAAAGTCAGCAGGTTTGCTGCTGCTTTTAAAATTTAACATGTAAAGAGTCCGTTGGGTTTACAAATACTATATTTAAGCTTATAAGCTCCGTTTTGTGTTGAAAATAAACTAAAATCGAAAACTCTGGTGGGTGTAACAAGATTTTTTTTTTTTTTGCTGATCCGAAAAATGATCCGATCCGTGCCTCTGATCCGAGGATCAATCCGATCCGTGAGTTTTTTGATCCGTTGCACCCCTAATATATATATATATATATATATATATATATATATATATTTTTTTTTTTTTTTATTATTTGCTATTTTTTTCCTATGAAAGTGGAGTTAACCTTTAAGGTCAACGGGCCTACAAGTTCTTGGTTCCCTCCAGGTCTTAATACACAATGCTATAATTCCTTGCCAATTGGCACCAGGGCGGAGCGAAAGGTAAAAGGAGGAAGTACCTGTAATCTAGGCTGGTCAGGTGAGGGTGGTGTTCACTGCGGTAGAGTGTCTGTACCACAGTCCGGAAGCTGGTGATGGATCGGGAATACACAGTCTAGCTGGTAGTGTAATCCAGAGGACAGTTCCAAGACCAGGGGAGGTAGTGGGCAAACATAATCCATTAAACAGTTAAAAGTCAGGCCAGGTAGTGGGAAAGCCTAAACCAGTGAACAATCCATGGTCAAGGCTGGCGGGAATCTGAAAGAAGAATCCAAGTTAAAGGCAGAAGTCAGCAACAAGGGAATCAAAGGACAGGTCTGCATGCAGGAACAAATATGAGTTATGACTTGTAGGGAGCCAGGAATAAAACACTTTCACAATACCAGAGCTAGTCGTGTTCAAATAAAGCAGCACAACCAATAAGGGGAAGAAGAGGCAAGTGGGCCTAGGCCTACTGCTGCCTAGCAACCAGGATACTCACGCATGAAGGTGTGCCACCAGTCGCCGATCAGAGTGGGAGGAGCGTCATAATCCAGAGTGGCCACTGGCTGCAAAGTAAGAGAAGCTGCAGCTCTCCTAACATTTCTTTCCTCTAAGAGGGACAGGTTTGTCACGATGAAGATAATGAAGTCGCAAGTCTGAATGCATGGACAGAAGAGACAGGAACCCAAAAATAATGAATGCAGTTTCCAATTTTCCTGGAGTCCAAAATGTGAGCCACCTCAATTTCCTCTTGAACATTGAAAATCAGGGGCAGCTTAGAAGAAACAATGCTATCCCAATTAACTGGCTTCAGTGTTAGGAATTCTCATAGACACAGGAAGTCATATTCTGAATGAGACTGGGTTCATCTATTGGACTACCCTATAGGCACCAATGAACCTAGGGGTCTGTTTTTAAGTAGGAACATTGAGGGTTAGGTTTCTTGTGGAGGGCCAGACCTGATCCCTAACCTTGATCTGAGGGGCACAGGAGTGAAGACAATCAGTAAAGTGTTTCTGGTAGACAGAACTGGAGGACAAGCTAACCTGGATCTTGCTCCAAATGTAAAAAAAAAAATCTAAACAGTACTGCAGGCACCAGGACCATCCAAGGAAGAGGAAAAGCAAAAGGAGAGAAATAAGATAAATGTGTGATTAGGGGAGAATTTATCGCCAGACTAGCCAGACAGAAAAAGGAGCAACAGTCAAGGATTCAATCCTTGATTGTTCAAATCCATAAACTAGAAGCGACACACAAACGCACTATTGCGGCTGCAACCATGGAAGAATTGTCAAACGCTAGGAAAACTTTATCGGAAGAACTTAGTTTAAAAACAAAAAGACAATACATCCTTCACCATAAAATATACTACGAACAAGGCAACAAAAGTGGGAAATTATTAGCGAAGGCAGTCCAAGATAAAAAAGTTGCATCCACAATACATCAAATTAGAGAGAGTAACGGCACAGTACATTCATCCAATGAAGAGATAGCAAAACAATTTGAACTTTACTACCAAACCCTGTATAACATTCCATCTAATCCTAAATGCCCCCATAACTCTGAAAAAAGAACCCAAATGATTCAGGAATTTTTACAGAGATATAGCCCATCAAATATACCAGTGAACTCAGCGCAAGAACTTGAAGCACCTATTTCGGGCCCTGAGTTTGATAAAGCTATTAAAGATATGAAAATTGGAAAGGCCCCAGGCCCCGACGGTTTACCCTTACTCTACTATAAAACCTTCACTAGCATTTTAAAGCCCAGATTCTTGAAAGCATTTCACACCCTCCAATCCGAACTAAATCCACCACAACAATTATTAGAAGCCCATATATCTGTCATTCCCAAAGAAGGTAAAGATCCCAATCAGGTCACAAATTATAGGCCAATATCCCTGATTAACGTAGACGTTAAGATATACGCCAAAATACTAGCAAACAGAATTATCCCATTACTATCCTCCCTTATATCCCTTGATCAAGTTGGTTTTATCCCAGGCAGGGAGGGACGAGATAATACAATCAAAGCTATAAACTTGAACCATTGGCTTACGTCAAATAAGACACAGGGCTTCTTTTTATCCCTAGACGCTGAGAAGGCGTTCGACAGAGTGGCCTGGGACTATATCGACGCTGTTCTAGATCATATTGGCATTTTACCTACAATGAGAGCATATATAAAAGCCCTCTACTCGAAACTTACCGCAAAAGTATGTGTCAATGGCCACCTGTCGAACCCCTTCAGATTGCACAATGGTACTAGACAGGGATGCCCCTTATCACCTCTCCTATTTGTACTCACACTTGAACCTCTCTTAAACAAAATCAGATCTAACCCCGACATAAAGGGAATACGGATTGACGAAAAAACATATAAAGTCGCTGCCTTCGCGGATGACCTTCTCCTTTTCCTCTCGGACCCCCATATTTCTATCCCTAATCTTATTCGAGATCTGGAGCATTTCCAATTGATATCCAACTTGAAAATGAATCATTCAAAATCCAATGCCCTCAATATTACACTAACCCCAGAATCAGTAGAACTTTGTAAGAAAAACTTTCCCTTCACTTGGGCTGCAGAGTCCATCACATATTTAGGAACAGAAATCCCCAGATATCTGAAAGACCTATTCAGGCTTAACTTCACCCCAATCCTAAAAGAAACAAGAGAGGACTTGAAAAGATGAAACTCTTTGACTGTTTCATGGTTTGGTAGAGCATCATTAATAAAGATGACTGTGCTACCCCGCTTTCTCTATGTTATGCAAACAATTCCAATCAGACTTCCGGTACCCTTTTTTAACTCCTTTCGTCAGGCATGCTCTTCCTTCATTTGGAGAAGCAAGCCCCCTAGAATAAAATTCACTAGACTGACTTTGCCCAAAAATAAGGGAGGAATAGCATTGCCTGATTTACGTAAATATCACCAAGCAGCCTTACTAGAGAGAATAGTGGACTGGAACATTCATCACTTAGTTAAAGACTGGGTCTCCTTGGAACACTCACAACTGTCCCAACCTGTTAGATCCCTCCCGTGGATACACCCAAAATATCACCCAATAGCCGCCAAGTCTCATCCTCTCATTGGTCCCACATTAGAGATCTTCCGAACAACTTTTAAATCGACCAAACCCCCACCATGGCTGGGTCCACTAACCCCACTTAAAAATAATCCTGACTTTCTCCCAGGAGTGGAGAAAAATTTTCTTGCAACTCCTTGGCCTCACAGAGAAATACTATCCTCTAATTTCTTTAAATCAGGCAAACTTCTCTCAAAAGAGGATTTAAATAAGGAAATCAGCCCGGTCAAAATTACCCATTGGAAATATTTACAAATCAAACATTTTCTGACTGCAAGAGAGACCGCTCAAGAATGGTCAAGATCCCCCATGCCCCTGGAAACCCTATGTTTAAAAAAAACCCACAAAGACATATTATCTCCATCCTATATATTTCACTGTTTGAGGGTCAAACAGACTTCTCTGTCGCGTCTTGTCAAGCTTGGGAAAAAGAGCTAGATATGAACTTATCACCAACAGACTGGGAGACAATTTATATGTATGCACACAACGGTTCCCTCAATGTAGCCACCCAAGAATGTGGCTTAAAAATTGTTACTAGATGGTACAGAACTCCCACTCTGCTTCACAAATTCTCACCGCACATCTCTAATACTTGTTGGAGATGTAAACAAGAGGAAGGCTCAATGATACATATTTGGTGGTCCTGCCCACTAATCCAGACCTTCTGGAAGATGGTTCATGAAACTGTTATTTCAGTTACCTCAGATAACATTAGACTGGATCCAGCGCAGTATCTACTACACCATAGTTCGGTCCCAAAAAAACAGTATTTGAAATCTCTGACAATGTTCCTGATTAACCACTTAAGCCCCGGACCATTTGGTAGCTAAAGGACCAGAGGTGAATTCAGAATTTTGCACTGTGCTGCTTTAACTGTAAATTGTGCGGACATGCAATGTTGTACCCAAACGAAATTTGCGTCCTTTTCTTCCCACAAATAGAGCTTTCTTTTAATGGTATTTGATTGCCTCTGCGATTTTTATTTTTTGCGTTATAAACGGAAAAAGACCGAAAATTTTGAAAAAAAATGATATTTTCTACTTTTTGTTATAAGAAAAATCGAATAAACTCAATTTTAGTCATACATTTAGGCCAAAATGTATTCAGCCACATGTTTTTAGTAAAAAAAATGTCAATAAGCGTATATTTATTGGTTTGCGCAAAAGTTATAGAGTTTACAAACTAGGGTACATTTTCTGAAATTTACACAGCTTTAAATTTATGACTGCCTATCTCATTTCTTGAGGTGCTAAAATGACAGGGCAGTACAAAACCCCCCAAATGACCCCATTTTGGAAAGTAGACACCCCAAGGAAATTGCTGAGAGGCATGTTGAGCCCATTGAATTTTTTTTTTTGTCTTAAGTGATTGAATAATGACTAAAAAAAAAAAAATTACAAAAAGTTGTCACTAAATGATATATTGCTCACACATGCCATGGTTATATGTGGAATTGCACCCCAAAATACATTTTGCTGCTTCTCCTGAGTACGGGGATACCACATGTGTGGGACTTTTTGGGAGCCTAGCCGCGTACGGGACCCCGGAAACCAAGCACCGCCTTCAGGATTTCTAAGGGCGCAAATTTTTGATTTCACGCCTCACTACCTATCACAGTTTCGAAGGCCATAAAATGCCAAAATAGCACAAAACCCCCCCAAATGACCCCATTTTAGAAAGTAGACACCCCAAGGAAATTGCTGAGAGGCATGGTGAGTATTTTACAGCTCTCATTTGTTTTTGAAAATGAAGAAAGAAAATATATATATATATATATATATATTTTTTTTTTTTTACATTTTCAAAACTTTATGACAAAAAGCGAGATCTGCAAAATACTCACAATACCTCTCAGCAAATAGCTTGGGGTGTCTACTTTCCAAAATGGGGTCATTTGGGGGGGTTTTGTGCCATCTGGGCATTCCATGGCCTCCGAAACTGTGATAGGCAGTAAGAAGTGAAATCAAAAATTTACACCCTTAGAAAGCCTGAAGGCGGTGCTTGGTTTTTGGGGTCCCGTACGCGGCTAGGCTCCCAAAAAGTCTCACACATGTGGTATCTCCGTACTCAGGAGAAGCAACAGAATGTATTTTGGGGTGTAATTCCACATATGCCCATGGCATGTTTGAGCAATATATAATTTAGTGACAACTTTGTGCAAAAAAAAAAAAATTGTTGTTTTTCCGCAACTTGTGTCAACATATAAAATATTCCATGGACTCGACATGCCTCTCAGTATATAGCTTGGGGTGTCTACTTTCCAAAATGGGGTCATTTGGGGGGGTTTTGAACTGTCCTGGCATTTTATACACAACATTAGGAAGCTTACATCCACTCTTCTAACCACTTGAAGACAAAGCCCTTTTTGACACTTTTTGTTTACATGAAAACATTTTTTTTTTTGCAAGAAAATTATGTTGAACCCCCAAACATTATATATATTTTTAAAGCAAAGGCCCTACAGATTAAAATGGTGGGTGTTGCATTTTTTTTTTCTACACAGTATTTGCGCAGCGATTTTTCAAACGCATTTTTTGGGTTAAAAAATACACTTTTTTTAATTTTAATGCACTAAAACACACTATATTGCCCAAATGTTTGATGAAATAAAAAAGATGATCTTAGGCCGAGTACATAGATACCAAACATGACATGCTTTAAAATTTCGCACAAACGCGCATTGGCGACAAACTACATACATTTTTAAAAGCCTTTAAAAGCCTTTACAGGTTACCCCAGTAGATTTACAGAGGAGGTCTACTGCTAAAATGACTGCCCTCGATCTGACCTTCGCGGTGATACCTCACATGCATGGTGCAATTGCTGTTTACATATGACGCCAGACCGACGCTTGCGTTCGCCATTGGGCAAGAGCAGGGCAGGACAGGGGTGCTTTTTTTTTTTTTTTTGTATTATTAATTTTGCTTTTTTATTTTATTTTTAAATTGTTCCTTCCAAGTATTATTTTTTTTATCATTTTTATTGTTATCTCAGGGAATGTAAATATCCCCTATGATAGCAATAGGTAGTGACAGGTACTCTTTTTTTGAAAAAACTGGGGTCTTCTAGACCCTAGATTTTTCCTCTGCCCTCAAAGCATCTGACCACACCAAGATCGGTGTGATAAAATGCTTTCCCAATTTCCCAATGGCGCTTTTTATATCCGGGGGGGGGCATTCCCTCCCACTGCTTGTAAAAGCAGTCCAGAGGCTAATTAGCCGCTAGGATTGCTTTTACATGAAAGCCGGCCGCAGGCTGAAAAGAATGATACCAAGATGATACCTAAACCCACAGGCATCATTCTGGTATAAACATTCAAAGTCCAGCAACATACCAGTACGTTGCTGGTCCTTGTTGGACATGTATTGTAATCTTTTTTTTTCATGCAGCCAGTTGGCTGAACGAAAAAAGAGATTGATCGGTGGGTATGCCCACCATTAGAATACCGCCCTTCATCCACCCACTTCCAATGATGGGCATACACGCACCATTTATATATGCCGAAGCATGGGGGCATCCTCCCGCAAAAAAGTTATGCCGCACACACATGGTCAGACTTTTCCACGGGCAAGCCTCCGTCGGAATTTCAACCGTATGTACGCGGCATTAGGAGCAAAATCGCTCCTCCGCTCCTGCTGCCCCAATGCTTCGGCATATATGCTTTTTTTATTTAACTGTGGTGGTGAAATCACCTCCTACAGCACTGGAGTCGCAGGGATCAGGCCTGTCTCTGCAAACGCTGCAGTTATGTGTGTTTTTATTTTGTAAGTGACAGTGATCGATCGATACTGCACTTGGGTGGCCTGGGCTGGACGGAGGGGCAAAACGCAGGTGCTAGCAGGTATCTAGGCTGATCCCGCTAACACTGCGTTTTTGGGAACCCTAAACTGCTGGGGACGCTAGTATAGATCTGATCAGATCAGATATTGATCTGTTCAGATACTATACCACTAAGGGGGGTGTATGCTTCACGCGTGGGTGTTAGCGTTACTGGCACTAACCTGACGCTGCCTGGGGTGTGACGCAGACCCTCTCTGACGCTAAAACCTAATTGATGTCACCCGCCGGGCAATCAGGGGGTTAAACCTTTATTGGGTTATATACGGCGGGTGCCCTGACACTATAAAAAGCAAACTAACTAACCAGCGTCACCCGTAACACTTATATGGTGATCACTGGTGAAAGGGTTAACTTAGGGCAATCAGGGGGTTAAAACCTTTATTAGATAATATATGGGGGTACCTGACGCTATAAAAACCTGCGGCGAACCTAAAAAAAATTACTGGCTACCGATCTGCATCACGGACACTAAGACAGTGTTTAGAAAAACGATCGCTTAGTGACAGTGGTGATAGGGGGTGAAAGGGTTACCTGGGGGCGATCAAGGGGGTTAAACCTTTATTAGATAATATATTGGGGTACCTGACGCTATAAAAACATGCGGCGAACCTAAAAAAAATTACTGGCTACCGATCTGCATCACCGACACTAATTAGACAGCGTTTAGAAAAACGATCGCTTAGCAACAGTGGTGATAGGGGGTGAAAGGGTTACCTGGGGGGCGATCAAGGGGGTTAAACCTTTATTAGATAATATATTGGGGTACCTGACGCTATAAAAACCTGCGGCGAACCTAAAAAAAATTACCGGCTACCGATCTGCATCACCGACACTAAGACAGCGTTTAGAAAAACGATCGCTTAGCGACAGTGGTGATAGGGGGTGAAAGGGTTACCTGGGGGGCGATCAAGGGGGTTAAACCTTTATTAGATAATATATTGGCGTACCTGACGCTATAAAAACATGCGGCAAACCTAAAAAAAATTACTGGCTGCCGATCGGCATCACTGACGCTAAGACAGCGATCAGAAAAATGATAGCTTAGCGACAGTGGTGATAGGGGGTGAAAGGGTTATCTGGGGGGTGATCAGGGGGTTAAACCTTTATTAGGAGGGGTTAGGGGGCTACACTGGACCTAAAACTGAATGTACTGACACTTTTACAGTCACAAATGTCACTGATTGCAGTGATCACTAAATAAATGGTCACTGCAATCAGTGACACTGTGACTGGGGGCTGGGGGGGTGATCTGGGGGTTTCTGGGGGACGATTTATGTCCCTATGTGTCCTGGTGTCAGTGTAGTGTTGTGTGCACTGACCTGATGTCTTCTCTTGTACGGCGCTCGGTATATGTGAGCGCCGCACCAGAGATGACATCACTTCCTCCTGCTTCCTCTGCCTGACACAGACAGAGGGGGCATTTCCATTCGCCGGGAGCGATCGCGAGGGGGTGGCCGGAAACGAATGGCTGCCCCCTCATCCCGGAACGCTCCCGGACACTTAGCCACCGCTCACTGTATAGGAGGGGGGTCTGATTGGACCCCCCAACTATGCAAAGGCAATCACATACACTCTACGTGATTGTGCCTGTCGGTGCCATTCTGCTGACGTATATATACAGTGAGCGGTCGTTAAGTGGTTAATGCGGCCAGACACTGTGTTCCCTGTCATTGGAGATCGAACACTATACCAACAAAGAAAGAGTGGTTCCGTAGAATAAACAATATCGAAAAAATTGAAGAACTTATCAGCATAGCTCAGGAAAAAATAACAAGATTCACAGAGACGTGGTACAATTGGTTAGAATTCAAGAACACCTCAGATTATAAAGCGCTCAACATTTAATGAGTTACATTATCTGTTAGAAACTTGCTCATTGCCCCATAACACACTGCCCCTCCCCGTCCCTCTTCCCCCTCCCCACAACCCATGTACATATTAATGAAACATCATCATTGTTTTCCAGTAAAATTCATTATGTATTTTCATGGCAACTTTGTGCTTACATCTTTTTGTCAATTTCTGTTTATACATGTAACATTAATGCTGTAATGGTAACCACATCTTAAAGTTAGTTATATGATTACATCAACGTAACACTGTTTTCATTACAGGAGACTGTTCACTACTAATAGTGTATGTTTACAATGTTGTATTTCTATGTGTATTCATTCAATAAAACTTTATGGAAAAAAAGAAATAAGAAAGATTTGAGATAAGAGCCACAAAAACAATATAGATAATCCTGTGAAGGAATGGGGCAGTTATTACAGTATATGCAATCTTGGCACAAGGTAGGGCAGAAGTCTATTCCAGTTGTCTGTCAGAAACAAAACATTGGTGGTAAGTCTCTCAAGACTGATTAGTCCAATCAGTCTGGCCATTAGTTTGGGGGTGATAGGCGGATGAGAAAGACAGACTGGTGCCAATGGGAGTGAAAAAAGATTTCCAAAATATTGTTAAAAAATTCTGGGGCACACTGTGCAGCCTAACCTAATTACAGAGGGAAGTTTAGGTAAAGAAACAAAGTGAGGCATTTTACTGAAGCAATTCATGGTGACCCAATAATAGTGTGTAGGTTTAAGGGAGGAAAATCTACAATGAAGTTCATAGCCAGATGTGTTCAGGTATGCTAAGAGACACGTCTAGGTATAGACCTAGAGGACTTGGAATGGGCACAGAACACACAGGCCTTAACAGAGGAATGAATATCCATTTGGAGGGTAGATCAGGCCAGAGAAAGAGTTTAAATGATACCAAGTTGTCCAGTTAACTTGGCATCATGAGTAGGGATGAGCTTCGTGTTCGAGTCGAACCCATGTTCGACTCGAACATCGCCTGTTCGGCTGTTCGCCGAATTGCGAACATTATGGGCCGTTCTCGCTAAATTTATATTGAGTTAGATAGAGCAGGCAGGCGAGTCAGTTAGCTGCAGTTACAGTGTGTAGAGGATATATATGCATCCTAGGTGTTGTATATATATTTATACACTGTATTCAGTTTAGCTAGATCCGTTCCTGTTATTCTCTATAATGTGACAGGCAGGCAGGTGATTGTGCTAGCTGCAGTGTTTCACTTAGTGTACTGTGTCCTTTGCATAGCGTTCACCTAAAGCTTACCTAAATACAATTAGTGGTGTTCTCATAATAAAACCACAGGCAGGGAGCTGCATTAATTTCATTTAGTGTACTGCAGTACTTCTGTCCTTTGCACAGCGTTCACTTAACCACTTAAGCCCCGGACCATTATGCAGCTTAAAGACCAGAGGTGTTTTCAGAATTTGGCACTGAGCTGCTTTAACTGGAAATTGTGCGGACATGCAATGTTGTACCCAAACAAAATTTGCGTCCTTTTCCTTTCACAAATACAGCTTTCTTTTAATGGTATTTGATTGCCTCTGCGTTTTATTTTTTTGCAATATAAACCGACAAAGACTGAAAATTTAGAAAAAAAATGATATTTTCTACTTTTTGTTATAAGAAAAATCGAATAAACTCAATTTTAGTCATACATTTAGGCCAAAATGTATTCAGCCACATGTCTTTAGTAAAAAAAATGTCAATAAGCGTATATTTATTGGTTTGCACAAAAGTTATAGCGTTTACAAACTAGGGTACATTTTCTGGAATTTACACAGCTTTTAATTTATGACTGCCTATCTCATTTCTTGAGGTACTAAAATGGCAGGGCAGTACAAAACCCTCCCAAATGACCCCATTTTGGAAAGTAAACACCCTAAGGAAATTGCTGAGAGGCATGTTGAGCCCATTGAAAAATATTTTTTTTGTCCCAAGTGATTGAATAATGACTAAAAAAAAAAAAAAATTACAAAAAGTTGTCACTAAATGATATATTGCTCACACATGCCATGGTTATATGTGGAATTGCACCCCAAAATACATTCTGCTGCTTCTCCTGAGTACGGGGATACCTCATGTGTGGGACTTTTTGGGAGCCTAGCCGCGTACGGGACCCCAAAAACCAAGCACCGCCTTCAAGATTTCTAAGGGCATACATTTTTGATTTCACTCCTCACTACCTATCACTACCTATCACAGTTTTGAAGGCCATAAAATGCCAAGATGGAACAAACCCCCCCCCCAAATGACCCCATTTAGGAAAGTAGACACCCCAAGCTATTTGCTGAGTGGCATGTTGAGCCCATTGAATATTTTTCCCTAGGAAGGGAAATTCTCTCCTGTAAGAGTTAATATGGGAAAAAGGTGTCTCCTCTCTACTGATGCTTTATCACCAATCCTTGTTTCAATAAAAACCCCACTTTTCCAAAAACATTTGTCATTGGGATGGAAAGTGAGGTGAAATGTTCTGAACAGGTGCACAGACAGCAAAACAAATCTTACAGGGGTGATAACCCTTCCCTATGTTCTCCAAAAAGCTTAAAAATAGATTTTTTGGTTGCAGCTACACTTAAAAATGTACCTTTTCCAAATTACAAACAGATTCTACTTAAGAACAAACCTACAGTCCCTGTCTTGTTTGCACCGCCTGTATACTGCTGTTCAGAGTATATAGGGTCTTTTTTTAATTTGGGTGCGGGGTTCCCGTTAATATCCATATCCATACAAGACCCAAAGGAGCTGGTAGAAGGGGGGGGGTGGGGGGTACCCATGCCATTTTTCTCAATGATTTTCATCCATATTGCCAGGACCAGACATTACATTAAAGCCGTAAGCAGTTTTAAATGACTTTTTTTCCTTTAGAAATGTCATTTTGTGCAGGGACAGTTCTAAACATGGGAAACATGTGGCACTTCACAGGCATACTTTAGACACCCCCCAGGTACGATATTTAAAGGAATATTTCACTTTTTTTTCATTTTAAGCATCATTAAAATCACTGCTCCCGAAAAAACTGACGTTTTTAAAACTTTTTTTTGCATTGATACATGTCCCCTGGGGCAGGACCTGGGTCCCCAAACCTTTTTTAGGACAATAACTTGCATATTACCCTTTATAATTAGCACTTTTTTTTTCTTCAATTGTTTTTATTGAAATTTAGCAAGAAGTATATTAACAAACATAGCAAGGTTCACACGTCGTGCAACAACTTAGTACATTAGGTTTAGTACATAGAAACCAGTTATAGCAGAGTGAAAAAAATAATAATTCAGATAACATTTCATTTACTGAATTTCATGAACTCTTCTCCTCCTGATTCACCCCAACCGGGAGCACTTTTGTGATCCAAGAGGAGAACAGCCCATTGTTGCATTGAATGGTGAGGGATTTAACCCCTCACAGGGAGTGGGACCCATTAACATATGGTATTGATACCGCTTAAACCTTGAGATAACTGTAACACAGATTGCTCGGTCAAGAAAGTTTGGGTGCTAATTTAGCTGACTTATGGAATTGGTACCGCTCTAGATCCGGAAGCCCAGGGGCTCCAGGCTTTCCGGATTTTTTCGGCTTGACCATTATTGGCAGTCTATCAGGGAAATAGACGCCTTGATGCGCATGCACGCACAAGGATGCGCGGCACCATGGTTGGGCGGGCGCACGCCCGGCGTAATGATGCCCGGCCTATTTAAACCCACTGCTGACAGTGGTGCATCGCTGGTGTATCTTCAGCTTGTCTGCGTTCCTGTGTCCTGTGAATCTGCTGTTCCTGATCCGTGTACCGACTCGGCTATCCTGACCTGATCCTTCTGACCCCCTGGCTTGATCCTTGGCTTTGCACCTGACTTCTCTCTGCCTGCTTCCTGCATCTGATCCTGGCTTGGCTTCTGGACTTGTTTATCTTACTCCCTGAACTTGACTCTGATCCTGGACTGACTTCCTGTGTTGATCCCTGGCCTGGCTCCTGGCTCTGCTATCAAGTCTGTCCGCCGGTCCCTGCTTCCTGGACCATCCAAGCACGCCTGTCTCCAGTTCCAGCTACCAGGCACCCGTGCTTCTGTGGGCACCACACCTGCTGTGTCACCCTCAGTGGTGTGCTGCGCTCGGCCGCAAGGGGAGCCCTCCTAGCATCTCGGCCTTCTACCAAGTCCCTGACACAGCCATTATTGATTCGTAGCAATGGTGCAGGTTCCCCAGGTCGATAGTTTGGGCTACTACCGGTGTCTCTTCTGACTTCCACATCTTTGCTATACATAATCTGGATTCCAGAAGTATGTGGGATATAACATACCTAGAGGGGGGGTACATTTTCTATCGTTAGGTTCAGTACCCCCAATTCTGGGGAGGGCATTACACTGCATTTGATAGTATCAGATAGGAGTTTGAAGACATCCTTCCAGAACGGTTGGATACGGGGACAGGACCATAAAGTGTGTATCATGTCTCCTTTAGAGGCTTTACATCTCCAGCACAGGTTGGAGGCTTGGGGATTGAATGATGCTAGTTTCGCTGGGGTCAAGTACCAGCGGAGGGTGATTTTTTGCGTAAGTTCCCATAGAGCGGAACATTGCGTGGATCTATATATAGAGCGAAGGGCCAAGGTCCATTGGTCATCGGAATAGCAGGTAGATAGATCTGCTTCCCATTGACGGCGTGCCGGTAATTTAATGAATTGTTGTTTGTAATGGAGGAGGTTATAAAAATGAGATTTGGATTTGGTGAGCGCATTCGTGAGGTAAACCCATGTCTTTGTGGGGATGGCGTACAGGGGTAGAGGCACCCTCTTTAGACAATGAGAAATCCGCATATGAGTAAAGAAGTCTGATGTGGGAAGGTTGAACTCCTTTTGTAGGACAGAAAAGGGTTTGGGATGAGTTTTCAGGAGGAGGCTTTGTAGAGATTGAATCCCTTTAAGGGACTAATGTGATACATTTAGATCTGGGGATAGAAAGTGGAGTGTTTCTAGTGGTATTTGGTGGTTTGGCATGGGGGGGGGGTGTGTATTCTACAAGGGTGAGTAGTGTTTTCCAGGATAAGGCAGAGGCTTTCATGGTAGGAGGGAAGGAGGATGGTATGTTCGCTCCTAGTGCGATACTCATTATCCACGTTTTTAAGTTGGAGCGATGGAGGAAGGAGTATTCTATTTGGCCCCAGGGAGTGACTGGTTGGGGACGAAACCATTCCAGCAATTGGGAGAGGATGGATGCTAGGTAGCAATTGAGCCTACTCCACCCACTAGTTTGTTTTTAATCAGATTGGAGTGGGCACTTCTGGGTTTCTTTCCTTTCCAAAGATGGGCGTTTAGTACAGATTGGAGGGACCTAAAGTATGACGTGGGGATTGGTATAGGTAGGGTTCTGAAAAAGTAAAGTATTTGTGGGAGGCACAACATTTTGAAGGCCGCTAGTCTACCTGACCAAGAAAGTTTGTGTTTCGTAATTTGATGGGAATCATTCTGTATTTTGAGAAGCAAGGGTAAAAAGTTGGCTGAGAACAGAGATTTGGTTGATCTGGTTAATTTGACTCCTAAATAAGAGATTTCCTTGTCAGCCCATTTGAATTTATATTACAATTGTAGCAAGTTTTTTGTAGTAGCATCCAAGTTGATGTCAAGAATGTATGATTTTGTTGTGTTGACCTTATAGTATGAAGTTTCGCTAAACCAGTTAAGTAATTTATGCACCTCTGCCAGGGAAGAAGCCGGGTTTGTAAGAATGAGAATCACGTCGTCCGCGAATAGGCTAATTTTGTGTGAAGCGCGACCTATTTGTATACCTGAGATAGAAGGATGGTTCCTAATGTGTGTTGCTAGAGGCTACATGAGAAGATTAAAAATGAGGGGGGACAAAAGGCACCCCTGACGAGTGCCATTGGTTATGGGGAACGGGCGGGAGGTCATGTCTTCTGTGTACACTAGGGCCGAAGGGGTGAAGTATAAATCCATGATGGCTCTCAGGATAGATCCATTAAAGCCAAATTTTTGGAGCACTGATCAAAGATATGACCAGTGTACTCTATCAAACGCCTTCTCTGCGTCCAATGAGAGGAGCAGAGAAGGCATTCCAGTAGATTCGGCATGGTGAATAAGGTCAATTATTCACCTGGTGGCAGTTTGGTCTCTGTGGATTAGAATGGGCAATATATCTAGTAATCTCATCGCTAATGTTTTAGCATAGAGTTTGACGTCGAGATTTAGTAGGGAAATTGGGCGAAAGTTTTGGGGCATGGTCAGCTCCTTCCCTGGTTTCGGTATGGTAATAACAAGAGCGTTTAACATTTCGGGTTGGAATTGTGAAGAGGAGGCAGCGACATTAAAAACATCAACCAAGTGGGGGGTTTGCTGGGCAGAGAATTGTTTATAGTATTCCCCCGATAGGCCATCCAGCCCTGGGGCTTTATTAATGGAGAGAGATTGGATTGTCTTTTGAATCTCTTGCTCTTAAAAAGGGGCATTTAGTGTTGAGAGTTGTTCAACGGTCAAGGTAGGTAATTGTAGGTTGAGCAGAAATCAGTTAATGTCATCTTGGGAGGGTTGGGGAGTAAGAGGGTCATTTTTTAAGTTGTATAGGTCGCTGTAGTAGTCACTAAATGTGTTGGCTATGTCCTGGGGATTAGTCAGAGGGGATTGGTCATGGGGATGGAATAATTTACTTATCTTGGCCTTGTCACGTTTGCTTTTAAGACATTGTGCCAGTCGTTTTCCAGCTTTATTGGAGGTGGAATAGGTGGTCTTTTAGTCTCCTCTGAAGGTGGTCGTAGGAGTGAAGGAGCAAGGATCTGAGTTCCTGCCGTAGTAGCACGAGTTGGTCAGGGATTGGGGATTGAAGATTGGCCTTATGTTGATTTTCTAGGGTAGCAATTTGGGACGAAATCTCATCTATTTGCTGCGTCCTCTTCCTTTTGTGCACAGCGCTAAATTTCATCAGAATAGCTCTTATAAAGGCCTTGTGCGCACACCACATCACCCAAGGGTCAGATACCGAGCCTTTGTTTAGCATAAAGAATTCCTCAATGTGATCTGCGATCTCTGGTGCATAAGCTTTGTGTTGCAGAATGTAGTTGTTAGTTCTCCAAATATAAGAGTTGTGGTTTCGTTTGGAATCTTCAATGGAAACTGAGATTGGGGCATGATCTGACCATGTGGTGGTGTGGATCGCGGAGGCCAAAATCTTTTGCAATAGTCATTTGTCCTACAAAAATAGATCTATACGCGAGTAGGAGTTGTGTCTAGGGGAGAAGAAGGTGTAGTCTCTCTCAGTGCCATGATGGCACCTCCAAATGTCATATAAGCCATGTGTAGAAATTAGATTATGCAGTGGGGATGGTCTTCTTTTTTCAGCAGAAGTGGAGTCTATAGAGACATCTGGTACCAGGTTAAAGTCACCGCAAATTAAAAGGTGGCCCTTTTGAAGAGATTTGGTCATCCTGAGAACTTTACGTAGGAAATTGGATTGGTGAGCATTCGGGGCGTAGAGGTTGACAAGTGTATAGGACGTTTTGTTGGACGTGGATTATGTATCGGCCCTCCGGGTCGAGGGATACACTGGAGAGTTTGAAGTCAACCGTGGCACTGATCGCTATCATTACTCCTCTAGCTTACTAGTTGTGAGAAGCGTGAAAGACATGTGGGAATTGGCGGTTGGCACATAGTTTCCAGTCAGATTGAAGGAGGTGAGTCTCCTGTATAGTGATGAGCCGAACACCCCCGGGTTCGGTTCGCACCAGAACCCGCGAACGGACCGAAAGTTCGCACGAACATTAGAACCCTATTAAATACAATGGATGCGAACGTTCGAATTCTAAAGTGCTAATTATAACGACTATTATCCATGTTATTGTCCTAAACAGAGTTTGGGAACCCGGGTTCTGCACCAGGGGACATGTATCAATGCAAAAAGAAGTTTTAAAAACGGCCGTTTTTCAGGAGCAGTCATTTTAATGATGCATAAAGTGAAAAAAAAAAGTCAAATATTCCTTTAAATATTGTACCTGGGGGGTGTCTAAAGTATGCCTGTGAAGTGCCACGTGTTTCCCGTGTTTAGAACTGTCCCTGCACAAAATTACATTTCTAAAGGAAAAAAAAGCCATTTAAAACTGCTTGCGGCTTTATTGTAATGTCTGGTCCGGGTAATATGGATGAAAATCTTTAAGAAAAATGGCATAGCTACCCCATCACCCCCCCCCCCCCTACCCCAGCCCATTACCAGCCCCTTTGGGTCTTGTATGGATGTTAAGGGGAACCCCGCACACAAAATAAAAAAGGCCCGATATACTCTGAACAGCCGTATACAGGCGGTGCATACAAGACAGGGACTGTAGGTTTGTTCTTATGTAGAATCTGTTTTTAATTTTGAACAGGTACATTGTTTAAGTGTAGCTCCAGCCAAAAAATCTATTTTTAAGCTTTTTGGAAAACATAGGGAAGGGTTATCACCCCTGTAACATTTGTTTTGCTGTCTGTGCCCCTGTTCAGAACATTTCACCTCACTTTGCGTCCCAATGACAACTGTTTTTGAAATGTGGTGTTTTTATTGAAACAAGGATTGGTGATAAAGCATCAGTAGAGAGGAGACACCTTTCTCCCATATTAATTCTTACAGGAGAGAATTTTCCTTCCAAGGGGTAGATTTCCTCTCACTTCCTGTTGTCTTCTTCCGTTTGCAAGTAGTAGTCGTTTGTAAGTTGGATGTTTGAAAGTAGGGACCTGCCGTATAAACTCTGCAGAAATTGGCCCCTTAGGTGTTGGTGTTGGCACAACACTGTAAGCACTCACAGTTACTCTTGGTGGGTGCTGGAACGCCCTGCTGTCAACTATTATATCAGGAATTGTAATAACATATAATTGTTGAACAGTGGTAGTAAAAATTGGGCCTTTGATGGTGGTGCTGGTGCCACAACACTGTAAGGCCTGACAGTTACTCTTGGTGGGCGCAGCAATGGGCCCTGCTGTGAATTATTAGATCAATAATTATAATTGCATGCCCCTGTTGAACAGGGGCTGAAAAATTGGGCCTTTGGTGGTGGTGGTGGTGGTGGTGGTGGTGGTGTTGACACAACACTGTAAGGCCTGACAGTTACTCTTGGTGGGCGCAGCAATGGGCCCTGCTGTGAATTATTAGATCAATAATTATAATTGCATGCCCCTGTTGAACAGGAGCTGAAAAATTGGGCCTTAGGCACTGGTGGCACAACACTGCAACCCCTCACAGGTACTGTACTTGGAGCACAGCAATGAGGCCTGTTGCAAAGTATTGCATCAAAAATTGTAATTACACGCCCCTGTTAAACAGGGGCTGAAAAATTTGGTCTTAGCCACTGGTGGCGTCACCCATAAACCAAAATGATCTTCCAAGCTATCATCATTAATCGTATCATTGAGGAGGAGGATAGCCAGTCAACATAACAGCACAGGCACTCAGCATCAGCATCAGTCTTGAAGGGATGTGACATTTTAAGATCAATTAGTCTGTTATATCAGCATCAGGTGTGTGGTAGCTGGTGGTGATCCAAGACTGGTTCATCTTGATGAAAGTCAGTCGATCAACCGAGTCGGAGGACAGGCGCACCCTGTGATCCGTGACAAATCCTCCAGCAGCACTGAATGTGCGTTCTGAAAGAACGCTGGATGCAGGACAGGCCAGTAGCTCAATTGCATACTGTGCAAGCTCTGGCCAGTGATCCATCCTCAAGACCCAGTAAGCCAGAGGATTTTCGGTGGGGAAGGTGTCCAAGTCTGACCTTGCCCCTAGGTATTCCTGCACCATGTATATCAGACGCTGGCGATGGTTGCTGGAACCGATCATACTTTGGGGCTGCGGACTAAAGAATTGTCTGAACGCATCGGTCAGACGGCCACCTTCCCCACCGCTCCTTCTTTGACTGCCCGAAGCCTCAGCAACTCGTTGTCCAGGACCAGGAGTTTGTAACCTCCCAGTCTCTGGGAACGCGTTGCACAGACCTTTCTGCAAGGCCTCCCGGAGTTGTCTCATCCTCTGCTCCCTCTGCGACGGTAACATAAGGTCCGCAACCTTACCCTTGTACCGTGGATCAAGGAGAGTGGCCAGCCAGTAATGGTCCCTCTCCTTGATCCGAAGAATACGAGGATCCTTCCGCAGACTTTGCAGGATCAGGGAGGCCATGCAGCGTAGGTTAGCTGAGGCATTCAGTCCGGAGTCCTCTGGGTCACTAAGGACGACATGATCCGCAGCTACCTCCTCCCAGCCACGTACAAGTCCACTGGTTTCTTGGGACTGTAAATCATCCCTAAAAGACTGCTGCTGATGATGCTGAGTGCCAGCCTCCACCTCCATGCTGACACAATCCTCCTCCTCCTCCTCCTCCTCCTCTTCCTGTGCGATGGGTGGGACAGAAGGAACACTGTCTGGGTAAAGGGGGCCTTGAGAGGCAAGAAAGTCCTCCTCTTCCTGCCTCTGTTCTGCCTCAAGTGCCCTGTCCATTATTCCACGCAGCGTGTGCTCCAACAGGTGGACAAGATGTACAGTGTCACTGATGCATGCACTGTCACTGCTCACCATCCTCGTGGCCTCCTCAAATGGTGCCAGGACAGTGCATGCATACCTGATCATGCCCCACTGGCGTGGTGAAAAAAACCTGAGCTACCCTGACCCTGTCCTGGTGCCGTAGTCGCACAGGTACTCATTGATGGCCCTCTGCTGCGTGTGCAGCCGCTGCAGCATGGCCAACGTTGAGTTCCACCTGGTGGGCATGTCACATATAAGGCGGTTCTTGGGCAGGTTCAACTCCTTTTGCAGCTCAGCCAGGCGAGCACTGGCATTATAAGATCTGCGGAAATGCACACAGACTTTCCTGGCCTGCCTCAGGACATCCTGTAAACCCGGGTACCTGCCCAAGAACCGCTGCACCACCAGGTTAAGGACGTGAGCCATACAGGGCACATGGGTCAGTTGTCCCTGTCGGAGGGCGGACAGGAGGTTGGTGCCATTGTCGCAAACCACCATTCCTGGCTTAAGCTGGCGTGGCGTCAACCACCTCTCGGCCTGCCCCTGCAGAGCAGACAGGACCTCTGCCCCAGTGTGGCTCCTGTCCCCCAAACACACCAGCGCAAGCACGGCATGGCATCTTTTTGCCTGCGTACTTGCGTAGCCCCTTGAACGCCTACGGAGCACCGCTGGTTCCGAGGACAAACCACAGGAAGAGGCCATGGAGGAAGAAGAAGAGGAGGGGGTGGAGGAGAGAGGTGTGTCACAACCAGTAGTAGCATTTTGGAGGCGTGGCGGCGGAACAACCTCCAACACTACTGCACCTTGTCCTGCATCCTTCCCAGCTGCCAAAAGAGTGACCCAATGGGCCGTGAAAGAAAGGTAACGTCCCTGTCCATGCCTGCTGGACCATGAGTCAGCGGTAATATGCACCTTACCGCTGACCGCCCTGTCCAGCGAGGCCAAGACATTGCCTTCCACATGCCTGTAGAGAGCCGGAATCGCCTTCCGTGAGAAAAAGTGTCGTTTGGGAACCTGCCACTGAGGAACCGCACATTGCACAAACTCACGGAAGGGGGCCGAGTCTACCAACTGAAAAGGCAGCAGTTGAAGCGCTAGCAATTTAGCCAAGCTAGCATTCAACCGCTGGGCATGTGGATGGCTGGGAGTGAACTTCTTTCGACGGTCCAGCAGCTGGGGCAGGGAAATTTGCCTGCTAGAATCGGACGTCGGTGTACTGCTAGCAGAGTGGCCGCAAGTACTTGGCTGAAAAAAAGGGGGGGGGGAATTTGGGACTTTAGATGAGGTGCAAATGTGGTGCACCTCCATCCCGGGTTCAGTATAAGAAAAACTTATACTGAACCCGGGATGGAGGTGCACCACATATGCACCTCATCTAAAGTCCCAAACCCTCCCCCCTTTTTTTCGTTGTACAGGGATGGAGGCTTGTTAGGCAGGGCTGGTAGTGCTCCCCTACCACCCAGGTGCTGGGTTGCGGTAATCTGGCAAGGCAATGTACCAGGTCCAGATGCGGCACACTCAAGACATGGTTATCCAGTGTCTATGAGATCCCACAGCATACATGCGACATACCATGGTTTTGACCTCTGGCTGTGGTGTCCTGTTTTGTCCATGGCCTTCCTTGCCTGCCACTTTGGGAGCTGCGATGCGCTCTGCGCGCTGCCCCCCCCCCTCCATCCGTCCCCCCTTCCCCATGTGGGTGGGTGGTCTGTGTGGTGGGTGGGCTTGCTGCACACAGTGCATCGGCATCACGTACCCCGTCCGGCGCGTGACGCCCTTCCTGGCGTCACTGCGCCGGACGTGAGTTTCTCCATCTCAGCTGGCGCCATTCGGGTTAGGAGTGCTTCAGTGGGCGGATCCCGCCCACGACGGCGCTCCGCCTGGTGTGTGCCGTGCCCACGTGAGGCTGGTTGCGTGCTCATGCGCACTGGGTCCGGGTCTATATATTGGAGGTTCCCTCCCCTCACACATCTTTTATGCCGGTCCTCTGGATATGCCATTTCACATTGCTGCTACGTCCGGACGTCTTGGGACCTCAAGACGCTAGGTTAAGGTACCTGTACCCATCTTTATTTTGGGTAGTCTTGGCTCCACATCTGGCCCCAATGTGTACTTGACATCTGGACATTTCCCCCTTTTTTCAGAGTCCATATGGCCACTACCATTTGGTCCAATTTCTCTGGCATATCATACAAGTCAATACATCAGGCCCTGTGTTCACTGTTTCCGGGGGAGGTCCTCCATGCCCCCCACCCGTGTGCACTGCACGTTGCCTCAGCTCCCGTGGCAGACTCGTGTGGCCGTGGCCCTACATCCACCACGTCCTCCTGCTCAAAATGTCATGTGAGTACCTTAGGTGGACATTTTCCATCTTCCACATTTTTCTTTTGTTTGATCACTCAACATACTTAACCAGTCCACATTTCTACCTTCATTATAGATATTTCAAGCATCCGCCCCTGAAGAGTGTCCCACCTACACGAAACGCGTCGGGCACTAGGGATGCACCACACGACTTCATATGATCTACTCTACTCAAACAAAACCCCCCTTTCTTTTTGTGTATTACTGGTTTTATACTAATATATATATTTCATTATTTGTCGCCCTTGCTGTTAACAGGACAATTGCACACATGTATGTTCATTTTTATGTATCCATTTAAAAAGTCCAGATGATTATGTGGCGCTTGGTTATGCACTGTTGTTTCCTTGTTTCCTTAACTGTACATGCACATACTTATGTGTAAGGCAGAGAGCATGAAATCACATTTATTGCAATGTTTTTCTTGTTGTACATACAATCTGGCTATATGATGTGTCATGCATTTTTATGATCAATAAATGTGTTTTTTACCCGCACCAAGCCTGCAGCCTCATTCAAAGTCCCAATTTCCCTTTCTCTTATACAAGTACTTGGCTGTGACACACCTAATTCTACACCTTCATTCCTCTCAGTGCAGGTTTCAGAGAGGACTGAAGGTATACTGGGGTTGGAGATCCCAGCTGATGCGGTGCAAGGAGAGGTCCGCTTTGTTCTTTGGTGTGGGTCTTTAAGGTAGGCTTGCCAATGAGCTGCATGGCAGGTCAACATATGTCTGATCAAGCATGTGGTGCCCAAGCGGCTGATGTTTTGGCCACGCGATATACGCTTGAGACATATGTTGCAAACAGCAGCTGTGCGATCTGATGCACTCGCCTCAAAAAAGGCCCACACCAAAGAACTTTTTGAATGACGGGCAGAGGCAGCGCCCTGCACAGGCGGAGCTCTGCGGTGTGATTCCGTCGGTGTGCTGCCCATACGCTGGCCACCCAAGGGCATCCTGCCTCGTTGGAGATGTGCCTCCTCCTCATCCTCCTCCTCTCTCCTATTAGGCACCCACGTGGAGTCAGTGACCTCATCATCCCCTCCCTCCTCATCACTGGAGCCAATCTGGCAGTATGCTGCAGCTGCTGGAGCATGACTGCCAGATTGGTGTCCTTCTTGAGCATCCCCTCTCTCAGCTCTCACGCTACTGCCTTCCTCTAGCTGGGTATCATCATCAGATCCTTCGAAACGCTGGGCATCCTCCTGGAGCATGTACCCAACACTGTGCTCAAACAGTTCGGGGCACTCCTCAGGAGGAGGACATGGTGGGTCTAGGGAAGGAGTGACTAATGATGACATTGATACCAGAGAAGAGGACGCTTTGGCAGCTGCTTTGCCAGTACCCTGAGCCTGGGTGAGAGAGGATGAGGAGGATGAGGTGGGCTTGGTCATCCACTCTACCAAGTCTTCGGCATGATGTGGCTCAACATGTCCAGCTGCCGAAAAGAAGGACAAGCGTGTCCCATGGCCATGTGCTGATGACAATGCACCGCGTCCACGACCAGCACTGTTGCCCCCAGACACAGAGCCTGCTTGCCCTCTTTTTTTGCCTCCTGACTGTCTGCCTCTCCTTGTTTGCCTTCCAGACATTTTAATGGATGGCCTGCAGGGAGATGGGAAAAACAGCAATAAGGGCTACCTTCAGGTGTATACTGTGCAGGAGGATTAGCAACAAAGACACTGACACTGTCCCCTGCCTATCCTTCTCTGTCCCTAAACACAAGGATTTGCAATATGGTTCAGCAAGATTGGTTTAGCACAGAATAGCACACTGATAGTTTCCCTCACTGTCCTTCTCTGTCCCTACAAACAAGATTTAGCACAGAATAGCACACTGATAGTTTCCCCGAGTGTCCTTCTCTGTCCCTAAACTCAAGGATTTCAAATATGGTTCAGCAAGATTGGTTTAGAACAGAATAGCACACTGACAGTTTCCCTGAGTGTCCTTCTCTGTCCCTACAAACAAGATTTAGCACAGAATAGCACACTGATAGTTTCCACGAGTGTCCTTCTCTGTCCCTAAACTCAAGGATTTCAAATATGGTTCAGCAAGATTGGTTTAGAACAGAATAGCACACTGACAGTTTCCCCGAGTGTCCTTCTCTGTCCCTAAACTCAAGGATTTCAAATATGGTTCAGCAAGATTGGCTTAGGACAGAATAGCACACTGACATTTTCCCTCACTGTCCTTCTCTGTCCCTACAAACAAGATTTAGCACAGAATAGCACACTGATAGTTTCCACGAGTGTCCTTCTCTGTCCCTAAACTCAAGGATTTCAAATATGGTTCAGCAAGATTGGTTTAGAACTGAATAGCACACTGACAGTTTCCCTGAGTGTCCTTCTCTGTCCCTACAAACAAGATTTAGCACAGAATAGCACGCTGATAGTTTCCACGAGTGTCCTTCTCTGTCCCTAAACTCAAGGATTTCAAATATGATTCAGCAAGATTGGTTTAGAACAGAATAGCACACTGACAGTTTCCCCGAGTGTCCTTCTCTGTCCCTAAACTGAAGGATTTCAAATATGGTTCAGCAAGATTGGTTTAGAACAGAATAGCACACTGACAGTTTCCCCGAGTGTCCTTCTCTGTCCCTACAAACAAGATTTAGCACAGAATAGCACACTGATAGTTTCCACGAGTGTCCTTCTCTATCCCTAAACTCAAGGATTTCAAATATGGTTCAGCAAGATTGGTTTAGAACAGAATAGCACACTGACAGTTTCCCCGAGTGTCCTTCTCTGTCCCTAAACTCAAGGATTTCAAATATGGTTCAGCAAGATTGGTTTAGGACAGAATAGCACACTGACACTTTCCCTCACTGTCCTTCTCTGTCCCTACAAACAAGATTTAGCACAGAATAGCACACTGATAGTTTCCACGAGTGTCCTTCTCTGTCCCTAAACTCAAGGATTTCAAATATGGTTCAGCAAGATTGGTTTAGAACTGAATAGCACACTGACAGTAACCTCAAGTGTCCTTCTCTGTCCCTACAAACAAGATTTAGCACAGAATAGCACACTGATAGTTTCCACGAGTGTCCTTCTCTGTCCCTAAACTCAAGGATTTCAAATATGGTTCAGCAAGATTGGTTTAGAACAGAATAGCACACTGACAGTTTCCCCGAGTGTCCTTCTCTGTCCCTAAACTCAAGGATTTCAAATATGGTTCAGCAAGATTGGTTTAGAACAGAATAGCACACTGACAGTTTCCCCGAGTGCCCTTCTCTGTCCCTACAAACAAGATTTAGCACAGAATAGCACACTGATAGTTTCCACGAGTGTCCTTCTCTGTCCCTAAACTCAAGGATTTCAAATATGGTTCAGCAAGATTGGTTTAGAACAGAATAGCACACTGACAGTTTCCCTCACTGTCCTTCTCTGTCCCTACAAACAAGGATTAGCACAGAATAGCACACTGATAGTTTCCACGAGTGTCCTTCTCTGTCCCTAAACTCAAGGATTTCAAATATGGTTCAGCAAGATTGGTTTAGAACAGAATAGCACACTGACAGTTTCCCTCACTGTCCTTCTCTGTCCCTACAAACAAGGATTAGCACAGAATAGCACACTGATAGTTTCCACGAGTGTCCTTCTCTGTCCCTAAACTCAAGGATTTCAAATATGGTTCAGCAAGATTGGTTTAGGACAGAATAGCACACTGACACTTTCCCTCACTGTCCTTCTCTGTCCCTACAAACAAGATTTAGCACAGAATAGCACACTGATAGTTTCCACGAGTGTCCTTCTCTGTCCCTAAACTCAAGGATTTCAAATATGGTTCAGCAAGATTGGTTTAGAACAGAATAGCACACTGACAGTTTCCCTCACTGTCCTTCTCTGTCCCTACAAACAAGGATTAGCACAGAATAGCACACTGATAGTTTCCACGAGTGTCCTTCTCTGTCCCTAAACTCAAGGATTTCAAATATGGTTCAGCAAGATTGGTTTAGGACAGAATAGCACACTGACACTTTCCCTCACTGTCCTTCTCTGTCCCTACAAACAAGGATTAGCACAGAATAGCACACTGATAGTTTCCACGAGTGTCCTTCTCTGTCCCTAAACTCAAGGATTTCAAATACGGTTCAGCAAGATTGGTTTAGAACAGAATAGCACACTGACACTTTCCCTCACTGTCCTTCTCTGTCCCTACAAACAAGGATTAGCACAGAATAGCACACTGATAGTTTCCACGAGTGTCCTTCTCTGTCCCTAAACTCAAGGATTTCAAATACGGTTCAGCAAGATTGGTTTAGAACAGAATAGCACACTGACACTTTCCCTCACTGTCCTTCTCTGTCCCTACAAACAAGGATTAGCACAGAATAGCACACTGACACTTTCCCTCACTGTCCTTCTCTGTCCCTACAAACAAGATTTAGCACAGAATAGCACACTGACACTTTCCCTCACTGTCCTTCTCTGTCCCTACAAACAAGGTTTAGCACAGAATGACACACTGACACTCTCCCTACCTATCCTTCTCTGTCCCTAAACACAAGGAATCCAGGATTAGTAAAGGAAAAAAATGACACTGTCCCTGCCTATGCTTCTCTTTCCCTGCTCCGGAACACACTACACAAGGCCGCCGCGCTGGCGGCCTTTTATAGTGTGGGGCGTGTACTAAACCCCCTCAGCAATAATTGGCCACAGGCATCCTGCCTGTGGCCAATCATTGCTCTCCTCGCTGCCGGCGCTGTGATTGGCCAAGCATGCGGGGTCACAGTGCATGCTTGGCCAATCACAGCGCCTGGATGACACTGCGATGGCGTAGTGCATTGTGGGCCGTTCGCGTCACTCAAATTTGGCGCGAACGGCCCAAATCGTTCGATCTTCGTCGAACGATCGAACAGCCGATGTTCGAGTCGAACGTATGTTCGACTCGAACACGAAGCTCATCCCTACTCCTGTATACAGACTATGTCACTGTGAAGAGCCTTAATGGATTTCCAAAGTGAGTGTCGTTTTGTGGGGTGGTTAAGCCCGTTAACGTTAAGTGACATAAGGTTGAGTGGCATATTGAGGCCATGTATAGTGTGTTGGGTTATGAGAATCACTTACAATTAGAAGCAGTACCGTCAGGATCAAGGAGCGTTGAGTTTTGGCGGTATGGAAGAGCAGAAAAGGTCAGGATATATCATGCACGAAGGTTACTAGAGCTGTGAATAGAGCAATCGGATAAGAAGATAAAAAAAAACGAAAGTGTCCATGTATAAACAGCGTAGCAGAAAACAAAAACGTATATTAAGGGACACACCCAGTGGGGAAAAAGACTAAATTTGAATGAAAAGAACAATAGGTGTGTATCACTCAGCACTTGTTTAAAGTTGGACGTGGAGCAAAAGTGTGCTGCGACCTCTTTCGGGGGGTGAAAAAGTTCAACACGAAGAGTGGTAAATTAACGAGAGAATCTCTCTATCAGGACCCAGGGGAATGTAGGGTCTGTAGGTTGGCCCTCCTTAGAGGTGAGAGTTCAGGCCATTAGATTATGACTGTGATCCAGGTTGCGACGGGTGGAGGATGTGCAGCTGCGTGGTGGGAGAGGGGCGGGCAGGTCAGGCAGAATGCCCCAAGTGTGGAGTAGTTTGAGTCCCGCCTGGAGATCACTGACTGTGTGGGATTTGTCGTTATTGGTTATAAGCAGTGTAGCCGAGTATCTCCATTTGTACTGGATTTTGTGATTTTGAAGCCCCTTGGTCACTGGGCTCAATTGCCTCTGCATTTGTAGGGTGAACTTGGACAGGTCAGGAAAAATTTGAACATCAGTGAAGGGCGCTGGGAGGGGGGATTTAGCTTTGACCCCATACATGAGCTTTTCCTTTATGTGGAAAAAGTGCACCCTCATGAGCACATCTCTGGGTACAATGGCTGCAAGGTGAGATGGTTTGGCAATCCTGTGGATTCTGTCTATTATTAGGTCTCTGGGTGATGCGTCTGACAGAATGACATGTATCAGCTCTTTCGCAAATTTGGACAGATCCGCAGGCAGTATGGCTTCTGGCATCCCTCTTAACTTTACATTATTCCTGCGGGACCTGTCTTCTAAATCGGCCTGCTTGGTGCGCATTCATTTTTGTTCCTCTCTGATATCTTCATAAACATCTATGACGCCATTTACTGTAGATACACAGTCAGACATTCCGCCCTCTATACGTGTCTCCCTGCCATCTAGAGAGTGAATGTCAGAAGTGACCTTGTGGAAAAGAGAGGATAGATCCGTCATGAGCGAAGTCTGCAGGGACATCAGTATATCCTTCAGTGTAGAATCGAGCACTGGTTGGCCCGAGGTGGGGAAGGAGGCCATAGAGGAATGCAGGGCCTGGTTAGATATGAGGAGATTAAAAGCCGGGGCCTCAATTAGTGGCTGTGACGGCCGGTGCAGCGGCGTGTTTATCCGCATCTTGGCTTTCGCAGGGCTTCTAGTGAGGGGGTCAGTCTCTGGGGGGTTATCGGAGAGATCTGGGGACACAGGGGTGGCCAACTCAGCCGGAATCTCGTCCGGTAAGTCTGTGTATGAGTTCCGCGATTCCCATGGCGCGGCCGGGCCGGCACCATCTTTGCCAACGCTGACCTTCTCTGCCAGCTTGAAGGCAAACTCTGTGAGTTTCTGCGGCTTGTACTCCATGAGTCTCTTCCTAGACATCATGGCTGGATACTAGGACGTCCCTGGAGCAAGGATGGATCCGGATTGTGAAGCTGGAGGGCCATAGTTGCTTTGTGTTGTTCCCTGGGTTGATGAGCATAGAGCTTAAGCAGCCATCTTCTTCGCCGGTTGGCCACGCCCCCCCATAATTAGCATTTTTGATTTTGAACGTTCGAGTCCATTGTATTTAATAGGGTTCTAAAGTTTGCGCAAACTTTCAGTCCGTTCGCAGGTTCTAGTGCGAACCGGGGGGTGTTCGGCTCATCCCTAATCATGAGCTTTTGAAAGGACCTTAAGCCTGAGGTGGAGCAGCACAAATAACTTTGGAACTGCGCTTTAGATACAGAAGTGGACAGATCACAGAAAAATACAACCAAGACCTGAATAGAAGGCAGAATGCTGTGGGGTTCGGAAGACTCCTTGGAGCAAGATTCAAAGCTGCAGAAAGGAAAATATGCTTTAGAGTTCTATGATCCTAGGCAGTAGGTGATAGTAAAGTTAAAGCAGGTAAAAAAGAGGGACCACCAAGCCTGCCAGGAAGTAAGCTGGGTGATAGCCTGTACCTTAGCAGCGTCAACTGTGAAACTTGAATTAGAGATTCTCAAACATGAAACGTACACTTGGAAAGTTTGGCATACAATGAATGCTCACAGAGCTTGGTTAGAACAGCACAGACATGATTGCGGTGTTCATCAAGAGAGGAGGAACAGATCAAAATGTTACCCAGATAGACCAGGATAAACCAACCAAGAAACTCACAGAATATGTAATTGACACACTCTTGGCCGATGTCTGGAACATTATGTAGACCAAATGGCATGACCAAGTACTAAACATTGTTAAATACTGTATGAATTTATGTGAAATCTCCATTAACAGATGTAAATAATATTGTAATTATGAATATATTTTAGTTAGTTAAGTGTATTGATCAGTGTGGGTGTGTAATATGCCCATTTTCTGAAGATAAATTGGAATTGTTTGATCTGAACTGAAGCTGCCAAGAGAAATATTCAATTAATTACTATTGTATGCTAGAAGGCTTGACAATAGGTTGAAAGTTTTCTTTCAAACGATTCTGAGCCAGGTTAGTTTATTATGGAGCCAATTCCATATATCCACTTCAAAGGATCCCCATGTTTAGATATACCATGTGGGTGTCCATCTTTTCAGGAATGCATAACTTCATTTAGATATGCAATGAGGGTGACCATCCTTTCAAAACTAAACCTATGGAGACCCTGTCTAACATTTGCATACGTAATTGTCTTTACAAAAAGGTTGTGTACATGTGCATACATAATGTTACATACATAATCTTTCTAAGGGTTGAGTCATGTTGTCAAAAGGGTATTTGAAATATCCAATCATGAAAAGGATAAGTCAGATTTGAATAGAGGAAATTGATATGCCCACAATCAGTGCCACTCCAAATAAGCCTATGGAAGAGAGGCCTATAACAATACACACACTTGTAGGAGAGATTAGGGAGAAGTTAGGAAAGAGAAGGCAGGGCAGGCAGCTGGCAAGCGTAATCAGTAAACAGTCCAAAGTCAGGAATGGAAATGGGCAGACAAAATCCCGTAAACAATTTAAAGTCAATGCTGGCACCAATCTGGAAGAATACAAGTACAAGGCAGAGGTCAGCAACAAGGGAAACCAAGACAGGTTAACAGGCAGGGACAAACAAGGCATGTCTTGTAGAGAGCTGGGAAGCAAACACTATAAAAAGCATACAGCTCTGCGCTTGTGATGTTCAAATAGAGCACCACAACTGCGTAACCTATGATGGGCAAACAAGTCAGGGCAGCCTGAGTTGACTGATGCCTAGCAACCCAAGCACTTTCCCGGGGAGTCTCATAGCTGCCGGTCAATCAGAGCAGGAGGCCTGTCAGGCAGGGGGAGGAGAGTGGCTGTTGCAAAGGAATAACATACAGCTCTCCTAACAGCTTTTGACTAGGTTTTGAATGAACAAGGGTTAAATTGTACAATTTCAGAGAGATAAAAACAGTTTATGATAAATAAAAATTCATTTTTATCTTCCGAGTCATGTCTTTCGAGTGACAAATATGAGAAGCAATTTTTTTTTACAAATAGAGTAAATCACAATATTTCAAATTCAAGGCCCCCTTTTCATTAGAAACTTTATTCAATGTAGGGAATTCATAGTGATGTAATTGCTTTTTCTTTTACAATTTTTTTCTGTGGCAGCTGCTGCTGCGGCGACGGCGGGGTGGTTTACTTGTTCTGGGAGGACGTCATATGACCTTGTCTCGCGCTCGCCACGCTTGCGAGCCTGGGGGGGCACACAGAGTGGCGAACGGTGGCACACTGTGTCTCTAGGACACGGCGCATTCCCAATCTCAGTAATGATGATGTGGTTCTTTACCCATGTGATCAGCTGTGTCCAATCACAGCTGATTACTTGCAAACAAGGAAATGGCAGTTGTCAATTTTCCTCGCCACACAGCGTGTAAGGAGGGAAGAGTCGATCAGTGGCCCTTAGTATCAGTGCAGGCCCAACAGTGTCCAGCAGCGATGCCAGTCAGTGCCCATCAGTGATGCAAGTCAGTGCTCAGCAGAGGTGACAATCAGTGCCCATTAGTGATGCCAATCAGTGCCCACCATCGATGCCAGTCAGTGCTGCCCTTCAGTGCCCATCAGTGCCTGCTCATCAGTGCCATCAATCAGTGCCCCTCAGTGCCATCTATCCCTGTCCATGTCGCCTATCAGTGCCCATCAATGGCACCTATCAGTGTCCAACAGTGCCGCCTATCCGTGTTCATCAGTGCTGCATATTAGTTCTGCCTATCAGTGCCCATAAGTGCTGCATATTAGTGCTTCCTCATCAGTGTCCATCAGTGCCCATCAGTGCCACCTCATCAGTGCCCATCAGTGCAGCCTATCAGTGCCCATCAGTGCAGCCTCATCAGCACATATCAGTGAAGTAGAAAAATTACTTATTTACAACATTTTATAACAGAAACTAAGAAAAACTTTTTTTTTTCAAAATTATCGACCCCTTTTAAAAAAATTTACCAAAAAATTTAAAACCCAGTGGTGAATAAATAGCACCAAAAGAAAGCTCTATCTGTCTCCAAAAAATGATAAAAATTAAATTTGGGTACAGCGTTGCATGACTGCACAATTGTCATTCAAAGTGTGACAGCGCTGAAAGCTGAAAATTGGCCTGGGCAGGAAGGGGGTGAAAGTGTATTGAAGCGGTTAATGTTTGCACATATCAGCAAGTCTCAACATTTTTTCTTATAGTTTTTGCCAGCAAAAAAAAAAAGTGATTACTAAAGAAATTACCTGAATTTGTGTTCTATGAATGTAACATCTGCTATAACAATTGCACTGTTATAGCTTTCTTTGGTAAATAAATGTCATTAATAGCATTGTCAGAAACTGCAGTGGGTTAAATTATAGAGCAACCAACATGTATTAATCATTAATCACATTCACTTTTCATTATTATTCCACTGTATACTATACCTCATGTATCCCGTTTTGAAACCTTAGCAATTGTTCTATGGTGCAATGTTCTTCATTGTCTAAAAGAAAGAAAAAGGACAGTAGGAAGACAAACAAAAAATATACAAAGGTGTTTAAACTGTGAAAATATCACTTAAAACACAATTTCATTAAAATTAAAGGTTATATATATATATATATATATATATATATATATATATACACTACATTTTTTAAAGTGGTTGTAAACCCCAAAAAGTATATAAATAAAAAAAACAAGCCCTGTAAGAGCCGTGTCTTCAGTGTGCATGTGCTGATGACGTTGGTGCAAGCGTACATGGTAAATATCTCCTAAACGGTGCAGGTTTAGGAGATATTTACAGAACCTACAGGTAAGCCTTATTATAGGCTTACCTGTAGGTGCAAGTGGTGTAACAGGGTTTACAACCACTTAAATGTGATGCAATATCAAGGATTCCCAGAGCAGTATGAGTTAACTAAAGCAGCTGTGCTGTCTAGCAATAGGTCTGCAGAATTTCCTTTTAGGCAGGTTCTGTCTGTCAGACTAAAGCGGGATACACACTATACAATTTTCTTTAGATTTTTTCCTTCAGATTTACCAAAACTATATAATATGAGGTCACACCTAATCACTTTGTATGCAATCAGGCAGACACTTGCACTACATGGTTTAAGGTAAATCTAAAGGAAATCGAACAACAAAAGTTGTACAGTGTGTGTCCAGCTTAATTATCTGTCTGTCAAACTAAGACATCTGATAAGTGATGAATCACGCCTGTGTGGACTTCTTTACTCAGACAAAATTTTTACAACATTACAATAAATAGCACAAAGGTTACAATAATAAATGGTACAATTTGTAAAAAGCAACCTAGACTTTCACCCTCTGGCTAGACAGAAGATAACATAATTATGAAGGAGAATTTTTTTTATTGACAAACTGAAATATGACAAAAGCTCTGATAAAAACTAAAACAAACCATATTCATATAATAAAATCAATAAGTTAACATTTTCTAGCTAAAATGTTCCTGCCCTAGTAAAATCCATCACAGCAGATCTCAAGAGGTGGCAGTTAGGAAAGTTCTCCTGGTTTGGATGTGTTACAATAGTCAAAATGGTTATTCTCCCTAGACTATTATATTGCATGCACGTCCTCCCTATCAAAATCCCACCTGTCTTTTTTAGACGTTTACAACATATACAATAATTTCTCTGGGCCCACGAAAAGCCTCGGATAAACTTTAATTAACATAAATACCTGTTCAAAGGAAGCTGGTGGAATAGCTCTCCCAGATTTAAGCATTATTATTATTATTACAATAATTCATCCTTGCTCCCTCATAAATTTTTACCATGGATACAAAAATCTAACTATCCACCTAGTCTAGTGTCGCACCCTTTTATTGGACCCACCTTACAAATATTCCACAAAGTCACATTTAACTACAAATTGGCCTCCACCCCTGGTCCCCTTACCCCCATAGCAAATAACCTGGAGTTTACCCCAGGTTCGCAAAAGAATCTGAACCCAACCACAGAAATGGTTTGCTCTATTTAGCATCTCACTGTTTACAGTCAGGATTGATTAAATCCAGAGAAGAACTGCAAACAGTCCGCAGTCTGTAACGGCCAGATACTCCCCCAGTGGACATACCTGAAATTGCGTTACTTTCTTTTAAATCATAAATCCAAATCTCTCTTCTCTAAAGCCTCGTACAAACGGTCGGATTTTCGGCCAACAGGCTGTCAACACACAACTCCCGTCGGAAAATCCGATCATGTGTACGAGGCTTTAGGCCCCTGCACAATTTGAGACTTTATGCATTAATGCCTTGGAAGTGAGAAAAAACACCTCACTAACATATATAAGCATGGCTTTAAGTGTTCAACTGGTTCACTTTAAGAGCAAATGGGAAAAAGCCTTGAGAAGAGAAATTTCTGACACCCAATGGAAGAAAGCTTGCATACTCGCACATAAATGCTCTATTAGCACGAGACTGCAAAAAGCTTCCTATAGATTACTCACGCACTGGTATGCCACCCCTGACAGATTACATAGTTGGTACCCAAATAATACTAATCTTTGCTGGAGATGTAAAGGTGAAGTAGGTACTATGTTACACATCTGGTGGGACTGCCCTCTGATTGCCAGCTATTGGGGAAAAATATGTACCGGTAATCTTATCCAAAAAATTACAGGCACGCATATAAGGCTGGATGCTGAAACATGTCTTTTTCCACATCTCCTCACACCTATCCACTCTTACAAATGCTCATTAGTCAAACATTTACTTAATGCAGCAAAGATCGTGATACCTAGGTCCTAGAAAACTACCCATTCTCCTACGGTCAAAAAGTGTCTTTCAGAAGTGAATACTATTCACTCCATGAAAGAAATCCTTGCAATAACTAATGACCGTTTAAGCCAATACATAAAACTTGGAGAACCTGGTTTATCTTTGCTTATTCTGGTGAATATAAAAGCCTAATGGGCACATGAGAAGAATGCTATATTCTTTTCTCCTTCTTTCTTGGGCTACTTTCACACGCCGCCACGGTAAAACGCTGGTATTTTTAGCGGCGTTTTACTGTCAATTTTGCGGCGCTATTCGGCCGCTAGCAGGGCACTTTTAATTCCGCTAGCGGCGGTTTAACTCCGATTTGCCGTCGGTTTGAAGGCGCTGCCCATTGATTTCAATGGGCAGGGGTGCTGCAGGAGCGGTGTATACACCACTCCTACAGTGCCTCAAAGATGTGGCTGGCAGGACATTTTTGAGCGTCCTGCCAGCGCACCACTCCAGTGTGAAAGCCCTCTGGCTTTCATACTGGAGTGAGAGGGGAGCAGCTCTTTTAGGTCGCTTTGCAGGCTCAATTTTTTAGCTCTATAGGGCCTGCAAAGTGCCCCAGTGTGAAAGTAGCCTTGGTTATTTTAGTTGTACTGTGTTGTCTCCATGTAATTGTTTCTCCTAAGACCCCTTTCACACTGAGGCAGTTTTCAGGCGTTTTAGCAATAAAAATAGCACCTGTAAAACACCTGAAAACTGCTTCTTGTGCCTCCCCAGTGTGAAAGCCCGAGTGCTTTCACACTGGGGTGGTGCACTTGCAGGACGGGAAAAAAAGTCCTGCAAGCAGCATCTTTGGGGTGATGTAGGAGCATTGTATACTGTATACATATTTTTGAGATGGGAATGAGGGACACCTATCACCAAAAGAATGCAGGCATAGGACACACCCAATGCCACACCCCCTTAAAGGAGAATTGTACAAGAAAAACAAGATTGGTTAAACCCACAAGTGCTTTTTACCATTACTATTCCTTTATATTGGCTTTTGAAATTTACAAATGCAGCAATTTAGAAATCAGATGAAAGGATTAGTGCTGGAAAACACTTTTTGATAGATAAAAAGTGCATTTTATACACATCTATATTGATCCAGCCAAAATGAGGGACAAATGAGGAGGAATGAGGGACAGATGGACAATGCTCCAAATCAGGGACAGTCCCTGGAAATCAGGGACAGTTGGGAGCTATGCGCTCATCTACATAACTTCTGATGTTTGATCATCTGTCCTTGGTTTGGTCATACATAGTTTGTCTATTTTTACCTGTATTGCAATAATCCATTGATACTGTGGGGTTGATTTACTACAGGCGGTCCCTGGGTTACAAACAAGACAGGGACTGTAGGTTTGTTCTCAAGTTGAATCTGTTTGTAATTTGGAACAGGTGCATTTTTTAAGTGTAGCTCCAGCCCAAAAATCTATTTAAGCTTTTTGGAAAACATAGGGAAAGTTATCACCCCTGTAACATTTGTTTTGCTGTCTGTGCAGCTGTTCAGAAGATTTCACCTCCCTTTCTGTTCCAATGACAATTGGATTTTGAAAATTTTGGGTTATTAGGGAAACAAGGATTGGTGATAAAGCATCAGTGGAGACACCTTTTTCCCATATTAACTCTTAAAGGAGAGAATTTCCCTTCCTAGGGGTAGATTTCCTCTCACTTCCTATTGTCTCCTTCCGTTTGTAAGTAGGAGTCATTTGTAAGTCGGATGTTTGTAAGTAGGGGACCGCCTGTAAAGGCAAATAGACTGTGCACTTTGCAAAGTTCAGTTGCGCTCTGCAAAGGCAGTTGCTCCAGAGCTAAGTAAATGAGCAGAAGCTCTGTTGACTTACATCATCCAATCACAAGCAAGTAAAAATAGGATTTTTGTACTCACCGTAAAATCCGTTTCTCTGACGTCCATGGACTGACACAGCCTCTTAAACACTTTACCCGTGGGTTATGTCCCTGCTTGCAGGAGAAGACCTAGGCAGAATGTGAAATGTTATACATACATTCTAAAAAGCCAGAGCTGAACAGCCCGGCCCAGGGGGCGGTCCCTCCGGACATAACCCTCCCACTGCAGTCAGCAGACCTCAGTTCGTAACAAAGCAGTACAAACCTTGAAAAGAAGGGTGGGTGCTGTGTCAGTCCATGGACGTCAGAGAAACAGATTTTACGGTGAGTACAAAAATCCTATTTTCTCTTATCGTCCATGGACTGACACAGCCTCTTAAACACTTTACCCGTGGGATGTCCCAAAGCAGTGTCAAGAGGGATGGGAGCAGTATAAATGGAAAACCACAAACTTCACTCCAAACAAGGCAGAGCTCCTCAACGGAGGAGATGCAACTTTAAACAGCCGCTTGCAACACCTTGCGGCTGAGGGAAGCATTCCAGCTCTTCGCACATGGCGATGTAAGCTTTCCAGGTACGGTGATAGATCTTTCTGGAGGAAGACTTCCGTGCCCTTAACATGGTCGAAATTACCGAATCCGAGAGACCTCGGTCTCTCAGCACCTGGCTTTCAATAGCCATGCCTTTAAAGCCAGAGACTGTAAAGCAGGATGAAATAAAGGACCTTGAGACAGAAGGAACCCCCCAACCGCCAAGGAACGTTCGTGACGAGTCGTACCAGATTGGCATACCAATGACGCCGAGGCCAATCTGGAGCAATGAGGATCACCGGAATCCCCTCGGTCGGCACCCTGCGCAGCAGGCAAGGAAGCAGCTGTAGCGGAGGGTAAACATATATCAGGTGATAATGACCCCATGGGGCAACCAACGCATCCGAGGCATACTTCCAAGGGTCCCTGGACCTGGCCACAAATCTCGACACCTTGCGATTGAGTCGAGAGGCCATCAGGTCCACATCCGGCGTGCCCCACCGCCGGCAAAGAAGTTGAAAAACCTCCGGGTGCAAGGACCACTCTCCCTGGTCCAGCGCCTGGCGACTCAGATAGTCCGCCTGCCAGTTTTCTACGCCCGGAATGTAGGCGGCCGACAGAGCCGGTACGCTTCTTTCGGCCCACCTTAGGATGTGGGCGACCTCGGAAGCCGCAGCTGAGCTCCGAGTTCCCCCTTGATGGTTGACGTACGCCACCGCCGCGGCATTGTACGACTGGATCCTGAGGGAGCAACCCTGTAGTCTCTCCGACCACGAGGAGAGGCACAGTCTGATTGCCCATATTTCCAGGACATTGATCGGTAGACGGGCTTCGTCCGGAGTCCAAAGCCCTTGGGCTGACAGGACACCCCAGACTCCACCCCAGCCCGTCAGGCTGGCGTTTGTCGTGATCACCGTCCACTGGATGAGGAGGAACGACTTCCCGGACCGAAGAGACAGGGACCTTAACCACCACGCCAGGGACGCCCTGACCGGGTGACTCACCTGGATCTGAAGATCCAAGGACAACGGGGATTTGTCCCAAGTGGACAAGATCTCTTTCTGTAATGCCTGTGTGTGTGATTGGGCATACGAAACGGCCTCGAAGGAGGCCACCGTGAGTCCCAAGACTCTCATGCAAAAACGGATTGACGACCATCTTCGGGACGTCAGGACCCTCACTGCAGACTGAAGTGTCAGTAACTTCTTTGGGGGTAGGAATACCTTCGCCTCCAAGGAGTCCAGGATCAGACCTAGATACTCCAAACGCTAAGTCGGGACCAGGACCGATTTCTGAATGTTCAGGAGCCACCCGAAGTCCCGGAGGGTCTGACTGATGATAGTCACACTTTCTTCTAATTCTGAGCCATTGTCTGCTCTTAGAAGAAGATCGTCCAGATAGCCCATGATAGCAATGCCTCGCTGTCTCAGCAAAGCTAGAACCGGAACAAGCACATTGGTGAACACCCTTGGTGCCGAGGCTTGGCCGAAGGGAAGAGCCACAAATTGATAGTGGACTTCGCTGATCGCAAAGCGCAGAAACTTCTGGTGACTTGCGCAGATCGGAACATGCAAGTAGGCGTCCTGAAAATCCCCTTGATGGAGTGTAGCGATCGCCGTGCGAATGGATTGCATGCAGAATTTTTGCACCTTCACAAAGGCATTCAGGGCCTTGAGGTCCAGGATTGGCTGAACCCTATCCTTTTTCGGGACAACAAACAGATTCGAGTAAAACTCCTGAAACCTCTCCTGTGACGGTACCAGGAACAATCACTGTGGACCTGATCAAATCCTGTACAGCCCCCAAGAGGGCCGCCCGACTGGCAGGAAGGAGAGGGAGATTTGAGGGAAAGAATCTGTCTGGGGGCCAGGAACGGAACTCTATCCTGTATCCTGAGGTGACCACCTCGCACAACCACCGGTCGGAGATCCGGGAGGTCCACCGATTCGTGAACCTGCAAAGTCGTCCCCCCACCCAAGAGTTGGGTGGGGGCAAGACTTCACGCAGAGGCGGGCTTGGGAGCCGGCTAGTTGGGCTTACACACCCAAGGACGCTTGTGTCCACCAGCCACACTGTTGTCAGCCTGGGAGGGCTTACCCGTGGACTCTGACTGATGAAAAAAACCCTTTTTTTTACTGGAAAGGAAGGACCCGGTTTATGGCGGGACTCCTTACCCTTGATAGTCTGAGGAAGAAGAGTGCTTTTTCCTCCCATAACATCCTTGATGATGTCATCCAGAGCAGCACCGAAAAGTCTACCACCCTTAAAGGGTAGATCCATCAGGAGCTTCTTAGAGGCTAGGTCAGCAGACCAGCATTTCAACCACATAAGACGACGCAACACCACCACAGAAACAGAGGCCCTGGATATTAAAGGGGGCGCGTCCAAAGTGGCGTCGCACACATATATCATGCCCTGCACTATTTGGTGGGCCAGAGCAATAATGTCTAAAGGAAGATTATGCTCCTGCACAGTCTGGTGTAAAATTTTTGCCCATTCCGTGAGTGTCTGAGACACAAGGGTTGCTGCTACAACAGGCCGTAAGGCGGATCCCAACAAGGCAAACATGGCTCTGCTCACTACTTCTGACCTCCTGTCAGTGGGGTCCTTAAATGCAGGAGTCCCCTCCATCGGGAGAGTGGTGGCCTTGTTCAAACGGGCTACTGGGGGGTCGACCACTGGGGGAGAAGCCCACTTTTTAAGTAGGGCATCTTCAAAGGGGTATCTGATAGACAAACGCCACCATAAAAGTCTTCTGCGGCTTTATTCCAAACCTGGTCAATGAACTGGTCAAAGAAAGGTGCATATGGAAAAACCTTTTTAGAAGGCTTGGCCTTAAAAGAACCAAAGGAGACTGCCTTCGCCTGAGGTTCCGCAGCCGCAGCATTCAGCTTGAGAGTGTCCCTCACAGCATCAATGAGTTCACTAACAAGCGCCCTGTCATTTACTGACTCAGAACTGGAGTCTTCCTCACAAGGAATGTCCTGTTCAAAACCATCAAAATATTCAGAGCTAGGGTCCTGAGCAGCAGCAGCTAGGCCCATATCTGAATCAAAGCACTCCCCTTGTGGAGATAATGTGGGGAGAGGGTGCTTTTTTGCTCCCTTGCGCTCGCACACCGCTTCCATCCTGGTAAGAAATGTTTCCAGGACTGCCGACAACTGGTCCATAGGGACCGCAGGTGCTGGAGCACTGCCTGTTGCCTCTGACATGCATGGGGAAGCTGGTGACACAGACTCCATAATGAGCCTCCTCAGAAAAAAAGTCCACCCACAGGCTGTGCTGACTGAGGAGGGGATGCCCAGGGGACTCACTAACCCGGACCAGGACCACTCGGTTCCACTGCCTGCGCCGCACTGTACCAGCGCGAGTGAGCTGTGAGGAGATTTGCGCCGTTCCCAGCAGCGCTACAGGCCAAACAAGTGCAGAAAATGCGTGCGGCTTCAAGAAAATGGCCTCCGCAATGTGCTCAGGCGATCCACGGCAAGATGGCCGCCATGCAAATCAATACACAAACATGGCGCCGAACGGCGCCCAGGCCCCAAAACTCTCAGAGAACAGCCCCCAGCCATATTAGACAGCCATGAGCCCCCCCAGGACAGTATGACCCCCAGGCACCCCACACAGCACAGCAATGGTGACAGAGAGTGACAATAAAAACAGGGGGAGACAGGGAAAATCCCCCACACAGAGAAACACACAGCATGTACTCACCTGCAGGCAGGAGAGATTACTTACCCGTCCCCAGAGGGACCCACTGGTGTATTTCTGACAGGACTATCACAGTGTGGTACTGAGTAGCTGTCGGCCCGGTCCACCGCGAAAGATACAGCAAGACTGTTCAATCTTGAGAGGACCGCGGAGCATAAAAAGCCCACCGGCCACCCCTGGAGTCATGGGGCATGTCGTGAACTGAGTCTCACACACACAAGGCGAGAATCAGCACGCTCGATGGTCGGACAGGGAAGACTACGAGGATATCTTGTACCCAACCTGTTGCCCAGCCGACAGTTGATAGAAGATCTCAAAAATAAAACAAGAAAAATTCCAATGAGTATGAGTAAGCACTATAATAGTGTGAAACGCGTCAGCTAGATGTGACCAGTTTGCCGTGTCGTGCAGTGTGTTTTTTGTTTCCTGAACCTTTTGGAATAAAGGCTTTTTAATCGGAGTGCTGCTTCCAGAAGTGATTTTCTTTTCTTTTTGAAGAAAAATTCCAAAAAAGGAATAAAAATAGGTCAGGAGACTGGCTTCTGAGAGAGCCACACCTTCTCCTTCTACTAGGCAGAAAAAAACTGAGGTCTGCTGACTGCAGTGGGAGGGTTATGTCCGGAGGGACCGCCCCCCCTGGGCGGGGCTGTTCAGCTCTGGCTTTTTAGAATGTATGTATAACATTTCACATTCTGCCTAGGTCTTCTCCTGCAAGCAGGGACATAACCCACGGGTAAAGTGTTTAAGAGGCTGTGTCAGTCCATGGACGATAAGAAAAAATGCTGTTTTTTTTTATTTTCTCTGCACGTGATTGGGTATTCTTTTCAAAGTGAATCTTTACCTTATTTACTAAGCTCTGGAGCAACTGCACTTGCAGAGTGCAACTGCACTTTGCAAAGTGCAAAGTCTATTTGTCTTTAGTAAATCAACCCCTGTATCTCTATGTATCTTATCCTTTGTATTTTGTGTACTTATAAAAATGTGTTCAATTTAAAAACATATTGTGTAAAAAGAAAAAAGTTTACATTTTCCTCAACAAAAATCTGAATGGCTTTACATTCAAAAAGACAAATAGTTAGTGTGACAAAAATATAGCATGATTAAATAATGAATTGGTTGTTTTGAACTCAATGCTAAAAGAAAGGCCTGTGGCCACATTAAAACAAATATTTTGTCATGGTCCAAAGAGAATTTTATTTTTCGATCAGCCTGCTGGTCAATTGAAAAGAAAGAGTCATCCTTAGTCAGGTCTATGTAACATGCAAAAACCCTATAGAGTGCTAGATAAGCATGTAATATACTACTCAGTAACACTGATTTACTAAAAGAGGCATTTGAGTTGCATTTTTACCATTTCATGACCACCTATCAATGGCACTAAAACTTGTTAAAGTAGGGAGCAGATGGAGGAGTACACATTGTCAGCGTTGCCTCGCGTTATGGCAAGACAAAAATTATTCTGCATGCAGAGGTCAGTAGGCATTGACACTTTGCAACTGCCTCCATCCACTTCTATTGGAACAAGCCACAAGCATACAGTACTGTAAACTCACTCTAAGCAGCATATGGATCTTTCCTATTTTAACATTGTAAAAAAAAAAAAAAGAAAAGAACATCTCACAGGACATTTCGGGGAGTGTCATCTGACGCTACTTGAATACCTGTGTAATGCATCTGAAACCCTCAATAATGCTATAGATGCAAATAATACACGTTAAAGGACACTTTTAAATTCAACACCTATGTGATAGGACTCTAAATTAGTGAATGAGGCGAAGCTAAGTGAAAATTCACTTTGCAAAGCACACCCATTTATGTGCAAGGAAAGGAACTGGCCACTGGCCAGTAAGTCTTCCATTTACAGACTTAACTGTCCAGACAAAGCAACAGTTATGCCCTGTACACACAATCGGATTTCCAATGGAATAAAATCCGATGGAATTTTCCGTCAGAATTCCGATGAAGCTGACTTTCATCAGTCTTGCCTACACACCATCAGACAAAATTGCGACTGTCCAAAACGCCGTGACATAAAACACTCAGACGAGCCGAGAAAAATTAAGTTCAATGCTTCTGAGCATGTGTCGACTTGATTCTGAGCATGCGTGGGTTTTTTCTCCGTTGGAGTTCCACAAAGACGATCAGAATTTCCTATTGTTTTCTTTTCTATTGTAAAAATTTAAAACATGTTCTATTTTTTAACACCGATGGAAAAAAGTCAGATTGGGCCCACACACGATCGTTTTTTCCGATGAAAAACCGACCGTGTGTACAGGGCATAAGAGGGTGAGATAAACCATTTTTCACTGACAGGGATGCTTACAACGATCAGCTATTACATAGTTACATAGTTAGTCAGGTTGAAAAAAGTCCATCCAGTTCAACCATAAAAAAAAGAATTTATTCATTTATGTAAAACCTTTATCCTAAAAGGATGAATCTGCTAGTCCAACACTACCCTCTCTCTAGACTGGCAATGCTTCTGTACAATGGCGTCTGCTTTAGTTCTTCATCCAGAATACAGTCACCCAAGAAGTGGGTTGCTGGTGGGATCACTAAGTGAAATGAAAGAAAAAAGCCTAAAAAAAGAAAACAAATCCAGCCACCAGATTTTAAACTGCAATATATTATAGTACTAATGTCCCCCAAATGGCCCCATTTTGGAAAGTAGACAGTCCAAGGTATTTAGTAAGAGGCAACTTTTTGAAATTTTTGCCACAATTTTTTTGTAAAATTAGGAAATAAAAAAATAAATTCTCATTTTTTTTTTTTTACATACTGTCATCAGTGCAATATAGCATCATCATATAACTGGTGTGGCAGTGATCAGGGACACTGACTGGTAGCAGTATGTAAAAAAGAATATATAGAATAATATATATTTAAAAAAAATATATATTTTTTTATTATTTATTATTATTTTTATTTTTTTATTTTTTCGATGTCGGCTGGCGACCCTTGATCACCTAATACAGAGGCAGAATGAGGATCTGCCTTTGTACACAAGGCGGATCCCCATTCTTACAGGATACATGACAGAGATTTACTGTTCCCAGTGATCTGTAACAGTGATCTCTGTCATGTCCCTGCCAGCCCATCCCCCCTACAGTTAGAACACACCCAGAGAACACAGTTAACCCCTTGATCGCCCCTACTGTTAACCCCTTCCCTGCCAGTGTAATTTTTACATTGATTATTGTATTTTTATAGCACTGATCAATGTAATTATGTCACTGGTCATATTTGTCTGCCGCAATGTCGCAGTCCCGCTAAAAATTGCCGATCACCACCATTTCCAGTAAAAACAATAAAAAAAAAAAAAAGTCCCTAAATCTATTCCATAGTTTGTAGACGCAATATGTTTTGCGCAAACCAATCAATATACGCCCATTGCAATTTTTGTTACCAAAAATATGTAGAAGAATATATATATCAGCCTAAACGGATGAATATTTTTTTTATTTTTTTTGGCTATGTATTATTTTCAAAATTGTTGCTATTTGTTTATTGCGCAAAAAAAAAGCAGAAGTGATCAAATACCACCAAAAGAAAGCTCAATTTGTGGGAGAAAAAGGACAATCTGAGGTAAGTAATACATAATCAGCCAGTATGCTATGCATACTAGCTGATTATGCCTTTGTCTTGCAGGGTTTTTTGTTTTTTCGCTCGGAGGGTTTACTTCCTCTTTAAAGTGATTGTAAAGGCTCGTTTTAAAAAAAAATTAAATACCAAACATGTTATACTTACCTCCTCTGTGCAGTTGGTTTTGCACAGAGCAGCCCAGGTCCTTCTCCTCTAGGGTCCCTCTTTTGCTGCTCCTAGCCCCTCCCTCCTTTGTGTGCCCCTCAGCCAGCAGCTTTCTATAAGGGGCACCCAAGCTGAGTCAGAGCTCCGTTTATCCATTAAGGACACAGGGCCCAACTTGGCCCTGCCCCCTCTCTCCCCTGATTGGCTGACTAACTTTGATTGACAGCCGCAGGCGCTGCTGCTCTGTCTCAGCCAATCAGGAGAAGTGTCCTGGATGGCTGAGGTGATCGTGGACATCACTGGAGAGAGAAGGGGCTCAGGTAGGTAATTAGAGGGTGCTGGGGAGGCTGCTACACACAGAAGGTTTTTTATCTTAATGCATAGAATGCATTAAGATTAAAAAAAAACTTCTGCCTTTACAACTCCTTTAACCTCCCTGGCGGTATGATTCTGTCAGATTTTAGGTGCTGAAAGCAGTACAATTATTTTGCATGGAAATTTGGCGTTTTATATTGTAGGCCTGTAATTCTTATGAATAACTCACTTAAATCTGTCCAAACCAGAGTCTAGTAGACATCCCGGGTATGATAAAGTATGAAACACAAAATCATTAATTATAATATAATAAATAACTATAAATAATTATAACAAATAATAATATAATAATAATAAAAATGATTCACTAATGTAATCAAATCAAAAACACTGAAATTTGCTCAGTTGCAGAATTGTCGCTGTCATTAGATTCAGTGTTTGATGACGAATTTCCCCACAAATCGCTATCGCTCAATTCTGCAAGTGATTCTAATTTATTATCGCTGCTTTCTAGCTGGTCTAAAACCACTTTTGACATAAAGGGACACTTTTTGGTTGCTATGGACAATCTCCAAATTCCAGGCAGGAAAAACTGTATTTATAATATAAAAGTGCATGCAGGGCACTGGACAGACCACTAGGGACAAAGGCGGTGTGTAATTATTTTATACAGTACTGTAATCTGTAAGATTACAGTGTACTGTATGTGTATTGTGTTTTTAAGTTTTTGAATTTGGCGCTGATCTCCGCCCCCGTGCGCCGCACCGTCGCAGGGAACGGAGCTCCGCACTGTGTGAATCAAGCGAGGAGACAGCTCGCACACACGGCGGGGAGACATCGCAGGATCCAGGGGACAAGGTAAGTAACTCTCCCTGTATCCTGCGATGCAGCCCGAGTCTGGCTCGGGGTTACCGCTTTTGGTACTGAAACCTCACCCCGAGCCCGACTCTGGATTACCGCCAGGGAGGTTAAGCCTGCAGTTGTGGCAGTGTTTTTGTGCTTAGGGTTGTTAGAATGATTTGGACATATTATATTGTATTTTTTTGTGGATCTTGGAAGTGTTCCCTGTGGGGAAATAGTTATTGTTAGTGTTAACACTTTAGGGTTACTTGGTCTTTTAGAAGCACCCTGATTATGTTAGTGCTTATGTTTTGCCAATCCATTTTTGAGCTGTGGATAAATGGTTTTGATAGCCTTGTGAGCTGCTCTGAATATGGGAGTAAACAGCATACCTGCAATAATTAGGATATTTAAATAATTATAATTAAGAAATGAGGAAATCCATGCATTAATTAACTAAGAAATTGGATATTTAACTTAATTAATTTTTAATTAATTTTAATTAAAATAAGACATTCTTCCTCTTTCTTGGCAACCCCCTTCCTTTGTGATCAAGCCATTTATGTTGAAACATGTTAAGTCTGGGGTTGTTTCCTGGATGTGGACATCATGGAAGCAGCTGTACTCTTGAGGCCTGGTTCACACTTGTCCGACAAACGCTCCGACATTAGGAGCTCATGTCGCATGACGTGTGAAAATCAATGTTTCCCTATGAGAGCCGTCTTAACTGGTCCGACACAAGTCGGTCCGACATTAAAAATGCTCCCTGTACTACTTCTGTCCGACTTTGATCCTACTTCAGCCCATTGAATATCATTGAAGTCGGATCAAAGTAGGATCCTTGTCCTAACCATCCGACATTTGACATCTGACATGGTGATTACAGCAGCAGTAAAAGGAATTTATCTCACCCTGGGATTGTTTTGATTGGTCAAAGGACAAGTCAGACTAGCACAATGTCGGATCAAAGTAGTATCCTGTTCATGAATGTCGGATGGATGTCGGACCAATGTAGGATCAATGTAGGACTGATGTCGCAGAGCAAAGTAGGATGAAAGTCGGATGAATGTTGTGTCGTATCAGTGTGAACCCAGCCTCATAGTCAACTAAAGTGCCCTAAAGAGCATATTGCAGCTTTCATTCATCTGCAAAATTGATGCAAGTCTGAGACAGATTTGGCAATGAAGATGAGAAAGAATTCCACATTAAAAAGACACACAATGAAGAAGTGTTCAAGGGGAGGGATTATTCTCTCACAGTGCTCAATGGTGAGTAGAGAGAGACAGGCTTTTTGAGCATGCTCCATGGTTGTAGATGGTGAGAGGTAGCGCTGTGATTTTGGTATTTCTTAATTGCATCAAATGTTGTTGGTAATTTGCTTGAATGTCCCTCTATATGTTTTGAAAGAGATGAAAATAATGTCACCCATATTCGTTACCATACAGAAGCTAGGGATTTTGTCATTAGTGGTGGTAGTATGGCAGTGGAGCAAAGTCAGGTGGTGGGGTATTACGGCGGTAGGGAAACATCATTGAGTTGTGGGCCATTGTGAAAGGCGATAGATCTGCAGTACACTGGAAAATGTGATTGACACTGAATTTACATTAGGGGACATTATTTAAAAAATGTTCCCAATAATTTACTTTTACATTCTGAAGTTGTCTTTATTTACTAATGTACCTTGGGGTGGCAGATATCTGGGTGCCTTAATAATGAAGGAGTCTTCCAGAATTCTATAAGTCTCCTGCCCAAACCCCCACATTCTTTTTAAAAGACAGGATGTAGGGACATTGGAAGAAGGTGTTATGAAAGGGGGAAGCGATTTTGCCAACCCCTTTGCAAGGTACCCCTTATTTTTTAAGGCATGTGGCCTGATGTGGTTCATAATAGGTGGGGCTCGCTTTCCTGACCACCCAGGCTGCCTGCCTTGGATAAGGATCTGGTTAAAACATTAAGGGGAACTTCACACATTTTTTCCCATTGTTTTAGGCAGACACATTATTGGGAAGCCAGTGATTGTGATTAACAATGGACAACGTAATTAACTGGTTTATGGTATATGTCTTTATTTATATGGTTTTGTATATTTATATTACCCCAGGTTTTTATTTTCACATAATAGAAGCAGGTACTCCTCCCATTCCTGGTTTACACTTGTGTCTATCCCCTACCCATCTCCCAGCACATCCCTTTGTCTTCACCCCTTCGTACCTCCCAGAACCACCCCATTTTAAAGAATCCCTCAGCAACAATAGGTTCCCTGTCCAGCAATAATAGACCCCATCAGGAATTTAAAAAAAAACAGCACCACCAATAAATCCCCCAGCAGCATAAATAAATCCCCCAACAGCATCAATAGATCCCCCAGCAGCAACAGTAAACCCCCCAGCATCTTTTTTTGCAGGCATCTTAAAATCTGTAGTTTTGGCTATAAAATTACTTAAAAGCCCCATAGAATTATAAATTTTATGAATGCTGAGAACCTATACAATAAATAGATGGTAGCTATATTTTTTTATATTGCATAATGTTTGCTGTTTATTAAACCTATATTTTCAGGGGGGGGGGAACACTAATATTAATTTTATCACACACAAACACAATTTTTTTCCCCATTATTCTGTAGCAAATATGTCAAGCCTCAAAACTGCATGCATCCACAAAAAGGTGAAAATGTACAGTTCAAAATTATCAACCGGTGGTACATTGGTATACATACTTTTACAGCCCATCAGTTTTGAGTTAACTGAAACCTAAAATTATTGCTTTCACTTCAACTTTGACACAGATAAATAAAAAATGTTTTCCTATTTTTATTATTGCTTCTATCATTTCATTTTTTTTTTTACTTTTTTCTTAATTTTTCTAACATTTAACAAAGTCTCTATGTGATAGCATAGGGCAGGTGACAGGTTCTCTTTTTGTATCCCCTGCCCTCCACTGCAACTAATCAAGCACAGATCATGCTTAAATAACTGTTCCCTTATTTTATCTCACTCGCTCATCATCCTGATGGCATTTGGCATTGTCCCGGGAAGAGCGGGAGAATCATGAAGTTAGGGGGTGGGGGGCAAACCACCAGAACTGTAAAAGTGATCATACACCTCCCAGATCACTTTTACAATAAAGCCAGGTGCTAGTAAAATAGAAGGTCTTTATTGTCATTGTAAAATAGTAAATTTAATTCCACACTCACATGAAAATAATTCCTTATGCACATAAAGACAACATAGAAACACGCAAGTGTAAAATAAACAATTAAGTCCCAAAAAGTTAATAAACATAATTCAAACTTTCACAATGCCTTAAAATACAGCATAAAAATGTAATGCAATTCAACCTTCCACTATTTCACAAAATTTGCCTAGCCAGCCCTTACAAGCTTTGTCTAATATTTACATTAAAGAGGTTGTAAAGACAGAAGGTTTTATACCTTACTGTATTCTATGCAGTAAGGTAAAAAAAATAAAAATACGTATGCAGCACCCCCTGCAGCCCCCCTTAAATACCTGTACATACCTGAGCCCGATCTTAGTCCATTGATGTGCACGAGAGCCAAGGCTCTCTTGGCTCTCTTCCTCCTCATTGGCTCAGATACAGCAGCAGGAGCCAATCTTCATAAATTCAGGCCAAACTGTATTCTGCTATAATTTCTTTGGTGAAAATAACCCAAATCAGTGTTTATTATTTAGTCTGTAGGAAAGTTAGAGAGCCCACAAACTATGGTATACAGTATATACAGTAATACCTTGGATTGCGAGCATAATTCCTTCTGGAAAATGCTTGTAATCCAAAGCACTCTTATGTCAAAGCAAATTTCCCCATAAGAAATAATAATGGAAACTCAGAAGATTCATTCCACAACCATTTATTCATAAGTCCTTCAGTTTATATTCCATATTAAAAGATTGCAATATTGCAAGATAGCAATGTTGTGTAACCATAAAACGTCCATCCACAAATGGAAGCCTCCACAAGGGGATTAGAAGCAAAACCCAGCAGGAGCTACAGAGTATAAAAAAGAGAGGAGAGGTGCCTCTAAGTGTAGCAATATGGCTACATTTAGACCCCTTTCACAATGAGGCGCTCAAAAACTTCCCACAAAACTGTGGGGCGTTTTTGCGGTTCTTTTGCAGCGATTTAGCAATGTTTTTGCTGCGCTTTTGCTGGGTTAGCGGTGTGCTTTTTTTAAGGTCTTGTGATAACGTGACCTTTAGACCCCTTTCACACTGAGGCCTTCAGGTGCGTTTGGGCTAAAAATAGCACCTGTAAAGCACCTAAAAAACACCTCCCCTGCAGACCCAGTGTGAGAGCTTGAGTGATTTCACACTGGGGCGGTGCGCTTGCAGGACGTTAGAAAAAGTCCTGCAAGCAGCATCTTTCGGGCGGTGTGGTAGCGGTGTATACACCCCTCCTCCACCGCCCCTGCCATTGAAATCAAAGGGCACCGCCGCCGAAGCGCCTGCAAAGTGCTTCGGCAGAGGTGCTCTGCAGGCGCTTTTAACCCTTTATTCAGCCACTAGCGGGGGACAAATGTGCCCTGCTAGTAGCCTAAAAGTGCCGTTATTACAGCGGTAAAGCGCCGCTACAACTAGCGGCGCTTTGCCGCTAACGCCCCTCCCCCCCAGTGTGAAAGTAGCTTAACCACTTAAGCCCCGGACCATTTGGTAGCTAGAGGACCAGAGGTGATTTCAGAATTTTGCACTGCGCTGCTTTAACTGTAAATTGTGCGGACATGCAATGTTGTACCCAAACAAAATTTGCGTCCTTTTCTTCCCACAAATAGAGCTTTCTTTTAATGGTATTTGATTGCCTCTGCGATTTTTATTTTTTGCGATATAAACGGAAATAGACCGAAAATTTTGAAAAAAAATGATATTTTCTACTTTTTGTTATAAGAAAAATCGAATAAACTCAATTTTAGTCATACATTTAGGCCAAAATGTATTCAGCCACATGTCTTTAGTAAAAAAAATGTCAATAAGCGTATATTTATTGGTTTGCGCAAAAGTTATAGCGTCTACAAACTAGGGTACATTTTCTGGAATTTACACAGCTTTTAGTTTATGACTGCCTATCTCATTTCTTGAGGTGCTAAAATGGCAGGGCAGTACAAAACCCCCCCAAATGACCCCATTTTGGAAAGTAGACATCCCAAGGAAATTGCTGAGAGGCATGTTGAGCCCATTGAATATTTTTTTTTTGTCTCAAGTGATTGAATAATGACAAAAAAAAAAAAAAAATTACAAAAAGTTGTCACTAAATGATATATTGCTCACACATGCCATGGTTATATGTGGAATTGCACCCCAAAATACATTTTGCTGCTTCTCCTGAGTACGGGGATACCACATGTGTAGGACTTTTTGGGAGCCTAGCCGCGTACGGGCCCCCGGAAACCAAGCACCGCCTTCAGGATTTCTAAGGGCGCAAATTTTTGATTTCACTCCTCACTACCTATCACAGTTTTGAAGGCCATAAAATGCCGAAATAGCACAAAACACCCCCAAATGACCCCATTTTAGAAAGTAGACACCCCAAGGAAATTGCTGAGAGGCCTGTTGAGCCCATTGAATATTTTTTTTTTTGTCCCAAGTGATTGAATAATGACAAGAAAAAAAAATACAAAAAGTTGTCACTAAATGATAAATTGCTCACACATGCCATGGTTATATGTGGAATTACACCCCAAAATACATTTTGCTGCTTCTCCTGAGTACGGGAATACCACATGTGTGGGACTTTTTAGGAGCCTAGCCGCGTACGGGACCCCGAAAACCAAGCACCGTCTTCAGGATTTTTAGGCACAAATTTTTGATTTCACTCCTCACTACCTATCCCAGTTTCGAAGGCCATAAAATGCCAAAACAGCACAAAACCCCCCCAAATGACCCCAGTTTGGAAAGTAGACACCCCAAGCTATTTGCTGAGAGGCATGGTGAGTATTTTACAGCTCTCATTTGTTTTTGAAAATGAAGAAAGAAAATATATATATTTTTTTTCAATTTTTAAAACTTTGTGACAAAAAGCGAGATCTGCAAAATACTCACAATACTTCTCAGCAAATAGCTTGGGGTGTCTACTTTCCAAAATGGGGTCATTTGGGGGGGTTTTGTGCCATCTGGGCATTCCATGGCCTCCGAAACTGTGATAGGCAGTGAGAAGTGAAATCAAAAATTTACACCCGTAGAAAGCCTGAAGGCAGTGCTTGGTTTTTGGGGTCCCGTACGCGGCTAGGCTCCAAAAAAGTCTCACACATGTGGTATCCCCGTACTCAGGAGAAGCAGCAGAATGTATTTTGGGGTGTAATTCCACATATACCCACGGCATGTTTGAGCAATATATCATTTAGTGACAACTTTGTGCAAAAAAAAATTGTCTTTTTTCCGCAACTTGTGTCAACATATAAAATATTCCATGGACTCGACATGCCTCTCAGTATATAGCTTGGGGTGTCTACTTTCCAAAATGGGGTCATTTGGGGGGGTTTTGAACTGTTCTGGCATTTTATACACAACATTAGGAAGCTTACATCCACTCTTCTAACCACTTGAAGACAAAGCCCTTTTTGACACTTTTTGATTGCATGAAAACCTATTTTTTTTTGCAAGAAAATTATGTTGAACCCCCAAACATTATATATTTTTTTAAAGCAAAGGCCCTACAGATTAAAATGGTGGGTGTTGCATTTTTTTTTCTACACAGTATTTGCGCAGCGATTTTTCAAACGCATTTTTTGGGGAAAAATACACTTTTTTAAATTTTAATGCACTAAAACACACTATATTGCCCAAATGTTTGATGAAATAAAAAAGATGATCTTAGGCCGAGTACATAGATACCAAACACGACATGCTTTAAAATTTCGCACAAACGCGCATTGGCGACAAACTACATACATTTTTAAAAGCCTTTACAGGTTACCCCGTTAGATTTACAGAGGAGGTCTACTGCTAAAATTACTGCCCTCGATCTGACCTTCGCGGTGATACCTCACATGCATGGTGCAATTGCTGTTTACATATGACGCCAGACCGACGCTTGCGTTCGCCATTGGGCAAGAGCAGGGCAGGACAGGGGTGCTTTTTTTTTTTTTTTTTTTATTAATTTTGCTTTTTTATTTTATTTTTAAATTGTTACTTCCATATTTTTTTTTTATCATTTTTATTGTTATCTCAGGGAATGTAAATATCCCCTATGATAGCAATAGGTAGTGACAGGTACTCTTTTTTGAAAAAACTGGGGTCTTCTAGACCCTAGATCTTTCCTCTGCCCTCAAAGCATCTGACCACACCAAGATCGGTGTGATAAAATGCTTTCCCAATTTCCCAATGGCGCTTTTTATATCCGGGGGGGTCAGACATTCCCTCCCACTGCTTGTAAAAGCAGTCCAGAGGCTAATTAGCCACTAGGATTGCTTTTACATGAAAGCCGGCCGCTGGCTGAAAAGAATGATACCAAGATGATACCTAAACCCGCAGGCATCATTCTGGTATAAACATTCAAAGTCCAGCAACATACCAGTACGTTGCTGGTCCTTGTTGGACATGTATTGTAATCTTTTTTCTTCATGCAGCCAGTTGGCTGAACGAAAAAAGAGATTGATCGGTGGGTATGCCCACCATTAGAATACCGCCCTTCATCCACCCACTTCTAATGATGGGCATACATGCACCATTTATATATGCCGAAGCATGGGGGCATCCTCCCGCAAAAAAGTTATGCCGCACACATATGGTCGGACTTTTCCACGGGCAAGCCTCCGTCGGAATTTCGACCGTATGTACGCGGCATTAGGAGCAAAATCGCTCCTCCGCTCCTCCGCCCCTGCTGCCTCAATGCTTCGGCATATATGCTTTTTTTTTTTATCTGTGGTGGTGAAATCACCTCCTACAGCACTAGAGTCGCAGGGATCAGGTCTGTCTCTGCGAACGCTGCAGTTATGTGTGTTGTGTTTTGTAAGTGACAGTGATCGATCGATACTGCACTTGGGTGGCCTGGGCTGGACGAAGGGGCAAAACGCAGGTGCTAGCAGGTATCTGGGCTGATCCCGCTAACACTGCGTTTTTGGGAACCCTAAACTGCTGGGGACGCTAGTATAGATCTGATCAGATCAGATATTGATCTGATCAGATACTATACCACTAAGGGGGGTGTATGCTTCACGCGTGGGTGTTAGCGTTACTGGCACTAACCTGACGCTGCCTGGGGTGTGACGCAGGCCCTCTCTGACGCTAAAACCTAATTGATATCACCCGCCGGGCGATCAGGGGGTTAAACCTTTATTGGGTTATATACGGCGGGTGCCCTGATGCTATAAAAAGCAAACTAACTAACCAGCGTCACCCGTAAAACTTATATGGTGATAACTGGTGAAAGGGTTAACTAGGGGCAATCAGGGGGTTAAAACCTTTATTAGGTTATATATGGGGGTACCTGACGCTATAAAAACCTGCGGCGAACCTAAAAAAAATTACTGGCTACCGATCTGCATCACCGACAATAAGACAGCGATCAGAAAAACGATCGCTTAGTGACAGTGGTGATAGGGGGTGAAAGGGTTACCTGGGGGGCAATCAAGGGGGTTAAACCTTTATTAGGTACAATATGGGGGTACCTGACGCTATAAAAACCTGCGGCGAACATAAAAAAAATTACTACCGATCGGCATCACCGACAATAAAACAGCAATCAGAAAAACAATTGCTTAGTGACAGCGGTGCTAGGGGGTGAAAGGGTTACCTGGGGGGGCGATCAAGGGGGTTAAACCTTTATTAGGCAATATATGGGGGTACCTGACGCTATAAAAACCTGCGGCGAACCTAAAAAAAATTACTGGCTACCGATCCGCATCACCGACGCTAAGACGGCGATCAGAAAAATGATCGCTTAGTGACAGTGGTGATAGGGGGTGAAAGGGTTATCTGGGGGGCGATCAGGGGGTTAAACCTTTATTAGGGGGGGTTAGGGGGCTACACTGGACCTAAAACTAAACTTTGGTGACACTTTTACAGTCACAAATGTCACTGATTGCAGTGATCAGTAAATAAATGGTCACTGCAATCAGTGACACTGTGGCTGGGGGCTTGGGGGTGATCTGGGGGGTGGTCTGGGGGGGCCTGGGGGGCGATTTATGTACCTATGTGTCCTGGTGTCAGTGTAGTGTTTTGTGCACTAACCTGGCATCTTCTCCTGTACGGCGCTTGGTATATGTGAGCGCCGCAGGAGAGATGACATCACTTCCTCTGCCTGTGTAAACATTACACAGGCAGGGGAAGCTCTCTCATTCGCCGGGAGCGATCGAGAGGGGGTGGCCGGAATGGAACGGCCGTCCCCTCATGCCTGATCGCTCCCGATCAGTTAACCACCGCTCACTGTAAAGAAGGACCCCCCAACTATACAAAGGCAGTCACGTAGATATACGTGATTCTGCCTGTCGATGCCATTCTGCCGACGTATATTTACAGTGGGCGGCCGTTAAGTGGTTAAAATATAAGGAAAAAAAGCCATTTTGTGTCACTTTTTCAGTGCTTTGGAAGTGCTTCCCATTCATTTCAAAGGACAGGGGCATTCTTGAGGCACTTTTTCCCCCACCTTTTTTTGTGGGGAGTAAATTATTATTATACCCTCCTCAACACATATGTAAGGTTCCTGCATTCTAACATAAACCTACATTTTCTGATATTTCTTTGCATCAAGCTCCTGATGAGTGGACAGGGATCCACAAAATGCATAGAGCCCCACAGATGCCAAGATATGTTATTTAGAGATCGATCATGTACTTGTTTACGAAATACTACTATAATATGAATTGTGTTACTATATGCATTTTTTAATGTCAGCTTTCTTTATATATATCTGTATTACCGTATTTGCGGGCGTATAAGGCGACTGGGCGTATAAGTCGACCCCCTATTTTTCCAGTGAACACATTGGTTTTGGGCTATACTCGCCATATAAGACTACCCCCCCCCCCTTCTGAGGCAACAAACCATTTAAAAAAGAAAACATTAGAAACATTAAACACAAAGCAAGAATGCCAGCTATTCATCCGCCATGCTGTGATATGTCATATAGTAAATCAAACATTAATAACACAGACAGAGATCTCTTGAATGCCACACCTCTAGAAAGTAGAATTTTCACTAACCAAACCTATGCCACTTTTGGGTTACATTCTATGAGAATTGTCCACCAAAATGCATTTAATAAATGTATTAAAATTCACTAGTGATACAACCACCCCCCTGTCCTATGTCCCAGATTCACCTGTTCCTCTTGGGTGCCTGGGATCTCAAAGGCAAACAGCAGGATGTATAGTAGTGGGAGATCAGTGAATGGATTTACCCTGTGAAGTATGGTGAGCGATATATTCTTTTAATGAATACAAAGCCTGCATGGATTGGCAGAGGCTTCAGCATCATCAGCCAGTGCCTCTCTCTCTCTCTCTCAAAGCCAATCCGAGCAGGCTACTGTATGTAGCCTGCTCGGATTGGCATAGGTTGTTACTCCAATCTGAGCAGGCTCTGTATTCATTAATAGAAAACATCCCTCGCCAGGATTGGCTCAGCGGCGAATACTGTATGTGGCTGAAGCCACATACAGTATTACCGGACATCCAGCGGGCATCCAGGGGGCTGACATCCATCGGGCAGCATTCTATACCCGACATATAAGACGACCCCTGATTTTTGGGCATTTTTTTTAAGTGTAAAAGGTAGTCTTATACGCCAGAAAATATGGTATATCTGGATATTGATTCTATGTATTTGTGTCAATCATGGAATGTGTGCCAAATTGCCAATCATGGAATGTGCAATAAATTACTATTTTTGATTTTAAGTTCAGTAAGTAACCTGCCTCATTTAAAGTCCCATGATCACTATCCTATGTTTGTAAATACAATTAATTATGGAAGCACATTACTGTGTATGTCTCAAATCATGTCCTCTCTTATACGCTTTCAAAATGGGCACTTTTGATTTTTCCTGTTCGGCTCCCATAGACTTCAATGGGGTTCACCATTCAGGTTGGAACTTTTCTCCTGTTTTGCTGCGAACCGAACAGGGGGGTGTTGGGTCCATCTCTAGTCAGCATTGTAAAATAGTAAATTTAATTCCACTCTCACATACTCACACGAAAACAATTCCTTATGCACATAAAGACAACATAGAAACACGCAAGTGTAAAATAAACAATTAAACTTCTTCATTCTGAGAAGTTTGAAAAGACATGTTCTGTATGCATGCATTTAGTATTCCAGGACACTTGATTTTTTTCATCACCATTGTGCAACTTTTAAGTGGAAGTCCTGAGGAATTCCTAAGCAAAAAGGAAAAATTGGTTTTTAAATTCAACTGACATATGCCCATTTCTTTCTCGTACATCACGGGACACAGAGCGACATAGTCATTACTATGTGGGTTATATAGATACCTTCAGGTGCTGGCACTGGCAACTTCCAAAACCGGAAGTACCCTCCCCTATATAAGCCCCTCCCATCCGGGAGTACCTCAGTTTTTTGCCAGTGTCTAAGGTGTTGGCCAAGAAGTAACGTGTTTTTCACTGAGCTTGCGTACAGGTTCTTTTGGGCCTCAGTAAGCTATTCCGGATCCGACCAAAAAAGCTTCATAGCTAAACGGTCGGTACCCGGGCCTTGCAAGAGAAGAGCAAGGTTTTGCCTGTAATGCTTCTCTTAGGAGGGCTGGACCCTGGGATCCCGAGCTCTGGTCATACCCACGACCAAGATGTTTTCTGTGCAGGGTGCTATACAGGTCCAGGGGAGTGGAATCCTTGGGAACCCGGTCCCGGAAGGTTTAATTACAATGCCTGCCGTGATAGGTGAAGTTTGGGCTTCTGTGGACCAAACAGAGTCCTGCGGCGAGGAAAAGGTAAGTGGGGGCCCTCAGGAACTTGGTTCTATTGGGGGACCCCCAAGCCTAATTTGTCTTTCTGCCTGTTACCTAAGGTATTCCCGCTAATATTCTGTGCATGCCTGTTACTACTAAGAAAATGTAAAAATTTTTAATAGTAGGCAAGAAAAAAAAAAAAAAAATGGTAAGACCGCGGTACCTGTGTTAAACACTAGAGGCCGCTATGGTTCTTTTTTCTTGTAATGTGGATTTTTTTCTTCCAAAGTCAAATTCAGGCAGTTGGTAAGTTCTCTGCTGGGAAGCTGTCTCCTCTGCCCTGTTGCTGCGCTCATCCATCCCCGGGCCCTGCGGCAGGGACCCTGGCTCCCATCTAGCGCCTTATTTTTTTTTAAAAAGAGCGCCGAAGGCATCTATATATAGAGGCGATCTGGAAAAAGGGGCGGAGCTGGTGGATGACGCTCGGTGTGCGCCGCGGCGCTACTGCGCATGTGCGGGCGTCCAGCGTGTTTAAAGGCACAATCACAGCTGGCTATTGAAGTGCACAGACAGAGCTAGCAACAGTAAATAAGGCACACAGAGGCGGTTGATGCAGGCATCCCCTAGAAAGGCACTTTAGTAGACACCAACTGTTATATAGCAGCAATTGTGCTAGACTATTATCAGTAAAAGTGGTGTATTACGGCTGGAATACCTCAGCTTTGGGCTTAGGAATATGCCGTCCAGAAGCTCCGGAACTAAATCCTCCAGGAAGCGAAGGGGGTCTCCATCGGGCTCTGAGGATCTTGGGCATGCTTCTGCTGCACCAGTCTCCCCTGAAAATTCAGAGGTTAGTGACCGTAGAGACCCCGCAGGAGTACCTGGTACTGTGGCTGTCCTCAGTTCACCTGCTCCTGTGTATGTAACAGAGGAGGTTTTTTCCTCAGCTCTGGGAGGATTAGAAGAGAGATTGTCAACATTGATCGCTGCCTCCCTGTCACAGGGAAAGCACGCCCGATCTCCGTCTCCTCCTTCAGAGTACCTGTTAGCGGAGCAACAGTCCCATACAGGGATCGGCCTGCCTGAAGGGGATCAGGATGAGGTTGATTCTGTTATAGAGGAATCAACAGTGGAGGAACCTTTCTCAGCATCTCAAGCTGAAAGATTATGGGTTCAGTCTCTGACTAACATGGTCCGATCAGCATTTAAAATGCACCTTGCGGAACCATCAACCACTACTGTCTCCTCGCTGGGGTCGCTAAAAGCTCCCCAGACTGTCTGTTCCTTTCCACTTCACCCTTTACTGGAAGGGCTCATTTACCAGGATTGGGAACATCCTGATAAAATATTTACTCCCCCCAAGAGATTTCCGGTGGTCTATCCCATGGAGGATAAGTTCATCAAAAAATGGAGGGTCCCTACAGTGGACGCAGCCATCTCTTGTGTGAATAAATCACTGACATGTCCAGTGGATAATGTCCAAATGTTCAAGGACCCAATAGATAAAAAATTGGAGTCCTTATTAAAATCTGCTTTTTCTACAGCAAGCTTGGTGACACAACCAGCAGTGGCAGCTATTGGGGTCTGCCAAGCAGTGAAGGATCAGTTGAAACAGGTCTTAAGGGACTTGCCAGATCAGCAGGCCCTTGCCCTAGCTGATCTACCTAGAGCCTTATGCTTTGCGGTTGACGCCATAAAGGATTCAATCCATCAGGCCTCCCGCCTCCCGCTGTCTGTAGTACATATGCGCAGGCTTCTATGGCTCAAAAACTGGTCTGCTGAAGCTCCCTGTAAAAAATTGCTGGTTAGCTTCCCATTTCATGGTGAACGCTTATTCGGGGAAGACCTGGACAAATATATCCAGAAAATTTCCAGCGGTAAAAGTACACTCTTGCCGGTTAAAAACAGAGTTAGAGGTCCCTCTTTTAAGAGGCCTGCTTCTCCAGTCCCTGGGGCATCGGCTGTGAAACAGTTCCGACGGCCTCCTCGGTCAAATTCCGGGGGTAAAAATCAGAGACAATCGCAGGGTAATAAGAAACCCTGGGTCAGGAGAGGTACAAAACCTCCCCCAAAGTCAAATTCATGAAGGGTTGCCCCCACTCAATCGGGTGGGGGGAAGACTCCAGTTGTTCGCAGAGACCTGGCGGGACACGATCAGAGACAGATGGGTGCTCTCCGCAATAAGTCTGGGATACAGATTGGAGTTAAAAGACTCTCCTCCTTCCCATTTTATGAGGTCAAACGTGCCAAGGGATCCCCGGAAGAGAGAGTCCCTCCTGTTGGCACTAGAACAACTATTGCTCCAAGGAGTAATTATGGAGGTTCCCCTGGAAGAATGGGGGTTCGGGTTTTACTCAAACCTCTTTACAGTCCCGAAGCCAAACGGGGACGTGAGGCCCATATTAAATCTAAAAGGGCTAAACAAATTCCTGCATATCAGGACTTTCCGGATGGAGTCGATCCGATCGGTGGCCACTGCCCTACAAGGGGAGGAATGGTTAGCCTCGATCGACATCAAAGATGCTTATTTGCACATTCCCATCTTTCCAGTCCACCAAAAATTTCTACGCTTTGCAGTAGAAGGGTGCCATTTTCAGTTCAGAGCCTTACCCTTCGGTCTGGCCACAGCACCACGAGTGTTCACAAAAATTCTGGCCCCATTATTGGCCAATCTAAGAACACAAGGTGTAACGATAATGGCATATCTAGACGACTTGTTGCTGATAGACCACTCAGTGAAAAAACTAGAAGTGGTCGTTCACAAGACAATCAAGTATCTGGAGTCTCACGGTTGGATTATCAACCGAGACAAGTCAGCCCTAAAACCAGTCAAAAGTCTGGAATACTTGGGGCTAAGGCTGGATTCAGGCCAGAGAAAAATATTCTTGCCTCGAGAAAAGGTGTTGTCTTTGAGAGATTTGATCCACCTAGTGGGTACAAAAAGACAGCCGTCCATACGCCTGTGCATGAGGCTGCTGGGAAAAATGGTGGCATCATTCGAAGCAGTACCCTACGGTCAATTCCATTCAAGGAATTTGCAAAGGGCCATACTGTCAGCCTGGAACAAGAAAGTTCAGGCCCTAGACTTACCAATGTCCTTGTCCCCTTCCGTTCGCAAGAGCCTCCGTTGGTGGTTGGTTCTCCAGAATCTGGAAAAAGGGAAATCCTTCAGTCCGATTTCTTGGAAGGTGGTCACTACAGATGCCAGCCTTATAGGCTGGGGAGCAGTACTGGAGCAATGGTCTCTCCAGGGCAGATGGTCAGATGCAGAAAAGGCCCTGCCCATCAATCTCTTAGAGATACGAGCAGCCCGGTATGCCCTAGTAGCATGGACATCCAAACTCCAAGGGTCCCCTGTCAGAATTCAATCAGACAATGCCACAGCAGTGGCATATATCAATCATCAGGGTGGCACCAGGAGTCGTGCAGCCCAGAGGGAAGTAAATTACATCCTGAAATGGGCAGAAGAATATGTCCCAGCCATATCCGCGGTATTCATTCCAGGAGTGGAGAATTGGAAGGCGGACTTTCTAAGTCGCCAGCAATTATGCCCAGGGGAATGGTCCCTTCACCCCGAGGTTTTCTGGACAATATGTCAGCGGTGGGGAACACCGGATGTAGATCTTCTAGCATCCAGATTCAACGCAAAGGTGGACAGGTTTGTCTCTCGGACAAGGGATCCCCTAGCTTGCGGCTCGGATGCCCTAGTGTTCCCTTGGGATCAGTTCAAGCTGATATATGCATTTCCACCGCCACAATTGTTACCTCGATTACTCCGCAGAATCAGGGTAGAAAAGAAACCAGTGATTCTGGTGGCTCCAGCGTGGCCCCGAAGAGCATGGTATGCGGAGATTGTAAAAATGTCAGTGGGGAGTCCTTGGACTCTCCCACATCGTCCGGACCTGCTTTCGCAAGGACCGATATACCACCCTTCCTTACCAGCCCTAGGTTTGACGGCCTGGCTATTGAAGCCCACATTCTAAAAAAGAGAGGTCTCTCTAATCCTGTGGTAGCTACCATGATCAATGCCAGGAAGCCGGTATCCAGGCAGATCTACTATAGAATCTGGAAGGCGTACATCGCGTGGTGTGAGGCCAAGAAATGGCATCCACGTAAGTACGTAATAGGTAGGATTCTGGACTTCCTACAGTGGGCTGTAGATAGGAAGCTTGCCTTGAGTACTATCAAGGGTCAGATTTCGGCCTTGTCAATATTTTTTCAAAGGCCCTTGGCTTTGCATTCACTAGTCAAAGCTTTTATACAAGGAGTGATGCGTATTAGCCCTCCGGTTAATATTCCCATATGTCCATGGGACTTAAACCTGGTTCTGTCGGTTCTACAGAAGCAACCATTTGAACCATTACAGCACATTTCCTTGGTTCTTCTCACCAGGAAATTGATTTTTCTAGTAGCCATTTGTTCGGCTAAAAGAGTGTCGGAATTAGCCGCTATGTCCTGTAAAGAGCCATATCTGGTTATCCATAAGGACAGAGTAATGTTACGTCCTCATCCAGCCTTTCTTCCTAAGGTGGTATCGAGGTTTCATTTGAACCAAGATGTGGTTCTTCCTTCCTTTTTCCCCAAACCTAGTTCGGTAGAGGAAAAGTTATTGCATTCTTTGAATGTAGTAAGAGCAGTTAAAGCTTATCTAAAAGCCACTGCTCAGATTCGTAAAACGGATACTTTGTTTATTCTGCCGGAAGGCCCCAGAAGGGGTCAGGCAGTGTCAAAATCTACTTTAGCCAAGTGGATTTGACAGGTCATAATGCAAGCCTATGGCTTGAGAAGGAGACCGCCTCCGTTCAAAGTTAGGGCGCACTCCACGAGAGCAGTTGGAACTTCATGGGCAGTGCATCACCAGGTCTCCCTGGCTCAGATCTGTAAGGCCGCAACATGGTCTTCAGTACACACGTTTACTAGGTTCTACCAGGTGGACGTTAGAAGTCAGGAGGATGTCGCCTTTGGGCGCAGTGTGTTGCAGGCCGCAAAAGATCCTCATGTCTGATAGCGCTCAGCTTATGTATGGTGTATCCCCCCCTCATTGGGCATTGCTTTGGGACGTCCCACATAGTAATGACTATGTCGCTCTGTGTCCCGTGATGTACGAGAAAGAAAATAGGATTTTTATAACAGCTTACCTGTAAAATCCTTTTCTTGGAGTACATCACGGGACACAGAGCTCCCACCCCTCTTTTGGGGACACTTATTGCTTTGCTACAAAACTGAGGTACTCCCGGATGGGAGGGGCTTATATAGGGGAGGGTACTTCCGGTTTTGGAAGTTGCCAGTGCCAGCACCTGAAGGTATCTATATAACCCACATAGTAATGACTATGTCGCTCTGTGTCCCGTGATGTATTCCAAGAAAAGCATTTTACAGGTAAGCTGTTATAAAAATCCTATTTTTTGCTTGCTAAGTTCTTCCTACTTTTTCCCTGCTGTGTCTTCTTTGGTGCAGAATACATTTCCTCCACTTTGCATGTGAAAAAGTTTAACTTTGGAAATGCCGATGCCAGAATTATCTACACATTGAAAACCTATTCATCTCTTAACATATGGTTGCATACATTGCACTAATTTGTTTTATTAAAAATCTGATTTGGATACTAAATGCCTTGTATAAATGTTACAGTTGCACTGACAAATATAGAATAGACACCATCTGGTAGACATCATCAACTTTATAGGGAGATCAGACAGGTGCAATGAACAAAAGGGTATATGAAAAAGATGTTGGCACAGATCACGTCTAATGATTCTCTTAATGATTCCTCACTTCTACTCTTTCACTATTTAAATGTTTAATGAAAGATGTTTTTTCCGTATCTTGCAGTCTGTTTGGAAAGTCATTCTCTGCAGTTAAATAGAAAGTCAATTGTTATACAGTAAAACCTTGGTTTGAGAGTAACTTGGTTTGAGAGCGTTTCGCAAGACAAGCAATATTTTTAAATATACATGTGATGTTTTGATTTACAAGTAGCGTCACGTCCAAAATGAGTATAAAAGAGAAGAGAGGCATCTCTAAGTATAGCAATATGGTTGCATTTAAAGAAGGTACAACATTTAGAAACTCACATGGTTGATGATTAAAACATGCACATCTAAGTATGCAGACATCTGGGGTAAAACTGTCCACATAGACCATCCTCCTCACCACCATTGACGTTGTTCCTTCCACGCTGCGCTCCACAAGCTCTTCAAGTCTCGCTTTCAGATCGCTCTACTGCAGGGTAGTCTTCCCGGTCATGATTGCAGACTGACAGCGGTGAGAGATGGTGGTGCAGGGGATGGTCCATGTGGACAGCTTTACCGTGGATGCCAGCATACTTAGAAGTTCCTCTTTTAATAATCAACCATGTGAGTTGCTAAATGTTGTACCTTCATTAAATGGAACCATATTGCTACACTTAGAGGCACCTCTCTTCTCTTTCATACTCTGTAGGTCCTGCTGGATTTTGCTTCTAATCCCCTCGTGGAGGCTTCTATTTGTGGATGGACATTTTATGGTTACACAAGCTATCACATTGCTATAATCTTTTTATATGGACTATAAACTGAAGGACTTATGAATAAATGGTTGTGTCATCTGAGTTTCCATTATTTATTATGGGGAAATTCGCTTTAATATAAAAGTGCTTTGGATGACAAGCATGCTTCTGGAAGGAATCATGCTCACAATCCAGGGTTTTACTGTAGGTGGAAGGTGATTTCTTCAGTATATCCCCATTTTTACTAGCATTTGCAGTTCCTGATTATATTTGTTTACTTGCTCTGTGCTATTTATATAGCATGGGTTTTAATGCAACATTGAATATTACAGCAGCAAAAAATGAATGACTGTGACCCACCTCCATCCCGAAATATAGACATAGGAACAAGAAAATGGTCATGGGACTTTTAGGCTCGGTTCACACCTATGCGAATTGAATGCGTGTTTCCCCCCATCCAATTCGCATAGCAGGAGAATGTGACTGGCTCTCTATGGAGCCGGTTCACATATCTCCGCAGCGGGTCCAGTGCGGTGTGCAGGAAAAACGTGTGCTTTTCTGGTGCGTTTCAGGTTCGAATTCAGCCCAAAATTCGTGCTGAAATCAGACATCATACAGTGAACGAGCACGCACCGGACCCCTGCTGTGCGACAGATGCGGCGACAGTGTGAACCGAGCCTAAATGAGGTGGGTCACAAGGTAAAGTAAACTATTTATAGTAGTTACCAAAAATGTAAAAATACATTACAAAAAATATATATAACAATAATCATATAGCCATCTGCAATAAAATAGTCATAAAAGAGTACATATATGGTAAAACCTTACATACATAATAATATTCATGAAATTTCATATTAAGGTACATGATAATATATAATGGAACAGATTATGTTGCATCTATAAAACTCAATGTGTTTCGTGGATTGTATTAATGTCCACTCATCAGGAGTTTGATGCGGTAAAATATCTGTGCATAAATGGAAATAGTAATCTTATTATGGTCTGTATGAAAAAAAAAAAACGTAATCAATAGTTCTCCACAAATAAATGGGAGAATATCAATGATGGATAACTTTACTACTCACATGCCACCTCAAAGAAAGGGCTCAGCATCTGGGAGGAGAAATGGAGGCGCCGAGACAGACGCCAATCCCGGGGTTGAGGCGGGAAAGAACCGCCCCAAAAACAAGCCGAGGGGAAACAGCCAGGACTTCAAGTGTGATACGTGGAGTGTGTAGACACATGTGAACCAAACAATTCTGAAATAAATGTATATAATTGTAAAAATGTGTTCAAATATGTAGCATAACACATGTTTATGTGGTTCTCAAATAATGTGTTCAATAGGTCCAAAGGAGACATCAAATTAATAAAGTGAGGGGATCATGTGAAATTTACATAAATGTGACCAATGTATAAAAAATGAATAATGAAAGATAAAAAAAAAATTATATTGAGGAGAAAAAAAAAATGAGTGAAGGAAATGTATGAGTAAATAACCACCCAACAATGAAATACCTGTGTGCCACAACAGGTTCTGAGTGTGGGCCCTGAAAGCCAGCATAGAGGCGGTGTGCAAAGCGAAGTTCTGGCTGGTCTATTTTTAACTGACATGCTAAAGATAACTAGGCAATATACAGTATTACATATTATTCAAATTACTTATATCATTCATATTATTATTACTGGTATTACTATAAACTAGCCTGTCCATTAATTCTAAAAAATATGTAATATAAAAAGACTATCAATGTATTAAAACAAACAGTACACTACAGTTGACGTAGTCAATAGACATGTATAGCAGGAGTGATTAAATAATGGCTGTAAGCCAATGTGCCATATCAGCATGTCAGAGATGTGCCTTTATGTCTTAATCCCTACTGTACACATCAAGGTCACTAAATTTTCTTTGACTGATGCTCTGTATGGAATTTAAATTGTTTAGACAGCTAAATATGTTTAAATGCACAGGTGCTCTCTATGCCATTTTAATCACATGGAGTGAGTACAGAGTGAAGTTATTTATTGGATTTATTGGGAGACATGTTACGCCATGTATTTTTTTCCCAAGGTACTGTACTGATCTTCCCTAGAAAAGAACAAGTGGACCTAGGTAATCAGAACCCATTATATTAATTTTGGCTTAGTTAATTGAAAGCAATGCTAGGGGACAAAACATTAGAAAGGTAATGAGAAACATCAGTTCAGGTGGTTGGGCCTCTGAAGCCCTTGGCTTATCAGGTAAATTCAACTTTATCAATTATGTTTTTTCTAAATATCACATAACTAAATGGATTAGAACCAGTTCTGACCAATGGTGGTTTAAAGCTGTTATAGGTGCTCAAGACATGGGCATCAACAATAGGAATATGATTTGTGCCTCATCACTAAACAAAATAAAATGCAGTATAATACCAGTCCTTTGTTAATAATAAAAAAAATACTTCCCCTTGCAATGAAGGATAAAGACATTTACCTATGTTTACCCTTTCAATGACTTACTCCAACATATTTTATTAGGACCATACTTTGTCCAATGAGAGGTCTAAAAACTTTAGAGTAGTAAGTCTTGAACCAGCTAGGTGGAATCTGATATAATCCATAAAAAACATTAGCAATGCCCAAGCAATGCAATGCCTGCTGCTTCAAATTTAAAAGATTTACCAAGACTTACATGCCAAGTGACTGCCATGGATGTATACAGAACAACAAAACTGGTCTGAATTTGGCGGTCAAAAAATGATTTACAAATATTATTCATATCTACTTACTTTCTATAATAAGTATATAAAGGGTAGGTATTATTGTTTCAAGCTGTATTTACTAAGTTGTCTTTGAATTGTCTTGGAATCTAAGAATGGAGTTCAAGAGTGTACAGTCTAATAGCTATGTGCATAAACCTTAGAAATGCTTTAGCTGATATAACAATTCTCAGTATTAACCCCTTCACACCTAATGCCTTGTACACACGACCAGTTTTCCCATCAGGAAAAAAAGTGATGGTTTTCCCGACGGGATTCCTGTCAAGCCTGCCTTGCATACACACAGTCACACAAAAGTACAGTAAACTTTTGACTGCCAAGAACGCAGTGACGTAATAGACTACAACGAGCCGAGAAAATTACGTTCTATGCTTCCCCTTGGGAAAGCATACACACAACGGTTTTCACGACGGGAAAAAGACAGCCGGGAATCCTGGTAGCTTTCTCGTTTGGAAAACTGCCATGGAGCATACACACGGCCTTTTTTCCTGGTGAAAAGCTGTCATGGCAGTTTTCCTGTCGGGAAAAATGGTCGTGTGTATGAAGCATGAAGTAAGACAAAACTAAATGCCTGAGCACAATTTTGCAACTTTGACATTAGTAAAACTGTACATATCATCTCAATTACATTGTGCATCTAGGTGGATTATGCCTTGTTTTCTCAGTACAAATTGGGTTTTCATTCGGTAGTAAATGGTAATGGATATCTCCTGAATTTTTTTATTGTCAAATGAAAACTGGCCCAAAATAGTAAAAAAATTATATATTTTTTAAATTTAGCTGTATATTTCTCGCTACTACCATAACCTTCCACCAAAGAACAACCCAAATTAAATTATCCTGCTCCTGACAATCGCAGCGATACCACATACTGTATGTGTATGTTAGCTGTTGCATATACTCGTACAAGCCAAAAACAATAGTGGCCATTTTGCTTTTTTTTTATCCTATCTAAAACACACTGACACTGATACTAATTTACAAAAAAATTCTGTCCAAAAAAATACTGACCCTGACCTCTGACCCTGACCTTGACCCTGACATTTACCTAAACACTAATCCTGGCACTGACCTAGATCAAACCTTGATCTGGGTATTTTTTTATTTTATTTTATTATTATTGTAGCAAGGTGTTACTTTTGCACATAGCTTATGGACTACAGTTTGTGCCTATAATAACTTAACTCTTTCATTGTCTGTTTATATCATACGGCTGCAATTTGTTTGCAATTCGTTTGGTGCAGCTATGATAAGAACAATGCATGACGGACCTTGTAGTGCGGAGAGACAGAGACTCTATTGCTATGGGTCAGAAATAGACTACAAGGCCCACAACACCACTGTGCTGCGGAGGAGCATGGCGCCACGCACAGTCTGCTGGGAGGACCTATTTAAGACAAGGCGGGGCTTGTGTTCATTCTCTTAGGACGCCATCTTGAAAGAGGCAAGAGGCCTGCAGCGAGGGCACTTAGGCCGGAGAAGCCTTGGCCTAGAGTGACGGAGGCCGGATTGCCTGTTGGAGGGATCCCTGCTACAGCCTTGCTGATCGGACCAGTGAGAGGGACGGCTCCCCACTCCTGAGCATCCAGAGTCACCTATCGACCAACGCCTTGTGAGCGGCTAAGCGGAGGACCAGGGACCACGACTCGTCCGGAGGCTGTGAACCAAGAGGGCCCAGTCGGGGGATACCAGCGAGGCGAGGCCTCATGTGGTGAGAGGGCACTTGCCCACCAACATAACTAACTGTGTCGCAGGAAGGTGACTTCCATACTTTTACTTACGTTTGCTGGTAACTGCAGTGCTGCAAGCAGAGACACGCTACATTCAGGATTGAGTTAGCGCTTTGGGAAGGTTCAGCATTTCACTTGCTCTTTTCACCACACGTTAATGGTTTAATCCCTCTTCACCCTTTCTTTGGATTACAAATACTCAAGTGCACCAACAAGAGCTAGCGAAGATTACTGGAGACTTTTAGGATCAATCATCAGTTCAGCTCACTGACTAGGTTGATACAGCGGGACACGTACCAGTAAAGCTGCCCACCAGAGGGAGCCAGATAGCTTGTTGAACTTGCACATGTAAATCAACTGTTACATTTATTTTACTGTCATTGTGCTGTTTAGTGATCTGGGTTGCACTTGGTGGAGAAGTACCCCACTGTAGGTATCATAGCAGTGGGAGATTCCTCCACCGTGCTCTTCTTCAGGTCTGACTCTAAGTTGGGTAAATTTGGGTCTCTTAGTTTTTGAGTGAAACCCTGAAACTGTTGTGTGCCTGTGGACTCTCATAGGGATCTGTTTGAGTCAAATGTCACATGTGTAATCTCTATTTCTTTACCAAGTAAACATATTCCTTTTTGGTTGAACTACAACTTGTGTGGGACTATTATTGTCCAGTTGTGCCAAGGGAGATTCGAGCCAGATTACAGGGGTTGATAGGCAGAGTACAGGCCCAATACTTAAACCAGCAGCTCCTACGGGGGTGTGCTACACTATTATTATTATTTTTTTACACACACTATTTTTTCTATGCAAGGAGAGAGAGAGAAATATGATGTATCATTCTCCTCCATTCACATAGAAAGAAGAAAACACGTTGTGGGCTTCACAGTGACTGATCACTGTGATAGCCAATCAGAGGCTATCACAGCGATCAGGTGACCCTGAATCATTAGTACGGGGCTTGGGTCTCACGGTGAGACCCTGGTCTCTGTGCTGGGAGCACGTCGTGGGGTGCGCTCCCAGCACAAAGGGAAATAGGCATATATGTGGCACCACGGAAAAAGGCCCAGTCCAGTGAGTCTGCATATTTGTGTTACGTCAGCGTAATATTAACAGCATTTTTAATGCACATGCTACAAACACAAAGTAGTGTACATGAGTCATTGTAAAAGGTTTTGTCAGACTCAGCTAGGAATAAAAAAGAGAATAGATATTGCTATCCTTATGAAATTTTATGAGATAACTTGCAATGCACCGACTATGTAAACCATGTTTTCCCTATTTGTATGCTCAACAGTACAGTAGACATTTCAAAGCTGTGTAAGGTTCATTCAGATGTAATGTAACATAAGGTGTCTGTCGATCATATCACTGGCAGTTGATCTCTTTCCACTTTTAACACATGTTAATCTGTAATTACAGTATATCATGAACACAATGGAAGTGCACGCTATTTCTTACACCATTGGTGGATTAAAAACTGCCTGTGCGTAGACTATTACATCACAAATGCAAAATTTTTAACTTTAAATTGATCTCAAAGTTTCAAAAGATTGTATCTATGGAAGCTTTGCCCACTTTAAGCAGGCAGATAGCAAAGGACTAATTACCAGTATTGTCTGTGGTCTCCCTGTAGCCAATCTTTCGATATTATTGACTTACAATACCTTCTTCTGCACTGTATCTCCATGTGGAGGTCATCTTGGTAGAGGTAGGGCTTTGCTTTCTCATATAAAAGCTGCCCACCCTGATGATTGGTGTACTGATGACTAATAAAGGAATAAGCAAGAAGCAGCAGAATAGTTGCACAAAACACAGATTCACAGAATGAATAAAGCAAAAGCAGGGAGATCCTTGCATTACATGTTCTTAAGTACATCTTTTTCTCCATAAAGGAAAACAGTGAGCAGCACCGTCGTGATATTACCAATGATGAGCTGCTGATGCAGTCTGAACCCTGATTAACTTGAATTTCAGCTGTTTGGCATCTGCCATTTACCCTGTTGTCAGTGAAGCTCCTAATATTCGTTCAAAAAGGGTTATTCCCTTGGATTAGATCAACTTTAATGCCGCGTACACACGACCGTTTTTCATGACGAGAAAACTGCCATTTTTTAGATTGGTCGTGAAAACCGGTCGTGTGCATGCTCCCGCAAAAAAATTAGAACCTGCTCTATTTTTTCTCGTCGTTTTTCCCGTCGTTCTTTTTCTCGTCACGAAAAACGCTTGTGTGTATGCTTTTCCGAGGGGAAAAAAAACGTGCATGCTCAGAATCAAGTATGAGACGGGAGCGCTCGTTCTGGTAAAACTAGCGTTTGTAATGGAGATAGCACATTCGTCACGCTGTAACGGACTGAAAAGCACGAGGCTGAAAAGCGCGAATTGTCTCTCACCAAACTTTACTAACACGAGATCAGCAAAAGCAGCCCAAAGGGTGGCGCCATTCGATTGGAACTTCCCCTTTATAGTGCTGTCGTACGTGTTGTCGTACGTTTTGTAGGTCACCGCACTTTACTCAAGCGTTTTTTCCCCTGAACGTGTGTATGCAAGGCAGGCTTGAGAGGAATCACGACAAATCACGTCGAGAAAAACAATATTTTTTTGCATGACAGGAAAACGGTCGTGTGTACGCGGCATAATGTTGATCTTCCCAGTTTAATATGTGTTTTATTGACACTGAACCAGGGAACAGGGGCAATTTAAAGGAAGGTAAGTGCTTAGATTGCACAAGTACTTTGAAAATTTGCCGTTGCTGTTTCAAGCTAGGAAAAAGTATAAGGACACTGACTGATTAAATCTGTCAAGCACCTTTTTCTGAGATAACAGGCTCAACTGGAGGGTATTTGTTCTTCCCTCCTGTTTTTTGGCACAGACATCTCCCATCGGACCCCTTGGAGGGGTTTAGGGATTATTTGGAACTATAATCATTATTAAAGGTGATATTGTATTTAAAAAGGTCCTACAGAAGCTCCAGAAGAAGCCACATTTGTGGTGAAACATGTAGAGGCAACCATTCTTTTGTATTGTGACCACAGGGCTGTTTCTGGACAATAATTTTTAGTAATTTTATATTATCATATTATCTATGTAATAAAATTTTCTATTTTTTGATAATTTGATGTTGATCAATTCTTCTGCACCTTAAAACTCAATTTTTCTGCTCTTTGGGTATTTCTTGGTATATATATTTGAGAGGTGGTGCGTTTATTAATATCATCAAGTTTCAATACTACTATAATTTTTTGTTTGTGTTTTTTTGCATGGGGTTCCCCCTTTAAATCCACGCCAGGTCTGAAGTATGGCTTTTAAGAGAAATCTCATGCAAAAAACATGAAAAAAAAACATGAAGTCTCCCTAACATCCATACCAGGCTTTGATCCCAGCATGCAGCCTGGCAAGCCAGGAAAGGGGAGGAATGAGCTTGAATCCCCTCTCATGAACTGTACTAGGCCACGTGCCCTCAAAATGGGAGGGTATCCTACTAGGGAGCTCCTTTTCTACCAAGGAAATTGTACCCTTGTTAATGAGAACAAGGACCTCTTAACCACAATAAATATGCGAAAAGTGTGGTGTGCATTTGTATTCAGCACCCCCTAAATCAATACTTTGTAGCACCACCTTTTGCTGCAATTACAGCTGCAAGTCTTTTTGGGTACGTCTCTACCAGCTTTGCACATCTAGAGTGTGACATTTTTGCCCATTCTTCTTTGAAAAATAGCTCAAGCTCTGTCAGATTGGATGGAGAGCGTCTGTGAACAGCAATTTTCAAGTCTTGCCACAGATTCTCAATTGGATTTAGGTCTGGACTTTTACTGGGCCATCCTAACACATGAATATGCTTTGATCTAAACCATTCCATTGTAGCTCTGTCTGTATGTTTAGGGTCATTGCCCTGCTGGAAGGTGAACCTCTGTCTCAGTCTAAAGTCTTTTGCAGACTTTAAGGGTCCTTTCACACGGGCGGATCCCGTGATGATCCGCCCCGCGAACATCCGCTTGCTCAGCGAGGATCGCTCTGTTGATCCCCGCTGAGCCGGCGGATGACAGGGCGGTCCCTGTACAATGTGCAGGGACCGACCCGTCAGATCTCCGCTCTCCCCTATGGGGGGATCAGATGAAAATGTACCGCCTGTCAGTGTTCATCCGATCCGCTCTGCAGAGGGATGGAAAAATAGGATTTTTCTCCGTCTGCAGAATTGGACCATAGCGGGGACGGATGATATCGGGTGTCAGCGGATGTTCATCCGCTGACACCCGCTATCCCATAGGGATGCATGTATGTTCGTATTTCATCTGAAAACGGATGGATGAAATACAGACATGCTGTCCGCACGTGTGAAAGGGGCCTAACAGGTTTTCTTCTAAGATTGTCCTGTATTTGGCTCCATCCATCTTCCCATCAAATCTGACCAGCTTCCCTGTCCCTGCTGAAGAAAAGCATCCCCACAGCATTATGCTGTCACCACCATGTTTCATGGGGTGTTCAGGGTGATGTGCAGTGTTCGTTTTCCGCCACACATAGCGTTTTTGCTTTTAGGCCAAAAAGTTCAATTTTGGTCTCATCTGATCAGAGCACCTTATTCCACATGTTTGTTGTGTCCCTCACATGGCTTTTCTTATATGGCTTTCTTTCAACCATGGCTTTCTTCTTGCCGCTCTTTCATAAAGGCCAGATTTGTGGAGTGCACGACTAATAGTTGTGCTGTGGACAGATTCTCCCCCCTGAGCTGTGGATCTCTGCAGCTCCTCCAGAGTTACCATGGGCCTCTTGGCTGCTTCTCTGATTAATGCTCTTCTTGCCTGGCCTGTCTCTCAGTTTAGGTGGACGGCCATGTCTTGGTAGGTTTGCAGTTGGGCCATACTCTTTCACATTTCAGATGATGGATTCAACAGTGCTCCGTGAGATATTCAAAGCTTGGGATATTTTTTCCACTAGATTTTAGTTAGGGGTATTGGATTAAAGAGGATGAATACAAATGCACGCCACACTTTTCAGATATTTATTTGTAAAAAAAATTGAAAACCATTTATAAATGTTCCTTCCACTTCACAATTATGTGCCACTTTGTGTTGTTCTATCACATAAAATCACAATAAAATGCATTTACATTTTTGGTTGTAACATGACAAAATGTGGAACATTTCAAGGGGTATGAATACTTTTTAAGGCACTGTATGTTGTCCCTATTTGGTCAATGATGTCACTTTGGTGACCTCGCACTATAGTTTACATTCCACAGCAGGAAATGGGAGCTGCCATTCATCCAGAGTGGATTTTGTCGGTGGGCGGGTTTTTTCTTTCAGCGAGTCAGCGGACATCGTTCAATGTGATGGCTGTGGATCTGCATCAGTGGGGGGACGTGATTGACAAGTGATTTGTATAATGGGGATTTTTGGGGGGTTATTTTATAATAAAGGAGTTGTCAAAAAATGTGTGTCACTATTTGCACATCGAGAAAGGCATGAGGAGGCTAGATTTTTAAAGGTAGTTTACAGATAATGAAAAGTATCCCTCCCACAGACCTCCACAACCACTGAGCCAGGTTGTTGGGAAGAGGCCCTTGTCTTCATCAACATGGGGACCCTTCCCATGTTCAAGGCATGTGGCCTAGTATAGCTCAAGGGAGGGAGCCACACACTCATCTTTCCCTTTCCTGGCCAGCCAGGCTGCATATGAGTCTGGATTCTTTTCAAACAGAACAAAGCAACTGGAGCTGTCATTTAGAAGCATTTTGAATAGCAATTTTCCTTAGTAAACATCAATTTTGCTGTATTATTATACAGGATTTATATAGCGCCAACATTTTGTGCAGCGCTTTACAATATAAAGGGAGACAATACACAAAAAGTACAAGGGTAAGGGTTAGAGGGGCCTTGCTCTTGCAAGCTTACAGTCTAAGAGGGAGGGGCTGGTGAAACAAAAGGAAGTAACTGTGAGGGGTGAACTGATGAGGGAAGTAGAAGATTTGGCTGTTAGCTGGAGGCAGGATAGGCCTCCCTGAAGAGATGAGTTTTCAGGACAGAGTAGGAGATAACCAGACAGGCTGGTGTAGTGAGTTCCAGAGAATGGGAGAGGCTCTGGAGAAGTCCCGGAGACAAGCATGGGTTGAGGAAACAAGGGAGCTAAAGAGCAGAAAGTCTTGGGAGGAGTGGAGAGGACGGTTTGGGTGATATTTGGAGATAAGATTGGTGATGTAGCTCGGGTCAGAATTGTGAATAGCTTTGTATGTTATTGTTAGTGTTTTAATCGCAATGGGAAGCCAGTGGAGGGATTGGCAGCGAGGAGTGGCGGACACTGAACGGTTGGATGGGTGGATGAGTCTGGCAGCGGCATTCATGATAGGCTGAAGAGGGGATAGCTTGTGGAGAGGTAGGCCAATGAGGAGGGAAATTCAATAGTCAAGGCGAGGAAAAAAGTTGCTTAGTGGTGTCATTGGTTAGAAAGGGCCATATTTTCGAGATGTTTCGGAGGTCAAGTCTGTATAATTTGGACAGTGATTGGATTTGGGGCTGAAAGGACAGGTCAGAGTCTAGGATTACACCTAGTACCCTGGCATAAGGGGAGGGACTGATGGTTGTATTATTGATCTTGATGGAAAAATCGGGGTGGGGGGCACGGGCTGGAGGAAAAGTTATGAGCTCAGTTTTGGAAAGATTGAGTTTGAGGAAGTGGTGTGACATCCATGCTGAATTGTCAGTTAGTAAGTTAGTAATGTGAGAGGAGACTGAAGGAGTGAGGTGAGGAGTAGAGAGATGGATTTGTGTGTCGTCAGCATAGAGGTGGTACTGGAAGCCATGGGAGTTTATTAACAGACCAAGGAAGGAGGTGTAAATGGAGAAGAGAAGGGGTCCCACAGAACCTTGAGGTACCCCTACAAAAAAAGGAAGTGGAGAGGTGGAAACAGAGTTATAGGTCACACTGAAGGAGTGCTGTGATAGGTAGGAAGAGAACCAGGAGAGAGCAAAGTGGAGTTTTTTGAGAAGGAGGGGATGGTCAACAGTATCAAAGGCTGCAGAGAGGTCGAGTAGTATGAATATGGAATAGTGGCCATTGGTTTTAGCAGTTAGTAGGTCAATAGTGAGTTTCAGTAGGTTGTGTACATCGTACAGATGTGCCAGTTCACATGAAGGCTAAGAGCATTCCCATGTATGTTATTTTAAAGCATTTTGTATCTTTATTGTTACTCTTTAGGCATTATTAAAATCACTGCTCCCTGGATTTTTTTTTTGTTTTTAAGAATTTGTTTTTGCATTTGAATATATTACCTAGGTCAATGCCCAGCCCCTAATGCCATGCTCATTCACATTCAGCTCTCATTGACACGGTGTCTGGGTTCAGCAACCAAACTTTCAATAACTCACCCTAAATCTGAACCCCTGACACTCAAATCATCACTAGATCACCAAACCTCTAAATCATGGAAAACAAGCAGTGAGAGCCACAGTACATTTTATGATATCACAATGTAGATAAATACTGATATGTGGCTGAAGAGACAGAAGTGCCTAGGCACAGGAAGTGCACTTTCAAGAGAAATAATTAAAAAAAAAAGATACATCTTGTAAATCAAAGAATCAGAAAATCCTTTTTGTCTTTCTCTTTGTTATGGTTTCCAACTTCATGATCATCATTATCACTATTATCATAACTACTATCATCATCAGCATCATCATTAGCATTATTTTCACACCACCATCATCATCGTTATCATCATCATCGTCACTACCACTATCTTTACTATCATCACTGGAAAGTGAAATGTTGACGTATAGAATCCACCTTATCAATTTAAATAGATAATTGACATATTGCTGACGCTGACACAAAATTGCTATAATAATTTCTTCAAATGTTTCTTTGCACGGCATTATTATTTGTATTTCTTTCCATGGTGGAAGGCATACAGTATACAGTCCTTAGTCCCTAATCTAGATGAGTGCTTTACCTGTGCAAATTAGTTTGAACATCTATGACAACACCATCAGTGACACTTTAAAATTACATTAATTGTTCTATTCTTCAAAAAAACATTTCTAACAGCTCTATTTAGGTTTACAGACATTTCCCAAGCTTTATATATTGAATCTGTACATCAATACAAAGAGAGAATACAACAAAATGGAATATAAATCTAAAACATTAAAACAAGGCTAGCCAGCAAGTTGTGACAATTAGTGGCTTATCTTTTCACCAGTTTTGAGATTGGCAAGAAAGTATTCACATTCAGGTATACCATGGTGCAGGGCATGGTGCTTTCACAATATGGAATAACAATAACCATATTTTGTCATGGATTAGTTTTTAATAATGATACTAATAGCTGACAAGAGGTAGGATAAAAAAGGGCTAAAAAAAGTATCTGTTTTTGTTTCTGAATAATGAGATTAAGTTTATTATTAATAATGAGATCATCCAGATAGTCCAGCTTTAGTACTACTGAAAATTTGACACTAAAATACCACTTCACAATTACTGTATTTATTGGCCTATAACACTCACTTTTTTACCCTGAAAATAGAGGGTAAACTGTGCCTGCATGTTATACGCAGGGGGCTGTGGAAAGTTTTTTTCCTGTAACTTCCCTCTTAAAGTTAGGGTGCGTGTTATACGCCGATAAATACGGTACTTATGAATCACAATTACATACCTCGTTGTGTTACCAGCTTTACACTAAACACAGACAGGATTTGCTGATGGCAGCAATTTTTATTATATAGGTTCTATGGGCCAAGACCAGTGTGTAATGTTCATTTATCTATATGTAGCCTTTTATGTTTTTCATGTAAAAAAAACTTTAATCAAACCGCATCTAAACAAATGTATCTTGTTAAATATAAAACCCATAACAAATATAATTAAATATATACATAGCTGTATTTTGGAATTAAAAAATGTATTTAAAACATGTAACTTTTCAGGAAACTTTCTAAACTTTAAGCTATGTTATTGCTATCCTATTGTCTGTCTTAAAGAACACATAAAAAAAGAACTGAAAATAATATTTTGCTTTACATTCTGCTACTACATTACACATAAACTAATATTACATCAGCAGATTTTTCTTTTTTTCAAATAATTGCCATTTTGTTTAAGACCTGTTAATGACATGATCTTGCATCTCAAACAATAGTAAAAAAAATTTTTTTGCCAAAAATACATTTCTATATTATGTTCTGCTTAAAATTCCCAGCTTGCTGGAAGATTTAGGTAAACAGGGCTGCCCCAAAATTGCTGTCTGAAAGCCTTCATTTAATACTGTCTTACTATAAATTATACAATAAATTTTGGAAACTATTGTCATATAATAATACTGATTTCCGATCTTAGTTTGATACATTCTGATGTAATATATCTGCTTTCTATACGTTTTAAAGATATCAGTGTGTTTGGGCATTCACATGTTATTTTCGCATTCAAATATATTCCACAAAGGAAGTTTAGCACTTCAGCTTTCTTTTTAGGCATGTATACATCCTTATCAAAACTGTGATTATACATTTTTACCACTTACCTAAGTGTTTCTTTCTTTAGGTCTTCAGAAATCAGGCCCGAGAAATATTCAGGTTAAGGCTTTTCAATGCACTGACATGAATCTAGTTAAGTAGTAGACTGAAAAACAAAATGTGTTTGACTCCAGGAAGACTCAGATTCAGAAATCCTACCCTTGAATGAAACTCTATCTTGCTTTGTTGTATCTGTTCTCCGAGTGCCTGCACACAGTCAGGTAAAAGTCTTCGATCTGTTTTAAAGGGAAAGGGGTACACAAGGTTGCAAATGCTAGCTCCTTAACTAAAAATACATAAAAGGTGCTTGGACAGAATGAGCCTCAGTCCTATTGCAACTGCTTACTGGTACACAAAGGGTGTATACTGAGACTCTACATAATGTCAGAGTTCAAAAAGGGTACGTATCATAATCTGCCAGTGAAAAACATAACTCCTCCAATGCTGCCTGCAGGGTAGTGGGTACTGGAAACTGAACTTTTGAAACCCTTTTGCAACCAGAAGTCAATGATAGCTGGATGCTTAGACCAAATTTAGAAGCATTAGTATATGTCAGATAACTTAACTACAACTAATTAGCCGACCTATATCATGTTTTACACTGTTTTTAAGGACATACAATGCTTTTATTTTGTACACTACTGTAATAAATAACATAAGATTTTTATTATAAGCTGACAAAATGTACAAATTTACAATTTTAGCAAAGAAATGCAATTTATACTTAACAGCTTTTTATTTTTTTTCAAATATTGTTTTTTACTATCACTTTTACAGCTGTAAAGTGCCTCATTTTGTGTAGTGCGCAATTAGAGATCAGACAGCTGGTGCTGATTGGTTTGTTAACAAAGCCATGTAATCACAGTCATTGGCTGTCATAATAATCAGATTATTGGGAACCCTGATAATGATTGGTACTTGATCACTCTGTCTGGCAGGGCAGCTGTCAGATACAGTGTTATCATAGAGTTTGCAGCCAAGTGTCTTTGTTTATTGAGCCATAGAATGTGCTAAGAACCATTAAAGTTAGAGGCCTCTGTTGAACAGTCCTGGAAAACCATCATTCTATCTGTGCTTACAGCCAATGCTGCAGCGCTAATCTGTACAGTGGGGTAAATAATAATTTGATCCCCTGCAGATTTTGTAAGATTGCCCACTTACAAAGAAATGAAGGGTCTATACTTTTTATCATAGGTGTACTTTAACTGATAGAGAAAGAATGTCAACCAAAAATCCAGAAAAAACATTAAACAAATGTTATAAATTGAGTTGCAGTTCAGTGAGTAAAATTAGTATTTGATCCTCAAGCAAAACATGACTTAGTACTTAGTGGAGAAACCCTTGTTGGTAAGCACAGAGGTAAGATGTTTCTTGGAGTTGGCTACCAGGTGTGTACACATCTCAGGAGGGGTTTTGGTCCACTCTTCTTTACAGATCTTCTCTAAATCCTTAAGATTTCTTGGCTGTCGCTTGGCAACTTAAAGTTTCAGCTTCATCTATAAATTTTATATAGGATTAAGGTCTGGAGACTGGCTAGGCCACTCCGTGACCTTAATGTGCTTCTTATTGAGCCACTCCTTTGTTGCGTTGGCGGTATGTTTTGGGTCATTGTTATGCTGGAAGACCCGTCCACGAAAGAAGGTTCTCCAGGATTTAAAAATACGTGGCCTGGTCCATTGGCCCCTTAATGCCTGTACCTATAGCAGGGAAACAGTCCAAAAGCATAATGTTTCCACCTTTGTGCTTGACTGTAGGGATGGTGTTCTTATGCCCCGTACACATGATCGGTTTTCCCGTTGGAAAAAGTCAGATCTTTTGCTCAGGAATCCCGAACATGTGTATGCTCCATCAGACTTTTTCCAACAGAAAAACTGCTGGAAAAAGATAGAGAGCAGATTCTCTATTTTCCCGTCAGGAAAAAATCTGATCGTAATTTCCTATCGTGTGTACAAATTCCGACGCGCAAAATTCCGACGCATGTTTGGAAACAAATCGACTCATGTTCAGAAGCATAGAACTTAATTTTCTTGGCTCGTCGTAGTCTTTTACTTCACCGCGTTCTTGGTAGTCAAAAGTTCACCGAACTTTTGTGTGACCGTGTGTATGCAAGGCAGGCTTGAGCGGAATTCCGTCGGAAAAACCATCCAACTTTTTTCCGACGGGAATTCCGCTCGTGTGTACAGGGCATGAGAGTCCTAGTCAGCATTTTTCTTCCTCCAAACACAGCAAGTCAAGTTAACGCCAAAGAGTTCAATTTCGATCTGACCACAGCACTTTCTCCCAATCCTTCTCTGGATCATTTAGATGTTTATTGGCAAACTTCAGACAGGCCTGTACATGTGCCTTCTTAAGGACCCCATTTTGGAAAGCAAACACCCCAGCGTATAATCTATGAGTCTTTTGAACATGTCATTTTTTTTCCAAAGGTTTTGGAAAAATGTGGAAAGAAAATTAAAACTTTTATTTTTTACACAAAGTTGTCAATTTATAAGATTTTTTTTAACACATAGCATGTATATAGCAAAAATTCCCCGACTTGTTCATTACCCGCCTTCTGACCTTTGACCTCTGGGGGAGGTCCCTGTTCCAAATCCTGGGTCCTAGCCTTGTTCTTAAAGGGAAAACCCTAACCCTGACCCTAACCCTAATCCTAGACGCTTTCCCCAACTTGTTCATTCCCCGGCTTGTTCCTTCCCCGACTTAGTTGGGGTAGGCAGTACACTTTGGTGGGGGTGGGTCAGCCACACCCAGTGACCTTTGACTTCTGGGAACCCACCTTTGACCTCTGGGGGAGGTCCCTGTTCCAAATCCTGGGTCCTAGCCTTGTTCTTAAAGGGAAAACCCTAACCCTAACCCTGACCCTAACCCTAGACGCATTCCCGGACTTGTTCATTCCCCGACTTAGTTGGGGTAGGCGGTACACTTTGGTGGGGGTGGGTCAGCCACGCCCAGTGATCTTTGACCTCTGGGAACCCGCCTTCTGACCTTTGACTTCTGGGGGAGGTCCCTGTTCCAAATCCTGGGTCCTAGCCTTGTTCTTAAAGGGAAAATCCTAACCCTAACCCCCTAACCCTAACCCAAAGCCCTAACCCTAACCCCTAACCCTTAACCCTAACCCCTAATCCTTAACCCTAACCCTAAAATACATTCTGCTACTCGTCCCCAGTATGGCGATACCACACGTGTGAGACTTTTCCACAGCCTGGCCCAAAATGCAGGGAGCACCATCAGGCGTTCTATCAGCATAAATTGAACATATCATTTTTTCATGACTATATATCACACCTTTGAAGGCCCTGTAACACCAGGACAATGTAATTATCCACAAAATGACCATATTTTGGAAAACAAACTGCCCAACGTATATTCTGTGAGGCATGGGCTGCAGATAGGCATTCAGGTATTCTAATAGGCTGCAGATAGGTACTTGGGTACTTTGATGGGCTGTAGATAGGTAGTTGGGTACTCTGATGGGCTTCAGATAGGTATTCAAGTACTCTGATGGGCTGCAGATAGGTACTCGGGTACTCTGGGCTAGGGACAGGTACTCAGATGGGCTTCAGATAGGTACTCGGGTACTCTGATGGGCTGCAGATAGGTATATTTACTGTGGACAGGTGGCATGGCCAGACTAGGCGACGTACTGGTACTCAGATGGGCTGGAGACAGGTACTTGGGTACTCTGGGCTGGAGACAGGTACTCAGGTACTCTGATGGGCTGCAGATAGGTACTCAGTTACTCTAATGGGCTTGAGATAGGTACTCAGGTACTCTGGGCTGGAGACAGGTACTTTAAAGGGCTACAGATAGTTATTCAGACACCCTGATGGGCTACAGATAGGTACTCAGGCACTCTGATGGGCTTCAGATAGGTACGCAGGTTCTCTGGACTGGTAACAGGTACTCGGGTACTCTGATGAGCTAGTGACAGCTACCTGGGGACTCTGATGGGCTGGTGGTAGGTACCCAGTTACTCTGATGGGCTAGTGAAAGGTACCTGGGTACTCAGATTGTCTACAGATAGGTACTCGGGTACGCTAAGGTGGTGACAGCTACTTATATACTCTGATGGGCTGGAGACAGGTACTCAGGTACTCTGATTGGCTGGAGACAGGTACTCGGATGGGCTGCAGATAGGTACTCGGGAACTCTGATGTACTGGAGATAGGTACTCAGGTACTCTGGGCTGAAGATAGGTTCTCAGGTACTCTGGGCTGGAGACAGGTACTTGGGTACTCTGATGGGCTGGTGAGAGGTACCCGGGTACTCTGATGGGCTGGTGAGAGGTACTCGGGTACTCTGATGAACTAGTGACATATATATGAATATTGGTTGGACACTTTCCAGAAACAGACAGACTAGGCTCTCTCAGAGTTATTGGGAATTTAATTGGAGATAATACAGTCATGCTCGAAATTGTTGGCACCCCAGAATTTTTTCCAATAAAAGTATTTCTCACAGAAAAGTATTGCAGTAACACATGTTTTGCTATACACATGTTTATTCCCTTTGTGTGTATTGGAACAAATCAAAAAAAGGGAGGAAAAAAAGTAAATTGGACATAATGTCACACAAAACTTCAAAAATGGGCTGCTCAAAATTCTTGGCACCCTTTAAAAATTGTGGATAAATAAGATTGTTTCAAGCATGTGATGCTCCTTTAAACTCACCTGGGGCAAGTAACAGGTGTGGGCATAATAAAAAAAACACCTGAAAGCAGATAAAAAGGAGAGAAGTTCACTTAGTCTTTGCATTGTGTGTCTGTGTGTGCCACACTAAGCATGGACAACAGAAAGAGGAGAAGAGAACTGTCTGAGGACTTGAGAACCAAAATTGTGAAAAAATATCAGCAATCTCAAGGTTACAAGTCCATCTCCAGAGATCTAGATTTGCCTTTGTCCACAGTGCGCAACATTATCAAGAAGTTTGCAACCCATGGCACTGTAGCTAATCTCTCTGGGCGTGGACGGAAGAGAAAAAATTGATGAAAGGTTGCAACGCAGGATAGTCCGGATGGTGGATAAGCAGCCCCAAACAAGTTCCAAAGAAGTTCAAGCTGTCCTGCAGGCTCAGGGAGCATCAGTGTCAGCGCGAACTATCCTTCGACATTTAAATGAAATGAAAGGCTATGGCAGGATACCCAGGAGGACCCCACTACTGACACAGAGACATAAAAAAGCAAGACTACAGTTTGCCAAAATGTACTTGAGTAAGCCAAAATCCTTCTGGGAAAACGTCTTGTGGACAGATGAGACCAAGATAGAGCTTTTTGGTAAAGCACATCATTCTACTGTTTACCAAAAACGGAATGAGGCCTACAAAGAAAAGAACACAGTACCTTCTGAGAAATATGGTGGAGGTTCATTGAAGTTTAGGGGTTGTTTTGCTGACTCTGGCTCTGGGTGCCTTGAATGTGTGCAAGGCATCATGAAATCTGAGGATTAATAAAGGATTTTGGGTCGCACTGTAGAGCCCAGTGTCAGAAAGCTGGGTTTGCGTCCGAGATCTTGGGTCTTCCAGCAGGAAAATAACCCCAAACATTTGTCAGAAAAGCACCCAGAAATGGATGGCAACAAAGCGATGGAGAGCTCTAAAGTGGCCAGCAATGAGTCCAGATCTAAATCCCATTGAACACCTGTGGAGAGATCCTAAAATTTCTGTTGGGAAAAGGTGTCCTTCCAATAAGAGAGACCTGGAGCAGTTTGCAAAGGAAGAGTGGTCCAAAATTCCGGGTGAGAGGTGTAAGAAGCTTATTGATGGTTATAGGAAGCGACTGATTTCAGTTATTTTTTCCAAAGGGTGTGCAACCAAATATTAAGTTAAGGGTGCCAAGAATTTTGAGCAGCCCATTTTTGAAGTTTTGTGTGACATTATGTCCAATTTGCTTTTTTTCCTCCCTTTTTTTGATTTGTTCCAATACACACAAAGGGAATAAATATGTGTATAGCAAAACATGTATTACTGCAATACTTTTCTGTGAGAAATACTTGATTTTCTGGAAACATTTCTGGGGTGCCAACAATTTCGAGCATGATTGTATGTCTGTTATTAAGGTGAGCACACGAGAAAGTTTAAGAAAATATAAATTTAATAAATAGTATCATTTAAAAATAACACAGTCATATTACATATTTAGACCATGAGTTGATGCTTGGTGCATGAGATGAGATGCTTGATAATGCAGGCAGCCAACATGTTTCGCAATGTGCTTCTTCAGGGCACTGCATACATCTATAATTGCATCTAATTTATACAGGACATAAAACATGTCATTAGTATAATATGAAACAAGCAGTTATAAGTTGTAACAAGAATAAAAGTTTTTTATCATATTTAACACTGTAAATTGGCAGCAGAGGCTACCCGTGCTCACCTGGTCTATAAAGTAGGATGACTTAAAGTGGAGCTCCACCGAAAAAAAAAAATTAAAAGCCAGCAGCTACAAATACTGGACACTTACCTGTCCTGGAGTCTAGCGACGTCCGCAGCAGAGGATGAGCAATCACTCGTCACTCTGCTGCCCCCACCGCCATCCTCGGTGAGGGAACCAGGAAGTGAAGCCTTGCGGCTTCACTGCCCGGTTCCCTACGGCGCATGCGCGAGTCCCGCTGCGCCGTTCTGACTTGTCCTCCTGTGTTCTGGGAGCCGAGTGTCTCCCATAACACTACGGGTATTCTGCGGGAAGTGACGTGCTTCCCGCAGATTTCCCGCAGAGAGGACTCCCAGAAGTGGGTGAAAATACCTGTCTCAGACAGGTATCTGCACCCCCCTCCCCCCTGAAAGGTGTCAATTGTGACACCGGAGGGGGGGAGGGTTCTGATGAGCGGAAGTTCCACTTTAGGGTGGAGCTCCGCTTTAAGCACATCATGATGATGTGCTTACGCTTTTGGGCCCCTTTTGCAGCAATTACTGCCTCAATGCGGCGTGGCATGGAAGCTATCAGCCTGTGGCACTGCTGAGGTGTTATGGAAGACCAGGATGCTTCAATAGCAGCCTTCAGCTCTTCTGCATTGTTCGTCTCATGTCTCTCATCTTTCTCTTGGCAATGCCCCATAGATTCTCTATGGGGTTCAGGCGAGTTTGCTGTCCAATCAAGCACAGTAATCCCATGGTCATTGAAACAGGTTTTGGTGCTTTTGGCAGTGTGGGCAGGTGCCAAGTCCTGCTGGAAAATTAAGTCAGCATCCCCATAGAGCTTGTCTGCAAAAGGAAGCATGAATTGCTCCAAAATCTCCTGGTAGAAGGCTGCACTGACCCTGGATTTAATGAAGCAAAAGTGGATCAACACCAGCAGGTGACATGGCTCTCCAAATAGACACAGACTGTGGAAACTTCACACTGGACTTCAAGCATCTTGCTGTGTGTGCGTCTCCATTCTTCCTCCATACTCTGGGTCCTTGGTTTCCAAATGAGATGCAAGATTTGCTCTCATCAGAAAAGAGGACTTTGGACCACTGAGCAATAGACCAGGTATGTTTTTCTTTAGCCCAGGTAAGACGCTTCTGGCGTTGTTTGTTGTTCAGGAGTGGCTTGACAAGAAGAAATACGACATTTGAAGCCCATGTCCAGGATCCGTCTGTGTGTGGTGGCTCTTGATGCACTGACTCCAGCCTCAGTCCACTCCTTGTGAAAGTCTCCAACACTTTTGAATGGCCTTTTCCTGACAATCCTCTCCAGGCTGCAGTCATCCCTGCTGCTTGTGCACCTTTTTCTTCCACACTTTTCCCTTCCACATAACTTTCTATTAATGTGCTTTGATACAGCACTTTGGAAACATCCAACTTCATTTGCATTTACCCTTTGAGGCTTTCCCTCCCTATGAAGGGTGTCAATGATGGTTTTCTGCACAACTGTCAGGTCAGCAGTCTTTCCCATGATTGTGATTCCTACTGAACCAGACTGAGAGACTATTTAAAGTCTCAGGAACTCTTTGCAGGTGTTATGGCTTAATTAGCTGATTAGAGTGGGACACTTTGAGCCTAGAATATTGCACCTTTTCACGATATTCAAATTTTCTGAGATTGTGGATTTGGGGTTTTCATGAGCTGTAAGCCATAATCATCACAATTATGACAAATCACAGCTTGAACTATCTTGCCTTGCATGTAATGAGTCTGTCTCATATATTAGTTTCACCTTTTAAGTTACATTAGTGAAATAAATGAACTTTTGCACGATTGTCAAATTTTTTCGAGTTTCACCTGTAGGTACCTGGGTACTCTGGGCTGAAGACAGGTACTCGGATACTCTGGGCTTGAGACAGGTACTCGAGTACTCTGATGGGCTGCAGATAGGTACTCGGGTACTCTGATGTGCTGGGGACAGGTACTCAGGTACTCTGATGGGCTGCAGATAGGTACTCGGGTACTCTGATGGGCTGGAGATAGGTACTCTGGTACTTTGGGCTGGAGACAGGTATTCGGGTACTCTTATGGGCTGCAGATAGCTACTTGGGAACTCTGATGGGCTTCAGATAGGCACTCGGGCACTCTGGGCTGGAGACAGGTACTGGGGTACTCTGGGCTGGAGACAGGTACTAGGGTACTCTGATGGGCTGCATCCCCAATCGCCATGTGCCACACCCCCAGGGGTGCGCACAAGTGGTGAGAACGGTTAGACGTCATATGATGCCCACCCGGAGAGAGAGAGAGAGTGTTCCTGCCGCGTCATATTACTATGTACCGGTAGGGAAGTGGTTAACCACTTCAGCCCCCGAAGAATTTACCCCCTTCCTGACCAGAGCACTTTTTGTGATTTGGCACTGCGTTGCTTTACTTGACAATTTACGTCCATTTTTTTCCCACAAATAGAGCTTTCTTTTGGTAGTATTTGATTACCTCTGCGGTTTTTATTTTTTGCGCTATAAACAAAAAAAGAGCGTCAATTTTGAAAAAAAGCTTTATTTTTCATTTTTTGCTATGATAAATATCCCCAAAAAATATTTTTAAAAAATGTATTTCTCAGTTTAGGCCAATATGTATTCTTCTACATATTTTTGGTAAAAAAAAAAACGCAATTAGTGTATAATGAACTGTTTGCGCAAAAGTTATAGCGTCTACAAAATAGGGGATAGTTTTATGGCATTTTTATTATTATATTTAGTTATTAGTAATGGCCGCAGTTAGCAATTTTTATCATGACTGCGACACATTGGACACTTTTCACACTATTTTGGGACCATTGTCATTTATACAGCGATCAGTGCTATAAAAATGCACTGATTACTGTGTAAATCACACTGGCAGGGAAGGGGTTAACACTAGGGGACGATGAAGGTGTTAAGTGTGTCCTAGGGAGTGATTCTAACTGTGGGGGGGTGGGCTACAAGTGAAAATTGTGCTTTAGGCACTGGTGCCACAACACTGCAACCCCTCACAGATACTGTAGTTGGAGCGCAGCAATGAGCCCTGCTGCAAAGTATTGCATCAAAAATTTTAATTACACGCCCCTGTTAAACAGGGGCAGAAAAATTGGGCCTTAGGCACTGGTGCTGGTGCCACAACACTGCAACCCCTCACAAATACTGTAGTTGGAGCGCAGGAATGAGACCTGCTGCAAAGTATTGCATTAAAAATTGTAATTACACGCCCCTGTTATACAGGGGTTGAAAAATTGGGCCTTAGGCACTGGTGCTGGTGCCACAACACTACAACCCCTCACAGATACTGTAGTTGGAGCACAGCAATGAGCCCTGCTGCAAAGTATTGCATCAAAAATTGTAATTACACGCCACTGTTAAAAAGGGGCAGAAAAATTGGGCCTTAGGCACTGGTGCTGGTGCCACAACACTGCAACCCCTCACAGATACTCTAGTGCAGGAATGAGCCCTGCTGCAAAGTATTGCATTAAAAATTGTAATTACACGCCCTTGTTAAACGGGGGATGACAAATTGGGCCTTAGCCACTGGTGGCGGTGCCCAGAAACCAAAATTTTCTTACATGCTATCAGCATGATCATTGAGTAGGAAGAGGATAGTCACTCAGCATAACAGGATAGTCACTCTGCATCAGCATAGGCAGTCTTGAAGGGACCTGACATTTTAAATAAAATTATACTGTTACATCAGCATCAGGTGCTTGGTAGCTGGTGGTGATCCAAGACTGATTCATTTTTATAAAGGTTAGTCGATCGACCGAGTCGGTGGACAGGCGCACCCTGTGATCGGTTACAAAGCCTCCAGCAGCACTGAATGTGCGTTCCGAAAGAACGCTGGATGCAGGACAGGCCAGTAGCTCAATTGCATACTGTGCAAGCTCTGGCCAATGATCCATTCTCAAGACCCAGTAACCCAGAGGATTTTCGGTGGGAAAGGTGTCCAAGTCTGATCTTGCCCCTAGGTATTCCTGCACCATGTAAAACAGACGCTGGCGATGGTTGCTGGAACCGATCATACCTTGGGGCTGCGGACCGAAAAATTGTCTGAACGCTTTGGTCAGACGGCCACCTTCTCCACCGCTCCTTCTTTGACTGACCGAAGCCTCAGCAACACTTTGTCCAGAACCAGGAATTTGTAACCTCCCAGTCTCTGGGAACGCGTTGCACAGACCTTTCTGCAAGGCCTCCCGAAGATGCTTCATCCTCTGCTCCCTCTGCAACCTCAAGATAAGGTACGCAACCTTACCCTTGTACCGTGGATCAAGGAGGGTTGCCAGGCAGTAATGATCCCTCTCCTTGATAGCACGAATACGAGCATCCTTCCGTAGGCTTTGCAGGATCTAGGAGGCCATGCAGCGTAGGTTGCTGAGGCATTCGGTCCAGAGTCCTCTGGGTCATTTAGGACGACATGATCCGCAGCCACCTCCTCCCAGCCACATACAAGTCCATGGGTGTCTTGGGACTGTAATTGATCCCTTGAAGACTGCTGCTGATGCTGAGTGCTAGGCTCCACCTCCATGCTGACACAATCATCCTCCTCCTCCTCCTCCTCTTCCTGTGTGATAGGTGGGCCAGCAGGAACACTGTCTGGATAAAGGGGGCCTTGAGAGGTAAGGAAGTCCTCCTCTTCCTGCCTCTGCTCTGCCTCAAGTGCCCTGTCCATTATTCCACGCAGAGTGTGCTCCAACAGGTGGACAAGAGGGACAGTGTCACTGATGCATGCACTGTCACTGCTCACCATCCTCGTGGCCTCCTCAAATGGTGCCAGGACAGTGCATGCATCCCTGATCATGGCCCACTGGCATGGGGGAAAAATCCAAGCTCCCCTGACCCTGTCCTGGTGCCATATTGCAACAGATACTCATTGATGGCCCTCTGCTGCGTGTGCAGCCGCTGCAGCATGGCCAACGTTGAGTTCCACCTGGTGGGCATGTCACAGATTAGGCGGTCCTTGGGCAGGTTGTATTCCTTTTGCAGGTCAGCCAGCCGAGAACTGGCATTATATGACCAGCTGAAATGCCCACAGAGTTTCCTGGCCTGCTTCAGGGTCTCCTGTAAGCCCGGGTACCTGTCCAAGAACCGTTGCACCACCAAGTTAAGGACGTGAGCCAAACAGGGCACATGGGTCAGTTGTCCCTATCGGAGGGCGGAGAGGAGGTTGGTGCCATTGTCGGAAACCACCATTCCTGGCTTAAGGTGGCGTGGCGTCAACCACCTCTGAGCCTGCCCCAGCAGAGCTGACAGAATCTCTTCCCCAGTGTGGCTCCTGTCCCCTAAGCACACCAGCTCAAGCACCGCATGGAATCTTTTTGCCTGCGTACTTGCGTAGCACCTTGAACACCTACGGAGCACTGCTGGTTCCGAGGACAAAGCACAGGAAGAGGCCATGGAGGAAGAAGAAGAGGAGGTGGAGGAGAGAGGTGTGTCAGAATCACCAGTATTAGCATTTTGAAGGCGTGGTGGCAGAACAACCTCCAACACTACTGCACCTTGTCCTGCATCCTTCCCAGCTGCCAGTAGAGTCACCCAATGCGCCGTGAAAGATAGGTAACGTCCCTGTCCATGCCTGCTGGACCATGAGTCAGCGGTAATATGCACCTTACCGCTGACTGCCCTGTCCAGCGAGGCCAAGACATTCCCTTCCACATGCCGGTAGAGAGCCAGAATTGCCTTCCGTGAGAAAAAGTGGCGTTTGGGAACCTGCCACTGAGGAACCGCACATTCCACAAACTCACTGAAGGGGGCAGAGTCTACCAACTGAAAAGGCAGCAGTTGAAGTGCTAGCAATTTAGCAAAGCTAGCATTCAACCGCTGGGCATGTGGATGGCTGGGAGCAAACTTCTTTCAGCGGTGCAGCAGCTGGGGCAGGGAAATTTGCCTGGTACAATCTGACGTTGGTGTACCGATAGCAGATTGCCCGCAAGTACTTGGCTGTGACACACCTAATTCTACACCTTCATTCCTCTCAGTGCAGGTTTTAGAGAGGACTGAAGGAATAGTGGGGTTGGAGATCCCAGCTAATGAGGAGCAAGGAAAAGTCCGCTTTGTTCTTTGGTGTGGGTCTTTTTTGTATGCTTGCCAACAGACTGCATGGCAGGTCGACATATGTCTGGTCAAGCACGTGGTGCCCAAGCGGCTCATGTTTTGGCCACGCGAAATACGCTTCAGACATATGTTGCAAATAGCAACGGTGCAATCTGCTGCACATGTCTCAAAAAAGGCCCACACCAAAGAACTTTTGGAATAACGCACAGAGACAGCAGCGCCCTGAACATGCGGAACACTGCGGTGTGATGCAGTCGGTTGGCTGCCCATAAGCTGGCCCCTGGAGGGCATCCTGCCTCATTGGAGATGTGCCTCCCCCTCCTCCTCCTCCTCCTCTCTCCTATCAGGCACCCACGTGGAGTCAGTGACCTCATCATCCCCTCCCTCCTCATCACTGGAGCAAATCTGGCAGTATGCTGCAGCTGGGGGAAAATGACTGCCAGATTGCTGTCCTTGTTGGGCACCCCCTACTGCCTTCCTCTAGCTGGGTACCATCATCGGAGCCTTCAAAACACTGGGCATCCTCCTGGAGCATGTACCCAACACTGTGGTCAAACAGTTCGGGGGACTCCTCAGGAGGACATGGTGGGGCTAGGGAAGAAGTGACTGATGCCATTGAGCTGAGGGAAGAGGCCGCTTTGGCAGCTGCTTTGCCAGACAAAGTACCCTGAGCCTGGGTGAGAGAGGATGAGGAGGATGAGGACGGCTTAGTCATCCACTCTACCAAGTCTTTGGCATGGTGCGGCTCAACATGCCCAGCTGCTAAAAAGAAGGACAAGCGTATCCCACGGCCACGTGCTGATGAGGATGCACAGTGTCCACGACCAGCACTGTTGCCTCTAGACACAGAGCCTGCTTGCCCTCTTTTATTGGCTTGTGACTGTCTGCCTCTCCTTGTTTGCCTTCCAGACATACTAATGGCCTGCAGTGAGATGTAGCTGCACAAAGGTGGAATGTATATATATATGTCTATTAAACTGCAGCTAGCACAATCAACTGTCTGCTGTGGTATTAGTGCAGTACACTAACTGAAAATACAGCAGCTCCCTGCCTGTGGTATTGGTATGAGAACACCACTAATTGTATTCAGGTACCTTTAGGTGAACGCTGTGCAACGGACACAGTACACTAAGAGAAAATAAAGCAGATCCCTGCCTGTGGTTTTAGTATGAGAACACCACTAATTGTATTGAGGTACCTTTAGGTGAACGCTGTGCAAAGGACAGAAGTACATGTGACAGCAGGAAGGTAAAGTCACCTGGTTGCATCCAGGGGGGTAGATATATTTCGCCCAGATTCAGGCTTTACGCCGATTTATACAGCTAGGTGGAGAGTTGTATAAGCCCAGCTGAGACTAGTGGGCTCATTGATGACTCATACCTCTAGGGAGAGGGCTGGGCGTCGTGCAGGCAGGGAGTTGATGAGGCCAGCTGAAGCCTGTCAGTTCGTTTAAGGCCTCTATAAAAACTCCCAGCTTCATTAGATGTTAGCTCATGCCTGGAACCAGACCTGTGTGGACTGTCTAGGGAGAGTGAACCCCTGTGCGGTGAGAGAAAGCCTGTGTGGCTATATTTTGCTTGGACATTTAAAACCAGGGACTAGGACAGCACTAGGCTGATCCCAGTTGTTAGTTAGGAAACCTGTATGTTTAGTCAGAGGTCAAGTTGACCAGGATTTATTTTGTTTGTTTCTTTTGCTTTGCTGTGTTTTTGTCACTGTAAATAGAAAATAAACGGCACCTTTTTGATTTTGAAAACCACAACCTCCGTCTGCTGGGCCTGTTTTTGTGTGGGGAGCCCATCCCGGGGGTCACACACACCCGCTGCCGAGCTAACCCCCTCACAGTTGGTGGAGAACCAGTGGCAGTTTTTTTTAAGCCAGCATGGAGGAGATACTGAAACAGCTGGCTCTAGCAAATGCCAATCAACAGCAGACAAATGCAGGTTTGCAAAAGAGCCTTGCAGCTCAACAACAGAACTTCGCAGCCCAGCAGCAAGCTCATCAACAGAGCCTTGCAGCCCAGCAGCAAGCTCACCAACAGAGTCTGGAAGCTCAGCAACAAGCCCAGCAACGATCTGAGGCCCGCTTCATAGACCTATTACAGAAGCAAGAGCAGAGACTACAACAAATGGAAGCAGTAATGCAGCAACGTCCGCAGACCAGTGAGGAAAGCCGTCCCACTAATACCGCGTCCTTTGGGGTGAGTCGTTTATTGACAAAAATGACTGGAGAGGATGATCCAGAGGTATTTTTGACCACGTTTGAAAGGACTGCTGAAAGAGAAAAGTGGCCTGAGGAGCAGTGGGCTGGACTGGTGGCTCCTCTGTTAACGGGTGAATCGCAGAAAGCTTACTATGACCTAGAGCCTGACCAAGCAAAAGACTATGTGATGCTAAAAGCTGAAATATTGGCAAGGCTGGGTGTCACCCTGGCTGTCCGGGCTCAGCGTGTGCATAACTGGACTTTCCAGCTTGGAAAACCCCCCAGGTCTCAAATGTATGATCTCATTCACCTGAGCAGAAAGTGGCTACAGCCAGAGACTTTGTCCGCACCAAAGATTGTGGAACGTGTTGTAATGGATCGGTTTTTGAGAGCTCTTCCTACTGCCATCCAAAAGTGGGTAAGCCATGGAGACCCAGAGACGGCCGATGGTCTTGTGGATCGTGTGGAGAAATACTTGGCTACAGAGAACCTGACGGCCTCTTCCAGAGACACTCGGACTTTCCACCCTAAGACCAGACCATCCCCAGGGGCGGATAAGAGGATTCCAAGGGGTGAGGGTGGAGAGAGTGAGAGGGTGGGAGCTCTACCCCAAGTTTGGCGAGAACAGCCTGGGAAATCAGCGGCTCAAGAGGCGGCAAGAAGGATCATTTGCTACCGCTGCCGGCAAGCGGGACATATTGCAGCAAATTGCCCGGTTTTGGAGGAACCCATGCAGTGTGACTTTCTGACGGGCAGACGTCAGTCGCTGTGTGCGACAGTCGCATGCACTGCCATTCGGGGAACTGAGAAACATTTATGCAAAATGTGTATTAATGGTAGAAATGTTGTGGTATTGCTGGATTCAGGTAGCCTTGTGACCCTGATAAAGGCTGAATTAGTTAAAACAGAGGTCTCTGGGAATAGCAAGGTAGCTGTTATTTGTGTGCATGGGGACACCCGAGAGTATCCAGTGACTACAGTGTGTTTCGAGACCCCCAAAGGTACCCTTTCTCATCCAGTGGGCTTAGTGTCTCAGTTACCGCATGACGCCATTGTGGGAAGGGATTTTCCGAAGTTCTGGGAACTGTGGGATGATCCTGAGCCCCCCACTGGTGCCCCTATGTACCAGGAATATGATAGCCAGAACTCCTCTGAGAGTGGTGAGGACTCTCCCGAATTTCCCTTGTCAGTATTGGCAGGGGAGACTCAAGAAACTGGAGAGGAGCCCACCTCCTCAGACGAAAACCTACCGTCTGTGGAGTTTTCTGATCTTGAGGTTCACAGGGAAAACTTTGCCACAGAACAGTTGAAAGACCCCGCCCTAATAAAGGCACGGGAAAACGTAGTGAAAATAGATGGCGAGTTAGTGAACCCAGATAATACCTGCACTTACCCATACTTCAGCGTAGAGAAGGACCTACTGTATCGGGTGGCAAAAAGGGCAGAAGAAACCGTTGAGCAGCTTGTGGTGCCCAAACCTTACAGGAAGTTGGTGTTGGAGTTGGCCCATGGGCACATTCTTGGAGGTCATCTGGGGACAGAGAAAACCCGAGAGAGGGTATTACAGAGATTCTATTGGCCTGGGGTGATGAAGGACATAGAAAATTATTGTTCCTCCTGCCCTGTGTGTCAGAGGTCGGCCCCGATGCCACACTTCCGTAGCCCGCTGGTCCCTCTACCCATCATTGAGGTCCCGTTTGAGAGAATCGCAATGGATTTGGTAGGTCCTATAATCAAGTCCGCTAGGGGGCACCAGTACATATTGGTTATAATGGACTATGCCACCCGTTATCCAGAAGCGATCCCTCTCAGAAATACCTCGGCCAAAACCATAGCCAAAGAGCTATCTCTTGTTTTTAGCCGGGTGGGTATTTGTAAAGAACTGCTTACGGACCAAGGTACACCCTTTATGTCCCGGGTTATGAAGGAGCTGTGTAAATTGTTCAAAGTGACGCAATTACGTACATCTGTGTATCACCCCCAAACCGATGGGCTGGTTGAAAGATTCAACAAAACCCTAAAACAAATGTTGAAGAAAGTGGTGGATAGGGATGGAAAGGATTGGGACTGTCTACTTCCTTATTTGATGTTTGCTATTAGGGAGGTGCCCCAATCCTCTACGGGATTCTCCCCCTTTGAGTTACTGTATGGGAGACACCCAAGAGGGCTGTTGGATATTGCCAAGGAAACTTGGGAAAGTGAGAGTTCTCCCCACAGGAGGTTAAGGAGTTTGTGCTTCGCAACAAGGAGGTATTCTCTGAGCTGCCGGGACAAACATCTGGGGTAGAGCATGACATTATTACCCCGCCCGGTGAAAGGGTGAAGTTAAAACCCTATCGGATCCCAGAGGCCCGACGGGAGGCAATACGGGAGGAAGTACAGAAAATGCTGAACTTAGGGGTGATAGAGGAGTCCCAAAGTGATTGGTCTAGTCCCATTGTGTTGGTGCCTAAACCGGATGGGAGCTGGCGATTTTGTAACGATTTTCGTCAGTTGAACAAAGTTACAAAATTTGACACCTACCCCATGCCACGTATAGATGAGTTGATCGACCGGCTGGGAACAGCCCGATACATGACGACTCTTGACCTCACAAAAGGGTATTGGCAAATCCCCCTGGCCAAGTCAGCCAAAGAGAAAACCGCATTTGTAACCCCAGACGGGGCGTTCCAATATAAAAGAATGCCGTTCGGGTTACAGAATGCGCCGGCCACATTCCAGCGGAAAATGGACCAGATGCTGAGGCCCCATCGGAAGTATGCTGCGGCTTACCTGGATGACGTAATTGTCCATAGCACAGATTGGGCCTCACATCTGCCAAAAGTGCAAGCAGTCCTGGACTCTGTTCGGGAAGCAGGGTTTACGGCTAACCCCAAGAAGTGTACCATTGGGCAGGAGGAGGCCAAATATCTTGGGTACACCATTGGGAGGGGAGTAATAAAACCCCAACTCAACAAAGTCGAGGCCATCCAGAGTTGGCCACGTCCCAACAGCAAGAAGCAGGTACGAGCCTTTCTGGGAATCGCTGGGTATTATCGGCGATTCATTCCCCACTTTGCTTCTAAGGCTGTGCCCCTAACCAACCTGACGAAGGGGAAAGGGTCGGTCATGATTAAATGGACCCCCGAGGCTGAGGCAGCATTCCAATTCTTGAAACAAGCCTTATGTAGCCAGCCAGTGTTGTACTCACCCGACTTCTCTAAAGACTTTGTCGTACAAAGTGATGCGTCAGATGTGGGGTTAGGAGCAGTATTGTCCCAGGTCTGGAACGGGGAAGAGCACCCAGTCATTTACCTCAGCAGGAAGTTGAAGTCCCATGAGGTAAATTACGCCACCGTTGAAAAGGAGTGTTTAGCGGTGAAGTGGGCTCTAGATTCCCTTCGGTACTACCTGCTAGGTAGGCACTTTGACATGGTTACGGATCACGCTCCGTTAAAGTGGATGGCTCAAAACAAGGAAACAAATAGAAGAGTGAATAGGTGGTTCCTGGCCCTCCAGGAATTCAACTTCACAGTAAAGCATCGCCCTGGCGTTCAAATGGGGAATGTGGATGCTTTGTCTCGAGTACATGAATGCCTGATTGCTGGTGTTCCAACCCCGAGGTTAAAACAAGAGGGGGGGGTATGTGACAGCAGGAAGGTAAAGTCACCTGGTTGCATCCAGGGGGGTAGATATATTTCGCCCAGATTCAGGCTTTACGCCGATTTATACAGCTAGGTGGAGAGTTGTATAAGCCCAGCTGAGACTAGTGGGCTCATTGATGACTCATACCTCTAGGGAGAGGGCTGGGCGTCGTGCAGGCAGGGAGTTGATGAGGCCAGCTGAAGCCTGTCAGTTCGTTTAAGGCCTCTATAAAAACTCCCAGCTTCATTAGATGTTAGCTCATGCCTGGAACCAGACCTGTGTGGACTGTCTAGGGAGAGTGAACCCCTGTGCGGTGAGAGAAAGCCTGTGTGGCTATATTTTGCTTGGACATTTAAAACCAGGGACTAGGACAGCACTAGGCTGATCCCAGTTGTTAGTTAGGAAACCTGTATGTTTAGTCAGAGGTCAAGTTGACCAGGATTTATTTTGTTTGTTTCTTTTGCTTTGCTGTGTTTTTGTCACTGTAAATAGAAAATAAACGGCACCTTTTTGATTTTGAAAACCACAACCTCCGTCTGCTGGGCCTGTTTTTGTGTGGGGAGCCCATCCCGGGGGTCACACACACCCGCTGCCGAGCTAACCCCCTCACATACACTAAATAAAATTAATGCAGCTCCCTGCCTGTGGTATTGGTATGAGAACACCACCAATTGTATTCAGGTACACGCTGTGCAAAGGACCCTAAGTGAAACACTGCAGCTAGCACAATCACCTGCCTGCCTGTCAGTATAGAGAATAACAGGAACGGATCTAGCTAAACTAAATACAGTGTGTAAATATATATACAACACCTAGGATGCATATATATCCTCTACACACTGTAAATGCAACTAACTGACTCGCCTGCCTGCTCTATCTAACTCAAAATAAATTACACTGTCTCTCTCTCTCTCTTTAATCTATCTCTTTAATCACTGCAACAGACTACACAAGGCCGCCACACCGGCGGCTTTATATAGTGTGGGGCGTGTACTAAACCCCCTGAGACATAATTGGCCAAAGCCACCCTGGCTTTGGCCAATTATGGCTCTCCATTTTTTGCGCGCTGTGATTGGCCAAAGCATGCGGGTCATAGTGCATGCTTGGCCAATCATCAGCCAGCAATGCACTGCGATGCCGCAGTGAATTATGGGCCGTGATGCGCCACTCGAATTTGGCGCGTACGGCCCATAATGTTCGAAATCCATCGAACAGCCGATGTTCGAGTCGAACATGGTTTCGTCTCGAACTCAAAGCTCATCCCTAGTGGTTAAATGAGGCAGAAAAACACATTTAAAATAATTTCATGAAAAGTAGATCACAGGGCCATTAAGTAGTTGATGTGTATGAATTATTCTTGAGAAAATAAGTATACTGTATTATAATGTCACTTTAATGGTAGTTGTGCAAACCTTATGAATTATTATTCCTACATGGTATGCACATTTACAAATTATTACAGTGGTTAGATAGACCCAAAATCAAAAGTGTTACCAAAAATGCAGCATTTGTGACAGTAAAGCCTCGTACACACGACCGAGTTTCTCGGCAAGAACCAGCAAGAAACTTGCTGGCAGAGATTTCTTGCCGAGAAATTTGTTTGTGTGTATGGTTTCTCGTCAAGAAAACCGACAAGAATCTCAACGAGAAAATAGAGAACCTGCTCTCTATTTTCTCGTCGAGATTCTCGTCCTCCGGGAAGCCCGCGCATGCTCGAAATGACATCGACGCATGCGCGGTAGCTTCCTAGGCATAGGATAGGGTGTACCAAGATGGCGGCGACGGCATCGAATGTGACGAGCGCATGCTCGTCGTATTCGATTACGTCACTGCGTTCGCTCCATTCAAAGAACCGCGGGACAAGTTTCTTGTCCAAGGATCTCGTCGAAAAAAACGTCGTGTTTTTTACGACGAGATTCTCGGCCGTGTGTACGAGGCTTAATTGTGGATGAAGTCCATCAGCCAAAAACAGCAAAGCATTTTGTCAAAAAAAGTAAATGTTTTATTTGGAAACAGATAGTAAACTCGTGGCACCATAACAGTAACCTTTTTCATTAAAATACTGTATATTAATTTTGCTTAAAAATTACTCTGATATCTATACCGAAATGACTTCATATATAAAATAATAACTCCTCCCGTATAAATATATTTTGCTTCTATAATTGTAGGTCTACCTCAAAATGTACCAGTAGGCAAAAAATATATATATTTTTGTTCATAGACAGCCAATAGTAATATTGTAAATTTCAGCATAACTTGATTCTTAAAAAAAAAATTCTGCAGATGTGGTGACAGTGGTATAGTTTGCTTCTCATTGATCATAGATCGTATTGACCAATGGTTTTGTTCCAGCTTTTGGGAAAGACAAACTTACGTTACATCTCCAGTCAGAAATAATGACACAGGAAATACCGATTGTATTCTGAGGCCTCGTACACACGACCGAGTTTCTCGTCCAAAACCGGCAAGAAATGTGCCGCGAGAGCTTTTTTGTCGAGAAAAACGTTCGTGTGTATGGTTTTACGACGAGAAAATTGCCGAGAATCTCGACGAGAAAATAGAGAACCTGCTCTCTATTTTCTCGTCAGGATTCCAGATTTCCTCGTCGTGTTTCTCGTCGGGCTGTTTTGTGACGAGAAAATGGTTCGTGTGTATGCTTTTACGACTCTTCCAAAAGCGCGCATGCTCACAAGCAACTATGAGACGGGAGCGCATCTTCTGGTAAAACAAGCCTTCGTAATGGAGAGAGCACATTCGTCACGCTCAAAAATATTGCATCGTTTAAATGTTCTGCATTGAAATCTTCGTTAGAATGTTACATTAATCAAAACGAGTGACCTTCTTTTGCTGCTGATATTCACACAGAGTTATGACTTATTTTTTAACCTTTTTCATGCTGCTCTTAAGAAGATTTATGTGTATTATATCGTGCAAGTTTTTAGGAATAATTTAAATGATAATATTTTTAAAAATGATGTTAATTATAATTTCGCAATGTTTTGGTAGTGATCTCCCATTTAATTTTGGACTCTATATTAGTTAAATTTCCCACCATGTTTTTTTGATAATCAGATTTAGTTGATCTTTTGGGGGGTTGTTATCTGTCCCTTTTTTTGTCAGTCAAATGTATCTGCTTACTCCAAAGCTAGATTTTTAATTTTTACAAATACACATAGTCAAGTATGAACGTAAACAAAAATCACATTTATTCATGTTTAAAAATAAAATAAAGAGAAGGCAGCGCTGGAGAACCTGCTGCCATTTGTGCATCCCAGGGACCCCAGAGCACACAGCAACCCTGTGTGGACACTAAAATTGGGAGCTTGAGAAGGCCAACATTTCTGAACACAATCTGATGCTGGCCTCCCAGAGGTCAGGAACAGCAGCAGGTGAGATATATGTCCCAAGTCTGTGGTACTACAACAGGCTGCCTTCTGTCCGACCACAATGAAGCAAGGCCATCACTTCCTCTTCTTCCTGGCAACCTTCCCTGCAATCTTCCCTGAAGCCTTCCCTGCAGCCTTCCTTCTTCGTTTGGCTGGAGGCTGGCCCACTGGAGGGGTACTCCTGTCAGGAGGAGGAGGAGGAGGAGATGTAGCAGAAGGGGGTGGGGCAGAAGAAGAAGGTGGAGGTGTAGCAGAAGGGGGTGGGGCAGAAGAAGAAGGGGGAGGTGTAGCAGAAGGGGGTGGGGCAGAAGAAGAAGGGGGAGGTGTAGCAGAAGGGGGTGGGGCAGAAGAAGAAGGGGGAGGTGTAGCAGAAGGGGGTGGGGCAGAAGAAGAAGGGGGAGGTGTAGCAGAAGGGGGTGGGGCAGAAGAAGAAGGTGGAGGTGTAGCAGAAGGGGGTGGGGCAGAAGAAGAAGGTGGAGGTGTATCAGAAGGGGGTGGGGCAGAAGAAGAAGGGGGAGGTGAAGGTTGAGGTTGGGTCAGTTGTGCCACCTCACATATGGCGGTATTGGGGGTAATTTTCTCCATCACCCCCTTGTTGAGAAAGGTGATGAGCAGGGGATCGCATAGGAGGCGTTGCTCCATGCTCATCACCTTGAACTTAGCCTCCACTAGGCCGGCAATGGCCTCTTCAGGGGATGTGGGCTCCTGGAGGGTGGCATGGGCCTCACGAATAAGGGCCATTGCTGCCTCACTCGTGCTCCTGTCCCTCCTGCCTCTTTTGTGAAGCCGGATGGGAGGCACCTGGGATCTGGTGCTTCTCCTTTGCCCTGCCACCTCCTGTCTGCCACTGGGCCCTGCCACCTCCTGTCTTCCACTGGGCCCTGCCACCTCCTGGCTGCCACTGGGCCCTGCCACCTCCTGGCTGCCACTGGGCCCTTCCTCCTCCTGCCTGACAGTTTCCAGACCCTCCTCCTGGCTGATTTCATCCTGTGTATGAAAAAGGGACATAGTTTAATATGTTCGTTTAATCTTTGCATCAAACTTTGTAATCCTGATTGAAGCAATTAGAATGTAAATCCATAAATCCTTGCTTTAAATTTACCACTACATCAGATTGACTATTTAGCACCCAATTAAGTGCAGAATAATGTCTACAGATCTTGATTTCACTTGTGCAATCCAAAATAGTTTATGTTTGTCATCTTGACATATTTGTCAAACATTAAGTTTATCCCAATACATTTTCGAAAAATACTATACCTGGCTCCAGATGGCCAAATCAGGATCATCCAGGATGGCTGCCTCCTCTTGCTCCAGAGAAGGCTCAGGTTGGCTGCAGGGAAGTCTGGGGGGAAGAGTGGAGAGTGATGGCCTTGTCTCAATGTGGTCATCCAGGAAGGACATCCTGTTGTAGTACCACAAAATCGGGACATACACATCATCTGCTGCTGCTCCTGACCTCTGAGAAGCCAGCACCTTAGAGCGTTCAGTCCTGTAGGTACCTCTCAAGCTCCCAATTTTAGTGTCCACTTGTTTTGCTGTGGCTGTGGGCACCTTGGTATGCACAAATGGGAGCAGCTTCTCCAGCGCTGCTTTTCTCACCCCTCTTTTTTTGTGGATGGGGTTTTTCGTCTCCCACAGAGCCGGCAGCTCCCTTACCCGGTCAATAAATTCCGCCAGGAAATCCTTGTCGCTTATAAAGACATTCATATTGTATCTGCAAGTTAAATAAATTATATATAACTAATGTGAGGCAAACAGTCTAACCTCCTTAACATGCTAGTCACCATATATATCCTCCAACATTCTCAAGACAGTATAGGCCAACAATTTGTACAAGTCACAAAATCACATACCTTCGTTCGCACGTCCGTCACTTGAACTCCTCTCTCCGCACACCGAACATACTATAGTCACATGTGTGTTTGCTATATACACACCACGCATGCGTCAAAATACGAACACGTCGCTCCGCACACGTCGCCCGCCCCTGACGTTCTAACTAACATCTTTTCCCCGCCCCTTCTCTTTCGGCGCTCAGACAGATATGGCGGAGTTACACCAGGTGTCTGATAATTCCGCAACTAACGAGGAGGAGACAAGCCCGGAGACCGAGGAAATGTCACGATCAAGGAGGAGATTCAAGGCATCGAATATGTCTTTTGCGGAGATGGCGGAGATGGTGGACATCTTGCTCAAGGCTGATTATGATGCCAAGCATGGGCCGTATAGCAAACCAAATAGAAGGAAGGCCAAAATCCTCACTAAAGTTGTAAAGAGTCTGAAGGCGAATTTCGGGGTGAAACGCTCAAATGAGCAGCTCAGAAAGAGGTGGTCAGACCTCAAACTGAGGGAGCCAGAGCAGTTGAGGAGCATAAAGAGAATGCTCGCTAAAAGTAAGTAAAATGTAGACTTTTCTGATATTAATCTTTTTCTAAACTGACATGTTGCTCTTTATTTTGGTTTCTCATATTGGACTCGCTTCCAAAATGTAATATTTTGAACTTGGTTGGGCACAGTAATCGTTCGTTACGTTACCGACACTTCGTTCGGCCACTATCCGCGGTTTTGGCTTATTTTAGAGCCACAAAAGTAATTATACATCTGCCATTTTTGCTCCAAAATTGTGGCGTATTTTTTCGTCTAGATGATGTGTTTGTAAAGAGAATGAAATGCAAACTTTTATCAGTGTAAAGGAGAGGACACTCAGCAGCTGCTTCCACATCTGTACTTTGGAGCACTATAGTGTGGGCCACCAGACCCGCCTTTTTTGGGTGTCCCACACAGGTGCATCATAGAATTTTTGTGGTGCCTCCATGTCAAATAAATTACATCCAAAGGTGAATACTAAGCATATTCTTGGTCATAAATAATGCATTCTTCTTTAAATTCCGCCCAAACACACACTTGTACCACACTTCCAATCAATTTAGCCTGTTTTTATTTTAACATTGAGATTTACAGTATGATAAATTGACCTTTTGTTTGCTTCTCATAGGGGAGAGAAGACTGGGAGGAGGACACTCCAGGGAGCACATGCACCCCACAACTTCCAAGCAACCCCAAACTCCCAAAGACCCACAACCGAAACATGTGCAGGAAGTTGAGGTGGAGGAAGGAGAAGTGCAGAAAGGAGAGGTGGATGACGTTGTGGATCTGGTCAGTATCTGTCACCACAGCTTCAGGTAAGAGATGTAGGCCTGCAGAGTTATAATACCTTTTGTTTTTTGTTTTTAGGGGATATAAATGTTGTGAAGGATAGTACACGGTTCTCTGCTGACAGTGCTCTCCGCCTCATCCAGCAAGTGATGGAATATAGCACGGAACTGGAGCTTATTAAACAAAGAATCAATGTGATGGAACAAACATTTAAAGACATTCTCGATGTTTTGGGGAGAATTCAATAAGCCATCCAAACACATTTGTTTTTACATGTTTGTTTTTGCAACTATTCGAATTTTTTTGACAATCAAACCAGCCAAAAATTGAATCTGCACACAGTGTGTCAACATGTGCTATCTGCCATCAGGGGATATCCATGTACGTCTTTTGTGGGTGCAACCCCTTCCTCGTATCTAAAGTCGGTGAACTGAGGAAGGGGTTGCACCCCCAAAACACGTCCATTGATCACCCCTGATGGCAGATAGCACATGTTGACAATAGTGATCAGGATTGTAAACTTCATAGATGTAAAAAATCCCAAATGTGTGCATATTCAATTTTTGCCTGGGCAAGGGGTGGCAGGACCCCATATTAGGACGGGCACATAGAGACATAGTTTGTGTAAGTGAATGTCTCAGATTGCTCAGAGGTATCCAATGTTGTAATTTTTGGAATGCAACTGTTATTTTTGTATTTTCATAAGCAAAAAATTGCTGGGTTGGGGCCAGGCCAACCCAAAAACCAGAAAAAACTAAAAATGGTGAGAATGTGCACAGAGTAAAATATTTGACCACAAACAACGTGTAGCTTCTTTTTATAATACCCTCTAAGCTTATTTGGTTATTTTGTAAGGTTACATAGTGAAATGGTTGTTATTTACTAAAGTAAAATACACTTGGCACTACAAATGCACAAAGACAAACTAGGAGACAGGAAAGAACAAATAATTAAAGGTTTAAACAAGCTTTTTATTGGGATCCTTAGACATAGGCTGGCATAGGAATTGCCCCCTACCCGTGAAATACTCCATGTATTTGTCCCGAACCTCACGGGCATTTTGGGAGGGCAAGCCAGGACGGGCAGATTCCAGGCCCGGCAGGGGATTTGCAGGGGAAAGTCCAGCCTCTGGCAAAACTGAGGCCATATAGGAATTTGATTTCTGGTTCAGAAAGTTGTGTAGCACACAGCAGCAGAATACGACATAGTTTATTTTGTAGTCCGCCAAGTGTATTGAAGTCATAAAAAGGCAGAAGCGGCTGGCCATTATGCCAAAGGCATTTTCAACAACTCTTCGGCCCCTGGCCAGCCGGTAATTGAACACCCTCTTCTCTGGGGTCAGGGTCCTCTGTGGAAATGGCCTCATAAGATGCCGTCCGAGTCCGAAGGCTTCATCAGCCAAGAAAACAAAGGGGAGTCCTTCAATATTCCCTGCATCCGGTGGCAATGCAAGGTCGTCACTCTGGAGACGGAGGGAAAACTCCGTCTGGATGAAGGATCCCCCATCGGACATCCGGCCATTCTTCCCTACATCAACATAGATATCAAGGAAATAGGAGGTTGTAGAAAACAGGTCTGGTGTGATGTAGCCAACATCCCTAACTGATACAATACAAAAGTTTCCCCTCACAGGGCGGGACTTTATAGGCATGAATTTACATAACCACTAGGGTAAAACCCTAGTGGTTATGTAAATTCATGCCTATAAAGTCCCGCCCTGTGAGGGGAAACTTTTGTATTTTATCTACATCAACATAGAGGAATTCATACCGTGCTGACACCACCGCCATCAGCACAATGCTATGAAACCCCTTACCCCTTGTAATTGTAGTAGTAGGACCCAGAACGGGGTGGCGGCACGATGCGGACGTGCTTCCCGTCTATGGCACCACCGCAGTTGGGGAAGTCCCACCGCGTGGCAAACTCCGATGCCACAGTCTGCCATTCCTGTGGCGTGGAAGGAAGCTGTGGAGTGAAACAAGATGAAATAATATTAGAATACCAAAGTCAGACATTACAAGGAAATTTGATAAAAAAAAAATCAAGGCCAACATCAATCAAATTCTACGTTTATTAAGGTGTTTAAAATAAGTATAAGGGAAGGCTCATTTATCAGATTCATCACCCCCTCTGATGGGCCATTACTAAATTATTTGGGGGGGGAATGTGTTTGGCCACAGGATAGCATTGCAGTGGCAGTGCGTCCAGAGTGGGCGCTGGAGCATTGCCCCCTCTCTCCTGTGCCCATCACTCAGAACAATACATAGGTTCATGCGTTGCATTAACCTATGTATTGTCTATGCCGCCCACTATTCAGGTGGATGGCCTCTTGTTTAGCGACCGACATATGAATAATTGCGGCATTTAGGGGGTTCAAATTGCATAGCAGAAACAGGTAGTAAAATAGTCTTGCACATTACAACCTGAGGGATGTAATTGGCTTCCGAAAAGTAAAATAGGGGACGCAGGGGGGGGGGGCATTCCTTGGGGAAACACTGGCAGGCTGCTCTGCCAATCATGTTCACCAAGTCTGTTTAATGGTAACATGATTGGCTGATGCAACATCAAGGGAAGGAGAACACATCAAGGACAGAAGAAGGATGGCGCTGACCACAAGAAGGTAAGTGCAGGGCTGGGGGGAAAATGGCTGCATTGGAGGGAACAAAATGGCTGCATTGGAGGGAACAAAATGGCTGCATTGGAGGGAACAAAATGGCTACATTAGAGGGGACAACTGGGGGCGTTTAATAGGCACCTGAGCAAAAAAGGAGAAAGTTTAGTTCATAAATTGGGGTGGGACCCCCAAACATTTGGAGCAACAGGCGCCCCTGCTGGAAAAGTTAGTGAAGGGAAATATTTATGGAGGAGAAAAAAGGGGCAATCTAAAGCTTCCAGCATGCATGGGGACAAAGGGGACATTCTCAGCATATTACAATCATGGTAATTAGGGAAGGATGAAAGAAATACAATACATTAGCATACATGTAATACATAAAATGTGATGTTAATGGAGAAAACTTACCCTAATATAGTCCTCCTGCAGGACTTGTATAATAGCAGAACAGGTGTCTGGGATTATGAGGCCCAGAGCCTGGGGGGAGATGCCTGTGGTGAACTTCAAGTCCTGAAGACTTCTCCCTGTCGCCAGGTAACGTAACGTGGCGATGAGCCTCTGCTCAGCACTGATGGCTTCCCACATAACGGTGTCCTGCCTGGTAATATAGGGGGACACCAAAGCCAACAGTTCCTGAAAAACGGGGTCAGACATCCGCAGAAAATTCCTGTAGTCCTCAGGATTATTCTCGACGATCTCCCGCAGCAGAGGCATATGGCAGAATTGGTCCCGCTGGAGCAACCAATTCTTGGTCCATGAACTCCTCCTCACACCATTCATGGACTGGTCTTGGTCCAAAACAAGCAGACCAACACCAAGCGCACGCACAGCACGAATTCGACAACGAGAACGTCCAGGCGACATGGCTAATAAGAAACGGTCGTCTTATCAGAACGTACAGAACAGAACGCACTTTAGAACAGCAAGGCCTATGAATAACGAACTGAAAAACAGAAACGAACAGGCAAGAACGCACTGTAAAACAGATACGACCTGCCTAGACGCCCTGAAAGTCAAGATACGAACCCACAAGCACAAACTGAACCGCAGAAAACGATCTGAAAAGTACGAAGACTGAAAAGCGCGAATCGTCTCTTCCCAAACTTTTACTTCACACGCGGTAACACGAGATCAGCAAAAGCAGCCCAAGGGGTGGCGCCAAGAAAAAAGATCTTCCCCTTTATAGTGCCGTCGTACGTGCTGGACGTGAGCGCGGAGAACAACGAGGAAATTGGGAAATGTCAGTGTGTACGCATAAAAAGCTTGACGAGAAAATCGACAAGCTTAACAAAAATCTCGTAGAAAAAAACAACGTGTTTTTTACGACGAGAAACTCGGTCGTGTGTACGAGGCTTGACTGTTATAAGAGGGATGAAAAAATGTTTCATTATGACCCTATATCATATCTGATCCTAGGTGAAGCCTGTTATATTAGTCTGTTGATTTAGGCTAAGCCCAAAAAAGTCATTAGAAAGTGTGGATAATAGCACTTCACCTCTCTGTGCTCCTCACATGGTCCTCTGGCATGAAAAGGACTACAAAATGTTTCACAAAATTTGTTATAAATCTGAATCAAAATTCAAAATAAAACATGGAATTTCTACATCTTCACTTCACGAGGTTCTCTAGATAGGTGTGTATATTTTATTTTATTTTGACAGAACACTGGTAATATGTAAATAATATAGTGGTCACAACAAAATGGTGAAGTGAAAACTAAAAGTGGCGCATATATATAAATGTGATATTATAACACAGTCCTATAAATTGATATATGAAAAAAATCAAGTGATTAAATCCTGAGAAAAAACATATATATGATTAAAACAAAAATAGAAAAGAATCCCGTGTGTAAAGGTGATTTAAGTGATCCAAAAAGTTCATAAATATAACAAAGAGTGTCCAAAAGAAATCTTCTTCTCTTCCACCGCACCAAAAGTGTTCAAGTGAAACCTCCCCCTTCAGATGCAACACTCACCGCAACAATATGCCTCACACTCTCGTGTTCGGCGTGTAAACAAACCTGCACCTCTCAGGTAGGTGAATCAATTCAGCTCAGTGATCTTCAAATCAGCTCCATATAAATATAGAAACAGAAAGTGCACAATAGTGTAATATTGCAAAATTCAGTTTATTAAAATTCTCACTCCCTCAAACATTACACTCACATGGAAGCCAATAAAAACAAGCCAATTGCACATCAAACGAAGATCCAACAACGAAAACTCAAATTGCTTCAGCCAGTGAACAATGGTCGCGGCGGACCCGAGATCAGCAGGGAAAACAGTAAGTATACACTCGCTACTTGCCCTCCCTGTTCAGACTCGCCCCTTCCAGATGCGGCTTGATAAGATACACGTCACACGGCACACTTCACACTCGTTTGTAGATTCAGTAATTCGCCGTGTAGCCACGCCCCGACATGTTTCGTCACATGGGATTGGCTACACAGCGATAAGCACCCTCCCTTTATCCGATCTCCTCTAATTGGTCGAATCCCACCAATCTTTACTACGCAGGCGCACCACGATCAAAAAACTCGCCAGCAGGAACGAAAGTCTCATGGGCGGAACTCACCCTTTCCATCAGCGGAACGACCTCATTTATTATGTGCATATACCGCATAAAGTGCGGGCGGAAGTAACCTTGCTAGGAAGAAACTCTAAGGGCGGAAATTACGCATTCAGCTAGTGAGCTGATCTGGTGTCCCCGCAACCATAATTCACTGGCTCTCATTAGTCCAAGACACAACAGTGTCACCTACATCGTAAATAAACTAGATAAAGGATCCTACATGAGTCATGTTTAATAAAATTATCATTCTAAATCAAACACGATATTATTTCTAAAAAACTTTTTCCCATTAGCCAATTTTTATAAAAATATAAAAAAATCCCAAAAAAAAAAAAAAAAAAAAAATTCCTCTATATAATTAAACAAAGCTCAATGTTTTAGCTTATTTGAAGTATAAATCCTCTAAATAGTAAACCTAATTTAGGGGAAAAAAATCAAATTCCACTTTACTGAATGAATGGCACAAATGAAATATATATATATGGCAAGAAATTACCGCATATAATAATACACCCGTGCAAGAATGACCACCCCTTATATCCACACTGTTAGATATATATGTCATAACATTAATAGGGAATCATGTTGCACATCTAAAACCCTTTTAAAATTATGTGTATATAAATAAAAATTATAAAAATTATTATATAGAATACAAATGCATATTAAGTATACTGCGTTGGTCAAGGTGTGACTGAATTTGGCCTACTCCACCTATTGGTGGATCGTGAAAATGCACTCCAGTCAATCCCCAGGCCAGCCCCTATAGGACCTTTAATACAAAATTAACACATCCTTCCCTCGGATTTAAATGTGTTAAATAGCCTACAACAACTTATTAAAAATTATTTATAAAACAATTTAAATCCACCTCCACATTTAAACCTCTTGGAAAAAGACATTTAAGAAGAAAAATCCACTGGGTTTCACGTTGTGAAAGGTCTCTAACCCTATTGGAGCCCCTCCATGTTGGATATACACAATCTATGCCACAAAATTGGGCCACAGTGGGATCCTGGTTATGTTTCTCCTTAAAGTGTACTGACACACTATGGTGTTAAAACCATTTTTTATATTCGTTAAATGTTCGGAAATACGAACTCGCAGAAGCCTTTTGGTTCTCCCCACATAGAGCAACCCGCATGGGCACCATAGCAGATAAACCACATGTGAGGAGTTACATGAAATAAATTCATTAATTTCAAAAGGCTTGTTGTCAGTGCTCATAATTTGTCTCTTTCCTCTGTTATGCCTATTTACTGTTCTGCAGCATATGCACTTCATACAGGGAAAGAAACCCTTCAGATCAATTTTTAATGTTTGTTCTGGTGGATCTAGAATTTTCCGTACAATCCGGTCCCCAAAATTCGGAGCTCTTCTATAAATAAATTTAGGTTTTATAGGAAGAACTTGCCCCAAATGCCTGTCTCTACTTAAGATGTGCCAATGCTTATTGTAGATCATTTCAATTTCTTTATATTGAACATGAAACCCTGTTAAAAAAGACCATTGATGTTCATTGTCACCCTGATTCTTATTCTTTATAAAACACTGATCCCTTGGACGTTCTGCCACTTGTTGTATCACATTATTTAAATTATCTTCTAAATATCCCCGTTGTATGAATTTTTCTTTTAATATAGCAACCTGAGTGAAATAGTCTGCATCATCCGTACAATTGCGTCGTACTCTTAAGAATTGACCTTTCGGTATATTCTTAATCCAGGCAGGATGGTGCCCACTCCTAATTGACAGATAACTATTGCGATCTGTGGGTTTAAAAAATACTTTTTTTTTTATTCTTCCTTCAGAATATTTAATAGTTACATCCAAAAAATTCACTGAAACATTACTGATTTGATACTCTAATTTGATATTATTAGTATTAACATTTAGAGTATATAGATATTCATTCAGAGCGTCCTCTGGTCCTTCCCAGATCATCAAGAGGTCATCTATGAATCTTCGGTAGAAAATCAACTGTGGTTTTTGGTTCCTAAAAATATGTCTATCCTCCCACTCCGACATAAATAAATTGGCTATGCTGGGAGCAAAAATAATTATGTGACATGCAAAATTCTAGAACGTACCCCAAAAATTTATTTTGTATATATGGGATGTCCTCTCTTTTGCTTAAGGCCCAGCTTAGTGCTAGTGCCGCGTCCTCGTGCTGAATAATAGTATAGAGTGACGCTACATCCGCTGTCACTAAAAAAACTTTTGAGCCAGGTTTAAACGTAACCTCTTCCAAAGATTGTAACAAATCAGTCGTGTCCCTAAGATATGCTTTAGTAGCTCTTACACTAGGTTGAAGAAACTTGTCAAGGTATTCCCCTAACCTCGCAGTAACCGACCCTATCCCATTAACAATGGGTCGGGCAGGCGGGACAACTGCATTTTTGTGCACCTTTGGTAATGTGTAGATCACTGGGATTCTACACATAGACGGGGCCAAGTATCTCTTCTCTTTGGAGTTTAGGGCATATATTTGGTATCCCCATTCCACCAAGGCTTCAAGTTGCATTTTATACGCCTCAGATGGATCAGAACTCAACCTCTTATAAGTTATACGATCACTCAATAACTCAGTCAGTTGATCTTGATAAAATTCTCTATCCATTAATACTACTCCTCCACCTTTATCCGCCGGATGTATAATGATGTTTTTATTCTTTTCTAGAGATTTTATTCCTTCCTTTATGTAGCCTGGATTCACATTTTTCTTCTGAGGAAGTTCTTCAATATCCCTAAGAACCAACTGTTTGAAGACTTCGATGAAATGACTATTTGAATTTTGGGGATTAAATATAGACCTATTTTTTAGGCCACTATCCACTTTATCTAAAACCACTTTGCTTTTCATAGAGGATTCCACAGGGTGACTCAAAAAGTACTTTTCCATGTTTATAGTTCTTATAAACTTGTGCGTATCAATATAAATATCAAATTTGTTCATCACTTTTCTTGGTGCGCATTTTAAACCTGTATTCAGAATATTCAATTCTTTGGGGTTCAACTGGATCTTGCTTAAGTTGAAAATGCCAGTCATTAGTTGTGCCTCATTCTTTTTCTGGGATTGTTTCCGCTTTCCTGCCCTGCATCCCCGTACTCTCTTTGGGAGGATGCAGGATCCCTGTAGGCGGGGTTCAGAGGTCCTCCCCTGCCACCTCCTCCCCTGTTGGTTGGATACAGGTTCCTCTTTGGTGTTCCTCCCCTCCCACCCCTCCCCCGAGATCCTAAAAAAGACTGTTGGTAATAACCACCACACTCCTCCTCAGCCAATGGTTGAAACCTATTGTATGTGGGAATGTGTCCAGGCCCTGGTGGATAATCCGGAGGGGGGTATTGATACCACTGTTCAGGCTCCTGTTGGGAGTAATAAGGAGTATTCCTCCCATAGGGTTGAGGGGGACGAGGTGATTGGTAATTTGGATTCCCCTGATAATGACGCTGTGGCCCTGGTGAGCCATAGTAGGGTCCATACTGACCTCCTCTGGCAGTATTTGTTCGAATTTGATACTCCTTATTACTCCCAACAGGAGCCTGAACAGTGGTATCAATACCCCCCTCCGGATTATCCACCAGGGCCTGGACACATTCCCACATACAATAGGAGATCGTATAAAGGGAGGGTGCTTATCGCTGTGTAGCCAATCCCATGAATAAGTCCCATGTGACGAAACATGTCGGGGCGTGGCTACACAGCGAATTACTGAATCTACAAACGAGTGTGAAGTGTGCCGTGTGACGTGTATCTTATCAAGCCGCATCTGGAAGGGGCGATTTCGAACAGGGAGGGCAAGTAGCGAGTGTATACTTACTGTTTTCCCTGCTGATCTCGGGTCCGCCGCAACCATTGTTCACTGGCTGAAGCAATTTGAGTTTTCGTTGTTGGATCTTCGTTTGATGTGCAATTGGCTTGTTTTTATTGGCTTCCATGTGCGTGTAATGTTTGAGGGAGTGAGAATTTTAATAAACTGAATTTTGCAATATTACACTATTGTGCACTTTCTGTTTCTATATTTATATGGAGCTGATTTGAAGATCACTGAGCTGAATTGATTCACCTACCTGAGAGGTGCAGTTTTGTTTACACGCCGAACACGAGAGTGTGAGGCATATTGTTGCGGTGAGTGTTGCATCTGAAGGGGGAGGTTTCACTTGAACACTTTTGGTGCGGTGGAAGAGAAGAAGATTTCTTTTGGACACTCTTTGTTATATTTATGAACTTTTTGGATCACTTAAATCACCTTTACACATGGGATTCTTTTCTATTTTTGTTTTAATCATATATATGTTTTTTCTCAGGATTTAATCACTTGATTTTTTTCATATATCAATTTATAGGACTGTGTTATAATATCACATTTATATCTATGCGCCACTTTTAGTTTTCACTTCACCATTTTGTTGTGACCACTATATTATTTACATATTTCATCATTTAGGGTGGCTGCTATTTAGGTAAATTTCTTTATTATTATTATTTTTGGTTAATCACTTCCTCAGACAGTGCAGTGGTGGTGATCATTAGGGCGGTTTTTTGTTGATCACTATTGTTTGCAGAACACTGGTAATGTCTAATGGCAACACAATTTATTTCATATATTCAGTTTATTTTCTCTATGTTTGTTTTTTTTAATATGAAGCTTGAATGCCCTTTAACTGCTTGCTGCCTGCCCACAGTACATTTACTGTGGACAGGTGGCATGGTCAGACTAGGCGACAGACTGGTATGTTACCTAGCATATGCACTTTAGCATGCCCCCCGAGGTGCACAGTGGTGATATCGGCAGATCACACAACTTGGTACCCAGCCACTGTGAGTGGCCGGAGCATCGTGTAATTGCCATTAATGGTCATATTGATTACAATGTAAACAAAACAGCCACGAATGGCTTAAATTCATGACTGTTTTGCTTACTGTTGTGACGCTGTGATTGGTCCACAGCTATCACATGGTACCTGGTCCAATCTTGACAGTCCAGTCTTGACAATCCATTCATGACAGTTAACTATCGCCTATTACAGTGATCATCACTGTTATAAGCAATAACAATGTAAAAAGAAAAACTACTGTTTCCCTCCCAAGAGTATTACAGTGTCTACTATGGTGACACTGAACTACTCTGATAAAAGTATGCAAAAAAAATAAATAAATAAAAGTGTTACATTTTTTAAATAAAGTATAACATTTCTTTAGTATTATTATTTTGTTACATACTGTAACTGCCACAATAGTAATATGATAAAACTGTACTGCACTGGTGACAGTATGTAAACGAAAAAAAAAAAAAATTATTTCAATTCTTAACCACTTGAGACCCGCGCTATAGCCGAAAGACGGCTGCAGCGCGGCTCTCAAGTGCCGGGTGGAGGTCCCCAGGATGTCCTGCTGTTTACATCCCGCCGCACGCCTCCGAGGGCGCATGGCGGGGAACAGCTGTGCGCGCCGTATCACGTGATGCTGATGCGCATGCCTGGCGGCCGCGATGTCCGCCAGGTACATGTGATCGGCTTTTACAGAGACAGGACGTGGATCTCTGTGTGTAAACACAGAGATCCATGTCCTGTCAGGGAGAGAGGAGACCGATGCTGTGTCCCTTGTACATAGGGACACAGATCGGTCACCTCCCCCAGTCAGTCCCCTCCCCCACACAGTAAGAAACACTAATAGGGAACATATTTAACCCCTTGGTCGCCCCCTAGTGTTAACCCCTTCCCTGCCAGTCACATGTATACAGTAATCAGTGCATTTTTATAGCACTGTTCGCTGTATAAATGTGAATGGTCCCAAAATAGTGTCAAAAGTGTCCGATGTGTCCGCCGCAATATCGCAGGCCTGACAAAAATCGCAGATCGCCGCCATTACTAGTAAAAAAAAATATATATAATAAAAATTTCATAATTCTATCCCCTATTTTGTAGGCGCTATAACTTTTGCGCAAACCACTCACCACTTAAACAAAAATATGTAGAAGAATATATATCGGCCTAAACTGAGAAAAAAATTTTTAGTTTTTTTTAAAAAATGGGATATTATTATAACTAAAAGTAGAAAAATATTGTTTTTTTTTTTTCAAAATTTTCTGTCTTTTTTTGTTTATAGTGCAAAAAATAAAAACCACAGAGGTGATCAAATACCACCAAAAGAAAGCTCTATTTGTGGGAAATAAATTATAAAAATATCATTTGGATACAGTGTTGTATAACCGCGCAATTGTCATTCAAATTGCATCAGCGCTGAAAGCTGAAAATTGGTCTGGGTACGAAGGGGGTTTAAGTGCCCAGTAAGGAAGTGGTTAATTTCCCCAAATAACGGTGACAAAAAAATTATGACTTCAAAGAACTCACCATGCCTCTTACTAAATACATTGGGCTGTCTAATTTTCAAAAAAGGGTCATTTGTGGGGTATTTGTACTGTCCTGGCATTTTAGGGCCTCAAGAAATTAGATATACTGTATACCATAGTTTGTAGACTCTATAACATTTACAAAGACTAAATATACACTGATTTCGGTTATTTTTACAAAAGAAATGTAGCAGACAACATTTTGGCCTGAATTTATGAAGAATTATTATTTGTTTGCAAAATTAAATAACAGAAACTAAGAAAAAAAAAGATTCCCAAACTTTCAGTAAGTTTTTGTTTACATAGCAACAAAAAAAAAAACTTTTGGTGATCAAATACCACCAAAAGAAAGCTCTAATTGTATGAAAAACTGATATACAATAAATCTCATTTGTATACAGTGTTGCATAACTGAGCCATTGGCAGTTAAAGTAGCAAAGTGCTGAATATCAAAAAAAAATCCTGACCATGGAGGGGGTAAAACCTTCCCCTGGTCAAGTGGTTGAAGTCATTATCTACCTACAGCTCTTAGATGGAAATTTCCTTCGCTAGTAGCCATTACATGGAAACTCAATGGCACACCTACTTGTTTCTTTCTTGTATCTTTTAAGGATCACTGATCCTAACAAATCCAGTGGATTTCTAAGGTTGGGGTTGTTGTTCATAATTAAAAATGAAAAAAACAAACAAACAGCCTGGTCTCACAATCCAGATTAATTGGTAGGATGCTTTGGATCTCTCGGTTTTCTTTTAGTGGAGTCACCGTGTCATTTCCTGGGTAAAGTGTTTCCAGCCCCGTGGCAACAGAGAGATCTGAAGACTTTGCTTGACTTCATCATGGGCTGTTTGGTCTAGACTAAAAAGGCTTTCCTTTGTTATAAATTGCCAAAACACTACACAATACACCTTTTAACATGGATCAAGGTAAGTGAGACTAATGTCTTGTACACACGATCGGATTTCTGATGGTATAAAATCCGATGGAATTTTCCGTCGGAATTTTGATGAAGCTGACTTCCATCAGTCTTGCATACACATTGTCAGACTAAATTCCGACCGTCCAAAACTCGGTAACGTAAAACACTACGACGAGCTGAGAAAAATTAAGTTCAATGCTTCCGAGCATGCGTTGACTTGATTCTGAGCATGCGTGGATTTTTCTCCGATGGAATTCACAGACGATCGGAATTTCCCATCGGATTTTTTTTCCATCGGAAAAAATTTAAACATGTTCTATTTTTTTACTCCAATGGAAAAAAGTCAGATGGGGCCCACACACGATCGGAATTTCCGATGAAACAAGTCCATCGGATTTTATTCCATCGGAAATCCGATCGTGTGTACAAGGAATAAGAAGAAAGTCAAAAGGAACAAAAAAAGACAAAAAAATTTGCTATAGATGGTAAATAATATGTGTTACCCTTTAAAAATGAATGCATTATGCTAGTAAAAGATTGTAATTCTTGAGGTCTTCACTGACCCTTCTGCATGTGGAATGAATGTCCTGGGATTCCAGTGCTGTAGTAATTGGGGATTCTGACAATCTTATGATATCTGGTATGTATATGTGCTTTTAATCCTTTTGCATCTGCTTCCACTATGTCATTGGCAGTCTGAGTTCACATTGTTATTTTTATCTTCTATTGACATTGTATACCCTTGTTTAAGAAACACTGTAGTTCCCTCTGCAGATTGTTATATGCAACAGATCATCTGAAATGATATACAGTAAGCAGCATGACAACATATACCGTATTTTTATTGGTATTCCCTAAAGGCCGTTGCAATATCCCAAAGACCATAGGAAAGGTCTTTCTTTTGTACTTTACACCTTTTAAATGTCACTAGAGCATACAGTATTGTATTTCTGATAAATGATGTACAATATAAATTCACTACAGCACACTTTAGAAATGTGTGCTGGTAAAATGAATAAAAGAACCGCGGGGATACCATATTGTGAGATGGGAGCAAGGTTATACTACATTGCTTGGCACCTGTCCTGAGATGTGATCCTAAAAAAGAATGTGCCACAGGTATAAGGTCAGGAGTGAAATAGAATCAATACACAGAGTAGTACGGATACCACACATCACCTCTTTCATGGCCGATGTTTACAGTTTTTAATTCCCTTCTATTTACCCCATGCAGTATCAAAGAATTAAGATGATGTAAAGTAACTAGAATCACTGATACTGGAATGTGTAGGCCTTTCAATGCATTATTATCGTGAATATTTCCTGAATGCAGTACTTTTTTTTTTTTTAACCACATAATGGAGCTTCTTCACGCAAATAAATGTTGATCCTTTTTACGCTGGAGCACTGAATGCTGGGAGATGTAGTTTGGGTTAGAAGAGAAGACAATTTCTTTGCAAGCAAGAGAAATGACAAGATCCAGTGTGCGCCGAAGCAGGGTGGGGGGGGGGGTGTGTGAGATAAATAGAAGAGCCTGAGAAAGCTTGGGGGCAGTTGGGAGTCATTCACCTGTGTGTGAAGAAGGCAAAGTCCTGTGTTAGAGAGAGATTGAGCTGGGAAGTCTGGTTAAACACTTAGTTCTGCATTTGTTTGCAGACCAGCATGGCTTGGAGAGCGGGGAGATCAGCTGCAGACTTCTGGACTGAGACAGAAGCGTTTTCTGCTGCAGAAAATATCCACCCTGAGGCCTATCGTTGGCTGCTGCCCATCGAGATTTGCATTTGCATCCACACCTTATCTGAAAGCTGCAGCAAACCACCTGAGATTTAACACCATTTTAAAGGGAGCCCCCCATCGGAACATGGAAACTTGATTCTTTGGGTACAGAGGGACTATTAACCCATTAGTGATCCCTTATACTGACTTTGTGCCAAATTACCTGGAGAACTTTTGTTGTCCTTCATTCCTACTGACATCTCCATTGGCTTACTACTGAACACTGATAGCCCTGCTGGCCCGAACATACATACTGTATATACATTCATATACAGGTGCATCTCATAAAATTAGAATATCATCAAGAAGTTAATTTATTTCAGTAATTCTATTCAAAAAGTGAAACTCGTATGTTTTATTACACACATACATACTCCACATTCATTATTCATTACACACAGAGTGATACATTTCAAGCATTTCTTTCTTTTAAGTTTGATGATTATGACTTATATTATATTATATTATATTATATTATTTTAATATAGCTAGTGAAAACCCAAAATTCAGTATCTCAGAAAATTAGAATGTTACATTAGACCAATAAAAAAAAAAAAAAAGGATATTTAATACAGAAATGTTGGCTTACTGAAAAGTATGTCCATGTACAGCATAGTATGCACTCAATAATTGGTTGGGGCTCCTTTTGCATGAATTACTGAATCAATGTGGTGTGGCACGGAGCCGATCAGTCTGTGGCACTGCTGAGGTGTTATGGAAGCCCAGGTTGCTTTGATAGCGGCCTTCAGCTCATCTGCATTGTTGGGTCTGGTGTCTCTCATCCTCCTCTTGACAATACCCCACAGATTCTCTATGGGGTTTAGGTCAGGCGAGTTTTTGGCCAATCAAGCACAGTGATCATTAAATCATCAGGTATTGGTACATTTGGCAGTGTGGGCAGGCTCCAAGTCCTGCTGAAAAAAAAAATCAGCATCTCCATAAAGCTGGTTAGCAGAGGAAAGCATGGAAGTGCTCTAGAATTTCCTGGTAGAGGGCTGTGCTGACTTTGGACTTTGGTAAAACACAGTGGGCCAACACCAGCATATGAAATAGCTCCCCAAATCATCACGGATTGTGGAAACTTCACACTGGACCTCATGCAACTTGGATTCTGTGCCTCTCCACTCTTCTTCCAGACTCTGACCTTGATTTCCAAATGAAATGCTAAATTTTCCACAGTCCATGAGGATTTGGGGAGCCATGTCATCTGCTGGTGTTGGTCCACTGTGTTTTATCAAGTCCGATTTCAGCTCAGCCCTCTACCAGAAATTCTAAAGTACTTCATGCTTCCCTCTACTGAACAGCTTCATGAAGATGCTAAATAACAACCAAGAATGTTGTATCACAACACAGAGTGGTAACTGTGGATGACTGCAGGACGGCTTGGTTAAGAGGAGGGCTGCTGCACGGGGGAATCTTACCAGGCTCACCGTTTGGTCTTGGCTGGTGCCTTAGCTGGTTGGCCTGCTTTCATTGGGAACGTATAGGACACGCTGTTGTCCTTTATCCTTATGCATTTGAATTGCTATAGATATAGCCTATGCATAGAAATGTGTGCCTACTCTGGATTAATCTCCTGAGTCCCTTTATATTAAACTGGGAATAATTTCCTCCATGTTCCCGTGATACCAGCTTCTCCTCCCCTCCTGTATGTATAACTACTTAAATAGTTCTGGCTGTTTTCTCTATTTTGGGGACACCTACTGTATATATTCACATTCACGTGCTAAGCTCCTGAAGAAGCGTGACTGCACGCGGAACTTGTCGAGCGAGAGCGAACTTTACATCTTAGTCAACAACCTCTACCGCTCCTACCATACCTTATTTATCTGTTGGAATATGCTATGTCTTGGAATAATGCTGTAATTCCTATACCATTCCCACAAGAGCTAGGGTGTTGTACTATAACGGTATTGGTGTATCGGCTCTCTAAGTAATTGTGAATTTTTTAACAAAATTGTTTATATATCAGAATTTATGTGCAATAAATTTATACTTTTTATAACCTTTTTGTGTACTGTGTCTAAAAAGTCCAAGTCCCTGTATATTCATGAAGATGCTGTTTTCATTTACCAGCAGGACTTGGAACCTACCGAAACTGCCAAAATTACCAATACCTGGTTTAATGATCATGGAATCACTGTGCTTGATTGACCAGCAAAGTCGCCTGACCTAAACCCCATAGAGAATCTGTGGGGTATTGTCAAGAGGAAGATGAGAGACACCAGACCAAACAATTCAGATGAGCTGAAGGCTGCTAGCAACCTGGGCTTCCATAAAACCTCAGCAGTGCCACAGGCTCATCGCCTCCATGCCACGACGCATTGATTCAGTAATTCATGTAACAGGCGCCCCGACCAAGTATTGAGTGCATACTATACTGTGCATGGACATACTTTTCAGTAAGCCAATATTTTTGCATTAAAATCCTTTTTTTTTTTTTAATTGGTCTTATGTAATATTCTAATTTTATGAGATGCTGAATTTTGGGTTTTCACTAGCTCTCTGTGTGTAACGCAACCATATAAAATATATGAGTTTCACTTTTTGAATAGAATTACTGAAATAAATTAACTTCTTGATAATATTCAAATTTTATGAGATGCACCTGTATATATAACCATCATAATTTCTTAAAGTATTAACCATCATCAGGCCACTCCCTTTTCAGTGCTTTAAGAAGTCCAATGTTTTCTAGAACCTACTTACTGTTTGCAGGGATATTTCTCCCCCTCCCCCCAACAAGTGTGTCAAGGTCTTCAAGGGCCCCAACATAGCCAGTAGAAAACTAACCCTAAAGACTGTACATAATTCACCCACTATAGAACACAGTTTTCAGCATATTTATCTTTCTCTGTTTATAGAAAGCTAAGGGTTAGCTCTCTCACCCCAAGTGCCCACAGGCAATGTAGCCCTGATCTGCACTGGTACCAGTTTGTTGTTGCCCTATGCTGCTCATTTAGTGAGAAGAGCTACAGTTTATGCTGGTTTGGTTTGCACTTAAGGTAGTGCTTTACTATATCAAGTGAAGCCTTAAAGGGGTTGTAAAGGTTCGTTTTTATTTTCTAAATAGGTTCCTTTAAGCTAGTGCATTGTTGGTTCACTTACCTTTTCCTTCGATTTCCCTTCTAAATGTTTTTTTTCTTTGTCTGAATTTCTCACTTCCTGTTTCTCCTCAGTAAACTTTACACCATCATTCAAGCGGTGTGGAGTCAGCCAGAACAGCTTACTGAACAGCTTACTGAGGAGGAACAGGAAGTGAGAAATTCAGACAAAGAAAACAAAGAAAAAACACATTTAGAAGGGAAATCGAAGGAAAAGGTAAGTGAACCAACAATGCACTAGCTTAAAGGAACCTATTTAGAAAATAAAAACAAACCTTTACAACCTCTTTAATATATCATATTCTGCAAAGAAATCATGGCTGTTGTATTTTTTTGCTCGTCTGAACATTATTTGATATTATACTTTGTTACTTATATTGTTGTGTGTACCAGAGGTGTCAGTGGTGCTGAGGTCTTTGCCAAGGTCGAGATAAGAGCATAGGATCCAATATAACCAGCGGCACCTGCAGGGTAGGGCTACATGGACAGCAGCAAAGAAGAGCAGCAAAGAAGAGTTTAACTAATAGAAAAAAAAAAGTAAACAGAAAACCTTAATATGCAGAATCCTATACCCAGAGTTACTCACAGTTAAAGTGGAAGTAAACCCAACGATTTAATAGTTTCGAAAAACAGTTACATTCCCGGCATGCCGGGAATGCTAACTGTCACATTGGATGTGCTCTCAACCAAACTGTCACACCATCCAATGGCTGGTGTCACAATTGATCACATGTGCAGCAACATGGCAGTTGAAGATTAAACAGAGGCCAAGATGGCAGATTCCTTGGCTGAAAATTATAGGAGGGTTTACTTCCTCTTTAATCTGGAGGAAGGCAGAACAAAAACGAAATAAAGCAAGGTAGGATGGAAGGGGAATCTCCACGATGGGGCACAGATGGATTAGAAACCTGGCTAAACAGAATAAAGGTGAGGGGAGGGGCATGAAATGTCCCCGCCCATCACACATGGAAAGCTGTCAGACAAAAAATTGTAATTTAAGGCAGTTTTTAACCGTTTTATGCACTTACCTGTAATTGGTTGAAATGGTAACGGTCTTCTTGGCACAAGTATTTTCCTATAAAAAGAAAAAAATGCGTCACATTAGTACACTCCGGCGGTGATCTACAGAGAAGAAGCTTGTATTCACTATCATGGAGTCATTGCTGCGTCGAGTTCTGGAAAGGGCCGGTACCGAAGAGGGTGAGCTCTGGCTTCAATTATGCTTGTCGTTACCTCCTCCTCCGTCTGTGTGCGGCTTCCCGGTGGTTCCGTCCACTTCAACTGCTCCGGCTGTTCATGATGCTGGTCTCCGCCATGATGTTGTTCCCCTTTCGTCGCCTGCCCTGGATCTTCCTCTGACTGCGGCTTCCGCTTCCTCCATCTGGTGTCCTCCTATTGACCCCGTGGATCGTCTTGCGTCATTCGGTAATCTCCGTAATGACGGCGGATATTCTCCGATTTCTGAGGACGCATGCGCAGTTCGCCCGGAGGTCCCTTCAAAGAGAAAACGTAAGAAGCCCGGCAAATTTGAATCTCCTCCACAGCGCAGAGATACGGAAAACAGGAGGCTGAAGAAGAAGACATTGGGTAATGGACGGGCAGTATCGGACATTCAGAATGCTGACATATTTCAAGGATCGGCTATGGATAGCGGTAAGGTTAACCCTTCGCTTGCTGGTGACAGTTTTAAAAATGTACCGGCTGGTGATGTGGTTGCTATGGCACCCGGGTTTACGCGTGCTGAAGCTGCAGCGGTTGCTGCTATGGTTACTGACGCTGCTCCTCGGTCGGCTAATGTCACTCCTGTTATTCTGCCTGCAATCCAGGTTGCTGATTGTGAGGATGGATTGAATAATGCTGCTGCTGCTGAATTTGACTTGATTCCTGAAAACAGTACTGCATTTTCTTCCGCTTCTAACTCGGCTTTACAGCAAGGAGGTGAGCATGTGGATGCCTCTGTATTGAAAAATTTTGCTCTGTCTATGACAAATTTGTTGTCACAATTGTTACCTGTTAAGCGAAATGTTGTACCTACTTTGAACCCTGGTCTTGCTTCTGTATGGAGAGATAATTTGTCTGTTGATAATTTTACGCCGATTGTTCAAGAGGTTGCTACCCACACTCCTGTCCTGCAAACTGCGCCAAAAATGGCTTTGTCTAATGCTAGTGTGCCTGAAGCTTATATGAAAGAAGTTCTTTCTTGCGAACTTTCTCCTTTAGGTTTCCATTTAAGTAATACTGTAAAAGAAAGAATATGGAAAGGAGAATATATTGATTTGCTTTCGTTATTGCCTTCTACTAAAGATCATAGGTTGAAGAAGGAGGACAAAAAATTTGATGACGAAAAACGTAAATTTGTTTCTCGAAGCTTTAATAATTGGTTACAAGCATTCAGTATTTTTGCAGGTGTTATGGGTGAAAAACGCCCTGACTTATGCAGTGGCCTTTTTCAACATGTTGAGATAATATTGGAGGCTTATAAGAATTTTCCAGGTCTATCATGGTTCTACTATGATGAGTCATTTCGACAAAAGCTTGCGGTACATAGAAATTTAAAATGGGGTATGAAAGATGTAGGCCTCTGGTTAAATCTGCTATTGCCTCAGAAACAGGTTGTTAAAACTGTTGCTCCTGCTGTTGGTCCTTATCGTAAAGGGCTTTGTTTTAATTTTAATGAAGGTCATTGTAAATGGCTTTCTAACTGTAGGTATAAGCATGAATGTGCTCATTGTGCTGGTACTCATCCTGCTGCTCGGTGTTTTAAAAAATCGGGTCATCTCACCCCTGCTGTTTCCAAGGATAATACATTTCTTAAAAGCAATTACGCCAGTGATACTGGAAAACATGTTGCCCTGGCTCCTTCTCTATCTGGACAGCATGAATGCAGACATGTTAATTAGTGGATTTTGTTATGGTTTTCTACTGCCATCTTTTTCGGGTTCTGGTTGCGAAGTGTTTGATAATTTGGCCTCCTTTGTTTTTCATAAGGATGTTGTGCGACAAAAAATTTTGAAAGAAAAAGAAGATGGTAGAATTGCTGGTCCTTTTGATCACCCTCCATTCTCTAATTTTCGGATATCCCCTCTTGGCGTTATCCCCAAAAAGGAGGCTGGTTCTTTTAGGCTTATACATCATTTGTCCTTCCCTGACGGTTTTTCTTTGAATGATGACATCGATTCGCAATTGTGTTCGGTGTCTTATTCTTCTTTTGATGATGCGTTATCAAAAATTCGTTCTGCAGGTAATTCGGCTTTGTTAGCAAAAGCTGACGTGAAATCTGTGTTTAGATTATTGCCTATTCACCCTTCGGCGTTTAATTCCTTAGGTTTTGTTTTCGACGGTAAATATTATTTTGATAAATGTTTGCCTATGGGCTGTTCTTTGTCGTGTCGTTATTTTGAAATGTTTTCTTCTTTTCTTGAATAGGTTGTTTGTCGCCGTTCAGGTTTTGAACTTTGCGTTCATTATTTGGATGATTTTTTATTTATGGGTAGAGCGAATACTTTGGATTGCTTATACATTTTTACTGAGTTTAAATTGATGTGTAGTTTGTTTGGTGTCCCTTTGGCCCCTGAAAAATCGGTTTCTCCTACCACTTGTTTAGAATTTTTGGGTATTCAGATTGATACGGTATCCATGGTTTTTAGGCTTCCCATGAATAAAATTGTTAAGATACGGTTGTTGTTAGATTTCATTTTGTCGAGACGAAAGGTACAATTGCGTACGATTCAGTCTTTGTTGGGTTTGTTGGCCTTTGCTTCAAGAGTTGTGCCCATGGGTAGAATTTTTTCAAAACGTCTTTATAGAGCGATTTCTGGTATAAAATCACCTAGACATTTTGTTCGTATTACTAAGGATATACGCGACGATTTATTGGTCTGGCGTAAGTTTTTGAGTTCGTTTAACGGTTGTTCACTTTGGCAAGATCTTTTTTGTGTGGCTTCTGCTCTAGATTTGTTTACTGATGCTGCTGGTTCGTTAGGTTACGGCGCTTTTTGGCAGGGACATTGGTCGGCCGATCTTTGGCATTCTTCATGGATTGAGAGAGGTCTTGTTTCTAATATTGTTCTGTTGGAGTTGTTTCCTGTTGTTGTTGCTTTTGAATTGTGGGGCGATCATTTTCGAAATAGGAGGATACTTCTTCATTCGGATAATAAGGGTGTTGTTTTTGCAATTAATTGTTTAGTTTCTAAATCACTTCCCGTTATTTCTGTTCTTCGTTTTTTAGTTTTTCAATGTCTGGAATTAAATATCTGGTTAAAAGCGAAATATGTCCCTGCTAGTTTAAATGATATTGCTGACTCATTATCTCGTCAACAGTCACGAAGGTTTCGGGAGCTGGTTCCGGATGCGGACGAAATTGGACTGTCCTGTCCTCCTCATCTTTGGTTAATAGTATGAGTCCGGTGATGACTGCTTTAAAGAATTCTTTAGCACCGTCCACGCGAGCATGTTATGAAGCTGCGTGGGACTTATGGCATTCCTGTCTAGGCTGTTTTGAAGTTTCGGACGCTTTGAGTTCTGAGGATTTAGTTTTATTTTTCTTAAATACTTTGATGAAAAAGGGTTTTTCTTATTCTCATATTATTACATTATTGGCGGGAGTTTCATTTTTTAAGAAATTGAATGGTGAGGCTCCGTGTCTTAGTTTTTTCACTGTCAAACAGGCATTAAAAGGTTATCGCAAACGACATGTGTTACCTGATAAGAGATTACCGATTACTATTGATTTATTACAAAAAATTTGTGCAGCTACTGATGTTGTTTGTTTCTCGACTTTTGAGGCTTTGTTGTTTAAGCTTACTTTTTGTCTGTGCTTTTATGGTGCTTTTAGAATTTCGGAATTGCTTCCTCCTAAACGATTAACTTGTTTGGGTCTTCCTTGGGCAGCGGTGTCTGTTCATTCTGACGTTATTCGTCTGTTTTTACGCAAGAATAAAACTGATCAGTTTGGTCATGGTAGGTGGATCACCATTCACAAACATACTGATACGTCTATGTGTGTGGTTGTACTTGTTCACCGTTACCTGCTTGTTCGTCCGTCTGGTGATACGCAATTCCTCATTCATTCTGATAATACTCCATTGACCGTTTATCAATTTAATTCTGTGTTGAAGAAATGTTTATTTCATTTGGGTTTGGGACATCTACCAATCTCTTCTCATTCCTTTCGAATTGGAGCAGCTACAACTGCTAATAATATAGGTTTGGATGTTGCTGCTATTAAAAAAATTGGTAGATGGTCTTCTAAATGCTATAGTACATATGTTCGCCCTAATTGTTCTATTTAATTTCAGGTTCTGCACTTATTACTTGGATCGTTGGTCACTCATTCGTTTACTGGGCACATAGAAGAGCAGAGAGGAGATGTTATGGTAGTGATCTGGGCCTGGATTCTGCTAATGTTAAATTGTTCTGGTATGGGCATAGGGGATTGACTTGGGCCAGTTTGAGTAGAGTTTTGACATTGTTATGTTCTAAATGGCCTCTGCCTCAAATTATCATTTTCCATTTGGCTGGGAACGACCTTGGTCGCCGAAGGACTTTAGATGTTATTTCTAGTATAAAGAATGATTTTGTGCATTTTCATGCCGTATTGCCTGAATGTGTGTTGGTGTTTTCGGAGATTGTCCCTCGTCTACTTTGGTGTTCCCCCGAATGGAAACATTTTGACAGAATGAGAAAAAATGTTAATAGAGCAATTGCAAAATTCATGCCTCTGTTAAACGGTTTATCTTATAGACATATTGATCTGGAGGGTGGTATGCCTGGCTTTTACCACCCTGACAGTATCCATTTGTCTGATGTTGCTCTAGATATTTTTAATTTAGGTTTGCAAAATAGTGTGGAATGGGCCGTGGGCCGGTGGGGGTGCCGTGCTTATTGTCCATAAGCTCGGTGTATGGGACTTAATGTTGTGTAATGTAGCTTGAGCTTTAAATAGCTAAGCTTTATATATACATGGTATTAATTTTTGTTGAATTATATATCTAATGTGATATAAGTATTGATATATTTATAATTGATAAAATATTTATCTATACCAATAATAAAGGCCGCGGCCATTACATCCACATGCAATAGTATTTGGGTTTTTTATTTAAAATTATTTATATTTAAAGTAAATAAGTTATGACTAGCTTTCCATTACAATTATTTTTGCAGGAAGACTGATTTTTTTTAGGTTCTACAAGCAGATCATATAAATAGCTGCAGACAGCTCAGATATTCGTACGTGACATATGGATGGAAATGGCAATAATTAATGTATTTAGATATAACTTTTGTACATCTTTTGTAGATAACGCTAGACAACTTTTCCTTTTCCTGAGGAAGAGTTTGAAATATTTTGGTCAAATCCCACACGTGCTTTCATAATATTTGTGGATCTGTCGATAATCTAATATTTGGTTTTGTGTGGAATACATGGAGACAATACTGCTGGTGATATGGGATGTTACACTGTCAGACTATGAGTTTAATTGATTTTATACCAATACAATAATTTTGTATTTTCGTCATTTTTGGTTGTATTATTACAGTGCCTAAAATGTCCCAGTTTGTTTGGTAGTAAACTTGTCTCACACAACAGATATACAGCTTTTAGGCTGTAGGTACAGGGGTGCCTAGGCATACTCACTTAACAGGAAATGCACTGCTTTTTATCGGTTGGAATTAAAGACAACAAGTATAAATTTCAGGGTACTACTTGAAATAGAACTTTACCCATAACAACTTGATAAAAAATAATGTTCTTATCTTTCGCAAGCAACATACATTCTGCATTAATAATTATGCCACCAAAATCAGTGGTGTGGGCTGTAAATTGCCTTCAGCGTTGCTCCTGTTTCTTCTTGCTGAAGTCTACCATTTTGTAAAATCCCAGAGCCCCTGAGCAGAAGTAAATCATAAAGCAGAATTAAACCCATTGATTTAACAGTTTCAAAAACAGTTTTTTTCCTGGAATGATGGGATTGCTAACTGTCAGATATGCTTGTTTCCTCAACCATACTGTCAAACTATCAAATGGCTAATATTATAACTGATCACATGTGCAGCACAATTGCAGTTGCAGATCAAACAGAAGCAGCTTCCTTGGCTTTAAGGCTGTCAGGAAATCAGCCTCCACAAATTCAGTAGTGTCTAAAAGTAAAGAGCAACTGAGCATGTGCAGAACAGGGTGAGGTAGTGTATTACTGGATTTTAAACAGTATAGACACTTATTTTTAAGGTTTTACATAGCTATACCTGCAAAAGGGGCAAAAGGGGTCAGCCTGAAGTTATCTAGCAGCCTTAATTTTCTGACTAAAATTCCACAGCACAGTTAACATGTCTATATATTCCCTGTAAGATAGAAAATATAAACTTTTTGACATCCACTTTAAAACATTTTAATAGTCATTAAACGTCTAATACATATTATGGTTTAGCTAGAAGATTGGCAGACTTTTGTATTACACTTGAGTTGTAACAGAACCACAAGATCACTGCAATTCTAGTATATCATGAAATCCTCTCTCAGTGCTTGCCTGTTGTGGTGTTCTGTATCCTGTTAACACAGAGATAAATGTGATCGGCAAGGTACATGATTTTCAATCACACTGAAAGAGAGCAATAAATCTAGACATGGCTGATTTCATCTACACTTACCAGATTTATGTCACCTGGATCTATCAGCTTTAGGTGACAAGATACTTTTTCAAGGAATTGGGACAGTTCCAAGGTGAAAAGTAACACCAGAAAAACTCACCCTAACAACACACCGTAATTGACATAGCACTGATGTTTTTCGACAGACCACACGCTGTAGCACGTGTTAAGAATCACATAAAAAATGTAAAATGTTATCCTTTACTTATTATGGCTGTCTTTGCCACTAGAATGACAGGACTCAAAATTTCATATCCTGAGCTACTCGTCAGGCCTTAAGAGTTACTTGCCACCAGTTACCCTGCTCCCTAATTCCGCCCCTAAACAAACCTTTGTAAATTATCATATTTTATCCAGATCATACAGGGGTATGCACAGATCATACAGGGGTATGCCATGATCACAAATGCCCCCCAGCTCTCACAAATGCCCTCACCTCTCTCACCTTTCAAAAATGCCCCCTTCTCTCAAAAATGCCTCCAGCTCTCTCACCTCTCACAAATGCCCCCCAGCTCTCACCTCTCACAAGTGCCCCCCATATCTCACAAATGCCTCCCAGCTCTCTCACTTCTTACAAATGCCCCCCCAGCTGTCTCATCTCTTACAAATGCCCCCCAGCTCTCTCACAAATTCCCCCAGCTCTCACAAATGCCCCATAGCTCTCACCTCTCACAAATGCCTCGCAGATCTCTCACATCTCACAATTGCCCCTTCAGCTCTCACAAATGCCCCCAGCTCTCTCACCTCTCACAAATTCCCCTAGCTCTCACAAATGCCCCCCAGCTCTCTCACAAATTCCCCCAACTCTCACAAATGCCCCCCAGCTTTCACCTCTCACAAATGACCCCCCATATCTCACAAATGCCCCCAACTCTCTCGCCTCTCACAAATGCCCCCCAGCTGTTTCATCTCTCACAAATGCCCCCAGCTCTCTCACCTCTAACAAATTCCCCTAGCTCTCACAAATGCCCCCAGCTCTCACAAATGCCCCCGGCTGTCTCAACTCTCACAAATGCCCCCCAGCTCTCTCACAAATTCCCCACCTCTCACAAATGCCCCCCAGCTTTCACCTCTCACAAATGACCCACCATATCTCACAAATGTCTCCCAGCTCTCTCACAAATCCCCCCAGCTCTCACAAATGCCCCCCAGCTGTCTCATCTCTTACAAATGCCCACAGCTCTCTCACAAATTCCCCCAGCTCTCTCACCTCTCACAAATGCCCCCCAGCTCTCTCACTTCTCACAAATGCCCCCGGCTGTTTCATCTCTCACAAATGCCCCCAGCTCTCTCACCTCTCACACATTCCCCCAGCTCTCACAAATGCCCCCTCCAGCTCTCACAAATACCCCCAGCTCTCTGACCTCTCACAAATGCCCCCTCCAGCTCTCATAACTGCCCCCCAGTTCTCTCACATCTCACAAATGCCCCCCAGCTCTCACAAATGCCTCCCAACTCTCTCTCCTCTCACAAATTCCCCCCCCGCTCTCACAAATGCCCCCTGCTCTCTCACCTCTCACAAATGCCCCCCAGCTCTCCATCCCCCTAGTTCTCACCCCTCACAAATGACCCCAGCTCTCACACGTCTCACAAATGGTCCCCCTAACTCTCACAAATGCCCCCCAGCTGTCTCATCTCTTACAAATGCCCAAAGCTCTCTCACAAATTCCCCCAGCTCTCTCACCTCTCACAAATGCCCCCCAGTTCTCTCACTTCTCACAAATGCCCCCGGCTGTTTTATCTCTCACAAATGCCCCCAGCTCTCTCACCTCTCACAAATTCCCCCAGCTCTCACAAATGCCCCCTCCAGCTCTCACAAATACCCCCAGCTCTCTGACCTCTCACAAATGCCCCCTCCAGCTCTCATAACTGCCCCCCAGTTCTCTCACATCTCACAAATGCCCCCCAGCTCTCACAAATGCCTCCCAACTCTCTCTCCTCTCACAAATTCCCCCCCGCTCTCACAAATGCCCCCCTGCTCTCTCACCTCTCACAAATGCCCCCCCAGCTCTCCATCCCCCTAGTTCTCACCTCTCACAAATGCCCCCAGCTCTCACACGTCTCACAAATGGCCCCCCTAACTCTCACAAATGCCCCCCAGGTCTCTCACCTCTCACAAATCCCCCAAGCTCTCACAAATGCCACCTAACACTCTCACCTGTCACAAATAACCCCATTTCTCTCACCTATGCCCCCCCCAGATCTCTCACCAATGCCCACTCCCCAGCTCTCTCACCAATGCCTCCCCACCCCAGCTCTCAACTCTTTGAAATATAGAATGCAGCAGGCACCATGTTGTTTGGTATTACTGTACTTTTTTTTTCTTCAGCACAGTGCCGCTGACAGCTCCGAATGTCAGAACTGTAACACAGAGTCGAGGAGGAGTTTATCAGCACTTCATTCAGCTCCATGCTACAGTCCTGACAGGTGGGGAAAGAAGCCAACTCCAACCGGAGCACACAAAACAATGCAGGCAGTTGTGGGGGTGGGACCTGGGGCACAGACAAGCAAATGTGGGGCATATGCCCTGGGTGCCTGGTGTTCACACACAAAAGCTGTTTCTCCAAGCTCAAATGTGTATGGCTGCATGATTCCTTACCAGGGGAGCCGCTGAGACACAGAAAGCAGAAGCGGAAGGCAGATGGTGGAGCTGGCCTGAAAATTGTGTCATCAGTGTCTGCATTGAGGAGCAGGGGAGCAGAGCTTTCCGGCAAGCTAGGAGGGTGGGGGGGTATTCCCTCACTGGGCCCCTCTTCTCCTCCCTCAGCAGAATCCTGGCTGCCTATGCTTCTGCCTGCTCCACTCACCCTCAGTTTATTTCCACTCACCAAATACGAGCAGGCGAGTAGAAATTTTAAGGGCTGGTCTATGTGATGTGTAAAAAAAAAAAACACAAACTAAAAAAAAATTCTACCAAGGAGTAACCTTAAAGGGCAACTCCACTTCCATGAGAAAAAAATTAACACATAAAAAGAAAATAATATAGCATATACAATTGCAACACAAGTCATATTGTAATTGAATGTTATTAAAAATTACCTTTCCTTTTTAATTTAAAGCGCTGTAATTTTTCTGTCGAATTCAGTGCTATATGGCTATTGGTAATATGGTGTACAGAACACCCCCCCAAATATGTAATTTCCTGCGTGTTAGGACATTAAAATCTTGGAAGACCAATGCATACTAGCACATTATTTCAAAATATAAAGTGCAGCGCTAAATTAAACTGAAAATATAAATGACACAATGCCTACCAGCATGTGAAAATAAGGTGCAATAATCACTATGCAATATCACTATAACTAATATGCAGCATTGAATAAAAGTGAAATTAATAAAATCTACGTAGAACTAACATAATACAGTATAGCATATGGCATACTATAATATGCAAACGTGCAATAAACAAATGTGCAAATTGTGTAATATGGAATAACAAAGTGAACAAAAAGTTCATATGTGACTGATATACAAATATAAAAAAAATTGATGAAAAAGAAAGAAAAGTTCTTGTAAACTAGTGTTCAGTGAAGGAGATCCCACTAGTATTCAGTGGAGGAGAACCCACAAGCAATGGACAGCGTTGGTCAGATGTTTGGCAGTGTGTCACCCATCACCATAGTTAAGATAAATGGCTTACCAGAAAGCCAGCGACCACCCTTACTCAGGCGGGTCACAAAGCGTTTCTTTTGATTCAAAGATCCACTGGAAGGATGTCCAAGCGTCTCTCATCAGAAGCCTCTATGTACACCGGAGGGGAAACAGCAGCAAGAACATCAGACAGCCTCAGCAACAGGGTGTGTTTAATATGTAAAGAGACAAAAGACCTAGGATAGTGTAGTATTGTTAGTGTGGTTTATTGGCAATGCTGCAGTGCTGCATACATACGTTTCAAACTGGGGGCACAGCTGCAGTGCAAACAAGCCCAAAAAGTTCCTTGCAATTTACAAATCCATGGAAGCGATTGCACATGCGCATATACTAGCACATTATGCCATTGCTTCGCAGTTGTTGTTTTTTTCTTTAACATCGCCGGTTTACAATGAAGTCAATGCGGAACAAATTATTTTCATTTCCATTGACTTTAATGGGGAAACTCGCTTTGATATGCGAGTACTTTGGATTACGAGCATTCTCCTGGAACAGATTATGCTCGTAATCCGAGGTTCCACTGTACTTTATTTTTATGGACATGGATAAATAAAACTGTGTACTTTTATAAAATTTTATAAAATTTTATTGTAATCTTTGGGTACCGAGATAGTCCATTTATCCTTTAGTTGGGAACACGACGGATGCTCCAAACTCCTTTTTCAGACCTCATTCTAACTAACGGAAATGAAAAATTGCAAAGTACATATTTTATACAAGAAAGAGAGTGTCAATTTAATTTTTCATGCCAAGTTTTTCCTTTCATAATGCTAAGATTTCCCAGGCATATGTAGCACTATACTTATGAGATGTTATGACAAAGCAAAGTAGGATTCATCATTCCTTTGCTTTCTCATAGAGCCTTGGCCTGGGCAAACCCTATATGGGAGATACAAAAGCCTATTGTCCTGAGTTACCCAAAGTTTGTGGCTTCCTTTAAAAGGGTATTTGACGTCCCCGCACACTCCACTTCTGCTGCCAAGAGCCTCATGTCCATCAAACAAAGTACGATTACGCCATTGAATTCTGTACTCTGGTAGCAGAGGTCACTTGGAACAATATGGAAATTAGGGGGAACTAATGCGCAAACCAACAAGGGGGTGGGGTGGAAGGAAAAAAAACTAAACAAATGTGTAGCAGCCACCTAGTAAGTGTTCACATACTAATAGCAAAATGAATAAAAGAAGGGGGTATAAGGGCGCTCACTCTAAAATTACTATAAAATTAAGATAAAAGGTGCATAAATCTTAAATATTCTTCAAGAATAAATACATTTGTAGATATGACTTCCTCTACAGTGCAAAATAAATCCCAAGTGCAACAATCCAAATTGTGAAAAAAATTCTTGTGTAAAATATCCGTGTAAACCAATGAAATAAAAAAATTGGTTTAAAATATGAATAAAATAAAAAACTGATAACTAATATAAATATTCAATGATAAATAATATCATGTGCAAACAACAGTTTTATGTGCAAAGTAGGCAAATCCAAAAAAACAGCAACAGCAACATGTGCAGATGCAGTTCCTTGTGCTGGAAAATTTCTATAAGTGATCCACAGCAATGTGCATAAAAGTCCAAAAACACAGGCGATCCAATTCCAATTGCAGTGTCATACAAAAAGTGCAAGTGCTGATCCTCCAGTGCTGGTACCAATCATTTCCCCCAGCCTCTCACCTTAATAGGCTTAAAAATAAGCCTTTCTGTTGTGTTCCTTTGAAAGATCCCTCCAATCTTACGGACCTCCTGGTTTCACAATCTCAAACAGGCTCAAGGTAAAAAACTTACATTTTAGTAGAGTAGTTACAGCATTAAAACGACAGTGTTGAATAGTATTACTTCCGTAACCCGGAAGTGATGTCACCACGGCTCTCCTGTCCTCGCGCGTATCGTGACCACCTCGTCACTTTCTCAAAGGATATGGAGCCGTGGAGACAGCGGAGACTTATATAGTGCCGCGCTGCTATGGCAACCAACAGCGCGGTGTTCAAATGGCCAGATAGCCTTTCCAAAGCTTGTATTACTGTGCCCAAAACGAATTGATCCCATCAGTCCAAGAAGTATTCATGAAAAACAATTAAGGATTGTTGAAATTAAAACAAATTAAATAATCTAGCTGACTGAAATGGAAAGATAATGATAAGAGCTCCATCTAGCAGCAGGGAATGGTAATAACAGAACTATAGCCTGAACAGCTAATATTAAGTGTGTAACATCGCGATGCTGTGCCAGCAAACAGCGCGGTCAAACAGCCACTTAACACTTCTAATAGTAAATCCTGAAAAATATGGTCCCATCGGCCTGAGATAGGTAAAAATGTACAATTGAGTAATTTAAAAACACAGACCAAAAACTGAATAATCAAACCAACTAATACAAGGAGGTATGCAATATTCAGAGCTCCATCTAGCGGCAAAGATACAAAATGACAAAGCTAAGAACTAGACAGCCAATAATGAATATAATGTGGTATATGTTCCCACGGCATCTAGTAAGAATAAAAAACTCCTAAAAGCTTAATGTTTATAGCAATAACTGGATAAAAAAGATTATTAAATAAAATTAGTAAAAATTCAATAATTGAGATCAAATTCTATGTTATGTCCTAATGGCGCTAAAGTGCGTATCTCATGGATCCAGCGAGACTCCGACTGACTGAGATTAATGACTTTATTGTCCCCCCTCCAGTGGGGTTTATATTTCTCGACCCCCCACACTCGCAATAAGGAGGGGTCACGGTTATGGACTTGGTCAAAATGTCTAGAAAGGCTGTGTTTAGGGAATCCATTTTTGATGTTCCCTCAGCCTCTTCCAAAGTTCTCTTTTGGTTCCCCCAATATACTGGATATGACAAGAGCACTCCAATAGGTATACCACCCCTTCTGTCCTACAGGAAATAAAATCTTCTATTTGGCATTCCTTCCCAGTAACTGTAGATTTAAAAGAGTTTTTTTTCTTCTTACTTTCCGTGGTATGCCTGCAAGTATAACAGGTTTTGCATGGATAATATCCTTTTCCATCAAATAATGTAAATTTTCTTTGAGCAGGGGGGTCTAGGACATTTTTTGCAATTAAGTCACGGAGGGTCGGTGCCCTCCGGTACACGAATTTGGGACTGTCAGATAATACACCTCCCAGGTTTCGATCCGCTTTTATAATGTTCCAGTATTTTTTGCAGATTTTTTTCTACTTGTTTATACTGTATGTTGTAGTCCATGACCAATGGTACTCCATTCAGTGGTGCTTTTTCCTTAACAGAGTCCTGGATCAACGTTTCTCTATCCAAGGCAGTAACGTCTTGTATTTTGTTTTCAATAAAATGTATTTTATATCCTTTCTGGAGGAATCTTTCCCCAATTAAACGTGCTTGTTTTAAAAAGACTTCATTATTTGTGCAATTTCGCTTAAGTCTCATTAGTTGCAGATGGGTATATTGTCTAACCATGATGAATAATGACAACTATCCAGAGGGAGGTAGCTATTGCGGTCTACCGTTTTAAAGTGTGTTTGCGTTACAAATTTATTGTTTTTCTTAAAAATTTCCAAATCTAAAATTTTTTTTTCTTTTTATTGCTAATTTCCCAAGTTAATTTAATGTTTTTATCATTTGTATTTAACCCAAAACCAAAGTCAATTAGACTTTCTCTATCTCCTGCCCAGATCACGATTATATCATCAATATATCTTTTAAACAGGAAAGCCTGTACACATGATCGGATTTACTATGGATTCAAATCCGATGGATTTTTCCATCGGAATTCCGATGAAGCTGACTTCCATCAGTCTTGCCTACACACCATCAGTCAAAAATCTGACCATCCCAAACGCTGTGATGAAAACACTCTGACGAGCCGAGAAAAATTAAGTTCAATGCGTCAACTTGATTCTGAGCATGCGTGGGTTTTTTCTCCGATGGAGTTCCACACAGACGATCGGAATTTGCTATCGTTTTTTTTTTCCATCGGATAAATTGAAAACATGTTCTATTTTTTCTCACTGATGGGAAAAAGACCGATGTGGCCCATACACGATCGGTTTGTCCGATGAAAAAAGTCCATCGGACTGTTTTCATCGGTAAAAACGATTGTGTGTACAGGGCATAACAGTTGATGTGGCATTTTGCTGTAAAGAGCGTCTTCCTCCCACTCGGCCATATACAGATTTGCCACACTGGGTGCGTATTTGGCACCCATTGCAATCCCACAGATCTGCTTATAATACTTGTCTTCGTACTAGAAGTAATTGTGGTCTAAACTATACTTCAGACATTTCAAGAGGAATTTTCTCTGAGAGTGCTTTAGTTCACTTAGATCTCTCATGCCCCATTTCATTATTGATGATTGTGTATAAAGATGCCACATCTGCTGTTGCTAAATATACTGGTCTGTCATCTAATTCAATGTCTTCTAGTAATTGGATCAAATGTTTTGTGTCACGCAGGTAAGACTTGGTCTTTTTCACTATTGGCTGGAGAAACCAATCAATGTATTCCCCAATCCTTGCTCCCACCAAATTGATACCATTTACTATAGGGTCTCCCCGGCGGTTTTTCCTTATCCTTATAAATCTTGGGGAGCGTGTAGATGACCGGTATCTTGCAGCTGATTGGTTGGAGGTATTTGCTCTCCTTCTTGCTTAGCAAACCCTTGTTCTTCCCATATTCCAACAGGTATGCCAATTTATCTTTATACCTTATGACCGGGTTACCTGGTAGTTTTTCATATGTATCTCTGTCTCCCAATTGACGGTCCAATTCTTCCTTATATGCTTATTTTGATTGAACCTTTATCGGCTTGTCTTATCACGATTAATTTTTTCTCCTCAAGGCTTTTTATCCCCTTTTTTATGTCACTCGGATCGTTCGTCTTCTTTATCTTTAGATCATGTAGATCAGGGATATGCAATTAGTGGATCTCCAGCTGTTGCAAAACTACAAGTCCCATCATGCCTCTGCGTCTGGGTGTCATGCTTGCTGCTGTCAGAGTCTCGCTATGCCTCATGGGACTTGTAGTTTGGCAACAGCTGGAGGTCCGCTAATTGCATATCCCTGATGTAGATCCTTCAGCACCATCTTACGGAAAACTTCAATATGGCCCTCATTGCCAATTGGGGGTTTGAACAAGGATTTATTTCTTAGGTTACTAAATTGGATGTCGCTTTCTACAATATTGTTTCTCGATAAATTCTCTCCAGGTTTATTCAGCATATATTTATTTATGTGTCGATTTCTCACAAATTTATTAATATCCACGTATGTGTTAAATTTATTTAAGTTCTTTTTTGGGGCGAACTTCAGACCATTATCCAGGACTTTAAGTTCCTCTTTTATAAGTTCTACCCCACTAATGTTTATAATCCCCTCTCCTATTATTTTTTTTTTCTTCTGTTTCTTTGTTCCTGCTCTGCATCCTCTCTGTGATTTTAATTTCTTCCAGATTTGTTTATAGGTGTTTTTTCCATATTCTTGGAGAAAGTGACGAGTGGGTCACGATACGCGTGAGGACAGGAGAGACGTGGTGACATCACTTCCGGGTTACGGCCGAACCCGGAAGAAATACTATTCAACACTGTTGTTTTAATGCTGTAACTACTCTACTAAAATGTGAGTTTTTTACCTTAAATAAAATAATTATTTTTATGGAATTACTACACTATGGAGTGTCTATTTATCCCTTTATGTGCCTGTCTGAGATTGTGAGACCAGGAGGTCCGTAAGATTGGAGAGATATTTTGAAGGAACACAACAGAAAGGCTTAATTTTAAGCCTATTAAGGTGAGAGGCTGGGGGAAATGATTGGTACCAGCACTGGAGGATCAGCACTTGCACCTTTTGTATGACACTGCAATTGGAATTGGATCGCCTGTGACTTGCACTGTTTTTGGACTTTTATACACATTGCTGTGGATCACTTATAGAAATTTTCCAGCACAAGGTACTGCATCTGCACATGTTGCTGTTTCTTTGGATTTGCCTATTTTGCACATAAAACTATTGTTTGATGCACATTTTATCACTGAACTTATATAATCTTTTATGCACATTGCTGTGGATCACTTATAGAAAATTTTCAGCACAAGGAACTGCATCTGCACATGTTTTTTTGGATTTGCTTACTTTGCACATAAAACTGTTGTTTGATGCACATGATATTATTTATCATTGAATATTTATATTAGTTATTATCAGTTTTTTATTTTTTTTATATTTTAAATCATTTTTTTTATTTCATTGGTTTACACTGATATTTTACACAACAATTTTTTCCACAATTTGGATTGTTGCACTTGGGATTTATTTTGCACTGTAGAGGAAGTCATATCTACATATTTATTTATTATTGAAGAATATTTAAGATTTATGCACCTTTTATCTTAATTTTATAGTAATTTTAGAGTGAGCGCCCTTATACCTCCTTCTTTTATTCACTTGGAACAATGAGGCCCTCGTGGCTGCTTTTTCTCATGGTCTCTCAGATAACATCAAAGATGAGATAGCAGCCCGAGACATACCTACAGATCTGGAGAAGTTGATTACGTTTGCCATTCTCATTGACTCCAGACTCTGAGAGAGACCTTCCTTTAAGGAACATTTGCAAAAGCTTCCTGTATGTTTGGCTCCGAGCTTTGCAGTCCCACCCTTGCCTCCCTCACCTTCCATGTCTCCTGGTACCAAGTCTGCCAGTGAAGTAGAACCCTTGCAGTTGGGCTTCACATGTCTCTCTGCGAATGAGAGGGCCTTTAGGAGCAGGGAGAGATTGTGCCTTTATTGTGGCCAGGTAGGTCACTTCTTGAAGTCTTGTCCTACCCATCCAGGAAATGCTTGCACCTGAGGTCCTGTAGGGGACAGACCTTAGGTGGCGTTGTTACGTCCCCAGTTACCTTGAAGGATAAGCCTCTAGTTTTGGTTATCCTTTCGTGGTCTTAGTCGTCCATTGATACACAGGCTCTAATCGACTCTGGGGCTGCAGGCCTGTTCATAGACAGTGCTTTTGTGTCTAAGCACTCGATTCCGCTGCAGCTTCATGCCACTTCACTTGCCATTGAGGCTATTGATAGGAGACCTCTACAGCCTGCCCATGAGACTCATGAGACTGCTCCTTTGACCATGGCCGTAGGGGCTCTTCACCATGAGATAATCCAATTCCAAATTATTTCCTCACCTAAGTGTAGCACACGGACCCTTTCTAATACCACCATGCCCACTGTACCACTGCCGAGAGAGGACACCCTAAGGCTCACTTGCAGGAAAAGGGCACACCGTACTATATGCCCGTACCCTCTTGATTGAAGAGATTGAGCGGTGTCATGTATTTGGGTCCCACAGCTAGGTTCTCCATCGGTTGGTTCTCATCTCCTAGGATATAGGGACAAGTCTCTGTTTCCCCCCCCCAAGTAATTCCAATGTCCACACCACTCTAAACTCCAACGTTGAGTTAATTTTTCTTCAATATTCAGCAGATAGGAAAGGGTAGATAAGAGACAGGACAGCAAGGTTTTGGGAGGTAAGTCCAGGCACAAGTAAATGCTACAATAACCGCTCAATCCTTGAGTGGGTTCAGCTCACCTGGATAGTCTCCTGTAAAAGTGGATCCTAGCAGCCGCAGTGATGCTCGGACGCTTAATTAGGTTATTTTCTTAGATACGATCGGGAGACCCTCTGCCACAGAATCTATCATGTCCCGAACTTCTCAGCTTTTGCAATACAATGACAGGTGCCCGCAACAGCACATTACTAGGCCCTTGGGGGATAGATGGATCCCTCCAGAAAGTTACCGGGCCCCTTCTTTCACCGTGAACTCTCACCGGTCCCTCAGAAAGGTCCTCCCCCGGCCTCCTCTTCTTAGAAGCGGGTTCCTTCGCAAGGGGCAACCTGGGATTCCTCCTCCCAGAAGTGGGCTCCAGCTAAAGGTGCTGGGCTCAGTGTTGAAATTGCAGCCCCAGGGCTAAAGGTGCCTGGGACTGATGCGCACGCGGCCCCATGGCCTGGATGGCTAGGTGCCACGCACTTGGACTCGGACTCCCGACTCCTCTCCTCCTCTGACGACCCCTGCCAGGCGGCGTCTGCCCCATATGTATCCCCTCCCAGCATGCACAGCAGGCCAACCACGCCCACTATACCGCTACCAAGAGAGGACACCCTAAGGCACAGCACTATCACCAGTGGTTCAACCCTGGTGATAGTCAGAATGTAGTAAGAAATGCTTCCAGAAGGTAGCCAAGGTCCTGTGCACCTCTTCACTCTCCTCTCTGCTGGAGGAGTACCGCGATTTTAGCGATGTCTTTGATAAAGGTCAAGCCGGTACGTTGCCTCCACACCGGTCGTATGATTGTGCAATTGACCTTCAACCTGGTGCCATTGGAGGATAAGGCCATGGAGGAGTATGTTGCAGACGCACTTTCTCGAGGTTTCTTCTGCAAATTTCAAGTAATTTCCTCTCCTCATTATCTGGTGGTTATTGGTTATCCTTGAAAACAGAGGCACTAGCCCTCCTTTGATTGGCTTTGTGCTGATGTTCTTTCCTGGTCGCCACAATGCAGTAAGACATGTTTTCGGAAAGTGGCTAAGGTCTTGTGCACCTCTTCCCTCTCCTCCTTGCTAGAGGAGTACCGCAAATTTAGCAATGTCTTTGACAAGGGTCAAGCCAGTAGTTTTCCTCCACACCGGTCGTATGATTGCTCAACCTGGTGCTATGCCTGCCCGTGGTCGGGTTTACCCTTTGTCTGTCTCGGAGGATAAAGCTATGGGGGGCTATGTTGCTGATGCACTTTCTCTGGGGTTCATCCACAAATTCTCATCTTCTGCTGGTGCTGGCTTCTTCTTTGTAAAAAAGAAGAGTGGTGCACTGAGACCTTGCATCGATTATAGGGGTCTCAATCGCATCACGATTAGGAACGCCTACCCGATGCCATTGATTACGGAATTATTTGACCGCCTCAAGGGAGCAACAGTTTTCAAAAAGCTGGATCTGAGAGGGGCATACAATCTTGTGAGGATCAAGGAGGGTGACGAATGGAAAACTGCATTTAACACCATGACAGGACATTACCAATACCTCGTAATGCCATTTGGTCTTTGCAACGCTCCTGCACTTTTTCAGGCGTTCATCAACGATGTACTCCGAGATATGTTGTGGTGGTTTATCTCGATGGTAATTTCATGTATTCTAAATCCCTAGAGAACCACCTCACAGATGTCTGCTACAGAGGCTGAGAGATAAAAAACCTGTATTATAAGTTGGAGAAGTGCGAGTTCCATCGTGAACAGGTTAAATTTCTAGGTTATGACATTTCTACTGCTGGTTTTTCGATGGACCCAGAAAAATTATCTACAGTTGCCTGACCCATAGGTCTACATCCGTTACAACGTTTTCTTGGCTTTGCCAATTATTATCGAAGATTTATTCGGAACTTCTCTTCTCTGGTCAAACCCCTGACTGATATGACCAGAAAGGATGGTAACCCACAGAATTGGTCCCTGGATTCCATTAAAGCCTTTGAATCTCTCAAGGCTGCCTTTGTTTCAGCTCCTGTGTTGGCACATCCTGATCCTTGGCTACCCTTCATTTTTGAGGTTGATGCATCTGGGACTGGAATGGCCACCCTTCTGTCTCAACGTCCTACCTCTGAGAGTGCTATGCATCCTTGTGGCTACTTTTCTAAGAAATTGTCTCCTGCAGAATGCAATTACGAGATTGGGGACAGAGAATTATTAGCTATAATTTTAGCTCTTAAAAAATGGAGGCATCTCCTCGAAGGTACCACTGTGCCGGTCCTCATTTTGTCTGACCATAGAAAACTCACATTCTTGTCTGATGCTAAACGCTTATTTCCCAGAAGAGCAAGGTGGGCTTTTTTTATGTCAAGCTACAATTACATAGTCTCATTCTTACCCGGTACTAAGAATATAAGGGCTGACGCATTGTTGCAACAGTTTTCCTCCACTTCCAAGTCGGTGCCTGTTCCTGTAGTACCTCTCGATCGCAAACTGGCTACTGTATGCACCAGTCTCACCTCAACTTTGGGTGACAGAATTTGTGCCGCTCAGATTCTGTCTCCTCCCGAGAAACCTGCGGACCGCTGCTTTGTCACTGAGAATCTCTGCACTGCTTTGCTCCAGACTTACTATTCTCCCAAGGCAGCTGTCCACCCAGGGAAGAATCAACTAATTTGGGCTGTTTCTCAACAATTCTGGTGGCCTAGTCTCCGCGCTGATGTAACCGCCTTTGTACCCACTTGTTCTGTGTGTGCACAGAGTAAGACACCACAACACCTTCCAGTGTGCCTCCTACAACCCATACCCAATGGAGGGAGGCCTTGAACCCACCCGTCTATGGATTTTGTTGTGGAGTTACCCAACTCCCAGGGCAACACAGTTATTCTTATAGTGGTTGACCGGTTCTTGAAAATGTCACATTGTATTCCACTAAAGAAGTTGCCCACATCCACATTTGCTCAGGAGATCTTTCAGTTACCTGGTTATCATCTCTCACAGGGGTAGCCAGTTTGTCTCCAGGAATTGGCGAGCCTTTTGTGCACAGTGAGGAATTCAGCTTTCCTTCTCCTCTGCTTATCACCCACTTATCTTACTTCATACTCAGATGTGGTAAGATACCGCTTGGTGAATGGATTCTATAACAGCACTAACACCCATGGTGATAAATAAATGTTCTTATTTGTGTACCTCCAACCAAACAATTCAATAAGATCTGTTATAAAAACTGACACCATGTAAGATTTTAAAATTCTAAGGCTACATAAAGCATTAGCAAAGTATGACTTGTTTGTTTGTTAACAGATAGAAAAGTATTGTGTAGCTGTCCATGCAAAGCATTTCACTTAGTTGCCCAAGCTCGTTTTATTTCAGTTAGCACCACTTAAATACTGTGTGTTTATTAACCAGTGAACTTTTTTTGTGGTTCAAGGATAGGATTTGCATGCCTTGATTTTTGTTTAATAAATGTCATTTAACTTAAGGAGGGATACAAGTAGTCTGGTGTGTTCTTTGAACCATCGCATGCTGTTTTAGCTGTATTTATTTTTTCTTACAAAGCAGAGCTGACAACACTGATTGGGATTTTAGTGCAGCAGAGTCAGAGTTGTCAGCTCACTTCTAAAAATTAGAAGCACATTCTTGCAGATAAACAGGTATTTTCCTGCCCTTGTAGCATTTATAAATGGATAAATTATGGTATAATGCATGGATTGCAGAGAAACACTGCCCCCCCCCCCCCCAGACATACACATAGTAGTTGGCCATACACAAGACATTAGCATCAGCTAGTGAACCTCTCTCAAGCATCATTAGGCAGGCCATAGATGATGAAATTTTCTTTCCTACGACCATGGGTTAGGAAAGTCAACTATGGCCAGTTGTAGTGATAACTAGTCTTTGATTAAATGGATTCACTCTATGTGCAAGGTCAGAAAAAAATATTTTCCAATGCGCTTACAAATATTTGACTAACCTTAGATAATCCATCCATTGATGGACCCTTTTACCTTGAATATGTTGCAGTCCTATTTAGTAATCAGTCAGGTGTGAGAATTAGGATGGGTAGTGTTGCATAAAAATTCTTTCACAGTTTAGGTAGACTTCTTGTTCCAGAGACTTATTGTCTCACTAGCCTAAATTACAATTATCAAAGTAAGGAGAAACATAGCACCTGCCAAAGCCTTTTGAGGTCTACATATTGTATAAAGATTAAATGTTAACTATCCTTTTAACAAAAAGTAAAATAAGTGAGCATTATTCCCTTGATTGCCGTCACAGAGTGCAAACAAAAGGAGTGTTATATATGACACATTCCATTTGAGCTCTTACATACTGCAAACTGAAGTCAGACTCATCTTCAAATGATCCTAAAACACAATACAGTCTGTTTCCATGGAAGCCGTTTGATGCCCTGCTGACTACTAGATATTGCCTGTCACTGGCTGGAATTTCACACCCTGTTAGATAAATAGTAAATCTAGCCATACATTTGTAAGTCAACCCAAGTTAAAACCTTTTAGCCTTGTGCTGGAGAAATATAATTAAGGTAATTAAGCAGATGTCAAACCATTTGAACGAAAGAAAAAAAAAAGAAGCTACATTGTGGAATAACCGACAAGTAACCCCTTGCAATGAATTCAAAATTTATTGTTTTAAGTGGGTAGATGACATTTCACTGTAAGGCGGGGTTTACTATTGGCTTTGTATCTAAAGGAGTTAAACTAATGCCAGGGTGAATTGCACTTTTAGTTCAATGGTACAACAATTAAGGTATCTCAATTTAATTACAATGGTTTTATTTTTCCTAAACTTAACAGTATTTATATAAATTTAAAAGCTACAAATGACAATCCCTTTTGAAACAGAATGGGAATTACAAAAATATGGTTTGGATTGGTTTTTACTTTTAATTTGTATTGTAATATATAGAAAATTCAAAGCAATACAATCTGTAAGTGGCAGAATAATCCCCAAATCCATCATTATCAACATTACAAAGTTCCAATTTAAGTTTGTTAGAGTAAATATGTTCATCAATACAGACAGGATGATCACAATTGGGAACATATCCTGCTAATTATATTATATATATTAAAAGAGAAGTAAACAAATTAAATTTTTTGTTTACTTCTCTTTTAATATATATAGGAACAAACAGAAGTAAATATTCCTGTTTGAGATTTGTCTATCTGTTTTTTAAGTACAATAATAAATACTATTATTATTACATGTACTTTTTATAGCACCATCAATTTACACAGCACTTTACATATATATTGTACATTTGCATCAGTCCCTGTCCCCAAGGAGCTTAAAATCTAAGACCCCTAACTCACATTCATACATACACATGTAGCGCCCCCCCAATATTAAGGGGCGCTATGTGTCTATTTAGGGGTAATCTGAGCCAGTAATTGGGCTCAGACCAATTGATTGTTCTGGATTGCTTCTGCTCTGGGTGTGATACTGCCTGGCAGTCGTGTTCCCTGTTGCCTGTAGGTGGCACTGTCACCACCGGCATAGGTGAACCAAGAGGGGTATCACAGCACCTTGGGTGTTCTCTCTTGGCAGCTGTGCAGTGGGCTTGGTCAGCCCGCTGTGCATGCTGGGAGAGGGTACATAAGGGGCAGACGCCATTAGGGGGGGTGCGTTCCAGGGGACCTTTGGTCTTGTAGGTGTGCCTTGTGGCCCGTATGGCACGAGGTGCGTGAGTGTGTTTGGGCCTCGAGGCTGCGTTGCTGCATGGTAGGCCCAGCTCTGCTGGCAGGGGCCTACACCTCAAAGAAGGATCCCAGGCTGCCCATCTGTAGGGAGCCCACCTTTAGGAAAGGAGTCCAGGGGAGGATCAGTCCCAGAGGAGATTAGCGACAGTACTGCTGTCTCGGGAAGAGGCCTGGAAACTCGCCTAAAGAGGGATTCACTGTCTTTATTATCCGTGCTCCATCCCGGCTGCTAGGACTGCTCTAATAGGGACTATCCGGGTGAGCAATACCTACTCAGGCTTGAGTGACGACGAAAGATTAACACTGTGCTCTAGGAGATGCGTGCCTGAACCTTTTCCCCCTTACTTCTCTCATCTTCTTACTCCTTATTCAAGTTCACTGCAAAGATAAAATAATGATAAAAAGGGCAAAAATATTGCGCCAACCTCGCAAAAAACTTATATGTTAGCAGCCAACATAACAATCTGACAGAAAAAGTAAAAATTATATGAATATATAAATGTAGGCGCTATGTGAAATTCAAAAGTGAATTCAAATGTGTGTTGGGACTCAATGGAGAACCGAATGGCCTAATGAAGACCAAATGATAAACGTTGTAACAAACCCGTGTGACGTGTATACTTAAAATAAAAAGTATGATAAATCTATTCAAACAGTGGTACGGTGATATGTCACCGTGATCTAAGAGAACTACTGATACCCCTAGAAATAGATCAAAATAAAAGATGTAGTGACTCTTTACAGTGAACACTTATAAACAATCATAAGGAATCTGTAACACCTATTGGTGCCTAAATCATATACAAAACTGTAAATCACCTATAAGGAACAGAACTATGTGACATATGAAATATCCACAAAGTTCAGTGCAAACAAAATTTTAAATGTCTCTGAGTACAGGTAGGAAAACAATATCCAAAAGTAGTCGTCTGTGGATATGCAAGTCCTGTTTCAAATGGTTCCTTGAAATAGATGGTTTGTATGCCAATATGATGTAACACCCGGGAGTGCCTTCACCATTGGGTCAGGGACAATAAGTAAGAAATAAATACTCTTACCAAGTGTTGTAGATCCAGCTCACCATATAGCGGTGGATCTATCAGGCTTATGTCCACGTCAGGGACCAGCAAATAGAAACCAAAGTTGTCCTCTCCTGTTGGTGGCGTCTTTCAATGTTTCCAAATGTGACTCGCTCCAGGTGTGGGTAATCAGCATATAGACCCGAAGCCCTCCATATGGATGGTGTCACCAAAAAAACAGGAAAGAGCACTTCCACATAGTGTAAATCCAAAAATGGGAATTTATTTAAAAGCAACCATAAAATTCCAGTAAAAAACAGCAGCAAACAAGCAGTTCAATCTCAAAATAGAAGGCAATCCACTCAAAAATTACAAACAAACCCAAAGATGAACTTCAGAAGTGGTAAGCTTCAAATATCAAGAATGCGTGAGATGGGCAATAAGGACTGGCATGTAAAACCCGACGCGTTTCGTCTGATAAGACATCAACTGGGGTACACGCCATCCTGATGCCCCCCACGCTATATATAGGAAGAGATTTGTACCTTAATTGCATGCCCGTATGTCCCAATGTTTCACTTCCGGGATTGGTGAGTCACATGGCTGGTTCTGCGTCACATGACCTCCGTCATGTGACGGATCAGGCCAATCAGGATAAACCGGAGAGGCATACTACGCCATCAACGTGACTGACACCGTCCACGTGTCCTCGGCATACACTGGGCCAATCAGGACAAAGCGAAGAAGCGTGTTACGCCATCGACGTGACTTACAATGTCTACGTGTCATCGGCGTACATTAGATTGGATCCCTCATAGACGGCGTGACCGTGCGCAAAGCACAGTGGGATATGTAGTCGGAACGCAATAAAGCGTGGCGGCTATTTCCATGTATTGTGTTCTCACTGTGTGCTTGCGGGCCATACGTCGTGTTCAGAGGGCAGATCACCACGTATTAGGATATGGAACTCAGAAATATGTCTCCCAGACTCAATCTCAAAGAACCAATTCCCCAATATGATGTAGTAAACATCCCGCTGATGATCAAAAGACCGAATGGTGCAAGTTTGATTAAACAATATATTAGTATGTAAAATATATGTATATATAGAAATTACCCATATATACCGGAGGATAAAAACATTGTAAACAATAGGGCTACACATGGCTATATGTTAATGAGACCTATGGTCTCATCCATACATATAGAATATATAATGACACATATAGAACCATATATAAATACAGAACATCAGGGCAAATGTGTGACTAATTGCCACGGTGCCAATGTAAACCCACACGTGAACAATGTATCAATAGGAAAGATTTTTAAAATAAAATAAAAATAAAAATTGCATGGAACATGAATGATTTGGAGCGGATGGCGAAATGTGTAACCCCGAATGGGAAAATATCAGGATTGGTTAATAAAGGCATTAATATCCCAATCGATGTTAAGTCCATAGGGCCTGTAACTCTTTAACTGGTATATCCAGTAGGTCTCTAGTCTCGAGACCCCTCTTACACAGGACTCCCCCCTCCAATGGGGAACAAATTTGTCTATGATCACAAACCTAGTGCCCCTTGGATCTTTATTGTGAGACTCCAAATAGTGTCTTGGAACACTATGGTTGGTTTTTCCTTTATGAATACTAGTGAGATGTTCACCCACCCTAATGGCAAACGTGCGAATGGTACGTCCTACGTACTGTTTCCCGCATGGGCAGGTAAGTAGGTAGACAATAAATCTAGTTGCACAGGTGGTAAAATGCTTCATTTTATAATTTGTTCCCGTGGATGTAGAGCAAAAAGTATCCGTTTTCCGTTTCCCACATAAATTAACCTGGCATACCTTGCATTTTCTGCATGGATAGTATGCTTTAAGGTGTGGAAAAAAGACGGGAATGATGGGTGGATTACTTATGTTTGGAGCTATCTGACTTTTGAGTGAGGAAGCCCCTCTGTAGGTCACTCCAGCTCTATCTGGGAGTGAAGGACCAAGGACCTGATCATTTTTAAGGACATTCCAATGCCTCTGAAAAATGTCTCTTATTTGTTTATGTTGGGTGGAAAATGTGGTGTAAAAAGACCATTTAAATTTAGAATCCTGAATTGTTTTACTTCTTTCTGTTAATAATGAATCCCTACTTATAGTGGAAATACGTTGAATTTCTTCATCTATCTGAGAAGGATTGTAGCCCTTATCAACAAACCTAGATTTCAAAATGTTTGCTTGGTATTGAAAATCTGAGAAATGGGAACAGTTGCGCCGAATCCTCAACAGTTGACTCCGTGGGACCGATTTCAGCCATGCTGAGTGGTGACAACTGTCAACCGGAATGTATCCATTCCGGTCGGTGGATTTGAAAAACGTTTTAGTATGTAACTGGCCCCCACTTGAAAATATCTCTAAGTCTAAGAAATGAATCTGAGTATAACTCATTTCATATGACAAACTAATGCCAATATTGTTGTCATTAAGAATAGACATGAAACTCTTAAGGGAATCCTGATCTCCCCTCCATAGGAGGAGGATGTCGTCGATGTATCGTACCCAGAGTACAATCTCGGGACGATTTAAAGCATAGACGACATCCTCCTCCCATTTGGCCATAAAGATATTAGCCAGGCTGGGAGCAAACTTTGCTCCCATTGCAACTCCCTTTCGTTGCAGGAAAAAATCTCCATTGTGCCAAAAATAGTTATGAGTTGTGGCAAAATGTAGGAGATCCATGATGTACCTTTTTTGTGTTCCTGACAACCTGTTGTCTCTAGATAGAAACAAACTAACTGCAGATAGACCCAATGCATGAGAAATGCATGTATACAGTGAGGCTACATCAGCCGTAACCAACAGAATATCCTCACTGTATTCTATCTGCTGTAATAATGAAATGGTGTGTCTGGTGTCCTTAAGATACGATGGAATTGTTCAAACAATTGGCTGTAAATGAAAATCTATGTATCTCCCTATGCGGGAGGTCACAGAATCTATGCCGCTGATAATTGGGCGGCCAGGAGGATGATTGGCATCTTTATGTACCTTAGGGAGGTAATAAATAATGGGAATCCGTGGAGCTACTGGCACTAAATAACTTTTCTCTTTTTTATCTAAAATACCAAGCTGAGCTCCAGTATCTACAAGGTCAATCAATATTTTCTTAAAACTCTGTGTGGGGTTTTTGGATAGACGTACATATGTATCACCATCGCTCAAGATCTTGATCATCTCAGCATGGTAAGCTTCTTTATCGAGTACTACTATGCCCCCACCCTTATCAGCGGGGCGTATGATGAGGTCTTTGCGCTCACACAGTGTCCTAAGACCAATTTTGATTCTAGGATCACTGTACATTTTTTTCTTGGGCAATACCTCCAAATCTTTTAATACTAGATCTCTAAATACTTGAATAGAGGGCGCCGTAGCACCTGGAGGATTAAAGAGCGAGGGGTTTGAGAACCCTGAGTGAACAGTGGGTGAAGTAATTTCAGGTAAACTTGGTCTAACTGGATTGGAGATAAAATATCTCTGAATATTCAATTTGCGCACATATTTGTGCACATCTATGAATGTGGTAAATTTATTAAGTGGTCTGGGAGGGACATATTTCAATCCTTTATTTAAAACTATTTGTTCTGCTTCAGTGAATGTAGCTGAACTCAAGTTGAAAATTCCCTCAGTGGTTAAACGCATTTTCTTTTTCTTGGCGCGCCATCCGCCTCTGCATCCACGTTTGGATCGGGGTTTCGATTGTATCCCCTCTGTTCCTGGTAAAAACCCCCTGAGTATGAAGGCCCTGGGTGGTTCTGGTTATAACTGTACGGGGACCTATTAAATTGATGACTATCATCAGAGTCCCTATGGTAGTGTTGGGATTGATGCATTCCATATTCCTCCCTCAAAGGGAAAAATCTATTATGAGTTTCTACCGGCGTTCTTTGAGACTGGTAGGGATGATAATAATCATAGTCATGATGACCTTGTCCACTTCTACCTCGTGGAGAATCATGTCTCCAACGATCACGAGAATGGTCCCCTCTACCTCTATTGTTACCTCGAGGTCCTTTGCCCCTTCCGCCCTGAGTTTGATGGGGGCCTTTTGGTTGGGCAATAGGAGTGCGTGCACCAGTTTGCCTGGGATTAGAATCTCTAGGGCCACTTGTGCGGTTCAGAGGTTGCACAGAGGTAGGTTGTCGTGATCCCAATTCTCCCATTGGTGGGGCAGAAATATCCATGTTATTGGAATTGCCTTCAATGGTTCTTATCACACTCTCTTTGGATTGCCAACTGAACACACAACCGCTTTTATAGTCGTTAACATCCCGAGTGTACTTCTTTTGCTTCTTTGTTTTTTGTTCTTTCTCTTCCTTTTCTAAATGTGTTTTTAAACTTGTGGACAGCATACCATATTCTGAAGTGGATTTGTGTGGTAGGAGTTTGTCCCTAATCTCTTTAATCTCTTTATCAATGAGCCCTAACCGTATAACCTTTTTCTCTAGTAAAAATGAAATAAAGGAAATTCCTGCATCATTAAAATAATGAAACCATAAATCTAATTCTAGGTCTCCTTGTTGTGGACATACATCCCACCTTAGTCCTCTGGGGACCATGCGTTCTTTGAGATACTGTTCTAGAAAGGCTTTATCCCATTCCAGATGCAGTTCTGTAGTCATGAGGTTTTTTAGCCTCATGAACAAGCCTCCTATCTCAGAGTCTGTACTGGTGACTGTAAAAACACCCTCTGTGGTGAACGTGCGACTCGTGCGATAATCAAATACATCCATATCAAAATGTCTGTATATGATTTAGGCACCAATAGGTGTTACAGATTCCTTATGATTGTTTATAAGTGTTCACTGTAAAGAGTCACTACATCTTTTATTTTGATCTATTTCTAGGGGTATCAGTAGTTCTCTTAGATCACGGTGACATATCACCGTACCACTGTTTGAATAGATTTATCATACTTTTTATTTTAAGTATACACGTCACACGTGTTTGTTACAACGTTTATCATTTGGTCTTCATTAGGCCATTCGGTTCTCCATTGAGTCCCAACACACATTTGAATTCACTTTTGAATTTCACATAGCGCCTACATTTATATATTCATATAATTTTTACTTTTTCTGTCAGATTGTTATGTTGGCTGCTAACATATAAGTTTTTTGCGAGGTTGGCGCAATATTTTTGCCCTTTTTATCTTTATATTTTTTGACTGTATCTATTGCTGCCTCCTCGAGTATTTCACATACCACTTCACTTAGTACAGACATTTTGATATGGATGTATTTGATTATCGCACGAGTCGCACGTTCACCACAGAGGGTGTTTTTACAGTCACCAGTACAGACTCTGAGATAGGAGGCTTGTTCATGAGGCTAAAAAACCTCATGACTACAGAACTGCATCTGGAATGGGATAAAGCCTTTCTAGAACAGTATCTCAAAGAACGCATGGTCCCCAGAGGACTAAGGTGGGATGTATGTCCACAACAAGGAGACCTAGAATTAGATTTATGGTTTCGTTATTTTAATGATGCAGGAATTTCCTTTATTTCATTTTTACTAGAGAAAAAGGTTATACGGTTAGGGCTCATTGATAAAGAGATTAAAGAGATTAGGGACAAACTCCTACCACACAAATCCACTTCAGAATATGGTATGCTGTCCACAAGTTTAAAAACACATTTAGAAAAGGAAGAGAAAGAACAAAAAACAAAGAAGCAAAAGAAGTACACTCGGGATGTTAACGACTATAAAAGCGGTTGTGTGTTCAGTTGGCAATCCAAAGAGAGTGTGATAAGAACCATTGAAGGCAATTCCAATAACATGGATATTTCTGCCCCACCAATGGGAGAATTGGGATCACGACAACCTACCTCTGTGCAACCTCTGAACCGCACAAGTGGCCCTAGAGATTCTAATCCCAGGCAAACTGGTGCACGCACTCCTATTGCCCAACCAAAAGGCCCCCATCAAACTCAGGGCGGAAGGGGCAAAGGACCTCGAGGTAACAATAGGGGTAGAGGGGACCATTCTCGTGATCGTTGGAGACATGATTCTCCACGAGGTAGAAGTGGACAAGGTCATCATGACTATGATTATTATCATCCCTACCAGTCTCAAAGAACGCCGGTAGAAACTCATAATAGATTTTTCCCTTTGAGGGAGGAATATGGAATGCATCAATCCCAACACTACCATAGGGACTCTGATGATAGTCATCAATTTAATAGGTCCCCGTACAGTTATAACCAGAACCACCCAGGGCCTTCATACTCAGGGGGTTTTTACCAGGAACAGAGGGGATACAATCGAAACCCCGATCCAAACGTGGATGCAGAGGCGGATGGCGCGCCAAGAAAAAGAAAATGCGTTTAACCACTGAGGGAATTTTCAACTTAAGTTCAGCTACATTCACTGAAGCAGAACAAATAGTTTTAAATAAAGGATTGAAATATGTCCCTCCCAGACCACTTAATAAATTTACCACATTCATAGATGTGCACAAATATGTGCGCAAATTGAATATTCAGAGATATTTTATCTCCAATCCAGTTAGACCAAGTTTACCTGAAATTACTTCACCCACTGTTCACTCAGGGTTCTCAAACCCCTCGCTCTTTAATCCTCCAGGTGCTACGGCGCCCTCTATTCAAGTATTTAGAGATCTAGTATTAAAAGATTTGGAGGTATTGCCCAAGAAAAAAATGTACAGTGATCCTAGAATCAAAATTGGTCTTAGGACACTGTGTGAGCGCAAAGACCTCATCATACGCCCCGCTGATAAGGGTGGGGGCATAGTAGTACTCGATAAAGAAGCTTACCATGCTGAGATGATCAAGATCTTGAGCGATGGTGATACATATGTACGTCTATCCAAAAACCCCACACAGAGTTTTAAGAAAATATTGATTGACCTTGTAGATACTGGAGCTCAGCTTGGTATTTTAGATAAAAAAGAGAAAAGTTATTTAGTGCCAGTAGCTCCACGGATTCCCATTATTTATTACCTCCCTAAGGTACATAAAGATGCCAATCATCCTCCTGGCCGCCCAATTATCAGCGGCATAGATTCTGTGACCTCCCGCATAGGGAGATACATAGATTTTCATTTACAGCCAATTGTTCGAACAATTCCATCGTATCTTAAGGACACCAGACACACCATTTCATTATTACAGCAGATAGAATACAGTGAGGATATTCTGTTGGTTACGGCTGATGTAGCCTCACTGTATACATGCATTTCTCATGCATTGGGTCTATCTGCAGTTAGTTTGTTTCTATCTAGAGACAACAGGTTGTCAGGAACACAAAAAAGGTACATCATGGATCTCCTACATTTTGCCACAACTCATAACTATTTTTGGCACAATGGAGATTTTTTCCTGCAACGAAAGGGAGTTGCAATGGGAGCAAAGTTTGCTCCCAGCCTGGCTAATATCTTTATGGCCAAATGGGAGGAGGATGTCGTCTATGCTTTAAATCGTCCCGAGATTGTACTCTGGGTACGATACATCGACGACATCCTCCTCCTATGGAGGGGAGATCAGGATTCCCTTAAGAGTTTCATGTCTATTCTTAATGACAACAATATTGGCATTAGTTTGTCATATGAAATGAGTTATACTCAGATTCATTTCTTAGACTTAGAGATATTTTCAAGTGGGGGCCAGTTACATACTAAAACGTTTTTCAAATCCACCGACCGGAATGGATACATTCCGGTTGACAGTTGTCACCACTCAGCATGGCTGAAATCGGTCCCACGGAGTCAATTGTTGAGGATTCGGCGCAACTGTTCCCATTTCTCAGATTTTCAATACCAAGCAAACATTTTGAAATCTAGGTTTGTTGATAAGGGCTACAATCCTTCTCAGATAGATGAAGAAATTCAACGTATTTCCACTATAAGTAGGGATTCATTATTAACAGAAAGAAGTAAAACAATTCAGGATTCTAAATTTAAATGGTCTTTTTACACCACATTTTCCACCCAACATAAACAAATAAGAGACATTTTTCAGAGGCATTGGAATGTCCTTAAAAATGATCAGGTCCTTGGTCCTTCACTCCCAGATAGAGCTGGAGTGACCTACAGAGGGGCTTCCTCACTCAAAAGTCAGATAGCTCCAAACATAAGTAATCCACCCATCATTCCCGTCTTTTTTCCACACCTTAAAGCATACTATCCATGCAGAAAATGCAAGGTATGCCAGGTTAATTTATGTGGGAAACGGAAAACGGATACTTTTTGCTCTACATCCACGGGAACAAATTATAAAATGAAGCATTTTACCACCTGTGCAACTAGATTTATTGTCTACCTACTTACCTGCCCATGCGGGAAACAGTACGTAGGACGTACCATTTGCACGTTTGCCATTAGGGTGGGTGAACATCTCACTAGTATTCGTAAAGGAAAAACCAACCATAGTGTTCCAAGACACTATTTGGAGTCTCACAATAAAGATCCAAGGGGCACTAGGTTTGTGATCATAGACAAATGTGTTCCCCATTGGAGGGGGGAGTCCTGTGTAAGAGGGGTCTCGAGACTAGAGACCTACTGGATATACCAGTTAAAGAGTTACAGGCCCTATGGACTTAACATCGATTGGGATATTAATGCCTTTATTAACCAATCCTGATATTTTCCCATTCGGGGTTACACATTTCGCCATCCGCTCCAAATCATTCATGTTCCATGCAATTTTTATTTTTATTTTATTTTAAAAATCTTTCCTATTGATACATTGTTCACGTGTGGGTTTACATTGGCACCGTGGCAATTAGTCACACATTTGCCCTGATGTTCTGTATTTATATATGGTTCTATATGTGTCATTATATATTCTATATGTATGGATGAGACCATAGGTCTCATTAACATATAGCCATGTGTGGCCCTATTGTTTACAATGTTTTTATCCTCCGGTATATATGGGTAATTTCTATATATACATATATTTTACATACTAATATATTGTTTAATCAAACTTGCACCATTCGGTCTTTTGATCATCAGCGGGATGTTTACTACATCATATTGGGGAATTGGTTCTTTGAGATTGAGTCTGGGAGACATATTTCTGAGTTCCATATCCTAATACGTGGTGATCTGCCCTCTGAACACGACGTATGGCCCGCAAGCACACAGTGAGAACACAATACATGGAAATAGCCGCCACGCTTTATTGCGTTCCGACTACATATCCCACTGTGCTTTGCGCACGGTCACGCCGTCTATGAGGGATCCAATCTAATGTACGCCGATGACACGTAGACATTGTAAGTCACGTCGATGGCGTAACACGCTTCTTCGCTTTGTCCTGATTGGCCCAGTGTATGCCGAGGACACGTGGACGGTGTCAGTCACGTTGATGGCGTAGTATGCCTCTCCGGTTTATCCTGATTGGCCTGATCCGTCACATGACGGAGGTCATGTGACGCAGAACCAGCCATGTGACTCACCAATCCCGGAAGTGAAACATTGGGACATACGGGCATGCAATTAAGGTACAAATCTCTTCCTATATATAGCGTGGGGGGCATCAGGACGGCGTGTACCCCAGTTGATGTCTTATCAGACGAAACGCGTCGGGTTTTACATGCCAGTCCTTATTGCCCATCTCACGCATTCTTGATATTTGAAGCTTACCACTTCTGAAGTTCATCTTTGGGTTTGTTTGTAATTTTTGAGTGGATTGCCTTCTATTTTGAGATTGAACTGCTTGTTTGCTGCTGTTTTTTACTGGAATTTTATGGTTGCTTTTAAATAAATTCCCATTTTTGGATTTACACTATGTGGAAGTGCTCTTTCCTGTTTTTTTGGTGACACCATCCATATGGAGGGCTTCGGGTCTATATGCTGATTACCCACACCTGGAGCGAGTCACATTTGGAAACATTGAAAGACGCCACCAACAGGAGAGGACAACTTTGGTTTCTATTTGCTGGTCCCTGACGTGGACATAAGCCTGATAGATCCACCGCTATATGGTGAGCTGGATCTACAACACTTGGTAAGAGTATTTATTTCTTACTTATTGTCCCTGACCCAATGGTGAAGGCACTCCCGGGTGTTACATCATATTGGCATACAAACCATCTATTTCAAGGAACCATTTGAAACAGGACTTGCATATCCACAGACGACTACTTTTGGATATTGTTTTCCTACCTGTACTCAGAGACATTTAAAATTTTGTTTGCACTGAACTTTGTGGATATTTCATATGTCACATAGTTCTGTTCCTTATAGGTGATTTACAGTTTTGTATATGATTTAGGCACCAATAGGTGTTACAGATTCCTTATGATTGTTTATAAGTGTTCACTGTAAAGAGTCACTACATCTTTTATTTTGATCTATTTCTAGGGGTATCAGTAGTTCTCTTAGATCACGGTGACATATCACCGTACCACTGTTTGAATAGATTTATCATACTTTTTATTTTAAGTATACACGTCACACGTGTTTGTTACAACGTTTATCATTTGGTCTTCATTAGGCCATTCGGTTCTCCATTGAGTCCCAACACACATTTGAATTCACTTTTGAATTTCACATAGCGCCTACAAAGATAAAATAATAAAATCTTGCTGCTTGGGTTTTACTCCTGTGTGGACATTGGCCTTATTCTGAGGAACTTCTACCTAGACAATGGAGAGAGAGGATCCACTCAAGAGAGGTAATTGCTGCAAGACCCAAACAATAACACTGCTCGCTCCTTTCTATACACAGGGAGGGGATACCGGGCAAGTAGCAGGTGTGCCCCGCTGCAGGTGGAGGACGCAAGGAGAATGAGGGGTTTGTGTGCTACACGTGGGGGCTCGAGTCCGGGATTTGTGGCTACCTCTCGCATGAGTGGACTGTTTTCTATGTGATTGAAGAGTCGGCCATTTAGGGAGTTGGACCGTGTTGCTGAACTTCAAACGAGAAGACGCTGCCTCCGCCACTACTGAAATTCATGTCCCGCCAGCGAAACGGAAGGTGGGATATGTCAAGGCCTCCCGCAGCCGTGGTCGAAGCCTGCCCCAGCGCCTGCCGGAACCGGACCTCAAGAATTGGAGGACGCCCGAGAAGTCTGCGTCAGGTGACGGTAAGGAGGCTAGGGAAAATATGTCAAGTTCTACCCGTAACTACCTACCTGCCGAAGAGTATGATACATCAGACCTTGACTGATCATCTTATGTTGGCGATGATGTCGAGATTGATGAGATCTTTGTTAAAAAGGGATGGGACAATGCAAAAACTGTTGCCCCGACCCGCAGCCTCAAAGAGGGATCGCCCATGAGTTCGGGGAACACTACACCCCGTGTGGAGGTCCCTGCCATAGCGGAGAAAGTTGTACCTGCCCCAAGTGAGAAACTTTTGCCAGGGCCTGTTACGGTTTTGGTCCGGAAGTCCCCGGATTCTTATGTGTTGCCTGGAGCAGGAAACCCGGCGACCTTGCCCAAATTGGCTCGTCTGCAGCGGATCCTCATGAGGAGAGTGGCTGATGAGTATGGCCTGGAGTATCCCTATGTACCCAAGGAACTGTTATTTGAGATAGAGGCCTGTCGTGAAAGGTGGCACATGGAAACTATCTGGGACTACCTCCAAGTTCCCAAGCCATACAGGTACTTTGCCCACTCAGCTGCCATGACCAACTGCTTCAAATGTTGCCGCCCCGCCAGGACTGGAATTATGGTTGGCATATTCACGCCGACCCAATTGTAATTTGCTGCCCAGAGAGAGATGACGTCACTTATTCTATAGAGACTCCGGATAAGCAATGGAAGTCAATTACCCTTCCGGATCCAACGTTTTATCTTTAGACGTTTAAAGACAGGAGCTTGTTCCCTTGCTTTTGTATCCTGTCTCTGCATGGATAAACTGTGCCCAAGATCAAGGTGACTTTGCCCTCTGTTAAAAAGAGGATGTCTCCCTATATCCAATTGGAGAGATTCCCCCTTTAATTTGAGTTTCATAGCCACCACAGAAAGTAAGGGGAAATCCCAGGTAGCCACTAGGATCACCAGGATAGAGGACCCCTGTATTTCTGTTCTGGATTTGATCTTACTTTTGGTGATAAGGGTAAACAGGCCAAATAGAGGGTGAATCACTATAACTGGGGCACACAGATATTAATAAACAATTGACATATCAGTTATCAGCTGCCAAATAGACAGTAATGTCTTGTTAAAATAACAAGAATGTAATTTGCAGCAGTGTTCAGTGGAACAGGTGTCCTCATGTGAAGTGTTTGGGAAATTGGTCGTTTTCTGCTACTGTGACCATAGGCAAAAGAGAAAAGGGTGAACTCCCTAGCATGGTGACAGTGCCGCTTCCAAAAACTGAAGCAAAATAAAGCAAAACTACCCTTTGTAGGCAAAAGATACATAGACTTTAACACTTAGACCAGAACTGACTGTATCCTGAATATTTCCACAAATCAAACTGTAATTTTCTGTGTTTGAAACTTTCAAATGCTATCACAATACAAAGTATAAATTTTTTACAAAATTGCCTGTTGTGCAGTCACATGATGAAGGAATCAAATATGTACATGCTTCAGTGAGTGGCCCTCCTACACCACGCCCACCTCCTCTTTGTCCTTAAAACACCTTACCAGAATCAGAAGAAACACTCAGTGGTTTACATTTAGGCTTTGATAAAGTTAACAACAAAAGCCTGGGAAATGCCAGTTGGTGGATGGTGTTGGTGCATTGCTAAGCCTACTTACCGACCAGCTCGCAGACAACCAATTAACCTGTCTAACAGTATGCGTTAAAAACAGGGGTTTTGTCCGCACGCATTTGAAAACGCATGCGTGAGCCACAGAGCCACGTCACGGCACCCTGAAATCTGTGGTCCTACACTAACTATGAGTGTCCCCACAATGGAGGCACATGTATTCTGATGGATAGATGAGGACAACTGGACTGAAGGGGAGCCACCCCTCCTTAAAAGGTACAGGAGCACAGCAAACACCCAGCATGTTGCACAATGGCTGCAAAGGCGTTGGTGCGTTGCTGGACCAAAACAAACACCAATGTGATATGAAAAACAAACTTGTCCACCGCCCTCATCTATAGCTGGCCATCGCAGTAAGCAGCATTGGAAGTAGGGTTGCCACCTCATCCCTTTAAAACCAAACACATATTATTTACACAGGTTCTGTGGCTGATTAAGATGTAATTACATTCACTTGGTGCCTTATCTGCATTAAATTAGCCTCAGAACCTGTGTAATTCATATGTGTTTAGGTTTAAAGGGATGAGGTGGCAACCCTAATTGGAAGGCCGAAACAGATAACAACAAAAGCCTGGGGAATGCCCAGGAAAAACCAAGCCTACTTACTGACCAGCTCACAGACAAAAAATTAACCTGTCTAACAGTATGCGTTAAAAACAGGGGTTTTGTCCGAACTCCGCACGCATTTGCAAATGCATGCGTGAGCCACAGAGCCCTTTGATAAAGTGTCAACCATGTGGTCATATTATGTGATATCAACATTTTTATAAATTTCCAGAGCAATTGTTACTGGACCACTCTTTACTGACTGCAGTCCTTCTAACATTGGAGTGGAAGGTTTGTACCCAAGGCCTCTTTCACACTGAGACGCTTGAAAAACTGCCAGTAAAACACTGAGCGCTTTTGAAGCGCTGTTCAGGCGCTTTTTAAGCGCTTTCAATTAATTTCAATGGAGAGGGGCGTTTTTTCAGCGCACTGCCCCAGTGTGAAAGCATTCATTGATTTTAATGGAAATACGTTTTCGTAAGCTTTTCAGGCGCTTTTTTTAGCGTGAAAGCGCCTGAAAAGCGCCTCAGTGTGAAAGTGGTCTAAGATCAGTTTTCAATAACTTAAGACCACTTTCACACTGAGGTGCTTTTCAGGTGCTTTCACGCTAAAAATAGCGCCTGAAAAGCTTACGAAAAAACGTATTTTCATTAAAATCAATGAATTCTTTCACACTGGGGCAGTGCGCTGAAAAAACGCCCCACTCTATTGAAATAAATTGAAAGCACTTCAAAAGCGCCTGAAAAGCGCTTCAAAAGCACTCAGTGTTTTACTGGCAGTTTTTTAAGCGCCTCAGTGTGAAAGAGGCCTTACAGATGGGAACACATAAAACAAATAACCAAAAAATAAGTTGCACAAAAAGTATCACTCTGCACTCACAAAATGTCCACATAAACAATATACAGTGCCTTAAAAAAGTATTCATATCCCTTAAAATCTTCCACATTTTGTCATGTTACAACCAAAAACATAAATGTATTTTATTGGGATTTTTTGTGATAGACCAACACAAAGTGGCACATAATTGTGAAGTGGAAGGAAAATGATAAATGCTTTTACAAATTTTTTACAAGCAAACTTCTGAAAAGTGTGGCGTGCATTTGTATGCAGCCCCCTTTACTCTGATACCTCTAACTAAGATCTAGTGGAACCAAATGCCTTCAGAAGTCACCTAATTAGTAAATAGAATCCCCCTGTGTGTAATTTAATCCTGTGAAGCCCTCGAAGGTGTGTTTAAGAACCTTAGTGAACAAACAGCACCATGAAGGCCAAGGAACACACCAGACAGGTCAGGGATAAATTTGTGGAGAAGTTTAAATCACTGTTAGGTTATATAAAAAAATAACCCAAGCTTTGAACAGCGCACTTTTCAATCCATTATCCAAAATGGAAATTGTATTGCACAACTGCAAACCTAGCAAGACATGGCCGTCTACCTAAGCTGGCAGGCCGGGCAAGGAGAGCATTAATCATAGAAACAACCAAGAGGCCCATGGTAACTCTGGAGGAGCTGCAGAGTTCAACAGCTCAGGTGGGAGAATCTGTCCACAGGACAACTATTAGTCGTGCACTCCATAAATCTGGCCTTTATGCAAGAGTGGCAAGAAGAAAGCCATTGTTGAAAGAAAGCCATAAGAAGTCCCATTTGCAGTTTGGGAGAAGCCATGTGGGGGAAACAGAAAACATGTGGAAGAAGGTGCTCTGGTCAGATGAGACCAAAATTGAACTTTTTGGCCTAAAAGCAAAACGCTATGTGTGGCGGAAAACTAACACTGCACATCACCCTGACACACCATCCCCAACATGGTGGTGACAGCATCATGTTGTGGGGATGCTTTTCTTCAGCAGGGACAGGGAACCTGGTTAGTGTTGATGGAAATATGGATATAGCCAAATAGAAGGCAATCTTAGAAGAAAAACTGTTATGCCGCGTACACACGATCGGAATTTCCGACAACAAATGTTTGAGAGCTGGTTCTCAATTTTTCCGACAACAAAAGTTCTTGTCGGAAATTCCAATCGTGTGTATCCAATTCCGACACACAAAAATCCTACGCATGCTTGGAATAAATTTGACGCATGCTCAGAATCATTGAACTTAATTTTTCTCGGCTCGTTTTAGTGTTGTACGTCACCGCGTTCTTGGCGATCTTAATTTCCGAGCAACATTTGTGCAACCGTGTGTATGCAAGACAAGTTTGAGCCAACATCCGTCGGAAAAAAATCCACGGTTTTGTTGTCGGAAATTCCGATCGTGTGTACGCGGCATTAGAGTCTGCAAAAGACCTTGAGCCTGGGGCAGAGGTTCACCTTCCAGCAGGACAACGACCCTAAACATACAGCCAAAGCTACAATGGAGTAGTTTAGATCAAAGCATATTCATGTTTTAGAATGGCCCAGTCAAAGTCCAGACCTAAATCTAATTGAGAATCTGTGGCAAGACTTGAAAAGTAGGATTTTTAAAACAGCTTACCTGTAAAATCCTTTTCTTGGAGTACATCACGGGACACAGAGCAGCATAGTCATTACTATGTGGGTTATATAGAATTACCTTCAGGTGCTGGCACTGGCAACTTCCAAAACAGGAAGTACCCTCCCCTATATAAGCCCCTCCCATCCGGGAGTACCTCAGTTTTGTAGCAAAGCAATACGTGTCCCCAAAAGAGGGGTGGGAGCTCTGTGTCCCGTGATGTACTCCAAGAAAAGGATTTTACAGGTAAGCTGTTTTAAAAATCCTACTTTCTTGTTCATACATCACGGGACACAGAGCAGCATAGTCATTACTATGTGGGACGTCCCAAAGCAATGCCACATGAGGGGGGGGGGATACACCATACATAAGCTGGGCGCCATCAGGCATGAGGATCTTTTGCGGCCTGCAACACACTGCGCCCAAAGGCGACATCCTCCTGACTTCTAACGTCCACCTGGTAGAACCTAGTAAACGTGTGTACTGAAGACCACGTTGCGGCCTTACAAATTTGCGCCAGGGAGGCCTGGTGATGCACTGCCCATGAAGTTCCAACTGCTCTCGTGGAGTGCGCCCTAACTTTGAACGGAGGCGGTCTACTTCTCAAGCCATAGGCTTGTATTATGACCTGTCGAATCCACTTGGCTAAAGTAGATTTTGATGCTGCCTGACCCTTTCTGGGGCCTTCCGGCAGAACAAACAAAGAATCCGTTCTACGAATCTGAGCAGTGGCTTTTAGATAAGCTTTAACTGCTCTTACTACATCCAAAGAATGCAATAACTTTTCCTCTACCGAGCTTGGTTTGGGGAAAAAAGAAGGAAGAACCACATCCTGGTTCAAGTGAAACCTCGATACCACCTTAGGAAGAAAGGCTGGGTGAGGACGTAATACTACTCTGTCCTTATGGATAACCAGATATGGCTCTTTACAGGACATGGCGGCTAATTCCGACACTCTTCTAGCCGAGCATATGGCTACTAAAAATATCAATTTCCTGGTGAGTAGAACCAAGGAAATGTGCCGCAAAGGTTCAAATGGCTGCTTCTGCAGAACCGACAGAACCAAATTTAGATCCCATGGGCATATGGGAGCCTTAATCGGTGGAATAATACGAGTCACACCTTGCATAAAGGATTTGACAAGTGAATGCATAGCCAGGGGCCTTTGAAATAGTATTGACAAGGCCGAAACCTGGCCCTTGATAGTACTTAAGGCAAACTTCCTGTCTACAGCCCACTGCAGGAAGTCCAGAATTCTGCCTATAACGTACTTACGTGGATGCCATTTTCTGGCCTCGCACCAAGTGATGTACGCCTTCCAAACTCTATAGTAGATCTGCCTGGATACAGGCTTCCTGGCATTGATTATAGTTGATACCACAGAGTTAGAGAGACCTCTCTTCTTTAGGATGTGGGATTCAATAGCCAGGCCGTTAAACTTAGAGTTAGTAAGGAAGGGTGGTATATCGGTCCTTGCGAAAGCAGGTCCGGACGACGTGGAAGGGTCCAAGGACTCCCCACAGACATTTTGATGATCTCCGCGTACCAGGCCCTTCGGGGCCACGCTGGAGCCACCAGGATCACCGGCTTCTTCTCCAACCTGACTCTGCGAAGGAGTCGAGGCAACAATTGTAGCGGAGGGAATGCATATATCAGTCTGAACTGATCCCAAGGGAACACCAGAGCATCCGAGCCGCAAGCGAGGGGATCCCTTGTCCGGGAGACAAATCTGTCCACCTTTGCGTTGAATCTGGATGCTAGCAGATCTACATCCGGTGTTCCCCACCGCTGACATATTGCTCGGAAGACCTCGGGATGAAGGGACCATTCCCCTGGGCATAACTGTTGGCGACTCAGAAAGTCCGCCTTCCAATTCTCCACCCCTGGAATGAAGACAGCTGATATACATGGGACATGCTTTTCTGCCCATTCCAGGATGTGACTTACTTCCCTCTGGGCTGCACGACTCCTGGTGCCTCCCTGATGATTGATATATGCCACTGCTGTGGCATTGTCTGATTGAATTCTGACAGGGGACCCTTGGAGTCTGGATGTCCAGGCTACTAGGGCGTACCGGGCTGCTCGTATCTCTGATTTGACCATCTGCCCTGGAGAGACCATTGCTCCAGTACTGCCCCCCAGCCTATAAGGCTGGCATCTGTAGTGACCACCTTCCAAGATATCGGGCTGAAGGGTTTTCCCTTCTGGAGATTCTGGGGGATCAACCACCAGCAGAGACTCTTCCGAACGGAAGGGGACAAAGCCATCGGGAAGTCTAGAGCCTGAACTTTTCCGTTCCAGGCTGACAATATGGCCCTTTGTAAATTCCTTGAGTGGAATTGGGCATATGGCACAGCTTCGAATGATGCTACCATCTTTCCTAGCAGCCTCATGCACAGGCGTATGGACGGCTGTCTTTTTGCACAAAGCAGACGGACCAAGCCCCTCAAAGAGGATACCTTGTCTAGAGGTAAGAAAATCTTCCTCTGGTCTGAATCCAGCCGTAGCCCTAGATATACCAGGTTTTTCACTGGCTGTAGGGCTGACTTGTCCAGGTTGATGACCCAACCGTGAGACTCTAGATACTTGATTGTATCGACAATTACCACTTCTAGCTTGGCAACTGAGTGGTCCATCAACAACAGGTCGTCTAGGTATGCCATTATCGTTACACCCCGTGTTCTTAGATCGGCCAACAGTGGGGCCAGAATTTTTGTGAACACTCGTGGTGCTGTGGCCAGACCGAATGGTAAGGCTCTGAACTGAAAATGGCGCCCTTCTACTGCAAAGCGTAGGAATTTTTGATGACCTGGAAAGATGGGAACATGCAAGTAAGCATCTTTGATGTCGATCGAGGCTAACCATTCCTCCCCTTGTAGGGCAGCGGTGACCGATCGGATCGACCCCATCCGGAAAGACCGGACGTTTAGAAATTTGTTTAGACTCTTTAGGTCCAATATGGGTCTTATGTCCCCGTTTGGCTTCGGGACTGTGAAAAGGTTTGAGTAGAAACCCAACCCCCACTCTTCCATAGGAACCTCCATAATTACTCCTTGGAGCAATAGTTGTTCTAACGCCAATAGGAGAGACCCTCTTTTCAGAGGGTCTCTTGGCATGCCTGACCACATAAAATGGGACGGAGGAGACTCTTTTAACTCCAACTTGTATCCCAGAGTTACTGCGGAGAGCACCCATCTGTCTTTGATCGTCTCCCGCCAGGTCTCTGCGAACAACTGAAGTCTTCCCCCCACCCGTTTGAGTGGGGGCAGCCCTTCATAGGCTTGACTTGGAGGCTGGTTTAGTACCTCTTCGGATCCAGGGCTTTTTATTACCCTGTGGCTGTCCCTGATTTTTACCTCCTGAGTTTGACCGAGGAGGCCGTCGGAACTGCTTAGTAGCAGACGTCGCAGGGATAGGAGAGGTAGTCCTCTTAAAAGATGGACCCCTAGACCTCTTTTTACTCGGTAAGAGAGTACTTTTACCACTGGAAATCTTCTGGATATACTTATCCAGGTCTTCGCCAAAAAGGCGTTCCCCATGAAATGGGAAGCTAACTAAGAGCTTCTTACAGGGAGCTTCAGCAGACCAGTTTTTGAGCCACAGAAGCCTACGCATATGTACCAAAGACAGCGTGAGGCGGGAGGCCTGATGGATAGAATCCTTGATGGCGTCAACCGCAAAGCATAATGCTCTAGGCAGATCAGCCAGAGCCTGGGCCTGCTGGTCTGGCAAATCCCTCAGGACCATTTTCATTTGATCATTTAAAGCTTGGCAGACCCCAATAGCTGCCACTGCTGGCTGTGTAACAGCCCCTGCTGTGGAAAAAGCAGATTTTAATAAAGATTCCAATTTTTTATCCACTGGATCTTTGAACATTTGAACATTATCTACTGGACATGTCAGTGATTTGTTCACAGAAGAGATGGCTGCATCCACCGTAGGAACATTCCATCTCTGGGTGAACTTTTCCTCCATGGGATAGATCACCGGAAACCTTTTAGGCGGAACAAATAGTTTATCAGGATGTTCCCAGTCCTGGTATATAAGTCCTTCCAATAATGGATGTATTGGAAAGGAGCAATTAACCTGGGGAGCTTTTAGCGACCCCAATGAGGAGACAGCAGTAGTTGATGGTTCAACAAGAGGCATTTTAAATGCAGATCGAACCATGTCAGTTAGGGTCTGGACCCACAATCTTTCAGTCTGTGATGCTGAAAATGGTTCATCTACTGTCGATTCCTCAAAAACAGAGCTAACCTCCTCCTGATCCCCTTCAGGTAGGTCGGTCCCTTCCTGGGACTGTTGCTCTGCCAACAGGCACTCTAAATGGAGGTGATGGAGATCTGGCGCGCTTTCTTTCCTATAGAGAAGAAGCGATCAATGCAGCCAATCTCTGCTCCAATCCCTCCAGAGTTGAGGAAAAAACCTCCTCTGTTATATATGCAGGAGCAGGTGGACTGAGGACAGCCGCAGTACCTGGCACTCCCGGGGGTTCCTTATGGGTATTAACCTCTGATTTCTCAGGGGAGGAGGGTGCAGATGACTGCTCCAGATCCTCAGAGCCCGATGGAAACCCCCTACACTTCCTGAGAGGTATATCTTGGAGTTTTTTAGGCGGCATATTCCTTAGTTCAAAGCTGAGGTATTCCAGCTGCAATACACCCCTTACTGAAATAGTCTAATGCAATTTGCTGCTATGTACATCAGTGGGTGTCTACTAATGCGTCTTTCTGGGGATGCCTGTATCAACCGCCCGCTGTAAGCCCCTATACCATGCTACCAGCTCCTTTTCATGCTCTGTGTCCATAGCAAGCAGCGTGGACTGAGTCCTTTTATCTTGCTGGGACGCCCGCACATGCGCAGAAGCGCTGGGCGCACAGAGCGCGTCATCCGCCAGGCTCCGCCCCCTTTTTTGAAGCTAAACCTTATAAAAGGAAAGCATGTGTGCGCGCGCGCGCGTGCACGTGTGCGCTCTTGGCGCCATGTAGGGAGAGGAGCCAGGGTCCCTGTTTCACCAGGACTCGGGGATGGAAGGAAACTACTTGGCAGCATGACAGAGGAATGCAGCTTCCCTGATAGAGAGCTCACTCATCTGCCTGGACTTTCACCATGGAAGGAATAGTCCCAAGAAAAAAGACGTTCCACAGCGGCCTCTAGTGGACAAACACAGGTACCGCACCTTTGTCTTTTTTTTTTTTTTTTTAAAACCTCCTTTATGAAAAAACATTTCCAGGTTTACAGTTTTTTTAAAACTTCCCTTATGAAAAAACATTTCTAGGATTTCTTAGGCATATACAGCTATTAGCGGGAATACCCTTTAGGTAACAGGCAGAAAGACATATTAGGCTTGGGGGTCCCCTCAATAGAACCAAGTTCCTGAGGGGCCCCCACTTACCTTTTCCCCGCCGCAGGACTTTGTTTGGTCCACAGAAGCCCAAACTTCACCTCTCATGGCAGGCATTGTACTAGACCTTCAGGGACCGGGTTCCCAAGGATTCCACTCCCCTGGACCTGTATAGCACCCTGCACAGATAGCCTCTTGGTTTTGGGTATGACCAGAGCTCTGGATCCCAGGGTCCAGCCCTCCTAAGAGAGGCATTACAGGCAAAACCCTGCTCTTCTCTGCAAGGCCCGGGTACCGACCGTTTAGCTATGAAGCTTTTTTGGTCGGATCCGGAATAGCTTGCTAAGGCCCAGAGAACCTGTACACAAGCCCAGATGAATACATGTTAACCTTGGCCAACACCTTAGACACTGGCAAAAAACTGAAGTACTCCCGGATGGGAGGGGCTTATATAGGGGAGGGTACTTCCTGTTTTGGAAGTTGCCAGTGCCAGCACCTGAAGGTAATTCTATATAACCCACATAGTAATGACTATGCTGCTCTGTGTCCCGTGATGTATGAACAAGAAATTGCTGTTTACAGACGCTCTCCATCCAATCTGACAGAGCTTAAGCTATTTTGCAAATAAGAATGGGCAAAATATTCTAGGTGTGCAAAGCTGGTAGAGACATACCCAAAAAGACTGGCAGCTGCAATTGCAGCGAAAGGTGGTTCTAAAAAGCATTGACTCAGGGGGTCTGAATACAAATTCTTGGAGTTTCGGCGATTGGAGGATCAAATAGGAAAGGTTTTTCCCTTGTTTGGTCCTCCCTTGCTCCCGTTGTATTGGCCTGGGCTTCTGCATCAGTGCTGGCCTGGGCGCATGCACGGTAGCCTGTGGCTGGTCTGGACAGCGTCACTTCCGGTCTCCGTTATGACGCACGTCCGATCGGGACGTATACACACATAGGACGCGGCAGCATCTAAACACACTTACCATTACTATGGTGTTGTTGCACATTAGGTAGGTCTTGAAGATTTTTGCTCCAGTTTCATTGTCTTTCTCTGGCTACCCGTATTATTATCTTTTTCTTTACCAGCTCTAAAACTATTGAAGTATAGCAGGCTCCTGTTTTGACCACTGGATATTTGTTAAATACAACATTCTTTGGATGATCCATTCTTGAATTGGTATATTGTGTGATCTGGTTCATTTGAGTGGCCGTGCTTCAATCATCGCTTTCAAGATTGAGTGCATTAGTGATTTATTTTTAGTACTTCTATATATGTAGATTGAATGGTAAGTTTATACATAGTCCCTGAAGTAACCATCATTTTAAGTTGATTAATATATGGACAATGGTTGCATTGTATACATATTATACATTGAGCTATATTCTATCTCTTCCTAAGAGACACTTTTACATGGATTTACTGAGACACCTGGATACCCATGGGACCGTGGTGCTATGTTATTTGACTTTACCTTTGATATCATCGCAATCTTAGCATTGTAAGTCATCCTTTGCAAAATTGTGTATTTTATATTATTTTTATAAATCTTTAATGGTCCAAACCAGAAGTGCAATGTTATATACGCCCCCACAGCCAGGTTGTGCTTCTTTGCAGCTGGGCTGCAGTGTGTTTTGGGCTATTACTAGCTATATGTTTTTCTACCTGGTTTCAATAATCTCATTGTCTGTTTTTTATGTATGTTAGATTCTCAAGCTCCTGAAGAAGTGCTGCCAAGCGCAACATGTAGAGGAGGCTAATACACGCCTCAACCACAAACCGCATGAACCGCATGAAATCTGAAGATCTAATATTTAATCAATATATGTTGTACTTTTACATGTATGGTAACATTGGTACAATTGGTGGTGTAAATGCTGTATAGGTCAATTGCTAGAACAAGATTTTAGTCAATGTTATGTATGTACTGTACATGCTGTTTTAACAATGTTTAAATAAAATACATAATATTTTGAATATTTTGTAAGGGTGTGACTATAAAGTCCATTTTCCATTTTATGCCAAACAATTTCCATATTTTGCAAAGCAGAATGGGCAAAAAATTCACTCTAGATGTGCAAAGCTGGTAGAGACATACCCAAAAAGACTTGCAGCTGTAATTGCAGCGAAAGGTGATTCTACAAAGTATTGACTCAGGGGGGCTGAATACAAATGAACGTCACACTTTTCAGATATTTATTTGCAAAAAATTTTGAAAACCATTTATCATTTTCCTTCTACTTCACGATTATGTGCTACTTTGTGTTGGTCTATCACATAAAATCCCAATAAAATACATTTACGTTTTTGGTTGTAACATGACAAAATGTGGAAAATTTCAAGGGGTATGAATACTTTTCCAAGGCACTATACATATTAATAGTGAAAAACATGTTGCGCTAACAATATAAAGTGCATAAATTCATAACAATTAATCAATCAAGTAAAACATTTATCTATATCAAAAACTGTAAATAAAAATGTGTTAAAAAAACATTCATAAATAATCCAGTAAAGTCCCTCAGAAAATATAGGATAGCAAAATCTTTGCAACCAAAAGTGCACACCCAACTCTCAAGCTGCTTTCCAGCTACTCTGACCCTGGGGTCAGAGTTGCTCAACAGTTACAAAGTTGGTCAACAGTTCCTCTCTTTGACGGCTGTGGTATGGGCAGCGATCGCCCCTCCCCACATGACTCTCAGTTGGCGGTTTCCCTTCTTTTGGAGGAGTATATGTAGCATGCCTTAGAGATGCCTTGGCGCCTCTTTACAGAAAGGTATAAGTCACATATGGCTGTATGCTTTCCCTGTGGAACTACAGAGAGTAGGTAACTTATAGATAGATTGATACTTTTGTATTCCTTTATGGTGATTTGTTATTACTACTGGATGCACATTTCCTTTATTTGTTCTATAGTAATCAACCCCCTGCTTGGCATTTCTTTGTTTGCACATTTCACCACTGTCCATCACACTTTCTTTACAGTGCCCTTGCACTATTTGTTTAAGGTCTCGGAGCACACTGCTCCATATGGCCTTTTTGCCAGTAGACCACATGGTTTGTTTTATTGCCTCTTGGATATACTGTATATAGATATACTTTTTTGTCATTGTATTCATACAAAAATTTTTATCCAGATACTCTTTACAGCAGCAACAAATCCACACATGCATACTCCTGGCACATGCCCACATATCTATTTAAATATAACAAAATATAAAATGTTATTTAAAAAAAAAAAAAATCCTAAAACATTGTATTTGATGGGGTTATGGACAATACAGCCCTAGGGAAAAAAACTATACTTTAAGCGATTAGTGTGCGTTTTAAGTGTCCTATATCTTTTCCCTGATGGCAATGGGATAAACACACTGTAACCTGGGTGAGATGGATCAATACTAATAGCTTTTGCCCGAGGGGGGTGTGGCCTAGCGCATGGAGAGATAGGACAGGTCTCCACTGAGCTCCTGCTCCGGCCGCACTGATACACCGCCAAACCGACAGCACACTCGGCATCCACCTCACCCCATGCACAGGAGAGGCAGCAGCACAGCTCCCCGACCCGCCGGAGCGCAAAAAAAATGGGAGACATCGATCGTTTCATGCAGAAACTCGGCCCGAATGGCAAGGCCTCCTCAGCTCCCAAGATGGCGGTGACACGTGCAGCCACAGCGCAGGCTGCTTCTCAGGTACCCTCCAGACAGACACCGCACTCCCCACAGGGATTAGAGCGGGGCTCTCACTGCTCGGGCAGCCAATCGCCTACATCCCACAGCTCCAGGGATGACTGGGACATGGAAGCTTACATTAAAGCACTGCCCAATAAAAATTACATAGAATCATACATTAGCAGACTGGAGAGATCATACAAACAGGAGCTAACTGACCTACGCAGGTACATTGGTCACCGCATTGAAGACATTGAACATACAGTGGAGGATTTGGTTGCAAAACTCAATGAACATGAGGAGATTCTCCAGGATCATACCATACAAATCCAACAACTGTTCTATGGTCTGGACGACCAAGAGAACCGAAGCAGACGCAACAATATAAGGATCCGAGGTCTGCCAGAAATGGTAGAACCAAAGGACTTAGCCACTGCAGTTACGACCATATTTAACCAAATCCTGAGGATTCCCCGATCGAAATCGACCGAGTCCACAGATCACTAGGGCCCCACAATCCCAACCCTGCATACCCGAGGGATGTCATCTGCAGGATCCACATCTTCAATGTTAAGGCAGACATCATGCAAGCTGCACGCACACAGGACTCTATTTTCTTCAAAGACACCCCAGTCATGCTGCTAACTAACCTGTCTAAGCAAACCCTGCTGATGAGGAAGGCCCTTAAACCCGCCACAGATTCATTGCAAGCTAAAAATATCAAGTACAGATGGGGATTTCCCTTCCAGCTCACAGCCTCCCACAATGGCAAGATGGCAACCTTCCGCACGCTTGGAGACCTAGCTAACTTTTTGGGGACTTTTGGACTGCCTCAGATCTCCATTCCAGATTGGCCCCTGCAAGCAGTGACCCCCAGCCTGCTTCTCTCCACTGGATGGTCCTCCTTCACGAAGAAGAAACATTCCCGCTCTACCGCATCCAAATCTCCAGCGGGATGAACTTTCCCACTCTCCCACCGGCCGGTGGGATGAGCTTCTTCTCTTCTCCTGACCACAGGAACCCTGCAAGTGATTGGCAACCCTTTACTGGTTGCCCGACTGTAGTTAGTCAGGGTCCCCCTGAGACTTGCCGAGTGTGCTGCTGAGATAACTGTTATATCTCACTCTGTACTGCCCTTAGATTAGTTTACAATTGTTCCTGTTTCAAAATGTCATTTGAACTTTGTTATTTGCATTTCAGTGGGTACCTGTGGGGGACCCTCTTAATGGAGGTCATCCCCCCAGACCACCCGGGATACCCCCCGGAGGCTCTTGAGTAGGGATGAGCTCGGTGTTCGAGTCGAACGCATGTTTGACTCGAACATCGGCTGTTCGCCTGTTCGGCGAAACCAGAACTTTGTGGGCCATTCGCGCCAAATTCGTGTGACGCGAACGGCCCACAATATACTGTGCCATCGCAGTGCATTGCCGGCGCTGTGATTGGCCAAGCATGCACTGTGACCCTGCATGCTTGGCCAATCACAGCGCCGGCAGCGAGGAGAGCCATAATTGGCCACAGGCAGGATGCCTGTGGCCAATTATAGCTCAGGGGGGTTTAGTACACGCCCCACACTATAAAAGGCCGTCAGCGCAGTGGCCTTGTGTAGTGTGTTGGCGTGCAGGGAGAGAGAAGGATAGGCAGGGACAGTGTCAGTGATATTCTTTGCTAAACCTTGTGCATTTACAGTGTGTTGGCGTGCAGGGAGAGAGAAGGATAGGCAGGGACTTTGTCAGTGATATTCTTTGATAAACCTTGTGCATTTACAGTGTGTTGGCGTGCAGGGAGAGAGAAGGATAGGCAGGGACAGTGTCAGTGATATTCTTTGCTAAACCTTGTGCATTTACAGTGTGTTGGCGTGCAGGGAGAGAGAAGGATAGGCAGGGACAGTGTCAGTGAACAGTGATATTCTTTGCTAAACCTTGTGCATTTACAGTGTGTTGGCGTGCAGGGAGAGAGAAGGATAGGCAGGGACAGTGTCAGTGATATTCTTTGATAAACCGTGTGCATTTACAGTGTGTTGGCGTGCAGGGAGAGAGAAGGATAGGCAGGGACAGTGTCAGTGATATTCTTTGCTAAACCTTGTGCATTTACAGTGTGTTGGCGTGCAGGGAGAGAGAAGGCTAGGCAGGGACAGTGTCAGTGTTATTCTTTGCTAAACCTCCTGCACAGTATACACCTGAATCTACCCCTTATTGCTCGTGGTGTTGTTCTGTTGTGTAACACAGACAGGCATCTGCAAGCAGTTACAGTGGGTGTAGGTGCCTCCTGCACAGTATACGCTACCCCTTATTGCTCGTGGTGTTCTGTTGTGTAACACATACAGGCATCTGCAAGCAGTTACAGTGGGTGTAGGTGCCTCTTGCACAGTATACGCTACCCCTTATTGCTTGTGGTGTTGTTCTGTTGTGTAACACAGACAGGCATTTGCAAGCAGTTACAGTGGGTGTAGGTGCCTCCTGCACAGTATACGCTACCCTTTATTGCTCGTGGTGTTGTTCTGTTGTGTAACACAGACAGGCATCTGCAAGTAGTTACAGTGGGTTTAGGTGCCTCCTGCACAGTAAACACCTGAAGCTACCCCGTATTGCTGGTTTTCCCATCTCCCTGCAGGCCATTAGAATGTCTGGAAGGCCAACAAGGAGAGGCAGACAGTCACGAGCCAATAAAAGAGGGCAAGCAGTCTCTTTGTCTGGGGGCAACAGTGCTGGTCGTGGACGCGGTGCATTGTCATCAGCACGTGGCCATGGGACACGCTTGTCCTTATTTTCGGCAGCTGGACGTGTTGAGCCGCATCATGCCGAAGACTTGGTAGAGTGGATGACCAAGCCCTCCTCATCTTCCTCATCCTCTCTCACCCAGGCTCAGGGTACTGGCAAAGCAGCTGCCAATGCGTCCTCTTCCCTCGTATCAATGTCATCATCAGTCACTCCTTCCCTAGACCCACCATGTCCTCCTGAGGAGTCCCCCGAACTGTTTGAGCACAGTGTTGGGTACATGCTCCAGGAGGATGCCCAGCGTTTTGAAGGGTCTGATGATGATACCCAGCTAGACGAAGGCAGTAGCGTGAGCGCAGAGAGAGGGGATGCTCAAGAAGGACAGCAATCTGGCAGTCATGTTCCAGCAGCTGCAGCATACTGCCAGGTTTGCTCCAGTGATCAAGAGGGAGAGGATGATGAGATCACTGACTCCACGTGGGTGCCTGATAGGAGAGAGGAGGAGGAGGACGATGAGGAGGAGGCACATCTCCAAGGAGGCAGGATGCCCTCCGGGGGCAGCGTAAGGGCAGCACACCGACTGAATCACACCGCAGAGCTCCGCCTGTGCAGGGCGCTGCCTCTGTGCGTTATTCCAAAAGTTCTTTGGTGTGGGCCTTTTTTGAGTCGAGTGCATTAGATCGCACCGCTGCGATTTGCAACATATGTCTCAAGCGTATCTCGCATGGCCAAAACATCAGCCGATTGGGCACCACATGCTTGACCAGACATATGTTGACCTGCATGCAGCTCGTTGGCAAGCGTACCTTAAAGACCCACACCAAAGAACAAAGCGGACCTCTCCTTGCTCCTCATCAGCTGGGATCTCCAACCCCACTATACCTTCAGTTCTCTCTAAAACCTGCACTGAGAGGAATGAAGGTGTAGAATTAGGTGTGTCACAGCCAAGTACTTGCGAGCACTCTGCTAGCAGTACACCAACGTCCGATTGTAGCAGGCAAATTTCCCTGCCCCAGCTGCTGGACCGTCGAAAGAAGTTCACTCCCAGCCATCCACATGCCCAGCGGTTGAATGCTAGCTTGGCTCAATTGGTAGCACTTCAACTGCTACCTTTTCAGTTGGTAGACTCGGCCCCCTTCCATGAGTTTGTGCAATGTGCGGTTCCTCAGTGGTAGGTTCCCAAACGCCAGTTTTTCTCACGGAAGGCGATTCCGGCTCTCTACCGGCATGTGGAAGGCAATGTCCATGCCTCGCTGGACAGGGCGGTCAGCGGTAAGGTGCATATTACCGCTGACTCATGGTCCAGCAGGCATTGACAGGGACGTTACCTTTCTTTCATGGCCCATTCGGTCACTCTTTTGGCAGCTGGGAAGGATGCAGGACAAGGTGCAGTAGTGTTGGAGGTTGTTCCGCCGCCACGCCTCCAAAATGCTACTACTGGTTGTGACACACCTCTCTCCTCTACCCCTCCTCTTCTTCTTCCTCCATGGCCTCTTCCTGTGCTTTGTCCTCGGAACCAGCAGTGCTCCGTAGGCGTTCAAGGGGCTACGCAAGTACGCAGGCAAAAAGATGCCATGCCGTGCTTGCGCTGGTGTGTTTGGGGGAAAGGAGCCACACTGGGGCAGAGGTTCTGTCAGCTCTGCAGGGGAAGGCCGAGAGGTGGTTGATGCCACGCCAGCTTAATCCAGGAATGGTGGTTTGCGACAATGGCACCAACCTCCTCTCCACCCTCCGACAAGGACAACTGACCCATGGGCCCTGTGTGGCTCACGTCCTTAACCTGGTGGTGCAGCGGTTCTTGGGCAGGTACCCGGGCTTACAGGATGTCCTGAGGCAGGCCAGGAAAATCTGTGTGCATTTCTGCAGATCATATAATGCCAGTGCTCGGCTGGCTGAGCTGCAAAACAAGTTGAACCTGCCCAAGAACCGCCTTATATGTGACATGCCCACCAGGTGGAACTCAACGTTGGCCATGCTGCAGCGGCGATCAATGAGTACCTGTGCGACTACGGCACCAGGACAGGGTCAGGGGAGCTTGGTTTTTTTTCACCATGCCAGTGGGGCATGATCAGGGATGCATGCACTGTCCTGGCACCATTTGAGAAGGGCACGAGGATGGTGAGCAGTGATTGTGTATGCATCAGTGATACTGTCCCCCTTGTGTACCTGTTTGAGCACACACTGCGTGGAATAATGGACAGGGCACTTGAGGCAGAACAGGAGGAGGAGGAGGACTTCCTTATCTCTCAAGGCCCCTTTATCCAGACAGTGTTTCTGCGGGCCCCCCCCATCACACAGGAGGAGGAGGAGGATTGTGTCAGCATGGAGGTGGAGCCTGGCACTCAGCATCAACAGCAGCAGTCTTTTAGGGATGATTTACAGTCCCAAGAAACCCGTGGATTTGTACGTGGCTGGGAGGAGGTGGCTGCGGATCATGTCGTCCTTAGTGACCCAGAGGACTCCGAACCGAATGCCTCAGCTAACCTATGCTGCATGGCCTCCCTGATCCTGCAAAGTCTGCGCCACCGAAAATCCTCTGGATTACTGGGTCTTGAGGATGGATCACTGGCCAGAGCTTGCGCAGTATGCAATTGAGCTACTGGCCTGTCCTGCATCCAGCGTTCTTTCGGAACGCACATTCAGTGCTGCTGGAGGCTTTGTCACCGATCACAGGTTGCGCCTGTCCACCGACTCGGTTGATCGTCTGACCTTCATAAAGATGAATCAGTCTTGGATCACCACCTGGTACCAGGCACCTGAAGTTGATGTAACAGAATAATTTATTTTGAAATGTGACATCCCTTCTAGACTGCCTATGCTGATGCTGAGTGACTGTCCTGTTATGTTGACTGACTATCCTCTTCCTCCTCAATGATTCTGATGATAGCTTGGAAGAACATTTTTGTTCTGGGTGCCGCCACCAATTTTTCAGCCCCTGTTTAACAGGGGCATGTAATTACAATTTTTTATGCAATGCTTTGCAGCAGGGCTTATTCCTGCACTCCAACTAGAGTATTTGGGAGAGGTTGCAGTGTCGTAGCACCAGTGCCTAAGGCCCAATTTTTCAGCCCCTGTTTAACGGGGGCGTGTAATTAAAATTTTTGATGCAATACTTTGCAACAGGGCTCATTGCTGTGCTCCAAGTACAGTATCTGTGATGGGTTGCAGTGTTGTGGCACCAGCACCAGTGCCTAAGGCCCAATTTTTCAGCCCCTGTTTAACAGGGGCGTGTAATTACAATTCTTGATCTAATAATTCACAGCAGGGCCCATTCCTGCGCCCACCAAGAGTAACTGTGAGGGCTTACAGTGTTGTGGCAACACCGTCCACCACCACCACCACCACCACCACCTCCAAAGGCCCAATTTTTCTGCCCCTGGTCAACAGGGGCATGCAATTACAATTCTTGATATAATAATTCAAGCAGGGCCCATTCATGCACCCACCAAGAGTAAATGTGAGGGCTTACAGTGTTGTAGCACCAGCACCACAACCAAAGGCCCAATTTTTCCTACCACTGTTCAACAATGGCATGTAATTACAATTCCTGATATAATAGTTCACAGCAGGGCGTTCCAGCGCCCACCAAGAGTAACTGTGAGGGCTCACAGTGTTGTGGCAACACCAACATCTAAGGGGCAAATTTCTGCAGAGTATATACGGCAGGCCCCTACTTTCAAACATCCAACTTACAAACGACTCCTACTTGCAAACGGAAGGAGACAGCAGGAAGTGAGAGGAAATCTACCCCTAGGAAGGGAAATTCTCTCCTGTACGAGTTAAAATGGGAAAAAGGTGTCTCCTCTCTACTGATGCTTTATCACCAATCCTTGTTTCAATAAAAAAAACACTTTTCCAAAATCATTGGGACGGAAAGTGAGGTGAAATGTTCTGAACAGGTGCACAGACAGCAAAACAAATCTTACAGGGGTGATAACCCTCCCCTATGTTCTCCAAAAAGTTTAAAAATAGATTTTTTGGTTGCAGCTACACTTAAAAATGTACCTGTTCCAAATTACAAACAGATTCTACTTAAGAACAAACCTACAGTCCCTGTCTTGTTTGCACCGCCTGTATACTGCTGTTCAGAGTATATAGGGTTTTAGGTATAGGGTTTTATTTTGGGTGCAGGGTTCTCCTAAATATCCATACAAGACCCAAAGGGGCTGGTAATGGGCTGGGGTGAGGGGGGGGGGGCGATGGGGTAGCCATGCCATTTTTCTCAAAGATTTTCATCCATATTGCCAGGACAAGACATGACATTAAAGCCGCAAGCAGTTTTAAATGGCTTTTTTTCCTTTACAAATGTCATTTTGTGCAGGGACAGTTCTAAACACGGGAAACACATGCCACTTCACAGGCATACTTTAGACACCCCCCAGATATGATATTTAAAGGAATATTTCACTTTTTTTTTTCACTTTTTGCATCATTAAAATGACTGCTCCATAAAAAACGGCCGTTTTTAAAACTTCTTTTTGCATTGATACATGTCCCCTGGGGCAGAACACGGGTCCCCAAACCCTTTTTAGGACAATAACATGCATATTAGCCGTTATAATTAGCACTTTAGATTTCAAACGTTCGCGTCCATTGTATTTAATAGGGTTCTAACGTTCGCACGAACTTTCGGTCCGTTCGCAGGTTCTGGTGCGAACCGAACCGGGGGGTGTTCGGCTCATCCATACTCTTGAGGGGCCCAGGGGGGTCCCCACAGTTTTACTTGTTGACATATCGGTTATATTTAAACGTTTATTATTTTGCTAGGCAGGGGCGAGTAGTCCCCTACATGTGTAGCCACGTTCCCCGCACTGGGATTCACAGAGTCTTTACTGACTCTGTTTTCAATGTTTAACTTAGTTATACCTATTTCTAGTGACCGCTGTTTCTTCCCCCCTACGGGCACTAGAGGGCACCGTTTTCCCACCTTTCAGGGATCAGTCCCCAGATGTCCAACAGCCAGACCAACTCAGCTGCTTCATCTGATTGGCCTGCTCTATCAGTATGACAAACATGCTCACAGGGCACTTTCATCACTGTTGGTGACATTCTTCATCTTCACGCTCTGTACCCTCCCCCTCCCCCCCCCTCCCCTCCTGTCTTTTACCCTCCTCTTTTGTCTGATATAATGCCTATAGATTTCTTGATATACAGTGGTCCACCCTCTCCCATAGCCTGCCATAACATACTCCTTGCCCCATGGCATCCACCTTACCTCTCCATATCTCCTCGCTTAATTGCAGAGGCTTTAATACCCCAGAGAAATGCAGACAGCTGCTTTATCATTTTCACAGGGCCCACACACAGATTTTTTTCCTCCAAAAAAAACTCACTTTTGGTCAGATTCTATACCCCTCCTCCCAAAAAAATATTTCACTACCTGGTATCATAGCACAAACCCCTCCGCCAAGTCGAAGGGAGTCTCAATAGCTTGCTATAACTCCTTCTCCTCTGAGGTTCTAGACTCGTATATCGATCATTCAGGGCGCTACTTGTTCTTGAAATTAAAGTACATGCAAATGGTCTTCACACTGGCTAACGTTTATCTCCCTAACCAGGATCAACACGTCTACCTATCCTCCATGACAGCGCACCTGGAAGCATTTGGAACCATTAATCTGATATTGGAGGGTGACATGAACGTCCCTTTGGTACCGAGGCTGGACTCCTCTACCGGTAAGTCTCACATTTCTCCATCCACATTAACCAAAATACGCTCCGTTCTCATCAACCTGTCCTTGGTGGATACTTGGAGAATTCTCAATCCTACTGACAGGGACTACACGTTTTTCTCCTCGGCACATGGGTCATATAGTAGAATAGACTACATCCTACTATCACAATCGCTACTAGTCTTTGACCCCACATGTCACATAGGAGTCAGACTCTGGTCAGACCACGCCCCGGTACACCTCTCACTAGGCAGACTTCCCAGACCAACACACAGACGCACCTGGCGCCTGAACGACAATTTATTATCAGACCTAGCCTGCATGACAGCGATATCCGACGCGATCACAGACTTTACACACATCCACGCTGATGAGGAGACCTCTGACATGAACAAATGGGAAACGTTGAAATGCGTATTGAGGGGTATTGGAACGAATGTGATTAATCAATATATATATATCTACTATTGTAATCTATCATCCATATATCTATCGCGACTATGTATTAATTGTATTTGTCCCTTGTTTGCTAGTCTTACCCTTAAGAGAATTCTAGGCCTGATAGTACAATGTTATTATGAAAACAGACACAGTTGCTTAGTACAAGAAATTACATTTATTTCCTCAAAGTAGGAATGTTACATACTAACAAGCAATATTCTATACAGCCTATATCAACAGTACTAATGAAAATTATACTTATATCTCCTCGAGGCAAAGGTTCCTGCTGGCTGAGCTCCTGGATGTAATAGAGGGGTCTCTCATACCCAAACATCCTGTTTTAAAGGGTCTCATGCATACCTCATTCAAACCCTCCCCTTGCCCGCCCCTCTGCCTCTCGACCAATCGTGGTCCTTTCATGATTCTTGTATTGTCGTGCCATATCTAGCCTCTGGGGGCGATGTTGTCCATATAATCTCCAATAGCTTGCTGGTGCCTTTACATTCTTGGTAACAGCTGCCCTTCCATTTGTCTCCGGAAGGTGCTAAATACATTAGTACCTGGTCCATTGTTATTAACCCTTTGAAGCTTCCACCCACCAGGGGGCCTCGAGACAAGTCTTTATTTATTATGCAACCTTTGGGGATGGCAAGTGCCATCTGCTCTTGGTTGTAAAACAGATGTGTAGAGATTTCAGCTTCCCAACATATGACGCTTTGCGCCTAACGGGCGCACAAATCGTTCTCCAGACATGGCTCTCATTGAACAGTCCATATGGTCTTAACGCCCACCATGTGTTCTCGAACCAGTACCTTTGGAACAGTCCATAATGGTGTTACTGTGTTGCCACTTAACATAGGCTTCAGGTAGAACAGTCCATAACGGTCTTATTGTGCTGTGTTTCCCCACATGTGCCGCTTTGCTACTGGGTGACATACCTTCATCAATCTTCCGTGACAGCTTCCCTGTCACCGTTCTGTATCTTCTGCTTGACATCTTCCTGAAGGGATATAGTATCGGCAAGGGGTGTCCATTCGCTCACCATTCACCAATACACACTCAGAGCAACGACTCAACCATCTTTCAGCTGCAGAGCCTCGAGGAGGACCTTATTTGCCTATATATTATTAGCCTAAAATACACATTTGTCACACTACACCATAACATAAATCAACCCACCACCATAATATCTACATATATACATATAACCCATCAAATTACGTATTCCGTTCCCAACCTCCTATAACTCTTTACTGTAAATACGGGTCGGGATTATGCAGGTTCGTTCACAATGGCCTTCCCTAGCGCAATTCTGGCATGTCGGCGGTATTTCAGTGTTCTGAATTGGCAGCAAAGCCTCTAACCTGTATGAAGAGACCTCACTACCAATTCGTCCCTCAACATGCATAGACAAACGCGAGACTTTCCTATATAAACGTTGCGTCCAACAACACATACCAACTTGAACCAATGACGAAACTGCAGCAATAATGGGCAATACCACAACGGGATGTATCAAATAATTCAAAATACTGTTGGCCTTACTGGAATGTCCAAATATTACCTCCCACCAAGACCCTCCCGCATCATTCTCTAGTTGAAGCACTACCTCCTTAATTTCGTTCTGATCATGGTGGATGACTATAGTGGCATTAGCTCTCTCTTGCTGCAGCGTCCTCATAAGGCTCTCATCTCTATCCCAATCTGGTAACCATTCCTGTATCTGACTTCCCATACCAAGGTTCAGGGCTCTCAGATTAACAGGGCGGTTATGGTTGATATCCACAGACAGATTGGCAATATACGGTACCACATAATTCCATTCCTGTGTCTGGATTTCAGAGACACCGCCAAGAGTACACCATGCTCCTCTAGCTAGTGTCAGGTTTAGAGAACATCCTATTTCCATGACCAACGTTACATTAGTATCCTTTAGGACAAAGAAACAAACTCTCCCATGTCCCAAATAATACACCGGTGTTCCCTTCCCGGCAATGTTTTCCCCATCCAGAACACAGAGCGAGGCATCTTCCCAACATTTCTCATTCACCACTGTGTATTGACCTGGCATACATTGGATGTCATGGTCATGTTTCCGACAGAGGGAAATATCAACCTGCCTCCAGCTCCCATCCTCTCTGATCATATGTGGGTAATTTAGCCTCAGATGTAACAAAGTAGAATCCCCAGTCAGCAAGCCCATTGATACCACCAAATACACAGACTGAGTCTGTACTTCTGTATATGGGATCAGTGAGGAAGAATAGCATCTCTCATAATCCAAATTAGTACAGCCCATCCAGGCATTTGACCACCACTTTGGATTAGTGTAGGAGATGTGCTTTGGTAAAATCTTACCGAGCTGGGATGCCAACTCGTAAGGCCACTGCCCCTCATACAGAGATTGTACAATCAGCTTGATGTTGGTTGATAGTTCCGCCTGCCCCTGCGTGCACGCCAGAGCCCATGACATATTTTTGCCCTGTATCACCACACTATCTACCAACCTCTTAAAATGGCGGATAAAATCTTGAGCCACTTTTACCTGGGTATTTAGGTGGCGTTGTTGAATGTTATCGAGAATGTCATTGATCTCTCTCTGAGCAACAAAGCCCCGCTTGCTGTCTGAAGCTATGGCTGAGAGTTTGTTCCTCAGGAGATTGATGTCGACTCCATTAACAACGCCCATTCCGGTTCCTATTCCCCCCAATATAGTGCTGAGTACATCCCTCCTCTTCCGGTTACTCCTCAGAATTAAGCGTCCTGTCTGAACCTCATTCTGTTTCCGCCTATCCCTGGGAGCAAGCCACTGATCTACTGACCGCACTTGATTCAGAGTATACTCAGCACATATAGGGTAATAGGATTTTATCAACCACTGCGAGACGTTGAAGTGCCATGTGGTGAAGGCATACTGTACCCTGGTAGCCAGTGTTTGGGACGAGCTTAGATCTATTTGTAGTGGTTCCCCTTTCTCTAAAGGGGCATGCCCCTGTGTGTGGTCACTGGCATTACCTGTGCAGGGTTTCAACCTCTCAGGTGAGACATCAACCAGGCGTATTTCCCCTATGTCCAATTCTGGTGTCCCACATGTCCAGTAACCGAGAGCTTCTCTGTAGGACTGATAAGACTGGGATACCGCGCCCACAAGGAAATTTTCACCCCGTTGATGTGTCATCTGGAGCTCCCTAGTTTGGCCAACTGACACCTTACTATGCCTAAGTGTCAGCCTCCTGGGCCTCTGCACCCTATTACTTTGGTCCTGTCAATATATGCCACACATGAAAACATACTTCCCTTCTTTCAATTCTTCACCAAAAACCCCATATCCTATGTCCCTTGTTTCCCAAGGCTTGGGTAGCTTGGGATTTTTTCCTAACTAATAACCCGTTTCATTCATATATATAGTTGCATCCACAAACGGCTGGAGGGATTCTGGTATGATATTTCACCAGTCTTGTTTATACGCCAGTCCTTGAGATGTTATGTTAGGATTAAATCGTCCAAAAGCAAAAGAAACTTTGTATTGAAAAACGCCATGGCGACCCCATTGATAGGTCTCTGGTAACTTAGGACTCTCTGATATTATCCTGACCTTTCTCCATCTCTCAATTCCCCCCTGCCCCCACTTCTGCCCTAACAAGTCCAACATTGATGACACAGCAGAAGTGGATGCATGATCTTCCTCAGGATTTTCACTTTCCGCACCATCCCCTGAGTGTTCGTCTGAATCAATTTGAGATGTTACATGGCTCAGATGGATCGACAACGCGATAATTATGATCCTTCTCTCCATTCTCCAGAGACTTTGCCAATCTTTGCTCCACCAGGACTCTGGAAAAATAAGAACAAGAGCGGAATCAATTCTTATCAGCAGTACCTTTTACATTGATCAGCATGAACCCATTTCTCTTTCTCCCTCTTTTTCATGCCTTTTGCACCCTTATTGTCCATGAGCCACTTTACCTTGACTACCTGATCACTAAGGGCCATAGTGACTGTGAGTGGTCCGGTCCAGTTTGCGTCCCATGAAGATTTGGAAACAAAGTTCTTTACCATAACCCTGTCTCCAATCTTCAAGCTAACAGGAGGCCTTTCAGGCTGCTCCTTCTCTTTAGGTGCCATGTTATTTGCAGCAAATTGCAAATACCCCTGTACCTGTTCTTGCAGCTGGACCAGAAATTTGTCCCTTTCAGCACTCTCTCTCATGTGGGTGCTAAGTATTGGGTCTGCTGGATGGCTAAGGTTCATCATTCTTCCCGTCATCAACTGATATGGGGTTAATGATGTACCTCTCGCTGCAGACCCTCGTACAGCCATCAGGATTGACGACAGATGAATCAGCCAGTTCTTTCCTGATTGCAGTACCATCTTTTTAAGTCTCTCTTTCAGCGTCCGATTCATCCTCTCAACCATCCCCGCTGATTGTGGATGGTATGGTACATGGAATCTCTGCTCTACTCCCAGCAGCTCAAAAATATTTTTCATGACCCTGCCGGTAAAGTGAGTCCCCCTATCAGATTCCAGGACTTTGGGGAACCCCCATCTTGAAAAGACATCGGTCCACAAAGCTCTAGCTGTGGAAGTAGCAGAGTCCTTTCTCAGGGGTAGAGCCTCTACCCACTTTGAAAAAACATCCACAACTACCAGCAGATATCTGTATCCTCCAGTGGCACTTGGTAATGGACCAACAAATTCAATCTGCAGGTTTTCCCAGGGTCCATCAGCTACTGGTACCCTTGCTAAGACTGGTTTCTTTCCCTTTGGCCTAGGGTTCATTTGTGCACAGATCAAACATTTCTGCACTACCTGTGACACTGTGTTACCCATTGCCTCCCACCAGTATCTAGCTTGGACAAATTTCAAGGTACCCTGAACACCCATATGGCCTGTTAACCTGTGATTTTCCCAGACTAAATCCTTCTGATGCTGGGAGGGTACCACAAACCGTCTTCCTTCTGAAGTCTCTCTTAACAGTAGATCGTCTTGCAATACATAATTTTGGGGAGCATCCGCTGCTTTTATTTTAAGCTGCTTTTTGATTGAGCTCAAGGCCTCATCCTTATTTTGTTCAACTGCTAAACATGGGGTAGGCATCCTTGGCACCGGCAGGAGTTCATGTGACCCTGCTTTCACCTCCTGCTCCTCAAAATTATGTTACTCCCAGGCCTGTCTCCCTTCAGCATCATAGGGTGTCCACTTGGCTCCTATCAGGGCTGCCTCCTTTGCCAGCTCATCTGCCTTGTTGTTGCCCACAGTAACCTCCTCTCCACCTCTTTGGTGAGCTCCCACCTTAATGATAGCCACTCTCTGAGGTTCCACACTTGCTCTCTCCCATATATCTCTTAGCACCGCACTATGTACCAAGTCTTTTCCAAAGGCATCACTGAAGCCCCTTGACTGCCACAAAGGCATGTATTCGGTCAGAGACCTTGTTACATAGGCGCTGTCAGAGAATATGGTTATGGGACCTGAACTGAAATGCGTGATGGCCTCTCTCACTGCCTCCAGTTCAGCTCTTTGGGCAGAAAAGCTTTGAGGGCATTTTGTCATGATTTTTTTATTGGTCTGGGGGCACCACAGGGCATACCCTGTGTGAAAACTTCCTTCATCCCAGTACCTTGATCCATCCACCCAGATTTTAAGGTCTCCATCACCTGTTGCTAACCTGAATACCTCCTGTGTTCTGGTCCGATGTACCTCCCCGCAGTCGTGCTGCTCCCCCTCATATTGCATCAATTGTGGGAGAGTGTAGGTGGCATTGTGGGTCACAGCCAGATTTCTGGGTGTCAAATCCACTAGCCATCTGGCTACCCTTTGGGAGGATACTCCACTGAGGGTACATTCCAAAAGCATTTTAATTGGAGAATGGGGTGTCTGCAGAATGATTTTGCCAAATCCCACAACATGCTCTGTGGCGAGAACCGCCCAGTGCACTGCCAAAAGGTTTCTGACACATTCATCGAATCCCCTCTCTACCGAGCTTAGTACCCTGGACCAGTATCCCACAGGTACCCATTTGCCCTGCCTCTCCTGCAGCAACACCGCTGTTATTGCTACTGCAGAGGCATACACTTGTAGTGCAAAGGGCAAATCGGCATTCGGATTGCTCAAGGCCGGGGCCTGCATCAGACTCACCTTTAGCTTGGTGAAAGCTTGCTCATGCTCTCCCAACCAGTCTAAAGGGTCTGTTTCCTTCTTGTCTCCTTTGAGAAAATCATACAGGGGTCTTGCCTTTTCTGCAAAGCCTTCAATGAAGTCCCTGCAGAAACCGACCATCCCCAGGAATTGTCTCAGCGCAGTTTTAGTGATTGGTCTTGGTAATTTCCTGATAGTTTCACATTTGTTTGGGTCTGGAGTCCTTCCCCCCTGTGAAACTATCACACCCAAGAAACATACTGAATCATTCATCAATTGTGCCTTTTTGGGGTTTAATTTCAGACCTGCATTCTCAATCAGTGTCAGGAGCTCCTCCAGCAGAGCATAATGCTGCTCTTTTGTCTCTGTTTGAAGCAGGATGTCGTCCACATACTGAATGATGCATTCTGGCTCAGAAAATGTCTTCAGAATGTCCACCATACAGATATGGAAGTACGTAGAGCTGGATTTGAACCCCTGAGCTAATCTACAGAATGCATACTGTTTCCCCTGAAATGTAAAGGCTAGCTTGTATTGGCTATCCTCATGTACGGGAATGGAAAAATAGCCATTTGATATGTCAATTGATGAGTACACCTTTGCTGAAGGTTTCAGTGCCGTCATCATGTCTGGCATCTTAGCAACTACATTTGTAATAGATGGGGTGCATCTGTTTAGCGCACGGAAATCTACAGTGGGCCTCCACCCTCCCTCCTTCTTCACTGGCCAGAGGGCTGCATTTGTTTTAGATTGGCACTCTTTAATTACATTTTGTGCTAACAAATTCCTCACTGTGTTCTCTATGTATGGGATAGATTCGGGCGGAATTTTGTACTGATGCTGAGGTGGCGGATCAGGGCCTTCAATTTTAACAATCATGTTTGAAACTCTACCACATTGCGCTTTAGACGTTGCCCACACTTCGTTATGTTGCCGCAAGATTTTAGCCAATATTTGGTCCTCTGTTTTCAGTAGTGCCTGTGGGTCAAGGATTGCATTTGTTTTAACTGATGCAATCTCCCAGCTGTCCATGACCATGTGCACCTTGCCTTTGTATCTAGACCCTTTCCACAGTACCCAATTACATAAGTCTAGAATCAGTCCATGTGCCCCCATGACATCAGAGCCCAATATAGTGCCCTCATGCGTTGGGGAAAGAAACAAACTGTGCTCCACATATAACCTCTGTATTTCTATGGGTACAGGTATTGATTGCTCAGAAGGTACTAGTTGCCCTCCGAATCCTCTAAGGAAGATTTGTTTCCCATTAGGATCCTTTTGCAGTTTGACATTCGTTACACTTACAGCAGCTCCTGTATCTAATAGTACATTTGTGCGATGGCCCCCTATCGCCCCTTGGATACGTGGTCTGCCGCTTTTGTCCCTCTCCAGATGACATACTAGGCACAATACCGGGGCCTGATATCCCTATGGTTTAAAATAAGGATTGGTTGGGGATGGGGTTTTATACTCCTCCTGGTTTTCTTTAACCCCTTGCCTTATCTTCTCTAACTCCCTCAAAAGAGGACCATATACTGTAGCATCAGGTGCCTTGTTCGGCTCCGTTGCCACCTTATCTGATCCAGGTTTTTGCTGTTCCTTCTTATGCCAAGGCCTCTTCTCCCCCGTGCTCCTCCTAGGCAATTGACAGTCTTTCATTACATGGCCTGTATTCCCACATCTGTAACACCTGCCTGCAAATCTCACTCTTCCTTCGCTTTTAACTATCTCCGCCATTCTTTTGTGGGGCCTATTGTCTTGATCTGTCTCCTGAACCCAGTCCCTTAATATGTTTATAAAGGTCTGGTATGAGGTGGCATTCCTCAGTGCAATTCTGGTATGGTAATCAATACATGTGCACTTATTAGCCATAGAGCACAGAAAACTACTGTCATCAGAAGACATATCAGGACAATTGTATGTGGCTTTATAAATGGTGAAGTATTCACTGCAAAAGAGTATTGGATCAATTCCCCTCCTAAATTTTGTATTCTCTAGGGCGTCTGAACCCCTAGTATCTCTTCCTCCCATTATGTGCTGCATTTCCCTCATTCTATCTGCCGAGTTCCCCCAATTTGAGTTTAACTCGGGAGTTAGACCTCTATGATTCCCGACTGGTGGCTGCAGTTTTTCACACAGTTGCAATGGGAGCCATGTGCGGAGGAGTGCGCATGCATCCCTATTGTTTAAAATGTACTGTGTCACTACCGCTTCCAGCCTGTTTGAGAGACTAATGGGTGAAGCACTCGTGTCAAATTTTCCCAAAATCTGGCACAGATTTGTGCGATCTTGTATGGAGAGTGTCGTGGATTGAGTGCTACCCTCCCTTTTTATAATTGCAGATCCTGGCCAAGTCCTTTCTGACGCAGGAGTAAAGAGAGAAGAACTCTGATCTGGGGGCTCTTCAGGACTGTCAGCTGACCATATTGGTTGCTGTTCGATCAGTATCCTTTCTCCCTGCTCCTGTGTCACACTGGAATGTGTATCCTTGTTAGCACAACAATGGCTGTGCACTTTCTCCATTGCCTGTGCATTCAAAGATAGAATGGCCTGATCTTTTTGAGCTAGCTGAGTTTTACATTCTTGTAACTCTCTCTTAAGTATTTCTATTGCAGATTCATTGCCCGCCTCTTTCTTTTCTAAAGATGCGATACACTGTTCTCTCAACATACATGTTTCCTTCCATTCATCCACTCCTTGCTCCAACAAACCATTTTCCGTCACCAATAATTCAATCTCATCCCTCATTTCATCACACTCACAAACATTCGTGTCAGCATTCGCAGCTATAGCTGAAATATCTTTACTCACATTTTCTATTTTCCCTAATAATTCTGTCCTATGTTTACACCACTCCAATTCTGTCTGTTCTGAGATTTCTTTCATCTTTAGTAACATGCATACCACATTGGCCATTCTCTTCTTCTTGCCTCTTTTGGAAGACTTTTTAGACTTGATGGCCTCATTATGAGTATTGCATTGCTTTAATAGATCATTGAATTGGTGTACCAATGCATTCCTTTGTATATCCTTAAATTGGATACACGCATTTTTCCCAATGAACTGTTCAAGAATATCCATTGTTATGCTAATCTGCCAGTAGTTACACTGAACAGTTGATTAGATAATATACAGTGACAAACAAACAAACACAGACCCACAGGAAACAACAAACAAAACAAAAAAACTGGTATAAAGCTATTTAAAACACGCTACCACTAAAGCTATTTAACACTTGCTACCACTTGTAGTTCTACAGAGCGCACTCTTAATCAACGCTCTCCTGTCAAATCGCAGGCCACATTGAACTTCTATTGGAACAGAGAGCTCTTTCACTCCCACATGGGTAAAAATAAACTAATAATAAAAAAAACTAAAAAAAATTAAAAAAAATTAAAATCCTATATCTTTCCCACTTTTTCCTCAAAGATGTGCGGTTTATCCTGACAATCTGCAGGCTATATCCGATATCCAGCGATATCCAGGGATGATCACTCCCTCACTCACAAGTATAATTAACTGGCTACAGGCCTAACATGCATTAACAATACAATAAACGTTGAACATATAAACATAAATCAGCCAAAAATACTCAACAGGTTTGCGCGTCCGCTCGCGGATGAGATACTTCACAGGACCTTCCGGATCGTCAAAGTAGGCTTCAGAATTCGCGATCCAGCGCCAATCTTTGTCCACACTTGAGACGACTTCCAGTTCTGGGTTATTTTATTCCCTAGCTTACATGGACTAAAAAAAAATACATTAGGGTTTGTGAATTCTGTGAGAAATATATCTCCGTCCTATAGGGTGCCAAATATTGGAACGAATGCGATCAATCAATATATATATATCTACTATTGTAATCTATCATCCATATATCTATCGCGACTATGTATTAATTGTATTTGTCCCTTGTTTACTAGTCTTACCCTTAAGAGAATTCTAGGCCTGATAGTACAATGTTATTATGAAAACAGACACAGTTGCTTAGTACAAGAAATTACATTTATTTCCTCAAAGTAGGAATGTTACATACTAACAAGCAATATTCTATACAGCCTATATCAACAGTACTAATGAAAATTATACTTATATCTCCTCGAGGCAAAGGTTCCTGCTGGCTGAGCTCCTGGATGTAATAGAGGGCTCTCTCATACCCAAACATCCTGTTTTAAAGGGTCTCATGCATACCTCATTCAAACCCTCCCCTTGCCCGCCCCTCTGCCTCTCAACCAATCGTGGTCCTTTCATGATTCTTGTATTGTCGTGCCAAATCTAGCCTCTGGGGGCGATGTTGTCCATATAATCTCCAATAGCTTGCTGGTGCCTTTACATTCTTGGTAACAGCTGCCCTTCCATTTGTCTCCGGAAGGTGCTAAATACATTAGTACCTGGTCCATTGTTATCAACCCTTTGAAGCTTCCACCCACCAGGGGGCCTCGAGACAAGTCTTTATTTATTATGCAACCTTTGGGGAAGGCAAGTGCCATCTGCTCTTGGTTGTAAGACAGATGTGTAGAGATTTCAGCTTCCCAACAAGGGGCATATTCATCCAACATGGCGCCCGACTGAAAAAGGCCCGCATAGCAGACATCACACGTTTATTTGCTCTCATTGCTTCACTAGAGGCCACACACAAACGCACACTAGATCCTAAAACCTTAGCAGAATTCTCTAATGCGTGTCGGGACCTGCTACGCCTCTTAACGGAACGCTCTCTGACCGCTGATAAGGGAAGACACACACATTATGTGCAAGCCAACACATGCGGCAAACATCTAGCGCAAACCCTCCACCCCAGACAACGCAGACAGACCATCCCACACATCCTAGCACACCCTAACCGCAAACTCTATTAGAACTCTATTAGAACTCAGAGATAGTCTCCGAATTCCAAAATGATTATTCCTCGTTGTACAACCTACCCCCGACATCAAATGCCACCCCCAGCTCTGGTGACACCAACATGCATACATAAATCCTAGACACGGCCCTGCCCACGATTCCTACCGACACAGTTGAGGACCTTGAAGCACCCATCACCACCTTGGATTACTTGTTTGCGATCAAAAGCCTCAAAAACGGTAAAAGCCCTGGGCCGGACGGCTACACTCCACGCTTCTACAAGACATTCGCCCAACAGCTTGCCCCAATCATGGCAAGAGCCTTCGAAGAAGTGGATGACACTCACCCCCTATCCACTCACATACTGCAGGCCTAAATAGTTGTCATCCCGAAACCAGGAAAGGACCATGCGAATTGCAGTAATTATAGACCCATGTCCCTACTAAATGTGGACCTCAAACTGTTCTCCAAAATAATTGCGTCCCGCCTTGGCTCCATACTACCCGACCTAATACACAGTAACCAGGTGGGATTTGTGCCAGGCCGCGAGGCCAGGGATAACGCCAATCAAAACCCTCCATCTAATCACCTACGCTCAACGTAAACACATCCCCGCCTGCTTGCTCGCATGCGACGTGGAGAAAGCTTTCGATAGAGTCAGCTGGCCGTTCCTTAAAGCATCGCTCCAGCAGATTGGATTAGGTCCCAGACTCTTATGCCGCGTACACACGACCGTTTTTCATGACGAGAAAAATGCAATTTTTTAGATTGGTCGTGAAAAACGGTCGTGTGTATGCCCCATAGCATTTTTCTCGATGAGAAAACTGCCCGAATTTTTTTTAGAACCTGCTCTATTTTTTCTCGTAGTTTTTCACGTTGTTCTTTTTAATGTTGTGAAAAACGGTCGTGTGTATGCTTTTACGAGGGGAAAAAAACGTGCATGCTCAGAATCAAGTATGAGACGGGAGCGCTCGTTCTGGTAAAACTAGCGTTCGTAATGGAGATAGCACATTCATCAAGCTGTAACGGACTGAAAAGCACGAAGACCGAAAAGCGCGAATCGTCTCTCACCAAACTTTATTAACACGAGGATCAGCAAATGCAGCCCAAAGGTTGGCGCCATTCGAATGGAACTTCCCCTTTATAGTGCTGTTGTACGTGTTGTACGTCACTGTGCTTTGCTCTAGCCTTTTTTTTCATGAACGTGTGTATGCAAGGCAGGCTTGAGAGGAATCACGACGAGAAAAACGTTGTTTTTTTGCATGACATGAATAACGGTTGTGTGTACGCGGCATTATCGAAAATTATGTCCCTATATACACAACCGCATATCAGCATTCCCTCATTTCTCCATGAACTAACCCAATTCGGCGTCCACAGCAACTTCAAACTGAACATAGCTAAAACAGAAGCCCTGAACATATATCCCTTCCCACCCACACCCTTTCGCTGCTCAAACACAATTTCCCCTTTCATTGGCAAACTAAATCAATCAAATATCTAGGGACTGAGATCCTACGTAACTTCCAAGATATCTACCCCCTGAACTTCAGCCCCCTGCTGACTAAAATTTGACGATCCCTCGAATCGTGGCACCACCTTAAACTACCAAATGCTCAGACGCATCAATGTACTCAAGATGGATGTCCTCCCCAAACTACTCTACCTGTTCCAGGCCCTCCCTATTACCCTCCCGATGTCCTACTGCACACTACGGTCCCTGGCAATTAAATTAATTTGTCAACACCACCCCTCCATATTAAAACACAAAATGTTATGCTCCCACAAACACAATGGAGGCATCGGCCTCCCCGACTTCGAAATATACCACGTCTCAGCCATATTCTCCAGACTACTGGAGTGGTTCCCACGCCCGTTGACCAAACCATCAATGCTGATAGAACAGGATATGGCATAGGTAGACCTGCGGGCCCTGCTCTGGGGATACCAACTCAAATACCACACTATGCCTTTGCTCTCCCCACTGACTGAGGCAGCGCTGGCTCTGTGGTATCGGCCACACGTTCCCTGTGCACTATCCACTGACCCCGGCCCCTGACACCGCTATTTGACAACCCGAGACGCCTCTGTTAGGGGTTCAACTGCTTCAAACCAGCCAGGCAGGTTAAAGTTCAATGCAGGAAAAAGACTTCAGTTATCCCCATAGGCCCGGAGACATCAATTAATGACACAGAGGCAGCTTTTGCAATGTGCCCAAATGATGTCTAGTTCAATCAGCTTAACATCTCGGTATTTATGCAGGTCTAGGGGACAAAGGTGGGGATGGGAGGAGTTTACATGATACAAATTCAGGTTAATAATTTCCTATTAGCTAGTACGTGTTACAAGTTCAGTTTCGCTGATGTAATATAAGACAAAATCTTACATAGATGTGAACTTCAACATATGTATGTTAAATATATGCTTTCTGTGTTTACACAGGTGTCGTAGAACGATACTTAACTTATCTTAAACTAACATGAGCTAGGGCAAAGTCCATAGATATGGTATATGCCTAAATGACCATGGAAACTTTTACACAGAAATAAGTACATTTAAAAAAAACCTTATATGAGTTTGAAACTTTAAATATGAGTTTCAACTTTTGTTCAATTCATGAACTCAAAATGGAGGTTGTCATGCTATTTTCCTTTACAGCCTTGACTATGAAACCTCTGGCTTAATAGGTGGCTATGAGAGAGCTAACTGGCCAATAGGGATGAGCTCGGTGTTCGAGTCGAACATACGTTCGACTCGAACATCGGCTGTTCGATCGTTCGACGAAGATCGAACGATTTGGGCCGTTCGCGCCTAATTCGAGTGACGCGAACGGCCCACAATGCACTACGCCATCGCAGTGTCATCCAGGCGCTGTGATTGGCCAAGCATGCACTGTGACCCCGCATGCTTGGCCAATCACAGCGCCGGCAGCGAGGAGAGCAATGATTGGCCACAGGCAGGATGCCTGTGGCCAATTATTGCTGAGGGTGTTTAGTACACGCCCCACACTATAAAAGGCCGCCAGCACGGCGGCCTAGTGTAGTGTGTTCCGGAGCAGGGAAAGAGAAGCATAGGCAGGGACAGTGACATTTTTTTTTCTTGCTTAACCTGGATTCCTTTAGTTTAGGGAAAGAGAAGGATAGGTAGGGAGAGTGTCAGTGTGTTTTACTGTGCTAATCCTTGTTTGTAGGGACAGGGAAGGACAGTGAGGGAAATTCTCCTTGTGCTATAGTGTGCTAAAGCATTGATCATCAACCATCTTTAAAAAAACATTTTTTATAGGGACAGAAAACTATAGGTAGGGAGAGTGTCAGTGTGTTTTACTGTGCTAATCCTTGTTTGTAGGGACAGGGAAGGACAGTGAGGGAAATTCTCATTGTGCTATACTGTGCTAAAGCATTGATCATCAACCATCTTTAAAAAAACATTTTTTATAGGGACAGAAAACTATAGGTAGGGAGAGTGCAAGTGTGTTTTACTGTGCTAATCCTTGTTTGTAGGGACAGGGAAGGACAGTGAGGGAAATTCTCCTTGTGCTATACTGTGCTAAAGCATTGATCATCAACCATCTTTAAAAAAACATGTTTTATAGGGACAGAAAACTATAGGTAGGGAGAGTGTCAGTGTGTTTTACTGTGCTAATCCTTGTTTGTAGGGACAGGGAAGGACAGTGAGGGAAATTCTCCTTGTGCTATACTGTGCTAAAGCATTGATCATCAACCATCTTTAAAAAAACATTTTTTATAGGGACAGAAAACTATAGGTAGGGAGAGTGTCAGTGTGTTTTACTGTGCTAATCCTTGTTTGTAGGGACAGGGAAGGACAGTGAGGGAAATTCTCCTTGTGCTATAGTGTGCTAAAGCATTGATCATCAACCATCTTTAAAAAAACATTTTTTATAGGGACAGAAAACTATAGGTAGGGAGAGTGTCAGTGTGTTTTACTGTGCTAATCCTTGTTTGTAGGGACAGGGAAGGACAGTGAGGGAAATTCTCCTTGTGCTATACTGTGCTAAAGCATTGATCATCAACCATCTTTAAAAAAACATTTTTTATGGGGACAGAAAACTATAGGTAGGGAGAGTGTCAGTGTGTTTTACTGTGCTAATCCTTGTTTGTAGGGACAGGGAAGGACAGTGAGGGAAATTCTCCTTGTGCTATACTGTGCTAAAGCATTGATCATCAACCATCTTTAAAAAAACATTTTTTATAGGGACAGAAAACTATAGGTAGGGAGAGTGTCAGTGTGTTTTACTGTGCTAATCCTTGTTTGTAGGGACAGGGAAGGACAGTGAGGGAAATTCTCCTTGTGCTATACTGTGCTAAAGCATTGATCATCAACCATCTTTAAAAAAACATTTTTTATAGGGACAGAAAACTATAGGTAGGGAGAGTGTCAGTGTGTTTTACTGTGCTAATCCTTGTTTGTAGGGACAGGGAAGGACAGTGAGGGAAATTCTCCTTGTGCTATACTGTGCTAAAGCATTGATCATCAACCATCTTTTAAAAAACATTTTTTATAGGGACAGAAAACTATAGGTAGGGAGAGTGTCAGTGTGTTTTACTGTGCTAATCCTTGTTTGTAGGGACAGGGAAGGACAGTGAGGGGAATTCTCCTTGTGCTATAGTGTGCTAAAGCATTGATCATCAGCCATCTTTAAAAAAACATTTTTTATAGGGACAGAAAACTATAGGTAGGGAGAGTGTCAGTGTGTTTTACTGTGCTAATCCTTGTTTGTAGGGACAGGGAAGGACAGTGAGGGAAATTCTCCTTGTGCTATAGTGTGCTAAAGCATTGATCATCAACCATCTTTAAAAAAACATTTTTTATAGGGACAGAAAACTATAGGTAGGGAGAGTGTCAGTGTGTTTTACTGTGCTAATCCTTGTTTGTAGGGACAGGGAAGGACAGTGAGGGAAATTCTCCTTGTGCTATACTGTGCTAAAGCATTGATCATCAACCATCTTTAAAAAAACATTTTTTATAGGGACAGAAAACTATAGGTAGGGAGAGTGTCAGTGTGTTTTACTGTGCTAATCCTTGTTTGTAGGGACAGGGAAGGACAGTGAGGGAAATTCTCCTTGTGCTATACTGTGCTAAAGCATTGATCATCAACCATCTTTAAAAAAACATTTTTTATAGGGACAGAAAACTATAGGTAGGGAGAGTGTCAGTGTGTTTTACTGTGCTAATCCTTGTTTGTAGGGACAGGGAAGGACAGTGAGGGAAATTCTCCTTGTGCTATAGTGTGCTAAAGCATTGATCATCAACCATCTTTAAAAAAACATTTTTTATAGGGACAGAAAACTATAGGTAGGGAGAGTGTCAGTGTGTTTTACTGTGCTAATCCTTGTTTGTAGGGACAGGGAAGGACAGTGAGGGAAATTCTCCTTGTGCTATAGTGTGCTAAAGCATTGATCATCAACCATCTTTAAAAAAACATTTTTTATAGGGACAGAAAACTATAGGTAGGGAGAGTGTCAGTGTGTTTTACTGTGCTAATCCTTGTTTGTAGGGACAGGGAAGGACAGTGAGGGAAATTCTCCTTGTGCTATAGTGTGCTAAAGCATTGATCATCAACCATCTTTAAAAAAAACATTTTTTATAGGGACAGAAAACTATAGGTAGGGAGAGTGTCAGTGTGTTTTACTGTGCTAATCCTTGTTTGTAGGGACAGGGAAGGACAGTGAGGGAAATTCTCCTTGTGCTATAGTGTGCTAAAGCATTGATCATCAACCATCTTTAACCACTTAAGCCCCGGACCATTTCGGGCCATTAGGACCAGGCCTGTTTTTGGGATTCGGCACTGCGCTGCTTTAACTGTAAATTGTGCGGACATGCAATGTTGTACCCAAATGAAATTTGCGTCCTTTTCTTCCCACAAATAGAGCTTTCTTTTAATGGTATTTGATTGCCTCTGCGATTTTTATTTTTTGCCATATAAACGGAAAAAGACCGAAAATTTTGAAAAAAAATGATATTTTCTACTTTTTGTTATAAGAAAAATCGAATAAACTCAATTTTAGTCAGACATTTAGGCCAAAATGTATTCAGCCACATGTCTTTAGTAAAAAAAATGTCAATAAACGTATATTTATTGGTTTGCGCAAAAGTTATAGCGTTTACAAACTAGGGTACATTTTCTGAAATTTACACAGCTTTAAATTTATGACTGCCTATCTCATTTCTTGAGGTGCTAAAATGGCAGGGCAGTACAAAACCCCCCCAAATGACCCCATTTTGGAAAGTAGACACCCCAAGGAAATTGCTGAGAGGCATGTTGAGCCCATTGAATATTTTTTTTTTTTTGTCCCAAGTGATTGAATAATGACAAAAAAAAAAAAAAAAAATTACAAAAAGTTGTCACTAAATGATATATTGCTCACACATGCCATGGTTATATGTGGAATTGCACCCCAAAATACATTTTGCTGCTTCTCCTGAGTACGGGGATACCACATGTGTGGGACTTTTTAGGAGCCTGGCCACGTACGGGACCCCGGAAACCAAGCACCGCCTTCAGGATTTCTAAGGGCGCAAATTTTTGATTTCATTCCTCACTACCTATCACAGTTTCGAAGGCCATAAAATGCCAAAATAGCACAAAACCCCCCCAAATGACCCCATTTTAGAAAGTAGACACCCCAAGGAAATTGCTGAGAGGCCTGTTGAGCCCGTTGAATATTTTTTTTTTTTGTCCCAAGTGATTGAATAATGACAAAAAATAAAAATAAAAAATAAATTACAAAAAGTTGTCACTAAATGATATATTGCTCACACATGCCATGGTTATATGTGGAATTGCACCCCAAAATACATTTTGCTGCTTCTCCTGAGTACAGGGATACCACATGTGTGGGACTTTTTAGGAGCCTAGCCGCGTACGGGACCCCGAAAACCAAGCACCGCCTTCAGGATTTCTAGGCACAAATTTTTGATTTCACTCCTCACTACCTATCACAGTTTCTAAGGCCATAAAATGCCAAAATAGCACAAAACCCCCCCAAATGACCCCATTTTGGAAAGTAGACACCCCAAGCTATTTGCTGAGGAGGCATGGTGAGTATTTTACAGCTCTCATTTGTTTTTGAAAATGAAGAAAGAAATTTTTTTTTTTTTTTTTTTTTTTTTTTCAATTTTCAAAACTTTGTGACAAAAAGCGAGATCTGCAAAATACTCACAATACCTCTCAGCAAATAGCTTGGGGTGTCTACTTTCCAAAATGGGGTCATTTGGGGGGGTTTTGTGCCATCTGGGCATTCCATGGCCTCCGAAACTGTGATAGGCAGTGAGAAGTAAAATCAAAAATTTACACCCTTAGAAAGCCTGAAGGCGGTGCTTTGTTTTTGGGGTCCCGTACGCGGCTAGGCTCCCAAAAAGTCTCACACATGTGGTATCCCTGTACTCAGGAGAAGCAACAGAATTTATTTTGGGGTGTAATTCCACATATGCCCATGGCATGTTTGAGCAATATATCATTTAGTGACAACTTTGTGCAAAAAAAAAATTTAAAAAAAAAAATTGTCTTTTTTCCGCAACTTGTGTCAACATATAAAATATTCCATGGACTCGACATGCCTCTCAGTATATAGCTTGGGGTGTCTACTTTCCAAAATGGGGTCATTTGGGGGGGTTTTGAACTGTTCTGGCATTTTATACACAACATTAGGAAGCTTACATCCACTCTTCTAACCACTTGCAGACAAAGCCCTTTTTGACACTTTTTGTTTACATGAAAACATATTTTTTTTTTGCAAGAAAATTATGTTGAACCCCCAAACATTATATATATTTTTAAAGCAAAGGCCCTACAGATTAAAATGGTGGGTGTTGCATTTTTTTTTTCTACACAGTATTTGCGCAGCGATTTTTCAAACGCATTTTTTGGGGAAAAAATACACTTTTTTTAATTTTAATGCACTAAAACACACTATATTGCCCAAATGTTTGATGAAATAATAAAGATGATCTTAGGCCGAGTACATAGATACCAAACACGACATGCTTTAAAATTTCGCACAAACGCGCATTGGCGACAAACTACATACATTTTTTAAAAGCCTTTAAAAGCCTTTACAGGTTACCCCGTTAGATTTACAGAGGAGGTCTACTGCTAAAATGACTGCCCTCGATCTGACCTTCGCGGTGATACCTCACATGCATGGTGCAATTGCTGTTTACATATGACGCCAGACCGACGCTTGCGTTCGCCATTGGGCAAGAGCAGGGCAGGACAGGGGTGCTTTTTTTTTTTTTTTTTTTTTTTTATTATTAATTTTGCTTTTTTATTTTATTTTTAAATTGTTCCTTACATATATTTTTTTTTTATAATTTTTATTGTTATCTCAGGGAATGTAAATATCCCCTATGATAGCAATAGGTAGTGACAGGTACTCTTTTTTTGAAAAAACTGGGGTCTTCTAGACCCTAGATCTTTCCTCTGCCCTCAAAGCATCTGACCACACCAAGATCGGTGTGATAAAATGCTTTCCCAATTTCCCAATGGCGCTTTTTATATCCGGGGGGGGACATTCCCTCCCACTGCTTGTAAAAGCAGTCCAGAGGCTAATTAGCCGCTGTGATTGCTTTTACATGAAAGCCGGCCGCTGGCTGAAAAGAATGATACCAAGATGATGCCTAAACCCGCAGGCATCAATCTGGTATAACCATTCAAAGTCCAGCAACATACCAGTACGTTGCTGGTCCTTGTTGGACATGTATTGTAATCTTTTTTTTTTCATGCAGCCTGTTGGCTGAACGAAAAAAGAGATTGATTGGTGGGTATGCCCACCATTAGAATACCGCCCTTCATCCACCCACTTCTAATGATGGGCATACATGCACCATTTATATATGCCGAAGCATGGGGGCATCCTCCCGCAAAAAAGTTATGCCGCACACACATGGTCAAACGTTTCCACGGGCAAGCCTCCGTCGGAATTTCGACCGTATGTATGCGGCATTAGGAGCAAAATTGCTCCTCCGCCCTGCTGCCCCTGCTGCCCCCATGCTTCGGCATATATGCTTTTTTTTTTTTAACTGTGGTGGTGAAATCACCTCCTACAGCACTGGAGTCGCAGGGATCAGGCCTGTCTCTGCGAACGCTGCAGTTATGTGTGTTGTGTTTTGTAAGTGACAGTGATCGATCGATACTGCACTTGGGTGGCCTGGGCTGGACGGAGGGGCAAAACGCAGGTGCTAGCAGGTATCTGGGCTGATCCCGCTAACACTGCGTTTTTGGGAACCCTAAACCGCTGGTATAGATCTGATCAGATCAGATATTGATCTGTTCAGATACTATACCACTAAGGGGGGTGTATGCTTTACGCGTGGGTGTTAGCGTTACTGGCACTAACCTGACGCTGCCTGGGGTGTGACGCAGACCCTCTCTGACGCTAAAACCTAATTGATATCACCCACCGGGCGATCAGGGGGTTAAACCTTTATTGGGTTATATACGGCGGGTGCCCTGACACTATAAAAAGCAAACTAACTAACCAGCGTCACCCGTAACACTTATATGGTGATCACTGGTGAAAGGGTTAACTAGGGGCAATTAGGGGGTTAAAACCTTTATTAGATCATATTTGGGGGTACCTGACGCTATAAAAACCTGCGGCGAACCTAAAAAAAATGACTGGCTACCGATTGGCATCACCGACACGAAGACAGCGATCAGAAAAACGATCGCTTAGTGACAGTGGTGATAGGGGGTGAAAGGGTTACCTGGGGGGCGATCAAGGGGGTTAAACCTTTATTAGATAATATATTGGGGTACCTGACGCTATAAAAACCTGCGGCGAACCTAAAAAAAATTACTGGCTACCGATCGCCATCACTGATGCTAAGACAGCATCAGAAAAACGATCGATTAGCGACAGCGGTGATAGGGGGTGAAAGGGTTACCTGGGGGGCGATCAAGGGGGTTAAACCTTTATTAGATAATATATTGGGGTACCCGACGCTATAAAAACCTGCGGCGAACCTAAAAAAAATTACTGGCTACCGATCGCCATCACTGATGCTAAGACAGCCATCAGAAAAATGATCGCATAGCGACAGCGGTGATAGGGGGTGAAAGGGTTACCTGGGGGGCGATCAAGGGGGTTTAACCTTTATTAGATAATATATTGGGGTACCTGACGCTATAAAAACCTGCGGCGAACCTAAAAAAAATTACTGGCTACCGATCGCCATCACTGATGCTAAGACAGCATCAGAAAAACGATCGATTAGCGACAGCGGTGATAGGGGGTGAAAGGGTTACCTGGGGGGCGATCAAGGGGGTTGAACCTTTATTAGATAATATATTGGGGTACCCGACGCTATAAAAACCTGCGGCGAACCTAAAAAAAATTACTGGCTACCGATCGCCATCACTGATGCTAAGACAGCCATCAGAAAAATGATCGCATAGCGACAGCGGTGATAGGGGGTGAAAGGGTTATCTGGGGGGTGATCAGGGGGTTAAACCTTTATTAGGGGGGGTTAGGGGGCTACACTGGACCTAAAACTAAACTTTAGTGACACTTTCACAGTCACAAATGTCACTGATTGCAGTGATCACTAAATAAATGGTCACTGCAATCAGTGACACTGTGACTGGGGGCTGGGGGGTGATCTGGGGGGTGATCTGGGGGGGTCTGGGGGTCCTGGGGGGGGCGATTAGTGTTCCTATGTGTCCTGGTGTCAGTGTAGTGTTGTGCTCACTGACCTGATGTCTTCTCTTGTACGGCGCTCGGTATATGTGAGCGCCGCACAGGAGATGACATCACTTCCTCCTGCCTCCTCTGTCTGAAACAGACAGAGGAGGCATTTCCATTCGCCGGGAGCGATCGCGAGGGGGGGGCCGGAATCGAAAGGCCGCCCCCTCATCTGGGATCGCTCCCGGTGAAGTAACGACCGCTCACGGCACAGAAGGGGGGTCCGGATGGACCCCCCAACTGTACAAAGGCAGTCACGTAGATCTACGTGATTCTGCCTGTCCGTGCCATTCTGCCGACGTAAATCGGCGGTGGGCGGTCGTTAAGTGGTTAAAAAAACATTTTTTATAGGGACAGAAAACTATAGGTAGGGAGAGTGTCAGTGTGTTTTACTGTGCTAATCCTTGTTTGTAGGGACAGGGAAGGACAGTGAGGGAAATTCTCCTTGTGCTATAGTGTGCTAAAGCATTGATCATCAACCATCTTTAAAAAAACATTTTTTATAGGGACAGAAAACTATAGGTAGGGAGAGTGTCAGTGTGTTTTACTGTGCTAATCCTTGTTTGTAGGGACAGGGAAGGACAGTGAGGGAAATTCTCCTTGTGCTATACTGTGCTAAAGCATTGATCATCAACCATCTTTAAAAAAACATTTTTTATAGGGACAGAAAACTATAGGTAGGGAGAGTGTCAGTGTGTTTTGCTGTGCTAATCCTTGTTTGTAGGGACAGGGAAGGACAGTGAGGGAAATTCTCCTTGTGCTATACTGTGCTAAAGCATTGATCATCAACCATCTTTAAAAAAAACATTTTTTATAGGGACAGAAAACTATAGGTAGGGAGAGTGTCAGTGTGTTCTACTGTGCTAATCCTTGTTTGTAGGGACAGGGAAGGACAGTGAGGGAAATTCTCCTTGTGCTATACTGTGCTAAAGCATTGATCATCAACCATCTTTAAAAAAACATTTTTTATAGGGACAGAAAACTATAGGTAGGGAGAGTGTCAGTGTGTTTTACTGTGCTAATCCTTGTTTGTAGGGACAGGGAAGGACAGTGAGGGAAATTCTCCTTGTGCTATAGTGTGCTAAAGCATTGATCATCAACCATCTTTAAAAAAACATTTTTTATAGGGACAGAAAACTATAGGTAGGGAGAGTGTCAGTGTGTTTTACTGTGCTAATCCTTGTTTGTAGGGACAGGGAAGGACAGTGAGGGAAATTCTCCTTGTGCTATACTGTGCTAAAGCATTGATCATCAACCATCTTTAAAAAAACATTTTTTATAGGGACAGAAAACTATAGGTAGGGAGAGTGTCAGTGTGTTTTACTGTGCTAATCCTTGTTTGTAGGGACAGGGAAGGACAGTGAGGGAAATTCTCCTTGTGCTATACTGTGCTAAAGCATTGATCATCAACCATCTTTAAAAAAAACATTTTTTATAGGGACAGAAAACTATAGGTAGGGAGAGTGTCAGTGTGTTTTACTGTGCTAATCCTTGTTTGTAGGGACAGGGAAGGACAGTGAGGGAAATTCTCCTTGTGCTATAGTGTGCTAAAGCATTGATCATCAACCATCTTTAAAAAAACATTTTTTATAGGGACAGAAAACTATAGGTAGGGAGAGTGTCAGTGTGTTTTACTGTGCTAATCCTTGTTTGTAGGGACAGGGAAGGACAGTGAAGGAAATTCTCCTTGTGCTATACTGTGCTAAAGCATTCCTCATCAACCATCTTTGAAATCCTTGTTTTTTGGACAGTCAGGGAAATTGTCGTTGTGCTATTCTGTGCGAAAGCAATCATCCTCAACCATATTTAGAAATCCTTAAGTAAAGGGACAGAGAAGGACACCTGAAGGTAGCCCTTATTGCTTTTTTCCCATCTCCCTGCAGGCCATCCATTAGAATGTCTGGAAGGCAAACAAGGAGAGGCAGACAGTCAGGAGGCAATAAAAGAGGACAAGCAGGCTCTGTGTCTGGGGGCAACAGTGCTGGTCGTGGACGCGGTGCATTGTCATCAGCACATGGCCATGGGACACGCTTGTCCTTCTTTTCGGCAGCTGGACATGTTGAGCCACATCATGCCGAAGACTAGGTAGAGTGGATGACCAAGCCCTCCTCCTCCTCCTCATCCTCTCTCACCCAGGCTCAGGGTACTGGCAAAGCAGCTGCCAAAGCGTCCTCTTCCCTGGTATCAATGTCAGACTCATCATCAGTCACTCCTTCCCTAGACCCACCATGTCCTCCTCCTGAGGAGTCCCCCGAACTGTTTGAGCACAGTGTTGGGTACATGCTCCAGGAGGATGCCCAGCGTTTCGAAGGGTCTGATGATGAAACCCAGCTAGAGGAAGGCAGTAGCGTGAGAGCAGACAGAGGGGATGCTCAAGAAGGACACCAATCTGGCAGTCATGTTCCAGCAGCTGCAGCATACTGCCAGATTGGCTCCAGTGATGAGGAGGGAGGGGATGATGAGGTCACTGACTCCACGTGGGTGCCTAATAGGAGAGAGGAGGAGGATGAGGAGGAGGCACATCTCCAACGAGGCAGGATGCCCTTTGGTGGCCAGCGTAAGGGCAGTACACCGACGGAATCACACCGCAGAGCTCCGCCTGTGCAGGGCGCTGCCTCTGCCCGTCATTCAAAAAGTTCTTTGGTGTGGGCCTTTTTTGAGGCTAGTGCATCAGATCGCACAGCTGCTGTTTGCAACATATGTCTCAAGCGTATATCGCGTGGCCAAAACATCAGCCGCTTGGGTACCACATGCCTGACCAGACATATGTTGACCTGCCATGCAGCTCGTTGGCAAGCCTACCTCAAAGACCCACACCAAAGAACAAAGCGGACCTCTCCTTGCACCGCATCAGCTGGGATCTCCAACCCCACTATAACTTCAGTCCTCTCTGAAACATGCACTGAGAGGAATGAAGGTGTAGAATTAGGTGTGTCACAGCCAAGTACTTGCGGCCACTCTGCTAGCAGTACACCGACGTCCGATTCTAGCAGGCAAATTTCCCTGCCCCAGCTGCTGGACCGTCGAAAGAAGTTCACTCCCAGCCATCCACATGCCCAGCGGTTGAATGCTAGCTTGGCTAAATTGCTAGCGCTTCAACTGCTGCCTTTTCAGTTGGTAGACTCGGCCCCCTTCCGTGAGTTTGTGCAATGTGTGGTTCCTCAGTGGCAGGTTCCCAAACGCCACTTTTCTCACGGAAGGCGATTCCGGCTCTCTACCGGCATGTGGAAGGCAATGTTATGGCCTTGCTGGACAGGGCGGTCAGTGGTAAGGTGTATATTACCGCTGACTCATGGTCCAGCAGGCATGGACAGGGACGTTACCTTTCTTTCACGGCCCATTGGGTCACTCTTTTGGCCGCTGGGAAGGATGCAGGACAAGGTGCAGTAGTGTTGGAGGTTGTTCCACCGCCACGCCTCCAAAATGCTACTACTGGTTGTGACACACCTCTCTCCTCCACCCCCTCCTCTTCTTCTTCCTCCATGGCCTCTTCCTGTGCTTTGTCCTCTGAACCAGCGGTGCTCCGTAGGCGTTCAAGGGGCTACGCAAGTACGCAGGCAAAAAGATGCCATGCCGTGCTTGCGCTGGTGTGTTTGGGGGACAGAAGCCACACTGGGGCAGAGGTCCTGTCTGCTCTGCAGGGCCAGGCCGAGAGGTGGTTGACGCCACGCCAGCTTAAGCCAGGAATGGTGGTTTGCGACAATGGCACCAACCTCCTCTCCGCCCTCCAACAGGGACAACTGACCCATGTGCCCTGTGTGGCTCACGTCCTTAACCTGGTGGTGCAGCGGTTCTTGGGCAGGTACCCGGGCTTACAGGATGTCCTGAGGCAGGCCAGGAAAGTCTGTGTGCATTTCCGCAGATCTTATAATGCCAGTGCTCGCCTGGCTGAGCTGCAAAAGGAGTTGAACCTGCCCAAGAACCGCCTTATATGTGACATGCCCACCAGGTGGAACTCAACATTGGCCATGCTGCAGTGGCTGCACACGCAGCAGAGGGCCATCAATGAGTACCTGTGCGACTACGGCACCAGGACAGGGTCAGGGGAGCTTGGTTTTTTTTCTCCACGCCAGTGGGGCATGATCAGGGATGCATGCACTGTCCTGGCACCATTTGAGGAGGCCACGAGGATGGTGAGCAGTGACAGTGCATGCATCAGTGACACTGTACCTCTTGTCCACCTGTTGGAGCACACGCTGCATGGAATAATGGACAGGGCACTTGAGGCAGAACAGAGGCAGGAAGAGGAGGACTTCCTTGCCTCTCAAGGCCCCCTTTACCCAGACAGTGTTCCTTCTGTCCCACCCATCGCACAGGAAGAGGAGGAGGAGGAGGAGGAGGAGGAGGAGGAGGATTGTGTCAGCATGGAGGTGGAGGCTGGCACTCAGCATCATCAGCAGCAGTCTGTTAGGGATGATTTACAGTCCCAAGAAACCAGTGGACTTGTACGTGGCTGGGAGGAGGTGGCTGCGGATCATGTCGTCCTTAGTGACCCAGAGGACTCCGGACCGAATGCCTCAGCTAACCTACGCTGCATGGCCTCCCTGATCCTGCAAAGTCTGCGGAAGGATCCTCGTATTCTTCGGATCAAGGAGAGGGACCATTACTGGCTGGCCACTCTCCTTGATCCACGGTACAAGGGTAAGGTTGCGGACCTTATGTTACCGTCGCAGAGGGAGCAGAGGATGAGACAACTCCGGGAGGCCTTGCAGAAGGGTCTGTGCAATGCGTTCCCAGAGACTGGGAGGTTACAAACTCCTGGTCCTGGACAATGAGTTGCTGAGGCTTCGGCCAGTCAAAGAAGGAGCGGTGGGGAAGGTGGCCGTCTGACCGATGCGTTCAGACAATTCTTTAGTCTGCAGCCCCAAAGTATGATCGGTTCCAGCAACCATCGCCAGCGTCTGATAAACATGGTGCAGGAATATCTAGGGGCAAGGTCAGACTTGGACACCTTCCCCACCAAAAATCCTCTGGCTTACTGGGTCTTGAGGATGGATCACTGGCCAGAGCTTGCACAGTATGCAATTGAGCTACTGGCCTGTCCTGCATCCAGCGTTCTTTCGGAACGCACATTCAGTGCTGCTGGAGGATTTGTCACGGATCACAGGGTGCGCCTGTCCACCGACTCGGTTGATCGACTGACTTTCATCAAGATGAACCAGTCTTGGATCACCACCAGCTACCACACACCTGATGCTGATATAACAGACTAATTGATTTTAACATGTCACATCCCTTCAAGACTGATGCTGATGCTGAGTGCCTGTGCTGTTATGTTGACTGGCTATCCTCCTCCTCCGAGTCCTCAATGATACGATTGATGATGATAGCTTGTAAGATCATTTTTGTTTATGGGTGCCGCCACCAGTGGCTAAGGCCCAATTTTTCAGCCCCTGTTTAACAGGGGCGTGTAATTACAATTTTTGAAGCAATACTTTGCAACAGGGCTCATTGCTGTGCTCCAAGTACAGTATCTGTGAGGGGTTGGAGTGTTGTGCCACCAGTGCCTAAGGCCCAATTTTTCAGCCCCTGTTTAACAGGGGCGTGTCATTACAATTTTTGAAGCAATACTTTGCAACAGGGCTCATTGCTGTGCTCCAAGTACAGTATCTGTGAGGGGTTGCAGTGTTGTGCCACCATTGCCTAAGGCCCAATTTTTCAGCCCCTGTTCAACAGGGGCATGTAATTACAATTCTTGATCTAATAATTCACAGCAGGGCCCATTGCTGCACCCACCAAGAGTAACTCTGAGGGCTTACAGTGTTGTGGCAACGCCACCACCACCACCACCACGAAAGGCCCAATTTTTCAGCCCCTGTTCAAAAGGGGCATGTAATTACAATTCTTGATCTAATAATTCACAGCAGGGCCCATTCCTGCACCCACCAAGAGTAACTCTGAGGGCTTACAGTGTTGTGGCAACACCACCACCACCACCACGAAAGGCCCAATTTTTCAGCCCCTGTTCAACAGGGGCATGCAATTACAATTCTTGATCTAATAATTCACAGCAGGGCCCATTGCTGCACCCACCAAGAGTAACTGTCAGGGCTTACAGTGTTGTGGCACCAGCACCACCATCAAAGGCCCAATTTTTACTACCACTGTTCAACAATTATATGTAATTACAATTCCTGATATAATAGTTGACAGCAGGGCGTTCCAGCACCAACCAAGAGTAACTGTGAGTGCTTACAGTGTTGTGCCAACACCAACAACTAAGGGGCCTATTTCTGCAGAGTATATACGGCAGGTCCCTACTTTCAAACATCCAACTTACAAACGACTCCTACTTGCAAACGCAAGAAGACAACAGGAAGTGAGAGGAAATCTACCCCTAGGAAGGAAAATTCTCTCCTGTAAGAATTAATATGGGAGAAAGGTGTCTCCTCTCTACTGATGCTTTATCACCAATCCTTGTTTCAAGAAAAACACCACATTTCAAAAACAGTTGTCATTGGGACGGAAAGTGAGGTGAAATGTTCTGAACAGGGGCACAGACAGCAAAAACAAATGTTACAGGGGTGATAACCCTTACCTATGTTTTCCAAAAAGTTTAAAAATAGATTTTTGGGCTGGAGCTACACTTAAACAATGTACCTGTTCAAAATTACAAACACATTCTACATAAGAACAAACCTACAGTCCCTGTCTTGTATGCACCGCCTGTATACGGCTGTTCAGAGTATATAGGGCCTTTTTTATTTTGTGTGCGGTGTTCCCCTTAATATCCATACAAGACCCAAAGGGGCTGGTAATGGGCTGGGGTAGGGGGGGGGTCATGGGGTAGCTATGCCATTTTTCTTAAAGATTTTCATCCATATTACCGGGAACAGACATTACATTAAAGCCGCAAGCAGTTTTAAATGTTTTTTTTTTTCCTTTAGAAGTGTCATTTTGTGCAGGGACAGTTCTAAACACGGGAAACACGTGGCACTTCACAGGCATACTTTAGACACCCCACAGGTACGATATTTAAAGGAATATTTGACTTTTTTTTTTCACTTTATGCATCATTAAAATGACTGCTCCAGAAAAACGACCGTTTTTAAAACTTCTTTTTGCATTGATACATGTCCCCTGGTGCAGAACCCGGGTTCCCAAACCCTTTTTAGGACAATAACATGCATAATAGTCGTTATAATTAGCACTTTAGAATTCGAACGTTCGCATCCATTGTATTTAATAGGGTTCTAATGTTCGTACGAACGTTCGGTCCGTTCGCGGGTTCTGGTGCGAACCGAACCCGGGGGTGTTCGGCTCATCACTACTGGCCAACAGCACCCTCCTTTATCCAGAAGACAACAGGCGGATTCACACCATCAGAGGGACACCAACCTTCTTTAACAAACTGGTTACCAATGCTGTCCCTGACTAAATTTCGCTCTAACCTACATCTCTCAGGTCAAATGCACAGGACCCTAATGACCTTTGAGGAGATGTGTAAACTCTCCCAGGTTCCCAGACACGCGTTGTCTCTCATTTATAAGGAAATTCTTTTCCCCACACACACACACACACACAACACCCTTCCCACATTCACACAAAAGTGGTCCAGGGACCTGGGTGAAGACATCACCCTGAGTGAATGGCAGACCTCTTTCACGTTCACCCACAAATCTTCAATCTCCAGCTTCCCGAAGGAGAAAAACTACAAACTAATCTCCAGATGGTACAGGGACCCGGTCTCAGTCCATGGGATGTTCCTCAATGCTTCAGATACCTGCTGGCGCTGTCACGGAGGAAAAGGAACCTACCTTCATATCTGGTGGGAATGCGACCGAATTCACGCATTCTGGAAAGGTATTTTTGAGATCTATAATGAAATGTATGACGATTCTCTTACCCTCTCCCCAAAGGTAGCCCTATTGTCTATACTTCCAGGATCAGTCAAATCCCAGAAAACCAACCTCCTCAGATTTTTTCTATCGGCAGCTCGGTGGCTGATCGCGACATTTTGAAGATCTGAAGCTACCCCCCCTCCACAGGTGGATTGCCATTCTCAATGATGTTATGCTTATGGGGGAGATGCAGGCTAGGGAGGGGGACACCTGGGATAAACACCTTAAACTTTGGTATATCTGGGTCCATTACTCCACCTCAGATACATTACTGAACAGAATTACTAGAGGTTGAGCTGAGAGATACTTTTGGTGCCCACGGACGGAACATCACGGGAGTACGTGGTCCGGCTGAGTAGATGGCCACGCCCTGGTGAGCGTCCCCCTGAGCACCCTATCTCAACCATTCTGTAATGTAAGGTATCAACTACACCAACTGCATATCTATATCTCCCCTTCTCCCCCCCCCCTCATCCTTTCCCCCCCCCCCCATCCCTCCCTACCCCTGGTTTATATACAATTTTATGTATTCAATTGATTAGATACACTAAATGCATAGATTATTGATTGCAACTTTCACATGATGTTATCTACATTTACATTTTTATTCTGTACCCCCTATTGTTTTACTTGGAAAATGGTTAATAAAAATATATTCAACCTTAAAGGGGTTGTAAAGGTTTTTTTTTTTTTTTTCTAAATAGGATCCTTTAAGCTAATGCATTGTTGGTTCACTTACCTTTTCCTTCGATTTCTATTCTAAATGTTTTTTTTCTTTGTCTGAATGTCTCACTTCCTGTTCCTCCTCAGTAAGCTTGCCCCCATCATCCGAGACGTTCTGGCTGGGGGTTAGTCGGCGTGCTCACCCCCTCCCTTGGGACTACATCCCTGCAGGGAGATACTGTGAACACAGCGTCTCCCGCAGGGATGTAGTCCCAAGGGAGGGGGCGAGCACGCCGACTAACCCCCAGCCAAAACGGCTCGGATGATGGGGGCAAGCTTACTGAGGAGTAACAGGAAGTGAGACATTCAGACAAAGAAAAAAAAACATTTAGAAGGGAAATCGAAGGAAAAGGTAAGTGAACCAACAATGCACTAGCTTAAAGGAACCTATTTAGAAAATAAAAAACAAACCTTTACAACCCCTTTTATAGCTTTTGCCCACTTTTTAATTGGCTGGCATATGCTGTGTCCAAATTCAGTAGTTCTGTTCCTATTATCAGCTGTGCTGTTTTTATCATGAGACAGGCACTTCTTATCCTCCGCCCTACAGCTGGCATACCACACTACAGCACAGTGGACAACAATACTCTCAATGGTACAATGATAGAAATTGACCAGAAGCCTTAAGGGCAATCCAGCCTGCTTCAGTCTCCGAAGGAAAAACAGTCTCTACTTTTCATGTAATCTTTATTTTAAAAGATATATTCAGAGAACAAACATAGAAACAATGGACAAAGTAGAAAAGCTTAGAACATCAATACAAGAGGAGCCTTTCACCCGGTACAATCAGTCAGCAAAAAAAAAAAGGTAATCGGGAAAACATACAGTTTGGCAACTATACCTGGGGGAATAATAATCAACATATGACCACAGTGTTTTGAATTCAAGCATGCATGGATCACCCCATTCGACCCTGTACGGTACACCACCGTCGGGGGTACCAACCCTCTTGTAAAGGGTATGATCAGACTGGGTCCCCAGTTACCAGGCCCAAAAACACAGGAATAATAAACTAAGAAGTAGTGGGGGAATAGAAATGGATAAAACAAAAACCCAAAAGACCAAAGGGGAAGGTAACACCAGCTAGTGTAATACATCAGTTTGAGCTGCTGTAGGTTTGTGAAAGCTCAACAGTCTCTTCACTGTCCAATCTGCAGCCTCCCCCCCCCTGACCCAGCCCCATTACATGGGCGGAGCCGCAGCCGGAGAGGAACCTGGGACACATAGCCCAGGTGGGCTTGCATAGTTTATCCAAGTGGCCCATATGGAGTAGAATGTCTCGTATCCATCCTTACACTGAGCCATCCATTCCTCAGCAGCCATTATATTATTAACTAAATTTATCCATTCCGTGCGGGAATAAATTGGTATCAGCCGCCGGGCCGTGTTAAGCAGATGGGGCAGGATGGATTTACGATATTGGCTAGAGGAATGGTGGGAAAGTGCAACAAGGATTCCAACGGGGAATCTGGGAGCTCCAGATCCAAAATTAATTTGATCTGTGCATGGACATCAAGCCAGAAGGGCTTCAGCTTGGGGCACTCCCACCAGATATGAAGGAACGAGCCTCTGAGGCTACAGCCTCTCCAACAAGCATCTGAAAGAGAGGGGTATATCTTAGAAAGCTTGGATGGCACCTTATACCACCTGGTCAGAACCTTGTAGCTATTCTCCTGCATTTTAGTATCCACTGTGCTTGAGTATGTTAAGCTATACAGTTGATACAGTTGAGGTTCAGTAAAGGTGTGCTGAAGGTCTCTCTCCCACTCACCAATGAATCCCGGTTTCCCCTCAGCATGCAAGGATTGCAGCAAATCATTTATCACTGAAATGGCATGGGGGATAGCGGAGGTAGACATGAATAAGCGTTCAAAGGGAGAAGCTAATGTGGGGGACAGAACCTCCCGGGGAAGGCTAGTAATAAAATGCTGGAGCTGTCTATAACGCCACTCATCCATGGGGAAGGGGCCATATTGGTTCCGTAGCATGGCTAGTGGCAATAGGCCTTGATCATGAACAAATCTGCTACATCTGGACTCTCCATCCGCCATCCACGTCCGGAAAAAGGAAGGGTGCTCCCCTGGAGCAAACCAGGGGAAGCCCCCCAGGGGCGCCAGAGGAGAAGTCGGGGGTGCAAGCAACCCCTGTTTATTCAATCTATCCCAGGTCGCCAGAGTGTGGGCAGCAAATGGAGAGACCAGAGCTGAGAGACCCCTGTCCTCTCGAGGAATTCATGGGGCGTGTGATAGGTTACGACCTGCTAAAAATTTGTCTAGGGGTACCCAGAGTTTGTACCGGACATTGTGATACCAGTCTAGAATACGCTGTAGAGCTATCGCTTCATAGTAACTGCGGATTACTGGAACCCCCATACCTCCCCTCCTCTTAGGGCGCTGGATTGTGCGAAGAGCTAACCTGGGGCATTTCCCACTCCAAATATACTTAACAAACAGGCTGTTGAGGGTTTAGAAGAAAGTCTTAGGCAAAGTGATCGGCACCATCTGCAGGAAAAACAGGATACGTTGTAGCACATTCATCTTAAGCACACTGACTCGGCCCATCCACGAAAATGCAGCCCTATCCCATCGCTTCAGATCCACTCTGTGGAGAGCAACGGAGCGTAGTTACATTCATAAAGCATCGAACAACTCGTGGGCAGATACACCCCCAAGTATTTCAGGGAGGTTGGGCACTATGTAAATGAAAACGCAGATTGCAGCTGTGTACACAGACCTGTGGGGATATTTAGTGACAGGATTTCTGACTTATCGTAGTTAATCTTAAAGTTAGACAGTAGGCTAAAGTCCTTTAGCTCTGCTAAGATGTTAGGCAGTGATATCAGTGGGTCAGAAACATAGAATAGGACATCATCCGCGTAAGCTGGCAATTTATGTTCCGTCGGACCGACCGTAAAACCTTTGATGTCATTATTGAGGCGAATCCTATTAAGCAGTGGTTCGAGGGTCAGAGCGAAAATGAGAGGGGGCAATGGGCATCCCTGACGCATCCCATTGCAGATCGGGAAGGCTTCGGACAGTAGCCCATTCACCTTCACCCTGACAGTCGGAGAGCTATAGAGGGAGGAAATCCATGCCAGCATATTTGAGCCCAACTTAAGCCTGGCCAGAACCGTTTGCATATAAGTCCAATCCACCGTGTCAAATGCCTTCTCCGCATCAGTGGAAAGCAAAAGACAGGGGCGAGACAACGCCTGCAACCCAACCCAGTGAATCAGCTGGAGTGCTCTATTGGAATTATCCCTGGCCTCCCTGCCCATAATGAACCCCGTCTGGTCAGGATGGATGACTGTCGGGAGTATCGGCATTAGTCTGTTAGCCAAGATTTTGGCCAAAATCTTGACGTCTGTGTTTAGAAGCGATATAGGCCTATAGCTGCCCGGTAAGGTATGATCCTTACCTTCCTTTGGGAGGACTGTAATGTGCGCCATCAATGCCTCAGGGGGCATCGCCGAGCCGGAGGCCAGTGCCGTAAAATAAGGGCCAGAGAGCAACTCAGAGTACTTTTTGTAGTAGGCATTAGTGTAGCCGTTGGGGCCAGGGCTTTTTCCATTGGGCAGGTCTTTCACTACCCTTTGATTTTCTGCTATGGTGATGGGAGAGTCCAACTGTGTACTCACTGAAGCCCCCAGCTGTGGGAAGAAAATAGGGTGGATGTATGGACAGCCGCACTCCAAAAAAACGTTCAGGTAGCCTTTTATTAAAAAAATTCAAAGCACTACAGATCACAGCAGACAAAATGGGGGTACAACTGACATGTTTCGCACTGGGAACTAGTGCTTAGTCAGCTATGACTAAGCACTAGTTCCCAGTGCGAAACATGTCAGTTGTACCCCCATTTTGTCTGCTGTGATCTGTAGTGCTTTGCAATTTTTAAATAAAAGGCTACCTGATCGTTTTTTTGGAGTGCGGCTGTCCATACATCCACCCTATTTTCTGCTACAAGCATTGCCTACACCCTTGGTTTCCGAGAGGACATTGATTGCCGGATTGTACCCACCTGGAGTGGTATCTCTTTCTCCCCAGCTGCGGGAACTCGGCTTCCATGAGGTATTGATGAATTCGGTCAACCCATTGGGATTCCGTCGCACTACGCAAGGTATCAGGGAGATGATATAAGTGGGCATAAAAGTCCTGAAAGACACTAGCAATTTTAGATGAGTGAACGACTGCAGCTCCCATCGTGGGGGCAAGTTTGTGTACAAGTCCCGAGGCACGTTGGCTTTTAAGGGCTCTAGCTAGCAACCTCTCACATTTATTACCACATTTATTGAATTTGTGTGCCAAATGTCGAATGCGTGCCTTAATTTTGGTGTCTAACAGTGCAGCTAATTTCTGTCGTAGGGATTGTAGTTCTGATGCCAATTCTGGGGTGATATTTAGCCCGGCGTTGCATCAAAGTGTGTCTGGAGAGGTCTGAAAAGAAGGTCAACCTGGTCCGTCAAAGTCCACAAATCTGACTCCTCTAACCTGGTTCATGATGCGTACTTTAAGCAAATATTTGTGCAGTTTGCAGATGATGTCTCTGGGCTTATCAGGGTCATCAGAGGGGGGTCGCAGAGCTCTGTGGGCCCGGTCTATTTCAAAATGTTCTGGTGCCTGCCGGCCTAGAATTTGCTTAAAGACCCCTTGCAGGGTGGGAATGATATCCCTGGGGCCAGTGGCTTCAGGTAGGCCTCTGATGCGGATGTTAACCCTGCGGCTCCTGTTTTCAAAATCGTCCATTTGATCCAGCAAGGCCTCAAGCCTGCGATCCTGTTTGCAGTGATCAGAGAGGGCCTGCAGGGCTGGATTGGTCTCATCCCACTGTGCCTCCAGAGTCTCCACTCTATCTCCCAAATGCGCAGTGTCAGCCTGCAAGGCCTCAATGTCCTTTTTGAAGGCCGTCTCCACTTTGTTTGCAAACCTCTCCAAGTCAGCCTTGGTGGGGAGGGATAGGATGTGGGCACGGATGCCCTTATCCTCCCAGGGATCACCTCCAAGTGCAGGCTCATCAACGCTTTCAGAGCCGGAGGGAGAGGAGTGGGAAGGCAGGGTCTGCACAGGCATGTGTGGGGAGCTGATGGGGGAGGCAGCCCTATCAGCGTTTATACTGCTGAAGGTGCGGGTCTCACGGAGCTCAGGAAAAGCACGTCCTCACTCGTGCATGCCGTAGCCACGCCGCCCCCCCCCCCAGTCTCTGCTTTTCACAAGAAAAAAAAAGTATTTTAAGACCATGACAACTCCCTTGTTGTAATATGCACTCCAAAAATTGAATAGTATCCACCCTTTTCACCTCCTCACCATCTATATATACCGGGCAATGATTGATCTTTCTTGATCTCCTATAATCCACTATTATTTCTTTACTTTTTGCAGTATTGAGTATTAAATCATTTTCTCTACACCACTCAACCAAATGTTGAATTTCTTGCCTATAAGCTGTCTCATCATTATCTCATACGCGTCCCACTAAAGTGGTGTCATTGGCAAACTTCACTAGAGTGTTAGACACATGTATGGGAGTACAGTCGTGCATAAACAATATAAACAGGGCCAGACTTAACACATATCCCTGTGGTACCCCTGTATTAAACATTATAGACACCTGATCTCCTATTTTGATATATACCGCTATCTCTGTCTTTCATTGCATGTAGATATCCTTTTCACATGTTTTGTGTTTCTTGATGGGCCTTCAATTAATCTTATCTCACTGACAATTTTCTATAGAGATACTATAACAAACCCATTTTTTGCTAATTCATGTACTGGTCAAATCTTGTGTTGCCAGATTTCTTGGCCTCTTCACCACTCTTGGTAAGCTTTGGATTTGGTGGTCTGTCCCATCTTCAGCTTCTGGGAAAGACTGCCGTATTAGGGCCTACCCATGTCACCTTTTTCCCTGTGAAAGATGACTTTAATCACATTCTTGATGTACCAAGTGAGGATTCTTTATTTAGTGCTTGGTGTGTATGGTTTCAGGACCTGGATTTTAACCTAGAACCTCTGCTGTGGCAGGCAATGTCTCTTCCTGTTGAGCTGCTGCTAGCTGAAAGATTAAGGAAGAATTGATTTACATCAAACTGGAGAAATGTGAGTTTGAACGAGTCAAGATCCAGTTCTTGGGGTACATTATTTCTCCTGAAGGAGTGAGCATGGATCCTGAGAAGGTCAAAGCAGTGGTAGATTGGCCAGTCCCTATAAACGTTAAGGAAATAAAATGATTTGTTTGGTTTGCCAATTTCTACAGAAAATTCATAAGAAACTTCTCTAAGGTAATAGCACCAATTACACAGCAGACAAAAAAAAGGGATACCCTTTGTGTGGTCACCTGAGGCACAGACTGTTTTTAGTAAGCTAAAGACTCTTTTCAATTCTGCACAATAGTGATGAGCCGAACACCCCCGGGTTCGGTTCGCACCAGAACCCGCGAACGGACCGAAAGTTCGCACGAACATTAGAACCCTATTAAATACGATGGATGCGAACGTTCGAATTCTAAAGTGCTAATTATAACGACTATTATGCATGTTATTGTCCTAAAAAGGGTTTGGGAACCCGGGTTCTGCACCAGGGGACATGTATCAATGCAAAAAGAAGTTTTAAAAACAGCCGTTTTTCGGGAGCAGTCATTTTAATGATGCATAAAGTGAAAAAAAAAAAAAAATCAAATATTCCTTTAAATATCGTACCTGGGGGGTGTCTAAAGTATGCCTGTGAAGTGCCACGTGTTTCCCTTGTTTAGACCTGTCCCTGCACAAAATGACATTTCTAAAGGAAAAAAAAGCCATTTAAAACTGCTTGCGGCTTTAATGTAATGTCTGGTCCCGGTAATATGGATGAAAATCTTTAAGAAAAATGGCATAGCTACCCCATCACAGCCCAACCCCCCCCCTACCCCAGCCCATTACCAGCCCCTTTGGGTCTTGTATGGATATTAAGGGGAACCCTGCACACAAAATAAAAAAGGCCCTATATACTCTGAACAGCCGTATACAGACGGTGCATACAAGACAGGGACTGTAGGTTTGTTCTTATGTAGAATCTGTTTGTAATTTTGAACTGGTACATTGTTTAAGTGTAGCTCCAGCCAAAAAATATATTTTTAAGCTTTTTGGAAAACATAGGGAAGGGTTATCACCCCTGTAACATTTGTTTTGCTGTCTGTGCCCCTGTTCAGAACATTTCACCTCACTTTCCGTCCCAATGACAACTGTTTTTGAAATGTGGTGTTTTTATTGAAACAAGGATTGGTGATAAAGCATCAGTAGAGAGGAGACACCTTTCTCCCATATTAATTCTTACAGGAGAGAATTTTCCTTCCTAGGGGTAGATTTCCTCTCACTTCCTGTTGTCTTCTTCCGTTTGCAAGTAGGAGTCGTTTGAAAGTTGGATGTTTGAAAGTAGGGACCTGCCGTATATACTCTGCAGAAATTGGCCCCTTAGGTGTTGGTGTTGGCACAACACTGTAAGCACTCTCAGTTACTCTTGGTGGGTGCTGGAACGCCCTGCTGTCAACTATTATATCAGGAATTGTAATTACATATAATTGTTGAACAGTGGTAGGAAAAATTGAGCCTTTGATGGTGGTGCTGGTGCCACAACACTGTAAGGCCTCACAGTTACTCTTGGTGGGCGCAGCAATGGGCCCTGCTGTGAATTATTAGATCAATAATTATAATTGCATGCCCCTGTTGAACAGGGGCTGAAAAATTGGGCCTTAGGCACTGGTGGCACAACACTGCAACCCCTCACAGATGCTGTACTTGGAGCACAGCAATGAGCCCTGTTGCAAAGTATTGCATCAAAAATTGTAATTACACGCCCCTGTTAAACAGGGGCTGAAAAATTGGGCCTTAGGCACTGGTGGCACAACACTGCAACCCCTTCACAGATACTGTACTTGGAGCACAGCAATGAGCCCTGTTGCAAAGTATTGCATCAAAAATTGTAATTACACGCCCCTGTTAAACAGGGGCTGAAAAATTGGGCCTTAGGCACTGGTGGCACAACACTGCAACCCCTCACAGATACTGTACTTGGAGCACAGCAATGAGCCCTGTTGCAAAGTATTGCATCAAAAATTGTAATTACACGCCCCTGTTAAACAGGGGCTGAAAAATTGGGCCTTAGGCACTGGTGGCGACACCCAGAAACAAAAATGTTCTTCCAAGCTATCATCATCAATCGGATCATTGAGGAGGAGGAGGATAGCCAGTCAACATTGTGAGGATATAATTGACATTGCAACCTCCATTTTGATCATGCAGCATCCATTTTATGAATTCAGCAGAGAATTAGTTTAGCAAGATTTCAGTAGAATAATAGATGTGACTTTTAAACTGCTGACTGTGCCTTGTGTATTTGTCCAGAGAGATAATGAGTAAAAGAACCTAGTACATCATGACATTTGACATGACCACAACAAAGACAAACAGTAGCTAGTAGATAGTAAATAGTAGGAATAGTCATGTGTAATTAATCATTAAGTATTCACCTACATCCATTGATCGCTATTGTGATTGGTCCTAACAGGACGCCTTTATGAACGCCTTAATTTCAAAGTTCCGTATGATTAACTATATAGGCTGTACCAATTGAAAAATACAACAGAGTTCACACATCATATCTGTCTTGTGTGGTGTTTGGGCTCTCCGCGTGCACACGAAGGGCTGATAACAGTGGTGATCTTTCCTAACATATCTTATACAGAAGGAGAAGTCCACGGTACTCTAGGTGACCGAGCAAAGACCCAGGCGATTCGCCTAACAGTTTTGGTGTCAGTGAAGTGGAATATCTTACAGCGGTGAAGCGTTGGAGTTTGGTAAAGTATGATCTTCTTTCCTTTCTGCCATCTCTCGCTGCTGTAAGATATGAGCTTGGTTGCTTAGGAGTGTGGCAGTGGCATTGCTGGGAGCGTGCTGCTTTTGCTTTGGAAGCAAGGAAAACTTTCTGCTGTAAGAGCAGGGGACTGCTGAAAGACGCAGGGAACTGGACTGCTGAAAGACGCAGGGAACTGGACTGCTGAAAGACGCAGGGTAGTGCTGGGAGCACAGTGATTTTTGGAGGCCTCAGGTTTTCTTGAAGAAAACCGGACATTAAACACATTTTTGTCAATTTTTCTCTCTCTATTTTATCTTATTTTGCTGAATTTTTTCTCTCATATCACGCTGTTATCGACCCTTGTATATGTTGTCTGTTGTCTGGGCTGTCTGGTTGTTAATTGTTATGCGCAATGTCATGTTTTAAAGTGATTAAGGTTATGTACTGTATTAGAAATTGCTCGAAAGTGTAAAGTAATATAAGATAAGGTAAAATATTGGTTCTAATTGCAGGCTTATCTATTGGAAGGAGATAAGCAACCTTAATTTGGCGCATAGCCCAGAAGGTTCAGAAGGGCAATTCAGCCTGTAACTGCGTTACCACAAGCTTCCTGAAATAGGAAAGTTTGTTGTGCAAGGTGTGCTGGGTGCAGTGGTACTAAAAGTAGAGGTGTTAGTAGAAGTGGTTAAGCAAATATCTGCATAATGGGTAACTTGTTTGCTAAACGAAGTAAGAAAGACAATGCAATATCTAAGGCAAAGATTAAATACAAAATGCAAACAGAGGTACCACAATCAGCTGCAAAGAAATCCAGCGGAGTAATCACCCCAAAGGCCCTTGAAAATGAAACCCCTGCAGACTTTGTAGAAAGGTATGCGGGATCTTACTACATAGCACCTTTCCTGAACAATTTAGTAGAGCACACCCAAGATAAGTTTGGGTTTGAGCCATTCCCTAGAATAGGTTCCTTTGCAACCTGTCATATAAACATGATAAGGGGATTATGCTTAGGGGAAAAAGAAGCTTTCCCATATTACCCAGGAGACCCTGCATGGGATAAGAAATACATGCGTAAATGTGCCAAGGTTTGGGTAAACTTAGCTCCGTACTATAGGCTATCAGTTTCAAAAGATGATGATAGAGCTTTGATAGCAAAAGCTGGAGAATATGAGGAAATCCCAATATCCAACCTTAAGATGCAGGCCAAACAGAGAGGGATATGGCACATAGAAGGTGCAAATAAAAGGAAGCTCACACAGTTGTTAGGAATGGATGACTTTCATCAAAGTCAGGAAGGGTATTATGGAGAATATTCTAATGAGAAGCTTAGGGACATGGGGAAAAGAAGAAAGTTAAAAATAGGATCACATCTTACTAGGCAGCAATTGATCACTCAATTGTGGCAGGACGATGGTTTGCAGAAGCCAGGAGCAACGCCATTCTTTGGGACATGTGAGTGCCGTGAATGTGTGTTTCCAAGGAAACCAACGGCACCACCTCCCTACAGGCCATTGTATCCTAGTATCGCTACAACCCATACTATTAATGATGATGATGATGAAAGCATATGTCTTTATGTGGCTTCCTTAGGGAGGGCACGTGAAGCAGCACAAGAATTAGCTAGTGAAAGCGATGATGAAAGTGAAGAAACACCGGGTCTGGAAGTCCCAACTTCTGTACCTATAACCGTAGCAACTGCCCAAACATCCTCGGGCGTCCCTGGAACCTTTGCAGGAGCCACTACTGCTCCTGCACCAGTAACAGAGGCACCAAAGGAAATTGCCTCTACATCTTCTCAGATAGTAGAGAGAGAGACAAAGAAAGTGGCCCCCACAGACAGCCAAGTCAAAACTAGAGGAAAGTTAAAACAGGAAGAAATGGAGAAGGCAGAGCAAATAGGTACTGATATTCCTCCCATAATACAAGCTCCATTTATGACAGTGGGAGATCAGGTCATCATTAAATCTCTAAACCCTCAAATACTGATTAGTATTATAGCAGGTTGCCCGGCCCCACAGAGGAATCCTCATGCTGCAGTCAACTACTTAAAGAGAACCACAAAAGGGATGAACTACACTGGGGAGGATTATAAAGTTATAATCCATGGAGTTTTGAAAGATGATGAGGAGATGGAGCCTGATTGGACACAAATACCTCAATTAGATAAGCTAGATGAGGTTTACAGTACAGGAACCTACCCATTTAGAAAACCAGAAGTCATTAAAACAATGTGGGACGCTGTCCTAGCATTGTGGGTAAAAACACATGGCGATAGAAAGAATATGGGCCCTATTATCGCATGCAAACAGAAGGATAAAGAGGAAGTTAGTACATTTGTAAGAAGATTTAGGAAGGTATGGAGAGAAGAAGGGGGCTTAGGGAAGGGAAGCCATGATCTTTCATTGCTTTATGTCCAAACATTAATGAATAGTTTGCGTCCTGAAATTGCTCGAACTATTAAACAGATGATTGACAACTGGCACACTCAAACACCTAAAGATTTAGAAGATAAAATTATGACAAAAGATGCTGCAGGATGCTTTGATTATGCAAGGCCAGTAATACAGGCATATCAGTACCAGCAGAAGGTGAGTAGGGACAATAGAGACAGAAATCAGGGAAGGTTCCCTATGCAGGGTGGTATTGATGAACAGAGAGGGAATCGTTGTTTTGAATGTGGACGGGTTGGTCATTGGAAGAGGGATTGTCCCAATAATAAGAAGAGATACATGCCAAATCAACAGCGGGATGAAAGACAACCATTCTCTGGAGCAGTCCGTTACCCCATTGATTGGCTAAACGGAAGGAAAACCCAATAGGACAGCCTAGAAGTAAACTCCCTCACCTCTAACTTTATCCAAATTTCCCCTTCATGGGCAGAGCTGCCTTTATGCTCCTTTATGATACAGGGCGTCGCTGTTGATCTGATCATAGATAGTGGAGCGTGCAAGAGCAGCCTGAGTGCGAAATTTTATGAAGGGCCTTGGGAAAAGGGTGAGACTTCAATAGGCATTACTGGAGTTCATATTAGGTGTGGGCGCACACCTCCTCTGACAGTAGCTACATTGGACGGGACAGTGCTAGGAAAATTTTCATTTATGATAATACCAGACTGCCCTGTTAACTTGTTAGGCCGAGATTTACTTGGTGTTTTTCAGATAAGTATCCAATTTTCTCCGAAAGGGGGAGTTGATGTCACATCACCGACGGTATGTATTGTACCCCCCACAAACATGACAGACAACATGACAATACAGTTGTTTCAAGACCTAGAGACCGAATTGAAGGAAGTACCCCCACATTTTTGGACAGAACACCCTACTGATGTAGGACTGATAGATTGCACTCCTTACAAGGCAACACTAAGGCCCAATACATCTCCAATATATGTCAAACAATATCCTCTCAGTAGAGACAAGGAGGAGGGTATTACACCTGTCATAAAAGACTTACTTCAAAGTGGTGTTGTCAAACTGACAGTTTCTCCCTACAATACACCCATAAATCCTATACCCAAACCAAAGGGAGGATATAGGTTCACACAGGATCTCAGAGCCATTAACAACCTGATACAACCCATTGCTCCGGTGGTACCTGATGTTAACTCATTGATAACATCTATCCCATCGGATGCTGAATATTTCACGGTCATTGACCTATCAAACGCATTCTTCTCGATACCAATCGATGAAGAGACCCAACCCCTATTGGCCTTTAGTTTTAAGAAAATTCAAATGACATGGGTGAGGCTTCCACAAGGCTTTGTGGACTCCCCTGCAGTCTACTCTCGAGTAGCTCAGGAAACCTTGAGGTCTTGGACTCCCATTTGCAGCTCCACTCTCCTGCAGTATGTGGATGATCTTCTTCTCATCAATGCTGATAAAAAGGGGTGCCAAATAGACTCTATCTCCCTAATGAAACATCTTGCTGAAGCGGGACACAGAGCCTCAAGAAGCAAACTACAATACTGCCAGAAAACTGTGAAATACTTGGGATTCCTCCTCTCCCATGGAAAAAGACAGCTTTCTCCAGACAGGGTAAAAGCCATTAATACCCTGCCCAAACCTTTCACAAAAGCTGAGATGATGACTTTTCTGGGCATGATTACTTATTGCAGACAATGGATACCTGACTGTTCCCATTATGATTCCATTCTTCGGGCAGCCACCACCCAAGCCCAACCAGCAAAGTTACAATGGACTGATGATATGCACAAATCATATAAGACTCTAAAGAATCTTCTTGTTGCATCACCAAGTCTTGGCATCCCTAATTACAAGAAATCGTTCCATTTGTACTGTAGAGAAGGGGGAGCGGTAATGGCGGCAGTTCTGGCCCAGGAACACGGTAGCTCTATGAGACCAACTGCTTTTCTCTCCAGGGTGCTGCCAATACCTGTCCAAGGTATGCCAGCATGCTTGAGAGCAGTAGCTGCATGCGCCATCGCAGTAGAAAATGCACAAACACTCACCCTCTCACACCATACTATCCTACATACAACACATCAAGTGATACATGTGCTAAGGAACAACACTACACAACACATGACTGCACAACGTAATTCAGGATATGAAGTAATTCTTACGTCATCAGCCAACTTGGAGATAAAATATTCTCCCCCAAATGCAGGCCCCATTGCCTCCTTACATGCCATGATCACACATTCCGAGGACAGCACATTGGAAGAACATGACTGTATGGAGATTATACAACAAGACACCACACCCAGACCTGACTTATTGGAGACTCCTATACCTGGAGCAGAGGATGTTTTTGTAGATGGCTCCTCTACTAGGCCAAATGACAAGACTTTCCACACAGGGTATTCAGTAGTACAGCTACCTGACATTGTCATTGAAGCAAACTCACTACCCTACCCATCTGCCCAGGCAGCTGAATTAGTTGCTTTAATTAGAGCCTGTCAGTTATATAAGGACAAAGATGTAAATATCTATACTGACTCCAAATACGCATTCAGTGCGACACACGATTTCGCAAGAATATGGCAGAAACGAGGATTCATCACTGCTGATGGGAAAGGAATTTCTCATTCAGACCTTATTCAGGAACTTTTATCAGCAATAATGCTTCCAGCAAAAATTGCTGTAATTAAATGCCAAGGGCACAGCATAGGCATAGACAAAATTGCTCAGGGAAATAGACTAGCAGATCAGGTTGCCAAAGAAATCGCCACTAAACCAGTATGCCCTGCATACCTGCTCATGTCAAAGTTTGTAATACCATCCCTTGTAGAGGATACTGACCTTGTTCACCTACAAGCTTTAGCGACTATAGATGACATAGAGTTCTGGTCAAGAAACGGTTTGGCCCAAGACCAATTTGGTCTGTGGGCCAACAAGGAGGGAGACACAGGTAAGTATGGCCTCCCAAAAGCAGCTGCCCCATTATTCATTTCCCATTATCATGGATTTGGACACAAAAGTAAGAAGAATACATTAATCGCCATTTCTAGGCATTTTGTCTGCAGGGACCTGTGGAATCTAGTTGATGCACAACTTTCTAGATGCCTGACATGTGCAAGGAACAATGTACAAGGGAAGAAAATAGGAGCTCTGGATCACTTACCAGCACCCCAGGGCCCAATGCAGGAACTACAGATTGATTTCACACATATGCCAATAGCCAGAGGTGGTTTCAAATATCTCTTGGTTATTGTGGATAAATTCTCAAAGTGGGTAGAGGGCATCCCCACAATGAGAGAAAGCGCTAAAACAGTTGCAAAAATTCTATGTAAAGAATGGATTCCAAGGTATGGGTGCCCTATAGTCATAGATAGTGATAAGGGACCAGCATTCACTGCTGCCCTGACACAACACATCAGCAGATTACTAGCTATTGATTGGAAATTTCACATACCATACCACCCACAAAGCTCAGGAATTGTAGAAAGAATGAACAGGACCATCAAAGATAAATTAAGAAAGGGAACAGGAGGAAGTTTTAAAAATTGGATAGAACACCTACCTGCGGTACTTGCAGAAATAAGGATGACCCCAAGTAAGACCACAAAGGTATCCCCATTCGAGGTTCTCATGGGGAGACCATTTCCTACCCCTTGGGTTAGAGGAACACCTCAGTTACAGCCAGGAGATTTAGAGGTTATACAACAGGAACATGTGGTCAAACTAATCGAAAAACTGAATTCTGTATATGGTGATGTGTCTCTGTCTTTCCCACTTCCAGCAGGTGAGCCAACCCATCCTTTCCAGACAGGGGACAGAGTTCTTGTAAAGCAACTACAGAAACACGGTTCCCTTGATCCACCCTACGGTGAACCAACAGCAGTGATTGCAGTCACTAGAACAGCGGTTTTAACGGAACAATCCCCAGCGTGGATACACGCTTCCAGAGTTAAGAATGCACCCCCCACTGGAAAACGAAGAGAAGACGGACCATACACAGGAACACGAGGAAATGTTGGACCCTCCATCAGACCAGGAAGAAGTGAAGGGCCCAGAGGAATCGCAAAGGAGAACACCCAAGGAAACACCACTGGCAGTGCTGATTAGAAATAGGGGAGTAACAGTCTGCATTCTTGCCACTACTCTCGCTGTGGTGATTTACATGATCGCATGTGATATATACGATGTGTGCCCCTGGTCAAATAGATCAACACGTTCACATTATAGCCAGGCCATGAATACCCCATATCTCAACAAACGAAATATGGAAGCATATGATTATAAATATGATTACAAATATGAAAATAAGAATGAATATAAAAATGAATACCCTAGTCTGTTATGGAAGACTCATTTTAAAATTGCTCAAGCAGCCAACAAGTCCAATTGTTGGGTATGTTCAAGACCCCCCTTGGGTATTACTAACCCGGCCATGATAGCAGTTTTCATCCCCTACAACATTACCATTAATCAATCAGCACCCATTAATGAAAGTTTAAATGTCAGACTCGCACATCCCTATGATACTTTCTGGGAATCAGGAATAGGGAAGAATTTTTCTAGTCAAGATGAATTTTTCTGTAAACAATTAAGACATCCCATCTACGTAAGTGGTCAACAAGGAAGGCCTAGCATTGGATATAGACTAGGAGGGAAAGGTGGGAGAATAGGAAGAATTAAATGTCCCAAGGGCCTTGTTGTAGACATAGGAGAGGTAGACATAGCAGATCCATTTAGCTTGGAGAAATTAGTTATATGCCAAGGAAAACATTGTAATTCTGAAATAATGAACACTCATTTATATACAACCTTTTTCTTAATTGATAAAGTCATACAAAAGGCTAGAATTAACAAATGTTACGCAATAAAAAAACCTTTCTTTTGGTTGTGTAACGAAAATATCGCATATAAGGTGGTGCCTGCTAATGTTTCAGGGGTCTGTACCCTGGTAACATTGGTACCCGCTGCATATGTATCCGAAAATGACATCGAAGCCAGTTATCAGCTGAAAACTGTATGGAGTGATAAACCTAAACGAGAACTGTTTGATACAGAGGATATGGTGTGGTCTGTATTCCCATCTTTTACAGGGTGGGGAATTATTTTAATGAAACGGTTAAATAATTTTTCAAGCATCATGGATGAGATTTTAAATGAAACCACAAATGCTCTTGAGTTGTTAAATGAAGAGGTAAGAGAATTAAGTAGATTAGCTTTGCAGGAGAAAATGGCTTTAGATTACTTATTAGCTTCAGAAGGAGGGTTTTGTCAATTTATTGGGAGTGAATGTTGCACCTGGATCTCAGATTATGGAGACAAAGTAGAAGTACACCTACAGAAGATAAAAGAACTACAGCACAAGGCTAGAAGTATAGCAGAGGAAGGATGGAATCCATTCAAAGGAATGGAAGGTGTAGGAGGATGGTTAAAGGGATTATTTACATGGATAAAGAAGGTTGGTACTGTGATACTGATGGGTCTCTTGTTTCTTCTTTTTACATATTTTATGTACAAGAGTCTGCTCTGCATGATCAAAGGATACAACTACCGAATGAATCGAGCAGCTGGACCAGAATACGAACTACAGCCAATAACAGAGTAATCATTACCGGGGGAATGGTGATGATGCCCTCAAGATGCAGCATCCCTCTACAGGACAAAGATGCCTAACCCTTGTTCTTGTGGATAGTACCTTGGACTTTTGATTTCTTATATGATTTATCCCTGTTCAGGGATAAAAGGAGGGATTGTGAGGATATAATTGACATTGCAACCTCCATTTTGATCATGCAGCATCCATTTTATGAATTCAGCAGAGAATTAGTTTAGCAAGATTTCAGTAGAATAATAGATGTGACTTTTAAACTGCTGACTGTGCCTTGTGTATTTGTCCAGAGAGATAATGAGTAAAAGAACCTAGTACATCATGACATTTGACATGACCACAACAAAGACAAACAGTAGCTAGTAGATAGTAAATAGTAGGAATAGTCATGTGTAATTAATCATTAAGTATTCACCTACATCCATTGATCGCTATTGTGATTGGTCCTAACAGGACGCCTTTATGAACGCCTTAATTTCAAAGTTCCGTATGATTAACTATATAGGCTGTACCAATTGAAAAATACAACAGAGTTCACACATCATATCTGTCTTGTGTGGTGTTTGGGCTCTCCGCGTGCACACGAAGGGCTGATAACAGTGGTGATCTTTCCTAACATATCTTATACAGAAGGAGAAGTCCACGGTACTCTAGGTGACCGAGCAAAGACCCAGGCGATTCGCCTAACAAACATAACAGCACAGGCACTCAGCATCAGCATCAGTCTTGAAGGGATGTGACATTTTAAAATAAATTAGTCTGTTATATCAGCATCAGGTGTGTGGTAGCTGGTGGTGATCAAAGACTGGTTCATCTTGATGAAAGTCAGTCGATCAACCGAGTCGGTGGACAGGCGCACCCTGTGATCCGTGACAAATCCTCCAGCAGCACTGAATGTGCGTTCTGAAAGAACGCTGGATGCAGGACAGGCCAGTAGCTCAATTGCATACTGTGCAAACTCTGGCCAGTGATCCATCCTCAAGACCCAGTAAGCCAGAGGATTTTCGGTGGGGAAGGTGTCCAAGTCTGACCTTGCCCCTAGGTATTCCTGCACCATGTATATCAGACGCTGGCGATGGTTACTGGAACCGATCATACTTTGGGGCTGCGGACAAAAGAATTGTCTGAACGCATCGGTCAGACGGCCACCTTCCCCACCGCTCCTTCTTTGACTGACCGAAGCCTCAGCAACTCGTTGTCCAGGACCAGGAGTTTGTAACCTCCCAGTCTCTGGGAACGCGTTGCACAGACCTTTCTGCAAGGCCTCCCGGAGTTGTCTCATCCTCTGCTCCCTCTGCGACGGTAACATAAGGTCCGCAACCTTACCCTTGTACCGTGGATTAAGGAGAGTGGCCAGCCAGTAATGGTCCCTCTCCTTGATCCGAAGAATACGAGGATCCTTCCGCAGATTTTGCAGGATCAGGGAGGCCATGCAGCGTAGGTTAGCTGAGGCATTCAGTCCGGAGTCCTCTGGGTCACTAAGGACGACATGATCCGCAGCCACCTCCTCCCAGCCACGTACAAGTCCACTGGTTTCTTGGGACTGTAAATCATCCCTAAAAGACTGCTGCTGATGATGCTGAGTGCCAGGCTCCACCTCCATGCTGACACAATCCTCCTCCTCCTCCTCCTCCTCTTCCTGTGCGATGGGTGGGACAGAAGGAACACTGTCTGGGTAAAGGGGGCCTTGAGAGGCAAGGAAGTCCTCCTCTTCCTGCCTCTGTTCTGCCTCAAGTGCCCTGTCCATTATTCCACGCAGCGTGTGCTCCAATAGGTGGACAAGAGGTACAGTGTCACTGATGCATGCACTGTCACTGCTCACCATCCTCGTGGCCTCCTCAAATGGTGCCAGGACAGTGCATGCATCCCTGATCATGCCCCACTGGCGTGGTGAAAAAAAACCAAGCTCCCCTGACCCTGTCCTGGTGCCGTAGTCGCACAGGTACTCATTGATGGCCCTCTGCTGCGTGTGCAGCCACTGCAGCATGGCCAACGTTGAGTTCCACCTGGTGGGCATGTCACATATAAGGCGGTTCTTGGGCAGGTTCAACTCCTTTTGCAGCTCAGCCAGGCGAGCACTGGCATTATAAGATCTGCGGAAATGCACACAGACTTTCCTGGCCTGCCTCAGGACATCCTGTAAGCCCGGGTACCTGCCCAAGAAGCGCTGCACCACTAGGTTAGGGACGTGAGCCACACAAGGCACATGGGTCAGTTGTCCCTGTCGGAGGGCGGAGAGGAGGTTGGTGCCATTGTCGCAAACCACCATTCCTGGCTTAAGCTGGCGTGTCATCAACCACCTCTCGGCCTGCCCCTGCAGAGCAGACAGGACCTCTGCCCCAGTGTGGCTCCTGTCCCCCAAACACACCAGCGCAAGCACGGCATGGCATCTTTTTGCCTGCGTACTTGCGTAGCCCCTTGAACGCCTACGGAGCACCGCTGGTTCCGAGGACAAAGCACAGGAAGAGGCCATGGAGGAAGAAGAAGAGGAGGGGGTGGAGGAGAGAGGTGTGTCACAACCAGTAGTAGCATTTTGGAGGCGTGGCGGTGGAACAACCTCCAACACTACTGCACCTTGTCCTGCATCCTTCCCAGCTGCCAAAAGAGTGACCCAATGGGCCGTGAAAGAAAGGTAACGTCCCTGTCCATGCCTGCTGGACCATGAGTCAGCGGTAATATGCACCTTACCGCTGACCGCCCTGTCCAGCGAGGCCAAGACATTGCCTTCCACATGCCGGTAGAGAGTCGGAATCGCCTTCCGTGAGAAAAAGTGGCGTTTGGGAACCTGCCACTGAGGAACCGCACATTGCACAAACTCACGGAAGGGGGCCGAGTCTACCAACTGAAAAGGCAGCAGTTGAAGCGCTAGCAATTTAGCCAAGCTAGCATTCAACCGCTGGGCATGTGGATGGCTGGGAGTGAACTTCTTTCGACGGTCCAGCAGCTGGGGCAGGGAAATTTGCCTGCTAGAATCGGACGTTGGTGTACTGCTAGCAGAGTGGCCGCAAGTACTTGGCTGTGACACACCTAATTCTACACCTTCATTCCTCTCAGTGCAGATTTCAGAGAGGACTGAAGGTATAGTGGGGTTGGAGATCCCAGCTGATGCGGTGCAAGGAGAGGTCCGCTTTGTTCTTTGGTGTGGGTCTTTAAGGTAGGCTTGCCAACGAGCTGCATGGCAGGTCAACATATGTCTGGTCAAACATGTGGTGCCCAAGAGGCTGATGTTTTGGCCACGCGATATACGCTTGAGACATATGTTGCAAACAGCAGCTGTGCGATCTGATGCACTCGCCTCAAAAAAGGCCCACACCAAAGAACTTTTTGAATGACGGGCAGAGGCAGCGCCCTGCACAGGCGGAGCTCTGCGGTGTGATTCCGTCGGTGTGCTGCCCTTACGCTGGCCACCCAAGGGCATCCTGCCTCGTTGGAGATGTGCCTCCTCCTCATCCTCCTCCTCCTCCTCTCTCCTATTAGGCACCCACGTGGAGTCAGTGACCTCATCATCCCCTCCCTCCTCATCACTGGAGCCAATCTGGCAGTATGCTGCAGCTGCTGGAACATGACTGCCAGATTGGTGTCCTTCTTGAGCATCCCCTCTCTCTGCTCTCACGCTACTGCCTTCCTCTAGCTGGGTATCATCATCAGATCCTTCGAAACGCTGGGCATCCTCCTGGAGCATGTACCCAACACTGTGCTCAAACAGTTCTGGGGACTCCTCAGGAGGAGGACATGGTGGGTCTAGGGAAGGAGTGACTGATGATGACATTGATACCAGGGAAGAGGACGCTTTGGCAGCTGCTTTGCCAGTACCCTGAGCCTGGGTGAGAGAGGATGAGGAGGATGAGGAGGGCTTGGTCATCCACTCTACCAAGTCTTCGGCATGATGTGGCTCAACATGTCCAGCTGCCGAAAAGAAGGACAAGCGTGTCCCATGGCCATGTGCTGATGACAATGCACCGCGTCCACGACCAGCACTGTTGCCCCCAGACACAGAGCCTGCTTGCCCTCTTTTATTGGCTCCTGACTGTCTGCCTCTCCTTGTTTGCCTTCCAGACATTCTAATGGATGGCCTGCAGGGAGATGGGAAAAACAGCAATAAGGGCTAGCTTCAGGTGTATACTGTGCAGGAGGCTTAGCAACAATGACACTGACACTGCCCCCTGCCTATCCTTCTGTGTCCCTAAACACAAGGATTTGCAATATGCTTCAGCAAGATTGGTTTAGCACAGAATGGTACACTGACACTTTCCCTCACTGAGTGTCCTTCTCTGTCCCTAAACACAAGGATTTGCAATATGCTTCAGCAAGATTGGTTTAGCACAGAATGGTACACTGACACTTTCCCTCACTGAGTGTCCCTCTCTGTCCCTAAACACAAGGATTTGCAATATGCTTCAGCAAGATTGGTTTAGCACAGAATGGTACACTGACACTTTCCCTCACTGAGTGTCCCTCTCTGTCCCTAAACACAAGGATTTGCAATATGCTTCAGCAAGATTGGTTTAGCACAGAATGGTACACTGACACTTTCCCTCACTGAGTGTCCTTCTCTGTTCCTAAACACAAGGATTTGCAATATGCTTCAGCAAGATTGGTTTAGCACAGAATGGTACACTGACACTTTCCCTCACTGAGTGTCCCTCTCTGTCCCTAAACACAAGGATTTGCAATATGCTTCAGCAAGATTGGTTTAGCACAGAATGGTACACTGACACTTTCCCTCACTGAGTGTCCTTCTCTGTCCCTAAACACAAGGATTTGCAATATGCTTCAGCAAGATTGGTTTAGCACAGAATGGTACACTGACACTTTCCCTCACTGAGTGTCCTTCTCTGTCCCTAAACACAAGGATTTGCAATATGCTTCAGCAAGATTGGTTTAGCACAGAATGGTACACTGACACTTTCCCTCACTGAGTGTCTTTCTCTGTCCCTAAACACAAGGATTTGCAATATGCTTCAGCAAGATTGGTTTAGCACAGAATGGTACACTGACACTTTCCCTCACTGAGTGTCCTTCTCTGTCCCTAAACACAAGGATTTGCAATATGCTTCAGCAAGATTGGTTTAGCACAGAATGGTACACTGACACTTTTCCTCACTGAGTGTCCCTCTCTGTCCCTAAACACAAGGATTTGCAATATGCTTCAGCAAGATTGGTTTAGCACAGAATAGTACACTGACACTTTCCCTCACTGTCCTTCTCTGTCCCTACAAACAAGGTTTAGCACAGAATAACACACTGACACTCTCCCTACCTATCCTTCTCTGTCCCTAAACACAAGGAATCCAGGATTAGTAAAGAAAAAAATGACACTGTCCCTGCCTATGCTTCTCTTTCCCTGCTCCGGAACACACTACACAAGGCCGCCGCGCTGGCGGCCTTTTATAGTGTGGGGCGTGTACTAAATCCCCTCATCAATAATTGGCCACAGGCATCCTGCCTGTGGCCAATCATTGCTCTCCTCGCTGGCGGCGCTGTGATTGGCCAAGCATGCGGGGTCACAGTGCATGCTTGGCCAATCACAGCGCCTGGATGACACTGCGATGGCGTAGTGCATTGTGGGCCGTTCGCGTCACTCGAATTTGGCGCGAACGGCCCAAATCGTTCGTTGTTCGCCGAACGATCGAACAGCCGATGTTCGAGTCGAACGTACGTTCGACTCGAACACCGAGCTCATCCCTACTGCACAAGTATTGGTTCCTTCCCGACCCTGAACTACCTTGTATCATGGAAGTGAATGCTTCAGCTGTGGGGGTTATTACTTTTCTCGTTTAAGGTCTTCAGCTGAAATGAATTATGACATTGGGAATAAAGAAGTTGCTTGCAATTAAGGAAGCCTTCTCTGAATGGAGGCATCTGCTGGAAGGGGATAATCATTCTGTAACTGTTCTTCCTGTAACTTCCTAGGGGCCACAAGTTCCAAGACATTCTTGAGTCTCCTCAAAGAGGGCTATGAGAATGACTCACTTCTCAATCATCATCCTAAAGACATTAACCTTGAATACAAGAATGGCTTTTGGACTCAAGCACATTGTCGTCTCTATGTACCTAAATCTGCTTGGGTTGAAGTCCTTAGGTTAGTTGATGACCTTAAACTTGTAGGGCGTTTTGGGGTTTCTAAGAAAGAAGAACTTTTGTCACAATCCTTTTGGTGGCCTGGTTACAAGGGGGATGGCAAAACCTATGTGGCCTTGTGCTTGTGCACGCAATAAAACTCCCCAAGCCTCTCCTTTGGGGTTTCTCCAATCACTCGTGTTCCATCAAGACCGTGGGGGTCAATTTCTATGGACTTTGTGGTTAATTTACCTCCCTCAAAGAAGTGACCACTATCTTGGTAGTCGTCAATCATCTCACTAAGATGGCTAATTTTAGAGGGAGATACGGCGGATAGCACAGAAATTTACTGAGTATAACCTCCCAGAAGATCCAGCCTTATTTTTGTTACATGTCTCAAACATACCGGGGAAAACATATAGTAATTTAATTTTGCGACATCTTATCAACGCTGCTAGATCATGTATCGTACGGCAGTGGAGAGATACGAGCCCTCCCACAATTCTTACATGGGCCACACGAATTGAAGAGGTTAATAGGATGGAGGATTTGTTATTATCGGCTCAAAATCGAAATGAGACATATTTAGAAACTTTGGGCCAATGGAATACATTTAAATTCTCGGAGGAAGGGAGTTCCCTCTTTGTTCCTGAGAGTATTTGAAAAAGAGAGGGGGCCTTAGGGGTGCCCTCACTTCCCTGGATGATGGTATAGTAAACTTACCTTTACCTCTGTGCATTTCCCCTTTAATTCCGACTCCTCCTCCCGTATCAGTGTCTTTTTTTTTTATGTAATTTTTTTTTCTCTCCTTTTCTCTTTCTATCATTTTTCTCTTTTTTTTCCCCCTTAGGGGGCTTTTTACTTTCTCCTTCTTCCTCTTCAGATATGTAGAGGTTTTTCTTTTCAGTAAAGTATGCTGTCAGGGCATACAAGAGAAGCAGGTCTAACAGAAGACAGAATGGGGACTATCCCAAATAAATAGTCATTTTTTCTGTGGATGTATTTAAGATAGGAGTAATGCTGGTAATTGGATTTTGAATGGATTTGTTGGAGCTCATATGATTGATGGATTAATGAAATTGTTTATTTCCCTGTGTATGACAATTAAAAAAAACATTATAAAAAAAAAAGATGGCTCATTTTATGCAAGTCAAGGGGGTACCTTCTGCTGAACAAACTGCAGAGTTGATGGTTTGAGAAATCTTTAAAATACATGGAATTCCTGATGATGTGGTGTCTGACAAACGAGTGCAGTTTACCTAAACATTTTGGAAAAGCTTTTGTTCAGCCTTAGGTGTAACTATTAACCTCAGTCCAATGGTCAGACCGAGAGGACCAATCAAATATTGGAGCAGCATCTTTGATGTTTTGTCAGTTATCTTCAGGATGACTGGCTAGTCTATCAACCTACAGCAGAGTTTGCCTAAAACAATTCTAAATATAGCTACACTTCTCAAAGTCCTTTTTACTTAAACACTGGGTATCATCCAGTTTTTATTCCTGATCTCCCTATCTCAACCCCAATTCCTGCTGTTACAAGGAGATTTGGGAAAAAAAATTGATACCATGAAGGAGGCTCAAGACTGTTACAAGAAGGCTACTGACAGACATCGTAGGTCACCTCCTACATTTCGTGCGGGTGGCAACGTTTGGTTATCTACCAAAAATTTTAATGTTCATTCATGTTTCATCTGCTAAACTGGGCCAAAAAATTGTAGGACCTTTCCAGATTTCTTCTCAAATCAATCCAGTCACCTTTTGCTTAAAACTTCTGGACAGTATGAAGATTCGCCCTGTTTTTCACATATCACTACTCAAACCATTGTATGAAAATCCTTTTTCTGGAAGAATTATTCTACCTCCTCCACCTGTTGAGGTTCAGGGTGAAGACAAATTTGTGGTGGAGAAAATTCTTGATTACAGGAGCTTTTTAAGACAAATTACAATATCTGATTTAATAGCAAGTATATGGGCCAGAAGAAAATTCTTGGGAGCCCGAGGAGAACATTCATGTTCCTAGATTAGCAAGAGAATTCCACCAGAGGTTTCCACACAGGATTTCCAGGGGTAGTCTTGGGAGGAGGGGAGTATTGTCAGCCTCAGGGCCTGGATTTGAACCCAGAACCTCTGTTGTGGTAGGCAATGTTCTCTTGCTGAACTACCTGAAATCCTGGACAGTTTCCTGGACAATTCCTTGAATGATCGTGTCTTGAACCTTGTTTGTCTTGAAACCTGAACTCTTTGCTCCTCCCATGAACTTCCTGATTTAAGCCATGTCTCTGCACTCCCTGTTTGCCAGATTATTGTGCTCTCTCCAGCCAGTGTCTCGCCCCCGTCTTCCCAGCTGCCATCCATATTTTGCTATCACTCGTTATCGACCCTTGGCTTGTTCCTCAACTACGCTTCTGCCTTATCCCAACCTGCAATTACCCGTTATCGACCTTTGGCTTGTTTACTGACTATGCTTCTGTCTGATCCCTACCTGTTAATCCACTACTGGACCCCTGCTTGCTCATCTCCTGGTGGGGCGATCCTGAGGACCGCAACCTGGTACTAGCATTCAGCAAAATCCATCTCCACCATCAGGAGCTCTCATGAACAATGGTTAGTGCTTAGACTCCGCACCTCGGGTGAGTCCACATCATTCACCAGGGTGACTGCCTGTGTACCTATCCTGCTGGTTCATGGTAGTTCTGTTGCTGCTATAGCAACTGGTCTTTGAGCCTGACCCCTGATGGTGACAGTGTAATACCTTACTTTTTTATTTTGCTTTAATGACATGGTCTCTTTACAGATGTTATTTATCAGCTTGAAATTTACCCGTTCTGAAAAAGTGAACTTATGAAAAAGTGAAAAACACATTTAGAGGGGATGTATTAGTGTCTGATTTATGTCATACATTTTTGCTGTTATGCCATCCTCAAAGTATTACACTGCATATGAATAACATTTTTTATATTTTCCACTGTGGGTTTTTTAATGTCGTACATGAAATGTGGAAAATAAAGATGTAAAATAGTTTTTTATATATTTATGAAACGGTCGTTTATTTTTGCATGACCCCTTAAAAGTCCCTTGGGCATTTGCTTTTTGCATAGAAGTTATATACAGTATGTCTCTGCAAATTTGCTCAACGGTTTAGGGTATAGCTTTACTGGCATTTGCAGCACACAAGACAGAAATATGGCAGGGCAGGTACAATGAATGTGTTAAACAAAAGGCTGCTCTGCTTTAAAGCAGGATATTACTGAGTTTCTTGGGCCAACCAGTAAACCGTTTGTGCCAAGTGTTATAACATTTTTCAGGGGGAAACCATCTTCCAGATTCCTGTTTAATCGGCTCAAAAATAGCATTAGCAGTAGCTTCAGTGAGATCAACAAGGCCGTAGAACTGATACTGGATTTACCAGCCTTTTCGTCAAAATAAATTAACTTTTTGAACGTTGATATTGCTGTAGCTTATCATTCAGTAATAAAAAGTTACAATAGTCAAGTTTTTGGCACAACACCTCTTGCACTTGCCAATGTACGCTTACAACTGAAGGATTTCGCTATTTGGGAGTCTGGAAACAAGTCAGCCATGCTATCAGTAAGATTATCTAACAAAAGTAGTAGAATTTTTTTGTCTGCAATAATATCAACTATTTTCAACTCTGTCAACCCCTTCCCGCCCATCCTATAGCCAAAGGGTGGCTACAGAGCCTGCTTCCAGTTCTGTGACCGCTGTGTTCTTTAGACATAGGTGATCACAGATCGTGGTAAAGGGCCAATCACAGCAGCCCTTTACTATGTGATCAGCATTTACAGCTGGTCACATGTAAACAGACTTGCCAGTTATCAGCAGTCCTTTCCTCCCCGCAGTGTCTGTGTGTGAAAAGGAGATCCGTTAACCGGAAAGACATTGTTTACAGCCTCATCAATGCAGCCTCATCAGTGCACCTAACTGAATAAGAAAAAAGTACCCATTTGCAAAATTCTATTACAGAAACTGAGAAAAATACATTTTTGCAAGATTTTCGGTCTTTTTTTGATTTGTTTAGCAAAATTAAAAAAAAACAGAGGTAATTAACCACTTGCCGACCAGCGCACGATGATGTACGTCGGCACAATGGCATGGCTGCGCAAATGGGCGTACAGGTATATCCCCTTTAAATCACGGCTTAGTGGGCATGCGCGCCGCGTACTCCGTGAGCGTGCCCACGGGTCCCGCGGACTCGATGTCCGCCAGGGCCCGCGATCGTGACATGGAGCTGCAGAATAGGGAAATGCCTATGTAAACAAGGCATTTCCATGTTCTGCCTAGCAACATGACAGGGATCTACTGCTCCCTGTCGTCGGGAGCAGTGATCTGTGTCATGTTGTAGTGAGACCATCCCCCTCACAGTTAGAATCACTGCCTAGGACACACTTAACCCCTTGATCGCCCCCTAGTGTTTAACCCCTTCCCTTTCAGTGTCATTTACACAGTAATCAATGCATTTTTATAGTATCTTTATAGCATTTTTTTAGCACTGATCGCTGTATGAATCACAATGGTCCCAAAATAGTGTCAAAAGTGTCCGCCGCAATGTCGCAGTCATCATAAAAATCGCAGATCACCGCCATTACTAATAAAAAAATAATAATAACAAAAATGCCATAAATCTATTGCTATAACTTTTGCGCAAACCAATCAAAACGCTTATTGCAATTTTTTTTTACCAAAAATATGTAGAAGAATACATATCTGAGAAAGAAATTTGTTTTTATATATATTTTTGGGGGATATTTATTATAGCAAAAGGTAAAAAATATTGCATTTTTTTTCAAAATTTACGCTTTTTTTTTGTTTATAGGTGATCAAATACCACCAAAAGAAAGCTCTATTTGTGGGGGAAAAAAGGACGCTAATTTTGTTTGTGTGCAATGTCGCACGACCGTGCAATCGTCAGTTAAAGCGACGCAGAGTGACATATCGCAAAAAGTGCTCTGGTCAGGAAGGGGGTAAATCCTTCCGGGGCTTAATTGGTTAAGTACCACCAAAATAATATTCTATCTATCTATTTAAAAATTATAAAAATGTAATTTGGGTACAGTGTTGTATGACCGCGCATGAATTGTCATTCAAAGTGCAACAGCACTAAAAGCAGAAAATTTGCCTGGGCAGGAAAGAGGTCAAAGAGCCTGGTATTGAAGTAGTTAAACAAGCTTTTCTTTTATGAGACTGCTGAATTTGTGCTTTTTTTTTTTTAGCAAACTGCACAATTCTGGAGTTGGCTTGCCTAGCTGCAACAATAGACTTGTGTTTGTGACTTGCAGCATGACTACGGACATCAAAAACTCCACCATGTGCTATGCTGAATAAATTTTTGCACCACAGACACTTTGCATTTTGTTTTGATTCAGCATCTGCTGATAACCAGTATTATGCCCCATACACACGATCGTTTTTCATGCCGTTAAAAATGCCATTAAAAAAAATGGCCATTAAAAATGATCGTGTGTAGGCTCCAGAGCATTTTTAACGACGTGAAAAACGGGCATTAAAAATTTCGAACATGCTCTCTTTTTTCACGTCGTTTTTCATGTCGTTTTTTTTAACGACGTGAAAAACGATAGTGTGTATGCTTTAACGACGTGAAAAAAAATGCGCATGCTCAGAATCAAGTATGAGACAGGAGCGCTCGTTCTGGTAAAACTAGCGTTCGTAATGGAGATAGCACATTCGTCACGCAGTCACGGACTGAAAAGCACGAGACTGAAAAGAGCGAATCGTCGCTCAACAAACTTTACTAACATGAAGGGTGGCGCCATTCGAACGGAACTTCCCCTTTATAGTGCCGTCGTACGTGTTGTACGTCACTGCGCTTTGCTTGATCGTTTTTTAAAATGATCGTGTGTACGCAAGACAGGCTTGAGAGGAAACATGAAAAAAAACGACGTGAAAAACGGCAAGAAAAAAAATGGCAAGAAAAACGATCGTGTGTATGGGGCATTAGAATTGCATATCTGTAAAGCCTCGTACACACAATCGGATTTTCATCGGACAAAGTGTATGACTTTTGTCCAAAGGGCGTTGGCCGTGAACTTGTATTGCGTAGAAACGGCAAATAATTGGCGACCAACAAACACGAAACTACGTGTTTTTTCAGCTATTTAGTGCCACCCTTTGGGCAACTTCTGCTAATGTTGTGTTATGGTGAGCATTGCTTCTGAATATGCGTGTTTGTACTTGTTTTGTCCGAAGGACTTGTGTACACACGATCGTATAATCCGCCAACACACATTTGTTGGCGGACAATTTTAAAGCATTCTATCCCACATTTGTCAGCGGAAAATTCAACAATTGTCCGATGGAGCGTACAAACGGTCGGATTTTCCACCAACAGCCTGCCATCACACAATTCCTATCGGATAATCCGTCATGTGTACAAGGCTAAAGTCATAAGCCTGAAAAAGAGCAATGCCTAAGTTTATTATTTTTGGCAGGAGGGGGTGCCCCTTCCATAAGTTCCATTTGTAAAGTGGAACTGCACTACACACATTGTAACATAAAACACACCCTGAACTGTTTTGTGTTATGAACAGCAGCTTTTAAATGTGTCAAACTTTAAACTGAAATCAAATAGCCCTTTAAAATCATTTCACACTTCTGTGGGAAAGCTATGGCCACGCCAGCCCTGAGCCCTCTTATGCCCTGTACACGCGATCGTTTTTTCATCGGAAAAAACGATCGTGTGTGTGCCCCATCTCACTTTTACCACCACGGTACGGAACTCCGCTTTAACCACCACCACCACCCAGCACAAATCCTCTCCCCCTAGAACAAATTATATTACACACACCCATGCCTGCCAGTACACATTCTACTCTGTCCCCCCAGGGCACAAATTCTTCCCATTAATCCCTCCTCCTAACACAAATCCTCTTACCTTCCCAGCACAAAACCCCCAATACCCTCTCACAGAACAAATTCTCTTATCTCCCAATTCTCCCTCCCAGCAGAAAATATCGCTCCTCTCCAAATCTTCCTTCTAGTACCAATGCTTTCTCACCCCGAATCCCCCCTTCCAGCACAGATCCCCACCAATCCACCCTCCCAGCACAAATCCTCTCCCTCCTTCCAGCAAAAATTCCCCACACCCCAAATCCCCTTTCTAGCACAAATTCCCGCCCCGTAGATTATCCTTTCTCACACAAATCCTCTCCCCTCCAAAATTGCCCCCTCAGCAAAAATCCATTTATCTTCCCCCAAATCACTTCTTCCAAAATAAATTATCTAACCCCTGGCACAAGTCTTTGTTGCTCCCCCAGTCCAATTCTCCCTTCCCCTGAAACTTACAGACCTTAGATACAGCGCAGCTCAAAGCAGGGAGATGTCAGACTCAAGGAGGAGCCTAGAGGAAGCTTCCCTTGGTTCTAATGTGTGTTATTGTTACAGGCAGTGGCGAACGCTCATAAGGGGCACCCCTAATCCATGCACACGGCCCCTAATCCCCATGCAGAGTGCCAGACGCATAGATTTCAATGTTTTTTTTTTTTAAGCACATGATTAGAGCCTGAGGCCTCGTACACACGGCCGAGATTCTCGTCGAAAAAAACATGTCGTTTTTTTCGACGAGATTCTTGGACAAGAAACTTGTCCCGGCCGAGTGTACACACGCTCGATTCAAAGAACCCGCGGTTCTTTGAATGGAGCGTACGCGGTGACGTCATCGACTACGACGAGCATGCGCTCGTCACATTCGATGCCGTCGCCGCCATCTTGGTATACCCTATCTATGCCTAGGAAGCTACCGCGCATGCGTCGAATTCATTTCGAACATGCGCGGGCTTCCGGGAGGACAGGTAAGTGTACACACACACACACTTTTCTCGTCGAGAAACAGGCTGACGAGAATCTCGACGAGAAAATAGAGAGCAGGTTCTCTATTTTCTCGTCGAGATTCTTGTCGCTTTTCTTGACGAGAAACCATACACACGAACGAGTTTCTCTGCAAAAAATCTCTGCCAGCAAGTTTCTTGCTGGTTTTTGCCGAGAAACTCGTTCGTGTGTACGAGGCCTTTGACTCGAATTGGCTTCAAGCCAGAGCACTACGCCCCCAGAGCCCAACCACTTTTGTGACATTAGCAAATTAATATTCGCTAATGTCTTCCTGCCTCTCCTCCCGGGCCAATCAATAAGCAGGTCCTGAGACCTGATTGGCCGGGAGTCCTAGGACTCGATTGGCCGGGAGGAGAGACGACCGGCGGGACCCTGGAGGAGATGCAGGGGGGGGGAGTCACCAAAGCCACGACCTGGGTGGCGTAAGTGCAGGACTGGTGGGCAGCCTGGTGGGCGATGGGCAAAAAAAGTGGCGATCGAGCGGGCGATTGAGCAAATCTACAGCAGCCCACAAGAGATGCGGCCCATGTGCTCTGGGTGCCTAGTGTTAGCAAGCCCCTGTTAGTTGAATTAATAGAGCTTGAACGCACTCCCACACTGGGCTCCTGGACCCAGCCCAGATCCACAGGCCACTGGGATTTTGTTGAAATCCCGGTACACTCCCTCGTAATCTGGGACAGCTGGGAGAAAAGTATTCTTTAAAAGCAAGCAGAGTATCTGCATTTGGCCTGGGGCGGACCGAGCGGCGTGTTGACGTCATCCCCTCACTGCTCGATCTCCGTAGGACGGGTTTGCTCGTTGGTGTCCGGCCTGCACCTCGGGCTTAAGGCTGTACTTACTCTACAAAACTGTAAGTGTTTTATCTATATTTTACCCAATAAACCCTAAGATTTTACACCAGCGAGGCATCCTTCTCCTCTTTTGCATGTCATATTGCGGCCAAACTGCTCTTTTACTGTGGGAAGCGCCGATTGAAGAGGTGGCCATAGGAGTCATTACTATCCAGCTGGGATTGCCTTCATGCGATTTCAGGTCCTCCATAATAGAGGACCAATCAGTTCTGGTAAGCTGCTGACTTGCTTATGGTGGTGGATGTCACTCATGTCTTCAGACAACACGTTGGAGATTTGGAATTTGTCTTGTGCACGGGTGTTTATTACAGCATTCATTTGGACTCTAAACAGATTTTCTGCATATATGGACTGATGCTTTAGTGTGTCACACCTTGCTAGACACTATATGCATGTTTGTTCACTTTTCATATGCATGGTGTTAATTCATTCAATCATCAATTTTTTGGCATATGGTTTTCATGTTCTAGGTTCATTATCATATATCAGTTCAGGCGATATCAATAGGAGATCTATGCACTGTATATATGTTTGTGGTATAATCATGACAAACTATTTTTTGTTCACTTAATTTAGGTTTAAGTTTAGCGCTATTATATATATTTTATTCTGCTAATGTCTTCCTGCCTCTCCTCCCAGGCCAATCAATAAGCAGGTCCTGAGACCTGATTGGCCGGGAGTCCTAGGACTCGATTAGCCGGGAGGAGAGACGACCGCCGGGACCCGGGAGGAGATGCAGGAGGGGGGGAAGTCACCAAAGCCACGACCTGGGTGGCGTAAGTGCAGGGCTGGTGGGCAGCCTGGTGGGCGACGGGCAAAAAAAGTGGCGATCAAGCGGGCGATTGAGCAAATCTACAGCAGCCCACAAGAGATGCGGCCCATGTGCCCTGAGTGCCTAGTGTTAGCAAGCCCCTGTTAGTTGAATTAATAGAGCTTGAATGCACTCCCACATTGGGGTCCTGGACCCAGCCCAGATCCGCAGGCCACTGGGATTTTGTTGAAATCCCGGTACACTCCCTCGTAATCTGGGACAGCTGGGAGAAAAGTATTCTTTAAAAGCAAGCAGAGTATCTGCATTTGGCCTGGTCTTGTAGTCCCTGTACAGCAGGGCTGGAGTGTGTGGGGAAGAAGCAGCAGTAAGAACCAATTAATTAATGTGTTGACCAAGAGCAGCCTAATAGGAGGAGAAAAAAGACTGACAGGGAGAAGAGCTCACTACTGTGCTGCTTCTGCTTTCACTGTACAGTCAAAAAGCCTGGGGCAGGTCCAGGACTACCTGGGCTCAGATGAAGAGGATTGAATGATGCTGGCCTCAGAATGAGGACATCTTGCAGCAGAAAAAGAGAACTGCAGGGGAAATCTGTGGACTGGAAGTGAATATTAAAACAAAAACAATGAAAGGATGGCACTTCTCTGGTGGGTCAATTCCATCATAATTTTTAACAGGATCAATAAATCTCTCTCTCCCTTAATCTATAAATAAGTTATTGCCACCAGTTTTCTTACTCTTTGTTTTAAGAGGTGACATGGACAGGAGCCAGCCCCCTGCACTACGAGTACAGAAACAAACTGTGAAGGAATGTGTTGCTAGTTCACTTCTTGAAGAAGGATGTGTGTGTTGTGCCGGTGTGTTTTAAGAGCATTGCTTTTCCAACTGAATCAAAACTCTTGAGCACTGGGGTCAGTAGAGGGTGATAACATGGAGCAGTCAGTACTGCTTGTAGGCTCCTCTATAGCTCACAGGTCAAGCAGCTCTGCTCTGATTGGCTGATGGACAGGATGAGAAAGATATTATCCAAAACAAAGTGACAATGGTTTAAACTATTAAAGACAAATTAGCTTGATCTTGGTTAACTCTTGCGCTTTATGCATATCCCAATCAATGTAACGAGACAAAGGTCTGAATATGCCCCTAGACTTTATTCGTTTGAAAAGGAATAAGGATATAGTGGAGACATGAATGAAAAATTGGGTATGTGAACATATTGGGTATTATTACACTATTATTACATAGTAGTCCTGGAAATGGCAAATTATTCAAGTATAGTAAACATTTATCCTAGGAAAACATATTGCAATACATTTGATTACAATTTTAATTTGCTTAATCAGTGATATGAATCATTGCTATGTCAGTACAAAAAAATTGTTGAGTACGACTTGCACAGAAATACAATGACAATATTGCACTTGTTATACTCACAAAGACTAAATTTGTCCAATTTATATTGAAGAAAAAAAAGAAAAAAGAAAAGAAAACAAGAACACAGAGACTGCTAATTAGTAGAAGTATTTTTTTCAATATACATGGTAAATGCAAAATTTAAGCTCTGCATACTTTAATATGCATGGACATTGGTTCCAGTGTTGCCATTCGTGTCATAGAGATCCAAGCTACTTGTCAATTATTCAGATTGTTCTGTAACATATCAACTGACCACTAATAATATCAACTGACCATTAGTGATGTTAACTAACATTTAAAAAGAAAATACATCCCTACATAAAGAAATCAAATAGCTATTTAATATAAACAACATACTAAAATGTTATAGGTAAAGTTGATCCAGGGAATATCCGATTGCCTGTTGGGGGATCAGGAAGGAATTTTTTTTACCCCACAGGAGTAAATTGGATTATTATTTATTGGGGTTTTTTGCCTTCCTGTGGATCAACTGTGGGTATAGGATAGTGTATAGGGAGGCTTTCTATTTGTGACAATATGTTTTTTTTTTTTAAGATTAATGAACACTAATTATGGAATATGCAAAAATGAAATGTTCTTAAAAAACAAAACCAATTCAGCCACTACATCTAAAGACTGGCAAGCTGACATATATACTTTTTAAAGTTTAGTTAAAGTTAGTTAAAGTGTATGTCTGTATATATATATATATATATATATATATATATATATATATAGTATATTGTGACAGAGAGAGGCTCTGTCCCTCTGGAAATGGAGAGAACAGGAACACAGAGTTTGCATGTCTGACTGCAAGACTACAGGATAAAGTTTAGTTAAAGTTAGTTAAAGTGTATGTTTGTATATATATATATATATATATATATATATATAGTATATTGTGACAGAGAGAGGCTCTGTCCCTCTGGAAATGGAGAGAACAGGAACACAGAGTTTGCATGTCTGACTGCAAGACTACAGGATAAAGTTTAGTTAAAGTTAGTTAAAGTGTATGTCTGTATATATATATATATATATATATATATATATATATATATAGTATATTGTGACAGAGAGAGGCTCTGTCCCTCTGGAAATGGAGAGAACAGGAACACAGAGTTTACATGTCTGACTGCAAGACTATAGGATTTCCGATGGAATAAAATCTGATGGAATTTTCCATCGGAATTCCGATGAAGCTGACTTCCATCAGTCTTGCATACACACCATCAGACAAAATTCCGACCGTCCAAAACGTGGTGATGTAAAACACTCAGACGAGCTGAGAAAAATGAAGTTCAATGCTTCTGAGCATGCGTCGACTTGATTCTGAGCATGTGGGTTCCACACAGACGATCGGAATTTCCTATCGTTTTTTTTTCAAGTCTGATGGGGCCCACACACGATCGTTTTTTCGGAAGAAAAAACGATTGTGTGTACAGAGCATAGGAGTCATGGGTGAAATGGGATCTCCAACCCTGTGTCCAGTGAGCAAGCCCAGGGGGCTGGAGAATCCTGTTAAAGGGGTTGTAAAGATACACATTTTTTTACCTATTACTAATCTCTGTTACATACTGATATAGAATAAGTTGATTATTTCCTTTGAAAATATTTTATTACCTGTTAAAATAGTTTGTAATTATCGCCGCCCTGCTTTCCTCTAGCGATTCTGTCCTTTACTTCCGGGTTTGCGGTGCGCATGCATTAAAGCAACGTCACGGCAACAACGGAACTACATTTCCCTGTATGCTTAGCGGCATCGCACATGCGCATTGACGTTTTTTCTGAATCTCACCTAACAAAAACTAGCAAAGTTCTCGTTCACACGCCGCAAGGCAAGCAAGGTGGCAAGGGGGCCGAGTTAAGGCGGGCAGTGCAGCTTGGTGCAGATGAAAACCAAGGGGAGGGAGACGGCGCTACAGTGTCGTAGACACGCCCACTAACCCCCAGCCTCCGTGTCTGTGAAACGTAGAGAGCATCTCCACGCAGGGCTGTAGTCCAAGGGAGGGGGCGAGCACGATCACTCACCACCAGGCAAAACGGCTCGATTGACGGGGACAAGCTCCATGAAGAGGAACAGGAAGTGAGGATTAGTGACATTTAGAAGGGAAATCGAAGGAACAGATAAGGGAACTAGCACAGCACTAGCTTAAAGGAAGTTGGTTAGCAAATAAAAAATGTACCTTTACAATCCCTTTAAGGCCAGGAGTAGGGATGAGCCGAACACCCCCGGGTTCGGTTCGCACCAGAACCTTCGAACGGACCGAAAGTTTGCGCGAATTTTCGAATCCTATTCGTTATAATGGACGCGAACGTTCGAAATCAAAATTGCTAATTACAACGGCCAATATGCATGTTAATGTCATAAAACAGGTTTGGGGACCCGGGTCCTGCCCCAGGGGACATATATCAATGCAAAAAGAAATTTTAAAAACTAAAGTTTTTTCGGGAGCAGTCATTTTAATGATGCATAAAGTGAAAAAAAAAAAAGTGAAATTTTCCTTTAAATATGGTACCTGGGGGGTGTCTAAAGTATGCCTGTGAAGTGGCATGTGTTTCCCGTGTTTAGAACTGTCCTTGCACAAAATGACATTTGTAAAGGAAAAAAAGAAGCCATTTAAAACCACTTGCGGCTTTAATGTCATGTCTTGTCCTGGCCATATGGCTGAAAATCCTTGAGAAAAATGGCATGGCTACCCCATCACCCCCCCCCCACCCCAGCCCCTTTGGGTCTTGTATGGATACTAAGGGGGACCCCGCACCCAAAATAAAACCCTATACCTACAACCCTATATACTGTGAACAGCAGTATATATGTGGTGCAAACAAGACATGGACTGTAGGTTTGTTCTTAAGTAGAATCTGAACAGGTACATTATGAAGTGTAGCTACATCCCAAAAAAATCAATTTTTAAGCTTTTTGGAGAACATAGGGAGGGGTTATCACCCCTGTAACATTTGCTGTCTTTGCACATCTGTTCAGAACATGTCACCTCACTTTCCGTCCCAATGACAAATGTTTTTGGAAAAGTGGGGTTTTAATTGAAACAAGGATTGGTGATAAAGCATCAGTAGAGAGGAGATACCTTTTTCCCAAATTAAATCTAACAGGATAGAATTTTCCTTCCATGGGGTAGATTTCCTCTCACTTCCTGTTTTCTCTTGCCGTTTGCAAGTAGGAGTCGTTTGTAAGTTGGATGTTTGAAAGTAGGGGCCTGCCGTATATACTCTGCAGAAATTTGCCCTATTAGATGTTGGTGTAGCCACAAGACTGGTGGGCACAGGAATGGGCCCTGCTGTGAGTTAATAGATCAAGATTTGTACTTGCATGCACCTGTTGAACCGGGCAGAAAAATTGGGCCTTTGGTGGTGGTGGTGGTGGTGGTGGACGGTGTTGCCACAAGACTGTAAGCCCTCACAGTTACTCTTGGTGGGTGCAGGAATGGGCCCTGCTGTGAGTTATTAGATCAAGATTTGTAATTGCATGCACCTGTTGAACAGGGCAGAAAAATTGGGCCTTTGGTGGTGGTGGTGGTGGTGGACGGTGTTGCCACAAGACTGTAGGCCCTCATAGTTACTCTTGGTGGGCGCAGGAATGGGCCCTGCTGTGAACTATTAGATCAAGATTTGTAATTACACGCCCCTGTTAAACAGGGGCTGAAAAATTGTGCCTTAGGCATTGGTGCTGGTGCCACAACACTGCAACCCCTCACAGATACTGTACTTGGAGCACAGCAGTCACACCTGTTGCAAAGCATCTTTTTAAAAAATTGTAATTACATGCCCCTGTTATACAGGGGCTGAAAAATTGTGCCTTAGGCACTGGTGCTGGTGCCACAACACTGCAACCCCTCACAGATACTGTACTCTGAGCACAGCAATGAGACCTGTTGCAAAGCATTGCCTAAAAATTGTAATTACACGCCCCAACAGGGGCTGAAAAATTGTGCCTTAGGCACTGGTGCTGGTGCCACAACACTGCAACCCCTCACAGATACTGTACTCTGAGCACAGCAGTCACACCTGTTGCGAAGCATCTTTTTAAAAAATTGTAATTACACGCCCCTGTTATACAGGGGCTGAAAAATTGTGCCTTAGGCACTGGTGTGGTGGCATGGATCATTGAGGAGGAGGAAGAGGATAGACAGTGAACATAACAGGACAGTCACTCAGCATCAGCATAGGCAGTCTTGAAGGGATGTGACATTATAAATTATTCCGTTATATCCGCTTCAGGTGTCTGGTAGCTGGTGGTGATCCAAGACTGATTCATTTTTATGAAGGTCAGTCGATCAACCGAGTCGGTGGACAGGCGCACCCTATGATCGGTGACAAATCCTCCAGCAGCACTGAATGTGCGTTCGGAAAGAACGCTGGATGCAGGACAGGCCAGTAGCTCAATTGCATACTGTGCAAGCTCTGGCCAGTGATCCATCCTCAGGACCCAGTAAGCCAGAGGATTTTCGGTGGGAAAGGTGTCCAAGTCTGACCTTGCCCCTAGGTATTCCTGCACCATGTATATCAGACGCTGGCGATGGTTGCTGGAACCGATCATACCTTGGGGCTGCGGACTAAAAAATTGTCTGAACGCATCGGTCAGACGTCCACCTTCCCCACCGCTCCTTCTGCTACTGACCGAAGCCTCAGCAACTCGTCGTCCAGGACCAAGAGTTTGTAACCTCCCAGTTTCTGGGAACGCGTTGCACAGACCTTTCTGCAAGGCCTCCCTGAGATGTCTCATCCTCTGCTCCCTCTGCGACGGCAAGATAAGGTCCGCAACCTTACCCTTGTACCGTGGATCAAGGAGAGTGGCCAGCCGGTAATGGTCACTCTCCTTGATCCGAAGAACACGAGGATCCTTCCGCAGGCTTTGCAGGATCAGGGAGGCCATGCAGCGTAGGTTAGCTGAGGCATTCGGTCCGGAGTCTTCTGGGTCACTGAGGATGACATGATCGCCAGCCACCTCCTCCCAGCCACGTACAAGTCCACTGGTTTGTTGGGACTGTACATCATCCCTAAAAGACTGCTGCTGCTGATGCTGAGTGCCAGGCTCCACCTCCATGCTCACACAATCCTCCTCCTCCTCCTCCTCCTCCTCCTCTTCCTGTGTGATGGGTGGGACAGAAGGAACATTGTCTGGATAAAGGGGGCCTTGAGAGACAAGGAAGTCCTCCTCTTCCTGCCTCTGTTCTGCCTCAAGTGCCCTGTCCATTATCCCACGCAGCGTATGCTCCAACAGGTGGACAAGAGGTACAGTGTCACTGATGCATGCACTGTCACTGCTCACCATCCTCGTGGCCTCCTCAAATGGTGAGAGGACAGTGCATGCATCCCTGATCATGCTCCACTGGCGTGGGGAAAAAAAGCCAAGCTCCCCTGACCCTGTCCTGGTGCCGTAGTCGCAAAGGTACTCATTGATGGCCCTCTGCTGCGTGTGCAGTCGCTGCAGCATGGCCAACGTTGAGTTCCACCTGGTGGGCATGTCACATATTAGGCGGTTCTTGGGCAGGTTCAGCTCCTTTTGCAGCTCAGTCAGCCGAGCACTGGCATTATAAGATCGGCGGAAATGCACACAGACTTTCCTGGCCTGCCTCAGGACATCCTGTAAGCCTGGGAACCTGTCCAAGAACCGCTGCACCACCAGGTTGAGGACGTGAGCCATACAGGGCACATGGGTGAGCTGCCCCTGTCGCAGGGCTGAGAGGAGGTTGGTGCCATTATCAGAAACGACCATTCCTGGCTTAAGCTGGCGTGGCGTCAACCACCTCTCGGCCTGCCCCTGCAGAGCTGCCAGAACCTCTGGCCCAGTGTGGCTCCTGTCCCCCAAACACACCAGCGCAAGCACGGCATGGCATCTTTTTGCCTGCGTACTCGCGTAGCCCCTTGTACGCCTACGGAGCACCGCTGGTTCCGAGGACAGAGCACTCGAAGAGGACATGGAGGAAGAAGAAGAGGAGGGGGTGGAGGAGAGAGGTGTGTCACAACCAGTAGTAGCATTTTGGAGGCGTGGTGGCGGAACAACCTCCAACACTACTGCACCTTGTCCTGCATCCCTCCCAGCTGCCAATAGAGTGACCCAATGGGCCGTGAAAGAAAGATAACGTCCCTGTCCATGCCTGCTGGACCATGAGTCAGCGGTAATATGCACCTTACCGCTGACCGCCCTGTCCAGCGAGGCATGGACATTGCCTTCCACATGCCAGTAGAGAGACGGAATCGCCTTCCGTGAGAAAAAGTGGCGTTTGGGAACCTGCCACTGAGGAACCGCACATTGAACAAACTCACGGAAGGGGGCCGAGTCTATCAACTGAAAAGGCAGCAGTTGAAGTGCTAGCAATTTAGCCAAGCTAGCATTCAACCGCTGGGCATGTGGATGGCTGGGAGTATACTTCTTTCGACGGTCCAGCAGCTGGGGCAGGGAAATTTGCCTGCTACAATCGGACGTCGGTGTACTGCAAGTACTTGGTTGTGACACACCTAATTCTACACCTTCAGTCCTCTCAGAGCAGCTTTCAGAGAGGACTGAAGATATAGTGGGGATGGAGATCCCAGCTGATGAGGAGCAAGGAGAGGTCCGCTTTGTTCTTTGGTGTGGGTCTTTTATGTGTGCTTGCCAACGAGCTGCATGGCAGGTCGACATATGTCTGCTCATGCTTGTGGTGCCCAAGCGGCTGATGTTTTGGCCACGCGAGATACGCTTGAGACAAATATTGCAAATAGCAGTGGTGCGATCTGATGCACTCGTCTCAAAAAAGGCCCACACCAAAGAACTTTTGTGATAACGTGCAGAGGCAGCGCCCTGCACAGGCGGAGCTCTGCGGTGTGGTACAGTTGCTGTGCTGGCCTCTAGCTGGCCTCCAGGGGGCATCCTGCCTCGTTGGACATGTGACGCTGCATCCTCCTCCTCCTCCTCCTCTCTCCCTTCAGGCACCCACGTGGAGTCAGTGACCTCATCATCCCCTCCCTCTTCACCACTAGAGCAAACCTGGCAGTAAGCTGCAGCTGGTGGAACACTACTGCCAGATTGCTGTCCTTCAGCATCCCCTCTCTCTGCGCGCACACTACTGACTTCCTCAAGCTGGGTATCATCATCCGAGCCTTCGAATCGTTGGGCATCCTCCTGGAGCATGTACCCAACACTGTGCTCAAACAGTTCGGGGGACTCCTCAGGAGGACATGGTGGGTCTAGGGAAGGGGTGGCTGATGATGCCATTGAGTACGCGTTGGCAGCTGCTCTGCCAGTACCCTGAGCCTGGGTGAGAGAGGATGAGGAGGATGAGGAGGGCTTGGTCATCCATTCTACCAAGCCTTCGGCATGATGCGGCTCCACATGTCCAGCTGCCGAAAACAAAGACAAGCGTGTCCCATGGCCACGTGCTGATGACGATGCACGACCACGTCCACGGCCAGCACTGTTGTCTCTAGAAACAGAGGCTGCCTGCCCTGTGTTCTTGCCTCGGCACGCTCTGCCTCTCCTTGGCGGTCTTCCAGCCATTGTAGTCGGTAGTGTATATAGTATAAAAAATAGAACTCCTATGTGTGCTCACAACACACTGTAGGTCCTATGGGTGCTGACACTAACACACTATAGGTACTATGTGTGCTGCTGACAAGAAAATATAGGAGCTCTGTTTGCTGCCACTAACACACTAGAAGTCCTATTGGTGCTTCTGAGATGAAAATATAGGAGCTCTGTGTGATGCCACTAACACACTAGAAGTCCTATGGGTGCTGCTGAGAAGAAAATATAGGAGCTCTGTGTGATGCCACTAACACACTAGAAGTCCTATGGGTGCTGCTGAGAAGAAAATATAGGAGCTCTGTGTGATGCCACTAACACACTAGAAGTCCTATGGGTGCTGCTGAGAAGAAAATATAGGAGCTCTGTTTGCTGCCACTAACACACTAGAAGTCCTATGGGTGCTTCTGAGAAGAAAATATAGGAGCTCTGTGTGATGCCACTAACACACTAGAAGTCCTATGGGTGCTTCTGAGATGAAAATATAGGAACTCTGTGTGATGCCACTAACACATTAGAAGTCCTATGGGTGCTGCTAAGAAGAAAATATAGGAGCTCTGTTTGCTGCCACTAACACACTAGAAGTCCTATGGGTGCTTCTGAGAAGAAAATATAGGAGCTCTGTTTGCTGCCACTAACACACTAGAAGTCCTATGGGTGCTTCTGAGATGAAAATATAGGAGCTCTGTGTGATGCCACTAACACACTAGAAGTCCTATGGGTGCTGCTGAGAAGAAAATATAGGAGCTCTGTGTGATGCCACTAACACACTAGAAGTCCTATGGGTGCTTCTGAGATGAAAATATAGGAACTCTGTGTGATGCCACTAACACATTAGAAGTCCTATGGGTGCTGCTAAGAAGAAAATATAGGAGCTCTGTTTGCTGCCACTAACACACTAGAAGTCCTATGGGTGCTTCTGAGAAGAAAATATAGGAGCTCTGTGTGATGCCACTAACACACTAGAAGTCCTATGGGTGCTTCTGAGATGAAAATATAGGAACTCTGTGTGATGCCACTAACACACTAGAAGTCCTATGGGTGCTGCTGAGAAGAAAATATAGGAGCTCTGTTTGCTGCCACTAACACACTAGAAGTCCTATGGGTTCTTCTGAGATGAAAATATAGGAGCTCTGTGTGATGCCACTAACACACTAGAAGTCCTATGGGTGCTGCTGAGAAGAAAATATAGGAGCTCTGTTTGCTGCCACTAACACACTAGAAGTCCTATGGGTGCTGCTGAGAAGAAAATATAGGAGCTCTGTGTGATGCCACTAACACACTAGAAGTCCTATGGGTGCTGCTGAGAAGAAAATATAGGAGCTCTGTTTGCTGCCACTAACACACTAGAAGTCCTATGGGTGCTGCTGAGAAGAAAATATAGGAGCTCTGTGTGATGCCACTAACACACTAGAAGTCCTATGGGTGCTTCTGAGATGAAAATATAGGAGCTCTGTGTGATGCCACTAACACACTAGAAGTCCTATGGGTGCTGCTGAGAAGAAAATATAGGAGCTCTGTTTGCTGCCACTAACACACTAGAAGTCCTATGGGTGCTGCTGAGAAGAAAATATAGGAGCTCTGTGTGATGCCACTAACACACTAGAAGTCCTATGGGTGCTTCTGAGATGAAAATATAGGAGCTCTGTGTGATGCCACTAACACACTAGAAGTCCTATGGGTGCTGCTGAGAAGAAAATATAGGAGCTCTGTGTGATGCCACTAACACACTAGAAGTCCTATGGGTGCTTCTGAGATGAAAATATAGGAACTCTGTGTGATGCCACTAACACACTAGAAGTCCTATGGGTGCTGCTGAGAAGAAAATATAGGAGCTCTGTGTGATGCCACTAACACACTAGAAGTCCTATGGGTGCTTCTGAGATGAAAATATAGGAGCTCTGTGTGATGCCACTAACACACTAGAAGTCCTATGGGTGCTGCTGAGAAGAAAATATAGGAGCTCTGTTTGCTGCCACTAACACACTAGAAGTCCTATGGGTGCTGCTGAGAAGAAAATATAGGAGCTCTGTGTGATGCCACTAACACACTAGAAGTCCTATGGGTGCTTCTGAGATGAAAATATAGGAGCTCTGTGTGATGCCACTAACACACTAGAAGTCCTATGGGTGCTGCTGAGAAGAAAATATAGGAGCTCTGTTTGCTGCCACTAACACACTAGAAGTCCTATGGGTGCTGCTGAGAAGAAAATATAGGAGCTCTGTGTGATGCCACTAACACACTAGAAGTCCTATGGGTGCTGCTGAGAAGAAAATATAGGAGCTCTGTTTGCTGCCACTAACACACTAGAAGTCCTATGGGTGCTTCTGAGAAGAAAATATAGGAGCTCTGTGTGATGCCACTAACACACTAGAAGTCCTATGGGTGCTTCTGAGATGAAAATATAGGAACTCTGTGTGATGCCACTAACACATTAGAAGTCCTATGGGTGCTGCTAAGAAGAAAATATAGGAGCTCTGTTTGCTGCCACTAACACACTAGAAGTCCTATGGGTGCTTCTGAGAAGAAAATATAGGAGCTCTGTGTGATGCCACTAACACACTAGAAGTCCTATGGGTGCTTCTGAGATGAAAATATAGGAACTCTGTGTGATGCCACTAACACATTAGAAGTCCTATGGGTGCTGCTGAGAAGAAAATATAGGAGCTCTGTTTGCTGCCACTAACACACTAGAAGTCCTATGGGTGCTGCTGAGAAGAAAATATAGGAGCTCTGTGTGATGCCACTAACACACTAGAAGTCCTATGGGTGCTTCTGAGATGAAAATATAGGAGCTCTGTGTGATGCCACTAACACACTAGAAGTCCTATGGGTGCTGCTGAGAAGAAAATATAGGAGCTCTGTTTGCTGCCACTAACACACTAGAAGTCCTATGGGTGCTGCTGAGAAGAAAATATAGGAGCTCTGTGTGATGCCACTAACACACTAGAAGTCCTATGGGTGCTGCTGAGAAGAAAATATAGGAGCTCTGTTTGCTGCCACTAACACACTAGAAGTCCTATGGGTGCTTCTGAGAAGAAAATATAGGAGCTCTGTGTGATGCCACTAACACACTAGAAGTCCTATGGGTGCTTCTGAGATGAAAATATAGGAACTCTGTGTGATGCCACTAACACATTAGAAGTCCTATGGGTGCTGCTAAGAAGAAAATATAGGAGCTCTGTTTGCTGCCACTAACACACTAGAAGTCCTATGGGTGCTTCTGAGAAGAAAATATAGGAGCTCTGTGTGATGCCACTAACACACTAGAAGTCCTATGGGTGCTTCTGAGATGAAAATATAGGAACTCTGTGTGATGCCACTAACACATTAGAAGTCCTATGGGTGCTGCTGAGAAGAAAATATAGGAGCTCTGTTTGCTGCCACTAACACACTAGAAGTCCTATGGGTGCTGCTGAGAAGAAAATATAGGAGCTCTGTGTGATGCCACTAACACACTAGAAGTCCTATGGGTGCTTCTGAGATGAAAATATAGGAGCTCTGTGTGATGCCACTAACACACTAGAAGTCCTATGGGTGCTGCTGAGAAGAAAATATAGGAGCTCTGTTTGCTGCCACTAACACACTAGAAGTCCTATGGGTGCTGCTGAGAAGAAAATATAGGAGCTCTGTGTGATGCCACTAACACACTAGAAGTCCTATGGGTGCTGCTGAGAAGAAAATATAGGAGCTCTGTTTGCTGCCACTAACACACTAGAAGTCCTATGGGTGCTGCTGAGAAGAAAATATAGGAGCTCTGTGTGATGCCACTAACACACTAGAAGTCCTATGGGTGCTTCTGAGATGAAAATATAGGAGCTCTGTGTGATGCCACTAACACACTAGAAGTCCTATGGGTGCTGCTGAGAAGAAAATATAGGAGCTCTGTTTGCTGCCACTAACACACTAGAAGTCCTATGGGTGCTGCTGAGAAGAAAATATAGGAGCTCTGTGTGATGCCACTAACACACTAGAAGTCCTATGGGTGCTTCTGAGATGAAAATATAGGAGCTCTGTGTGATGCCACTAACACACTAGAAGTCCTATGGGTGCTGCTGAGAAGAAAATATAGGAGCTCTGTGTGATGCCACTAACACACTAGAAGTCCTATGGGTGCTTCTGAGATGAAAATATAGGAGCTCTGTGTGATGCCACTAACACACTAGAAGTCCTATGGGTGCTGCTGAGAAGAAAATATAGGAGCTCTGTTTGCTGCCACTAACACACTAGAAGTCCTATGGGTGCTTCTGAGATGAAAATATAGGAGCTCTGTGTGATGCCACTAACACACTAGAAGTCCTATGGGTGCTGCTGAGAAGAAAATATAGGAGCTCTGTGTGATGCCACTAACAAACTAGAAGTCCTATGGGTGCTTCTGAGATGAAAATATAGGAACTCTGTGTGATGCCACTAACACATTAGAAGTCCTATGGGTGCTGCTAAGAAGAAAATATAGGAGCTCTGTTTGCTGCCACTAACACACTAGAAGTCCTATGGGTGCTTCTGAGAAGAAAATATAGGAGCTCTGTGTGATGCCACTAACACACTAGAAGTCCTATGGGTGCTTCTGAGATGAAAATAGAGGAACTCTGTGTGATGCCACTAACACACTAGAAGTCCTATGGGTGCTGCTGAGAAGAAAATATAGGAGCTCTGTTTGCTGCCACTAACACACTAGAAGTCCTATGGGTGCTTCTGAGATGAAAATATAGGAGCTCTGTGTGATGCCACTAACACACTAGAAGTCCTATGGGTGCTTCTGAGATGAAAATATAGGAGCTCTGTGTGATGCCACTAACACACTAGAAGTCCTATGGGTGCTGCTGAGAAGAAAATATAGGAGCTCTGTTTGCTGCCACTAACACACTAGAAGTCCTATGGGTGCTGCTGAGAAGAAAATATAGGAGCTCTGTGTGATGCCACTAACACACTAGAAGTCCTATGGGTGCTGCTGAGAAGAAAATATAGGAGCTCTGTTTGCTGCCACTAACACACTAGAAGTCCTATGGGTGCTTCTGAGAAGAAAATATAGGAGCTCTGTGTGATGCCACTAACACACTAGAAGTCCTATGGGTGCTTCTGAGATGAAAATATAGGAACTCTGTGTGATGCCACTAACACATTAGAAGTCCTATGGGTGCTGCTAAGAAGAAAATATAGGAGCTCTGTTTGCTGCCACTAACACACTAGAAGTCCTATGGGTGCTTCTGAGAAGAAAATATAGGAGCTCTGTGTGATGCCACTAACACACTAGAAGTCCTATGGGTGCTTCTGAGATGAAAATATAGGAACTCTGTGTGATGCCACTAACACATTAGAAGTCCTATGGGTGCTGCTGAGAAGAAAATATAGGAGCTCTGTTTGCTGCCACTAACACACTAGAAGTCCTATGGGTGCTGCTGAGAAGAAAATATAGGAGCTCTGTGTGATGCCACTAACACACTAGAAGTCCTATGGGTGCTGCTGAGAAGAAAATATAGGAGCTCTGTTTGCTGCCACTAACACACTAGAAGTCCTATGGGTGCTGCTGAGAAGAAAATATAGGAGCTCTGTTTGCTGCCACTAACACACTAGAAGTCCTATGGGTGCTGCTGAGAAGAAAATATAGGAGCTCTGTGTGATGCCACTAACACACTAGAAGTCCTATGGGTGCTGCTGAGAAGAAAATATAGGAGCTCTGTTTGCTGCCACTAACACACTAGAAGTCCTATGGGTGCTGCTGAGAAGAAAATATAGGAGCTCTGTTTGCTGCCACTAACACACTAGAAGTCCTATGGGTGCTGTTGGGGTGCAATGCTGTGCTAACAGCACTGCGGTTGGTACTACTGCAATACTGTACTAACAGTAAGCACGCACCAGACTAATCCCCAGCAGCAGCTAATAACACGCTAACTGTGCAATCAGCAGCAATGAACGATCAATGACTTAGGTAGCAATGGTTTAGCAAAGAAATAGCCAATGGTTTAGCAAAGAAGAGCAAATCTTTCAGTATCAAGCAAAGACAGAATCAGCAGACTGATCTCTCCTAAAGCCGGAACTCATGTGACCGGGGCCGATGGCGTGGCGGCCTTTTAAATGGTGGGGCATGTACTAAAGCCCCTGAGCTGTAATTGGCTACAGGCGTCCTGCCTGTAGCCAATTATTGCTCTCCGAGTTTCGGGCGCTGTGATTGGCCAAGCATGCGGGGTCACAGTGCATGCTTGGCCAATCATCAGCCAGCAATGCACTGCGCCGGCCGCGCCGGCCGCAATGCATTGCGGGGCCGCTCGCATCACACGAATGTGATGCGAACGGCCCAAATAGTTCTGGGCTCGACGAGCGAGCGAACGCCCGGTGCTCGATTCGAACATGGGTTCGAATCGAGCACCGGGCCCATCCCTAGCCAGGAGTAAGCCGGTTCAGCAAGGAACTGCAAGTCAATGCAAAGTAAGCCTAGGAACTAGGTGGCTTGGAATTTTCTCATTAGTTGCATTTGTTGGAGAAGAACCCCTGTGTGGAAGGCGATCCTGTGTATAAACTTTTATTTTGGCACTTACTCTTGCCCTCTGCCTCCTCTCTTGGTTCAGCCTCCAGCGACGGTGCTCCTTCTGGTTCCCTGACACTATCTTAGCTGGCTGTGATTTCTTTATCTAACCCAGCCTCTCTTCTCTCTGGCACTAACCATGTCCTCTAGTACTCCTCCTATGTGATATTCCCATCCTCCTCACACAACCAGGACATTTGGTAAACATTGCAGAGGAAACCAGTTAACCAGACGAACTTCCCACCTCTTTGCCCACATGTTTTACTGGTGGCCAATGATGGCGCCACCCGGGGGCTCACTGAGAGAAGCTCTAGAAGGGCCAGGACTTATGTTGTGAGGCAAAGTGAGGTGGGCTGGGGACATTGCTGACAAACCAATGTGTGTTCAGTAATCTGAACTGCATGTCTGTAGAAGAAGGACGTGGCTTTAATGTTCCCCGGAACCCGATTTCCTCCCCATCACAAGTGCTACGCCACTACATAAATATTTGCTGCGGCTCTGCCACTAGTGATGTGGAGGCAATCAGGTGCTAAAGGAGCTGCAGAGGGAGAAGATCGGATGAGACCAGTGGCGCCCCTCTCAATGGGGTGTCCGTGGCACATTTTTTTCCCCTGCTGTAGCAAATTGGATCATGCTTTGCTGGGGTTTTTCGCCTTCCTCTGGGTCAACTGTGGGTATAGGATTGGGTATATGGGATTGTAGGATATTATTTATTTTTCTTCTTTTTTTTATGGTTGAACTAGACGGATTTGTGTCTTTTTTCAACCTAACTATGTAACATGCCCTCCCTGCCCCACCTTGTTTCTTTGTTTCAGCCCTGGCTCTACTATGGGTACAAACAACAACTAACATAAACATATGTGGTATCGCTGACATCGTCAGGCACAGGAGAATCTATTTTAGAATCTGGAGATATCCATTAACCACTTCAACCCCGGGATTTTTTTACCACCTCAATACCGGGCCAATTCTGGCACTTCTCTCCTACATGTACAAATCATCTATCTTTTGCTAGAAAATTACTCAGAACCCCCAAACATTATATATGTTTTTTTAGCAGAGACCCTAGGGAATAAAATGCCTGTCATTGCAACTTTTTTTCTTGCACGGTATTTGCGCAATCATTTTTCAAACGCCTTTTTTTGGGAAAAAAAATAGTTTCATGAATTAAAAAATAACAAAACAGTAAAGTTAGCCCAATTTTTGGGGAAAATATGAAAGATGATGTTACGCCGAGTAAATAGATACCTAACATGTCACGCTTTAAAATTGCGCACATTCATGGAATGGCGCCAAACTTCGGTACCTAAAAATCTCCATAGGCGACACTTTTTTTTACAGGTTACCAGGTTACAGAGGAGGTCTAGTGCTAGAATTGTTGCACGCGCTCTAACGCATGCGGCGATACCTAACATATGTGGTTTGATCGGTGTTTACATATGTGGGCGGGACTTACGTGTGCGTTCGCTTCTGATCGCGAGCTACCAGGGACAGGGGCATTTTATTTATTTTTTATTATTATTTATTTTTTTATTTTACTTATTTATTTTTTTTAACACTTATTTAACTTTTTTTTTTTTTTGATCACTTTTATTCCTATTACAAGGAATGTAAAACATCCCTTGTAATAGGAATGTGTGTGACAAGTCCTCTTTATTGAGAGATGCGGGGTCAATAAGACCCCACATCTCTCCTCAGGCTGGAAAGCATGAGATCGTGAAAAAAAATTCACTGATCTCATGTTTCCTAGCCGCACTGGCAGCTTTGTTTACATCTGAGGACCCGGACATGACGTCATCACATCGCGCCTGGGCCTCCGACGGTCATAGAGATGACTGGTGACCATCTGGTTACCAGTCATCTCTATGCTTCCTATCGTGCGCCGGACGATTCATTCTCCGGGCCCCCGATGGCACGGGAGAGCCCAGGGAAGCACCAGATGGCGGCGGGAGGGGGGGATGTCCCCTCCCGCTGCCTATATGAACGATCAAGCGTCGGGACCACCGCTATGATCGTTCTTATGGTGCACAGAATCGCCGGCACAACAAAAGGATATCTGAATGATGCCTCTAGCTGCAGGCATCATTCAGATATCCCCCTACAAAGCCCAGGACGTCATATGACGTCCACCCAGGATGGGAGATCCCATCTGTGGACGTCATTTGACTATGGCTGGGTAGGGAAGTGGTTAAAGGATAACTCCACTTTCGTGGGGAAAAGAAATAGCAAATAAAGAAAAAATAATATATGTACAATTGCGATACAAGTCCTATTGTAATTGAATGTTATTAAAAATTACCTTTCATTTTTAATCTGCAGCCGCTGCATTTTTCTATAAATGCAATGCAATATGGCTACATGGAGTTGTTCTGTACACAGAATGTGTACTGACCACTCCCCAGAAACATAATTTCCTGCTTGTGTGATTGGCTTACCAATTTTCCCAGAAGTCTGTTCTAAGATATAAATCAGATTTCAGGCATCCCCTGCAACAAAAATGTAATTTTTGGTGAGATATTTCCAAAAGGAAATCATGTCTAAAGGGATGCAGGCCCAGCAGCTTTCCTCGTTAGTGCTCTACAGCTGCCACAGCTGACTGATAATTATGAAAACACTCCCATTAGACCCACTAGGCTCAGAGGCACAGACAAACACACATGTATTTCTTCAGAATAACAAAAGGTAGGAATCTGCAACAGAGGTTGTTATAATCCTTGCAATGTACATAGATCACCCAGGGGGGAATATTTTTTTCTCAACAAAAGTGGAGTTACGCTTTAACATTTAGGTCCAAATTAAAGTTTTATTAAAATTTGAAAGTTACAAAACTGGGTTCAGGCGTTTTGTTTTACCTATGTCATGTACAAGTTAAAATGCTGCACGTGCAGAAAAATGCTAATATGTTAATTTAAGGAAAAACATTAGTTTGATCCTGCAAGTAATCCTGTGTGATCCTAAATTTCTGTTTGAGCTAACAACGCTGCCACTGTTTCACTTAAATTCCAAGCAGTGTTTACAATTCTGGTTAAGGCCTAGAGAACAACTCCCCCTTATTCTATCAAGATGATATGTGTGCCCCTTCACAATGGTGGTTGGTGCATTTTCCTCAAATAGTTGAGAATTTTAACTTAATTCAATTATGTTTTACTTCAGCTATGAACATTGTGCCTCCCTTACATTGGTGGTCAGAGTGCCTCTTACATACACTACCTGTTGATGTTACAGCAAAAATTTCATATGCTTTTTCCATAGTCGCACATAGCTGATTGGTGCTGATGCGGACACATTGCTTTAAAAAATCAAAAAAACACACATATTATATATATATATATATATATATATATATATATATATATATATATATATATATATATACACACACATACATACACACACAGTTGTGTAAAAAGGTATTTGCCCCCTTTCTGATTTTTTTTTGCATATTTGTCACACTTAAATGACTCAGATCAAACAAATTTTATTATTACACAAAGATAAACCGAGTAAATAGAAAATGCAGTTTTTAAATGATGGTTTCATTTATTAAGGCAAAAAAACTGTCCAAACCTGCCTGGCTTTATGTGAAATAATATATATATCAAATAAAACTTGTACATACAGCACGTAGAAACCCTTCTTATGAATGGGGAATGACAATTTTAATAATGCAAATTAAATGATTTTAGATTGGTGGAGCAAACTGCCAATCACCTACTGTATGCTGTATCTGCCCCACAAAACTTTAGAGATAGTCATACTAGCAGGAGAATGTGTCAACCGCCTTTGCTGGAGCCATCCCACAAGGACACTAGAGATAGTCACAAGGGGTGGCTTTGAGAAAAGAAAAGAGGAAGGGAACAGTTTCCTCACAGGGATGACCTGATAAGGTTAAGGTGCAACAGAGTTGCCATTCAGAAGAAGGAAGACCAGGGAAATGGCAGGATCAACTATTAAACCGGTAGCTCTACATACCTTCCACCTGTCCCATTTTGTGAGAGCATCCTGCCAAAATCCCAGAGTTCTGTGGATCTTGACCCTGTCTCGGAGCCCAATGCCAGAAATAGTTTAGGCACTTAGTTCCAATGATTTACCTTACAGTGCTAAAGAAGACTGTTCCCTCCAGGCCGCCATCCTAACAACAGGTAACTATGCCAGTGTTTAATGAGGGGGTTAACATGTAGAGAGGGCAGCGTATACAGGTAGGGGTGCAGTGCGTGCAGGGATGGGGCCATGTGTACAGGGATTGGGTCAGTTTGAAAAGGGAGGGGTGGCAGTGTTATGAAGGGAAAAAGAGGGAAGTGTGTACAGGAAGAGGGGCAGTGTGTACAGAGATGGGGGGGAAGTGTGTGCCAAAAAGGGGGTCAGTGTGTACAGGGACATTGTGTACAGGAAGTCGCCTAAAGTCCTTTGTTCTGAAATTCTAAAGCTGGGAGATATGACTTTGCAAATGTAGCGTTACCCTCAACTAAGAGGGCCGCAGATTTGGTCTGGGCCCTTAATACAGCTCCGCCAACCCCCGGCAATCTACTCGACCCTTTCTGGCACAGTTAGTTTAAGGGTATACACATTTAATACTTATACTTTATGAGAGACTCAGACACGGAGTAGTTATAAAGGAATAACAGATTTTTACTTTCAGCTATGCAAAGGGAATGAACAGTGATAACAACTTGACCATTAGAATATTCACAGAGCCCTGCAATATTAAAATATCAGTCACACTACACCATGGAGGAGGGGGGGTGGATAAGGAGACGCCACGTGGGGCGACTGTTAACTAGACGCCCTGTGGCGCAATAACTAAACTAGGTCCCTAATGAATCAGGCCTGATTCCTAACTCTAGAACTCAGTCCTGTATGAATGATGGATTCTTCACCGGCATCTGTAGAGGTGGTGCACCTAAGAATAAACAACAATTGTAATCCAGGAAAAGGGAAAGTTGATAACTGACAACACTTCACTGGAGATCCTCTGGATCAGTCTTGCCGTGGATCTCCAGTGAGAGTCTTTAACATGAGGTAGTAGGCCTCGGCAGTTTATAGGCACAGTACTAGCGAACAGGTTAGGGAATGAGCTTACGCTCGCCCACCCGCCGGACACGATCTCCGTCCGGGACTTCCACCGGCTGTGACTTCACTCGCCCACAGCGGTTGCTGCGATCGGGTCCCCGATCCAATCCAGGCTGTAAGTAGAGATGTCGGATGCCACCCAGGCTCGCAGTGGGGTGGAAGGCTCTTTGGTCGGCTGCGGAAGGCCCCAGGCTTCAGGCCTTACCCAGCACAGGTCCGCACAGGTGTATAGGTCTCTGCCATCCTGTGTCCAAAGAGGCCGAGCCAGGCCTCGCCCCTTCCTTATATATCCCCACCCATGAGTCTCTGGGGCAGAAGCAAAACATCCTGGGAACCAGTGGGGTTCTGGGAACAGTAGTTCGAGAGCATTTAAAGGAACCCCGCTACACACTCCCCCCACTTAAACTCTTTGGTCCCCAAAGATAAACTTCAACAAATACTGTTTACCATTTTGGACAGTGTCGAGTATGATGTTGGCATAGGGAATTCCCACCAAAACTCTGGGATGGAACTCTCTTGCCCACAGGTCACACTATCATGAGTGGCCTGCCTAACTGTGCCAGAGAGTGAGCTGGGGTTGCCCTCCACCAAATGAACAGTGGAGGGATCAGGTTGCTCAACACTTCTCCTAGCCGTTACAACAGAGTCCTCTGAGCTCGTCCCCATTTGGGGGTAAGTTAGTTTCTTGGGAGGCCTGATGACTCTGCGAGCCCTCTGCGCTTTTGGTGCTTCTGACTCTGGCACCACAGGCTCTTCTTCAGGAGTAAGTTCAGGTAACATTGCTGGTTCTGGAACCTCTGATTCAGAAGTCGACTGACGTATGGAATCTCTAGGGTCCTCCTCTGCGCAAGTGTCAGGAACATCTTCCCAGTAATCAGCTGCGGAACTGAAGGGTATGAATTCAGTAGGCTCCGGATTTAGCGTTGCTTCTGGGGTATCCCCTCCATTTGGGAGATCTATGGCGGACGTTCCCAGAGTCGAGGGAGGCCACAGCCAGTCCAGTTCTCCACCTTCATCTGTACTCAATTGAGAGGCCTCCCCATCTTCAGCTCGAGAGGTCTGGGACCGAGTGCTCGGCCTAGGAGTATCCAGGATAGAGGCCAGTTCAGGGGAGTCTCTCACGGGAGGAATTCTGACTGCCTCAGCAAGTGGGAGCAGGTGGTTTCGATGCCACGTCTTCAGTGGACCCACCTTTCCTTCTGGCTTTAGTTTGTAGACAGGCAAACCGGGCAACTTCCTACAGACAACATAGGGCTCAGATCTCCATCTATCGGCAAGCTTGTGTTTTCCAGGGACCCCCAGATTGCGTAGCAGTACTCGGTCCCCGGGCTGCAGATCTTGCACTCGAACCTTCAGAACGAAATTTCTCTTGTTGCGGGCTCCCCTTTGATCTGAAGCCGCCTGGGCTTGTTCATCGGCCACCTGCAAGCTACGTCTAAGTCTGTCCACGTATCCCTTGTGGGATGTAGCTGAGGTATTGTCTAAAGAAGTGCCAAAGGCCAGGTCCACGGGTAGCCTTGCTTCTCTCCCAAACATAAGTCGATAAGGGGAGTATCCAGTGGCGTCACTTGTGGTACAGTTATAGGCATGTACTAGGGCTGATATGTGTTGACTCCAGTGTTGCTTCTTCTCTGTTTCTAAGGTTCCCAACATGTTGAGCAGGGTCCGGTTAAATCTCTCCGGCTGAGCATCTCCTTGTGGGTGGTAAGGCGTGGTTCTGGTCTTCTTTATTCCCAATGAATCCAAAAGTCTTCGGATCAACCGACTCTCAAAGTCCCTTCCTTGATCTGAGTGAAGTCTCTGTGGTAGTCCGTAATGGACAAAATACTTCTCCATAAGTATCTTGGCCACGGTGGATGCCTTCTGGTCTTTGGTTGGGAAAGCTTGAGCATAGCGGGTGAAATGGTCGGTTATTACCAGAACATTCCCCAATCCACTCAGGTCGGGTTCGAGGCAGAGAAAGTCAATGCATACCAGATCCATTGGGCCCTGACTCTGTAAGTGGCCCATTGGGGCAGCTTGATGGGGTAGGGTCTTTCTCTGAATGCATCGTGCACAGGAATGGCAATACTCCTCTACTTCTTCCCTCATGCAGGGCCAATAGAACTGATTTCTAACAAGCTGGAAGGTCCTTTCTGCCCCTAGGTGACCATGATGGTCATGCAGGGCAATTAGTACAGTCTCTCGGTGCTTCTCTGGAAGGAATAACTGCCACTTATCTTCTGAGTCATCAGAGGGGCCCCTTCGGTAGACCACTCCCTGATGTACCTGCAGCCTGTCCAATTCCTTCCTCAACAGGCGAGCCTCCTTTGAGGGGTGATGTAGGAGTTTGTTGGGATCCTGATTCTCCAGGGCTTCGAGGACCAATCTCTCCATGGGGTCTTCCAATTGGTCACACCTCAACTCCTTCTTGTACAGTCTCGGTAGGTTGTCTTCCTCCAGTTGAGTTACTCCACAATAGTGTTTGGGGACTCCTACCATGGTAACCCCTATTTCTTCTGCTCTGGAGCCTCCTCTGGCTTGGAATTCAGCCCCCGCACCCCGTCGGTGCCACTTGGGTCCAATCTTCCCAGTCATTTGTCGTGGCATGAGACCTCCGGGACAGGGCATCTGCATCCCTATTTCCAGCTCCTGGTCTGTACTTCAGACTGAAGGTGAATCCAGACAATGCGGCCAACCACCTGTGTCCGGTGGCATCTAGTTTTGCGGTGGTGAAGAGGTAGGTCAGGGAGTTGTTGTCTGTCTTCACAGTAAACTCTGCCCCATACAGGTAGTCTTTTAGCTTGTCTACTACCGCCCATTTGAGGGCCAGGAATTCCAGCTTATGAGTGGGGTAATTCTTTTCTGAGGGGGTCAGGCTCCTGCTCACATAGGCCACTGGTCGCAGTTGTCCTTCATGTTCTTGGTAGAGCACACCGCCTAGACCCTCATGGCTGGCATCCACATGTAATTCATAAGGTCTGGTAGGGTCGGCGTAGGCCAGGACTGGGGCAGTGGTTAAGCTCCTCTTCAGGGCCTGAAAGGCCTCTTCACACCTTGGGTTCCACTGATCTTGAACTGACTCACCAGGCCTCCTGGGCCCTGAGTCATCCTCTTCCCCTTCTGCCTTTAGCAATTCATTCAACGGGCAGGCAATTCGAGCAAACCCCTCCACAAACCTCCTATAATAGGAGCAGAACCCCAGGAAGGATCTGAGATCTGTTACTGTGGTGGGTCGTGGCCAGGAAGTGACTGCTTCCAACTTCTCAGGATCTGTGGCCACCCCTTCTTCAGACACTATGTGCCCCAGATAGTTCACAGAAGACTGGTAGAACTGACACTTCTCGGGGGAAAGCTTAAGTCCCTCTTCGCTGAGTCTTCTCAATACTTTCTCCAGCCTGGCTTCATGTTCTTCCAAGGTTCTCCCGAAGACAATGACATCGTCCAAGTACACAAGGACTTCTATAAGATTCATGTCTCCAACAGTCTTCTCCATAAGGCGTTGAAAGGTAGCAGGAGCTCCAGACAGACCCTGAGGCATCCTATTGAATTCAAAGAATCCCACCGGGGTTATGAAGGCTGTCTTCTCCCTGTCTTCTGGGTGCATAGGGATTTGATAGTACCCACTCTTGAGGTCCATCACACTGAACCATTTGGCTCCAGACAAACTTTGTAAGGCATCTTCTATCCTTGGCGTGGTGTATTGGTCAGGGATGGTTCTCCTGTTGAGAGTCCTGTAATCGATACAAAGCCTCAACGATCCATTCTTCTTTCTGACCACCACGATTGGGGAGGCATAGGGGCTTCTAAACTCCCGGATCACACCAGTCTTCTTTAGTTCTACAAGTTGTTCCCTCAGATCCTCCAAATCTGCCAGGGGGACCCGCCTGACCCTCTCTCGGAAGGGCTTATCTTCTTGGAGGCGGATCCGATGGGTGGCACTTCTTGCACACCCCACATTAAATTCATCTTCGGAAAAGATCTTCTCCCACCTGGTCAGCTGGGCCTTGGCTCTTTCTTTCCAAGCCCTGGGTAGGTTCGGGTTTTCCACGGACAGCTTCTCCCAAACATCTCCTCCGTCACCCGTCCCTTTGACTTCGGACCAAGTGACCGGGCAGCAGGGCTCACCTGACCAAGCAACACTCTGGCAGGAATCTCCATGGGCCCTCCCGTAGTGTTCCTAACACTCACCGGAACTCTGCCATGGGCCTTCTTCAGGGCCTTGAACGGAATCACTTCTGGTATCACTTCCAGGCCTGAGGACTCTTCCCTTGGGTCGGATTCCAGCATGACAAAGGGGCCAGGTTGTGCCCACCGAAGCTTCACAGTGGCCCTAAGACAGGTTACTTCTTCGGGCTGCAGCACTACTCCTTCTCTGCCAAGTCTCCACACCTTTCCTATCCCCTCTCCCGGGGTCTTCTGCTCTAAGACCAGTCGTTGGTAGGCCGTCTTTAGCATGGGATGGATTTTGGTGGCTGAATGGTTTCTCTCTTTCATTAGAGGGGTCAGGAGTCTCCTGACTAGATCCGTGTTTGTCCCAATGATCAGGGAAATCTTGCTGGCTCCAGGCGGCCGAGGACACACAACTGCCAGGGTGTCAAACACTTCAGCCTTCCCAGCCACGGATGGGTCGAAAGTCATCTTTATGGGCAGGTACCCATCGTAAGGGAAACTCTGGGTTCCAAGTCCCCATATCTCCAGCTCTTCTATCTTCTGGATAGGCAGATGACTCAAGTGCCTATAATAGAAGTCCGGGTATAGTAAAGTCACCTGTGCTCCGGTGTCCAGAAGAGCTTTAGTATAGACTCCTTCCACTTGAATGGGCACAGTAGGAGACGGGCCCACCAGTTCCTTTGGGTATGGCCGGACTGGGGTCACTTTCTTCTTTGGGCTTTTCCTTGCCCTGCTTCTTTTGGACTTTAATTTTTCCTGAGCCTGGCATGCATTGACCTTCTCCCTCTCAATGGGGGCACAAACCCGCTGAAGGATGTTATTGTTCCTCTTAGGTGGATGTTCCTTCTTTAGGGTGCTGTATTTCCACTGAGGGGTCTTGCCCCCTCCCTCTGGGGTACATCTTGGTGGGGGGGTACTATACCTCCTCCTAGGAGTTTTGTCTCCTCCATTCTTGGCCTTTTTTTCCAGTTTGGAGCGCACTGAAGATGATGGGCACCCGGTTGACTCCTTCACCGGGGCCCTTTGGAGTTTCCCGCCGGCTTGCAATTATCTGTTCTCTTCTTCTTTGGGCTGGAGCATACGTTAGCAAAGTGGCCACTCCCTCCGCAGTTATAGCAAATCACCTCTTCTCGGCCCTGTAGGGAGGCCGGTGCTGAGGTGTTCGGGAACAACTCCTTTCTTGGGCTTGGTTTCTCTGGTCTTCTCTGATCTTTCTCCATCAAAGAGGTCAGCATCTCCAACACTTGGGCCATTTGCGATTTCAAAGTGTCAACCTCCGCATCTCTTTCCGGGCTCTTGACCGAATGGACCAACACTGGTACAGGTGTGACATTCCCCTTGGCCACCTGCTGATCTTCCTGCAGCGCCTCTTCGTCCCTAATAATTTTTATTAGATCAGAGTAGGTTAGTGACATTCCTCCTCCTGAGGTTTTCAGGTACAGCCAGACCGGGTCTGAGCGCCGCGCTCCTCTCATGATCTGCTTCATGCGTGCTTCATCTGCATCTTTGGGCAGCATTCCCTTCTTCAATACTATCTTGCTTAACTGCCTGTTCAGCCTTCTAACATATTCTGACAGTTTCTCATTCGGCTGCTGGAGAGTGTGTTCAAATTGATAGATCATCTCTGACACCTTCTCCAGCTGACCGAACTCTTCCTGCAGCATGGCCAGGCAATCTTGAGCTGTACAGTTTTCATTTCCAAACTGGAAGCTCTTCACCGCTTCTGCCGCGGCACCTTTCAGACTTTCCAAGACTCGCTGTCTCTTCTGTGCCTCAGGCACCTCCCATGCCTCTACTGCCTGCAATGCCTGTTCCACCCAAGTGTCAAAATCTTCCTCCCCCGCAGGGACAGGAAGCTTCCCCGAGAATGCTTTTAGTCTCCGGTAGCTAGTCTCTACGTGCACCGTGCTTGCCTTCTGACAGTTTGTTAGTAGGTCCCCTAACGCCTTTATCAGTTCGGGTGATATGGCCGTGGCAGGTGCAGGCGTCACCGGAGGTGTCGCTCCATCTCTCCTCTCTGGTGAGGTACGGGCCGCAGTCCGCGGTGGTCCCGTTAGGGGTGGCTTCTTCTTAATAGCATGCGCCAGACTATAAGATCTGTTATCCGACGTCTGCGTATATTTGCGCTTGCAAACTTCTGGCTTCCCATCTGAATACTCCACTAGTGCATACTGGTGTGAGGTGTCTGGGTCTAACTTTGTTCCCATCACTCACGGTGTACCATCTGGGGTCACTGACTTCATTAATCCTTCCACCGTCTCGGTCGACCATTCCTGACCGGGCATGTTAATGACCACTGACTGGCTTGGATCTGTCTTAGCTACTCCACACCACGTTCTGATGTCTTTCGGGTCCATGCCGGTACCTCTTGGCGGGTTTTCTGCTCTATCAGGATCCCGGACGAGCCCCCACGTGTAGCGTTACCCTCAACTAAGAGGGCCGCAGATTTGGTCTGGGCCCTGAGTACAGCTCCGCCAACCCCCGGCAATCTACTCGACCCTTTCTGGCTTAGTTAGTTTAAGGGTATACACATTTAATACTTATACTTTATGAGAGACTCAGACACGGAGTAGTTATAAAGGAATAACAGATTTTACTTTCAGCTATGCAAAGGGAATGAACAGTGATAACAACTTGACCATTAGAATATTCACAGAGCCCTGCAATATTAAAATATCAGTCACACTACACCATGGAGAGGGGGGGTGGATAAGGAGACGCCACGTGGGGCGACTGTTAACTAGACGCCCTGTGGCGCAATAACTAAACTAGGTCCCTAATGAATCAGGCCTGATTCCTAACTCTAGAACTCAGTCCTGTATGAATGATGGATTCTTCACCGGCATCTGTAGAGGTGGTGCACTTAAGAATAAACAACAATTGTAATCCAGGAAAAGGGAAAGTTGATAACTGACAACACTTCACTGGAGATCCTCTGGATCAGTCTTGCCGTGGATCTCCAGTGAGAGTCTTTAACATGAGGTAGTAGGCCTCGGCAGTTTATAGGCACAGTACTAGTGAACAGGTTAGGGAATGAGCTTACGCTCGCCCACCCGCCGGACACGATCTCCGTCCGGGACTTCCACCGGCTGTGACTTCACTCGCCCACAGCGGTTGCTGCGATCGGGTCCCCGATCCAATCCAGGCTGTAAGTAGAGATGTCGGATGCCACCCAGGCTCGCAGTGGGGTGGAAGGCTCTTTGGTCGGCTGCGGAAGGCCCCAGGCTTCAGGCCTTACCCAGCACAGGTCCGCACAGGTGTATAGGTCTCTGCCGTCCCGTGTCCAAAGAGGCCGAGCCAGGCCTCGCCCCTTCCTTATATATCCCCACCCATGAGTCTCTGGGGCAGAAGCAAAACATCCTGGGAACCAGTGGGGTTCTGGGAACAGTAGTTCAAGAGCATTTAAAGGAACCCCGCTACACAAATAATAAAGAAGGAAAGGTTAAGCACAGAGGTAGATATAATAGTTTTATATGTAGTGACAAAAATAGGGGCTAACATTTTAAAGAATACATATATATTTTATTGGGATCTGTATGTAGCGCCCTCCCCAAAAGGTTGGGACGCTATCTAAAATATAGAGGGATGTCTGAGCCAGTAGTTGGGCTCAGGCGGTTGAATTACATTGAAATTCGCCTCTGTTCTAGTTGTGGATTGCCTGATAGTAATTTCCCTTTTTGCCTGTAGGTGGCGTTACCACCTCAGGCACCTTTTGGAACACGGGCAAGCCATGGTGCATTGAGTGGCCCTTCTCGGCAGTGGTATTGTCGAAGTGGTGAACCCACTGTGCCTGCTGGGAGGTGATACTTAAAGGGACAGACGCCATTGATCGGGGGCCCGTTCCCGCCCGCAGCCCTTTGGGCGCGAGGTATGTGTGTGTGGTTCTGATCTCGGGGCCACGTTGGCCCGAGGCTGCATCGCTACCTAGTAAGCCCAGCTAGTCTGGTTGGGGCCTACATTCAGAGAGGGGATCCCAAGCTGTCCGTCCGAATGGGGAGGAAGCTATCTTGATGAAGGAGACCTGGGGAGGACCAGCTTTCACTGTACAGCTGGAAGTTTGGGACTTTGAAATCCTGTGGCAGAGGATTCCTGGACTATCCTTTCATTCAACTTTAAAAGGTCTGTGGCAGAGACCCATTTCAACTTTCAAGAGGTCTGTGGCAGAGACCCATTACATCTTGGGCAGTCTGTGGCAGAGACTACCCCATTGTTGATTTGTGTGTCATCCCAGCTGCTAGGCTATGTGAGAGGGGACTATCCGGGTGACCAATACCCACTCTAAACACTGAGAGTGGTAAGTGACTGTGAGCTGATATTTTTGGCTAGTGACACTGAGTGCCTGAATCTTCCCCTACTCTTCTATACCTTCTACTTCTCAACGTTTACTGCATAAGAAAATAAAGCCTAACTGTTTGAGATTTTACATCTGTGTGGACATTGCATTACTACAGACTTTCCTACCCGGACAATGCAGAAGAGGTAACGTGCAAAACCCAAAACTAACCAGCAGCTCCTACAGGGGGTAGTGCTACATGTACATCACCAAAAAGAGAAAAAACTGAGAAGTGAAAAGTGACAGAGGATTTATTATTATTATTATTATTATTATTATTATTATTATATTTTACTAATAAATATATATATATATATATATATATATATATATATATATATAAGCCTCCATCTTGCAATGTCTAAAAAGTAGCACAGAATATTACATTTTTAGAACAAATAAAAAAGTCAGTCAAAAACAGACCAATTATATGTCTTTATTCTCTTATAAATCTTTGCGTGATTCTGATTTTAAATGACTGTAATTTTTTTTGAAATTTCCAATATTAACAATTTAGCTTTTTTTTTTTTTTATTTATTTGCAGAAAGCCTTTTTCTACTACAAGGAAAAACACTTTCCTAGCATGTGCTAGTTATTTGTACAAAGCAACCAAGTATACAGTGACATCTAGTGGGTAAAGTTAGTTTATGTTTTAATATTTACAGATTGTCTCTAGTTTGTCAAATCCAAACCCCATAATCTTCAGTTTTCTATATCCTGGAATCTCAAAAGTGAACACAAACTTTTAAGGGCCCCATACATTTTCACATCCGCTGACACAGTTCATATAGGCCTTTAAGCGTATATACACACACCTCAAGTGTTCAGCTCAAATGTTGTGCTTTTCATGAGCTCCAGTCAAGTACAAGTCAGGGACCTTTGTCCACTTTTATTCAAAAATAAATTTCCTTACATGGGAATTCCTACACAGGGGTATCACCATGAAAACATGGATCCAAGGTTGGAGGTTTCATGCCTAGTCTGCATCCAGGGCCTATCACTGGCGGGTGATCAGTGCATGAGTGATTATATGTGAGTGGCTACAATTAGCTGCAGCTGCTGGGGTTTCCAAATGTAATCGATGTTGGGCCATTTCCCAAGTGTGAATGTGGACTAAGTTAAAGTCTACAGGCTTGAAAATTTCTAGAAATCAGATAGAAATCTGGCTAAAAGACTGTATTCAGAGGGTAGGGATTATTGACTCTGATTAGTCTAAGGTTATTAAGTGTTGTGCCCCAAGGTTCAGTGTTAGGATTCTTACTTTTTAACATATTTATAAATCATATAGAGTTTGGGATTTAAAGTACCATTAAAGTACCATTTCAGTGTTTTCAGATGACACCAAGCTATACAGTGGAATAACGTCCTTACAGGATGTCTCCAACTTACAAGTCGACCTCAATGCACTAATTACACAACTATGTTGAGGTTAAGCTAGGGTTGCCACCTTATCCCTTTAAAATCAAACACATATTAAATTACACAGGTTCGGTTGCTGAAAAAGGTGGTAATTAAACTCACTTGGTGCCTTATCTGCATTAAATTAGCCTCAGAACCTGTATAATTCATATGTGTTCGGGTTTAACCACTTCAATACTGGGCACTTATACACCGTTGCTGCCCAGACCGATTTTCAGCTTTCAGTGCTCTCGCAATTTGAATGCCAATTACAGTCATGCAAGACTGTACCCAAACAACATTTTTATCAATTTTTTTCACACAAATAGAGCTTTCTTTTAGTGGTATTTAATCACGACTGGGTTTTTAATTTTTTGCGACATAAGTGAAAAAATGCAAAAATTTGAAAAAAAAAAAAAACACTTTTCTTTTAATTCCTATGATAACATTTTGCAAATAAGTAATTTTTGTTCATAAATTTGGGCCAAATGTTATACTGCTACATATCTTTGGTAAAAATAACCCAAATAAATGTATATTATTTGGTCTGTGTGAAAGTTATAGAGTCTACAAGCTATGGTGCAAATCATTAAAAATTGATCACACCTTCACTGACGGCCTCATCTCTTGAGGTCCTGAAATGTCAGGAAAGTACAAATACCCCCCAAATGACCCTCTTTTGGAAAGTAGACAGTCCAGGGTATTTAGTAAGAGGCATAGTGAGTTTTTTGAAGTTTTATTTTTTTCTCACAATTCTTGGGAAAATTAAGAAATTATTATTATTATTGTTTTACACAAAATTGTCATAATAACAAGTGATTTCTCACACATAGCATATGCATTCTTCCAATTACACCCCAAATTACATTTTGCTACTCCTCGCAAGAATGGCGATACCACATGTGTGAGATTTTTTTTTACAGCCTGGCCACATAGAGAGGTCCAACATGCAGGGAGCACCGTCAGGCGTTCTAGGAGCATAAATTGCACATAAAATTTCCTAAAGACCTATCACACTTTTGAAGGCCCTGGAGCACCAGGACAATTACCCACAAAATGACCCCATTTTGAAAATCAAACACCCCAAGGTATATTGTATGAGGCATAATGAGTCTTTTGAACAGTTAATTTTTTTCCTAAAAGTCTTCGAAAAACGTGGAAAGAAAATTAAAACATATTTTTTTATTTTTTACACAAAGTGGTCAATTTAAAAGATATTTCTAACACACAGCATGTACATAGCAAAAATTACACCCCAAAATACATTCTGCTACTCATCCTGAGTATTGTGATACCACTTGTGTGAGACTTTTACACAGCCTGGCCACATAAAGAGGTTCAGCATTGAAGTAGTACCTAGGAGCATTAATTACACACATAATTTCATTCCTTCCTATCACACATTTGAAGGTCCTGGAGCACCAGGACAGTGGAAATACCGTGTATACTCGAGTATAAGCCGACTCGAGTATAAGCCGAGGTATCTAATGTTGCCACAAAAAACTGGGAAAACTTACTGACTCGAGTATAAGCCGGGGGACAACAATGCCTCACTGTTCCCTATTCTCACTGTTCCCTATCCTCACTGTTAACTATCCTCACTGTTTAAATTTTACATGTAAATAGTACCTGAAAAAAAGTTGCAGCTGCGGCGTCCATCGTTCAAATCCCGCGGTCTCTTCCTGTTCCTTCCGTGATAGGCGATTCTCATCAGACACTCTCCGCCTATCACAAACGTTCTCTCATCCTCAGTTTCCCAGCAGACACTGTGCTGGGTGTTCCGCCAATCACAGACGTCTGCTGGGAAACTGAGGATGAGAGAACGTTCGTGATAGGTGGAGAGTGTCTGATGAGAATCGCCTATCACGGAAGGGACCAGGAAGAGACCGCGGGATTTGAACGATGGACGCCGCAGCCGCAACTTTTTTTCCAGGTACTATTTACATGTAAAAACTTTCGCTGACTCGAGTATAAGCCGAGGGGGGGGGACTTTCAGCCCAAAAAAAGGGCTGAAAATCTTGGCTTATACTCGAGTATATACGATACCCACAAAATGAATCCATTTTGGAAAGCAAACACCCCGAGGTATATTCTATGAGGCTTGGGCTGCAGATAAGTACTCAGGTAATCTTATGGGCTGGAGACAGGAGCTCGGGTAATCTGATGGGCTGCAGAAAGGTACTCGGGTACTCTGATGGGCTGGTGACAGGTACTCGGGTAATCTGATGGGCTGGAGACAGGAGCTCGGGTAATCTGATGGGCTGCAGATGGGTCCTCTGATGGGCTGGTGACAGGTACTCGGGTACTCTGATGGGCTGGTGACAGGTATTTGGTACTCTGGTGGGCTGGTAACAGGTACTCGGGTATTCTGATGGGCTGGTGACAGGTACTTCTTGGGTTGTGACAGGTACTCGGGTACTCTGATGGGCTGGTGACAGGTACTCTGATGGGCTGGTGACAGGTACTTAGGTACTCTGATGGGCTTCTGACAGGTACTTGGGTACTCTGATGGGCTTCTGACAGGTACTCGGTACTTTGATGGGCTGGTGACAGGTACGTAGGTACTCTGATGGGCTTCTGACAGGTACTCAGGTACTCTGTTGGGCTGGTGACAGGTACTCAGGTACTCTGATGGGCTGGTAAGAGGTACTTTGATGGGCTGGTGGCAGGTACATTGATGAGTGGTGACAGGTACTTTGATGGGTGGCGACAGGTACTTTGATGGGTGGTGACAGGTACTTTGATGGGTGGTGACAGGTACTTTGATGGGTGGTGACAGGTCCTCTTTATCAGGGGGGGAGCAATCAGTGTGATTGGTGTGCACTGGAAGCGACACAACCGATAACCTGGTAAAGAGACAATTTCATTAGCTCTTTACCACGATCGGGAAGGGGCATGCACTATCGCCGTGCATGAGGACAGTGCATGTGACCGGCTGTGATTGGACACAGTCGGTCACGTGGTAAAGAGCTGATTTTTATTGGCTCTTTACACTAATCTGGGATGGGCTGTGTCCCGAGAGACATGCCTCATCCTTGATTGCCCTGCAGGGGGCCCCCGGGGGCCTGCAGGAGCCGCGAGAAGCAGAGGACTTCATATGACACCCACCCAGGATGGCAGAGTGCTCCTGCGGATGTCATATGACTATAGGCCGGTAGGGAAGTGGTTAAAGGGATGAGGTGGCAAACCTAGGTTAAGCCCTCGTTCACACTGGTGTGGCTTTGAAATTACTTCAGTGTGACTTCAAAGCTGCACATCAGTGTGATTTGCGCTGTCGATTTCATTGCAGCTTGCAACTTTATTTAACAGAAGTCTACGCAAGTCAGAATGAAATCAGTAAAAAGTAATGCAGGAACCTTTTCATAATCGCTGCGACGTGAGTTGCGGCGCTATGAATGGTTCTATTGCCGGCAATGGAATGCGACTTGTCATGCGAATTGGAACTGTCAAACAGCATGACAAGTCGCATCAGTATGAACTTAATGTCGATAAATGTAAAATTATGCACTTGGGGGCTAAAAAACATGCATGCATCATTCTAGGAGGAGAACAACTGGGGGAGTCAATAGATGAGAAGGATCTGGGTGTGCCTGTAGATGGTACACTTAATACTAACTTACAATGCCAAGCTGTGGTTTCTAAAGCTAGCAAAAATACTTTCTTGTACTAAAAGAAGTATGGACTCCAGAGAGAGACATAATTTTACTCCCGTACAAATCACACTCACTGCAGATGTTACAAATACAAATCAATACATTTATTTGATATATGTTTAACTAAAAAAAAGACTAAACACTTTATGGGTATGGTCAGATACAGCAGAGGGTTGCTGTGCTCCTGGGGGGAGGCTATGCAATGTTTTGGGTGTGCAATGTTTTTTCTTTTTTTTTCTTTTTTCTTTTTTTTTTTAACATTTGTATTGGGTTTTTCAAAAGAATAAGAATACAAAGCCTGTGTAGACAGCAGAAGTAGGCAACAGCCATGGACGTCCGCTCCATAGGGCAAGGGGGGTCAATTTCCCCCCCCCTGGAAGTCAGAGTAAAGACACACTTGCCCCCTGTGTTGCAATAGCCCCCGAAGCCACCTACGCGGCAGCCGTGGACTTTTTTTTTTAGGTCTGCAGACTGCTGCTGGCCTGGGGGCTGGGGCTGCTCTCAGTCTTTTCCGACTATCCGTCCCTCCCTCCTCACCCCCGGCCCGAGCATCAGATTGGCTCTGCCGCTTGGGCCTCTGCTCAATCACTGTGACCCGGCTGTTCCGTGATTGGCTGCTGCCTCTGCCTGTGTAAATGTGCCTATGCCGATCCGGCCGGCGTGGCGCCGGCTCCTCCCACAGGTGCGTGGCGTGCAGTGGCCGAGACAAGAGACTGAATACGCTGCCAGTGCCTGCCCTGAGCCTATCGCTGAAGAACTACAGGTAACAGCAGTGCCTGTGCCACGACACCACTGTGTACATCTTTTTGTATTGCAATACATTTGTTGTGGGCGGCCATATTTTGATCTTGATGAAAACAACCTATACAGTATAGGCTGTTTTCATAAAGATCAAAATATGGCCACAACAGATGTATTGCAATACATTGCAATATAGAATGATGTACATTCTCTTGGCTATATTTATATGGACATGGAGTGAAGCTGAATTATCTCAAGAGCTATTTCCCACTGCCAGATGGCCGCGTTATCGGTAAAGAGCTCGCTAGTTTTAGTGGCGCTTTACCATCATTTTAGTGGCGCTATTCGGCCGCTAGTGGGGCACTTTTAACCCCAGCTAGCGGTCGAAGACAGGATTAAATGCAACTGTGTATCGCCGCGGCCGAAGCGCTTTGCAGGCGCTTCGGCATCGGTGCCCATTTATTTCAATGGGCAGGGACGGTGGAGAAGTGGTGTATACAGCGCTGCTCCACTGACCCAAAGATGCATGGATGACCTTAAAATTATGCCCCCCCTGAAAAAAGTTCAGCGGATGCCCATGGCAACAGCGCCTTCACAAGTCAAGACAAAAAGACATTCAACATTAGGTGATTTAGGGAGCAATATTCAACCAACAGATAAAATAAAATAGAATAGAAAAGTTTTAAAGCATGTACAAAAAAAAAAACATGTACAAAAAAACTAAAAAAGTTGGACTCTATCATTAAGACCTTTAGGAGTGGAAGCAGTGTGGTTAGGAACAAGGTATAGAACCTAGGCTGCTAAGACTGCACCATAGAACAAAGAGAACTATAGGCTGCTTGGTGTATTATATAGATCCCTGAGACGGCGGAGAAAGGGGGAGTAGGATGGATCACAGAGTCAGATGTGTCGAGCACTTTGAGTTTGCCCAGGGTGCCGGTAAGTTCATCTCGCAAGTACCAATCTGTGTAGTGAAAAGGTTGCATATGAGAGGAGAATTCTTTGGGAGGGAAGGAATAATCCAAAAAGCGATGCCATCTAGCGATGAGGTGTCGAGTGGATTTAAAGTTCTGGATGATGATGTCATGCAGGCCTGCATGAGAGCCCTGAGAGCCACTAAGAGGCAAATATGGATCCATTGAGGTAGGCTTCTGATTTTAGAGGGTTACATCGAAACTGTCGCTGGCTCACATCTGAAAATGCACAGCATGGGGTCCTTGGAGATATTGGTCCGATGGACTTGTCCAATATAAATGGGGACTTGATACCAGAATGTGGAGGCTTATGTGCATACCCATAGTTTATGAAATAAAGTAGGTCAGAGGGAAGCACACTAGGGACATGATGCTTGTGAAGAATCCGCAGTGTCAAACCGGAAGGGGCAATAGGCTCGATTTGTTTCATGCCACATTTCACAAACTACTAGAGAGCGCAACTTTTAATAGCCTGCCAAGATCCTTTCAGGAACATCCTCATCACGGAGGACAGAAATCCATGATTTGAAGGGAGCGAGATGATACTTGGTCGTTTGGTGGGTGCGTGTAGATGTCTGAAATTGGTCACTGCGGAGCACTACCTCGACGAAGGAGCCTTGGAGATAGGTCTTGATGAGGGCTGAAGCAAGTCTTGAGATAGTTTTGCAATTGGGGATAGTGAAAAACTTGAAATCCAGGAAGATAATATTGCATAGACAGGTCATTGAATTATTTAGAGGAACCGTGGGTACCATCAAAGATAGCTGTAACTTTAGTGAGACCACACGTAGTCCACTGGGCGAAAGTTCTGTGTTTACTAGATGGGTGAACATTAGACATGTGCAATTCGTTTAGTTACGAATTCGTTATTCGTCAAAATTCGTTATATTCGCTGATTCGTAAACATACGAATAAACGAACGGTTTGATAAAATTACAAACGAACAACGAATTATCGAAAAGAACGAATATGGAAAACAACGAAAATACGAATTTAGTAAATTTGAAACAGCCAAAATACGAAAAAGTAAAAAACGAAAACATAAAAACAACGAAAATACCGAACAAAGATAAAAAAATAACGAAAGTCAAAATTAACGAAAACGCAAAATTACGAATATTCGGAAAATGTAAAACAAAACAACGAAAATAACGAACAAAGATCCATATTAACGAAAATCAAAATGAACGAAAATTTTTTTACGAATCTTCGGAAGACGGAATTTAAAACAACGAAAATTCGAAAAAACTTAAATTCTATTTCGTTAGTTCTGAATTAGTTCTGGACGTTGGCCAATGGCCAATAAGCTTGTCCCTTCCCCTGAAGAGGTTGTCTCTTCCCCCAATGAGCTTGTTTCTTATTCCCTTGTGTGTTTTTCTGTGTTAGACTGCAGTGCATTCCATCCACAGTCCAGATAGGTTGTGGTTGGGTAGGTTGCACTGTTCTGTTGGATTTGTAAATAAAGTTGTGACTTGTGAGAGAGAAATTTTTTGCTTCTTAAGCATACTCTGTCTAGATTCTAATTTCTATATTTGTATTTTGTAATTTCTCTGACATATTTTTGTTTTCTCCTATTCTGACACATTATGTAAAATTACGAATTATGCCCCGATTACTAATCTACGAAAACAATGTTACAAAAGTACGAATAAATGAGACAGTCAATCTCACGAAAGTATGAACTACAAAATTACGATGAGTAGTGTTTTGAATAAACGGAAAATGTATTCTAACGAAAGTACGAATGTAATTAAATCTACAAAAGTACGATTTTCCAATCAACGGAAATTAGACACAAAGATACGAATCATTGCAAATCAACGAAAATATAGTTCTTTTACGAAAATACGAACGCGGGCGAATATAAAATATAACGTAAATACGAATTTTAGACTAACGGAAAAACGAATCAACAGAAAAATAACCCTTACGGGAATACGAAAGAGTCCGAATACGATAACCCACGTCTTACGAAATTACGAATCGTTACGAATCAATAGAAACGCACAGAAACGAAACCAAACTAAACAAATTTTTATGTTGTGCACATGTCTAGCGAACATAGAGTTTCCATGTATTGGCAGGTAGTGGAAGATGGCTGAGGATAGACCCAGGAGTCTTCGCACCTCCCTCCAGGCAATAACGGTATCTCTGATCAGAAAATTGCATCTCAGAATGACAGACAGAGATTGGAGTTTAGAATAAAGAACAGACTGAAGCCGAAGCTGATTGAGGGAGTGATCACTCCATGAATCGGTCCATGGGGTTTCCCGGACTGTAGCGTGATGGAGAGGGGTATACCCCGGGTGCTGGTGGGCTTAAGAAGCAGATTTCCGAAGAGCGCGGCGGGAGCTCTATCAGCCTAGCTCCTCTACATTCAGTGCCGAAACCGGAAGTCCCTTTTTTTGAAGAGTGTATTATACTCACCAGTGCCCATCAGTGCCCATCAGTGCAACCTCATCAGTGCTCATCAGCGCAGCCTCATCAGTGCTCACCAGCGCAATCTCATCAGTGCCCATCAATGCAGCCTCACCAGTTCCCATCAGCTCAGCTTCACCAGTGCCCATCAATGCAGACTCATCAGTGCCCATCAGCTCAGCCTCATCAATGCAGCCTCACCAGTGACCAACAATGCAGCCTCACGAATGCCCATTAATGCAGCCTCACCAGTGCCCATCAATGCAGACTAACCAGTGCCCATCAATGCAGCCTAACCAGTGCCCATCAATGCAGCCTCACCAATGCCCATCAATGCAGCCTCACCAGTGCCCATCAGTGCAGTCTGATCAGTGCCCATCAATGCAGCCTCACAGGTGCCCATCAATGCAGCCTCACAAGTGCCCATCAATGCAGCCTCACCAGTGCTCATCTGTGCAGCCTGATCAGTGCCCATCGGTGCAGCCTTACTAATGCCCATCAATGCAGCCTCACCAGTGCCCATCAGCTCAGCTTCACCAATGCAGCCTCACCAGTGCCCATCACTGAAGTCTCATCAGTGCCCATCAATGCAGCCTGATCAGTGCTCATCAGCGCAGCCTTACCTATGCCCATCAGTGCAGCCTTACCTGTGCCCATCAATGCAGCCTGAGCAGTGCCCATCAGCTCAGCCTCAGTAATGCCCATCAATGCAGCCTTACCAGTGCCCATAAATGCAGCCTGATCAGTGTCCATCAATGCAGCCTCATCAGTGTCCATCAATGCAGCCTCATCAGTGCCCATCAATGCAGCCTCATCAGTGCCCATCAGCTCAGCCTTACCTGTGCCCATCAGCTCAGCCTTACCTGTGCCCATCTTCTCCGCCTCATCAGTGCCCATCTGCTCCGCCTCATCAGTGCCCATCTGCTCCGCCTCATCAGTGCCCATCAGCTCAGCCTCACCAGTGCCCATCAGCGGAGCCTTGCCAGTGCCCATCAGTGCAGCCTTGCCAGTGCATGGGAAGAGAAGAGCCACGGGTTTACACAGAGCGGTAATCTCCCACTTACCGGGTGCAGCCACAGTCACACTAAGTCCCTCCTCCTGGACCTCCCACTATTATGGGCGTCACATGTTCTGGCATTGGACCAGTGTGACGTACATCATAGGAGCCAATCCTTCCCCTTCCCCCAAGGCACACAGCATTATGTAAGCTTGTCCAACATCTGAAAAATTTAATTCAATTGCATAGGAGCATGAAAGGCAGATTTTTTTTTCTTAATTTTCCTCTAAGGACCCTAAGGTCAAAGTGTATGTCAAGCCAAAAATGTTTTTCAAGTTTTTGATGAAATGGAGAAGGATTAGAACCGCTGTAAGGTTTTTACTGCTATTAGGGGCTCCATTAGCAAGATTTCTTATCACTTCCTGTTCTGCTGAAGTATAGGGAAATCTCTTTAATTGAGCCACAAATAGCACCTGAAAGCTTGAAAGAAGTTCTAAACCTTTCTTACTCTATCCAAAAAGAGAAAATGTTTTAGCTAGAAACATATTTTATGGAGGATAAAGACATATGCAATAAAACTCCCAATATGTATCTGAGGAGCATATAATTATCTGCTTTCCCTACAAACAAATTGTTGGTACTTTCTTTGACAAACGTAAGGATGTACATTATCTCATTTCTTGGGCACCAGAAAAACATGACAATTAAATTTTATTTTTTTCTTTGTACATCATGCATTTTTTTTTAAGCAGAGGATGAGCCTATGTTTTAGAAAAGGCTTCAAAACACTCAAACTTCGTGGGCGCATGCGTGACTTCCGTGGGATCGGCTGCATGTCGCTGTAGCTCCGCAACACAAACGCTGAATAGCCTGCTTACCGGGGCCAATTTTGCTGGATTTTCCCCACATTTACTCCCAACACCCCCCGGGATCAAGCTGTGCATGCCGCCGAAGAGGAAGAAGGGACAGGCGCCCTCACAGAAGATGCTGACAAACTTTCTGCTGCAGTCTAAAGAGCGATACAGCATGTCGCAAGATGGCGCCGGCAGCCCTGCCATGCTGCTCTCACAGGACAACACATTTCCTTCACAGGACTGTGAGTACACCCCCCCCCCCTTACAAAAGAGGATCTGGATAAAAGCTGTGACAGCAGGAAGGTAAAGTCACCTGGTTGCATCCAGGGGGGTAGATATATTTCTCCCAGATTCAGGCTTTATGCCGACTTATACAACTAGGGAGTTGATGAAGCCCAGCTGAGGCTAGTGGGCTCATGAATGACTCATACCTCTAGGGAGAGTGCTGGGCGTCGTGAGACAGGGAGTTGATGAGACCAGCTGAAGCTTGTCAGCTCATTTAGGCCTCTATAAGAACTCCCAGCTTCATTAGATGTTAGCTCATGCCTGGAACCAGACCTGTGTGGACTGTCTAGGGAGAGTGAACCCCTGTGCGGTGAGGCAAAGCCTGTGTGGCTATTTGTTTGGACTTTTACTAAACCAGGGACTTAGGGACTAGGACAGCACCAGGCTGATCCCAGTTGTTAGTTTAGGAAACCTGCATGTTTAGTCAGAGGTCAAACTGACCAGGATTTATTTTGTTTGTTTCTTTTTGGCTTTGCTGTGTTTTTGTCACTGTACATAGAGAAATAAACCGCACCTTTTGATTTTGAAAACCACAACCTCCATCTGCTGGCCCTGTTTTTGTGTGGGGAGCCCAACCAGGGGGTCACACACACCCGCTACCGAGTTAACCCCCTCACAGTTGGTGGAGAACCAGTGGCAGTTTTTTTTAAGCCAGCATGGAGGAGATACTGAAACAGCTGGCTCTAGCAAATGCCAATCAACAGCAGACAAATGCAGGTTTGCAAAGGAGCCTTGCAGCCCAGCAGCAAGCTCATCAACAAGCCCAGCAGCAATCTGAGGCCCGCTTCATAGACCTGTTACAGAAGCAAGAGCAGAGACTACAACAAGTGGAAGCAGTAATGCAGCAACGTCCGCAGACCAGTGAGGAAAGCCGTCCCACTAATACCGCGTCCTTTGGGGTGAGTCGTTTATTGACAAAAATGACTGGAGAGGATGATCCAGAGGTATTTTTGACCACATTTGAAAGGACTGCTGAAAGAGAAAAGTGGCCTGAGGAGCAGTGGGCTGGACTGGTGGCTCCTCTGTTAACTGGTGAATCGCAGAAGGCTTACTATGACCTAGAGCCTGACCAAGCAAAAGACTATGTGATGCTAAAAGCTGAAATATTGGCAAGGCTGGGTGTCACCCTGGCTGTCCGGGCTCAACGTGTGCATAACTGGACTTTCCAGCTTGGAAAACCCCCCAGGTCTCAAATGTATGATCTCATTCACCTGAGCAGGAAGTGGCTACAGCCAGAGACTTTGTCCGCACCAGAGATTGTGGAACGTGTTGTAATGGATCGGTTTTTGAGAGCTCTTCCTACTGCCATCCAAAAGTGGGTAAGCCATGGAGACCCAGAGACGGCCGGTGGTCTTGTGGATCGTGTAGAGAAATACTTGGCTACAGAGAACCTGACGGCCTCTTCCAGAGACACTCGGACTTTCCACCCTAAGACCAGACCATCCCCAGGGGCGGATAAGAGGATTCCAAGGGGTGAGGGTGGAGAGAGTGAGAGGGTGGGAGCTCTACCCCAAGTTTGGCGAGAACAGCCTGGGAAATCAGCGGCTCAAGAGGCCGCAAGAAGGATCGTTTGCTACCGCTGCCGGCAAGCGGGACATATTGCAGCCAATTGTCCGGTTGTGGAGGAACCCATGCAGTGTGACTTTCTGACGGGCAGACGTCAGTCGCTGTGTGCGACAGTCGCATGCACTGCCATTCGAGGAACTGAGAAACATTTATGCAAAATGTGTATTAATGGTAGAAATGTTGTGGTATTACTGGATTCAGGTAGCCTTGTGACCCTGATAAAGGCTGAATTAGTTAAAACAGAGGTCTCTGGGAATAGCAAGGTAGCTGTTATTTGTGTGCATGGGGACACCCGAGAGTATCCAGTGACTACAGTGTGTTTCGAGACCCCCAAAGGTACCCTCTCTCATCCAGTGGGCTTAGTATCTCAGTTACCGCATGACGCCATTGTGGGAAGGGATTTTCCGAAGTTCTGGGAACTGTGGGATGATCCTGAGCCCCCCACTGGTGCCCCTATGTACCAGGAATGTGATAGCCAGAACTCCTCTGAGAGTGGTGAGGACTCTCCAGAATTTCCCTTGTCAGTATTTGCAGGGGAGACTCAAGAAACTGGAGAGGAGCCCACCTCCTCAGACGAAAACCTACCGTCTGTGGAGTTTTCTGATCTGGAGGTTCACAGGGAAAATTTTGCCACAGAACAGTTAAAAGACCCCGCCCTAATAAAGGCACGGGAAAACGTAGTGGAAATAGATGGCGAGTTAGTGAACCCAGATAATACCTGCACTTACCCATACTTCAGCGTAGAGAAGGACCTACTGTATCGGGTGGCAAAAAGGGCAGAAGAAACCGTTGAGCAGCTGGTGGTGCCCAAACCTTACAGGAAGTTGGTGTTGGAGTTGGCCCATGGGCACATTCTTGGAGGTCATCTGGGGACAGAGAAAACCCGAGAGAGGGTATTACAGAGATTCTATTGGCCTGGGGTGATGAAGGACATAGAAAATTATTGTTCCTCCTGCCCTGTGTGTCAGAGGTCGGCCCCGATGCCACATTTCCGTAGCCCGCTGGTCCCTCTACCCATCATTGAGGTCCCGTTTGAGAGAATCGCAATGGATTTGGTAGGTCCTATAATCAAGTCCGCTAGGGGGCACCAGTACATATTGGTTATAATGGACTATGCCACCCGTTATCCAGAAGCGATCCCTCTCAGAAATACCTCGGCCAAAACCATAGCCAAAGAGCTATCTCTTGTTTTTAGCCGGGTGGGTATTTGTAAAGAACTGCTTACGGACCAAGGTACACCCTTTATGTCCCGGGTTATGAAAGAGCTGTGTAAATTGCTCAAAGTGACGCAATTGCGTACATCTGTGTATCACCCCCAAACCGATGGGCTGGTTGAAAGATTCAACAAAACCCTAAAACAAATGTTGAAGAAAGTGGTGGATAGAGATGGAAAGGATTGGGACTGTCTACTTCCTTATTTGATGTTTGCTATTAGGGAGGTGCCCCAATCCTCTACGGGATTCTCCCCCTTTGAGTTACTGTATGGGAGACACCCAAGAGGGCTGTTGGATATTGCCAAGGAAACTTGGGAAAGTGAGAGTTCTCCCCACAGGAGTGTGATTGAGCATGTCGCCCTGATGCAAGATCGAATTGCACAGGTAATGCCCATCGTGAAGGAACATTTGGCCCAAGCGCAGTTGGCACAGCAGAGAGTGTACAACCGTGGAGCAAAGACCCGTACCTTTTCCCCGGGGGATAGGATATTGGTACTTGTCCCTACGGTTGAAAGTAAATTCCTTGCCAAATGGCAAGGCCCCTACGAGATAATGGAAAAAGTGAGCGAAGTGAATTACAAGGTCAGACAACCAGGAAGGCGAAAGCCCGAACAGATATATCACGTTAATCTGTTGAAAGCCTGGAGGGATAGAGAGTCCCTAGTCGCAGAAACTTGGTCACCAGCTCAAACTGGTTGCGTGATTCCGGAGGTTGGAATAGCAGCCACCTTGTCACAACCCCAACAACAGGAGGTTAAGGAGTTTGTGCTTCGCAACAAGGAGGTGTTCTCTGAGCTGCCGGGACAAACATCTGGGGTAGAGCATGATATTATTACCCCGCCCGGTGAAAGGGTGAAGTTAAAACCCTATCGGATCCCAGAGGCCCGACGGGAGGCAATACGGGAGGAAGTACAGAAAATGCTGAACTTAGGGGTGATAGAGGAGTCCCAAAGTGATTGGTCTAGTCCCATTGTGTTGGTGCCTAAACCGGATGGGAGCTGGCGATTTTGTAACGATTTTCGTCAGTTGAACAAAGTTACAAAATTTGACACCTACCCCATGCCACGTATAGATGAGTTGATCGACCGGCTGGGAACAGCCCGATACATGACGACTCTTGACCTCACAAAAGGGTATTGGCAAATTCCCCTGGCCAAGTCGGCCAAAGAGAAAACCGCATTTGTAACCCCAGACGGGGCGTTCCAATATAAGAGAATGCCGTTCGGGTTACAGAATGCGCCGGCCACATTCCAGCGGAAAATGGACCAGATACTGAGGCCCCATCGGAAGTATGCTGCGGCTTACCTGGATGACGTAATTGTCCATAGCACAGATTGGGCATCACATCTGCCAAAAGTGCAAGCAGTCCTAGACTCTATCCGGGAAGCTGGGTTTACGGCTAACCCCAAGAAGTGTACCATTGGGCAGGAGGAGGCCAAATATCTTGGGTACACCATTGGCAGGGGAGTAATAAAACCCCAACTCAACAAAGTCGAGGCCATCCAGAGTTGGCCACGTCCCAACAGCAAGAAGCAGGTACGAGCCTTTCTGGGAATCGCGGGTTATTATCGGCGCTTCATTCCCCACTTTGCTTCTAAGGCTGTGCCCCTAACCAACCTGACGAAAGGGAAAGGGTCGGTCATGATTAAATGGACCCCCGAGGCTGAGGCAGCATTCCAATTCTTGAAACAAGCCTTATGTAGCCAGCCAGTGTTGTACTCACCCGACTTCTCTAAAGACTTTGTCGTACAAAGTGATGCGTCAGATGTGGGGTTAGGAGCAGTATTGTCCCAGGTCTGGAACGGGGAAGAGCACCCAGTCATTTACCTCAGCAGGAAGTTGAAGTCCCATGAGGTAAATTACGCCACGGTTGAAAAGGAGTGTTTAGCGGTGAAGTGGGCTCTAGATTCCCTTCGGTACTATCTGCTAGGTAGGCACTTTGACATGGTTACGGATCACGCTCCGTTAAAGTGGATGGCTCAAAACAAGGAGACAAATAGAAGAGTGAATAGGTGGTTCCTGGCCCTACAGGAATTCAACTTCACAGTAAAGCATCGCCCTGGCGTTCAAATGGGGAATGTGGATGCTTTGTCTCGAGTACATGAATGCCTGATTGCTGGTGTTCCAACCCCAAGGTTAAAACAAGAGGGGGGGGTATGTGACAGCAGGAAGGTAAAGTCACCTGGTTGCATCCAGGGGGGTAGATATATTTCTCCCAGATTCAGGCTTTATGCCGACTTATACAACTAGGGAGTTGATGAAGCCCAGCTGAGGCTAGTGGGCTCATGAATGACTCATACCTCTAGGGAGAGTGCTGGGCGTCGTGAGACAGGGAGTTGATGAGACCAGCTGAAGCTTGTCAGCTCATTTAGGCCTCTATAAGAACTCCCAGCTTCATTAGATGTTAGCTCATGCCTGGAACCAGACCTGTGTGGACTGTCTAGGGAGAGTGAACCCCTGTGCGGTGAGGCAAAGCCTGTGTGGCTATTTGTTTGGACTTTTACTAAACCAGGGACTTAGGGACTAGGACAGCACCAGGCTGATCCCAGTTGTTAGTTTAGGAAACCTGCATGTTTAGTCAGAGGTCAAACTGACCAGGATTTATTTTGTTTGTTTCTTTTTGGCTTTGCTGTGTTTTTGTCACTGTACATAGAGAAATAAACCGCACCTTTTGATTTTGAAAACCACAACCTCCGTCTGCTGGCCCTGTTTTTGTGTGGGGAGCCCAACCAGGGGGTCACACACACCCGCTACCGAGTTAACCCCCTCACAAAGCCTAGAGGCAATTTACAGTAAAATGACCTCTAAATTCCAATCGGAACTTCACAAAAGCACTAGTACACTCACACAGGAGATAGCTGCACTGGGTTCCCGCACTGATCGCTTAGAAACTAAGCACGATTAACTCAGCATTGCCAACAATGATCTCTCTAGAGAACATGACTCCCTTTCTGCGACTGTGGCCCAGCTACAAGCCCAAATCGAGGACCTCGATAACAGAAATCGCAGGAACAACCTCAGAGTAAGGGGGATCCCCGAAACTACCACTGAGCTTATCCCAGCCAGCCATCCACAAACTTTTCCACTCCTTGCTGCCGGATCGTGCGACGGAGGCCTTCATGTGCGACCGCATACACAGAGTGCTTCGCCCCAGACCCCCACCTGACAAACCTCCTAGAGACATTGTTCTCTGCCTAAAGGACTTCCTTATTAAGGAGGAAATCCTCCGTGCTGCCCGCAATACCCAAAACATTTCCTTGGATGGCACCCGGATACAAATTTATCCGGATATCTCACCCGCGACCCTGGACAGACGCCGCGGGATGAAAGAGGTGACATCTGCTCTAGCTGCCGCGCGGATTCGATACAGATGGGGCTTCCCCTTTAAATTGACGGTCCCACATAATGGGACAATCTACTCTGCTACTACACTCCAAGAGGGTCTAGAAATTTTGGTCAAGCTGGGCCTGCTGGAAGCTGAGGCACTACCTCGTCCACCCTCCAATCCCCGTCCAACACCTATCTGGCGGACACCCTCCCCAAGACGTGACAGGAGACGGGTTAGAATGGATATAGGTCCACAACTACACTGACATCCATCTTTGCTGTGATTTGATTGCTCTCTCTACCAAGCTGCTTTATTTTTTGTTCACTTTTTGACATGGAGATCACTCTATTGAAATTTCTGATGTTGGAGAGCCATCTTGTGGCCATTTTTATTAGGGGCTCAAATTATCCTATTACAAGAAACCCATTTTGCCTCTGACAACCACCCCTCTTTTCTCCATAGGGCATATAAACAAGCCTTTTATACACTATTCCAATCTAAATGTAGAGGTGTGGCAATCCTATTGCATAACTCATTTCCCTTAGAGGTCAAACGAGTGTACAAGGATCCGGAGAGTAGATTCATCATAATTAAGGGTGTTGCTAATGTGTACGCCCCTAATGTGGCTCAAGCTACTTTTTTTTCTGCCTTCTTTAAGATTCTTGAAAAGTTTTCCTCCACTCACATGTTCGTAGGGGGAGACTTTAACCTTGTAGCCCATCCCCACTTGGATAGGAACCCTGTATCTAGACTCAATCTAGCTTTCCCCAAAACATTATCTAAGTCTGTCACGTACCTGATGGTAGTGAGCCCGAATTGCAGGGGACGGCCTCCCTTACGGCCCCCACTCCCGGCCCCCTGGTAAGGTGACAGTTGGCACAGGAGTAAGGAGTGGCACGGGTGCCTGGCAGGATCAACTGTGGTGAGGTGGTGATTCAGACACCCGGAAGCTTCCTTGCAGAATACCGGAACTGGAACGGCTAGCAGGCCGGATCGGAAGTAGCACAGTAGACAGGATCAGCTAGCAGGCAGGTTCAGCTTAGCAGGCTGGATCGGTCTCGCAGACTGGATCGGAAGCAGCACGGCAGACTGGATATGTCTCGCAGACTGGATCGGAAGAAGCACAGCAGACAGGATCAGCTAGCAGGCAGGTTCAGCTTAGCAGGCTGGATCGATCTCGTAGACTGGATCGGAAGCAGCACAGCAGACCGGATCGGTCTCGCAGACTGGATCAGAAGAAGCACAGCAGACAGGATCAGCTAGCAGGCAGGTTCAGGTTCAGCTTAGCAGGCTGGATCTGAGACAGCTCAGCAGACTGGATCAGTTAAGCGAACTGGATCGGAACCAGGAACAGGGTAGTAAACAGGCCGGGTCAGATATCAGGCGGGCAGCAGATGTACAGGGTGCAGGCAAAAGGGTAGTCACAACAAGCCGGGGTCGGGTGCAGGCAGATAACAGGTTGGTCAAGGTAAGCCGGGTCTTTAGCACGGGTATGGTCTCAGATCAGGGTTAAGCACACAACGCTGTAGAGCAGACAGCAGGGACTGTCTGTAATTGACAGGTTTAAATAGTCTCTCTGGCACCACCCGCTGGACGCACTCGCAAACGGAGACCAGGAAGTCCGGGGCGCCTGTTTCTGGCAGGATCTCCATGACATTGCCCCCCCCCCAAGGGGCAGCCTCCAGATGCCCATCCGGGCAAACTTTTCAGGGTGAGACCTTTTAAAGGACTGTACCAGACTCTTAGCGTGGATGTTCCCCTCAGGCTCCCAAGAATTCTCTTCGGGTCCATACCCCTTCCACTTTATCAAAAACTGGTTCTGGTTCCTTTCTCCTCCTGTAATCCAGGATAGCCTCTACTTCAAACTCCTCTTCCCTGTCTATAATAACAGGGTCAGGGGTAACAGAGCTTCGGCCAGGAAAGGGATTGGAAATAGATGGTTTCAACAGTGACACATGGAATACTGGGTGGATCTTCAGTGAATCCGGGAGTTCCAGTTCAAAAGCCACTTCATTGATTTTCCTTTTAACTGGAAAAGGTCCTAGGAACTTCGGGCCCAATTTCTTTGAAGGGCATGCCATCCTCAAGTTCACTGTAGACAGCCACACCAAGTCACCGGGTACCAGTACCAACTCCCCCCGTCTCTTCTTGTCAAAAGTTAATTTGTTGTGTTCCTGGGTCCTAGTCATAGTTTCCTGCAAAAGTTGGTTATTGGTGGAAAATAAAAAAATTTTCTCCTGTACTGCTGGCACCGCACATTCGGGAAGAGAATTGGGTAGGAATGAAGGGTGAAAACCAAAGTTGGCAAAGAACGGGGTCTGCTTGGTGGCGGAGTGGATGGAGTTGTTGTAGGTGAATTCGGCCAAAGGGAGCAGGGAAATCCAGTTATCTTGTGTAAAAGAGGAGAAGCAGCGCAGGTACTGCTCCAGAGTTTGGTTAGTCCTCTCAGTCAGTCCATTGGTCTGGGGGTGATAGGCGGAAGAGAATGACAGTTCTATATCCAAGGCCTTACAGAGGGACCTCCAGAAGTGGGAGGTGAACTGTACCCCTCGATCTGAAACAATGTTGGCTGGTACCCCGTGGAGTCTGACGATTTCTTTGATAAATGCCTGTGCGGTTTCAGGGGCAGAGGGAGTGCCTTTCATAGGAATAAAGTGTGCCATTTTGGACAGACGATCGACTATCACAAAGATAGTGGTATGATCTACTGCTGGAGGTAACTCGACAATGAAGTCTATGGATAACATCCTCCATGGTCTGTCTGGAACAGGCAAAGGTCTTAATAACCCCCAGGCCTTGGTTCTATGAGTCTTGTTCCTGATGCAGGTAGTGCAGGACTCCACAAATTCTTTACAATCTTCCCGTAATCGAGGCCACCAAAAGGTACGCTGTACCAAGTCGGTGGTCTTGGCTATGCCAAAGTGCCCGGCTAATGCATGGTCGTGGCAGAGTTCCAGGACAGATACTCGTAGATCCTCTGGGATATAGATCTTGTCCTTATGCCAGAGCAACCCGTCCTTAACCTGCAGTTCCAATTCAGGAGAGGGCAACTGCCCTGCGGAAGCTTGTTTAAGTCTGGAGAGCAGGTTTTCCTGAAGCAAGAGGAAATTCCCAGGGGCAAGGATGGTATCCGGAAGAGAAACTTCTTTGGGTTTGTGAAACATTCGAGACAAGGCGTCAGGCTTAGTGTTCTTGGAACCTGGGCGATACGTGACATGGAACGAAAACCTGGAGAAAAAGAGCGCCCATCTGGCTTGCCGTGGTTTCAGTCTCTTTGCAGATCTCAGATATTCCAGGTTCTTATGGTCAGTAAATATCAGAATTGGATGGGCAGCTCCCTCCAGCAGATAGCGCCATTCTTCTATCGCAGACTTAATCGCCAGCAACTCCCGATCCCCCACGTCGTAGTTCCTCTCTGCTGTTGACAACTTGCGTGAGAAGAAGGCCACTGGGTGAAGCAGGGCCTTGGTTCCTTGTCTCTGGGACAATATTGCCCCTACAGCGATTTCGGATGCGTCTACCTCGAGGACGAATGGTAAAGAGGAATCCGGATGCTTCAAGACGGAGGCAGAGGTAAAAAGTCCCTTAAGGGCCTCAAAGGCCTTTTGGGCGTCGGAGGACCAATGGAAGCGGTTCCCCTGTTGGTTTTTTTTGTTTTTTTTTATCAAAAAGGGTTTTTATTGAACACCAGATAAATCCCAACCGTTTCCATTGTACAAAAAATAGCAAAGGTTTCCCTCTGCTGGCGAACTGTAAAACAACACATAAGATCACATAAGAACAGCACCACAATCTTGCATTTATAAGCATATTAGTCCTTGGCCGCTTGGTTTCAAATTTATTGCAAAAGTCGGGACATCACCAGCTCCCTGGGGCTCAGGCCAGGGGTATCAAGCCATTGGGACCAAATTCTCTCAAACCTACCCGGGCTTCCCCTGTGTTGGTATATGTACTTTTCCATTATAAGAGTATTCCCCATGTGTGCTACCCAGGAGGTGGTGGTAGGCGGTGAGACCGACTTCCAACCCATCAAAATAAGCTTCCTGGCCTGAAACAGGGCCATAGAGACCGCGATCCTGGTCAACTCCCCAGGGATCGCTTCCTCCAAGATCCCCAGCAGGCAGCACTTAGGATCCACAGGGATCGTAGTTTGAAACACTCTATTTAGTGTACCCACCACCTCAGTCCAATACCTGTGAAGCTTTTTTTTTGTTTACAAACGTTTTTTATTTGGGTTAAAAGGTGGTACAAAACCGACATGACAAAAGTAAAAAAACAATTCCATAGCGTCAGATATACATATGGACTGTATAACGTAGAAACGTAGAAATACAATTTGCAACATATATGTACATGTAAGAAGGGAGACTGGCTCTATAAACGAAGTTACAGTGATGTGCATATATATTTGAACCATAAATTAAGGAGAGGCATGTTGATCTGGGTTAAGGAACTCCTTGCTATGTGCGACCCAGGGGTCCCATTTTTGATTATAAACCTGATTTGTGTTCCGAACAGTATGATAGATTTTTTCCATCAAAATAATATTATTGATTCTAGTTTTGAGTTGTGTTAAAGGAACTGATGGGGATTTCCAATGGAAAGCAATTAACCAGTGGACTGCTACGCATATAGTATGTATTGGTCTAATACCTTGAGTAGAGAGTCCTATAATGGGTGAGAATAGAAGGCAATTATGTAAGGTCAAGGTGATGTTCTTATCTGCAATTTTAGAGGCAAAATTCTCCAACTGCTTCCAGATATGAGTGATTTTTTCACAGCTCCAAAAGATGTGTGTAAAAGAGCCGGTGGAGTTGCATCCTCTGAAGCACAAAGGGGAGACGGTAGGAAAAATGGTGTGAAGTTTAATAGGGGTATAGTACCATCTAGTGAATAGCTTCAACGCTGTCTCTTTAATGGCTATAGACTTGGTACTTTTGTGCAAATTGTTGATGCAGTTGTCCCAGTTCACAGAAGAATATGTGAAGCCTACCTCCTGTTCCCATTTCATCATGTATGGAAGTTTGTTCGTGTCTGTGTTGATAAGTAGGTTGACGTATACTTCCGAGATGAAACCTCTCTTACTGGGGGATTTAAGACAGAGGGTCTCGAAAAAGGATGGGGGTTGTATATTCGAGGTTTGAAAATACGTGTCAAAAAAATGTTTGATCTGAAAAAATCTATTCCATTCAGTTTCAGGAATTTGAGATTTAGAGATAAGAGAGGGGAGGGAAATGAAATTTGTACCATCTATAAAATTGGAAAGGGATGTAAGGTTATTGTCTATCCACCAAGAGAAGTCTGTTGGGACCCGTGCAACTCGGGGAAATTTAGGGTCGCTTATAAAAGATGCATGTGGAGGGGTTTTGGACTTAAGATTAAATTTCTTGTAGTATGTTTTCCACAATTGGTATGACTGTGAGACTATTTGATTTAAGGGGTCAATAGAATAGTTTGGAATTTTGTTTCCCCACAGTAAACTTGAGATGGAGAATGGCAAGATGGAGTTCTTTTCAAAATCAACCCATGGAACTTTTGGGTTGGGGATGTGCCACTGTGCCATTTGTGACCATCTAGCTGATAGGTAATACAACCAAAAATCTGGGAGGCCAAGACCACCATGTCTTTGAGGACTATATAAGATCGATCTTGAAAGGCGAGGATGGGAGTCCGACCAGACGAATCTATTAACGTCTGATTGGAACTTCGTGAGCAATGTTTTATTCAGTCTAATAGGGAGAGCCCTAAATAAGTACAGGATCTTCGGGAGTAAAGTCATTTTTATTGCTGTGATCCTTCCTAAAAATGATATCTTATAGGATTTCCACATTTTTAATGTTGCTCTTAATTTATGCATCAATGGTATGTAATTCTTGGAAACAAGCTCATTGAATTTGGGAGTGAGATGAATTCCTAAGTACGGAAGGGACTCCAATGTGTAGGAGAAGCTGAAAGAAGAGCGTAGTGATTCTAAATCTGAAGTTGGAATATTGATTGGCATGCCCATCAATTTGGATACGTTGACTGTTAAGCCCGATAAGGACGAAAAGATGTTGAGAGTTTGTAAAAGAATAGGAAAAGCAGTATTTGGCTGGGAGAGGAATACCTGTGAAGCTTAGGGCATTTCCACAGGAGATGAATGAGATCTCCATTGTGCCTCTGACATCTACCACACACAGGGTCCCCGAGCTTACCCATCTTATGTAATTTCATCGGGGTGTAATGTACCCTCAATAATATATATAACTGTGACACTTTCTGCGCAACATTTAAAGAACAAGTGGTGACTGACTGCCACGCCTCCTCCCATTGGTCCCCTGTCAGTGTACCTATGTCCTTCTCCCACATGGATTCCGCCCTGCTCGGGAATGCACGTAGGTGACTTACCAGTAACATCTGGTAGCATTGGGAGATAAACCCTTTTGTTTCATTGCTAGTGTGCAGCACACGGAACACCGGGGCGGGTGACTGAACCCATTCCACCGCATTTCCGTGTACAGCAACCGCATGCTGGAGCTGCATGTAATAATAATGCATATGAGCTGGGAGGTCAAATCTGGCCTGCAGTTCAGGGAAAGTGAGAAGCCTGCCGTTAACGAAGATATGGGACAGCAGAGCCACACCATGGGCGTGCCATCTGGGCCCCTGCTGCAGCTCCACCAACTCCACATAAGACCTATTGCCCCATATTGGGCTGTCTTCCGTGAATCCCTGCACTCCCTGTAGTTGTCGGCCCTTATTCCAAACCTTTTGAATAAGTGTGAGCGTCTGGGTCTGCTTATTGGATTTTAGGAACATTTGCGCCTCCAGCCCCATCGGGATAGTCTCAGCGCCAGTGGCCGATAGCATCAGTCGTGCCGCCGAGCTCCCCGGGTCCTGGGACATAGAGCCGATCAAATGCTGTAACTGGGCCGCTATGTAGTACAGCCAAGGGTTGGGAACCGCCAACCCCCCACTGTCCTTGGCCCGCTGCAAGTGTTCCAGTCTAATCCGAGGGGGCCTAGTATGCCATAACAACCGTCGGATAAGAGTGTTCACTATTCGGAAGATTTTCAGGTGTATCACTACAGGCGAGTTATGTAGAAAGTAAAGTAGTTGTGGCATTAAAATCATTTTGATCAAGTTGGCTTTACCTGCAAGTGACATTTTTAGGGTGTTCCAGGTATTAATTTTGTCCCTAAACCGGGACAGCAATGGGTGCACATTAGGGGAGCAGTAGTCCCCCAACCTGGGCGACACCTGCACCCCCAAATATTTAAAGCTAGATACAACTGGGATGGGACAAGAGTCCGGCAGGGCTACCCCACCATCCTCATCCAACGGCATCAGGGCGGATTTCGACCAGTTAATGGTCAATCCCGAGTAGTGACCGAATTGCTCTATTATTGACATAGCCCCGGGGATGGAGTGCGTGGGGTCCTCCAGAAACAGCAGCATGTCATCCACGTACAACATGATTTTTTCCTGCAGTGTGCCGTATTGGAATCCCCGGACGCGGGCACTAGCCCGCACCAGGGCTGCCAATGGCTCTATAGCGATCGCGAAGAGCAGGGGGGACAGGGGGCAACCCTGCCTCGTCCCCCTACCCAGAGCAAAGGCTGGTGACATCCTATCCGTGACCCTAATGGTCGCCTGGGGGGACGCGTATAGCAACCTGACCCACCCTATGAATTTGTCCCCAAAGCCAAACTTGGCCAACGCCGCCCAGAGGAACCTCCAACTGACACTATCAAATGTTGTTGGCATCAAGGGATAAGAGCGCCCTGTGGCCCCTATTGTTTGCCTGCACCTGCATGTTCAAGAACATGCGCCTCAAATTGGTGGCGGTGGACTTCTGCGGCATGAAACCAGCCTGGTCTGGGTGGATAATAGACGTGATTATCCCATTGACCCTGCGCACCAAGACCTTTGCCATGATTTTTACATCACTCTGCAGCAACAATATAGGCCTATAGGAGCCAGGGTCAACCGGATCCTTCCCCGGCTTCAACAGTAAAATGATATTGGCCCTGGCCATGGAGCCAGGCAGCTGACCACCCTCTAGTGCGGCGTTAAAGACCTTCAATAGTTCAGGTAACAGGTGCTCCCCAAATTGAGTGTACACTTCCATGGGCAGGCCATCCTCTCCTGGGGCTTTACATGTAGGAAAAGAGCTTGCCGCCAATTGCAGCTCGCCCATAGTAATTGGTGCATCTAATTGTTCTCTGGCAGATGTGGAAAGAGCAGGCAGATCAATACTAGCCATGCATGTTTCAAGGTCCTCATCCGAGTAGGCATCCCTCGATCCATAAAGGCCCTCATAGAAGGATGCCAGCTCGGAAACAATGGCTTCAGGGGCGTTAACCACTATACCTGTAGAGGCGCGTATAGCACCGATGGCCGGGGACTGTGTTTGAGACCTTGCTATCTTGGCCAGTAATCGCCCAGTTTGTTCCCCTTCCTCATAAAATGCAAGTTTTGTAAAGAATCTCTTCCGCTCTGCCTTTGAGGATCGCAGACGGTCCAGAGAGTCCTGGGCCGACATCCAAGCCTCCCTGGCCGAGTCAGTGGGGCTAGTCACATAAGCAAGTTCCAGCTGTCTCACCTGGTCTCCCACCGGCTCCACCAAGGCAGAGGAGTTGTTCCTGACAATGTGTATTTCCTCGATAAATACCCCTCTAAGATAGGCTTTCAAAGTCTCCCATTTTAGCAGTGGGTCTAGGTAATGCTCGTGCACCCGGAGGAAGACTTCAATCTTGGTTTCTATACGTTCTGGGGATGTAAACAGTTTGAGCCAATAGGCATTCAGTTTCCACGGGGCCCTGGGTAGGGAGCTAGACGGTTGAGTAACCAGCCAAAGTACTAGCGGAGAGTGGTCTGAGACCCCCCTTGGGAAATATTCCACCTTAGAGGTGCAGCTAACCATGTTGGGAGTGCCCAGACAAAGGTCTATACGGGAGAGGGAACCATGCGTCTTGGAGAAACAGGAGAATTGTTTACACTTGGGATTCCGAACCCGCCAGATGTCAACCCACCCCACCTCTTCCATCAGGCGTCCAAGAGCCGTACCCCGGTTGCCCTTAGGGGGCATCACCGGGGGGTGTCTATCCAATTTGGGGTCTAGGTAGCAATTAAAGTCCCCTAGCAGCAGTAGTGGGACATCAGGCTTGTTTGCCAGGTAAGACAGCAACAACTGCAGCACCTCACTAGAGAAAGGTGGAGGCACATATACAAACGCCAGAATCATAGTAACGATAAACAGTTTGCAATAAAGAAATACAAATCTCCCAGATATATCAATAAGCGAGTCTAACTCCTGGTATGCCAGAGCCTTGTGGATCAATACGCTCACTCCGCGTGAAAAGGCGGAGTGAGTGGAGTGATAGGCCTGTCCTACCCATGCATATCCCAAGAAACTGGTTGTGTCTTTTAATAGATGAGTCTCCTCCTGTAAGCCAATTATGGCCGGGTGAAATTTACGCAATACAGTGGATATCATGGTTCTTTTCAGAGGATCATTTACCCCTCGGACATTCCACGACACTATGGGTGTAGAAGACATGGTGAGTACGTACAAAAAGTTCTGTCTGAATGGGGGGAGTACCCAAAAGGGAGCAACAGTCCTGTATCCCCCCATCCAGCTAGCAAAAAACAGCCCTTTAGTTCAAACAGCTTTGACTGTGGTGCATCAGTTAGAACAGTACCGTATCTTGTGAAAAGAAAAATCCTGCAGAAACTGTGGCAAAAATTCCTGCGCAACGGCGCTTTGATGTCAGTACAGTAAAAAAAGAAGTAGGAAGCATAAGAAAAACAAGAAGGTTAAAACTTATCTGCATCTGCCGGTGGCTCCTGGACTGCCAACAGGGCGTCACTGGGGACTTCCCACCGGTGTTGAGTGATAGCGACACGGGCATTTCTAGTGCCAACAGGGCACAAAAACATAAGCCATGTCCACCATGGCAGCAAACAGCACATAGGGGGGTGTAGAGGCACACTCCACCTATAAACTCAGGTCAGCGAAAAAAACGAAAGTGTTAGTGGAAAACTATTCGCTGGTATCTCCAAGTAGGTATTGGTCCTCTTATAGTGACATCATTTCAGTAAAAGCACTCATTTACCCGGATTGCCCTTGATAAAGATAGGATCGTCCGCATCAACCTGCACCATTCTCTGGTCCCCTCCTGCGGATACCTTGTTCGTTGCGGTCCAGCCAGTCAGCAGCATCCTGTGCAGTTTAAAAAAAGTGGGTCTCATCTCTGGCTGTTATGCAAAGCTTGGCCGGTGCAGCCTTTTCTTGACATCTATAAACTTTGATCTTCTGCGTTGCACTTCTGCAGAGAAATCAGGATAAAAGGATATCCGGGCTCCGTTGAAATGTACGGCCCCCCTTTCTCTGGCCATTCGAAGTATCACTTCCCGGTCCCTGTACTTAAGGAGTCTAGCAAGCATGGATCTCGGGGGATTGCCGGGGGGAGGGAGCGGGGTGGCACCCTATGTGCCCGTTCCACCGTGTAAATCGGAGAAAAAGCCTCTTTACCAAAGATCTCCTGCAGCCAGCCTTCTATGAACGTAGTGGGGTCCCTGGCCTCCACCTTTTCTGGGAGCCCCACAATGCGGACGTTGTTACGTCTCAGGCGATTTTCGATCTCATCATGGCGATCAAAGGCCTGGCGTGCCTGCTGAGCAGCGACTCTCACTTCCCGGGTCATGTGAGGCATCTGATCCTCTATATCACTGACTCTGCCCTCTACGGCTGTGGTCCTCTCCCTGACCTTCTGTATATTATGTCTCAGGAGAGTAACTTTCTCCTCCAGCCCCCCAAACCTCTCCTTCAGGGCATCTACAAAGGCAGTGCACCTGTGTACAGCATGCAGGATTTCACTGAGTGTGGGCTGGGGACTGTCCTCTGTCTGCTTGTCAAGCATGGCTGGTATAGAACCAGGGACTGACTCCATTTCTTCATCTTCAGCTTCCTGCATGTCAGTGTGTCCCTGTTCAGCTTTCTCTGCGGGCACTGTATGGCTTTGTGCAGCAGTCTGCGGGGAATCGCCTGGGCCTGTCAGTTTTCTGGCATAGTATAGCATGTCCCTCGTTTGGTCTGTCCCTTTAGGGGCTTTGTTGGACTTATCCCCCTGCTCTGTTCTCTTCTCCTGCTCTCGTGGAGTCCTGGGAGGCAGAGACTGAGACATCCAGGTGCCATCTTGGAAGGCCTGGGAGGCCGCAGCCGCGGCATCTCCTTTGTTTCCCCGGGTCATCATGCCGGGATTGTCGAGCACCGCTGGAACCGGGGGTCGCTGGGGGTCCTTAGGCGCAGGTTTCTGGCAGAATCGGGCTTTGTAGGTGGCGAAGAGAGGATCACAGGCAGGATCTACAGCGGGAGCTCCGTCGAACAGGTCTGTTCACATGCCGCGTCAGGCCACGCCCCCTCCCCTGTTGGATTAATTGAGTGATTGGTGCAATGATGGCCGAGAATCCTCTGATGAACTTGCGGTAAAAATTGGCAAAACCGACGAAACGTTGGATTCCCTTCTTGTCTGTAGGGACTGGCCAGTCTAGGATTGCAGCAATCTTCTGGGGGTCCATCTCGATGCCCTCACTGGAGATGATTAATCCCAAGAATGGTATACTTCCCTGCTCGAACGCACATTTTTCGGCTTTCGCATATAGGCCATGTAGTCAAAGCCGGGCCAACACACTCTTGACATGCCTGCGATGGGATTCGAGGGAGGAAGAAAAAAATAATATGTCGTCTAAATAGACGATAACAAATAAGTCCAGAAAGTCCCAAAGGGCATCATTAATGAAGAATTGAAACGTGGCGGGGGCATTGCACAACCCGACAGGCATCACCAAATACTCGAAGTGCCCAAATCGAGTACGGAAAGCAGTCTTCCACTCATCTCCGTCCCTGATGCGGACCAAATTATAGGCTCCACGGAGATCAAGCTTGGTGAAGACATTGGCAGCCCCCAGTCTCTGGAATAACTCTGGCATCAAAGGAAGGGGATAACGGTTCTTCACCGTAATTTTATTTAATTCGCTGTAATCCACGCAAGGTCGAAGGGTATGGTCCTTTTTCTCGACGAAAAATATGCCCGCGCCTGCTGGAGACGTGGACGGGCGAATAAACCCCTTCTTCAGGTTTTCGTCAACGTATTCCCTTAGTTCCCCCTGTTCAACCTCTGTCAACGGAAAAATCCTTCCAAATGGGATTTCAGCCCCGGGTAATAGTTCAATGGGGCAGTTGTAGGCTCGATGGGGTGGTAGAACCTCTGCCCGTTGTTTACTGAATACATCCAGGTACTCGTGATAGACTTCTGGAATAGACTGATGTAATTCAGCTTCTGAGTCCAGGCAGAGCAGGTTAGACGGCCCATGAGGGGCGTGAGAGCCACAGAACTGCTGGCAGTAAGGTGACAAAAAGGTGACTTCCCCTGTGGCCCAGTTGATGGCAGGGTTGTGAGCTTGCAGCCAGGGCATACCGAGGATCACAGGGAATAATGGAGAAGAGATGATGTCCATACGTTACAGTTCGTGGTGGGAGCTGGAAATGACAGCAGGAATAGGAGCAGTCTCTAGAACTACAGGGCCGGATTTAATAGCAGACCCATCAGCCAGGTGAACAGAGAGTCCATGGGTCTTGGGAAGGAGAGGAATCCGATGTTTAGCAGCGAATGAAGAGTCCATGAAACAACTGCAGGCCCCGGAATCAATAATGGCGGGGGTTGGTAGGGTCTTTCCTGAAAGCTGCAATGAGACTGAAAGGGCAAGATGAGATGCAGTTTTGGCTATAGGACCCGTGTATTCAGGAATCATAGAGAGACATTTACAGAGCTTCAGAGGGCAGTTCCTAACGTAATGTCCAGGCTCTCCGCAATAGAGACACAGATTGTTCATCCGACGACGTTGTCGCTCCTCCGGGGTAAGGGAAGGACGAAGAACCCCAAGCTGCATGGGCTCAGGTATGTTGGGTGCGGAAGCTGGTGATGCAGCGGGTACTGGGTGCAGGTGACTTGGAGCCCTTGGGAGCATCCAGGTTGGGTGAGAAAACCCTGCAGCTCTCTCAGCCCTTCGTTCTCTTAGGCGTCGATCGAGCTGTATGGTTAAATTGATCAACACATTCAAAGTCTGTGGCCCCCCAACTCTAGCCAGCTCATCTTTCAGAGGATCAGAGAGTCCCATGCGGAACTGGTGGCGGAGAGCGGCATCGTTCCAGTCCGTATCTGCGCTCCACCGCCTAAACTCGGCCACGTAGTCCTCTGCTGCCCTGCGTCCCTGCTGAAGGGTACGCAAAGCCGCTTCTGCAGTTGCTGAAAGCTGGGGATCCTCGTATAGCTGAGCCATAGCGTCAAAGAAGGAGGCAAGGTTGGTCAGAACTATGTCCTTTTGTTCCAGGAGACGGTGGGCCCAGGCTTGGGGGTCCCCGGTAAGCAGGGAAACCACAAAGCCCACTTTAGTGATTTCCAGAGCGAAGGTTCGTGGCTGGAATGTGAAGTATAGTTCGTAGGAGTTGCGAAAAGCCCTAAAGCTACTTCGATTTCCGGAAAATCTTTTGGGTGCAGGGACCCTAGGTTCTGGAGGAAGCATTACTATTGTTTGGGTTGGTTCAGTCCCAGCGTAAGAGGTGGAAGCATAGGGAAATCCTTGGGTCCCGGTAGGGTTGGGAAGAACCAGTAACCGTCCTTCCAGCCGGGTGTAGCTTTGTTGAAGGTCCTTGACTGCTTCGGTTAGATCTGCCAGATGCTGACACAGATCTTCCATAGGGGAGGCTCCCTGCTCAGGCTCAGGCATGGCTGTCTGCTACTGTCACGTACCTGATGGTAGCGAGCCCGAATTGCAGGGGACGGCCTCCCTTACGGCCCCCACTCCCGGCCCCCTGGTAAGGTGACAGTTGGCACAGGAGTAAGGAGTGGCACAGGTGCCTGGCAGGATCAACTGTGGTGAGGTGGTGATTCAGACACCCGGAAACTTCCTTGCAGAATACCAAAACTGGAACGGCTAGCAGGCCGGATCGGAAGTAGCACAGTAGACAGGATCAGCTAGCAGGCAGGTTCAGCTTAGCAGGCTGGATCGGTCTCGCAGACTGGATCGGAAGCAGCACGGCAGACTGGATCGGTCTCGCAGACTGGATCGGAAGAAGCACAGCAGACAGGATCAGCTAGCAGGCAGGTTCAGCTTAGCAGGCTGGATCGGTCTATTAGACTGGATCGGAAGCAGCACAGCAGACTGGATCGGTCTCGCAGACTGGATCGGAAGAAGCACAGCAGACAGGATCAGCTAGCAGGCAGGTTCAGCTTAGCAGGCTGGATCTGAGACAGCTCAGCAGACTGAATCAGTTAAGCGAACTTGATCGGAACCAAGAACAGGGTAGTAAACAGGCCGGGTCAGATATCAGGCGGGCAGCAGAAGTACAGGGTGCAGGCAAAAGGGTAATCACAACAAGCCGAGGTCGGGTGCAGGCAGATAACAGGTTGGTCAAGGTAAGCCGGGTCTTTAGCACGGGTATGGTCTCAGATCAGGGTTAAGCACACAACGCTGTAGAGCAGACAGCAGGGACTGTCTGTAATTGACAGGTTTAAATAGTCTCTCTGGCGCCACCTGCTGGACGCACGCGCAAACGGAGACCAGGAAGTCCGGGGCGCCTGTTTCTGGCAGGATCTCCATGACAAAATCCCTGCGCTCCTACCAACTCACTGATGCTTGGCGAGCTCATAATACGGGAGCGAAAGATTTCACCTTCTATTCTCACCCCCACAACCTCTTTTGCCAGGTTAGATTATATCTTTTGCACTCCTATCGTGCTAGCTAACTCTACTGACTCATCTATACATCTATGCCCATGGTCGGACCATAACATGGTTTCCCTATCTACGACTTTCATTGGCTTATCTGACACCCCTTACTCCTGGCGTTTGAATGACTCTTTACTTACAGAGCCTATTGTCCGCCAGGAAATAGCTACAGCTATTCAGGAATATTTTGCTTTAAATGCCACTCCTGACGTATCCCCTAACACTCTATGGGTAGCCCATAAGGCGGTCCTTAGAGGGCGTCTCATCAGTATAGCCTCTCGTAAGAATAAGGAACGCTGGCATAAGATTTATGAGCTGACAACCGAATTGGATAGACTTCACAAACTTCTAATTGGCAATCCCTCTAGGCCCACTGAACTCTTGGTCTCTCAAAAGAGACTGGAATTAGACGCCATTTTATCATCTAAGGCTGAAAAATCCCTCCGCTGGTCCAAGGCTAAATTTCTCCTGCACAGCAATACAGCCTCCTCCATGTTTGCCCGCAAATTAAACCAGACCTTACAGCCCCCTCATCTATACAAACTCCGTAATTCCTCTGGCGGACTAGTTTCTCACCCTAAAGAGGTCCTACATATATTTGAACAATTTTATTCTAATCTTCTGTCAAACCCACCTCCTTTCCCCACCGACAAGACAAATGACTGGCTAGATGATCTCCCCATACCCTCTTTATCATCCTCACAGTTAGACTCCCTTAATGCTCCTTTCACAGAGGAAGAAGTGTTAGGTGTGATTAAATCCCTGAAACGTTCGGTTGCACCAGGTCCCGATGGCATTACGTCCAGCTACTATAAACATTATGCCTCTATTCTGGTCCCAAGGTTAACCACTATGTTTAATAAGATCCTTAATGATGAACAGTTCCCTGATGAAATTACTTTGGCAAACATGTCCCTGATTCCCAAACCCCTGAAGGACCATACGCTCCAACAAAACTATAGACCTATATCGGTCATTAATAATGGCCTAAAAATTTTTAGTCGTATACTGGCTGACAGACTGGCCAGTATTGTTGAATCTCTGACCTCTTCTGACCAGTCAGGCTTTATTCCTAACAGACTTATCACTGATAACATCCGGCTCACTATGAACGTACTCCAAGATGCTACTCTCCATCACAAACAAGCCCTTCTGCTGAGCCTTGATATCAACAAAGCCTTTGACAGCGTTCTTTGGCCTTATCTTTTCACGGCTTTACATAGCATGGGCTTCAAAGATGATTTTCTCAGAGGTATACAGGCACTATACCACAACCCTTGCACATGCATTAAACTGCCAGGATGCAATTCTGGGTTTTTCACACTAGGCAGGGGCACCCGTCAGGGTTGTGCCCTGTCACCCTTATTATTTGCCCTGGCCATGGAACCCCTAGCTACAGCTATTAGACAACACCCAGACATATCCGGCTACCCTCTAGAGTCAACCCCCTTTAAGCTCTGCATGTATGTGGACGATGTCCTGCTTTTTTTGACCCAACCCCATATCTCCTTACCTAACTTACTCTCCCCGTTATCAAATTTTGCGTCTATTTCTGGCCTTACGCTCAATGTTACTAAATCTACCGCTCTCCCCCTCAACTTACCCCCTGCTCAGTGTGAAATGCTCAAAAAATCTTTCCCCTTTCAATGGTCTTTGGACAAGATCCCCTACCTTGGCATCTATATCCCACAAAACTGGTCTACTGTTTTTCAAGCGAACTATCCAGCATGTGTCTCCCAACTACGTAACCTTCTAAAAATGTGGAGCTCCTATCGTATTTCGTTTCTTGGGAGAGTCACGGCTATCAAAATTACCCTGCTTCCAAAACTTTTGTATCTATTCAGGGCCCTCCCTGTAATGATCTCCAAGTCCTACATAGATAAACTACAGAGAGAGATTAATAACTTTATCTGGCAGAATAAGAAACCCAGATGCTCCAAGTTGGTGCTGTATAGATCCCAGAGGGCTGGTGGCCTAGGTTTGCCGGACCTTTGGTTGTATTTTTAGATGCCCGGTTCTCTCAAATGGCTCAATGGAGTATCCCTAACTCAAGAGTCCCATGGGTTATGTTTGAATCTCTGTCCATCGAACCCTATTGTATTCAATCCATTCTTTGGTCCCCTACCAACTTGTCGCACAAACTCTCCTCCCTTAACTCCGTGGTGTCCCACACCCTTATTCTTTGGAGCCTGTATAAATCCAAACTAAACCTTGTTACTTCTGCTCCCCAGGGTTCTTCCTTTTTAGGTAAGCCCTTATTTGCTACGGCATTGGTACGCCCCCAAAACTTCTCGTGGTTGATAACCAACTCCTTGGTCTCACTACTAGACCTCCAAATGGATGGTGCTTTTGCCTCCTTTGACCTTCTCCGGACCCGTTAAACAGGCACCACCTAAAGAATACTATAGGTATCTACAAATCAGGCACTTTTTTAGCTCCCATTTTGCACTCACCCCGTCTCACCCCCCTTCCGTCTTCGAACTGATTTGTCGTGACTCTCCCAGGGGCAAAGGTCTTATCTCATTACTATATAGGGATACGGTAGCCTCGACATTCTCTGGAGAGCCTCCATATAAAGCTAAATGGGAAGCTGACTGTGGAGAACAATTCTCTCCTGAGAATTGGGACATCATGCTGGATAACTTGCGCAAGGCCAAAAAATCCCTAGCAGTGAGGGAAACCGCGTACAAAGTCCTAACGAGGTGGTATTATACCCCATCCAGACTTCAGATTATGTTTCCTGGTACCTCGGGTTTGTGCTTCAGGGGTTGTAATATTTCAGGCACCTTGAGGCACATTTTTTGGGACTGTGATAAGGTCTCCCATGTTTGGGATAGGATTTCCGCCTTAGCCTCGGCCATTGCGGGGACCCCTTTACAACTCACAGTCTCAATGGGTCTCCTAGGGGCACCGATCCCGGGTATCCTCCGTAGGCAAGAATGCCTCTTACACACAATTTGCGTCTCCACTTTGTGGAGCATTGCTCTGCACTGGAAGACCCCTGCTGTCCCAATTCCCTCGGTTCTATCCAGAATAGATACTATAATGCTGATGGAGAGGATTTTGTACACCTGGCAGGATAGAATGATCTTGTTTGACCAAAGATGGGAACCCTGGACGACACACAAGAATATTCTACGGTCCTGAACCTAGCATATACTTTACAAAACATATTCCCCCGGTAGCGGATGCTTCCGGGTGTGCCTGGGCCACACTTTCTATATGCCGGTTATTACTAATCCATAGGATCCTTATTTCCTGATGTTCTATTTGTTATGCTTAAGGAAACTGTCGTTTTCTTTTTTGTCTTTTATTTTATTCTTTTTTGATTTCTGTTTTTTTTTGTATGTTGTTCTTTATGTTCATTTGTATATGAACTATACGATATATGCTTTCCCATAATTGTATATTTTGTTTTTTTGTTTTTTTATCTTCAATAATATAATAATATAATAAAAAAAAAACACTCAAACTTCAAAAGAGGTTAGGACTCTGCTGATATCAGGGAAACCATCCATGCCCAATCCACATAGTGCCACTCCTCAGGGCCCTTTAGTCTTGCCAAGCTTGTTATGCAACCATGAATATGAAATCAGTTTTAGAAGTTTCTTGTTGAATCTGAATTATTCTGCCAAATGCAACAGCAGATGTGTTTCACACCAAAAGGTGCATATTCATCTGGCTGATTATGGTGTTTCTACCCAATAATTGAAATCCACCAATACAGTAGCTCAATTAATTAGTCGACAATTGCCCCTTAATCCTATGCACATATTCATGTAACGTAAATCATTTATAATCATTCACATAAGGTTCAAAAATCTATATTTAATACAACTATCGTGCCTAGTTTAAAAAAATCACTCAATAGGATTCCCATATTGTACTTTTTCTATGGCAATGTATCAACCTCCAGTTATAGAAGTAACAATGAGCAATGTAGTAATGTAGTTACCTTTCATCTTATTGTTACACTAAACAACACACCAAGGACACCTAGTAGTGGTCAATAAATGTTAGATTCAAACAGACATATATGCATACGCTATCTATCACAAAATAAATCTGAGGGTAAAATATATATATATATATATATATATATATATATATATATATACATACACAGTATCTCACAAAAGTGAGTACACCCCTCACATTTTTGTAAATATTTTAATATATCTTTTCATGTGACAACACTGAAGAAATGACGCTTTGTTACAATGTAAAGTAGTGAGTGTACAGCCTGTATAACAGTGTAAATTTACTGACCCCTCAAAATAACTCAACACACAGCCATTAATGTCTAAACCGCTGGCAACAAAAGTGAGTACACCCCTAAGTGAAAATGTCCAAATTGAGCCCAAAGTGTCAATATTTTGTGTGGCCTCCAATATTTTCCAGCACTGCCTTAACCCTCCTAGACATGGAGTTTACCAGAGCTTCACAGGTTGCCACTGGAGTCCTCTTCCACTCCTCCATGACGACATCACGGAGCTGGTGGATGTTAGAGACCTTGCGCTCCTCCACCTTCATTTTGAGGATGCCCCACAGATGCTCAATAGGGTTTAGGTCTGGAGACATGCTTGGCCAGTCCATCACCTTTACCCTCAGCTTCTTTAGCAAGGCAGTGGTCATCTTGGAGGTGTGTTTGAGGTCGCTATCATGTTGGAATACTGCCCTGTGGCCCAGTCTCCGGATGGAGGGGATCATGCTCTGCTTCAGTATGTCACATGTTGGCTTAATGAACTGTAGCTCCCCAGTGCTGGCAACACTCATGCAGCCCCAGGTCATGACACTCCCACCACCATGCTTGACTGTAGGCAAGACACACTTGTCTTTGTACACTTCACATAACCCCTATTAATGCAAAAGGTCTCAACAGCTCCTTTAAGTGCTTGAGATTATGGAAGGAAGCATTATCTCAGAAAACTGATGTTTTATGCGCTCAAGAGACATATTTTGCCCAAGGGAAAGCACCCTCTTGTCACCATCGACAGTTCCCACGCTAATTGTTCGTAAATGCCACTAAAAAAGTTAGGGGGGGGGTTATAATTGCTATTTGTAACTCTGTTTCTTTTCAGCTCTAGCATGTCCCCAATAGGCTTAATTACGTGATCGGATTACGCCCTGGTTACCATCACTCTTTCTCTAAATCCAGAGGGAAGACGACATACTGTAAGTCCTGGTAAATGAATGCTTCCTTACTCACTCACCCAGTGTATCAGGAACAGATCAAGGCAGAGTTAGAGATGTATTTTGACATTAACACTTTGGAACGCGCACAAATCTTATATGAGAGGTATTATTATTAAGCTGGGGGTCCATCAGAAGAGAACAGGGGCAAAGAAAGTAACTTCCCTTTTAGACGAAATTTGCAAAGTAGAACAAACTAACAAAGCATACCCCATTGAGTCTGACATGACCCAAACTCAAACAGGAGCTTCACACTCATTTGCACTCCTCCTTTGATTTTTCATATCAAGAAACTTTGCTTGAATTGGTACACTTACAGTATGGGAATAAACCTGGTGGGCTGTTAGCAAAGAAAGTAAAGCGTAAGGCAGCACTATCCAGATTTTTTTTTATGCATACAAGGCCGTAGAGTTAGCAACCCTAAAGACATTGCTGACTGCTTCAGTGAGTTTTATGCCAAGCTGTTCAACTTAAATTCCTCTACTACAGACCCCCCTTCTCACCCTGCTCAGCTTACACAATTTCTAGGCTCCGTGAGTCTGCCCACTCTCACTTGCATCAAATTAGCAGAGCTTAATAAGCCTTTTTCTGATATAGAAATTCTGAAAGTATTGCACTCGCTTCCCCTCCAAAAAGTACCTGGGCCCAATAGCTTTTGTAATGAATAATTTAGGATGTTTTCCACTGTACTTACCCCACATATGTGTAGATCCTTTAACCACTTTATGACCATGGGAGATATCCCCAAAGAATCCCTTGACGCATTAATCATTACCATCCCAAAACCTGGCAAAACTCCAGGAAACCCTAATCATCAGCCAATTTTCACTGTTAAACACAGACCTCAAGATACATGTAAAAACACTTACCTCTCGTATTTCCCCATGTATCCCTACATTGGTCCAGTCTGACCAAGTGGCTTTTATCCCAAAAAGGCAAATGTCTGATTGAACCAAAAGGTTCATCAACCTTATTAAATGGGCTGAGCATCACAGGACGCCTTCTTTGCTCCTTCCCCTCCTTCCCCTGGATGCGGAGAAGGCATTCGATGGGGTGCTTTGGTTCTATCTTAAAGCGATATTCCAGAAATTTGGCCTTAGAGGCAGCATCTACAACAGTCCTGGCCCTCTATTCCTCCCCATCGGCTAGAGTTTGGACCTCAGGTATGATATCAACACTCTTTAATATCACCAAAGGCATGCGACAGGGCTGCCCCCTTTCTCCACTCATATTTGGCCTTAAAATGGAACCACTTGCAGAAGCCATACCAGTACACCCCTTGATCTCTGGCCTTCAAATCGGTAGTGTCACCCACAAGATAGGGTTACATGCAGACAATGTCAATATACAGTAGCTATGACAAACCCCACCCAATCTCTTCCTGTTCTTTATGAGCTTCTAATGACATTTGGACAAATCTCTTTATACAAAATTAACTGTTCTAAGTCCTCCATGCTTGGCATTTGTTTAGACCAGATTACAAAGCAAACCTGCGCTTGTCTCCTTTTACATGTGCTCCAGCTTCTTCTATTACTTATTTAGGTATACAGTTAAAGGGGTTGTAAAGGTTCATTTTTTATTTTCTAAATAGGTTCCTTTAAACTAGTGCATTGTTGGTTCACTTACCTTTTCCTTTGATTTACCTTCTAAATGTTTTTTTTCTTTGTCTGAATTTCTCACTTCCTGTTTCTCCTCAATGAACTTCACACCATCATCCGAGTGGTGTTGAGTCAGCCAAAACAGCTTACTGAACAGCTTACTGAGGAGGAACAGGAAGTGAGACATTCAGACAAAGAAAACAAAGAAAAAAAATATTTTGAAGGGAAATCTAAGGAAAAGGTAAGTGAACCAACAATGCACTTGTCACGTACCTGGCGGTGACGAGCCCGGATAGCAGAGGGAGGCCTCCCTTATGGCTCCCACCAGCGGCCCCTGATGGTAAAACAGGAGGCACGGAGGTGGAAGGGGTACGAGTGCCTGGCAGGATCAAGGAGAACTGCAGGTGATCAGGAACCAGCAGGTGAGAAGACAGGAACCAGGAACCACAGCAGATGACCCGGACCGGGAGGCACAGCAGGTAGACTGGAACTACTGAGCAGCAGCAGGTGAGCAGGAACCAGCAGAGGAGTAGGCAGGAACCAGGAACTACAGCAGATGAGCAGACAGGAACCAGGAACTACAGCAGATGAGCAGACAGGAACCAGGAACCACAGCAGATGACCCAGACCGGAAGGCACAGCAGGTAGACTGGAACCACTGAGCAGCAGCAGGTGAGCAGGAACCAGCAGATGAGCAGACGGGAACCAGGAACCACAGCAGGTGAGTAAACAGGAACCAGGAACTACGGCAGGTGGCCCGGACCAGGAGGCACAGCAGGTGGACTGGAACCACTGAACAGCAGCGGGTGAACAGAGGCTGGATCAGGCAGGATCAACAGACAAGCCGGGGTCGGGTAAACTGGCGGGCAGCGAGGTACAGAAGGATCAGGCAATACCGAAGTCAGGAACAGGCCGATGGTCAGGTACAGGTAGATAGCAGGAAGGTCTCAGGAAGCCGGGTCAGATACAGGTGATTGAGCAGATCAGGTCACTTGGGGTGAACGCTGTAGAGCAGACAGCAGGGACTGTCTGCAAGTGAGGAGTTTAAATAGCCCTTCCGGCGTCACCTGTGGGGGGCGCGCGCGCACGTGCGCACTCGCGCACGCAAACGGGAACCAGGAAGTCCAGGGCGTCTGTTCCTGGCAGGGTTTCCATGACATTGCCCCCCCAAGGGGCAGCCTCCGGATGCCCCTAGGGGTAAACTTCTCGGGGTGAGACCTCCTGAAGGCCTGTATCAGGTCTTTGGCATGAATGTTCTCTTCCGGTTCCCAAGAGTTCTCCTCTGGTCCGTAACCCTTCCATTTTATTAAAAATTGACTCTGGCTATTTCTTTTTCGTGCGTCCAGAATAGCTTCTACCTCGAATTTCTGTTCCCCGTCTATGATGACGGGATCAGGGCGAGTCGGGGTCCGACCTGGGAATCGGTTGGAGACTGATGGTTTCAGCAGAGAAACGTGAAAAACAGGGTGGACCCTCAGGGAGTCAGGGAGCTCCAGCTCGTAGGCCACCTCGTTAATTTTCCTTTTGACAGGAAATGGCCCTAGAAACTTGGGGCCCAATTTCCTGGATGGACAAGCCAATCTTAGATTGATGGTAGAAAGCCATACTTGGTCGCCTGGTGCCAGCACTAATTCACCCCGTCTCCTCCTGTCATAGACCATCTTGTTATACTCCTGAGTTCTTGCCATGGTTTCACGTAGAAGTTGGTTGTTAGAAGAGAAGAAATTCACCTTTTCCAGAACTGTGGGCACCGAGCACTCAGGGAGAGAGTTGGGCAGAAATGTGGGGTGAAACCCGAAGTTTGCAAAAAATGGGGTCTGGTTAGTTGCGGAGTGGATGGAGTTATTGTAAGAGAACTCCGCTAGCGGAAGCAGGGAGAGCCAGTCATTCTGAGCAAAGGAGGAAAAACAACGCAAATATTGCTCGAGAGTCTGATTTGTTCTCTCCGTCTGTCCATTGGTTTGAGGGTGGTAAGCCGAAGAGAATGATAGCTCTATTCCCAGGGTCTTGCAGAGGGACCTCCAGAACCGGGAGGTAAATTGTACCCCCCGATCGGAGACTATATTAGCGGGTACCCCGTGGAGCCTGACGACTTCTTTAATGAACATTTGTGCAGTTTCCGAGGCCGAGGGGGTCCCTCTCATAGGGACAAAATGTGCCATCTTGGACAGGCGGTCCACAATCACAAAGATGGTGGTGTGGTTCTCAGCCGGGGGCAGCTCGACTATGAAGTCGATAGAAAGCATTTTCCACGGTCTATCTGGAACGGGTAAGGGCTTCAGTAGTCCCCAGGCTTTGGATCTGGACCCCTTATTCCGGGCACATGTAGTACAGGACTCCACGAACCTCCTGCAATCCTCGCGTAGTCGAGGCCACCAGAAGGTACGTTGTACCAACTCAGTGGTCTTAGCCACGCCAAAGTGCCCAGCAAGGGCGTGATCGTGGCAGAGCTCAAGCACGGCTATCTTTAGTTCTTCTGGTACGAATATCCTGTCTTGATGCCAGAGTAATCCATCCTTGGTTTGCAGATCCAGTTCAGAAGAGGGTTCCTGTCTGGTGGTGGCTTGTCTGATCCGGGTGGGTAGGTCCTCCTGAAGTAGAAGAAAGTTCCCAGGAGTGAGGATTGTATCGGGTGAGGAGAGTTCTTTGGATCCATGAAACATTCGGGACAAGGCGTCAGGTTTAGTGGTCTTGGCACCGGGGCGGTATGTCACATGGAAGGAGAACCGGGAAAAAAACAGGGCCCATCTGGCTTGTTGTGGTTTAAGTCTTTTTGCAGTTTTCAGGTACTCTAAGTTCTTATGGTCGGTGAATACTAAGATCGGGTGAGCAGCACCTTCAAGTAAATACCTCCATTCCTCCAGGGCGGACTTGATCGCCAAGAGTTCCCGGTCTCCCACGTCATAATTCTCTTCTGCCGCAGATAATTTGCGAGAAAAGAAAGCCACCGGATGAAGAAAAGCCTTGGTTCCTTGCCTCTGTGACAATATTGCTCCTACTGCAACCTCAGAAGCATCTACCTCAAGCACAAATGGTAGGGAGGAATCAGGGTGTTTTAAGATGGATGTAGAGGTGAAGAGCCCTTTGAGATCCTCAAAGGCCTTTTGGGCCTCAGGGGACCAGTGGAAACGGGTACCTTGCTTGGTTAGCTGGGTAATGGGAGCAATGATGGCGGAGAACCCCCGGATAAATTTACGGTAAAAGTTGGCGAATCCAACGAACCGTTGGATTCCCTTCTTATCCACTGGCGCTGACCAGTCCAAGATTGCGGTGATCTTCTGTGGGTCCATCCTGATGCCTTCGCCAGAGATGATTAATCCCAGAAATGCTATGCTCTTTCGCTCAAACTCGCATTTCTCAGCCTTCGCATATAGACTATGCTGTCGAAGCCGGTCTAACACACTTCTGACATGCCTGCGATGGGAGTCAAGGGAGGAAGAGAAGATTAGTATGTCATCTAAATAAGCAATCACAAAGAGATCTAAAAAGTCCCGAAGTACATCATTAATAAAATACTGGAAGGTGGCAGGGGCATTGCACAGCCCGAAGGGCATCACTAAATACTCGAAATGTCTGAACCGGGAGCGGAAGGCAGTTTTCCACTCATCGCCCTCCTTGATTCGAACCAGGTTATAGGCCCCCCGGAGGTCGAGTTTAGTAAAAATGACGGCAGTTCCCAATCTTTGGAATAACTCTGGTACCAGAGGGAGAGGATAGCGATTTTTAATGGTGATCTTGTTTAGTTCACGGTAGTCCACACATGGCCTGAGGGTGTGGTCCTTCTTCTCCACAAAGAAAATGCCTGCGCCTGCTGGCGACGTAGAGGGGTGAATGAACCCCTTTAAAAGGTTCTCATTGATGTAATCCTTCAGGGCCCCCTGTTCTACCTCCGTTAAAGGGAAAATCCTACCGAAGGGAATAGCTGCTCCGGGGAGTAGATCAATGGGACAGTCGTAGGCTCGGTGGGGTGGTAGTGTCTCTGCCCCCTGTTTACTAAACACATCGAGAAAGTCCAGGTAAGCGTCAGGGATGGCCTGACGTATTCCGGCCTCAGTGTCGGTACACATTAAGGTGGCAGGCCCAGGGGGTTTGTGTGAGCCGCAGGAACGTTGGCAGTAGGAGGAAGGAAAAGTGACCACCCCTGTGACCCAGTTGATGGTAGGATTATGGGCTTGTAGCCAGGGCATACCGAGAATTATGGGGAACAGTGGAGAGGAGATAATGTCCAGCCGTAGATATTCTCGGTGCTCCCCGGTAGAGGTGGAGACAGTGACGGGTAGGGGAGCCGTCTCTTCGACTATGGGCCCCGACTTGATAATGGACCCATCAGCCAGGTGAACCCGTAGGCCATGGGTCTTGGGAAGTAGAGGAATCAGTTGAGTACGGGCAAAAGTTGAGTCCATGAAGCAACTACAGGCCCCAGAGTCAATAATTGCGACTACTTGTAGGGTCCTTCCTGGGAGCTGCAGGGAGATAGAAAGAGCAAAGTGAGAAGAGGATCTAGTCTGAGGGTTGATCACAGCAGGGAATACTGACAAGCACTTACGGAGCTTCAGGGGACAGTTCCTAACGAAGTGACCGGGCTCCCCGCAGTACAGGCACAAGTTATGCGTGCGTCGGCGTTGGCGTTCCTCCGGAGTAAGGGAAGGGCGGAGGACCCCAAGCTGCATGGGTTCGGGAGCATCGTACGAGGGAGTCGAGGGTGCTGCAGGAGCTGGGTGCAGATGACTGGGGACCCGGGGAAGCATCCAGGTCGGCCGGGTAAAGCCCGTGGCCCTCTCAGCCCTCCGTTCCCTCAGGCGTCGGTCAATCTGAATTGTCAGATCGATCAGCAGGTTCAGATTTTCTGGTATTCCTACCCTAGCCAGTTCGTCCTTCAGGGGGTCAGAAAGGCCTATACGAAACTGGTGACGGAGGGCAGCGTCATTCCAGCTGGTGTCTGCGCTCCAGCGCCTAAATTTGGCTACATAATCTTCCGCTGCTCTGCGTCCCTGCTGAAGGGTCCGCAGGGCGTTTTCTGCAGTGACCGAGAGCTGAGGGTCCTCGTACAATTTGGCCATGGAGTCAAAAAGAAGTGTAAGGCTGTCCAAGGACGCATCCTTGCGTTCTAGCAGGCGGTGGGCCCAGTTCTGTGGGTCTCCGGATAGTAGTGAAATTACAAAGCCCACCTTGGTAGCTTCTAAGGAAAAGGTGCGGGGCTGTAAGGCGAAGTACAACTCAAAAGAGTTCCGGAAGGCCCTGAACTTGCTCCGGTCCCCGGAGAATTTTTCGGGTGTAGGAACCCTGGGTTCAGGGGGAAGCATGACCACCGTGGGCGCAGCTCCTGCCCCGGCAGAGGAAGTGGAAGCACGTGGATCCCCTTGAGCTCCATCGGGGTTGGTGAGGGCCCGCACTTGTCCTTCCAGGTGAGCGTAGCCTTGCTGGAGGCTCTTGACGGCCTCGGTCAGTCCCGCCAGGTGTCGGCATAGTTCCTCCATAGGTGAGGCTCCCTGCTCGGGCTCAGACATGGCTGTCTGCTACTGTCACGTACCTGACGGTGACGAGCCCGGTTAGCAGAGGGAGACCTCCCTTACGGCTCCCACCAGCGGCCCCTGATGGTAAAACAGGAGGCACGGAGGTGGAAGGGGTACGAGTGCCTGGCAGGATCAAGGAGAACCGCAGGTGATCAGGAACCAGCAGGTGAGAAGACAGGAACCAGGAACCACAGCAGATGACCCGGACCGGGAGGCACAGCAGGTAGACTGGAACTACTGAGCAGCAGCAGGTGAGCAGGAACCAGCAGAGGAGTAGGCAGGAACCAGGAACTACAGCAGATGAGCAGACAGGAACCAGGAACTACAGCAGATGAGCAGACAGGAACCAGGAACCACAGCAGATGACCCAGACCGGAAGGCACAGCAGGTAGACTGGAACCACTGAGCAGCAGCAGGTGAGCAGGAACCAGCAGATGAGCAGACGGGAACCAGGAACCACAGCAGGTGAGTAAACAGGAACCAGGAACTACGGCAGGTGGCCCGGACCGGGAGGCACAGCAGGTGGACTGGAACCACTGAACAGCAGCGGGTGAACAGAGCCTGGATCAGGCAGGATCAACAGACAAGCCGGGGTCGGGTAAACTGGCGGGCAGCGAGGTACAGAAGGATCAGGCAATACCGAAGTCAGGAACAGGCCGATGGTCAGGTACAGGTAGATAGCAGGAAGGTCTCAGGAAGCCGGGTCAGATACAGGTGACTGAGCAGATCAGGTCAGTTGGGGTGAACGCTGTAGAGCAGACAGCAGGGACTGTCTGCAAGTGAGGAGTTTAAATAGCCCTTCCGGCGTCACCTGCGGGGAGCGCGCGCGCACGCGCACGCAAACGGGAACCAGGAAGTCCAGGGCGTCTGTTCCTAGCAGGGTTTCCATGACAGCACTAGCTTAAAGGAACCTATTTAGAAAATAAAAAACAAACCTTTATAACCCATTTAACTGTACCCTCCAAGAACATGCTTTGTATTAACTTTGAAAACCTCCTTAAAGGAGAAGTCCAGCCTGAGCTTTTTTGGCTGGGCTTCTCCTCTGGGTCATAGGAGTGCAATTCGTTTTACACTCCTGTGACCTGTTTTCAGCGGAGAGCGGTCTGAAGTCTGCTCTCCGCTGATGTCACTGCCATCTGTCGGGGCAGCGCTTCATCACAACTTCCCAAGTCGGGATCCGCCAGCTGCCCTGATTGATGGCAGTCTCAGCATATCAGCGAGCCGCTGTGACAGCCTCTCCCCGCCCCTCCACTGCTCAGCTCTCCAATGAGCGTGGAGAAGCAGAGAGGAAAGAGGCTGACTGACAGTCAGCCTCTTTCCTCTCGAGGATCTGTGAGAACCGAGCCAGCGGCGATGTTCGGTGGCTCGGTTCTTAGTGCACAGATGGCGGGGGACAGATGGAGCATCGGTCTGATGCTCCATCCTCCGAGGTAAGTATGAATATAAAACAAAAAAGAAACCCATACTTCTCCTTTAAGAAACTACACAACCTATGCTCTTAATTACGTAATCTCCATGCCTCTTGGGCTTGGAAAATAGCTCTCACAAAAAGGTTTCCCATGCCCCATTTTATATTTATTTCGAACTCTGCCTGTTACATTCCTATCAATCCAATCAGCCATTCTTCAATGGACTCCCAGCACGTTTATATGGGATCGCAAACACCCTAGAGTGAGACACTCCACTCTCTGTAACCCCACAGAAAATGCATGAATGGCGGCGACAGATGTAAAAGCCTATTACAAAGCCAACCATCTTGGTTGCAAATTGAAGAAATGGCATTGATGCATCTTTCCAAACCATTTTCGACTGTGTTCTGGCTAAAACATCATTCGGCTCACTCTTTTCCTAATACAGTGAACGCTACCATAAAAGTTTGTAAATCCATTTCTCAACAAGCCTTGGGCCTCTCAAAACAAGCACTGCACATATCCCCTTCTTCACAATAAAAATCATCTGCAAAGATTTATTATCCACCTGGACAACAGCAGAAAATCACAATCTAGGAGACCTCCATGGGAAAAACAACCTATACACCTTTCAAGACCTGCACACTAAATACAAAATCCTAAACCAGGACTTTTATATATACCTTCGGGTACCACATGCCCCCAAATACACTCATTGGTCAGACTCAAACCTAGGGACAGATATTTTACATCCCTAGTCCATAAAGGGATATTGCATCTTTATAAAATGCTGAGTCTATCGTTACCACCAAAGAAACTACCATCGATGGAGAAATGGGAGCGCACACTAAACTTCTCCGCGGATTTGATAACCTAGCAAGCAGCAGCTAGGAGCCCACTGAAATTCTCTACGTGCCTCATCCACTGGGAATCCGTTCAAAAACATCTTCATCATTGGTATTATTCACCAATGAAACTCTCTCAGCTTTTCCCCTCCCACTCCCCCACCTGTGGAAGAAATTGCAGTCATCTACCCATATATTGTGTGCCCAGCCTTATTAATCTTTTGAAACAATGTACATTCTTTTATTACAAAACTCACTGGTATATACCGTGGCATCACACCTCAGCTGGCCTTGTTGGGATTAGAGAATTGGCCTAGACCTTATCACTCCATAGTAACACATGCCCTTGTTGTAGCACGCCTTTCCCTCGCACGTAAATGGTAAGACATTTCCCCTCCTACTATCCAGCAATTTACTATAATTCTTAATTAAAACCAACACCTGGAACACGATCATTAAATCTCACCTAACCATGTTCTCTTTTGTCATAGATTGGGCTTCCTGACTAAACGATCCCAGAAGTGCCTGTCTCCATCCTCTAGTGCATTTTGTGCTCTCCCTTAAAGATCTTACTCCCAGCAAGGACTGTATATTATATGAGTACAGTCATATATTACTGTCCTCTTAGAACTACTGGCTTTGATTCTGTGCTTTTTTTTCCATGTCCTCTTCTCAAGCACTTTCACTATCTTCTGTATGATGCCCGAATCAGGTTGCAAGACCAGCTCTGTTGTCATGCAGCCTGGAAAACTGAGATTTTTGGCATTCATGTTTTGTGAACCCAATGTTATGCAACATTTGACTTTTTTCCATTCTGTACTACTTCTTATGATAACCAATAATAAACTTCAAGTGATAAAAAAACAAACACCTACATTCACATAGACCCCCTGGGGACATCTGTGTGCTATTTTTCTTTTTTATTTCTTTAACCACTTGTCCCCCGCCCACTGTCAATTGACGGCGGGCGGAGGATACTCTCGTTCTGGGAGGACGTCATATGACGTCCTCCCTTTAAAACGAGCTAGAAGGCGCGCGCTCGCCGCCAGCGGCGCGCGCGCGCGCCCGCCGCGTTCACAAGGCCCCGGTGCGCGTGCCCGGCGGCCGCGATTGCCGCCGGGTACCCGCGATTGCCTGGGAAACGAGCAGGAAAGTGGGTCTCTGTGTGTAAACACAGAGATCCACGTCCTGTGAGGGAGAGGGGACCGATGGTGTGTCCCTTGTACATAGGGACAACCATCGGTCACCTCCCCCAGTCAGTCCCCTCCCCCCACAGTAAGAACACATTGAGGGAACATATTTAACCCCTTCCCGCCCCCTAGTGGTTAACCCCTTACCTGCCAATCACATTTATACAGTAATCAATGCATTTTTATAGCAGGGATCACTGTATAAACGTGAATGGTCCCAAAAATGTGTCAAAAGTGTCCGATGTGTCCGCCGCAATATCGCAGTCACAATAAAAAATCGCAGATCGCCGCCATTACTAATAAAAAAATAAAAAAATAAAAATGCTATAAATCTATCCCCTATTTTGTACACGCTATAACTTTTGCGCAAACCAATCAATACGCACTTATTGCGATTTTTTTTTTTTTTTACCAAAAATATGTAGAAGAATACGTATCGGCCTAAACTGAGGAAAATTTTATTTAAAAAAAAAAATGGGTATTTATTATAGCAAAAAGTAAAAAATAGTGTTTTTTTTCCAAACTGGACGCTCTTCTTTTGTTTATAGCGCAAAAAATAAAAACCGCAGAGGTGATCAAATACCACCAAAAGAAAGCTCTATTTGTGGGAAAAAAAGGACACAAATTTCGTTTGGGAGTCACGTCGCACGACCGCGCAATTGTCATTCAAAGTGTGACAGCGCTGAAAGCTGAAAAATGGCTTGGGCAGGAAGGGGGTTTTCGTGCACAGTAGGGAGGTGGTTAAACAAAGTCACTGTCCGTGACAGCTGTCAAAGTCATTTGATAATTTTAAACATTTTTTAATTGTAAAATATAATTTTTATTATTTCACTTTAAGCATTAAAAAAACACTGGTCCTGGCTGAATGGATTATTTTAAACACATTTTTTTGCATTTGTACATGCTCCCAAAAAAGAAACACATATTTTTCTTTATTCAATACCTAAAACAGTCACTGGGTGGCTCTATTAGCTCTAGTGCAAAACTATGTTTATCATAAGCAGGCAAAGCAAAGATTGAACAAATTATTGACGGTGTACTTTTTGCATGTGCAAACATGTTCAGTGCCATCGTTTTTTTAAATCATAGATGATGTTAGATTTTGGTGCTGAGAGACTAAAAAGAAGTCAATTTGTAATGTCTGACATGATGGATCTTGAATCTGCCAAAATGATACCCCCTCCCTGTGTTAGATTGATTCATTCACTAGTAAGCTCAATCCAATGGATGATTGCCCTTAACTGGAAATCCAATAACCTTCCCTGGCCCCAGGTTTTATCCAGAATGAGAAATCTTCAGTTATCCGAAAGAATTCATCACACCCTATCTGATAGCATTCACACCTTTAACTCGAAATGGATGTACTGGTCCAACGATTGAACCATATGCCTTCCGAATCTATGGAACCCTTTTTTTTTGTATTGATCCTTTTTCTGATCCTATACACCCTATTGATACCCCTTACCCTGATTTTTATCAATCCCACTAGATACCCTATCTCTATATTTTCATAATATTTTCTGCTCTTAATTGAAACACTACTCTATTCTCATTGTATATATAGTATTGCTTTATATCTTCTACTGTAAAATATCCTCACAGTTTTGTAACCTATTTTTTTTTAATCTTCCAAATAAAACTTTTGTAAACAAAAAAAGAATCTGCCAAAATGTCAGTTCTTTACTCAAAAGGAATGGTTTTGTTACAGCATGTAAATGGTAAAAAAGGGGAACTCCCGCGCTGTCTCAAACTAACTCTAGGGGGCACTGCTGCAAGACACCTGTGAATCTAATTCAAAGAAACGTGTAATAATGAAAGTAAGGGGGTGGTGTCTGCGCTGTGAAGGAAGGTGAAAAGCTGTAGACACAGCCACTAGAGGAGAAATTAAAAAAGTGAAAAATACGCTACCACAATGAAACTGTGAAACATATAACACCGTGAATAAGTGACAAACTTAAAACAAAGTGAATGGGTACATAAAATGCAAAAGGCTGTAAACAGTGCTTAAAATAAACACACAATCCAAATCATAAAGTCCAAAAATTGTTGAAATAGATGAATGAAAAGTTCTTATGTGATAGTGTCTCCCACCACCAATAAACAATGTGTTGTACACACACAATACTTAGAAAATTCTTCAGTGGTACACCGCTGTGTCTGCAAGCAGCTCACCTCACTGCTGTTGGATAAACAGCAAATGCAAACCGCAGAGTGTAGGTACAGTTGCTATATATAGTGTGGTGTGGTTGTCTCCTCTCTGTTGCTGCAGTCCTCTCAGAGGCAGATACAGGCCATACATGGAGATGCAAAGACAAGGAGAGAAATCATAGCGTACCTCGGACAGGGAACCACAATGAGACAGATAACAATCTCACACAGTTGCACTCACTTGTTGTAAATGAGCGTGGGCAATACTCCACGAACGCCGCGTTCGTAAGCCCCCAGTATGTGTGTGGATCAGGTCTAGTCCCCTTCTGTTTCCAGGTCATCAATTAGATGTATACTCGGTAGATGGTAGGGATAATGAAAAAGGGAGGCATATATAGCGTAATCCCGTTGGGCAAGCATTTATTGTAACATAAAACTGATAAAAATCTCACATTTAGCAGATAAAACAAGTGCACAGTATCCACGAGCGCCGAGCTCGTGGATATCGGTTTTTATCTGCTAAATGTGAGTTTATCGGTTTTATGTTACAATAAATGCTTGCCCAACGGGATTACGCTATATATGCCTCCCTTTTTCATTATCCTTACCATCTACCGAGTATACATCTAATTGATGACCTGGAAACAGAAGGGGACTAGACCTGATCCACACACATACTGGGGGCTTACGAACGCGGCGTTCGTGGAGTATTGCCCACGCTCATTTACAACAAGTGAGTGCAACTGTGTGAGATTGTTATCTGTCTCATTGTGGTTCCCTGTCCGAGGTACGCTATGATTTCTCTCCTTGTCTTTGCATCTCCATGTATGGCCTGTATCTGCCTCTGAGAGGACTGCAGCAAGAGAGAGGAGACAACCACACCGCACTATATATAGCAACTGTACATACACTCTGCGGTCTGCATTTGCTGTTTATCCAACAGCAGTGAGGTGAGCTGCTTGCAGACACAGAGGTGTACCACTGAAGAATTTTCTAAGTATTGTGTGTGTACAACACATTGTTTATTGGTGGTGGGAGACACTATCACATAAGAACTTTTCATTCATCTGTTTCAAAAAATTTTTGGACTTTTGCTCCTCTTGGACTTTATGATTTGGCTGTGTGTTTATTTTAAGCACTGTTGCATTTTATGTACCCATTCACTTTGTATTAAGTTTGTCACTTATTCACTGTGTTATATGTTTCACAGTTTCATTGTGGTAGCGCATTTTTCACTTTTTTTATTTCTCCTTCATTGGCTGTGTCTACAGCTTTTCACCTTCCTTCACAGCGCAAACACCACCCCCTTCCTTTCTTTGTTACAGCATGTTTAAAAAAAATCTCAAATCCTTTTCTAATTAGATTGATTATGTTATAAATCCCAAACTGTATCAAAAGTTCCACTGCACTTCGAACTATGAAATCCCCATCTGGCAAACTATAGAATTTATGACCGCTGCTTACAAAAAAGGAACCAAGTAAGGTAAATAAATACACATTTTTGGCGGTAGTTAAAGCCAAATTGTTTTGAATGTCGATGCTACTGCAGCCAAGTTCACATTGGTGTTTAAACATTGTAATTATACAATGCATATATTAGCAATTAAAACACTTTTACATGTTATTTATCCTATAAGTAATTTTCTGTTTTAAAATGCTTTATGCAGATCAATTCTCTTCTATGTAGTACCTACTGCCATTTCTCCAAAGTTAATCATAGTTCAGCTGTTTATATGTATATGTATATGAGCTGTCTGCTTGCTTGTGTAGGAATCTACTGCCCTATACTGTCTTTAATTGTAAGTGGTTGTGCTTGTTACTGTCAAATAATTATTTATGTACATTACTTCCCATCCCTGTTAGCTGGGTCAGAAACCCCAGATTTGGGGACTTTGATACCTTTATGAAGAAAGTTTCCAGAGAGTAGACAGAGTGAGAACTGAGCCACATGCCCAGTGCTAAATCTTTCATCCAAACTCGAAATTGCTGCAATTTTCAATTTTAAAAGCCAATATAAAGGAACAGCAGTGGCAAAAAAAAACTTGTGGATTTATTAACCTTTTTTGGGGATTATTTCCCCTTTAAGGGGGGCGTGGAAGGGGGCGTATCCTATGCCTACATAGGTTTGCTAGTAGGTGACCATCTCGAAATGTTGGGAGGTATGATGTTGATGGAAGGAGAGAGTAGAGTGAGTAGAAAAGTGACCTTTCAATATGCTTGCTTCACCATGATCTAATTAGCAAGCTGGCCAAAGGGGGTGTGTCTAGGTCCTTTTATAGTTGGAGGGGGATCTCAGACCTAGCTGCATTGTCTTGCAGGGGCGGCTGGCTTACAAATACTTGGGCACATAAAACAATTTCCATATATACATTTCAATTACATATTTAGCTTCTTGGCTAGAGTTTAGCAAAAAAAATATGACATTTCAAGTTGTACACATATATCAAAAATTTAAAGGGGTTGTAAAGGTTTTTTTTTTTTAAATAACAAAAATGTCATACTTACCTCCTCTGTGCAAGGGTTTTGGGCAGAGTGACCCTCCTCTTCTGGGGTCCCTCAGCGACGCTCCTGGCTCCTCCCCGCATTGAGTGCCCCCTCGGAGACCCCCATTCAATGGGGGGACCCGTGTGGGCGTGCTCCCGAGTCCTGCTGCTGCGTGCATTGACACAGACAGCAGGACTCGGCCTGCCCCCTGGCTCCTGTGTCACTGAATTTGATTGACAGCAGCGGGAGTCAATGGCTCATGCTGCTATCAAACTATTCAATGAGAAACCGAGACAGCGGCTAGAGCTGCTGGGCTCGTCCCCGTCAATGGAACGATCAGGTTTAGGTAAGTAAAGGGGGGGCTCTGAAGGGTTGCTGCACTCTAGAAGGTTTTTCACCTTAATGAATAGAATGCATGAAGGTGAAAAACCTTGAGAATTTACAACCCCTTTAATGATTGACTGAATGTTTTCTTTTTATTAATTTGCATCTTTTAGGATGTTTGGTGAACTATATGTAGCGATACCCTCACTTAAGAAGGCCGCAGATTTAGTTTGGGCTTTTAAGACAGCTTCGCCAACCCCCGGCAATATACTCGACCCCCTACTGGCACAGCTAGTTCTGACAGCAATATGTATGTCTTATACTGTATGAGTAATTAAACATCAAGACAATAATAGTATAAAATGGGTATAAGATTTACTTAAGCTTTTGATAAAAATCAGGGGTTAACATTTATCACAGTTCACAAAATATATATATAATGCAGAGCCCTGCAACACTAACACACTATGAATATTGAGTTAACAGCAACAAGTGCGCCACGTGGGCGACCATTAGCTAGGCGTCCTGTGGCGCAGTAACCAAACAAATTAGAAAACTGACCAGGCCTGGTTCTGATATCTACAACTTAGTCTATATGGGATGATGTTCTTTTCTTCACCGGCAGATCTTTAACGGTGGTGCACATTAACAGAGTATGATTTGTAATCCAATGGGAAAGGTAAAGATGGGGTAAACACTTTGCTATGCAAACTGATTTCAGCTCTGATAATGTTCTTCAGTGAAAGTATCAGGAACAACTTGTGGGCCACGGCAGTCTATAGGCCTATTAGCAGTAACAGTATATGGTTTGGGCATACGCCCTCTCACCCGCCCGGACTGCGGTCCCAGTCTGGGAACTTCCACCAACTGTGTCACACACACACACACACAGTGTCTCCAGCGATCGGGCCCCCGATCCAACGAATGCTGTAGTCAAGCGAAGTCAGATGCCACCCCGGCTCGCAGAGGGGTGGAAGGCTCTTTGGTGCTGCGCAAGACCTCAGGCTTCAGGCCTTGCACTCCGACACATCCGCACAGGAGGATCAGTCTCTGAAGTCTCGTGTCCCAAAGAGGCCGAGCCCAGCCTCGCCTCCTCCTCTTATAACCCCTCCCATGAGTCTCTGCGGTGGAAACATTGCCGAACGGGGTTCTGGGTAATGTAGTCTCTCTGCGTTAAAGGGGAACACCCCGCTACACACTCCCCCCACTTAAACTCTTTGGTCCCCAAAGATAAACCTTAACAAAGACTATGTACAACTCTAGTTAATTCTGAAAACGATGTTGGCATAGGGAATTCCCACCAAAACTGAGGGGTAGAATTCCCTTGCCCACAGGTCACATTATCATGGGTGGCCTGCCTAACTGTGCCAGAGAGTGAGTTGGGGTTGCCCTCCACTAAATGGACAGTGGAGGGATCCGGATTTTCAGCATTCCTCCTAGCGGTAACTACAGAGTCCTCTGAGCTATTCCGTATTTGTGGGTAGGTCAGCTTCCTAGGAGGCCGGATGACTCTTCGAGCCTTTTGCTCTCTTGGGATTTCTGGCTCTGGTGCCACAGGCTCCTCTTCCTCTGAGCAACTATCATGGGCATCTTCCCAGTAATCTGTTGAAGGACTAGATGGGATGAACTCTGTGGCTTCTGGGTTCAGTGTTCCATCTGGAGTGTCTCCAGTGGTTGGAAGATCTATAGTAGAAGTTCCCGGAGTTGGGGAAGGCCACAGCCAATCAAGTTCTCTTTCTTCACTTTCACTAAGTTGAGAGGCCTCTCCATCTTCGGTTCGGGAGGTCTGCGACCGAGTGTTCGGCCTAGGAGTATCCAGGATAGAGACCGGTTCAGGGGAGTCTCTCACGGGAGGTATCCTAACTGCCTCAGCAAGTGGGAGCAGGTGGTTTCGATGCCACGTCTTCAGTGGTCCTACCTTTCCTTCTGGCTTCAACTTGTAGACAGGTAGGCCCGGCAGCTTCCTGCAGATAACATAGGGTTCAGATCTCCATCTATCTGCAAGTTTGTGTTTTCCAGGGACCCCCAGATTGCGTAGCAGTACTCGGTCCCCGGAATGGTCCAGAGAGGTGCCAAAGGCCAAGTCTACAGGTAGTCTCGCCTCTCTCCCAAACATGAGTCGATATGGGGAGTAGCCTGTCGCATCACTAATGGTGCAGTTGTAAGCATGTACTAGGGCTGCTATGTGTTTGCTCCAATGTTGCTTTTTCTCACTTTCCAGAGTCCCCAACATGTTAAGCAAGGTTCGGTTAAACCTTTCCGGCTGAGCATCTCCCTGTGGGTGGTAAGGTGTAGTTCGAGTCTTCTTGATTCCCAACGAATCCAGGAGTTTCCGGATCAGTTTACTCTCAAAGTCCCTTCCTTGATCTGAATGAAGTCGCTGGGGCAGCCCATAATGGACAAAGTACTTCTCCATAAGTACCTTGGCTACGGTGGAGGCCTTCTGATCTTTGGTTGGGAAAGCTTGGGCATACCGGGTGAAATGGTCGGTTATCACCAGAACATTTCCTAGTCCACTCAGGTCGGGTTTGAGGCAGAGAAAATCAATGCATACCAGATCCATTGGGCTTTGACTTTGTAGATGGCCCATTGGGGCAGCTTGATGGGGTAAAGTCTTCCTCTGGATGCATCGTGCACATGAGTGGCAGTACTCTTCTACCTCTGCCCTCATGCAGGGCCAATAGAACCGACTTCTGACAAGTTGAAAGGTCCTTTCAGCCCCTAGGTGGCCATGATTGTCATGCAGGGCAACCAGAACAGTCTCTTGATGCTTCTCTGGGAGGAACAGTTGCCACTTATCTTCTGAGTCATCAGAGGGGCCCCTTTGGTAGACCATTCCCTGATGTACCTGCAACCTGTCCCATTCTTTCCTCAACAGGCGAGCTTCCTTTGAGGGATGACGCAGGAGCCTATTTGGATCCTGATTCTCCAGGGCCTCCAGGACCAATCTCCCCATGGGGTCTTCCAATTGGTCACATCTCAACTCCTTCTTGGACAGTCTCGGCAGGTTGTCTTCTTCCAGTTGAGTCACTCCACAGTAGTGTTTGGTGACTCCCACCATGGTAACTCCTATTTCCTCTGCTCTGGAGCCTCCTCTGGCTTGGAATTCAGCTCCTTGACAAAGGGCCCGCACCCCGTCCGGTGCCACTTGGGTCCAATCTTCTACGTCACTGGTGGGGGCATGAGACCTCCTGGACAGAGCGTCTGCATCTCGATTCCCAGCCCCTGGCCTGTACTTTAGGCTGAAGTTGAACCCAGACAGTGCAGCCAGCCACCTGTGTCCAGTGGCATCCAGTTCGGCCGTGGTGAAAAGGTAGGTAAGGGGGTTGTTGTCAGTCTTCACAGTGAACTCCGCCCCATACAGGTAGTCTTTGAGCTTGTCCACTACCGCCCACTTGAGGGCCAGGAACTCCAGCTTGTGGGTGGGGTAGTTCTTCTCAGAGGGGGTCAGGCTCCTACTCACGTAGGCAACAGGCCGCAGTTGTCCCTCGTGCTCCTGATAAAGCACTCCTCCCAGACCGTCATGACTAGCATCTACGTGTAGTTCATAGGGCTTGGTTGGGTCTGCGTAGGCCAAGACTGGAGCAGTGGTCAGGCTCTTCTTCAACACCTGGAAGGCCTCTTCACACTTCTGATTCCACTGATCTCTGATGGACTCTCCCGGCTTCCTGGGCTCTGAGTCATCCTCTTCTCCCTCAGTCTTGAGCAGTTCATTCAATGGTCTAGCAATTCGGGCAAATCCCTCCACAAACCTCCTGTAATAGGAGCAGAACCCCAAGAAGGATCTGAGTTCTGTTACTGTGGTGGGTCGTGGCCAGGAGGTAACTGCCTCCAATTTCTCGGGGTCTGTGGCCACCCCTTCTTCAGACACTATGTGCCGCAGGTAGTTCACAGAAGACTGGTAGAACCGACACTTCTCAGGCAAATGTTTGAGTCCCTCCTCACTGTGTCTCCTCAAGACTTTTTCCAGCCTCTCCTCGTGCTCCTCCAGGGTTCTTCCAAAGACAATGACATCGTCCAGGTATACAAGGACTTCAATAAGGTTCATGTCTCCTACAGTCTTCTCCATGAGACGTTGGAAGGTAGCTGGGGCTCCAGACAGACCTTGAGGCATCCGGTCGAATTTAAAGAACCCCAGTGGGGTTATGAAAGCTGTCTTCTCCTTGTCTTCTGGGTGCATAGGGATCTGATAGTACCCACTCTTGAGATCCATAACGCTGAACCCCTTGGCTCCAGACAAGCTCTGTAGGGCATCCTCTATCCTTGGAGTGGTATACTGGTCGGGTATGGTTCTCCTGTTTAGAGTCCTGTAGTCGATACAGAGCCTCAATGACCCATTCTTCTTCCTGACCACCACTATCGGAGAGGCATAGGGGCTTCTAGACTCCCGTATCACACCAGTCCTCTTGAGTTCTGCAAGTTGTTCCCTTAGATCCTCCAGATCTGCTAGTGGGACCCGCCTGACCCTCTCTCTGAAGGGCTTATCTTCCTGGAGGCGGATCCGATGGGTGGCACTCCTTGCACACCCCACATCAAACTCATCTTTAGAGAAGATCTTCTCCCATCTGTTCAACTGGGCCTTGGCTCTCTCTTTCCAAGCCCTGGGCAGATTCGGGTTTTCCATGGATATCTTCTCCCAAGCATCTCCTCCTTCGCCCATCTCTGACAGGTTGACAGGGGCAGCAGGGCTCACCTGGCCCAGCAGCATCCTGGCTGGGATTTCCATGGGGCCATCTGTGTTGTTCTTAACACTCACTGGGACTCTACAATGGGCCTTCTTTAGGGCCTTCAGCGGAATCACTTCTGGTATCACTTCCAGACCGTGGGACCCTTCCCTTGGGTCAGATTCCAACATGACAAAGGGTCCGGGCTGCTCCCAAGTAAGCATCACAGTGGCTCTGAGACAGGTTACTTCACCGGGCTGCAACACTATCCCTCCTCTTCCAAGTCCCCACACCTTCCCTATCCCCTCTCCTGGGGTCTTCTGCTCTAAGACCAACCGTTGGTAAGCCGTCTTCAGCATGGGGTGGATCTTGGTGGCCGCTTCCCCTTCTTCTTTCACTATAGAGGTCAGAAGTCTTCGGACCAGATCCGTGTTCGTCCCTATTATAAGGGAACTCGTGTTGGCTTCCGGCGGCCGAGGGCACACAACCGCCAGGGTGTCAAACACTTCGGCTTTTCCAGCCACAGATGGGTCAAAGATCATCCTGACAGGCAGATAGCCATCGTAGTGGAAGTTCTGGGTTCCAATCCCACATATCTCTAGTCCCTCTATCTTCCGGATGGGTAGGTGACTCAAGTGCTTATCGTAGAAATCTCTGTATAGCAGGGTCACTTTCGCCCCAGTATCCAAGATTGCTCTGGTGTAAACTCCCTCCACTTGAATGGATACTATAGGAGATGGGCCTACCAGCTTCTCCGGATATGGCCCGGCAGGGGTCGCCTTCTTCAGACTTTTTCTCTTTGAACCTTCTCTCGTCCAATCCCCTTTGGACTTCAGTCTTTCTTGAGTCTGGTATGCATTGACTTCCCTCCTTTTACTGGGTGTAGGGACCCGCTGAGGGATACTATTATTTTTCTTAGGTGTGCACCCCCTCTGGGGAGTGCTGTGCCTCTTCTGAGGGTCTTGCCCCCTTTCTCTGGGGTGTATCTCTGTTGAGGAATGTTGCGTTTCCCCGAGGCGTTTTATCCCCTGTTATTTTCTGCTTTGCTTTCAGCTTGGAGCTCACTGAAGGTGATGGGCACCCGGTTGACTCCTTCACCGGGGCCCTCTGAAGTTTCCCGCCGGCTTGCGGTTGTCTATTTTCTTCTTCTTGGGACTGGAGCATGTAGCCGCATTATGTCCAATTCCTCCACAGTTAAAGCAGACTATATCTCCCCATTCTTGTAAAGATGCGGGTGCTGAGGCAATTGGGAATAATTCCTTCCTTGGTACTTCTCTCTTGGGACCCTCTCTCTCTTTTTCCATCAGAGAGGTCAACATCTCTAACACCTTGGACATTTGAGCTTTTAGGGTGTCTATCTCCGAATCTCTTTCAGGGGTCATCACTGGATTGACTAGCACCTGTGCGGGTACAACATTTGTCTTATTCATCTGCTGGTCCTGTTGCAGCGCCTCCTCATCTCTGATGATTTTTATCAAGTCAGCATAAGTCAGCAACGTTCCTCCTCCTGAGGTTTTCAGGTGCAGCCAGACTGGATCCGAGCGTAGCGCTCCCTTTAAGACTTGCTTCATTCTTGCCGCATCTGTATCTTGGGGCTTCATCCCCTTCTTCAACACAATCTTGCACAACAACCTGTTCAGTCTTCTAACATACTCGGAAAGTTTCTCCTCTGGTTGTTGGAAAGTATGTTCAAATTGGTAGACCATCTCTGTCACCTTTCCCAATTGACCAAACTCTTCTTGCAGCATGGCTAGACAGTCTTGAGCCGTGCAATCTGCATTCCCAAACCGAAAACTTTTCACTGCTTCTGCTGCTGCGCCTTTAAGGCTTTCTATCACTCGTTGCCTCTTCTGCGCTTCAGGCACCTCCCATGCCTCTACTGCCTGCAATGCCTGCTCCACCCAGGTGTCAAAATCTTCTTCCCCTGCGGGGACAGGGAGCTTCCCTGAGAATGTCTTTAGTCTCCGGTAGCTAGTCTCTACATGCACCGTGCTTGCCTTCTGACACTTGGTTAGCAGATCCCCTATCGCACCTATCAGTTCTGGTGATATAGCAGTGACAGGTGCAGGCACCACCGGAGGCGTCGCCCTGTCTCCTTTTTCCGGTGGGGTGGGCCGCAGCCTGCCGTGATCCCATTGGTGATGGTTCCTTTTTTTCAGTTACTGCGTGCGCCAACCTATAGGTTCTGTTGTCTGGCGTCCGTACGCACTTGCGCTTACAGGCCTCTGGCATCCCGTCCCAGTACTCCACTAATGCATACTGATATGAGATGTCTGGGTCTGACTTTATCTCCGTCACCCACGGTGTGTGATCTGGGGACACTGACTTCATTAACTCCTCTACCGTCTCAGTCGACCATTCCTCCCCAGGGAGGCTGATGACTATCGACTGGTTTGGCTCTGCGTTAGAGGCTTTACAGCATGCTTCTACTGTTTGTGGGTCCATGCCGGCACTTCTGGCGTTCACCTGCTGCATCAGGATCCCGGACGAGCCCCCACGTGTAGCGATACCCTCACTTAAGAAGGCCGCAGAATTAGTTTGGGCCCTGAAGACAGCTCTGCCAACCCCAGGCAATATACTCGACCCCCTACTGGCACAGCTAGTTCTGACAGCAATATGTATGTCTTATACTGTATGAGTAATTAAACATCAAGACAATAATAGTATAAAATGGGTATAAAATTTACTTAAGCTTTTGATAAAAATCAGGGGTTAACATTTATCACAGTTCACAAAATATATATATAATGCAGAGCCCTGCAACACTAACACACTATGAATATGGAGTTAACAGCAACAAGTGTGCCACGTGGGCGACCGTTAGCTAGGCGTCCTGTGGCGCAGTAACCAAACAAATTAGAAAACTGACCAGGCCTGGTTCTGATATCTACAACTTAGTCTATATGGGATGATGTTCTTTTCTTCACCGGCAGGTCTTTAACGGTGGTGCACATTAACAGAGTATGATTTGTAATCCAATGGGAAAGGTAAAGATGGGGTAAACACTTTGCTATGCGAACTGAGTTCAGCTCTGATAAGGTTCTTCAGTGAAAGTATCAGGAACAACTTGTGGGCCACGGCAGTCTATAGGCCTATTAGCAGTAACAGTATATGGTTTGGGCATACGCCCTCTCACCCGCCCGGACTGCGGACCCAGTCTGGGAACTTCCACCAACTGTGTCACACACACACACAGTGTCTCCAGCGATCGGGCCCCCGATCCAACGAATGCTGTAGTCAAGCGAAGTCAGATGCCACCCCGGCTCGCAGAGGGGTGGAAGGCTCTTTGGTGCTGCGCAAGACCTCAGGCTTCAGGCCTTGCACTCCGACACATCCGCACAGGAGGATCAGTCTCTGAAGTCTCGTGTCCCAAAGAGGCCGAGCCCAGCCTCGCCTCCTCCTCTTATAACCCCTCCCATGAGTCTCTGCAGTGGAAACATTGCAGAACGGGGTTCTGGGTAATGTAGTCTCTCTGCGTTAAAGGGGAACACCCCGCTACATATAGGTTTAATAAAAAGGCTTTTATCTGCAAAAAAAAACAAAAACATAGATAATGTGGTATTCACCATTTGTAAAGTCAGTCTAAAGTCTCCAACACTACCTCTCTCCAAGCAATTTGGCTGTCCAATGGTGATGGATGTCTTCAATACTCCTCCATAGATGGAGGACCACCCCAAGACTAGGTTCACATCTGTGGGGTTTTTTTTTTTTTTGCACATCTTCAGAAACACAATTCATTTAACATTATTTCCTATGGGTCATGTTCATATCTATGCATTTTGTTGCAGTGCATTTTTGGAAAAGGTGCACAGAATTTTTACTTGCGGCACGGTGCATTTTTGTCTCAATAGATTTCAATAGAACCACATCAAAACTGCATCCAAAACACATGTACATGCATTTTTGTTGGGTTTTGTGTATAACAACCAGTGTCCTCTAACAAAAAAAAAACCACAAGCATGAAAATGCATCAAAAACACGCCACAAAAAAAACCACATAAATTAAAAGCATCAACCATACACGTGTAGATATAAACCTAGCGGAGGACAGGAAATGTCAATGGCAAGGTTACCAGGTGAAAATAAAGATAAAAAAAGTAAAACAGAAAATGAATGGAAAAACGGCTCTTAGGATAGGATGCATTAAGGTGAAAAAACACGAGGGTTTACAAACCCTTTAAGTCGTTTTTCTGTACTGATTATACAGTCAGGCAATATGGCAGTTTTTTTACTTTAATGTTTTAAACTACTGAAAGTCCATTTAACATGGTTTCCTATGGTACACAGTCACCCGGTGATGTCAGCAGGTGACCACGCCCCTTAGTTATATAAGAGCTGTCAGACAGCAGACGGCAGGAGCCTACGGCGGAAGTGGACCTTTTTTTTTTTGCGGTCGGCGGTGATGGTGGGCATCATGAGTTACTAGCACTGCACTTATATTTTTAATTTTATTTTATATGTTTGTAGCGCCTGTCCCAATTTATGGGATGCTATATGTGCAAATTTAGGGGTGGTCTGAGCTAATAGTTCGGCTCAGACCTGTTTATATACTAAATTGCTTCTGCTCTGGGTGTGATGCTGCCTGGCAGTATAGTTCCCTGTTGCCAGAGGGTGGCGCTGTCATCTTCGGCTCGGGTTGAACCGCAGGGGGCATCGCAGCACTATTGGATGTTCACTCTCGGCAGCCGTGCAGTGGGTGTGGTCTACCCGCTGTGCATGCTGGGAGGGGGTACAAAAGGGGCAGACGCTATTAGGCATGAGGCAATTCCAGGGGGACCCCAAGGAATTTGGGGGGACCTCTGGTCCAGTGAGCATGTCTCGTGGCCCTCATGGCACGAGACGCATGTAATTGGTCTCGGGCACCTTCAGCCCGAGGCTGCATCGCTTCTTGGTGGGCCTAGCTTGGTTGGCTAGGTCCTACATCACACAAAGGGGAGCCTAGGCTTCCCACTCGCAGGGGGCCTAACTTAAGGAAAGGAGACCAGGAGAGGATCGATTCCGGGAGATCAGCAAAGTTACTGCTTTCTCAGGAAGAGGCCTGGGAACTCGCCTAAAGAGGGATCCATATTGCTTAGCCGGGAGGTTTAGGACTGAATAATTCTGTGGCAGAGGATTACTAATCGTATCCCTTCATCTAAAGTGAAAATTAATCCGTGCTCCACTCCGGCTGCTGGGACCGCTCTCAAAAGGGACTATCCGGGTGAGCAATACCCACTCAGGCTTGAGTGGCGACGAAAGTGTTCTCTAAGTGTTGCATGCCTGAATCTTCCCCTACTCTGTCGTTTCTACTCTCTCTCTTCCAAGTTTACCTCAAGAAAAGAATAAAACCTTGCTGCTTAGGTTTTCCACCTGTGTGGACATTGATTTTATTCAAGGGGGACTTCCGCCTAGACAAACGGAGCTGAAGGATCCACTCTGGAGAGGTAACTCGCCGCAAGGCCCAAAAAAATCTAACACCGCCAGCCTCTCCATACCTTGAGTTGGACAACGGGCAAGTAGCAGGTGTGCCTTACTGCAGAAATAGATAAAGCGGAAGGGTCTGTGTGCTACACGTTGTATGGTGAGGTGAGTTCACTGGAAGTGTACAGCAGCTGTGGAGTACTAATTAGTATACTTTATAGTTTATTTATAGCATAAAACTCTTTAGGTAGGTGGTGCTAATTGTCTTTTATACACGGTTATGCCGGCATGAAGCCTGGGAACAGACATAATTTTTATGTGTAATCAACAGTTTTCCCCAAAATTACACAAAATTACACAAAGATCAATCCTCATTCATCATGGAGTGCTTTGTGCAATTAAATACATCTATAATTGATTATAGTAAAAAATAAAAACACAAAAAGCAGCATGTATGAAGTAGAATTTTTCATATAAATAATGTAATGCTTTTTAAACAAGTGATGAACACACCTTGTGTTACTACTTGCTATAGATTTATTGTTTTGATGGTAATGACTCTAACGCCGAAATGTTCACAAATACACAAACAAAATTGAGCATTTAATCTTGTCATGAAACCAAATATTAAACATCGCACTTGCTACTACTATAATGGTTTAATATTGATCAAGTTTCTTTTAGAACAGATTTCTGGGGGTCTCCGAGTATTTTCTCCTACACAAATTCCTCCTGCTAAACGTCCTGATCTGCCAATTTCCAACTCATACATCTGCCATTCCAAGAATCTTTCACTTTGTCATACACCACCTGGTACTTAAATTAGCCACATTCTGACAACTTTTCATATTAAAAGCTTATTAGCACTGTTCATCATTTTAATAGCAAGTTATTATTTGCCAGCGATAGTCATGGGCTCCCCAGAGGTGTGAAGTCTGTTGTGTGTTTGCCCTACATAATCTCAGCAATACGGATATTGAATAAGAACTCTTTTAGGTAATGACCCCAGTATTTGCCCCAGACTCAGGGCATATGGAATTCATATGGAAAAGGAACGTAGATATACGCCCCAACCATACCAAATTCCACTGGACTGTCTTTAAAGCCCATAAAATATCCCACCGAACACTGAATGATTTACAAGTAGGGAAGGGGAATCACCACTGATCACAAGTGCTTTTGGGGGGGAACACCACTGACCACCAGTACTTTTCAGAGGGGAGGAGTGAGGAAAAAATATTTTCAGGAAGGCAGAGGGGGCTGAAATACCACAGGCCGTCAATGATTTTTTTGGGTGGAAGAAATACCACTGATTAACAAAGCATTTCAGGAGAGGAGGAGGAGAAATATAACTGACCACCAATGCTTTTCAAGGGTGAAGGGGGGGAGAAATACCACTGGCCACCAAAGCTTTTCAGAGGAGATGTGCCTTCTCTTGGTACTTACAGACATGGCTGAGAGCAGTGGGAGCCATTGGCTACTGCTGCCGTCAGTGATCGGCCCCAAATTTATTCCGAGCAGAGAGCGGGGGGCCAAGCCAAGCTGTGTGTCTGAAAAGATGCAAACAGCTTGGCTCAGGATAGAGCACGCACAAGTGTTCCCATAGGAAGGAGCTTCTTATGGGAGCACTCATGACCAGCAATTTCATATGTAGGTTAAAACAGTCATTAACTGAAACAGAAACAGCTGTGTAGGAGGATTAAAGTGGTTGTAAAGCCTTCAGCTACTTTCACACTGAGGCGCTTTGCAGGCGCTATAGCGCTAAAAATAGCACCTGCAAAGCGTCCTGAAAGAGCCGCTCCTTTCACTCCAGTGTAAAAGCCCGAGGGCAGCTGCAGCGGTGCGCTGGCAGGATGCTCAAAAAAGTACTGCCAGCTGCATCTTTGAGGCGCTGTAGGAGCGGTGTATACACCACTCCTAAAGCGCCCCTGCCCATAGAAATCAATGGGCAGCGATGCTTTGCGTGTGGTTTTAACCCTTTTTCGGACGCTAGCGGGGGTTAAAAGTGCCCGCTAGCAGCCGAATAGCGCCGCAAAAATGGTAAAGCGCTGCTAAAAATAGCGCTGCTTTACCGCCGACATGCATCCCCCAGTGTGAAAGTAGCCTTAAAGTGGAGGTTCCGCTGCAATTTTTTTTTTTTTTTTTTTTTTTTTAGCATTCAATGTGGTTTTAGCATACTAATGTTTACTCACATTTTTGGTGTCTTCATATAAACCCTCTTGGTTTTCGTAATATAGAACAACTTATATTCTGCTTTACTTGCCGTTTCCATTTTGCTTGTGGGCATTGTGAAGCCCACAAGCAATCACTTCCTGGAAGCGAGCATTGTTCACAGCGAGTAGCGCCGTAAACATATTGGTTGCCATCACAACGGGCGGCGTCATAGAAATAACACGCCCCGTTGTGATGGTATGCAGAAACACATAGAACACAGAACACATCCCAGAACACATTGCAGAAAAGACCCACGCTGCATTGTGGCGCCGGGGAAAGGCTTAGAAACGCCTACTCCCGCGGGAGCCGAATCCCGGAAGTCATGCTAATATACGGTAATTATATATGATTTGAAAAATTTATATGGCTTTTAATGAAGTATATAGTGGAACGATTGTGTTGGCATATAGATGATTTTTTGGGTGAACCTCCGCTTTAAGGTTTTTCACCTTAATGTATTTTATGCATTAAGGTGAAAAACCTTCTGTACTGCAACCCCCCTCCCTTTTTCTTACCTGAGCCCAATCCGATTCAGCGATGTGCACGAGCGCAGCGGCTCCAGTCACTGTTGCTCTCCTCATTGGACAGATTGATAGCAGCGGGAGCCATTGGCTCCCGCTGCTGTCAATCAAAAGCTGTTACATAGGAGTGGGGGGCAGGGCCTTGTCCCACTATCTGTGTCAATGGACTCAGCAGTGAGACTTGGGAACGAGCCTGCACAGGTGCCCCCATGGAAAGCGGCTTTTCGTGGGGGCACCTGAGGAAGAGGAGGGGTCTGGAGCACCGGTGGGGGACCCCAGAAGAAGAAGAATGGAGCTTCTTTGTGCCAAAACCATAGCACAGAGCAGGTAAGTAAAGGCATGTTTGTTATTAATAAATAAATAAATAAATGAACGTTTACAACCATTTTAAAACAGGGTGAGGAACAGCCAAACTCTGCTACTATGGTGAGGCTGTGGAAGACAGATTTATGTCACAGGTCATACACCCTGGCAAGACTGAGCACAGCAACAAGGCACAAGGTAATTATACTGCATCAGCAAGGTCTCTTGCAGGCAAAAGTTTCAAAGCAGACTGAGGTTTCAAGATGTGCTGTTTTGAAGAAGCACAAAAAATTTACAACTTTGAGGACTGTAATGTAGGACACAGTGGTCGGTCAAGGAAACTTTACGCAGCACATCTAATGCAGCGTACACACGATCGTTTTTCATGCCATTTTTTAAACCGACGTTTTTCTCGTCGTTTTTTTTTCATGTTTCCTCTCAAGCCTGTCTTGCGTACACACGATCATTTAAAAAAACGTTCAAGCAAAGCGCAGTGACGTACAACACGTACGACGGCACTACAAAGGGGAAGTTACGTTCGGATGGTGCCACCCTTCATGTTAGTAAAGTTTGTTGAGCGACGATTCGCACTTTTCAGCCTCCTGCTTTTCAGTCCGTTACAGCGTGACAAATGTGCTATCTCCATTCCAAATGCTAGTTTTACCAGAACGTGCGCTCCCGTCTCATACTTGATTCTGAGCATGCGCATTTTTTTTCACCTTGTCAAAGCATACACACCATCGTTTTTCACGTCGTTAAAAAAAAACGACGTGAAAAAATAGAGCATGTCCGAAATTTTTAATGGCTGTTTTTCACGTCATTAAAAATGCTCTGAAGCATACACACGATCGGTTTTAATGGCCATTTTAAAAAATTGCATTTTTAATGGCATGAAAAACGATCATGTGTATGGGGCATAAGACAGATAATGATTACTTCCCTTTGACATTGGAAGATGTCACGCAGTGCCATCAGCACAGAACTAGCAGAAACCAGCGGAACCTAGGTACACTCATCTCTTGCCTGGAGAAGTCTGACCAGAATTGGCCTTCCTGGAAGAATTGCTGCCAAAAAAACATACCACCAACGTGAAAACAAGGCTAAGCGAATCAATTAAGCACAAAAACTTGGGAACTGGGGTGCAGAAAAATGGCAGCAGTTGCTCTGGACTGATGAGTCAAAACTTGAAATATTTGGCTGTAGCAGGAGGCAGTTTGTTTGCTGAAGGGCTGGAGAGAGGTACAATAATGAGTGTTGGCAGGAATCAGTGAAGCATAGTGGACGTTTCTTGCATGTGTAGCGGGTGGTTACATTTAGGGGAGGCATCTGAGTGATAAATGTCTCAGATGCAGCAATTGTTAGTGTTCATGGACCAATTTATGCCAGTGGAGGATACAAGGGTGCCAAGTTCCCTGCGGCCTGTAGGTGGCGCTGTCGCCATAGGCCGGAGTTGAACCACCATTGTAAGTCTGTACCCCTTTTTGTCCTTTCACAGCAGTAGTACAGCGGGGCGGGGAACCTGCTGTGCATGCTGGGAGAGGGGATAAAAGGGGCAGACATCTTCCGCTCGAGGTCCACGCCCAGGCACCTTCAGCCTGGGTGTGAGTGCTGGTGGTCTCCGGGCGCCCTCGGCCCGGGGATGGAGCTGCGATTCCACCCCAGACACCTTTAGTCTGGGGTGAGGTACTCTCTGGAGGCCTGGGGCCCAGTACCTTCGACTGGGTCCCGCAAGGGATGGAGGATTCCTAGGGTGTCCTCCGGTATTGGACACCCGAATCTTGGGTGAGGGGGACCAGAGAGGTGACTGTAACGGGAAGGCCCGGGGAACTCAGAATCGCTTAGGAAGTATGAAATACCCTTGCGCCAGCTTCCCCAATGGCTCTTATGTGTCAATCACCCTGTGTCTCTATTAGGGGCACAGGGTGAATGAAAACCCCAATATGGTCTATGATGGCCATATTCAATGCTGTACATACATTTTATTTAGATTGGGTCTGTAATATTCATCCACCATATTCCCCAGGATACCTGCAAAGAACTCTCTACTGTTTGATTATGACCTCAACAGGTTAATTGGAAAGTGACGCCTTCATGATGTTTAGACACATACTCTTAGATGCTAATATCATCACCGACAGCCCTGACTTTGTGTAATCATGGCTGTGAGGAATTAAGGTAATTTGCATTCTATTGTTCAGTATGACTTGGGAAGGTCTGGTGTGAATAGAAGTAATTAACCCTATACTTGTGTGTATTGTAAAGGCAGACTGGGATTTACAATACAAAGGGATTTAAGATGTAAAGGGTTTAGAACCTGTTGTCGCCAGACAGACTGGCTGCCAACCCTTTGTGGGAAGATGTGTATTGGAGATCGTATATTCTATTGTGTTGGGATCTTTTGAAGCCTAGCAGACGTCAGGATGAGGTGTTGAGTCTTGGGATGTGTGGGTGGAGCTGGGCCCTTGTTCATGTTAAATCATGTGCCTTGAATTGTGTATAAAGTTACACTGTTTCCCAATAATAAAGTCATTCCTATTACAGAAGAAGACAGAGTGCGTCTCGTCCTTCTAAGGGGATCGGTTCCTATGGGAAAGGGTCGTTTGGCTGTGGATATTGGTAGCGAGTGGATGTGTGTCTAGGAGAGGGAACATCGTAAACGGCGTTTTACTCCTTTATATTGGGGTGCCGTTACAGTGACCTTCCCGGAGATCCAGCGCAGCATTGGCTGGTGACGGCGGAGGCCTCTGGTGACCGTCCGGATGGATGACTCCCCTGACAGGGGCCGCATCTCAAGAAGGTAGTTCATGTTCTCATGATCGGTGGCAGTGACCCAACTGGAGGATGTGAGTTGGTGGTGCGTCACACTCTCCTCTCTGGTCCCCTAGACGAGAGCCAAAGACATTGACAGAAAAGGAGAGAGTGAGAGGTGAGGTCGCTACACGTGGAGGCTCGTCCGGGATTTGTGTTCGTGTAACGGAGCCGAGGCCTTTAGGAGTTTGAACTTTGCTGCCCAGAGGAGTTCCGATGAGGTCGACCATTTTTGGCCAACGCGCCACGATACACACCCTCCCTGCACAGTTCGTGGGCGTGCCAAGGAGAAAGCCTGCGAACTGGTGTGGAAAAGGTTAGGAGTCCGGCCATGTGCGGGGATGCACGTGGGGACTTGGCGCCAGTTATTCATTGCGCGATGGAGCAGCAAGCGGTCAGTGTGTTCACTAATGCCTCCTGGGTTCCAGTTTCTACCACTACCAGGATGACCCCAATTGCTGCTTCGGTTACAGATATGGGAATCGGGCTCAAGCCCCGGGGGCGATTTGCCCTGTATGTATGCAAGGACGTTGAGGCCCTTGGTTTGATTTGTCCCGACTGTTCGGGACTGGTGGTTCAGCTGAAGCTGTTCGGGCGATGCGAGGCCTGCGGAGAGTTCATTTTCGAGGTGGAGCAATCCATAGAGAGGCCTCGGGCCTTCCACCTCAACTGCCTAACAGGCGCCACCACTCGTGAAGGAGAAGTCAAAGCTTGGACAGCCATTCCCACGCGCACTGTAGAGACTTCTGGGGAAGTCGCGATCAAAAGTTTGGAGGATGAAAAATCAGAGGATGCTGTTTCGGTCACCACAGCTTCCCCACTCCCACCGCCAAAGAGGAAGGTCGGTCTCGTCAGAGCTTCCAGCGGCCGTGATGGAGGAACATCCTTGCGCTCGCCCGGCCCGGATGGATCCGGTTGGAAAAGTCCCAGACATCCCAGTACAAGTAAAGGCCGAGGTAAGCCGGGGAACGGGACTTGGTATTTTGTCGGAGGTGTCGGGGATCCCCAGTTACGGGAGCCCGAGGGAGGGAATAATTCCACGTCCACAAGGAATTACCTGCCCGCGGAGGAATGTGACACCTCCGACCTTGAGTCGGTCTCTGATGCCGGAGATGATGGCATCATAGATGAACTTTTTGAGCGGAAGGGCTGGGACAAGATACCCCTAGCCTTGTCCCGTATGCAAAGGGACTCACCCATGTCTACTGGGGACAGCGCACCCCGGGTGGAGGCCCCGGCGCCTGAGGAGGGATCTGGTCCCCTGCCTGCCCTTCTGCTCCCTGAATCACCTTCGCCCGAAGCTAGGGCGAAGTAAGTGTCGCTGCGGGTTCCTATGCCCAGTATGGAGGTGGTCAAGGCACCTCGGCACCCGACCCAGAGTCAATCGTTATGCCTGGTGAGGGAAACCGTGCCATGATGCCACCCTTGTCCAGACTGCAGAGACTGTTTTGCCAGAAGGTTGCCAGTGAGTACGGGTGGGAGTACCCGTACTTACCAAGAGAGTTGTTGTATGAAGTGGAGGCACACAGGCAGCGGTGGTATGATGATTTTATCTGGACACATCTCAAGGTGCCCCACGCTCGCAGGTACCTCTCATGTTCTCCTGTGGCCTCCAAAAGGTTTAAAGATTGCAAGGCTGAATGGATGCTGGGTCGGCACATTCATGCTGACAGGGTGATCATTTGCCGAAAGGATGGAGATGATGTGAAGTACCACATGGAAACTTTTGATAGGTACTTGAAACCCCTGATACTGCCGCACCCAAGATTCTACTTATAGGAGAATAGACTCCTGTTTTTTGTTGTTGTTGCTGGACACTCCGGAGTGCCTTTGCCAGAACTCAGGGACTCTTTACCTTGCAAGGGGTGGCTACTCCTTGGGAGAATTGGGAGCAGTTGTTTTTGTTCTTCTTGTTCTCCACCGCAAAGATAATGAGGACTCTGGGGTTTAGTTAAGTTAGGGCAAAGATACAGATAAAGAGATTGCTGATCAAGAGAAGTGCTCCAGATCGCGACATGGCCACTAGGTGGAGTGTTGCACAACAGTTTTTCACACACACCACACCTGACCTTTTGGAAGGAAAGGGTTTCCTCTAGGGCAGTGGTTCTCAACTCCTGTCCTCAGGACCCACTAACAGACCAGATTTTAAGTATTACCTTGGTGAAATGCAGACTAGAATACTGCAATCCCTGAGCAGCAAATTATATCACCTGTGATGCATTTTAGTTATCTTGCAAACCTGGCCTGTTGGTGGGCCCTGAGGACTGGAGTTGAGAACCACTGCTCTAGGGGGAGCCTTTTTACTCCAAATTACATACTGTGTCAGATATTGTGTTTCTTTTCCCCTCTGCAGGAGAACGTCATTCAAGTCTGCTGAGAATGGGGCAGGTCTTAGACAGTGATGTGGGAGGGGGAAAAAAAATAATTTTTGAAAAAATTATGCTGTTATGCCATTGAATGTTTACACCTGTGTGTGCGTTTATTTGTTGTTCCTTCCCTTCCCTCCATCCCCCTTCCCTTTGGTTCAGGCACAAGCGAAACCATTTTTAAATTGCCATTTTTTTTTGTCTTTTTGAATAGGTTTGTTTCTGGATCGAATTTATGCGGACTCTGATTTGAGGGCATAAATTGGTTCCAGACACTGGGGCCCAGTGTCAAATTACTGGGGGGGGGGATGTGTAACGGGTTGTTACATTTAGGGGAGGCATCTGAGTGATAAATGTCTCAGATGCAGCAATTGTTAGGGTTCATGAACCAATTTATGCCAGTGGAGGATACAAGGGTGCCAAGTTCCCTGCGGCCTGTAGGTGGCGTTGTCGCCATAGGCCGGGGTTAAACCACCATTGTAAGTCTGTACCCTTTTTGTCCTTTCGCAGCAGTAGTACAGCGGGGTGGGGAACCTGCTGTGCATGCTGGGAGAGGGGATAAAAGGGGCAGACATCTTCTGCTCGAGGTCCACGCTCAGGCACCTTCAGCCTGGGTGTGAGTGCTGGTGGTCTCCGGTGCCCTCGGCCCAGGGATGGAGCTGCGATTCCACCCCAGACACCTTTAGTCTGGGGTGAGGTACTCTCTGGAGGCCTGGGGCCCAGTACCTTCGACTGGGTCCCGCAAGGGATGAAGGATTCCTAGGGTGTCCTCTGGTATTGGACACCCAAATCTTGGGTGAGGGGGACCAGAGAGGTGACCTTCCCAGAGATCCAGCGCAGCATTGGCTGGTGACGGCAGAGGCCTCTGGTGACCGTACGGATAGATAACTCCCCTGACAGGGGCCGCATCTCAAGAAGGTAGTTCATGTTCTCATGATCGGTGGCAGCGACCCAACTAAAACCCAGGTCGGTGGCAGAGACCTAAAGTCCTATTTACCTGGTCGGTGGCAGCGACCACCCTCAAGGTCGGTGGCAGCGACCGTGCGCCAAGCCTGTTTGCGCACACCGAAACAGGAGAGTAACAAGTTCATGTTTGTGCCTGGACCTTCCTCACCACCTTGTCTGTTCGTTGTCTGACCAGTCTGCTCTTAAAAGGACTATTTATTCCTCGAAAAGAATAAATAAGTGTTGGACTTTCAATGCTGTGGAACTTGGCTTTCTGGGAGTTAAAGGATCATCCTCAAGGAGAGCTTTGGCTTTGGACAGGGGCACAGACCCGAAGGTAATTGGGTATAGCTCACACCTCTACACACTGGAGGATGTGAGTTGGTGGTGCGTCACACTCTCCTCCCTGGTCCCCTAGACGAGAGCCAAAGACATTGACAGAAAAGGAGAGAGTGAGAGGTGAGGTCGCTACACATGTCTTGGGCTTAATTTCGGCAAATAGAGTTCGGGATATGGCCAGGATCAATGGTGTTCTTATTGCTGAGAAATACAAACAAATACTTATCCATCGTGCCATACTATCAGGGAGGCACGTGATTGGCCCCAAATGTATTCTGCAGCGGGACAATGACCCCAAACATACAGCCAATGTCATTATGAACTATCTTCAGCATAAAGATAAACAAGAAGTCCTGGAAGTGATGGAAAAGCCCCCACAGAGCCCTGATCTCAACATCATCAAGTCTGTCTGGGATTACATGAAGAGACAGGAGGAATTGTTGGTTCCTACATCCACAAAAGATCTGCGGTTAGGGAGGCGCATGCGCGGAGCTCTGAAGATGGCTGCTTGAGCCAGGAGCTCCTCACCACCCCGGCCCAGCGGCGCTAATAAAGCAGTAAATACCGACATAAGAGCGGAACCTCTGCTACCACTGGAACCCCCATACACCCGGGCACACCCCTCTATAATTTAAACACAGAATATATCTACATGTAAGCCGCATTTACAATTCTAAAATCCGTCCGAAAAATCCAAAATGGCATCCGCGGCGCAGCTTCTAGTCAGCGGAGCTGAGGTATCTCAGGAAGACAGGAGACTGCCTGAACAGTAAATTCAACAATATTCGCACATGAGAATACCTAGCTAAGGGTTTCTCCAGCTCTAATCTCTACTGAATCCCCGAGGGGACATGTTCTAGAGTGATATGCTGTTTCCTCTATGGGTCCTGCTACTGTATGTCAGGATGGCTCAATTCCTGTCAGCTCTATAACTGAGGCCTCTGCTTTCTCTGTGACGGATTTGTACCAGGCTCTGGCTGAACTTCTTGATAGGGGCTCTCACAAACTGCAGCTAAAATCACTGGAGAATTAAAAGCTGATTTTCAAAATTTAGGGACCAGAATTGAACATATAGAAAACAAGCTTGACCAAACAGTATCCATCACAAACCAAAATTCGGAACAAATTCAATTGGTGCAGGAACAACTGGAAGTGGCCCTAAATAAGATCGACGATTTAGAGAACAGGTCCAGAAGACATAATATACGTATCAGAGGTCTTCCTGAATCCATCACTGACATCCCAGCAGCTGTACAAAATGTTATCCAATCTCTGATACCTGATATTTCACAACACCGCCTGGAATTGGATAGAGCCCACAGGTCCCTGGAACCCCCTAGAAAGGACGGCTTACCAAGAGACATAATAGCTAAACCTCACTTTTACGCAGTAAAAGAAGAATTTATGAGAAAGGCTTGCACCATGTCTAATGCCAAGTGCCAGGGTCATTCTGTCCAAATTTTCGCTGATCTCTCCCCTTCTACTATACAACGTAGAAGGTCTCTGAAACCACTACTCCTTGCCCTAACTCAAAAGGACATAAAATATAAATGGGCATTACCATTCGCAGTGAAATTCATGGATAAAGGGAAGAATTACTCTTTTTCCACTTTTCAGGATGGTGAAAAACTGCTATTGAACCTCAAATTCATCTCTCAAGAAGCTGATATGGACACTTCCCGTTCTGTTCAGAATTCGTCCAAAAGACCGAATCCTACAAGTCCTCAATCACCACTGTGGACCAGATCAAGATCCAAGAAGGCTAAGGACAATGGTCCCACTTGAACTAGTCCCAAATGATACTTATTATCAATTACACCTGGACCCTTTAAGGTGCTGGGATGGATTTATACCAAGGGGACTAGATTGACTCTGCAGTACTTTTTCTTCATTACATTGGTTGTTCTTGTTGCTTTTTCAATTTTTCAAAATTTTTATTTTTTCCTCCTAATCTATATCCTGAGAGGATTTTTTCATCCTATGCGATATTTACCCAACTTTTAGATTGGGAGGGCCCCTACTCCTTGCTCCCCTTAGGGAGGGAGGACTGAGGGTGACTTATGATAGATCCAGCTCTGAGTGGACCGGTTCTTAGGGTATATAGTTTTACCTCAAGTTACTGCATTGTTGGTAGTTCCTGCAATAATATACTTTTATTATTTTTCAGGGGCGCCCGGGCTGGGGTGTTCCCCATGTACCTCCACCTTTCCCTCGAGACTCCCAAAGAGCTTTGGGGGAAAGGTAGCCTTTTCCCCTCGGGGAATGGGCCTTATAGGCTCTACCTTGTAGAGATTCTGGGGGAGAATTTCCCCTCTCCCAAAGCATTTTTCTTTTTGATGTTTTTTGTTAATTTTTGGCATTTTTGGTCTATGGAATTCCTATTAAATCTTTTTTTCTTTTTCAGATCTTTTCTTTCCTTTTCTATATCTGATCTTTCTTACACGTGCCTAATCTACCCTTGTTTTACAGAATGTTTTACAGATTGTATTGATCATACACGCAGAATGAAGTCCTGGCTACCTACTGTTGTACCTATCTGTAACAGAATGGATGGAAGGGTGAGTGACTTAGATGATAGACATAGCACCTTTCCTGACTCCCATGGCTAATTCTATGCAGAGCTCACTCAAAATAGCCACGCATAATTTTCAGGGTCTGAATTCCCCCATTAACCACTTAAGCCCCGGACCATTTGGTAGCTAAAGGACCAGAGGTGAATTCAGAATTTTGCACTGCGCTGCTTTAACTGTAAATTGTGCGGACATGCAATGTTGTACCCAAACGAAATTTGCGTCCTTTTCTTCCCACAAATAGAGCTTTCTTTTAATGGTATTTGATTGCCTCTGCGATTTTTATTTTTTGCGATATAAACGGAAAAAAAAAACAAAATTTTGAAAAAAAATGATATTTTCTAATTTTTGTTATAAGAAAAATCGAATAAACTCAATTTTAGTCATACATTTAGGCCAAAATGTATTCAGCCACATGTTTTTAGTAAAAAAAATGTCAATAAGCGTATATTTATTGGTTTGCGCAAAAGTTATAGAGTTTACAAACTAGGGTACATTTTCTGAAATTTACACAGCTTTAAATTTATGACTGCCTATCTCATTTCTTGAGGTGCTAAAATGACAGGGCAGTACAAAACCCCCCCAAATGACCCCATTTTGGAAAGTAGACACCCCAAGGAAATTGCTGAGAGGCATGTTGAGCCCATTGAATTTTTTTTTTGTCTTAAGTGATTGAATAATGATTAAAAAAAAAAAAATTACAAAAAGTTGTCACTAAATGATATATTGCTCACACATGCCATGGTTATATGTGGAATTGCACCCCAAAATACATTTTGCTGCTTCTCCTGAGTACGGGGATACCACATGTGTGGGACTTTTTGGGAGCCTAGCCGCATACGGGACCCCGGAAACCAAGCACCGCCTTCAGGATTTCTAAGGGCGCAAATTTTTGATTTCACTCCTGACTACCTATCACAGTTTCGAAGGCCATAAAATGCCAAAATAGCACAAAACCCCCCCAAATGACCCCATTTTAGAAAGTAGACACCCCAAGGAAATTGCTGAGAGGCCTGTTGAGCCCATTGAATATATTTTTTTTTGTCCCAAGTGATTGAATAATGACAAAAAAAAAAAAAATTACAAAAAGTTGTCACTAAATGATATATTGCTCACACATGCCATGGTTATATGTGGAATTACACCCCAAAATAAATTTTTCTGCTTCTCCTGAGTACAGGGATACCACATGTGTGGGACTTTTTAGGAGCCTAGCCGCGTACGGGACCCCGAAAACCAAGCACCGCCTTCAGGATTTCTAGGCACAAATTTTTGATTTCACTCCTCACTACCTATCACAGTTTCAAAGGCCATAAAATGCCAAAATAGCACAAAACCCCCCCAAATGACCCCATTTTGGAATATAGACACCCCAAGCTATTTGCTGAGAGGCGTGGCGAGTATTTTACAGCTCTCATTTGTTTTTGAAAATGAAGAAAGAAAATATATATATATATATATATTTTTTTTTTTTCAATTTTCAAAACTTTGTGACAAAAAGTGAGATCTGCAAAATACTCACAATACCTCTCAGCAAATAGCTTGGGGTGTCTACTTTCCAAAATGGGGTCATTTGGGGGAGTTTTGTGCCATCTGGGCATTCCATGGCCTCCGAAACTGTGATAGGCAGTGAGAAGTGAAATCAAAAATTTACACCCTTAGAAAGCCTGAAGGCGGTGCTTGGTTTTTGGGGTCCCGTACGCGGCTAGGCTCCCAAAAAGTCTCACACATGTGGTATCCTCGTACTCAGGAGAAGCAACAGAATGTATTTTGGGGTGTAATTCCACATATGCCCATGGCATGTTTGAGCAATATATCATTTAGTGACAACTTTGTGCAAAAAATAAATAAAAAATTGTCGTTTTTCTGCAACTTGTGTCAACATATAAAATATTCCATGGACTCGACATGCCTCTCAGTATATAGCTTGGGGTGTCTACTTTCCAAAATGGGGTCATTTGGGGGGGTTTTAAACTGTTCTGGCATTTTATACACAACATTAGGAAGCTTACATCCACTCTTCTAACCACTTGAAGACAAAGCCCTTTTTGACACTTTTTGTTTACATGAAAACATTATTTTTTTTGCAAGAAAATTATGTTGAACCCCCAAACATTATATATATTTTTAAAGCAAAGGCCCTACAGATTAAAATGGTGGGTGTTGCATTTTTTTTTTCTACACAGTATTTGCGCAGCGATTTTTCAAACGCATTTTTTGGGTTAAAAAATACACTTTTTTAAATTTTAATGCACTAAAACACACTATATTGCCCAAATGTTTGATGAAATAAAAAAGATGATCTTAGGCCGAGTACATAGATACCAAACACGACATGCTTTAAAATTTCGCACAAACGCGCATTGGCGACAAACTACAAACATTTTTAAAAGCCTTTAAAAACCTTTACAGGTTACCCCAGTAGATTTACAGAGGAGGTCTACTGCTAAAATGACTGCCCTCGATCTGACCTTTGCGGTGATACCTCACATGCATGGTGCAATTGCTGTTTACATATGACGCCAGACCGACGCTTGCGTTTGCCATTGGGCAAGAGCAGGGCAGGACAGGGGTGCTTTTTTTTTTTTTTTTTTTTTTTTTTATTATTAATTTTGCTTTTTTATTTTATTTTTAAATTGTTCCTTCCAAGTATTTTTTTTTTTTTATCATTTTTATTGTTATCTCAGGGAATGTAAATATCCCCTATGATAGCAATAGGTAGTGACAGGTACTCTTTTTTTGAAAAAACTGGGGTCTTCTAGACCCTAGATTTTTCCTCTGCCCTCAAAGCATCTGACCACACCAAGATCGGTGTGATAAAATGCTTTCCCAATTTCCCAATGGCGCTTTTTATATCCGGGGGGGGCATTCCCTCCCACTGCTTGTAAAAGCAGTCCAGAGGCTAATTAGCCGCTAGGATTGCTTTTACATGAAAGCCGGCCGCAGGCTGAAAAGAATGATACCAAGATGATACCTAAACCCGCAGGCATCATTCTGGTATAAACATTCAAAGTCCAGCAACATACCAGTACTAGGGATGAGCTTCGAGTTCGAGTCGAACTCATGTTCGACTCGAACATTGCCTGTTCGCCCGTTCGCCGAACAGCGAACAAATTGGGGTGTTCGCGGCAAATTCGAAAAATCTATGGGAGAAATCTAAAGTGCTAATTATAAAGGCTTATATGCAAGTTATTGTCCTAAAAAGTGTTTGGGGACCGGGGTCCTGCCCCAGGGGACATGTATCAATGCAAAAAGAAGTTTTAAAAACGGCCGTTTTTTCGGGAGCAGTGATTTTAATAATGCTTAAAGTGAAAAAATAAAAGTGAAATATTCCTTTAAATTTCATACCTGGGGGGTGTGTATGATATGCATGTAAAGTGGCGCATGTTTCCCGTGCTTAGAACTGTCCCTGCAAAAAATGTCATTTTTGAAAGAAAAAAATGCATTTAAAACTGACTCGCGGCTATTAATGAATTGTCGGCTCCCGGCAATACATACAAAAGTCATTGATAAAAAAAAAAAAAAAGCGTGGGGGTTCCCCAGAATTCAATTACCAGGCCCTTCAGGTCTGGAATGGATATTAAGGGGAACCCCGCCGCAAATTTAAAAAAAAATTGACGTGGGGTTCCCCCAAATATCCATTCCAGGCCCTTCAGATCTGGCATGGATTTTAAGGGGAACTCCACCCCTAATTAAAAAAAAAATGGCGTGGAGTCCCCCTAAAAATCCATACCAGACCCCTTATCCGAGCACGCAACCTGGCCGGCCGCAGGGGAAAAGGGGGGGATGAGAGAGCGGCCCCCCCTCCCTCCTGAACCGTACCAAGCCACATGCCCTCAACATGGGGAGGATGTCCCCATGTTGATGGGGACAAGGGCCTCATCCCCACAACCCTTGCCCGGTGGTTGTGGGGGTCTGCGGGCGGGGGGCTTATCGGAATCTGGAAGACCCCTTTAACAAAGGGGACCTACAGATCCCGCCCCCCCCTATGTGAATTGGTAAGGGGTACATTGTACCCCTACCATTTCACGAAGAAAGCGTAAAAAAATGTTTAAAAAAACACACAAACACCTTGAAAAAGTCCTTTATTTAAAAAAAACAAAAAAACATTCCAGCGGTGAAATCCAGTGTCCCGCGGCGATCCCGATGTCCAGCGCTGTCCTTCATTGGTTGTGCCTGAGCGGACCTGATGGGGAACTCCCTCTCAGTATTTTAAATGTATAGACCCGCCCCTTCTAAAGTTCCCCATCAGGTCCGCTCAGCGGACCAGATGCGGAACATGAGAAGGTGCGGGTCTATACATGTATTACCAAAGTGAGAGCAGTTCCCCATCAGGTCCGCCCCCTCGGTATGTCGGACCCACCTACGTCATTGGCTTGAGCGGGGAACTTCCTTCACTGTGTAATTTAAATTTACATAGTGAAGGAAGTTCCCCGCTCAAGCCAATGACGTAGGCGGGTCCGACATACCGAGGGGGCGGACCTGATGGGGAACTGCTCTCACTTTGGTAATACATGTATAGACCCGCCCCTTCTCATGTTCCGCATCTGGTCCGCTGAGCGGACCTGATAGGGAACTTTAGAAGGGCGGGTCTATACATTTAAAATACTGAGAGGGAGTTCCCCATCAGGTCCGCTCAGGTACAACCAATGAAGGACAGCGCTGGACATCGGGATCGCCGCGGGACACTGGATTTCACCGCTGGAATTTTTTTATTTTTTTTTTAAATAAAGGACTTTTTCAAGGTGTTTGTGTGTTTTTTTAACGCTTTCTTCGTGAAATGGTAGGGGTACAATTGTCCCCATCAACATGGGGACATCCTCCCCATGTTGAGGGCATGTGGCTTGGTACAGTTCAGGAGGGAGGGGGGGCCGCTCTCTCGTCCCCCCCTTTTCCCCTGCGGCCGGCCAGGTTGCGTGCTCGGATAAGGGGTCTGGTATGGATTTTTAGGGGGACTCCACGCCATTTTTTTTTAAAATTTGGGGTGGAGTTCCCCTTAAAATCCATGCCAGATCTGAAGGGCCTGGAATGGATATTTGGGGGAACCCCACGTCAATTTTTTTTAAATTTGCGGCGGGGTTCCCCTTAATATCCATTCCAGACCTGAAGGGCCTGGTAATTGAATTCTGGGGAACCCCCACGCTTTTTTTTTTTTTTTTATCAATGACTTTTGTATGTATTGCCGGGAGCCGACAATTCATTAATAGCCGCGAGTGAGTTTTAAATGCATTTTTTTCTTTCAAAAATGACATTTTTTGCAGGGACAGTTCTAAGCACGGGAAACATGCACCACTTTCCATGCATATCATACACACCCCCCAGGTATGAAATTTAAAGGAATATTTCACTTTTATTTTTTCATTTTAAGCGTTATTAAAATCACTGCTCCCGAAAAAACGGCCGTTTTTAAAACTTCTTTTTGCATTGATACATGTCCCCTGGGGCAGGACCCGGGTCCCCAAACACTTTTTAGGTCAATAACTTGCATATTAGCCTTTATAATTAACACTTTAGATTTCGAACGTTCGAGTCCATTGTATTTAATAGGGTTCTAAAGTTTACACAAACATTTTGTCTGTTCGCAGGTTCTGGTGCGAACCGAACAGGGGGGTGTTCGGCTCATCCCTAACCAGTACGTTGCTGGTCCTTGTTGGACATGTATTGTAATCTTTTTTTTTCATGCAGCCAGTTGGCTGAACGAAAAAAGAGATTGATCGGTGGGTATGCCCACCATTAGAATACCGCCCTTCATCCACCCACTTCCAATGATGGGCATACACGCACCATTTATATATGCCGAAGCATGGGGGCATCCTCCCGCAAAAAAGTTATGCCGCACACACATGGTCGGACTTTTCCACGGGCAAGCCTCCGTCGGAATTTCGACCGTATGTACGCGGCATTAGGAGCAAAATCGCTCCTCCGCTCCTGCTGCCCCAATGCTTCGGCATATATGCTTTTTTTATTTAACTGTGGTGGTGAAATCACCTCCTACAGCATTGGAGTCGCAGGGATCAGGCCTGTCTCTGCGAACGCTGCAGTTATGTGTGTTTTTGTTTTGTAAGTGACAGTGATCGATCGATACTGCACTTGGGTGGCCTGGGCTGGACGGAGGGGCAAAACGCAGGTGCCAGCAGGTATCTGGGCTGATCCCGCTAACACTGCGTTTTTGGGAACCCTAAACTGCTGGGGACGCTAGAATAGATCTGATCAGATCAGATATTGATCTGTTCAGATACTATACCACTAAGGGGGGTGTATGCTTCACGCATGGGTGTTAGCGTTACTGGCACTAACCTGACGCTGCCTGGGGTGTGACGCAGACCCTATCTGACGCTAAAACCTAATTGATATCACCCGCCGGGCGATCAGGGGGTTAAACCTTTATTGGGTTATATACGGCGGGTGCCCTGACACTATAAAAAGCAAACTAACTAACCAGCGTCACCCGTAACACTTATATGGTGATCACTGGTGAAAGGGTTAACTAGGGGCAATCAGGGGGTTAAAACCTTTATTAGATAATATATGGGGGTACCTGACGCTATAAAAACCTGCGGCGAACCTAAAAAAAAATAATTGGCTACCGATCTGCATCACCGACACTAAGTCAGCGATCAGAAAAACGATCGCTTAGCGACAGTGGTGATAGGGTGTGAAAGGGTTACCTGGGGGGCAATCAAGGGGGTTAAAACTTTACTAGATAATATATTGGGGTACCTGACGCTATAAAAACCTGCGGCGAACCTAAAAAAAATTACTGGCTACCGATCTGCATCACCGACACTAAGACAGCGTTTAGAAAAACGATCACTTAGCGACAGTGGTGATAGGGGGTGAAAGGGTTACCTGGGGGGCGATCAAGGGGGTTAAACCTTTATTAGATAATATATTGGGGTACCTGACGCTATAAAAACCTGCGGCGAACCTAAAAAAAATTACCAGCTACCGATCTGCATCACCGACACTAAGACAGCGTTTAGAAAAACGATCGCTTAGCGACAGTGGTGATAGGGGGTGAAAGGGTTACCTGGGGGGCGATCAAGGGGGTTAAACCTTTATTAGATAATATATTGGGGTACCTGACGCTATAAAAACATGCGGCGAACCTAAAAAAAATTACTGGCTACCGATCTGCATCACTGACACTAAGACAGCGTTTAGAAAAACGATCGCTTAGCGACAGTGGTGATAGGGGGTGAAAGGGTTACCTGGGGGGCGATCAAGGGGGTTAAACCTTTATTAGATAATATATTGGGGTACCTGACGCTATAAAAACCTGCGGCGAACCTAAAAAAAATTACCGGCTACCGATCTGCATCACCGACACTAAGACAGCGTTTAGAAAAACGGTCGCTTAGCGACAGTGGTGATAGGGGGTGAAAGGGTTACCTGGGGGGCGATCAAGGGGGTTAAACCTTTATTAGATAATATATTGGGGTACCTGACGCTATAAAAACATGCAGCAAACCTAAAAAAAATTACTGGCTGCCGATCGGCATCACTGACGCTAAGACAGCGATCAGAAAAATGATCGCTTAGCGACAGTGGTGATAGGGGGTGAAAGGGTTATCTGGGGGGTGATCAGGGGGTTAAACCTTTATTAGGGGGGTTAGGGGGCTACACTGGACCTAAAACTGAATGTACTGACACTTTTACAGTCACAAATGTCACTGATTGCAGTGATCAGTAAATAAATGGTCACTGCAATCAGTGACACTGTGACTGTGGGCTGGGGGGGGTGATCTGGGGGGTGATCTGGGGGGGCCTGGGGGGGCGATTTATGTCCCTATGTGTCCTGGTGTCAGTGTAGTGTTGTGTGCACTGACCTGATGTCTTCTCTTGTACGGCGCTCGGTATATGTGAGCGCCGCACCAGAGATGACATCACTTCCTCCTGCTTCCTCTGCCTGACACAGACAGAGGGGGCATTTCCATTCGCCGGGAGCGATCGCGAGGGGGTGGCCGGAAACGAATGGCTGCCCCCTCATCCCGGAACGCTCCCGGACACTTAGCCACCGCTCACTGTATAGGAGGGGGGTCCGATTGGACCCCCCAACTATACAAAGGCAATCACGTATGCTCTACGTGATTGTGCCTGTCGGTGCCATTCTGCCGACGTATATATACAGTGAGCGGTCGTTAAGTGGTTAAAAGGCAGAAAATTTTTGATTTTTATAAATCTCTTGGTATTGACATTCTTATGATTCAAGGAACCCATTTTCCTAGACAGTATAGTCCCAAATACATTCATCCCTAATTCCCCCAATTCTTTTTGGCAAGTGCTGAAAATAAAACAAAAGGAGCTGCAATTTTTATTTCTAAATTCTGTCATTTTGACTTTGTCTCTGAATTTAAAGATTCGGAGGGTAGATTCATTTTAGTGAAGGGCACATTAGAGGGACGCTTATACTCCCTGATCTCATACTATTCTCCCAACTCCGGGCAGGATAAACTTTTCCGTCACATATTAGCCACCTTATCTCCCTTGTTGGAAGGCACAGTTGTATGGGGGGGGGGGGGGGGGATTTCAAATGCAGCTTTCGACCAAGGTCTGAATAGATCCAAACCCCAGTCTGCCTAACTCACAAGACCCACTAGGATTAGTCTAAAGATTGCCAAGCTACTACATGACAGAGGTTTAGCGGATGTCTGGAGAGAATCGAATCCTTTTTACCCATTATTCCCACCCACATAATACCTATGCCAGGATTGACCATATCCTGGTACCTTATTATATACTCCCGGCGGTGATTAAATCCCAAATTAAGGACACGGTCCTGTCTGACCACTCCTTGGTGTTCATGTCCATTCCCACTATGGCCGGTATGGCAAAGAGGGGTCATTGGCGACTAAACTAGTCCATTCTCTCCAACCCGACAATAAAGGCAGAAATTGATGACGCACTCCAAGAATACTTCCGCTTGAATAATGTGGAGGGTACTTCCGCTGAAACCTTGTGGGCTGCCCACAAAGCCTTTATTAGAGGCAAAATTATTCAGCTTTCCACACGAATAAAAAAGGAACGCGAAGCGGACATTGTGCGACTGGAGAGGTCATACAGGTCCCTGAGAACACAACACAAGAAGAATCCTTCTCCTACTTTATTGGCCGAAATTTATAAAACAAGTCTGGAACTTAATTTAATTCTCACAACGAAAGTGGAGAGATCCCTACGTTGGAGTAGTAACAAGATTTATACTCAAAATGGAAAAATAGGTCGGATGTTAGCAACCAAATTGTACCCTAGGACTAGGATTTGTTCCATGCCTAAATCCGTATAGCAGGACAGGAACCCACGGCAAACCCAGAAAAGATTCTTGAGGCATTTCATACGTTTTACTCAAAACTTTATAGTGCTCCTTCACAACCTCCAAGGGACTCGGTGTCCACATTCATGGATGGCCTACCTATTCCATCATTGGATGCAGAAATAGAGACATTCTTGAAGCTCCGTTTTCGGTGGAAGAGGTGGCAGCGGTTATTGGAGGTCTCAAAACAGGGTCGGCACCGGGACCTGACGGTTTATCAGTTCCTTACTACAAAACTTTCACAGACACCCTTATTCCTCACTTGACGGAATTTTTCAATTTTAAAAACTCCAGGTTCCCAATTAGGCTCGCAACTCAATACCGCTTACATCTCTGTTATTCCAAAACCCGTAGGAGGTCTCTAATTACCGCCCTATCTCGCTAATTAATAATGATTTAAAAATTCTCACTAAAATTCTGGCTAACCGTCTCTCTTCTTTCATTAATAAATATATCCACAAGGATCAGGTAGGATTTGTACCGGGAAGACAAGGCCCGGATCAGGTTAGAAGGGTAATTGATATTGTCTCCATTTTACAGTCCAACTGGGAGGGAGGTCATAAACAACAGGGTTTTCTTCTGGAACTTGATCTGGAGAAGGCCTTCCACTCTGTGTCTTGGCAATATATCCTCTCCCTATTAGATAGATGGGGTTTCGGCCCACGTTTTTTGGGTGTGATCAGAGCTCTTTACTCCCAACCCAAAGCCCAAATCCGATTGCAGGGACACTATTCCTCCCCGATAAATATTGCCAGAGGCACAAGACAGGGATGCCCCTTGTCCCCCATTATTTTTGCCATAGCAATTGAGACTATAGCCATTGCCATTTGGCAAAATCCCAACATAAAGGGGGTATCCTTTGGGGATCAGACACACAAATGTGGATTATTCGGAGACGATTTGCTACTTTTCCTTACTTCTCCCAATACATCTCTCCCGAGCCTATATAAAGTCATTTCAGATTTCTCCAAAATTTCTGGGCTTCAAGTAAATTTTGCTAAATTGCAAGCTTTAAATGTATCCCTTCCAGCTTCCACAGTTTCCCTTCTACAACAGTCTTTCAAATTTGAATGGAACCCTTCTTCTATCAAATATTTAGGAATTACCCTTACTGCACGTACGGAATCCCTTTACGCAAGCAATTACCCTCCCCTATTCCGTAAACTTACATCAGATTTAAAAAATTGGTCCAAATATGAACTTTCCTGGTTGTGTAGGATTAACTCCATCAAGATGACCTTTCTCCCTAGAATTTTGTACTTATTTAGTTTCCTACCCATACCCGTTAGAAAAAAACAGTTACAGTCTTTACAAAGTATGATTCTCAAATTTGTATGGGGAAAATCTGGTTACAGAATCCCCCAGAACACTCTTTATTTACATAGGAAAAATGGGGGGATGGGATTGCCTAACCTATATAATTATTTTTTAGCCACTAGACTAGCCCAATTATCTGTAGTATAATCAAGTAATGAAAAGCCAGACTGGGTATTTTTAGAGGGACAGGCGACCCCCCATTTTTCCTTGGACTTTCTACTTTGGTGTCCCCTAAAACAGAGATCACCCATTTTATCCCCCTCCCTATCTCAATCCTGTGCCCTATGGGACAGACTCCGTTCTCTTCTGGCTTTAGTGTCCGAAATACAACCACTGGCACACATATTTAATAACTCTAATTTCCCCTCTGGAATGGATACCGCAGCTTTCAGCTGGTGGATGAACAAGAGACTTTATAGGATAGGACACTACTTTACATCTCGAGGCCCTATTACCATGTCCCATTGTCTAAGTAAATTAGATCTCCCGGATTCGGAAAAACTAAGATTTGAACAGATCTCACAATTCTTACATGATATCTGGAGGGATAAACCTATTCCTCCTAAATTTACAAATTATGAGCTTTGGTGTGGTTTGGCCATGGGACAAAGGGGAGGTATTTCTGTCATCTATTACTAGTCCTACTATGAAATTCTCATACATGACGGCATGGGAGGAAGACCTTCAGCTGAGCTGGGATTTAGGCTCTTGGCAGAGGGTATGCTCTGACTAATTTTTGGGTATTTTGAACACTTCTCTTATAGAAGCTAACGTGAAGATTCTTATGAGGTGGTATATGACACCTGCCAGGCTTGCGACCATCTTCCCTGATACTGATCCCAATTGCTTTAGAGGCTGCCAACTCTTGGGTTCGATGGTGCACGTCTGGTGGGAGTGTCCTAGGATTAGGTCAGTATGGAAAAGGATTTTCAACCTCATATTCAAGGTCACTAAGTTCCTGATTCCCAGGTCAGCAGCTATCGCTCTCCTTAATGCTCGTGTTCCTAATATCCCCAAACCTACTCAGCAACTGATCCGCTTTATGCTACTCGGGGCAAAAATTACCATTGTTGGGCTTGGAGACAACCCAGGGTTCCCTTTCTTGCTATACACAATAAGATCTCTTGGATTATGACACAAGAGAAGTTGACTAGTATTTTATCAAATACATTTCATAAATTCTAAGCTGTTTGGGAACCTTGGGCTGCTTACCATGGTATTTCCCTAGTGGACAGACTCAACTCTGATCACTCTATTCCACAAAACTCGATAATAGGCACGTGATTTCTTCCCTCTTTTTATCTCTTTCTTTCTTTTCTTCTTTCTCTCTATTCTTTGTCTTTTTGTGCCTTATTATTTTATTATTATTTTTTTTCTTTTTATTTTAGGTTGATAAATATGACTTAGGGGTTTTTAATAATAGACTGTTGGGAAATTGCTTCAACAATTCTGTATTTCGTCATAAATATGCATTTTGACTCTAGAGTCTCATTGTTTTCTACATTAGCTTACCTCATAATCTGGTGGTTTGGTTTTTGTGGGGAATGCGAGCTGGGGGGGGGGGCCTGACCGGGGCGCAGGAAGATCCCATTTGGGGTGTCCAGGTTAGGTAGGACCTCCCAGACCGTCTGTCCCTAAGGTTCATTTTGATACCTCTATTTTCTTTCCTTACCAGGGGTTCACTCATTCCTTATTTCCTCAAACCTGGGTTTTTCTCGGAAACTTCAGTGAAGGAATTTTTATTAATTATCTGTTTTGTGCTGATAAAAACAATGATTTGTTTTTCCTTTTTTGTTTTTATTTTTTCCTTTGTGATACATGAATGAACCCTTCGTCATATTATACTTCTGTAATTTCTTTGATTATTTTGAAAAAATAAAAATCTATTGAACGTAAAAAGATCTGCGGTTAGTTCTCCAAGATGTTTGGGACAACCCACCTACCGAGTTCTTTCAAAAACTGTGTACAAGCGTACAAGTGACTGAAGTGATTCTGTTTTGAAGGCAAAGGGTGGTCACAACAAATATAGATTTGATTTGAATTACTGTTCTGTTCAATTACTTTCCTTTTTGTAAACTGATAAAAATAAACTATTAACTTCTATTTCTAAAATCATTCTTAATTTGCACAATTTTTTCACACCTGCCTAAAAACTTTTGCACAGCAGTGTACACCTTACAAACTAGGTCAACTGCTGGTCTTAAATATAAATGGGATCTGGACCTCTTTCTAAAATGAACTGTGGTTTAGGGACAGATTGCTGAATTATAGTAACCTCCTTGTTATCACATTTATACTTTTTATTTATATGCTTATTTGTTTTCTGGCAGGGACTGCTCAATATTTATCTGGGTAACATAATATAATGTGAGGTACATTTTTTAATTTTATGGATGTGAAAATATGGTCCATTATTTATTGGATTTGTATACATTTTGTCACAAGTGTATACTTTGTTTATCCTTTTCTATCAGTTTTGGTAGCTGAGTTGTTACTTAATGAATTGATTTTAATTGTTCACCTGCTTCTTCCCTTATTACGCTTGGTTCGGGAGTAGGGATGATTATTTAGCTGTTTGCTCGGCATGTTTTTAAATCTGCTATGAGTAAGGCTGTGTAGCTGAAACACATTAGCCTTCTCTGTTATATACTCAGCATGTAGTTAATAAACAATTCATATCCATGACTAATACCTGGTTGCCAGCTTCACTTCATTGTAAACATATTATCTTTCACGGTGTCCCTTTGTGAAAAAGGAAAATAAAAAGCTGGAATACTATGGGGTTGATTTACTAAAACTGGAGAGTGCAAAATGTGGTACAGCTCTGCATAGAAACCAATCGGCTTCCAGATTTTTTGTCAATGCCTAATTAATTAAGCTGACATTAGAAGCTGATTGACTACTAGTACAGCCGCACCAGATTTTGCACTCTCCAGTTTTAGTAAATCAACCTCTGTGTCCTTTTTACAATTCAGCCTACTCTACTTATACAGTTTATTGTTTATGTAGTCTGTCCAGTAATTATGCATTTGAGAAATTAGAAATATATACTCTTTAACCACTTGCCGACCTCGCTATAGCTAAATGATGGCTACAGCGCAACCGCCTAGTTATGGGACACTGTCATACGACAGCCTCCTGTTGACACTGCTGATCACTGATTGAGGTAAAGAGCCAATCAGCAGCTCTATTTCACATGATCAGCTGTGTCCAATCACAGCTGATCACAGATGTAATCAGAAGCCGGTTATCGGCACTTCTTTCCTCATGCTAACAGCGCGAGGAGAGGAGAAGAGAGCCGATAACCGGCTTCTCTAAAAGGGACTTGTACACTGATAATCAGGGAACTGATTTTCAGTGCAGTCCCAACAGTGCCCACCAGTGCTGCCAATCTGTGCCCACCAGTGCTGCCAATAAGTGCCCATCAGTGCTGCCAATCAGCGACCATCAGTGCCACCTACCAGTGCCCATCAGTGCCACCTATCAGTGTCCATCATGCCGCCCATCAGTGCTACCTATCAGTGCCCATCAGTGCTGCCTATCAGTGCAGCCTCATTAGTGCCCACCAGTGCTGCCTCATCAGTGCAGCCTATTAGTGCCCATCAATGCCCATCAGTGCTGCCTCATCAGTGCACATCAGTGAAGAAGAAAAATTACCTGTTTGCTAAATTTTATAGTAAACTATGAAAAAGTTAATTTTTTTTACAAAATTTTCAGTCTTTATTCGTTTATTTAACAAAAAAAATAAAAAAAATGCAGAGGTGATTAAATAACACCAAAAGAAAGCTCTATTTGTTTGAAAAAAATGCTAAAACTTTTTACATTTTAGCATTTAGATCTGTTGAGGCTGTTACTTTCACTGCTTAAAGTGGTTGTAAACCCTTCCGGGGAAGTTACACCTACAGGTAAGCCTAGATTAAACCTACACGGTTTAGGAGATATTTGCCAAAAGGAATACACCGTTGTCTACGGCGCGCCGTAGACAATGGCGCAGGCGCACTGAGAATCCCATTCATAAAACCGGCAGAGCCGGCTTTTACGGCTGCCGCGCGCATGCGCGGAGTAACATTTTCGCCGCTCCGGCCAATCACAGCGCCAGAGCGCGATACCCGAAAGTAACCTTCCAGAGCGATGTCTGCGGCCGGAGGGAGAGACGAGGATGGCTTCGGGGGCTTCGATCTAAGGTAAGTAATGCATAATGAGCTAGTATGCTAGTCATACTAGCTCATTATGGCTTTGTCTTGCAGTTTTTTTTTTGTTTTTTTTTTAATCAGGGTTTACAACCACTTACTGCTGAATAAAAAAAATAGGGATTGCAGACAAAACTACTGTACCTAAAACAGTCTACTGTTCAAGTTAAAAAGCATCCATGAGAATCGCACTGTTCCATAACACCACATCAGCTTAAAAGGCTTCTCACAATCATGTCTTATGCCGCGTACACACAACCGTTTTTCATGACGAGAAAAATGCCATTTTTTAAGTTGGTCATTAAAAACGAACGTGTGTAGGCTCCAGAGCATTTTTCTCGACATGAAAAATGGCCATTAAAAATTTAGAACATGCTCTATTTTTTCTCGTCGTTTTTCAGGTCGTCGTTTTGGAGATAGCACATTCGTCATGCTGTAACGGACTGAAGAGCACGAGACTGAAAAGCGCGAATTGTCTCTCACCAAACTTTACTAACACAAGGATCAGCAAATGCAGCCCAAAGGGTGGCACCATCCGAATGGAACTACCCCTTTATAGTGCCATCGTACGTGTTGACGAATGTGTTGTACGTAAACGCGCTTTGCTCAAGCATTTTTTTCATGATAGTGTGTAGGCAAGGCAGGCTTGAGAAGAATCACGTCGAGAAAAACTTCGTTTTTTTCAATGACATTAAAAACGGCCATGTGTAAGCGGCATTAGAAAGGAATGGGATTTTTCCCATGTTGTCTAAAAATCACAAAAGAGACTCCTCTTTCGGCTGTACATTATTAAAATTGTATTTTTATTTTTTTGCATTGTTGCATGGCAGTGTCGGGCAAATCCCTTTGTTTGGCAATCCTATTAGACTTGAAAATGGCCAACATTGATTTGTTCATCCCTAATGCTCACAAACATTTGAACAGTAAATCCCTGTATTGCAGAGTACCTTATAACAGTAGTAACTCACAGGCTGGACTTTCACCCATTGTCTGCAGAACAGGTAAAACACAGATGCCTAGTACACACATACGGTTTTCCCGGCGGTAAAAAGTCCACCAGGAAAACCGCTGGGAAAACCGAGAACCTGCTCGGTAGCTTTTTCCCCCTACACACGGCCGGGTTACCCGGCAGGAAAACTGCCATGAGAGCTTTGGTCGGGAAACCGTGTGTATGCTCCACTGCAGTGTTTCCCCATAGGAGAACTGCCGGCTTAAAAACCGACGGGAATCCCGGCAGGACATGTTCTCATTTTTCCCGCCGGGATTCCCAGCGGTTTTCCTGTCGGGAAAACTGCGATGGAGCATACACACGGCCGGTTTTCCCGGCCAAAAGCTCTCATGGCAGTTTTCCAGACGGGAAAACTGGTCGTGTGTACGAGGCATTACAAATGATTCTACTCTTGCTCCAGTTTCTGTTCTCTAGTCCTGCTGCTGGCACACATTTGGGTTTTGACAAAGCTGGTCCCTGTTCATAACATGCTTATGCCGCTCCGTATATTATACTTTTTTGTATCCAATGCTACTCCTGAGAAATACAACTCATTTATTGAAGTCCTATACTAAAAATCTATCTGGGGGGGCTGGCACAAGAAAAACAATCCCAGCCTCCTGTAGCTTGACAATGATGGAACACTAAACATTTAAACATTCCTTCTACCAAGAAGGGGTCCTCCTGTGGGCCCAAACATGTGCACTGCCTCTCGTGTGTGCCATTCCCAATCAGAACCTGCCTAAGAAAAGTATTTTTCTCATAGTTGAACATTGCTATATCAAATATCAGTGGGGAGAGGGGTATAACCATCCCATTATCACAGGAAGTCACAGATACTTAAACCTTATGTAGCGATACCCATGGGGTGTATTTAGGTTTTGTAGTGCCCTAGGCCTGACTAAACTCGTGCACCCCCTAATTTAAATATCACTCACACTTCCCTGTCAAGGCCACACCCCTTTCTTTTTAAGACCCGCCCTGAAATTGGGGACACTAGTTCTTGGGGCTTGGGGGGGGCATTGGATTCCCTTAATTTGCATAGATTTCCTCTCACTTCCTGTTTGGTTATGGGGCAGGAAGTGAAGGGAAATCTCTGCAATGGGACAGGGATGGTAAAAAATAAACTGAAAGGGGCTATAACCTTCCCTTACTCTATCCAAAATGAAAAAAAAAGTGTGGCCTATAGTTAGTTATAGTTCTACTTTGAGCACAAATTTCTGATAATTTTATGGAGAGGACTAAGAAGATATGTCAGTGGTGCAGCAGAAAACATATAGCACAGTGAGGAAGGTTTGTGGTCCAGGATCTTAGGACAGTCAAAATTAGAAGCAGCTTGCATTACACTAACACTGTAGTGCAAGCCGGCGGGGATTCTTTCCGTGCTGCCCCCCCTGCAAAGTGCTGCCCTAGGCCTGGACCTTGTTGGCCTAGGCCAGGATACAGCGTCGGCTATACCCCCAACTTAAGAGAGCCGCTACTATTGTTTCGGGCCCTGTACACAGCACGGCCAACCCCCGCCAATCTACTCGACCCTCCCCTGGCACAGCTAGTCTAGGGAATGATAGACTGGTAATGTCTCTGCAATCATCTATGACACAGTCCCACAATAAAGCAAACAGTAATAAAGTACAGTAATTGACACTGATACTGGAGTACTTAACTATAGCAACTTTACTTTAGTATAAAAGTTAGGTAGAAGTACAGTACATCATAACACATGCAGAGCCCTGCAATATTACTGACACTTAGCAATACTGTATAGAAATAACTAGCACACCACGCTGCAGCTATCCTCCTCGTGGGCAATATGGCGCCCAATAATGTCCTACGCTACCCAGTCAGGCCTGACTTAAAGTAAGGTACAGTCTTAGGGTAAAGAATCTTCGCATGCCAGGAAATCGGTGGTGCACATCAGGAACAACAATTTGTAATTCAACAGGACTGTATCTCAGCAAAGTAACAACTCCCAGGAGACTATCAAACTCAGTTCTGGAAATAGTGCTATATCAACTATCCTAACAGGAGACTAAGGGCCAAAGCAGTCAGTAGGCCTAAACAAAGTACTTGGCTATAACTTTGAGCAAGTGCTCTCTCACCACACCGGACTTAGTCCCCGTCCGTAACTTCCACCGCTGTGTATCCGCACACAGGGTCTGCGACAGACGGGTCTTCGGTCCTCCTGAGGTCAGTGAGAAACAGAGATCAGGTGCCACACAGGCTCCGCAGTGGAGTGGAAGGCTCTTTGGAAGTGCGCAAGGCCCAGGCTTCAGGCCTTGCACCAGCAGCAAGTCCGCACAGGGGATCCTCTTGCTAGAAGGGCGGCATCCAAAGAAGCCGAGCTCCGCCTCCGCTTCACCTTTATAGCCCACCCCATGATTCTCTGCGGTTGGCAATGCACCTTGGGTGCTAAACGGGGTTCTGGGTATCGTAGTCCTGAGGCCTTAAAGGAGACCCCCCGCTACACTTACCTTACCCATAACTCCCAACATTTTGAGATGGAAATGAGGGACACCTACTAGCAAGCGTATGTGGACATAGGACACGCCACCTGCCACACCCCCTTAAAGCAGAATTAACCCAAAAAAAAAAATGTATTCAATCCACAAGGGCTTTTTTTTTACCACTACTATTCCTTTATTTTGGCATTTAAAATTTACAAATGCAGCAATTTAGAATTTGGATGAAAGGTTTAGTACTGGGAAACACTGTTTGAAAGATAAAGAGTGAATTTTATAGACAACTATATAGATCAGACCAAAATGAGGGACAAATGAGGAGGAAAGAGGGACAGAGGGACATTGCTCCAAATCAGGTACAGTCCCTCAAAATCAGGGACATTTGGGAGCTATACCTTACCACACCTCCCAACTTTTTAAAATTGCATCGAGGGACACCTATTAGCAAAAGTATGTAGGCATTGGACACAAATCCTGCCACACCCACTTAAAGGAGGATCATACACAAAAAAAATATATATTAATTAAACCCACAAGAGCTTTTTTTACCCCTACTTTTTCTTTTATACTGGCTTTTGAAATTTACAAATGCAGAAATTTAGAAATTGGATGAAAGGTTTAGGACTAGGAAACACTTTTTGATAGATAAATACTGCATTTTATATACAACTACAGTAAAACCTTGGATTGCGAGCATAATTCATTCCGGAAACGGGCTTGTAATCCAAAGCAGTCATATATCAAAAGCGAATTTCCCCATAACAAATAATGGAAACTCAGATGATTCGTTCCACAACCATTTTTTCATAAGTCCTTCCGTGTATAGTCCATATAAAAAGATTATAACAAAATGATGTCCATTCACAAATGGAAGTCTCCACAAGGGAATTAGAAGAAAAATTCAGCAGGAGCTACAGTGTATAAAAGAGAAGAGAGGCGCCTCTAAGTGTAGCAATATGGTTACATTTAATGAAGGTACAACATTTAGCAACTCACATGGTTGATGATTAAAAGAGGCACATTTAAGTATGCAGGGATCCAGGGTAAAGCTGTCCACATAGACCATCCCTCGCACCACAGGCTTTCATCGCTGTCAGTCTGCAATCGTGAACAGGCAGACTACCCTGCACTAGAGCGATCTGAAAGAGAGGTTTGAAACACTCATGGAGCGCAGCGTGGAAGGAATGACGTTGATGGTGGTGCAGAGGATGGTCTATGTGGACAGCTTTACCCCGGATGTCTGCATACTTAGATGAGCCTCTTTTAATCATCAACCATTGAGTTGCTAAATGTTGTACTTTCATTAAATGTAACCATATTGCTACACTTAGAGGCACCTCTCTTCTCTTTTGTACTCAGTTGTGACATGATGCTACTTGTATATCAAGAAATCGCTTGTATATCAAGTCAAGATTTAAAAATAAATGTTGCTTGTCTTGCAAAACACTCTCAAATCAAGTTACACTCAAACCAAGTTTTACTGTATATAGATCAGACCAAAATGAGGGACAAATGAGGAGAAAAGAGGGACTGAGGGACTTTGTTCCAAATCAGGAACAGTTCCTATAAAATCAGGGACAGTTGGGAGCTAGGCCTTACTGTTCAGGTGCTGTCCTAGTGTTCTGTGCGGAACATACATATTTGACATATGTTACGATACATATAAATTCCACTAGGTGTCACAGATGCACTACTAATAGCACACCTGACTAGCGTAACCACTATGTAAACAGTATATATACTGTATGATTATTTATATATATATATATATATATATATATATATATATATATATAATATGTGTAGCGGGGTCTTAAAAGTTAGTGGGATACACCTGGGGGTAGAGAGACCCAGGTGTGTAATTACCGTATTTATCGGCGTATAACACGCACTTTTTTCCCCTTAAAATCAGGGGAAAATCGTGGGTGCGTGTTATACGCCGATACTCCGAATTCCCCTGCTGAAAACGAGCGAGAGGAGCGAGCGGAGCCGAAGCCGAAGTACAATCGGCTTTACTCGGCTCCTCTCGCAGTCCCGCCCATCTCTGACTGCGCCGCTGACGGAGAAAGCCGAGTGTACTTCGCCTAGTCTCGGCTCCTCTCGCAGTCCTGCCTGTGACTGTGAGCAGAGCCGAGTCTAGGCGAAGTACACTCGGCTTTCTCCGTCAGCGGCGCAGTCAGTGGAGATGGGCGGAACTGCGAGAGGAGCCAAGTCCAGCCGAAGTACACTCGGCCCCGCTCGCTCCTCTCCACAGAAATCGGCGCCAAATTTTAAAAACCGCCGGGACTGACACGATCGCAAAGGCACTGGGCACGGCTGCAGATGGACAGATGAACACTGGGCACGGCTGCAGATGGACAGATGGACACTGGGCACGGCTGCAGATGGACAGATGGACACTGGGCAAGGCTACAGATGGACACTGGGCACGGCTGCAGATGGACAGATGGACACTGGGCAAGGCTGCAGATGGACAGATGGACACTGGGCACGGCTGCAGATGGACAGATGGACACTGGGCACGGCTGCAGATGGACAGATGGACACTGGGCAAGGCTGCAGATGGACACTGGGCAAGGCTGCATGCTGCATTTAAATGTAAGTTTTTTTTCCTTGAATTTCCCTCCTAAACTTGGGGTGCGTGTTATACGCCGGTGCGTGTTATACGCCGATAAATACGGTATGTCAGGGATTAGATCCCTTTTTGTTATTCGTGGAGGATTGGGTGGTGCAATATTCTCCTTGGCCTGTGGGTGGCGGGGAACCTACAGGCTCGATGTAGAATCACTACCACAGTGTTACCTTTTTTTTTGTCCCTTCCTGGAGATGGTACGGCTGGGGCGGGGAACCCACCGTGGTGTCGATGGGAGGGGATAAAAGGGGGAGACGCCCTCGCCACGAGGTCTGTCTGTCGGTTGGGGGAGATCATCTCTTCACGCACCCAGGCACCTTAGGCCTGGGTGCGGGCGGTTCAAGGTTCCGGCCTAGGCGCCCTAGGCCTGGCCGGAATGAAGATGGAGTCCATCCCAGGCACCTTCAGCCTGGGGTGAGGTACTATTGAGGAGGCCTGGGACCCGGTGACTCCGACTGGGTCCCGCGAGGGTGAAGTTGCTCCAGGGCGCCCCTTGCGAGGGGACCCGCATCTGAGGTGAGGAGGCTGGGGAGGTCACCCGTCCGAAGACCCGGTGCAGTGTCAACCCGGTGACGGATGGGCCTTCGGTAACTCCCTTGGAGGACATCTTCCCCTGATAGGGGCTACAGCGAGGCGGAGGAGCTTTCATCAAGACTCCTGCAACCCCTGGTCATAGCACAGGGAGTGTAGGGACTAGAAACCTGTACAGTGCCTCGACCTGCTTCCCCATCGTATCATGGCGTTGCATTTGACTGTATGTGGAGATACGCAATAAACCTGAGTTTGGACTTTGATGGGTGTATGGACTCTGTTGATGGGAACAAAGGGAGATTCTGGCACGGAAGGACTGACCCTCGTAACCAGCACACATTTGGCCCGAGGAAAAGATTGGTACTGGCCTTCACCTCACCCAAGTCATGGGGAGGACATGGGCCGTAGCGCACCTCACTCTGTCGCTCGACATACCCCTAGCTAAAGAGGACGGGGTGAGGCCGCTACATATATATATATATATATATATATATATATATATATATATAAAAATAAAACACTTAAAGAGGAACTTTACCCAAAACAACTTAATAACAGCAAAGATAATGCTCTATAGCAAAGAACATACATTCCACAATAATAATTACGCTACCAAAATAGTGTGTACTGCAAATTGCCTCCAGCATTGTTCCTGTTTCTTCTTGCTGGAGGCTGCCATTTTGCTAAAGCCCAGATCCCCTGAACAGCAGTAAATCATAAAGGGGAACTAAACACAACAATTTAACGGTTTAAATGCTGGGATAGCTAAGTGTCAGTTTTGCTTGTGTCCTCAATCAAACTATCAAACCATCAAATGGCTGGTGTCATAACTGATCACATGTGCAGAACCATGGCAGTTGCAGCTCAAACAGAAGCAGCTTCCTTGGCTGTAAAGGATAGGAGGGTTTAATTACTTTAAGACCCCTTTCACACTGGGGCGGTTTTCAGGCGCTTTAGCGCTGGAAATAGCCTCTGCTAAGCACCTGAAAACTGCCTCCTATTCATTCAAGTGTGACTTTTCACACTGGGGCAGTGTGCTTGTGGGATGTTCCGAAAAGACATGCAAGCAGCATCTTTGGGGCAGTTTAGGAGTGCTGTATTTAGCGCTCCCAAAACGCCTTGCTTATTGGGATGAATAGGCAGTGCTTCTGAAGCGCCGCAACACAGGAGTTTTTAACCCCTTCTTTGGGGTTAAAAACGTCCCGCTAGCAGCCGAAAAGGCCGCTTAAACAGCGCTAAAGTGGCGCTTTAGCGCTAACGCCGAAGTGTGAAAGGGGTCTTAGACTGTCAGCAGATCAGCCTCTAACAATTCAGCAGTGCTTAAAAATAGAGGGCAACTGAGGCTTTGCAGAGCATGGTGAGATGGTGTATTACTGGATGTTAAACAGTATAGGCAGTTCTTTTTAATGTTTTACATTGCTATACCTGCAAAAGGGGCCAGCCTGAAGTGATCTAGCAGGACTTAATTTTCTGACTAAAGTTCTACTTTAAGTGCAACCCCCACCCACAGTAAACTGAGAAAGGCAAAAACAAAAGCAGCATTACCCTCCATAAGAATGACAGCAGCAAGTATCCCAAACTTGTTGCAAAAGTAGTTTAGGAAAAGATAACATCCATGGGCAGGCTTGGCATTTATCACTCTTTATTGTGTTCAGTTGACTGTTTGGAGGTTTGGCAAATGGCTGAACTAAATGGGTGTTTGGACAAGCCAAACCTCTAGCTGCAGTATTACTATCACTGCTAAATGTAACAGCTTCCTGCTCGTGGCTTTTGGTTGTTAGGGAGCTGGCGGGCACCAGCATCCTGACAACCAGTGATTTATCCCTGACCAGCAATTCAGTTGACAGGTGGGGATTCCCAGCTCCCAGGTGGAAGTAAGCAAAGGGTTGGGGATAGTGTAAAAAAATTGGTGTGGGTCTCTCCTCAATATTAATACCAGGCCTTTCAAGTCTGGTATGGATTTTAGGGGGGAACCTCATGCAAAAAAACAAAGCTTGAAACTCCAGGTGGGCATCGTTCATTGTGATTGAAGTTAGTCTGCATTGCTGAACATTGTGATTAACATTGGATTTACATCATGGGACATTTTTTGGTGTTTTTTTTAAAGCGGTTGTATACCCTTTTTTTTTCACTCTTACCTACGGGTAAGCCTATAATAAGGCTTACCTGTAGGTAAAAAGAATATCTCCTAAACCTGTACGGTTTAGGAGATATTCCCTTTGCATGCAGCCGCTGACTTCAGCGGCGCATGCGCTCTGAGTGCCGGACCTTGCCGGTAAGAGGTCTCCCGCGCGCATACGCGGGAGTAACCACATCGCGGCTCTGGCCACTCACAGCGCCGGAGCCGCGATACCCAGAAGACACGCCGAGGGAAAATGTCAGCTCCCTCGGCGTGGACCGAGATCACCTGCCGACGCCTCGTTCTAAGGTAAGTATTTCATAATGATCTAGTATGCGATGCATACTAACTCAATATGCCTTTTGCCTTACAGGTTTAAAAAAAAAAAAAAAATCTGCGGGTTTACAACCACTTTAAGAGAAGTGTTTATTTTTCTATGTCTTTGTGAATGATTTCGAAAAGGTACTTTGCCAGAAAGAACCCTCCTCAACTTGTGGGCATGTGACTTGGTATGGTTGAAGAAAAGAGGTGCATGCTCATCCTCCCCTTTCCTGGCCAGCCAGGCTACATGCTTGGGTAAGGGTGTGTTATAAAAAATGGAGCAAACCCCATGCCAATTTTTTTTATTTGCGTGGGGTCCACATTGACATCCAACAGGACTCTTATCCAGGATAAAGGCCTGGCATGAATTTTTAGGGGAACCCCATACAGTTTTTTTTGTTTTTCCATTATTATTACCTGTACCAGACTCTCATATAGGATAATGGTATTTTATAGATGAGGGGAATACCCGGCTGTTTGTTTATAAGCAGAATGAAGCAGCTGGAAGCTGCCATCTACCAGCTATTTAAATGGCATTTGTTTTCTTTGTAAATGTCAGTATTGCTGTAGTAGATTGTATACATAACTCAGATTTGCCACTTCACAGTAAGGTTCAGAGCACTCCCAGGCATCTTATTTTTTTTTAATAGCATTTTCTGCAGTTCTGTAGCTGTGAGATACAGCGTTTACGTACTGTCGGTGTGTTGTGCTCTTCCAAAAACACCCATTTAGGGCAAGATCCTAAATTTGGAAAATATGAGGAGAACGTCAAAGGGACGTGGTGGCCCCGATCGTGGTGCTGCTGGTGGAGCTCCTGTTGCAGGGAGAGGACATGGTCGATCTGTGCCAGCTACATGCACAAGTGAAACACCTTCCTCAGGTGCGAGTAGGCGAACGAGCCTGCGGCGGTATTTTGTCGCGCCTAATGAGGCTATACGAATGTTGAGGCCAGGACAAGTACAGGCGATAGTAGATTGGGTTGCTGACAGTGCCTCGGGTTCCTTCACATTGTCTCCCACCCACTCTTCTGATGAAAAATCAGAGTTGGCACCTGAAGCCCATGTCCATCAGTCTTTCACCTCACCCCCATGCAAATCAGCCAAGCAGTCTGAGCCCCAAATCATGCAGCAGTCTCTTCTGCTTTTCGATGACTCTGTTAGCAGGGTTTCCCAGGGCCATCCACCTAGCCCTGCCCCAGAAGTGGAAGAGATTGAGTGCATCGATGCCCAACCACTTATATTTCATGATGAGTACATGGGAGGACCATCGCAGCACGTCTCGGATGATGACGAAACACAGGTGCCAACTGCTGCTGCTTTCGCAATTGTGCAGACAGACAAGGCGGGCAGGGGTGAAGACTGGGTGGAAGATGATGTGGAGGATGATGAGGTCCTCGACCCCACATGGAATCAACGTTATGCAGGTGACAAGTGTAGTTCGGAGGAAGAGGAGGTGGTCGCACAGAGCCACCAGCACAGCAGAAGAGGGAGCAGGGTGCAAAAGCGGAGCGTCCGTCCCCTAGACAGTACGTCTGCTACTGCCCAACGCAGCAAGGGACCGAGCACACCAAAGCCAGGTCCAAGGAGTTCCCTAGCATGGCAGTTCTTCACACAATGTGCTGATGACAAGACACAAGTGGTTTGCACGCTGTGCAATCAGAGCCTGAAGCGAGGCATAAACGTTCTCAACCTGAGCACAACCTGCATGACCAGGTATCTAAGTGCAAAGCACGAGCTGCAGTGGAGTAGACACCTCCAAAACAAAGAAAGGTCTCTGGCTCCTCCTGCTTCCTCTTCTGCTGCAGTCTCGGCCTCTTCATCCTCCTCTGTAGTGACAGTAGCACCTGCCAACCCGCAAACAGAGCATCTGCCAGCAACACTACCACCTGGGTCACCAACCATCTCCACAATGTCCCATGGAAGCATTCAGCTCTCTATCTCCCAAACACTGGAGCGGAAGAGGAAGTACCCCCCTAGCCACCCGCGATCCCTGGCCCTGAATGTCAGCATTTCAAACTTCCTCGCCTTTGAAATGCTGTCATTCCGCCTGGTGGAGACGCAGAGTTTTAAAAGCCTGATGGCATTGGCTGTCCCACAGGACGTCGTGCCCAGCCGCCACTACTTTTCCAGGCGAGCCATCCCTTCCCTGCACAACCAAGTGGGGGACAAAATCAGGTGTGCACTGCGCAACGCCATCTGTGGCAAGGTCCCCCTAACTACGGATGCGTGGACCAGTAAGCACGGTCAGGGACGTTATATCTCCCTAACAGCACACTAGGTAAATGCAGTGGCGGCAGGGCCTGAGGCAGATAGCAGTTTGGCGCATGTCCTTCCACCACCGAGGATTGCAGGGCACTTCAGTTTGCCTCCTGTTGCTAACTCCTCCTACTCCGCTTCCTCATCCTCTACCGCCTCCTCATCCGGTCAGCGTAACACCTTCACCACCAACTTCAGCACAGCCAGGGGTAAACGACAGCAGGCAGTTTTAAAACTTTCCTGTTTGGGGGAAAAACCCCACACCACGCAGGAGTTGTGGAGGGACATGGAACAACAGACCGATGAGTGGTTGCTGTCAGTGAGCCTCAAGCCCGACCTGGTGGTGTGCGATAATGGGCGAAATCTCGTAGCAGCTCTGGGCCTAGCCGGTTTGATGCACATCCCTTGCCTGGCGCATGTGCTGAACTTGGTGGTCCAGAGGTTCCTGAAAAATTACCCCAATATGCCAGAGCTGCTGCAGAAAGTGCGGGCCGTCTGTGCGCACTTTCGGCGTTCTCACCCTGCTGCTGCTCGCCTGTCAGCGCTGCAGCGTAACTTCGGCCTTCCCGTTCACCGCCTCATATGTGAGGTGCCCACAAGGTGGAACTCCACCTTGCACATGCTGGCCAGACTGTGCGAGCAGCAGCAGGCAGTAGTGGAGTTTCAGCTGCAGCAATCACGCGTGAGTCGCTCTGCGGAACAGCACCACTTCACCACCAATAACTGGGCCTCCATGCGAGACCTGTGTGCCTTGTTGCGCTGTTTCGAGTACTTCACCAACATGGCCAGTGCCAATGACGCCGTTCTCATCGTTACCATCCCAGTTCTATGCCTCCTTGAGAAAACGCTTCGGGCGATGATGGAAGAGGATGTGGCACAGGAGGAGGAGGCGGCGGGATCATTTCAAAGGCTTTCATGGCAGTCTTTCACAAGTGGCTACGAGGGTGGGTTCCTGAACCAACAAACACCAGGTACACAATTGTCCGGCAGCAAGGGCACAGTTCTGGAGGATGACGAGGTGGAGGATGAGGAGGAGGAGATGGAGGAGGAGGAGGAGGAGGAACCATGTTCTCAGCAGGGTGGCACCCAGATCAGCTCATGGCCATCACTGGTGCGTGGCTGGGGGATACAGAGGACACAGACGATACACCTCCCACAGAGGACAGCTTTTCTTTGCCTCTGGGCAGCCTGGCACACATGAGCGATTACATGCTGCAGTGTTCCTGAAACGACCGCCGAGTTGCCCACATTTTAACTGGTGCTGATTACTGGGTGGCCACCCTGCTGGATCCCTGTTACAAGGACAGCGTACCGTCCTTAATTCCCTCACTGGAGCGGGATCGTAAGATGCGTGAGTACAAGCGCACGCTGGTAGACGTGCTGCTGGTGGCATTCCCACCTGACAGCGGGCGTACGGTGGAAGCACAAGGCGAAAGCAGAGGAGGAGGAAGAGGTCGCCAACGCAGCCGGGGCACCGCCAGCACCTCAGAAGGCAGGGTTAGCATGGCCAAAATGTGGAAAAGCTTTGTCAGTACGCCACAACAACCAGCATCACCAGCTGAGATGGAACGTCTTAGCAGGAGGCAGCATTTCACCAACATGGTTGAGCAGTATGTGTGCACAAGCCTACACGTACTGGATGACGGGTCTGCCCCCTTCAACTTCTGGGTCTCCAAATTGGGCACATGGCCTGAGCTTGCCCTTTACGCCTTGGAGGTGCTGGCCTGCCCTGCAGCCAGTGTATTATCTGAACGTGTATTTAGCACGGCAGGGGGCGTTATCACAGACAAGCGCAGCCGCCTGTCCAGAGCCAATGTGGACAAGCTCACGTTCATTAAAATGAACCAGGCATGGATCCCACAGGACTTGTCCGTACCTTGTACAGAATAGACATGTATACCGGTGCTCTGACAAAAACTGTCCGGCCATCGGATTGTGTCCGGCCCGTACTGCACAGGCGCAGCGCTTGCGCAGTACGGAGGACAAGGAGATTCACAAAATCTCCGAAGATGAACGTCGCCTGCGCAGTGAGTGCAGGTTCAAGCCCCACCATCCAAGTGGACATACGCTAGCACATAGTAACAGGGCCCCTCATGGGCTCGCTTCGATCGCCACGCTTCGGGCACGGCCTCGCTTGGCTCGGCTTGAACCTCAGATGGTGTGACTTGAACCTGGACTCACCACGCAGGCGCCGTTCGTCTTGTGGGATTTTCGAAATCCCCTTGTCCTACGTACTGAGCAAGTGAAGTACAGGGCGGACACTATCCGACGGAGGACAGAATTTGACACATCACCGGCCTTACCCAGCCATTGTTTTATTTTTGAACCAGTGTTGGCTACCTCGCCCTCCTCCACCGCCGCTTCCACCTACACAGCCAAATCCACCGCCACCTCAACCCCCTACTCCATATGGACCTCGTCCTCCTAGGTCAAGATTATAATTTTTATTTTATTTTTTTGTAGCGCACAGATCCTTTCCCCCTTACCTGCCTTTATGTTGTTGGCTCCTCGCAGGAGGGAGAAAGGCGCACCGCACTACCAGCCCGTACCCTCCTGTATAAAGGAGGTTAAGCGGTGTACTTGACGGGCCGTGTCCACAGCCGTAGTCAAAACTCCTCCAGAGGATGATTCTCACCTCTACTGTAGGTAGAGGCAAGTCCTTGAATTCCCAGTAAAGTCAATGTCCACACCAGCTGAAACTCCAACTCTGAGTTTATTCTCTCATGGCAAAATAAACTGTACTCGGATAGAAAAGGTTAGAGCAAAGAAACAGGACAGCTTAAGGTGTGGAGGAGGTCCAGGCACAAACGTAGCACATTCACTTCACTGCTTAGGTTTCTCAAACAGTTTTAGGCGCAAGGTCTCTGCCACAGACCGTGAGGTTGGTCTATGCCACAGACCGGGTGTACAAGGCCCCTGCCACGGACCTGGAAAACTTTGGTCTCTGCCACAGACCAGGGTGTATAAGGCCCCTGCCACGGGCCGGGTGAATAAGGCCTCCGATACAGTCAGGATGACCTTGAGCTTCTCCTTCTAAGAACTAGCCCATATCAAGGGGAAGACATCTCTCCAGGGAGTCAACAGACCCTTCCTTCACCGTGCCTCCAGCATCGGGCCATCGGAAGGTTCCTCCCTTCCCTGGAACAGAGTCCCCTACACGAGGCGGCACCCAAAGACTCCTCGACCCTTAGCGGACTCCAGACGAAGGCTCTGGACCCCAGGCTTTACTCCCACCCCTAGGCCTCCATACCCAGGGCAGCAGGAACTCCAGGATAGTACCTCACCCCGGGCTAAAGGTGCCCGAGATGGAACAGGAGCACATGCACCCAGGCCGAAGGCAACTAGGCGCGGACCCCACTGGACATCAGCCCCCAGGCCAAAAGTAACTGGGGCTCGGACCCCGATCAGGAGGCGTCTGCCCCTTTTATATCCTCTCCCGGCATGCACAACAGGTTCCCCGCCCCGCTGTACTACTGCCAAGAGGGGACACAAAAGGCACAGCACTGTATCGGCGGTTCAACCCTAGCCTACCATGGCAGCGCCACCTGTAGGCCGCAGGGAATTGCACACCAATACTGTCCCCGAGGACAAAATGGTCCATGAATCCTACAGAATTAGGGTGTTTGAGCCTATATACCACTCAAACACTTCCCTTAAATTTAGCACCCCGCTACATTTTTATTTCAAAGTATTTTATTTTCCCACTAGCTTATCCATTAAATTGAATAATGTTTTCCAGAAAGGGGCGTATTCTGGGGCATTCCCACCATATGTGTGGCACTGTGACGTTGAGTTTCTGAGGTTCTTAATGACTTTCCTGTACCTCTTCTGCTGAAAAGGGGGCCTCCAGCATATTTTTTTTTTATGTTATTTTAAGTTATTTCCCTATCCACATTTGTTTGCAGAGCACTTCCCATGCTCTTAACAACATTTTGCTGCCATTTGCAACCCTCTAGACCTTTCCATTACTTTTTTAGAGCCTTTTTAGTCCTCAGAAGTTCGGGTCCCCATTGACTTCAATGGGGTTCGGGTTCAGGGTAAAGTTCGGGTCAAGTTCGGTCCCGAACTCGAACTTTTTTCCGAAGTTCGGCCGAAGCCATCGAACCCGAACAACCAGGTGTCCGCTCAACTCTAGTCATTTTTTTTTTTAACATTTGGCTCCAAATGACTTTATCGGGGTTCAGATTCAGTATCCAAACTTTCGTTAAGTTCACGAATTTACTCCTAATCTGATAGCCTGGGCGTTCAGCTAGTGTTGTAGTATTTTTTCTAAATTCTTTTTTTGATTTCTTGTGAATTCTGTAGTCAGCAGTGGGCTATAGTCAGTTTATCTTTTCCTTAACAAGAGTTATTCTCTAAGTTTAGATTGTATTTTCTTGGCCACAATGTTTCAGCTTGTTCCAGTGGAGTGTGCTAGAGTGCTATCATTATTTGTCAAGGATATTTAATGGCCAAGCTTATGCTTGCTGGGAAAATTGTTTAATATCTGGGACACTTCCTGTTCTTTATCTTCTCTCCAGGGCTTTTGTCCTACGAGGATGTCATCCCAGAAGTCCAGTCTCTCTTTCCAGGCCTAGGGATAGAAAAGTGTAGGGCAGTGTTTCTCAACTCCAGTCCTCAAGGCGCCCCAACAGGTCATGTTTTCAGGATTTCCCTCAGATGAAACGGCTGTGGTAATTACTAAGGCAGTGAAACTGATCAAATCACCTGTGCATAATAATAGGAAGCCTGAAAACATGACCTGTTGGGGCGCCTTGAGGACTGGAGTTGAGAAACACTGGTGTAGGGATTTCCTCTTCTGAGAGGAATTCCCGAAGGTGCTTGTTGCTGGGGAGAAGAGTGTAAGGTCGAGAGGAAACAAGCTGCAACTCTCCTCCACATATGAAAGGGTGGTTATTGACTGGTTGCTTGGGAAATATACGCAGGAAAATTTCTATGTTGTCTGCCTGAGAACAAAAACATTGAGATACTATGTGTGCAGCCAACACAGTCTGTGTATTGATAGTACAAAAGAGACCTTGAGAAAGATTTGTGAGATGAGATCAGGCTTTCCTCCTGACGACACTTTTTTTTTATTTTATTTTTTTTATCCCCATTTACTTACGTCGGAGCTAAACATATTTGTAAAGGAGATCACAGTGCCTAAAGCCCAACTCTGGGAAATTTGAAATTATTCCTTAAAGTGCGGTTGCAGCCCGCAATGTAAAGCTTAAAAAGTAACTCCACTATTGTTGAGAAAAAAAACATTCCCCTCTGGGTGAACTATGTACATTGCAGGGATTTTAATAAACTATGTTGCAGATTCCTACCTTTTGTTATTTTGATAGCTGTTTGTCTGTGTCCATGTGCTAACTGAATCTGTATGGGAGGGGTTTTATAATTATAAATCAGCTGCTGGACATGCAGGGCTCTAATGAGCAAAGTAGCAAGATCTGCATCCCTTTAGACGTGATTTCCCTTTGAGAATATCTCACAAAAAAAATATTTTTTTGTTGCAGGGGATGCCCAAAATCTGACTCGTATCTTAGTGCAGACTTCTAGGGAAAGCCAGTAAGCCAATCACACAAGCAGAAAATGACATTCTCATGGAGTGTTCTGTACACCTTCTGTATACAGAATGCCTCCAGGTAGCAATATTGCATTGCATTTTACAGAAAATTACAGCACTGCAGATTGAAAAGGAAAGATCATTTTTAATAACTTTCAATTACAATATGACTTGATTCGCAATTGAATACACTATATATTTTTTTTGATCATTTTTTTCCCCATGAAACTGGAGTTACCCTTTAACTGCTTATTTAGTCAAGGGGAGAAGAGAAGCACTTTACCTTACTTGCTCTTCCGCTTTTCAGCAGATGACACTCTGTTGGCTTCATCATGCCCAGTGCAAAGCTTTGGACCCTGCCTTGGTCTTGATGATGCAACGACCTTAGACCATTGAAACATAGGGGAAAAAATTATGATGCAGGGACCAGTCCAGCAGTGCAGAGGAACAGAGGATCTGGTAAGTAAATCTACTTTAACAAGTCCCCTAGATCTAAACAGGCAAATAACTGCAGTGCAGGCAAAGTCCCATTGCAAAGTATAATTTTTAAGTTTGGCTTTAATAAATGTGCTTTTTTTTAAAGCAGTAGTATGGCCCCAGTAAGGCCATACAATTGCTTTATAAATAAACCCTTAAGGTTAACACAGTGTTAATAGGTCCGTCATAAGAACATACTGTAGGTGATGCTATGTCCATTTTTGCTTTAGGCCTCTTGCACACTGAGCTAAAATACAGCCTATTAATTGTAATGCGCAAACAAGCATTAGGATGGGTGGAATGTCAAACTAAAATGGAAAATTCAATATTTCTGAAAGCACAATTGCCGACATAACTATACAGGCCAGAAATAAATCTGAAATCTTTTAGCTCAGGATGACTCCACTATTTTTCATGAATCCTAGAAACCAGGGTCCCATTGCAAAGTTGAAAAATAACTCTTCCTTTTGGTTTTTCATACATTAGAAGGGTGGTGGCTTTTTCAAGGATGCACTTACTTGATTTACTGCTACAGGGTGACCCTCCTGTGCAGAATCACGTGTATATATACACTTCCACCTAAGGGGGTGCACGCACCTCCGACAGGCCGCTATTGCTGAGATTAATCACAGCATAAGCCGATCTTCGGATGCCGGGTATTGGATGTCCGCCGGCACATTTGCCGATTGTCAGTAAAACACACAGAACGGAGATCTGCCTATGTAAACAAGGTAGATCCCCAATCTGACAGGGGGAAGGGATGGATTTTGTGTCCCTACAAAGCAGGGAATAAAACCCATCACTTCCCCTAGTAAAAGCAGCACATACAGTACACAAAAACACTGGCTAGTCATACAGTTACTCTTTGATCGCCCTATATGTTTAACCCTGGCCTGGACTGGCCATAGGGCACAACCGGGCACTTGTTCGGTGGGCTGGGGCAACCAGTCCTTGCAGGGCCAAAGAAGCTGGGCTGCTCTTTGAGCACGCGCCACTCACCCAACCTCTACGCGGCCGCCCGTCTGCCAGTTCAGTTCAGCCATTTGCGCCGGGGAAGCAGAAACATGAAGGGAGGGAGGAGCTAGAGGAGACACTTCCGGCCTCTCCACAGCCGCCAGTATAGTTCAGCCGCGAGCACCGGGGGGGACGTGGTCATGAAGGGGGGAGGAGCTAGAGGAGACACGTTCTGCAGACACCATGGAGCCGGATCAGAGACAATGTGAGTGTGGCCCCCTGTAACCTGGATAGGAGGAGCGGTGGGGGTGGCTGCATATAGAAGAATCATTCTCTCCATTCCTTCTGCAGCTTCTGAATGCCTGCGAGAGGGCAAGGAGGAGAAGCAGGCATGCAGAGGCTGCAGAAGGAAATGGATAGAATGATTCTTGTATTTACAGCCACCCCCACGATCCTCCTATCCTGCTTCTTTCTGTTGCCCACCTTGTTCTCCTCCCCCCCTGCTCTCTGCCTCTCCCTCAGTGCTCTCGATTTCCCCAAGTTTTCTCTTGCCCTCTGCCTCCCCCATGCTCTCTGCCTTACCCCATGTTTTTCGCCTCCCCCTGTGCTCTCCAGCCCCCCCCCAGTGCTCTCCGACCTCTCCAGTACTCTCTACCTCCCCCCGTGCTCTCCACCCAGTGCTCTCCACCTTCCTCTGTGATCTCTTGCCTCCCCCCTCATGCTCTCCGGCCCCACATGCTCTCCTTTCCCCTAGTGCTCTCTGCCCCATCCCATATTCTTGCTTCCTTCTGTGCACTCTGACCCCCCCCCCAGTGCTTTCTAGACCCCCCTGGGCTCTCTAGCCAACCTACTCTCTGGCCCCCCTGTGCTCTCCTCTCCCTATGTGTTCTCTGCCTCTCCCCCGTGCTCTCTGCTTCCCCCCAGTGCTCTTGGGCCCCCCTGTGCTCTCTGCCCACCCCATGTTCTCAAGCTTCCCCCCCATTTTTTTTTACCGGCCCCCTTTGCACCCGCACCTCTGCCAGGTTCCCCCACCCCTCTCCTGGGGGATCTGTCAGAGAGTGGGGAAGGGTCTGGTTAACTTGTCATGGGCTGCTCAGTCCAAAATGCCTGGGCCTAATTTTTGTCCCAGTCCGGGCCTGGTTTAACCCCTTCCCAGCCATTGTAATTAGTACACTGACAGTGCATATTTTGAGCACTGACCACTGTATTGGTGTCACTGGTTCCCGCAAAGTGTCAAAAGTGTCAGTTAGTGTCCATTTGCCTGCCACAATACCGCAGTCCCGCAATGAATCACTGATTGCCCACATTACTAGTATAATTATTTTTTTATAAATATATACCATAGTCTGTAGACGCTAAAAAGTTTGCATAAACAAGTCAATATAAACTTATTGGGATTTTTTTTACCAAAATTATGTAGCAGAATACATATTGGCCAAAATTTATGAAGAAATTCGATTTTTCAACCTTTTTTTATTGGATATGTTGTATAGCAGAATCTAAAGTATTGTTTTTTTTTTCAAAATTGTCAGTCTTTTTTTGTTTATAGCGCAAAAAACAAAACGTAGAGGTAACCAAATACCACCAAAAGAAAGCTCTATTTGTGTGTGTGTGTGTGTGTGTGTGTGTGTGGGGGGGGGGGGATTACATACATTTTATTTCGGTACAGCGTTGATGCAGTATCCCAAAAAATAGCCTGGTCATGAAGGGAGATAACCCTTCTGGAGGTTAAGTTGGTTAATGACTGTGTACAATCACTGGACATAATAGTTATCAGTTCTTGACTAGTGTCATTTACTTTTACAATTATTGTTCAGATTTTTGTGTGGAGGCAGGAGTTCATCCATCATTCACTTGTTTTATTATATTTTATACTTTTATTAAACACTTCCCTACCGCACTATTGTAATATGACGGCGGCAGAAACCCTTTGTCCCTCCGGGCCGCCGTCATATGATGTCATATGATGTATTTTTTTCCCGAGCCTCTAGGGGGCGCGCGCGCCGCCGGCAGCACGCGCACGCCCTCGCCCTCGCCACGTCACTCGGCACCCAATGCTTGTGCCCGACGGCCGTAATGTCCGCCGGGCACCCGCGATTGTCTGTGAATACGGCAGGACCGTGGATCTGTGTGTGCAAACACACAGATCCACGTCCTGTCAGAGGAGAGGAGACCGATGTGTGTTCCCAGTACAGAGGAACACCGATCGGTCTTCTCCCCTTGTGAGTCCCCTCCCCTACAGTTAGAATCACTCCCTAGGATACACAGTTAACCCCTTCCTCGCCCCCTAGTATTAACCCCTTCCATGCCAGTCACATTTATACAGTAATCAATGCATTTTTATAGCACGGATCGCTGTATAAATGTGAATGGTCCCAAAATAGTGTCAAAAGTGTCCGAAGTGTCCACCGCAATATCGCAGTCAAGATAAAATTTGCAGATCGCCGCCATTACTAGTAAAAAAATAATAATAAAAATGCCAGAAAATTTTCCCCTATTTTGTAGACGCTATAACTTTTACGCAAACCAATCGATATACGCTTATTGCGATTTTTTTTACCAAAAATAAGTAGAATACATATCGGCCTAAACTGTGAAAAAAATTATCAAAATTTCAAATGGGTACAGTGTTGCATGACCACGCAATTGTCATTCAAATTGTAACAGCACTGAAAGCTGAAAATTGGTCTGGGCAGGAAGGGGGTGAAAATGCCCTGTATTGAAGTGGTTATTATTGTCTTTCTAATTATTTAGTGAACTGACTTTGACATGGTGGAGCAGTAGAAGTCTGTCTGAAATATATTAGCAGCTTTTATGACAAAAGAGACTTGCAGTATTTCTTAACAACCTGGAGCACAAGCAGCCAGTTCTTCAATGACTCTTTCCTTTCAGGTTCCACAAAAGTGTTGCCAGTTTTGTGGATTAGGTATAGTTCATTTTCATTGAGTCGTTTACAAAAAAAAAGCAACCCAGCTATTATTATTTTAAACCAAGACATGTAAGTCCAGTGTTTGAAAAGTTAATGGCAAATATAAATTAGACCCGTGTGGGCTACTAGGGCAGCTGTAAGTCAACTTTAAAGCCCATTCCAGACTGGGCACAATGTTTACTCCCAGTCCTTCCTGCACACCCCACATACGTACCTTTATCCCAGCTGTCTTGTCTTCAGACATTTAAAGTGCAGGATCCTCTTTCTTCACCGGCACTTATGTAATGATGCGCAAGCACCTGTGGGTGCGGCCCGTAGGTTAGTACCCAAGATGGAGGAAAGGCACGCAGAGACCAAAGAAAGTGGCACAATTATTTGGATAAGTGGTGGTAACAGGTGCAGAAGCTCTCATCAATCTTAGAGGCACATTGGAATGGTTACAGCATTAAGTTGTCACCCTAATAAGGCTTACCATACTGGAACAGCATCTGGTTAGAGAAGGGTGACTGTTAAGCAGAGTAGTGGTGTAAGCAGCATATGAAAGGCTGATCCCCAGGTCCCTGTTACAGCTCTCTAGTCCCAGAGATTTGGAGACAGGAACAGTATTCCTATTCTGTCCCTCCTCATCAGGAACCTTTTCATAGGGCTAGTTGCGCTGTCCCTATCCATCATGGATCCTGTCCCTACTCTACTTTGCCAATCCACGCCAACTGCAGTGGGGCAGTGATATTTATTAGTACTGCCATCACTAATGATTGTCGCTAAGGTCATCCAGTGTTGCAGCATCCAATCAGACCACCCTTTGGTGACACCTATGGAGGCTTCAGAGGAACAAAGTTCCTCTCATCCTCCATTCTTTCTGTACAGTGGTCAGAAACATAGCGCCACCTACAGAGGAGAGAGTAAACCGCACCTGCCTACACATTCTGTAGATTCCACAGTAGCATAACAACACACATCCAAATTCACAAGAAGCAGTTTAAATAATGTTAGGCGTCAACCTGGAAAATTAGAGTCAGAAGCAAAAGAGAGTGGAGGTAATGAAGCTAAAACTGTATTTTTGTTCTAATAAGTGCTTTTGCAATATGTTTTGTAATTTTATTTTAAAATAGAGTTGGGCTTTAAAATAAATGCATGTATGCAGTAATAATTGTAGAATTGCTTTTCCCAATATGGTGCTTCTATATGCAGGGTGAGGATGTTTCCCGGATTATAACATAAGAGAAGGTCACTTTAAAGCTTTTGACACCCTGCATAACGTGAGATTCTTGTCATTGGATAGTACCAGCTGATTGCTAAGCAATCCTTCAAAGTTAGCAATGTGGCAAGGAGATAGAATGGACAGTTAATCATTTCCTACCCAGATCTTCACAGAGAAGGAAGAATAGGAGGTTTTTACAATATTATACGATAAAGCATGAGTTTGCGAAATTTGAAACAATCACCCTATTATTGTTTTTGTTTTCAAGTTCTACCTTGTTGAAATGTCACTACAGGCATTAGGGATTGTCACAGGACAATCTTATACAATCACAATGAAACTGTTTTGTCTGTTTATGTTTTTTCTATGTGCAGCGATACCCCCAACTTAAGAGGACCGCTGGTATTATTTCAGGCCCTGTACACAGCACTGTCAACCCCCGGCAATCTACTCGACCCTCCTCTGGCACAGCTAGTCCAGGGGATGAGGTATTGGTATGTAGCGACCCTCACCCTCACCCCCTTCTTTATCAGTACTCTGGCTCTGGTCTAGGGGTATCTTGGAGGTGGAGGAGAGAGCGAGGTGCGCCACGGCCCATGTCCTCTCGATTACAGCATGTAGAGGTGAAGGCCAGTATCTAGTTGTATTCGGGCCTGTGTATACGCTTAGAGCCAAGTCTGTTCTGCTGATAACCCCCTTTGCTCCCAGTAATTGGAGTACCACACACTGAAAAGGTCCAACACTTATTTATTCCATAACGGCAAACAAATAGTCCTTTGCGAGCAGACAGTTTGAGACCCATAGAACAGTTCAGTATTGGTGGAGAGTAGGTCAAGGCACAATCCTCAAAGAAAACTAAACCGTTGAGGTTTCACCAACGGTTGCTAAGCACAGTGGCTGTTAAATAGATTTTTTGGCTTCAGAGTCTCTTCCAGCGACTCTAGTGAACAGGAACTGGAGTTACCTTTGCTACGTTGCAGCCCCTGTCAGGGGGAAGACATCCCTCCAAGGGAGTTACCAGAGGCCCCGCCGTCACCGGGTTAATGCTGTACCGGACTATCTGGAAGGGTTACTCTCCCCGGCCTCCTCACCTCAGATACGGGTCCCAACACCTTAGGGCCCCTCGGACTCCTCCACCCTCGCGGAACCCAGTCGAAGTTACTGGGCCCCAGGCTCCGGCAGTAGTACCTCACCCCAGGCTTAAGGTGCCTGGGATGGACTCCATCTCTCGCTACGGCCAGGTCAAGGGCACCTGGGCCCGGAACTCCGGAACGGCTGAAGGTGCCTGGGTGCGGCCGCGTCCTCCAACTCTGTACCAGCGCCAGGAAAGGACAAAAAGGGAGCAGTCTTGCGGTGCAGGTTCAACTCCAGCCCAGGGCGACAATGCCACCAGCAGGCCACAGGGAACCCTGCACCACCAGAGTCCTCCAAGAACCACAAAAAGGGATTCTCAGATTCCCTAACAATTAGTACATCTGGGTTAAATAACCCAGATGCTCCCCCCCCAATATAAATACCCGCTACAGGTATAACTCTGTAATTGTCTGCTGAGCAATCCCACAGTAATGCAAATAGTAATAACATACAGTAATTGACACTAAGACCAGAGTACTTAACCACAGCAACTTTACTGATGGTATAAAGGTTTCATAGCAATACAGTACATCATAACTCATGCAGAGCCCTGCAATTAGAATAACACCTAGCAATACTGTAAAAGAATGAATCACACACCACATGCAGCTATTCTCCCTATGAGCAATATGGCGCTCAATATTGTTCTACACTACCCAGTCAGGCCTGACTTAAGAAAGTGGGGGGTTTAGTCTTATGGTGAAGAATCTTCGCATGCAAGGGGTAATCGGTGGTGCACATTCAGGAACAACAATTTGTAAATCCAAAAGAACGGTATCTGATAACGGAGCAATTCACAGGAGACTATAAACTCAGTTCTGGAACTAGTCTCCTGCTAAGACAGTAGGTATAGCATGAAGGGCCAAAGCAGTCAATAGGCCTAGACAAAGTACTTGGCTATAGCTGTGAGCAGGTGCTCTCCCACCACACCGGACTTAGTCCTTGTCCGTAACTTCCACCGCTGTGTATCCACACACAGGGTATGCGACAGCCAGGTCTTCAGTCCTCCTGATGTCAGTCAAAGGCAAGAGGAGATCAGGTGCCACACAGGCTCCGCAGTGGGGTGGAAGGCTCTTTGGAAGTGCGCAAGGCCCAGGCTTCAGGCCTTGCACCAGCAGCGAGTCCGCACAGGGGGATCCCTCTTGATAGAAGCGCGGTGTCCAAAGAGGCCAAGCTTGGCCTCGCCCCTCACCTTTATAACCCACCCCAGGAGTCTCTGCGGGCGGCAATGCACCTTGGGTGCTAAACGGGGTTCTGGGAATCGTAGTCCGCGGGGCCTTAAAGGAGACCCCGCTGCACATGCATTTGCTGTTTGTCAGCAGCCTGCCCTGCATCATGGTACAAAATCATGGAATTACAACAGCATATAACTGGCTTGCACTGTTAAGTGACTGCTGGGGTACAGGCAGACAGTTTTCTAATGACCCTTGTAACCATTCAAAGTTCTTGGTTCATTGGAGTTGATTTACTAAAGTCGGCCATAGACGGTTCAAGTCTTGGCCAGTTTAACAGGGATTGGCTTACATTTGAACCATATTTGGGCAGGCTGAATGTACCCAAGTTGATTGATCAATCAACTTGGGTACAATCAGCCTGTCGGCTTTTATATGCGATTATTGCTAGTGGCTAATATAGCCGCTAGCAGTAATCACTGTGTTCTCCCGGCACAGATGTCTCTCCGTGACCCCCCCCCTCCACCAGGAGAATATAATAGCTCCACGGGAGGGATTCCCCCATCAACATTGACTGTGTTGATGGGGGAATCAAGTGTTTTCTTTTTCCTGTAACCTGTGGTTGCAGGAGAGAAAAATGCTCCGTCTATGGCTAGCTTAATGGTAAGCAGAGTTCCACCTCATTCACTAAACTCTGGGGAAAAGTACCTTGAGACTGTTCACTTTGCAACTTCCCTTGCAAAGAGAACAGCCTATTTGCCTTTAGGAAATCAACCTCATTGTTTTAATAAAATGAGCTGTAAAACCTAAACAGTTGCTATCAGCAAATAATCCATAGTCCCTATTTAAGCTATTTACCTTTCTGGTTCAGAAGTTGAAATTTCTATGTCACTTTTCCACCTCTTGCCTTCTCAATTGACAGTGGATCAGCATCCTTACCTGGAGTGATCTGACCTGGAAAGCAACAAAACTGGTCCTGGAACCAGAGCTGCTTAATCTACAGTGCTGCTGACTGTGCAGAGATGTGTGCATCACAATAATGATTGTCCAAAACTGCAACTTTGGAGGCAGTGGCGTCGGAAGGGGGGGCTGAGGGGGGCTGAAGCCCCGAGTAGGCCCCCAAAAAGGCCCGGGTCTCAGGCATTCACAACTCTATTATTAGCACAGAGCCCGAGCGGAGACCGATCTGACTCAGAGCGCAGCTGAGTAACATGGCAGGTCATGCCTTCTGGAGCCTGCAGCGCCTATGATGGACGTCCCACTGTACAATGCCGGGACTGCGGGACGCATGACGTCCATCATAGGTGCTGCAGGCTCCAGAAGGCGGGAATTACAATGCGGCAACGTCACTATGAGAAGATCCCCACTCAGAGCTCAGGCGGACGGCTCTCTTCTTCTGGCTGCCTGCTGTCTACTGTGATGGGTGCGCCGCACACTACGACTGAGCTGCAGGAGGACGTCACCTGAAGTCGGGTAAGGTAGGTCAGTGCGTATCAATGTGGGTCAGGTAGGTCAATGTATGTCAGGTAGGTCAATGTAGGTCAGTGCGTGTCAGGTAGGTCAGTGAGTGTCAGTGTGGGTCAGTGTGAGTCAGGTAGGTCAGTGTGAGTCAGGTAGGTCAGTGTGAGTCAGGTGGGTCAGTGTGAGTCAGGTAGGTCAGTGTGGGTCAGATAGGTCAGTGTAATGGTCAGTTTGGGTCAGGTAGGTCAGTGTGGGTCAGGTAGGTGAGTTTAGTGGTCAGCATTGATGGGCACTGGTAAGCCAGGCAGAAACCAGCAAGTCAGCTTACCCCCCTCCAAACAACAACACCCCCCCTCCACACAACAACACCCCCCTCCTCCACACAACCGCACGCAATCCCCCTGCCCCCCCCCCCCGCGCGGTGGCGGGCTTGAACTTTGGGCTGAAGCCAAGACCCTGGTCTTTTTGCCATCTATCAATGCCCCTGTTTGGAGGTCAAGTCAACACTTTAAACCTATTATTGTGTTCCTAAAACCATTCTTGAATAATTTTTGCAGTGGAACAGATCACATTATCCTGCTGAAAGAGGCCACTGTCATCAGGGAATACCATTTCCATGAAAGAGTCCACTTGGTCAGCAACAATGTTTGGGTAACATCCACATGAATGGAAGATCCCAAGGTTTCCCAGCAAAACATTGCCCAAAAAAATCACACTGCCTCTGCCAGCTTGCCTTCTTCCCATACTGCATCCTGGTGCCATGTCCTGCCCAGGTAAGCAACACACACGCACCTGGTAATCCACATGGTGTAAAAGAAAAATGTGATTCATCAGACCAGGCCACCTTCTGCCATTGGTCCGTGGTCCAGTTCTGATGCTGATGTGCCCATTGTAGGTTATAGCTGATCTGTGTATACTGTAATTGACTGCAGTTCTACTTTAATAAAATGTCCCTACATATGTTAGCCTTCTTCTCATTTGAATGCTGAGAGCTATGACTCATTTCAAAAATAAAGGTTTTTAGCTAGAAGTGAAATTGTGATTAAAAAAATATCTAAAGACTCCTGTGTGACATTGTAAACGGGGCCCAAATCCAGTAACTATGTGGCACACAAGCTTCTAAAATAAAAACTTTCTTCATTTGTCAGAATTACCCAAGGGCCCTCTGATTCCTCCTGTATTGAATTGTATTGTAACTGTACTGTTTGCCCGTACTTTGTAAAGCGCTGCACAAACTGTTGGCACCAGTGGCGGCTGGTAAAGTTTTAGGATGGGGGGGCGCAAGACCCCGCCCCTCCACGACTGGCCCCTCCCACTTCACATAAGCCACACCCCTTATAGAATCCACCCACTCCGTCCCCTGTATTCCACTCATAGTGTCCGCATTATACACCAGGCTCTGCACATCATATACCAGGCTGCACATTATACACAGGGCTCTGCACATCATATACCAGGCTGCACATTATACACAGGGCTCTGCACATCATATACCAGGCTGCACATTATACACAGGGCTCTGCACATCATATACCAGGCTGTACATTATACACCGGGCTCTGCACTTCATATACCAGGCTGCACATTATACACAGGGCTCAGCATATCATTAAGGATGAGTTCTGGCGCGTTCGCATACTCTGCGCTAATCACAGGCAGAGAGACATTTCCCGATCTCTGCAGCCGAGCATCGGGACAATGTCTCCCTGCCTGTGGTTAGCGCAGCGCCGTGCCGACTTCCTGGCGGGCTCTGCACGTGGAGTATGCAAACAGGCCAGAGCTTATCCCTACACATCATATACCAGGCTGCACATTATACACAGGGCTCTGCGCATCATATACCAGGCTGCACATTATACACCGACGAAGCTTCAATTTGTTTTAAAACCCAGACGATATCTGGAGATCACAGACTAGGAAATGGTTTAAACTTGCATTTTAAGTTCTGACTTTATTAACCCATTGCATAGCCTCTCTACAACATTAAACGTTAGACGACAGGGGTTGCATTTAAAAGGTAATTTTGCTTTTGATAAGAAAAAAATGTAAGTACTACACTACATTTTGTATTTTTACAATTACAATTACATATGTAGTTTCATCTGCTGCCCGCTATGACTCATAAAACTGGCAAATGTTTAAACATGGTGTACATGTAGGGTGATGTTTTGTACACGGTCAATGTACAGAACACCAACTGTGTTATGAAAGTTTCAATACAAGCAATAACAAGTAGGGATCTGCAGTGACATTTGTCAACTTACAACCTGGAAATATGCTTTGTTTTAGGTCCAAATGCAGGCAAAAACTCGGGCCCGATTCATCCCTGAAATGGAGAACAGGGACGCACCGGACCCCTGCTGAAAGCCTCTCTGCACAAGTGTGAATCTAGCCTGAATGGAGCCTTAAACTTACTCTGAAGCATGAATCGGACTGATGGTATATCAAGCACAGAGACTTGTGATGATCGCTTAGGAATATGGCTACATGAGATTACAAAGGGCTCCGATTAAAGCTTAAAAAATACTGGCATTTGACATTTTTTTTCTCAGCCTGTAAAAGCACCTGTATGTTAGCTTAAGTGTCCATGTGCACACAGGCTTTTACAGAAATATAAGAAGCACAGCAATTACAGTCTGAAAAAAAAAAAACCCATGGAAAGCACATTTAGGAGAGGAGGTGAAGCGCAGAAAAAAGCTAAACACACTGAAACGCTAGACGCATTTAGGCGCATTTGAGAGGTAATGCATTTAAATGGCCAGAACAAATAAATATTTTGGCCAATAGGACACATTTACGATAAAACGCATGACACGCCTGCAGTGGCCTTTTCTCCTGCCAGGAGTTCTGAAGTTTAGAGGAGAAAAGCAAACACCCTGTGTGCATGAGGTCTATTGGGTAGATTATGAAATTTTATGGACTATTATTAAAGAAGTAGGGAATCCGCGCTCAGGAAAACACCAGACAGAGGTTGCAGCCCCCCTAAAAACTCCCTAGGGAGAATAGGATATAATATAAAAGAATGGGGTGTTGGCGCTACCTCCCACTATAGAGACCCACCGGGTCTAAGTGATCTCAAGTAAATGTATAAGGACAGGCTGTACTGAGTTCCCGGGTCTGTATACCTACGGTGCCCATTATGCGGGGTTCCCACAATCCCTGTGCAGAGTTCCTGTGTCTGTACACCTGAGGTGCCCATTATGAGGAGTTCCCACCATCCCTGTACTGAGTTCCCAGGTCTGTACACCCGCTGTGCCCATTATGAGGGTTCCTCCCACCATCCCTGTACACCTACTGTGCCTATTATGAGGGGTTCCCACCATCCCTGTACTGAGTTCCTGGGTCTGTACGCCTGCTGTGCCCATTATAAGGGTTCCCACTATCCCTGTACTGTGTTCCTGGGTCTGTACACCTGCTGTGTCCATTATGAGGGTTCCCACCATCCCTGTGCTGAGTTCCTGGGTCTGTACACCTGCTGTGCCCATTATGAGGGTTCCCACCATCCCTGTACTGAGTTCCTGGGTCTGTACACCTACTGTGCCCATTATGAGGGTTCCCACCATCCCTGTGCTGAGTTCCCGGGTCTGTACACCTGCTATGCCCATTATGAGGGTTCCCACCATCCCTGTGCTGAGTTCCCGGGTCTGTACACCTGCTGTGCCCATTATGAGGGTTCCCACCATCCCTGTGATGAGTTCCCGGGTCTGTACACCTGCTGTGCCCATTATGAGGGTTCCCACCATCCCTATGCTGAGTTCCCGGGTCTGTACACCTACTGTGCCCATTATGAGGGTTCCCACCATCCCTGTGCTGATTTCCTGGGTCTGAACACCTGCTGTGCCCATTATGAGGGTTCCCACCATCCCTGTGTTGAGTTCCCGGGTCTGTACACCTGCTGTGCCCATTATGAGGGTTCCCACCATCCCTGTGCTGAGTTCCTGGGTCTGTACACCTGCTGTGCCCATTATGAGGGTTCCCACCATCCCTGTACTGAGTTCCTGGGTCTGTACACCTACTGTGCCCATTATGAGGGTTCCCACCATCCCTGTGCTGAGTTCCTGGGTCTGTACACCTGCTGTGCCCATTATGAGGGTTCCCACCATCCCTGTACTGAGTTCCTGGGTCTGTACACCTACTGTGCCCATTATGAGGGTTCCCACCATCCCTGTGCTGAGTTCCCGGGTCTGTACTCCTGCTGTGCCCATTATGAGGGTTCCCACCATCCCTGTGCTGAGTTCCCGGGTCTGTACACCTGCTGTGCCCATTATGAGGGTTCCCACCATCCCTGTGATGAGTTCCCGGGTCTGTACACCTGCTGTGCCCATTATGAGGGTTCCCACCATCCCTGTGTTGAGTTCCTGGGTCTGTACACCTGCTGTGCCCATTATGAGGGTTCCCACCATCCCTGTGCTGAGTTCCTGGGTCTGTACACCTGCTGTGCCCATTATGAGAGTTCCCACCATCCCTGTGCTGAGTTCCTGGGTCTGTACACCTGCTGTGCCCATTATGAGAAGTTCCCATCATCCCTGTGCTGAGTTCCTGGGTCTGTACACCTGCTGTGCCCATTATGAGGGGTTCCCATCATCCCTATGCTGAGTTCCTGGGTCTGTACACCTACTGTGCCCCCCCCATCTGAATCGCGGCGGCCGATCTCATTTGCATAACAATGCCCGCACGATTTACATGTGAATAATGTTAATTTCAGAACAATGCCTTTTTGCTTCTCTATAGCACATGAACAGGCAGGGGTGAAAAGGGAAGGTGTACTGACTTGCATTACATGGAGAGAGGTGAGGTAAAGTTGGAGATTAAAATGCTGCTTTACAGTCTCTCAGGAGTCAGGACACAGTGATAATAGCCCCTTCTGCCCCCCTCCCCCCTACAGTCCTGGCATCTAGAAATGTAAATTAAGATTTCTGTGTGATCCCTCACAGTCTTTGTCACAGGGATGAATGGAGCTGCCTCAGCTCCAGTGTCTGCCCTGAGCAGTTCTCTTCTGCTTGTGATTTCCCCCTCACTTACTGAAGGGGACAGGCAGCCTGTGAGCCAATGACGCTGCACGTCTGATTAAAGCCCCACCCTATGGACCTAATCAATTACAAGCACTGGAAACCTAATGCTAGAGCGTAGAGTTGGAGTTTTTGTGGCTACAGCATTTGCGCCCCAAACACACTCTAAACTATGCCAATAGAGCTTCTTAGCCCCAATCACGTGTTTACACACAGGTCATGCCTCCAATAGCACCCCGTGTCCGGCGCCCTTAACACACCCACTTAACCACTTAACGACCGCTCACTGTATATATACGTCGGCAGAATGGCACCGACAGGCACAATCACGTAGAGCATACGTGATTGCCTTTGTATAGTTGGGGGGTCCAATCGGACCCCCCTCCTATACAGTGAGCGGTGGCTAAGTGTCCGGGAGCGTTCCGGGATGAGGGGGCAGCCATTCGTTTCCGGCCACCCCCTCGCGATCGCTCCCGGCGAATGGAAATGCCCCCTCTGTCTGTGTCAGACAGAGGAAGCAGGAGGAAGTGATGTCATCTCTGGTGCGGCGCTCACATATACCGAGCGCCGTACAAGAGAAGACATCAGGTCAGTGCACACAACACTACACTGACACCAGGACACATAGGGACATAAATCGCCCCCCCCAGGACCCCCCAGACACCCCAGATCACCCCCCCAGCCCCCAGTCACAGCGTCACTGATTGCAGTTACCATTTATTTAGTGATCACTGCAATCAGTGACATTTGTGACTGTAAAAGTGTCACCAAAGTTTAGTCTTAGGTCCAGTGTAGCCCCCTAACCCCCCCCTAATAAAGGTTTAACCCCCTGATCACCCCCCAGATAACCCTTTCACCCCCTATCACCACTGTCACTAAGCGATCATTTTTCTGATCACTGTCTTAGCGTCAGTGATGCCGATCGGCAGCCAGTAATTTTTTTTAGGTTCGCCACATGTTTTTATAGCGTCAGGTACCCCAATATATTATCTAATAAAGGTTTAACCCCCTTGATCGCCCCCAGGTAACCCTTTCACCCCCTATCACCACTGTCGCTAAGCGATCGTTTTTCTAAACGCTGTCTTAGTGTCGGTGATGCAGATCGGTAGCCAGTAATTTTTTTTAGGTTCGCCACATGTTTTTAGAGCGTCAGGTACCCCAATATATTATCTAATAAAGGTTTAACCCCCTTGATCGCCCCCCAGGTAACCCTTTCACCCCCATCACCACTGTCGCTAAGCGATCGTTTTTCTAAACGCTGTCTTAGTGTCTGTGATGCAGATCGGTAGCTGGTAATTTTTTTTAGGTTTGCCGCAGGTTTTTATAGCGTCAGGTACCCCAATATATTATCTAATAAAGGTTTAACCCCCTTGATCGCCCCCCAGGTAACCCTTTCACCCCCTATCACCACTGTCGCTAAGCGATCGTTTTTCTAAACGCTGTCTTAGTGTCAGTGATGCAGATCGGTAGCCAGTAATTTTTTTTAGGTTCGCCGCATGTTTTTATAGCGTCAGGTACCCCAATATATTATCTAATAAAGGTTTAACCCCCTTGATCGCCCCCCAGGTAACCCTTTCACCCCCATCACCACTGTCGCTAAGCGATCGTTTTTCTAAACGCTGTCTTAGTGTCGGTGATGCAGATCGGTAGCTGGTAATTTTTTTTAGGTTCGCCGCAGGTTTTTATAGCGTCAGGTACCCCCATATATTATCTAATAAAGGTTTTAACCCCCTGATTGCCCCTAGTTAACCCTTTCACCAGTGATCACCATATAAGTGTTACGGGTGACGCTGGTTAGTTAGTTTGCTTTTTATAGTGTCAGGGCACCCGCTGTATAACCCAATAAAGGTTTAACCCCCTGATCGCCGGCGGGTGATATCAATTAGGTTTTAGCGTCAGAGAGGGTCTGCGTCACACCCCAGGCAGCGTCAGGTTAGTGCCAGTAACGCTAACACCCACGCGTGAAGCATACACCCCCCTTAGTGGTATAGTATCTGAACAGATCAATATCTGATCTGATCAGATCTATATTAGCGTCCCCAGCAGTTTAGGGTTCCCAAAAACGCAGTGTTAGCGGGATCAGCCCAGATACCTGCTGGCACCTGCGTTTTGCCCCTCCGTCCAGCCCAGGCCACCCAAGTGCAGTATCGATCGATCACTGTCACTTACAAAACAAAAACACACATAACTGCAGCGTTCGCAGAGACAGGCCTGATCCCTGCGACTCCAGTGCTGTAGGAGGTGATTTCACCACCACAGTTAAAAAAAAAAGCAAATATGCCGAAGCATTGGGGCAGCAGGGGCGGAGGAGCGATTTTGCTCCTAATGCCGCGTACATACGGTCGAAATTCCGACGGAGGCTTGCCCGTGGAAAAGTCCGACCATGTGTGTGCGGCATAACTTTTTTGAGGGAGGATGCCCCCATGCTTCGGCATATATAAATGGTGCATGTATACCCATCATTGGAAGTGGGTGGATGAAGGGCGGTATTCTAATGGTGGGCATACCCACCGATCAATCTCTTTTTTCGTTCAGCCAACTGGCTGCATGAAAAAAAAAGATTACAATACATGTCCAACAAGGACCAGCAACGTACTGGTATGTTGCTGGACTTTGAATGTTTATACCAGAATGATGCCTGCGGGTTTAGGTATCATCTTGGTATCATTCTTTTCAGCCTGCGGCCTGCTTTCATGGAAAAGCAATCCTAGCGTCTAATTAGCCTCTGGACTGCTTTTACAAGCAGTGGGAGGGAATGCCCCCCCCGGATATAAAAAGCGCCATTGGGAAATTGGGAAAGCATTTTATCACACCGATCTTGGTGTGGTCAGATGATTTGAGGGCAGAGGAAAGATCTAGGGTCCAATAGACCCCAGTTTTTTCAAAAAAAGAGTACCTGTCACTACCTATTGCTATCCTAGGGGATATTTACATTCCCTGAGATAACAATAAAAATGATAAAAAAAAAAAAATACTTGGAAGGAACAATTTAAAAATAAAATAAAAAAGCAAAATTAATAAAAAAAAAAAAGAAAAAAAAAAAAGCACCCCTGTCCTGCCCTGCTCTTGCCCAATGGCGAACGCAAGCGTCGGTCTGGCGTCATATGTAAACAGCAATTGCACCATGCATGTGAGGTATCACCGCGAAGGTCAGATCGAGGGCAGTCATTTTAGCAGTAGACCTCCTCTGTAAATCTACTGGGGTAACCTGTAAAGGCTTTCAAAGGCTTTTAAAAATGTATGTAGTTTGTCGCCAATGCGCGTTTGTGCGAAATTTTAAAGCATGTCGTGTTTGGTATCTATGTACTCGGCCTAAGATCATCTTTTTTATTTTATCAAACATTTGGGCAATATAGTGTGTTTTAGTGCATTAAAATTAAAAAAAGTGTATTTTTTAACCCAAAAAGTGCGTTTGAAAAATCGCTGCGCAAATACTGTGTAGAAAAAAAAATGCAACACCCACCATTTTAATATGTAGGGCCTTTGCTTTAAAAATATATATAATGTTTGGGGGTTCAACATAATTTTCTTGCAAAAAAAAAAATGTTTCATGTAAACAAAAAGTGTCAAAAAGGGCTTTGTCTTCAAGTGGTTAGAAGAGTGGATGTAAGCTTCCTAATGTTGTGTATAAAATGCCAGAACAGTTCAAAACCCCCCCAAATGACCCCATTTTGGAAAGTAGACACCCCAAGCTATATACTGAGAGGCATGTCGAGTCCATGGAATATTTTATATGTTGACACAAGTTGCGGAAAAACGACAATTTTTTTTTTTTTGCACAAAGTTGTCACTAAATGATATATTGCTCAAACATGCCATGGGCATATGTGGAATTACACCCCAAAATACATTCTGTTGCTTCTCCTGAGTACGGGGATACCACATGTGTGAGACTTTTAGGGAGCCTAGCCACGTACGGGACCCCAAAAACCAAGCACCGCCTTCAGGCTTTCTAAGGGTGTAAATTTTTGATTTCACTTCTCACTGCCTATCACAGTTTCGGAGGCCATGGAATGCCCAGATGGCACAAACCCCCCCAAATGACCCCATTTTGGAAAGTAGACACCCCAAGCTATTTGCTGAGAGGTATTGTGAGTATTTTGCAGATCTCGCTTTTTGTCACAAAGTTTTGAAAATTGAAAAAAATATATATATATATATATATATATATTTTCTTTCTTCATTTTCAAAAACAAATGAGAGCTGTAAAATACTCGCCATGCCTCTCAGCAAATAGCTTGGGGTGTCTATATTCCAAAATGGGGTCATTTGGGGGGGTTTTGTGCTATTTTGGCATTTTATGGCCTTCGAAACTGTGATAGGTAGTGAGGAGTGAAATCAAAAATTTGTGCCTAGAAATCCTGAAGGCGGTGCTTGATTTTCGGGGTCCCGTACGCGGCTATGCTCCTAAAAAGTCCCACACATGTGGTATCCCCGTACTCAGGAGAAGCAGAAAAATGTATTTTGGGGTGTAATTCCACATATAACCATGGCATGTGTGAGCAATATATCATTTAGTGACAACTTTTTGTAATTTTTTTTTTGTCATTATTCAATCACTTGGGACAAAAAAAAATATATTCAATGGGCTCAACAGGCCTCTCAGCAATTTCCTTGGGGTGTCTACTTTCTAAAATGGGGTCATTTGGGGGGGTTTTGTGCTATTTTGGCATTTTATGGCCTTCGAAACTGTGATAGGTAGTGAGGAGTGAAATCAAAAATTTGCGCCCTTAGAAATCCTGAAGGCGGTGCTTGGTTTCCGGGGTCCCGTACGCGACTAGGCTCCCAAAAAGTCCCACACATGTGGTATCCCCGTACTCAGGAGAAGCAGCAAAATGTATTTTGGGGTGAAATTCCACATATAGCCATGGCATGTGTGAGCAATATATCATTTAGTGACAACTTTTTGTAATTTTTTTTTTTTGTCATTATTCAATCACTTAAGACAAAAAATAAAAAATTCAATGGGCTCAACATGCCTCTCAGCAATTTCCTTGGGGTGTCTACTTTGCAAAATGGGGTAATTTGGGGGGGGGGTTTGTACTGCCCTGTCATTTTAGCACCTCAAGAAATGAGATAGGCAGTCATAAATTTAAAGCTGTGTAAATTTCAGAAAATGTACCCTAGTTTGTAAACTCTATAACTTTTGCGCAAACCAATAAATATATTGGCTTATTGACATTTTTTTTACTAAAAACATGTGGCTGAATACTTTTTGGCCTAAATGTATGACTACAATTGAGTTTATTCGATTTTTCTTATAACAAAAAGTAGAAAATATCATTTTTTTTCAAAATTTTCTGTATTTTTCCGTTTATATCGCAAAAAATAAAAATCGCAGAGGCAATCAAATACCATTAAAAGAAAGCTCTATTTGTGGGAAGAAAAGGACGCAAATTGAGTTTGGGTACAACATTGCATGTCCGCACAATTTACAGTTAAAGCAGCGCAGTGCAAAATTCTGAATTCACCTCTGGTCCTTTAGCTACCAAATGGTCCGGGGCTTAAGTGGTTAAAGGGACACTTTTAAAAAAATATATATATATTTTTTTTAATAAGTAGCTTGGGGGGGGGGCGGCCACTGGTTGGTGCTATATAATTCCTGTATAATAAAAATAATGTGTGCTTTACATGCTCCCCCTACCAGACACTGCAGCTTACGATGGGAGGGTTTCAGCAGGGAAAGTAATGCTGTCAACACAGAAAGAGACTAAGAAAAATGCACTATTACTTCAGCTAATTAATGTGCCATCACAAATCAATTACAGTACAATCAGAGTTCTGGGATGATAAATAAGCCAATGATAAAGAAGCTGGCAGACATAAAAATGTGCAATTATGCACAAAAATGTTGCTAAATATCTTACCTGAAGAGATGATTTCATTGTTTACTGCACATCAGGAGAGCTAGGAAATTAACCCAATTTGCATACCTGTCCTCTCTTTTGAATCAAGCATAATCTGTCATTGCTCTAAAAAAGTATCACATGACTTGAAGATCATGTGACTGGAGAATCATGGGATTGGTCTTCTAAGAGATTCGTAAAACTCATTCTGTTAGGTCTTCTATTTTAATTAGCTCTCTTTTCACCAAATTACAATATTACCATATTGAGGTTTATCACCACAAACATTATTTGTCACATGTCAATTTTCTAGATGCCTCCTACTGTATGTTTATTTTTATGTAGGAATGTCTCACTTACCATCACTGATGCCATGTTTCAAATTACAGTGCAGCACAATGTCAAGAAAGGTGGGGCTTATGGCATCATCCCCACTTTATTATTATTTGATGCACATGCATTTTTTATAGCCTCTCCAAGGCATGCCATTTGAATGATTACTCTTTTCACAACAGTGGGTCTGAAACTTGCATGAAAACATCCTTTCAATACACTATTCAGTATGATTGTGCAATTTTCTTACCATGCACAACTAGTGTCAAGTCCAATGTAGTGTCAAGTCCAATGCCGAAATTGGACAATAATATTGGATCATGTTACTTGTGCAGAGTTTTGCTGAGTCTAGCTAAATTAATCAATACATTACAGTGGACAGGGAACAGAATACAATAATGCACATCATCAACACTATAAAAAAATACACATAGTATGACCACAATAAATATAATTAGTTGCTTCTTAGGAGGCCACAACAAAAAAAATAGAAACAAAAGGTCCCACTCGTTGCCAACACATCACCACCTCCACATTTGGAAAGCATGAGAACTTCTAATATCTGTTGCAGACTCTGGTCAAAAAGAGAAACTATTATGCACCCCCACCTAGGGTGACTATGTGTCCCGGATTGCCCGGTATTGTCCCTTAATTCATATTTGTGTCCCGGGCAACCTCATTCCGGGACAATACAGTGTCCCGGAATGGCCCTGGGCCGATCTAATGCCCCCTAAAATAGCCTATGCATTGTCACTGTCTCAGCCTGTGGTGGACCCCTAGCTGGCAGAGAGCCAGAGACCCCTTTTTACTTTATTCACCACCGCCACTGGCTCAGTGCCCAAACTGGTTGCTACCTGCCGCCCGCTTGGCGTGTAGCAACCAGTGACGTCAGAGCAGGAGAGAGGCAGAGAGCCAGAGACCTATCACAGCGGAGAAGATTTAACTTCCTCCTCCGCGCCTTCTGTTTAGCTCCACCCACCTCCTCCCTGTATGTTCTGGACTCCAGCCAGGCAGCGGCATGTAGAAGAAACCTCTGAGACATACTGCAGTGTACAGATGAAACGGAGAGATGGTGAAAGGCAAGTAACATGCAAAGCACTGACTGACCAATAGGGATGAGCTTCGTGTTCGAGTCGAACATACGTTCGACTCGAACATCGGCTGTTCGATCGTTCGACGAAGATCGAACGATTTGGGCCGTTCGCGCCAAATTCGAGTGACGCGAATGGCCCACAATGCACTACGCCATCGCAGTGTCATCCAGGCGCTGTGATTGGCCAAGCATGCACTGTGACCCCGCATGCTTGGCCAATCACAGCGCCGGCAGCGAGGAGAGCAATGATTGGCCACAGGCAGGATGCCTGTGGCCAATTATTGCTGAGGGTGTTTAGTACACGCCCCACACTATAAAAGGCCGCCAGCACGGCGGCCTAGTGTAGTGTGTTCCGGAGCAGGGAAAGAGAAACATAGGCAGGGACAGTGACATTTATTTTTTTCTTGCTTAACCTGGATTCCTTTAGTTTAGGGAAAGAGAAGGATAGGTAGGGAGAGTGTCAGTGTGTTTTACTGTGCGAATCCTTATTTCTAGGGACAGGGAAGGACAGTGAGGGAATTCTCCTTGTGCTATAGTGTGCTTTAAAAAAAACATTTTTTCTAGGGACAGAAAACTATAGGTAGGGAGAGTGTCAGTGTGTTTTACTGTGTGAATCCTTGTTTCTAGGGACAGGGAAGGACAGTGAGGGAATTCTCCTTGTGCTATAGTGTGCTTTAAAAAAACATTTTTTCTAGGGACAGAAAACTATAGGTAGGGAGAGTGTCAGTTTCTTTCACTGTGATAATCCTTGTTTCTAGGGACAAAGAAGGAAAGTGAGTGAAATTCTCCTTGTGCTATAGTGTGCTTTAAAAAAACATTTTTTCTAGGGACAGAAAACTATAGGTAGGGAGAGTGTCAGTGTCTTTTACTGTGCGAATCCTTGTTTCTAGGGACAGGGAAGGACAGTGAGGGAATTCTCCTTGTGCTATAGTGTGCTTTAAAAAAACATTTTTTCTAGGGACAGAAAACTATAGGTAGGGAGAGTGTCAGTGTGTTTTACTGTGCAAATCCTTGTTTCTAGGGACAGGGAAGGACAGTGAGGGAATTCTCCTTGTGCTATAGTGTGCTTTAAAAAAACATTTTTTTCTAGGGACAGAAAACTATAGGAAGGAAGAATGTCAGTTTCTTTCACTGTGATAATCCTTGTTTCTAGGGACAAAGAAGGAAAGTGAGTGAAATTCTCCTTGTGCTATAGTGTGCTTTAAAAAAACATTTTTTCTAGGGACAGAAAACTATAGGTAGGGAGAGTGTCAGTGTCTTTTACTGTGCAAATCCTTGTTTCTAGGGACAGGGAAGGACAGTGAGGGAATTCTCCTTGTGCTATAGTGTGCTTTAAAAAAACATTTTTTCTAGGGACAGAAAACTATAGGTAGGGAGAGTGTCAGTGTCTTTTACTGTGCAAATCCTTGTTTCTAGGGACAGGGAAGGACAGTGAGGGAATTCTCCTTGTGCTATAGTGTGCTTTAAAAAAACATTTTTTCTAGGGACAGAAAACTATAGGTAGGGAGAGTGTCAGTGTCTTTTACTGTGCGAATCCTTGTTTCTAGGGACAGGGAAGGACAGTGAGGGAATTCTCCTTGTGCTATAGTGTGCTTTAAAAAAACATTTTTTCTAGGGACAGAAAACTATAGGTAGGGAGAGTGTCAGTGTCTTTTACTGTGCGAATCCTTGTTTCTAGGGACAGGGAAGGACAGTGAGGGAATTCTCCTTGTGCTATAGTGTGCTTTAAAAAAACATTTTTCTAGGGACAGAAAACTATAGGTAGGGAGAGTGTCAGTGTCTTTTACTGTGCGAATCCTTGTTTCTAGGGACAGGGAAGGACAGTGAGGGAATTCTCCTTGTGCTATAGTGTGCTTTAAAAAAACATTTTTTCTAGGGACAGAAAACTATAGGTAGGGAGAGTGTCAGTGTCTTTTACTGTGCGAATCCTTGTTTCTAGGGACAGGGAAGGACAGTGAGGGAATTCTCCTTGTGCTATAGTGTGCTTTAAAAAAACATTTTTTCTAGGGACAGAAAACTATAGGTAGGGAGAGTGTCAGTGTCTTTTACTGTGCGAATCCTTGTTTCTAGGGACAGGGAAGGACAGTGAGGGAATTCTCCTTGTGCTATAGTGTGCTTTAAAAAAACATTTTTTTCTAGGGACAGAAAACTATAGGAAGGAAGAGTGTCAGTTTCTTTCACTGTGATAAACCTTGTTTCTAGGGACAAAGAAGGAAAGTGAGTGAAATTCTCCTTGTGCTATAGTGTGCTTTAAAAAAACATTTTTTCTAGGGACAGAAAACTATAGGTAGGGAGAGTGTCAGTGTCTTTTACTGTGCGAATCCTTGTTTCTAGGGACAGGGAAGGACAGTGAGGGAATTCTCCTTGTGCTATAGTGTGCTTTAAAAAAACATTTTTTCTAGGGACAGAAAACTATAGGTAGGGAGAGTGTCAGTGTGTTTTACTGTGCGAATCCTTGTTTCTAGGGACAGGGAAGGACAGTGAGGGAATTCTCCTTGTGCTATAGTGTGCTTTAAAAAAACATTTTTTCTAGGGACAGAAAACTATAGGTAGGGAGAGTGTCAGTGTGTTTTACTGTGCGAATCCTTGTTTCTAGGGACAGGGAAGGACAGTGAGGGAATTCTCCTTGTGCTATAGTGTGCTTTAAAAAAACATTTTTTTCTAGGGACAGAAAACTATAGGAAGGAAGAGTGTCAGTTTCTTTCACTGTGATAATCCTTGTTTCTAGGGACAAAGAAGGAAAGTGAGTGAAATTCTCCTTGTGCTATAGTGTGCTTTAAAAAAACATTTTTTCTAGGGACAGAAAACTATAGGTAGGGAGAGTGTCAGTGTCTTTTACTGTGCGAATCCTTGTTTCTAGGGACAGGGAAGGACAGTGAGGGAATTCTCCTTGTGCTATAGTGTGCTTTAAAAAAACATTTTTTTCTAGGGACAGAAAACTATAGGAAGGAAGAGTGTCAGCAGGGGAGGGCTGGCAGCCTTAGGCCTGGGGGGCAAGTCCAATCAAGTGGCCCATTGAACTGCCGAATCAGCTCACCATCCGTGGCCCACCTGGTTTTTCAATGCAGCCTCACCAGTGCCCATCAGTGCAGCCAACTCCAGTGCCCATCAATGCAGTCTGATCACTGGGGCAGGTTACATGGGGTGTATGGGGGGGGTGGGGGATCAGCTAGGGGTGTCAGGGTCTCTCACCTCAGCGATCTCAGCTCAGCAGGTCCTTGCACGCGACGGTTTCCTGGGGGGGTAACGCTCCTGATCCTGGGGTCAAGTTGCAGCCAGCACCCAGCCCTGCAGCCCTGCGTCCTGACTCCCTGGCACGCCCTGCCTCTGCCGGCTTCCAATAATCCAGTCCCAGGGAGTGTCAGTTTCCTCTGCGCTGCTGTGTTTTCCACCCACCAGAAGCTTGAGTGTGGACTACAACTCCCGGAATGCAACACCTAGTGGTCGGCCACCAGGGCCATGCCCCCGGCCCAACTTCCTAGACCAGAATAAAAAAGAAAATGGTAGCGGGCAGCGGCTGCTGGCCATTTTGAACATAAGTTAGGGCAGCCTGGGAGGCAATTGCCACCCTGCCTCCTGGCCCAGCCCTCCCCTGAGTGTCAGTTTCTTTCACTGTGATAATCCTTGTTTCTAGGGACAAAGAAGGAAAGTGAGTGAAATTCTCCTTGTGCTATAGTGTGCTTTAAAAAAACATTTTTTCTAGGGACAGAAAACTATAGGTAGGGAGAGTGTCAGTGTCTTTTACTGTGCGAATCCTTGTTTCTAGGGACAGGGAAGGACAGTGAGGGAATTCTCCTTGTGCTATAGTGTGCTTTAAAAAAACATTTTTTTCTAGGGACAGAAAACTATAGGAAGGAAGAGTGTCAGTTTCTTTCACTGTGATAATCCTTGTTTCTAGGGACAAAGAAGGAAAGTGAGTGAAATTCTCCTTGTGCTATAGTGTGCTTTAAAAAAACATTTTTTCTAGGGACAGAAAACTATAGGTAGGGAGAGTGTCAGTGTCTTTTACTGTGTGAATCCTTGTTTCTAGGGACAGGGAAGGACAGTGAGGGAATTCTCCTTGTGCTATAGTGTGCTTTAAAAAAACATTTTTTTCTAGGGACAGAAAACTATAGGAAGGAAGAGTGTCAGTTTCTTTCACTGTGATAATCCTTGTTTCTAGGGACAAAGAAGGAAAGTGAGTGAAATTCTCCTTGTGCTATAGTGTGCTTTAAAAAAACATTTTTTCTAGGGACAGAAAACTATAGGTAGGGAGAGTGTCAGTGTCTTTTACTGTGCGAATCCTTGTTTCTAGGGACAGGGAAGGACAGTGAGGGAATTCTCCTTGTGCTATAGTGTGCTTTAAAAAAAAAATTTTTCTAGGGACAGAAAACTATAGGTAGTGTGACAGCAGGAAGGTAAAGTCACCTGGTTGCATCCAGGGGGGTAGATATATTTCGCCCAGATTCAGGCTTTACGCCGACTTATACAACCAGGTGGAGAGTTGTATAAGCCCAGCTGAGGCTAGTAGGCTCATGGATGACTCATACCTCTAGGGAGAGTGCTGGGCGTCGTGCAGACAGGGAGTTGATGAGACCAGCTGAAGCTTGTCAGCTCATTTAGGCCTCTATAAGAACTCCCAGCTTCATTAGATGTTAGCTCATGCCTGGAACCAGACCTGTGTGGACTGTCTAGGGAGAGTGAACCCCTGTGCGGTGAGACAAAGCCTGTGTGGCTATTTGCTTGGACATTTAAAACCAGGGACTTAGGGACTAGGACAGCACTAGGCTGATCCCAGTTGTTAGTTAGGAAACCTGTATGTTTAGTCAGAGGTCAAGTTGACCAGGATTTATTTTATTTATGTTTCTTTTGCTTTGCTGTGTTTTGTCACTGTAAATAGAAAATAAACCGCACCTTTTTGATTTTGAAAACCACAACCTCCGTTTGCTGGGCCTGTTTTTGTGTGGGGAGCCCATCCCGGGGGTCACACACACCCGCTGCCGAGCTAACCCCCTCACAGTTGGTGGAGAACCAGTGGCAGTTTTTTTTAAGCCAGCATGGAGGAGATACTGAAACAGCTGGCTCTAGCAAATGCCAATCAACAGCAGACAAATGCAGGTTTGCAAAGGAGCCTTGCAGCCCAGCAGCAAGCTCATCAACAGAGCCTTGCAGCCCAGCAGCAAGCTCACCAACAGAGTCTGGAAGCTCAGCAACAAGCCCAGCAGCAATCTGAGGCCCGCTTCATAGACCTGTTACAGAAGCAAGAGCAGAGACTACAACAAATGGAAGCAGTAATGCAGCAACGTCCGCAGACCAGTGAGGAAAGCCGTCCCACTAATACCGCGTCCTTTGGGGTGAGTCGTTTATTGACAAAAATGACTGGAGAGGATGATCCAGAGGTATTTTCGACCACATTTGAAAGGACCGCTGAAAGAGAAAAGTGGCCTGAGGAGCAGTGGGCTGGACTGGTGGCTCCTCTGTTAACTGGTGAATCGCAGAAAGCTTACTATGACCTAGAGCCTAACCAAGCAAAAGACTATGTGATGCTAAAAGCTGAAATTTTGGCAAGGCTGGGTGTCACCCAGGCTGTCCGGGCTCAGCGTGTGCATAACTGGACTTTCCAGCTTGGAAAACCCCCCAGGTCTCAAATGTATGATCTCATTCACCTGAGCAGAAAGTGGCTACAGCCAGAGACTTTGTCCGCACCAAAGATTGTGGAACGTGTTGTAATGGATCGGTTTTTGAGAGCTCTTCCTACTGCCATCCAAAAGTGGGTAAGCCATGGAGACCCAGAGACGGCCGATGGTCTTGTGGATCGTGTGGAGAAATACTTGGCTACAGAGAACCTGACGGCCTCTTCCAGAGACACTCGGACTTTCCACCCTAAGACCAGACCATCCCCAGGGGCGGATAAGAGGATTCCAAGGGGTGAGGGTGGAGAGAGTGAGAGGGTGGGAGCTCTACCCCAAGTTTGGCGAGAACAGCCTGGGAAATCAGCGGCTCAAGAGGCGGCAAGAAGGATCGTTTGCTACCGCTGCCGGCAAGCGGGACATATTGCAGCCAATTGCCCGGTTGTGGAGGAACCCATGCAGTGTGACTTTCTGACGGGCAGACGTCAGTCGCTGTGTGCGATAGTCGCATGCACTGCCATTCGAGGAACTGAGAAACATTTATGCAAAATGTGTGTTAATGGTAGAAATGTTGTGGTATTGCTGGATTCAGGTAGCCTTGTGACCCTGATAAAGGCTGAGTTAGTTAAAACAGAGGTCTTTGGGAATAGCAAGGTAGCTGTTATTTGTGTGCATGGGGACACCCGAGAGTATCCAGTGACTACAGTGTGTTTCGAGACCCCCAAAGGTACCCTCTCTCATCCAGTGGGCTTAGTATCTCAGTTACCGCATGACGCCATTGTGGGAAGGGATTTTCCGAAGTTCTGGGAACTGTGGGATGATCCTGAGCCCCCCACTGGTGCCCCTATGTACCAGGAATGTGATAGCCAGAACTCCCCTGAGAGTGGTGAGGACTCTCCGGAATTTCCCTTAACAGTATTGGCAGGGGAGACTCAAGAAACTGGAGAGGATCCCACCTCCTCAGACGAAAACCTACCGTCTGTGGAGTTTTCTGATCTTGAGGTTCACAGGGAAAACTTTGCCACAGAACAGTTGAAAGACCCCGCCCTAATAAAGGCACGGGAAAACGTAGTGAAAATAGATGGCGAGTTAGTGAACCCAGATAATACCTGCACTTACCCATACTTCAGCGTAGAGAAGGACCTACTGTATCGGGTGGCAAAAAGGGCAGAAGAAACCGTTGAGCAGCTTGTGGTGCCCAAACCTTACAGGAAGTTGGTGTTGGAGTTGGCCCATGGGCACATTCTTGGAGGTCATCTGGGGACAGAGAAAACCCGAGAGAGGGTATTACAGAGATTCTATTGGCCGGGGGTGATGAAGGACATAGAAAATTATTGTTCCTCCTGCCCTGTGTGTCAGAGGTCGGCCCCGATGCCACATTTCCGTAGCCCGCTGGTCCCTCTACCCATCATTGAGGTCCCGTTTGAGAGGATCGCCATGGATTTGGTAGGGCCTATAATCAAGTCCGCTAGGGGGCACCAGTACATATTAGTTATAATGGACTATGCCACCCGTTATCCAGAAGCGATCCCTCTCCGAAATACCTCAGCCAAAACCATAGCCAAAGAGCTATCTCTTGTGTTTAGCCGGGTGGGTATTTGTAAAGAACTGCTTACGGACCAAGGTACACCCTTTATGTCCCGGGTTATGAAGGAGCTGTGTAAATTGTTCAAAGTGACGCAATTACGTACATCTGTGTATCACCCCCAAACCGATGGGCTGGTTGAAAGATTCAACAAAACCCTAAAACAAATGTTGAAGAAAGTGGTGGATAGAGATGGAAAGGATTGGGACTGTCTACTTCCTTATTTGATGTTTGCTATTAGGGAGGTGCCCCAATCCTCTACGGGATTCTCCCCCTTTGAGTTACTGTATGGGAGACACCCAAGAGGGCTGTTGGATATTGCCAAGGAAACTTGGGAAAGTGAGAGTTCTCCCCACAGGAGTGTGATTGAGCATGTCGCCCTGATGCAAGACCGAATTGCACAGGTAATGCCCATCGTGAAGGAACATTTGGCCCAAGCGCAGTTAGCACAGCAGAGAGTGTACAACCGTGGAGCCAAGACCCGTACCTTTTCCCCGGGGGATAGGATACTGGTACTTGTCCCTACGGTTGAAAGTAAATTCCTTGCCAAATGGCAAGGCCCCTATGAGATAATGGAAAAAGTGAGCGAAGTGAATTACAAGGTCAGACAACCAGGAAGGCGAAAGCCCGAACAGATCTATCACGTTAATCTGTTGAAAGCCTGGAGGGATAGAGAGTCCCTAGTCGCAGACACTTGGTCACCAGCTCAAACTGGTTGCGTGATTCCTGAGGTTGGAATAGCAGCCACCTTGTCACAACCCCAACAACAGGAGGTTAAGGAGTTTGTGCTTCGCAACAAGGAGGTATTCTCTGAGCTGCCGGGACAAACATCTGGGGTAGAGCATGACATCATTACCCCGCCCGGTGAAAGGGTGAAGTTAAAACCCTATCGGATCCCAGAGGCCCGACGGGAGGCAATACGGGAGGAAGTACAGAAAATGCTGAACTTAGGGGTGATAGAGGAGTCCCAAAGTGATTGGTCTAGTCCCATTGTGTTGGTGCCTAAACCGGATGGGAGCTGGCGATTTTGTAACGATTTTCGTCAGTTGAACAAAGTTACAAAATTTGACACCTACCCCATGCCACGTATAGATGAGTTGATCGACCGGCTGGGAACAGCCCGATACATGACGACTCTTGACCTCACAAAAGGGTATTGGCAAATCCCCCTGGCCAAATTGGCCAAAGAGAAAACCGCATTTGTAACCCCAGACGGGGCGTTCCAATATAAAAGAATGCCGTTCGGGTTACAGAATGCGCCGGCCACATTCCAGCGGAAAATGGACCAGATGCTGAGGCCCCATCGGAAGTATGCTGCGGCTTACCTGGATGACGTAATTGTCCATAGCACAGATTGGGCCTCACATCTGCCAAAAGTGCAAGCAGTCCTGGACTCTGTTCGGGAAGCGGGGTTTACGGCTAACCCCAAGAAGTGTACCATTGGGCAGGAGGAGGCCAAATATCTTGGGTACACCATTGGGAGGGGAGTAATAAAACCCCAACTCAACAAAGTCGAGGCCATCCAGAGTTGGCCACGTCCCAACAGCAAGAAGCAGGTACGAGCCTTTCTGGGAATCGCTGGGTATTATCGGCGATTCATTCCCCACTTTGCTTCTAAGGCTGTGCCCCTAACCAACCTGACGAAGGGGAAAGGGTCGGTCATGATTAAATGGACCCCCGAGGCTGAGGCAGCATTCCAATTCTTGAAACAAGCCTTATGTAGCCAGCCAGTGTTGTACTCACCCGACTTCTCTAAAGACTTTGTCGTACAAAGTGATGCGTCAGATGTGGGGTTAGGAGCAGTATTGTCCCAGGTCTGGAACGGGGAAGAGCACCCAGTCATTTACCTCAGCAGGAAGTTGAAGTCCCATGAGGTAAATTACGCCACCGTTGAAAAGGAGTGTTTAGCGGTGAAGTGGGCTCTAGATTCCCTTCGGTACTACCTGCTAGGTAGGCACTTTGACATGGTTACGGATCACGCTCCGTTAAAGTGGATGGCTCAAAACAAGGAAACAAATAGAAGAGTGAATAGGTGGTTCCTGGCCCTCCAGGAATTCAACTTCACAGTAAAGCATCGCCCTGGCGTTCAAATGGGGAATGTGGATGCTTTGTCTCGAGTACATGAATGCCTGATTGCTGGTGTTCCAACCCCGAGGTTAAAACAAGAGGGGGGGTATGTGACAGCAGGAAGGTAAAGTCACCTGGTTGCATCCAGGGGGGTAGATATATTTCGCCCAGATTCAGGCTTTACGCCGACTTATACAACCAGGGGGAGAGTTGTATAAGCCCAGCTGAGGCTAGTAGGCTCATGGATGACTCATACCTCTAGGGAGAGTGCTGGGCGTCGTGTAGACAGGGAGTTGATGAGACCAGCTGAAGCTTGTCAGCTCATTTAGGCCTCTATAAGAACTCCCAGCTTCATTAGATGTTAGCTCATGCCTGGAACCAGACCTGTGTGGACTGTCTAGGGAGAGTGAACCCCTGTGCGGTGAGACAAAGCCTGTGTGGCTATTTGCTTGGACATTTAAAACCAGGGACTTAGGGACTAGGACAGCACTAGGCTGATCCCAGTTGTTAGTTAGGAAACCTGTATGTTTAGTCAGAGGTCAAGTTGACCAGGATTTATTTTATTTATGTTTCTTTTGCTTTGCTGTGTTTTGTCACTGTAAATAGAAAATAAACCGCACCTTTTTGATTTTGAAAACCACAACCTCCGTTTGCTGGGCCTGTTTTTGTGTGGGGAGCCCATCCCGGGGGTCACACACACCCGCTGCCGAGCTAACCCCCTCACAGTAGGGAGAGTGTCAGTGTCTTTTACTGTGCGAATCCTTGTTTCTAGGGACAGGGAAGGACAGTGAGGGAATTCTCCTTGTGCTATAGTGTGCTAAAGCATTCCTCATCAACTATCTTTGAAATCCTTGTTTTTTTGGACAGTCAGGGAAATTGTCGTTGTGCTATTCTGTGCAAAAGCAATCATCCTCAACCATATTTAGAAATCCTTAAGTAAAGGGACAGAGAAGGACACCTGAAGGTAGCCCTTATTGCTTTTTTCCCATCTCCCTGCAGGCCATCTATTAGAATGTCTGGAAGGCAAACAAGGAGAGGCAGACAGTCAGGAGGCAATAAAAGAGGGCAAGCAGGCTCTGTGTCTGGGGGCAACAGTGCTGGTCGTGGACGCGGTGCATTGTCATCAGCACATGGCCATGGGACACGCTTGTCCTTCTTTTCGGCAGCTGGACATGTTGAGCCACATCATGCCGAAGACTTGGTAGAGTGGATGACCAAGCCCTCCTCCTCCTCCTCATCCTCTCTCACCCAGGCTCAGGGTACTGGAAAAGCAGCTGCCAAAGCGTCCTCTTCCCTGGTATCAATGTCAGACTCATCATCAGTCACTCCTTCCCTAGACCCACCATGTCCTCCTCCTGAGGAGTCCCCCGAACTGTTTGAGCACAGTGTTGGGTACATGCTCCAGGAGGATGCCCAGCGTTTCGAAGGGTCTGATGATGAAACCCAGCTAGAGGAAGGCAGTAGCGTGAGAGCAGACAGAGGGGATGCTCAAGAAGGACACCAATCTGGCAGTCATGTTCCAGCAGCTGCAGCATACTGCCAGATTGGCTCCAGTGATGAGGAGGGAGGTGATGATGAGGTCACTGACTCCACGTGGGTGCCTAATAGGAGAGAGGAGGAGGAGGAGGATGAGGAGGAGGCACATCTCCAACGAGGCAGGATGCCCTTTGGTGGCCAGCGTAAGGGCAGTACACCGACGGAATCACACCGCAGAGCTCCGCCTGTGCAGGGCGCTGCCTCTGCCCGTCATTCAAAAAGTTCTTTGGTGTGGGCCTTTTTTGAGGCTAGTGCATCAGATCGCACAGCTGCTGTTTGCAACATATGTCTCAAGCGTATATCGCGTGGCCAAAACATCAGCCGCTTGGGTACCACATGCCTGACCAGACATATGTTGACCTGCCATGCAGCTCGTTGGCAAGCCTACCTCAAAGACCTACACCAAAGAACAAAGCGGACCTCTCCTTGCACCGCATCAGCTGGGATCTCCAACCCCACTATAACTTCAGTCCTCTCTGAAACATGCACTGAGAGGAATGAAGGTGTAGAATTAGGTGTGTCACAGCCAAGTACTTGCGGCCACTCTGCTAGCAGTACACCGACGTCCGATTCTAGCAGGCAAATTTCCCTGCCCCAGCTGCTGGACCGTCGAAAGAAGTTCACTCCCAGCCATCCACATGCCCAGCGGTTGAATGCTAGCTTGGCTAAATTGCTAGCGCTTCAACTGCTGCCTTTTCAGTTGGTAGACTCGGCCCCCTTCCGTGAGTTTGTGCAATGTGCGGTTCCTCAGTGGCAGGTTCCCAAACGCCACTTTTTCTCACGGAAGGCTATTCCGGCTCTCTACCGGCATGTGGAAGGCAATGTCTTGGCCTCGCTGGACAGGGCGGTCAGTGGTAAGGTGCATATTACCGCTGACTCATGGTCCAGCAGGCATGGACAGGGACGTTACCTTTCTTTCACGGCCCATTGGGTCACTCTTTTGGCAGCTGGGAAGGATGCAGGACAAGGTGCAGTAGTGTTGGAGGTTGTTCCACCGCCACGCCTCCAAAATGCTACTACTGGTTGTGACACACCTCTCTCCTCCACCCCCTCCTCTTCTTCTTCCTCCATGGCCTCTTCCTGTGGTTTGTCCTCGGAACCAGCGGTGCTCCGTAGGCGTTCAAGGGGCTACGCAAGTACGCAGGCAAAAAGATGCCATGCCGTGCTTGCGCTGGTGTGTTTGGGGGACAGAAGCCACACTGGGGCAGAGGTCCTGTCTGCTCTGCAGGGCCAGGCCGAGAGGTGGTTGACGCCACGCCAGCTTAAGCCAGGAATGGTGGTTTGCGACAATGGCACCAACCTCCTCTCCGCCCTCCGACAGGGACAACTGACCCATGTGCCCTGTGTGGCTCACGTCCTTAACCTGGTGGTGCAGCGGTTCTTGGGCAGGTACCCGGGCTTACAGGATGTCCTGAGGCAGGCCAGGAAAGTCTGTGTGCATTTCCGCAGATCTTATAATGCCAGTGCTCGCCTGGCTGAGCTGCAAAAGGAGTTGAACCTGCCCAAGAACCGCCTTATATGTGACATGCCCACCAGGTGGAACTCAACGTTGGCCATGCTGCAGCGGCTGCACACGCAGCAGAGGGCCATCAATGAGTACCTGTGCGACTACGGCACCAGGACAGGGTCAGGGGAGCTTGTTTTTTTTTCTCCACGCCAGTGGGGCATGATCAGGGATGCATGCACTGTCCTGGCACCATTTGAGGAGGCCACGAGGATGGTGAGCAGTGACAGTGCATGCATCAGTGACACTGTACCTCTTGTCCACCTGTTGGAGCACACGCTGCGTGGAATAATGGACAGGGCACTTGAGGCAGAACAGAGGCAGGAAGAGGAGGACTTCCTTGCCTCTCAAGGCCCCCTTTACCCAGACAGTGTTCCTTCTGTCCCACCCATCGCACAGGAAGAGGACGAGGAGGAGGAGGAGGAGGATTGTGTCAGCATGGAGGTGGAGGCTGGCACTCAGCATCGTCAGCAGCAGTCTTTTAGGGATGATTTACCGTCCCAAGAAACCAGTGGACTTGTACGTGGCTGGGAGGAGGTGGCTGCGGATCATATCGTCCTTAGTGACCCAGAGGACTCCGGAGCGAATGCCTCAGCAAACCTACGCTGCATGGCCTCCCTGATCCTGCAAAGTCTGCGGAAGGATCCTCGTATTCTTCGGATCAAGGAGAGGGACCATTACTGGCTGGCCACTCTCCTTGATCCACGGTACAAGGGTAAGGTTGCGGACCTTATGTTACCGTCGCAGAGGGAGCAGAGGATGAGACAACTCCGGGAGGCCTTGCAGAAAGGTCTGAACAACGCGTTCCCAGAGACTGGGAGGTTACAAACTCCTGGTCCTGGACAACGAGTTGCTGAGGCTTCGGCCAGTCAAAGAAGGAGCGGTGGGGAAGGTGGCCGTCTGACCGATGCGTTCAGACAATTCTTTAGTCCGCAGCCCCAAAGTATGATCGGTTCCAGCAACCATCGCCAGCGTCTGATAAACATGGTGCAGGAATATCTAGGGGCAAGGTCAGACTTGGACACCTTCCCCACCGAAAATCCTCTGGCTTACTGGGTCTTGAGGATGGATCACTGGCCAGAGCTTGCACAGTATGCAATTGAGCTACTGGCCTGTCCTGCATCCAGCGTTCTTTCGGAACGCACATTCAGTGCTGCTGGAGGATTTGTCACGGATCACAGGGTGCGCCTGTCCACCGACTCGGTTGATCGACTGACTTTCATCAAGATGAACCAGTCTTGGATCACCACCAGCTACCACACACCTGATGCTGATATAACAGACTAATTGATTTTAACATGTCACATCCCTTCAAGACTGATGCTGATGCTGAGTGCCTGTGCTGTTATGTTGACTGGCTATCCTCCTCCTCCGAGTCCTCAATGATACGATTGATGATGATAGCTTGGAAGATCATTTTTGTTTATGGGTGCCGCCACCAGTGGCTAAGGCCCAATTTTTCAGCCCCTGTTTTACAGGGGCGTGTAATTACAATTTTTTTAGCAATAATTTGCCATAGGGCTCATTGCTGTGCTTCAAGTACAGTATCTGTGAGGGGTTGGAGTGTTGTGGCACCAGTGCCTAAGGCCCAATTTTTCAGCCCCTGTTTAACAGGGGCGTGTCATTACAATTTTTGAAGCAATACTTTGCAACAGGGCTCATTGCTGTGCTCCAAGTACAGTATCTGTGAGGGGTTGTAGTGTTGTGCCACCAGTGCCTAAGGCCCAATTTTTCAGCCCCTGTTCAACAGGGGCATGCAATTACAATTCTTGATCTAATAATTCACAGCAGGGCCCATTGCTGCACCCACCAAGAGTAACTCTGAGGGCTTACAGTGTTGTGGCAACGCCACCACCACCACCACCACGAAAGGCCCAATTTTTCAGCCCCTGTTCAAAAGGGGCATGTAATTACAATTCTTGATCTAATAATTCACAGCAGGGCCCATTGCTGCACCCACCAAGAGTAACTCTGAGGGCTTACAGTGTTGTGGCAACACCACCACCACCACCACGAAAGGCCCAATTTTTCAGCCCCTGTTCAACAGGGGCATGCAATTACAATTCTTGATCTAATAATTCACAGCAGGGCCCATTGCTGCACCCACCAAGAGTAACTCTGAGGGCTTACAGTGTTGTGGCAACGCCACCACCACCACCACCACGAAAGGCCCAATTTTTCAGCCCCTGTTCAAAAGGGGCATGTAATTACAATTCTTGATCTAATAATTCACAGCAGGGCCCATTCCTGCACCCACCAAGAGTAACTCTGAGGGCTTACAGTGTTGTGGCAACACCACCACCACCACCACCACCACGAAAGGCCCAATTTTTCAGCCCCTGTTCAACAGGGGCATGCAATTACAATTCTTGATCTAATAATTCACAGCAGGGCCCATTGCTGCACCCACCAAGAGTAACTCTGAGGGCTTACAGTGTTGTGGCAACGCCACCACCACCACCACCACGAAAGGCCCAATTTTTCAGCCCCTGTTCAAAAGGGGCATGTAATTACAATTCTTGATCTAATAATTCACAGCAGGGCCCATTCCTGCACCCACCAAGAGTAACTCTGAGGGCTTACAGTGTTGTGGCAACACCACCACCACCACCACCACCACGAAAGGCCCAATTTTTCAGCCCCTGTTCAACAGGGGCATGCAATTACAATTCTTGATCTAATAATTCACAGCAGGGCCCATTCCTGCACCCACCAAGAGTAACTCTGAGGGCTTACAGTGTTGTGGCAACACCACCACCACCACCACCACCACGAAAGGCCCAATTTTTCAGCCCCTGTTCAACAGGGGCATGCAATTACAATTCTTGATCTAATAATTCACAGCAGGGCCCATTGCTGCACCCACCAAGAGTAACTGTCAGGGCTTACAGTGTTGTGGCACCAGCACCACCATCAAAGGCCCAATTTTTACTACCACTGTTCAACAATTATATGTAATTAAAATTCCTGATATAATAGTTGACAGCAGGGCGTTCCAGCACCAACCAAGAGTAACTGTGAGTGCTTACAGTGTTGTGCCAACACCAACAACTAAGGGGCCTATTTCTGCAGAGTATATACGGCAGGTCCCTACTTTCAAACATCCAACTTACAAACGACTCCTACTTGCAAACGCAAGAAGACAACAGGAAGTGAGAGGAAATCTACCACTAGGAAGGAAAATTCTCTCCTGTAAGAATAAATATGGGAGAAAGGTGTCTCCTCTGTACTGATGCTTTATCAGCAATCCTTGTTTCAAGAAAAACACCACATTTCAAAAACAGTTGTCATTGGGACGGAAAGTGAGGTGAAATGTTCTGAACAGGGGCACAGACAGCAAAACAAATGTTACAGGGGTGATAACCCTTACCTATGTTTTCCAAAAAGTTTAAAAATAGATTTTTGGGCTGGAGCTACACTTCAACAATGTACCTGTTCAAAATTACAAACAGATTCTACATAAGAACAAACCTACAGTCCCTGTCTTGTATGCACCGCCTGTATACGGCTGTTCAGAGTATATAGGGCCTTTTTTATTTTATGTGCGGGGTTCCCCTTAATATCCATACAAGACCCAAAGGGGCTGGTAATGGGCTGGGGTAGGGGGGGGGTCATGGGGTAGCTATGCCATTTTTCCTAAAGATTTTCATCCATATTACCGGGACCAGACATTACATTAAAGCCGCAAGCAGTTTTAAATGGCTTTTTTTCCTTTAGAAATGTAATTTTGTGCAGGGACAGTTCTAAACACGGGAAACACGTGGCACTTCACAGGCATACTTTAGACACCCCCCAGGTACGATATTTAAAGGAATATTTGACTATTTTTTTTTCACTTTATGCATCATTAAAATGACTGCTGCTGAAAAAACTGCAGTTTTTAAAACTTTTTTTTTGCATTGATACATGTCCCCTGGGGCAGAACCCGGGTCCCCAAACCCTTTTTAGGACAATAACATGCATAATAGTTGTTATAATTAGCACTTTAGAATTCGAACGTTCGCATCCATTGTATTTAATAGGGTTCTAATGTTCGTACGAACTTTCGGTCCGTTCGCGGGTTCTGGTGCGAACCGAACCCGGGGGTGTTCGGCTCATCACTACTGACCAACATTACAGATCTATCAGGGTTAAAATCCTGTCATCTCTCCCCCCAGCAGCCACAGTTCAGCACTTCTCAGAAACTCAAGTGTTTGTGTCAGCCTGGTGCAGCGAGCCTCTCAGTGTACTGAGCAGAGAAAGCAGATAAGGGTCAGCAGTTAAGGCCCCTTTCACACTGAGGCGTTGAAAAAAACGGCCAAAAATTATGAGATTTTGTACCGCGATTTTACAGCGATTTTACCGCATTTTTACTACGTTTGCGGTAAAAATAGCGCTAACGCCTATGCGGTTTTACTGCGCTTTACCACGTTTTTACCGCATTTGCGCTAAAAATAGCACGAACGTGGTAAAAACGTGGTAAAAATGCATAGGCGTTATTTTTTAAAATAACGCTTATGCCTATGCGTTTTTACCGCGGTACTCATTCATTTCAATGGGGATAGGCGTTTTTACAGCGTTATTTTATGCGCCCCAAAGATGCTCCAAAAAAGCTGTTTGCAGGATTTTTTCCAACGCACAGCCAGCACAACGCCTCAGTGTGAAAGCCCTCAGGGCTTTCACATTGAGAATGATGGGGCAGGATTATTTTAGGCATTTTTACAGCGCTATTTTTACCGCGAAAACACGGTAAAAACGCCTCAGTGTGAAAGGGGCCTAAGGGTCGGCAGGAGAGGACACTGACAGATTACACCCTGGATGGAAGGAGGACACATCCTTAGATATCAGGGCAGGATTCATGCTGGGACTTAAAATCCTTCACTTTTGGGGGATGTGACTCCCCCTCAAAAGTGAAGAACTACAGGTCCCAGCATGAACCCCTCAGAGCTGAAGGTGTTTCCTGCATCCCTGCACACATGATAACTCCTCACACACAGTCCTGTCCAGCTGCTCACCGTCTCTTCTCTCCCAATACTTGTTTGTCTCTCACTGCAGAAGCCCCCCCTCCCCCACCCTCATTTAGAGCAATGTCCCTCTTTCCTCCTTGTTTGTCCCTCATTTTGGTCTGATCTATATAGTTGTATATAAAATGCACTAATTATCTATTAAAAAGCATTTTACAGAGCAAAACCTTTAATCCATATTCCAAATTGCTGCATTTGTAAATTCCAGAAGCCAATATAAAAGAATAGTAGTGGTAAAAAAGCACCTGTGGGTTTAACCAGTTTATTTTTTTGTATAATTCTCGATTAAAGGGGGCGTGTCCTATGCCTACATATTTTTGCTAATAGGTGTCCCTCATTCCCATCTCAGAAAGTTGGGAGGTATGCCTATATCCATCCCACTGTCCCCCTGTCCCTCCCACTTCCCCCTGTCAATCCCACAGTCCCTCTATCCATCCCAAGGTCCCCCTGTCCATCCCACTGTCTCTCTGTCTATTCCACTGTCCCCCTGTCCATCCCACTGTCCATCCTACAGTCCCCCTGTCCATCCCACGGTCCCCCTGTCCATCCCACGGTCCCCCTGTCCATCGCACTGCCCCCTGTCCATCCCACTGCCCCTCTAAGTACTCTGCGGCCCCCCTGACCACTCTGTTGCTCTTCTTGATGCCTAGGGCCCACTTTTGATCTTGCACACGGGCCCGCTGATTTCATGCGCCCCTGGCCCAAAAATCCTCAAAAAAATATGTCAAAAATCATCTTTTTTTTGAGGGGGGGGGGTGTCCCTGAATGGCAGTTTGGAAATGTGGTCACCCTACCCCCACCCCCCAAGGTAGAGAACAGGGATGGTGATGTAGCTGCACTTCACCCCCCAAACCACCTCTGGCTTGCCAGGGTGTTTATGCACGTCTTTGATGCCATTTCTTAAAAGCACTATCATTAGTCAGACTCTGCACATGTGTGTTAGTACACAATGGGCTTCCTTTTGAAGTATGGTGTGTTTGCATCCTGGTACATTTCACATGTTTTTGTGGCTCCAAAACTGTTTTTAAGGCAAAGGGATTCTGCATGGGAAAGAAAAGAGTATCAGAACTTCATCTTATTTTATCTTTATTTCTGTATTAAATATACAAATTACTTTAAAGGAACACCAAAGGCAATTTTTTTTTTTTAAATAACAAACATGTTATACTTACCTCCACTGTGCAGCTCGTTTTGCACAGAGTGGCCCCGAACCTGGTCTTCTGGGGTCCCTCGGCGGCTGTCTCGGCTCCTCCCCGCAAGAACTATCCACCTTCATGCGAGCTCTCTCGCATGGTGGTTAGTTCTCGTGGGCACGCTCCCGTGATACAGCCGGCGGCCATAGCTGCTCACTGTATCACTCGGCCCCGCCGCCCGGTACCCACTTTTGGCCAGGTATGCCGTCACACCGGAGGCATACCGGAGGCGGTTCCGAGAGACGAGCAAGCAGACTGGAGACTCGTATACCGAGTGGGCATGCCGCCTACACCGCACTGCATCCCACTGGGTCGCTATATGCCAAGCAGAATCCGCGGAAGAGGTGCTGCAGGTGTTCCTGCTGGAGCACTTCTTTGACAAACTGTCCCTGAAAGTCAGAGAGTGGGTCCGGGACCGAAAACCTTTTACCTTGCCTGAAGCAGCTTGCTTGGCGGACGAATACACAGACGCCCGCAAACTGGATAACCCTGTGGTCAAGACAACAGCTCGGGTGGATTATCGATCAGTGGCACCCCCTCCGGCTATCGCCTACCAACCCCAGTCGTGCCACCCTACAGCACCACCTCCAGCGGCCACTTATTCTCAGCAGCCCAGGTCCACCTCCCAGGGCTACTCACAACAAATCAGGTGTTTCGGGTGTAAACAGCTAGGGCACAAAAAGCCAGACTGTCCGTTGAATCCAGCCAGGCAGTCCCAGTCATGGAGACAGCCAGCAAGGGGGAACCCCCACACATCCATGCCCGCGGCCCACTGCGTTGAGGAGGAAGAACATTGGGGCGTCCTGCACGAGCCTGATCCAATACAAGCAGCTAACCGGGACAACCGGCAGCAACACAGGCAGACTGTCTGGGTCAATGGAAAGGTAGCCAATGGCCTACATGATACTGGCACCACCATGACCCTACTACAGAAGAACCTCATCCCAGAGAGCCAACATACCGGAGACACTGTAGCCGTAAGCGTAGCGGGAGGCGCCGTCTTCCGGCTACCCGTTGCCCGTGTTCACCTGGATTGGGGGGTTGGTTCGTGAATGTGGGGGTGATGAAGGATTTGCCAGCGGATGTACTACTGGGGAATGATTTGGCCCCCCTTGTTTCTGCTTACGCCCCGATGGGCCCCGCTGAAGCCAACCCAGTGACTACCTGTGCCCAGACCCGTGCTGCTGGAACCGACCCGCTTGCTGCCGAGACCCGGGTAAGACTATCTCCCCCAACATGTACCGTAGATCTGGCACAATATCACAGTCTAAAATTGGAATGTGACAAGTTGGCCAGGGAGAAATCGGATATGCAACGACACTACGTCATGTATTATGAGACGTCCCATGGCTTGAACATTGAAATGCACAAACAGGCTGAAATTGTCAAAAGGTTAAATGGGATTTGCACCCAGGTTTTGCCTCGCCTCTCACAAGAGCATCAGCAACAAGTTTTGGGAGCAATTGAGAGAGCAACGTAAGTGACTGTTCCAGAACTGAATTCCATTATTCGTCCTACAACCTTACAACTTCACCATCAGCTACTGACCCGGTAAGCAAAATGGCAATCGTGATGGGTTGTCCAGGCATTAGAGGAAGGGGACTATGGACTAACTTCGGAGTCAACCCGTCTGGGGTCTCCTCCTGTGTTAGTCTCCTGCCGAAAGGGGAGAGATGTAACGGGAGGGCCCGTGGAACCCAGAAGTTCTTAGAAAGTATGAGCCAGAAAACAATGGACATTGAGAATATGTCTTGGATTGCTTTGAAATGGGTCTGTAATATTTATCCACGGTATTTCCCAGGATATCGGTAAAGGACTATTTACTGGTTGTTTGATACTGAACTCAACAGGTTAATTGAGAGATGCTGATCAACTCTAACCACCTGAATGCCTGTGTAATGTAGATTAAATCCAGCCTAGCTTCCAAAAACCTTTTCATTGTTTGTGGTGATGTGGATTGGAGCTTGGTAGACTGTCTTGGCTGCCTATTATGGGATGTTTAAATGTCTTGCTGTGAGGAAAGGGGGGGCGGGGAATCACTCCAGCAACCCCTCCTGCTAAGACTGTTTACTGAAGGAGAAGTTTAAACACACCTGACCTGTATCACCATTGTCATTGGACAGTTTAACCCGCCCTGTTCCCCGAGGATGGGAGGGAAGTGTTTTGAAGAGAAGTGTGTTACCATGTGCTTGTAATAAACATGTATTCCCTTTTTTTGGAACTTCAACACAGAGCGTTGTCTTGTTTGTGCGGGGAGAAATATTTGTATGGGGTCTTATTCGGCTGGTTGGAGTGTCTGGTAGCTGGCGTGTGTTCGAGAATGGAATATCCTAAACAACGTAAACCCCTGTCCTTACAGTATGCAACACAAGTTTGAGCCAACATTTAGTCAGAAAAAAATCCACGGTTTTGTTGTCGGAATTTCCGATCGTGTATAAGTGGTAAAGCGTAACTTGTTTTAGTGTTGCTTTACCGGCATTTTAGCGGTACTTTTCGGCCGCTAGTGGGGTGCTTTTAACCGCCGCTAACGGTCAAAGGGTTAAAACTGCTCGTGTTGCAGCGCTTTCGGATCGCTTTTCAGGTGCTTCGGAAGCGCTGCCCATGCATTCTAATGGGCAGGGGTGGTTTACCGTCCCAAAGATACTTTTTTAATGTCCTGCAAGCGCACCGCCCCAGTGTGAAAGCACTCGGGCTTTCACACTGGGGTGGCATGGGAGGCGGTTTTCAGGTGCTTTACAGGAGCCTTTTTCAGCACTAAAGCCTCAAAAATGCCTTCAGTGTGAAAGTAGCCTTAAAATTGGGTCTGGTATGAATTCGGGTCACATTTGTGTTCAAAACTGATCAGCTATGCAATTCAGATGCGTTCCCAACGAGTCTGGAATTTGCATGTGAACCGCATCTCAGTGTTCAGAAAATTCGCAGTGAATTTGCACTGCTGCTGCACCCTAGATGTTAACCCCTTCCCAGCCAGTGCCATTAGTAAAATAACAGCATATATTTTTTAGCACTGATCACTGTATTCGTGTCACTGGTTCCCACAAAGATTCAAAAGTGTCAGTTAGTGTCAGACTAAAGTGCCATACTATCGCAGCCCTGCTATAAATCGCTGATCGGCATTCACCACCATAACTAGTATAGAAAAATAAATTAATTAAAATTCCAGTATACTGTATATACCATAGTATGTTGACGCTATAACTTTTGTGCAAACCAATCAATATAAGCTTATTGGGATTTTTTTACCAAAAATATGTAGGAGAGCACATATTGGCCTAAATTTATGACGAAATTCGAAGTGGTGATCAAATACCACTGTAGCCGACAGTGGACTACAGTTACCTTGTTACGAGGACTACCCCTGTTACTTTCCATCTATTCCTGTGTCCCTCTAGTGCTTGGCTCCAGTAACTGACATTATATATTTAAGCCAAACAAGGGGCATTGTGGGACTAGTAGTTTCTTGAGCAGCGGGTCTGATGTTGTGAAACTACCCCCTGGACTACTCCATCCCAGAGGCTCCTCTGCAACACCAACAGACCTCTGGGAGGAACTATGAAAGGGGCAGCAGATCCGCTCCGCTCTCTCTTCTTCCTGGGCCTCACAGAGTGAACACCTCTCTGCTGCTAGGCGAGAGGGCTGCGGCGTACCATACGGTAAACCAGTGACTTCCGCCCGGCCCCGGAGGGCCCAACTCTGCTTGCCATTCGCGAGATATCACCGCAGCACCACTTCATCATTGGTCCAACGATCGCCCATGTCCAGCAGCCGATCGGCCATCACTGCTCGCTTACCAGAAGGACATCTCATCAAGGATCGCTGTTTGGGAGGTTCTTATCCAGTTCTGCAGTTCGTGAGAGGGCAGTCATCCATCGATCACAATCCCTACCTGGTCATCTTGTTTGGACACTGTGCACAGACCTTGCCCTTGGAAACACTTTATTGCATTACATAAGACACTGTACATAGACATTCATATCCTGAGCTACTCAAAGGATTATCACTAGCCAGATTAAGTTGCTCTGCTTATCATCACATCACTGTCTCATATCTTGGATATAATCTAATAAGGTCCAACTGCCGGTGAAGATTACTGCATGTCTGCACCCTGGACACTGCTGTTATTATTGCTTAAAGGGCACCCTATCCTATTCCTATTCTATATGGTCTCTCATTAGAATGTAAAGGTTTAATAGGCCGGCCTGGGATTCCCCTTCAGCTTAATACCATATTGCATTAACTAGTGGAATCTTTACAATTACCTGTTTATTCTCTAGTTGTTATTCACTGTATATATGTAAAACCAGAAATGTGTGCTATTGAACTGTAATTAAGCTGATTCTTGGGGGTTCCTCACCTGAGTTTAGCTGTTATTCAGAACTCAGTTGATCAATGAACCCTCCACTTGTACACATAGCTTTACTTCAGTAAAACTTAAAGGGGTTGTAAAGGTTCGTTTTTTATTTTTTAAATAGGTTCCTTTAAGCTGGTGCATTGTTGGTTCACTTACCTTTTCCTTTGATTTACCTTCTAAATGTTTTCTTTGCCTGAATTTCTCACTTCCTGTTTCTCCTCACTAAACTTCACACCATCATCCGAGTGGTGTTGAGTCAGCCAGAACAGCTTACTGAACAGCTTAGTGAGGAGGAACAGGAAGTGAGAAATTCAGACAAAGAAAACAAAGAAAATAAATATTTAGAAGGGAAATCTAAGGAAAAGGTAAGTGAACCAACAATGCACTAGCTTAAAGGAACCTATTTAGAAAATAAAAAAACAGACCTTTACAACCCCTTTAAGAGAATATCTAATTAACTTGTGTTGGAGTGTCATTTAAAGGTGCCTGCAAGAAGAAGTCTGAACCCAGAGTGTCAGGTGCGTAGGAGTGTTCACAGGGTCAGGGGGGTGCAGATGAACAGGTAAATAAAAGCAGCCCTCAAGGGGGCAGTGCTACACCACCATACAAAAGCTTTATTTGTGGGAAAAATTATATAAATTCCATTTGGGTACAGCATTGCATGACTGCACAATTGTCAGTTAAAGTAACGCAAGAAAGAATGTTGCAGCCTGGAGAAAGGGCCTGCATGAAGGCCACTGTTAAACTATCTTGGGATCAGCTGGGTCCCTTTGTGGTGGTAAAAGCTTATCCATTGGAAGAAGATGGCAGAATAGAACTGGTTCCTGAAATCTTGCCCACCAGGGCCTTATTGAGAAGTGGAGGAAGAATCCCTGTCAGTGTGAGAAATGTCACCACACCAGTTACCCAATCAGCCTGAAACTTCGTATGGTGATTGGGAAAGTGAGTGCAGTCACCCCAGTAATCGGAATGACTTAAAGTGGAGCTCCACCCTAAATAGCAACTTTTGCTATTTGGAACCCTCCCCCCCTCCGGTGTCACAATTGACACCTTTCAGGGGGGAGGGGGGTGAAGATACCTGTCTAAGACAGGTATTTTCACCCACATCCGGGAGTCCTGTCTCCGGGAATCTGCGGGAGTTACGTCACTTCCCGCAGACTTCCCTTGGTGTTCTGGGAGACACTCGGCTCCCAGAACACAGGAGCACCAATCAAAACGCCGCAGCGCGACTCGCGCATGCGCCGTAGGGAACCGGGCATGAAGCCGCAGGGCTTCACTTCCTGGTTCCCTCAGCGAGGATGGCGGAGGGAGCAGCAGAGCGACGAGCGGTCGCTCGTCCTCTGCTGCGGACGTCGCTGGACTCCAGGACAGGTAAGTGTCCAAATATTAAAAGCCAGCAGCTGCTGTAGCTGTAGCTGCTGGCTTTTAAATTTTTTTTCCGGTGGAGCAACCCCTTTAATCCAGAGGAAGGATGGGAGAGAGACCACTGTCCAGTGTCCCAACTTGTCTCCCAGGTGGAAGGAGAGGATCAAAGCTCAGCTTGTCCAATGGGAGAAGATGTTCTCCAAAAATGACTTTGATGTGGGTTGCGCCAAGAGCGCTCAACACCAAATTCAGCTGAGTGAAGACAAGCCTTTCCAGGAGAGAGCTAGATGGATCCCTTTTGTGTTGCCTGGAAGATCTTCGGGTATAGCTGGCTGAATTGAAGAAGTCGGGAGTCATTAGAGAGTCCAGGAGTCCTTATGCGTCCTCTATTGTGGTAGTGCGCAAGAAAATGGATCCCTTCGAATGTGTATTGACTACAGAACTTTGAATAGGAGGACTATCCCCGATCAATACACCACACCTCGTATAGAAGATGCCCTGTTTGTATAATGCTGCACTTATTTGTTATCTTTTTTGTACTTATTTGGAAGTGTGGAAAGTGCCAGCAGCTTCTAGGAATTATATAGCAGCTCACAAGGTTTTTTTACATTTTACTATTGCTTAAAGGGCCCCTATACTATTCCTATTCTATCTGGTCTCTCATTAGGATGTAAAGGTTTAATAGGTCGGCCTGGCATTCCCATTTAGCTTGGTGACATATTACATTTTTTAGTGGAATCTTAATAAATACCTGTTTATTCTCTAGCTGGTATTCATTGTATATATGTATATCCTGCATTTGTGCTATTGAACTGTAATTAAGCTGGTTCTTGGGGGTTCCTCACCTGAGTTCGGCTGTTATTCAGAACTCAGTTGATCCATGAACCCTTGTACACATATCTTTACTTCAGTAAAACTTAAGAGAATATCTAGTGCTACACCAGCAAAAAAAAGCTCTATTTGTGGGAAAAAAATAAAAATAAATTCAATTTGGGTACAGTACAGCATTGCATGACTGCACAATTGTCAGTTAAAGTAACGCAGTGCCAAAAAGGAAAATATGGCCTGGTCATGAAAGGGTGGGGGGTAAATCTTCGGGAGGTCAAGTGGTTAATGTATGTGCAAAGGACAGGGCTTTTCACAAGGTTTATTGGGGAATCTTTTAGAGCGGCCTTACTTAACCACTTCGCGCCCGGGCAATGCTGAAAAGAAGTCAGCATTGCGGCGCTCAATTGCTGGGAGGGCGTCAATGGGCGTCCTCCTGTTTCCTCCCCCCCCCCACACGCGCGCATCGGGGAAAATCTGTGTTGGCCGTGTCCCTTGGACACAGCCAATCACAGATCGTGCTGAATGGCCAATCACAGAGGCCATTCATTACTCGATCTCACTGTCCAATGAGAGATGATCTCAAATGTAAACATATGAGATCATCTCTCATTGCCGGCTCTCCCTCCTTACACAGAGACCGTGTGTGAGGAGGGAGAGAGATCTGTGCTTTCTAAAGTGAGTGTAAAAAACACATTACATCAAAAATACAGTGCCCACAGTCCCTGCCAGTGCCATCTGCTGCCAGTGCCATCTGCCAGTGCCACCTGTCAGTGCCATCTGCCATCAGTGCCACCTGTCAGTGCCATCTGCCATCAGTGCCACCGTCATTGCCATCTGCCATCTGACAATACCCAGTGCCCTCTCTGAAATGACCCAAATTTTGATAAGCTTTATAAAATTCGGCCGCTACTAAATTATTTTTCTGAAATCTTCCCCCAGTTGTTTACCCCAGACCAACACATATGCGTGGATGAGTCCCTTATAAAATTTTCTGGCAGGCTGGGCATAAAACAATTTATACCCAGCAAAAGGGCCCGCTATGGGGTGAAGCTGTATAAATTGTGATACCGAGCCACAGGGTATGTGTATGTCTTCATTGTATATGAAGGGAAGGACACCCAACTGCACTCCCCTAATTGCCCAGAGTACATTGGAACCAGTGGGAAAGTAGTTTGGGAACTCATAAACCCACTCCTGGAGAAAGGCTACCACTTGTATGTGGACAATTTTTATACAAGTTTGCCCCTGTTCCGAAACCTTCACAGAATGAACACTCCAGCATGCGGCACCGTACCGACGAACCGGAAGGGCTTTCCTCAAAGCCTGGTCAACAAAAAATTGAGAAGAGGGGAGACGGCGAGTTTACACAATGAGGAAATTCTGGCTGTGAAGTGGAGGGACAGAAGGGATGTGTACGTGCTTTCTTCCATCCACAACAATGAATTTGTTGAGATCACCAGGAGGAATGGCCGGATCCAAAAACTCACATGCATCCACGAATACAATAAGTTCATGGGGGGTGTCGACTTCAACGACCAGATGCTCGAACCCTATCTTTCCAGAAGAAGAACATACCAGTGGTATAAAAAAGTTTCCATTTATTTGTTTAATTTGGCCATGTACAACTCCTATGTCATCTATCGGAAATCCACTAAAAGACCCAAATCCTTCCTTTTCTTACAGGAGGAAATCACCACTGCCCTTTTATACCCGAACGGCCCACCAGTAAACATTAGATCCGATGTGATTAGCCGACTCTCCGAGCGCCACTTCCCAAATAAAATCCCTCCCAGACCAACAGGCCAAAAACGCCAGAAAAAATGCCGGGTGTGCACCAAAAGAGGAGAGAGAAGAGACACCATTTATTATTGTGCCCAATGTCCTTCAGAACCAGGCCTCTGCGTAGGTGACTGCTTCCGCCATTACCATACCAAAATAAATTATTAGTTCACTTCCTGCCATTTACCTTCACACCCCTTATGCCTCTGCTTTCTCTGTAACTGACCCTGGCTTGTTATTCGACCACGCTTCTGCCTAACGATTCTGTTTATACCTCTGCCTGATCTGGAACTGACCCTGGACTGTTATTCGACCACGCTTCTGCCTACCGATTATGTACATACCTCTGCCTGATCTGGAACTGACCTTGGACTGTTTGACCATGCTTTTTGCCTGCCTCTTGGACTGATCTTGTACCCTGCCAGTGGACTAGTGGGATTCATAACACAGGGGTCTCACATATGTGAGGGGCTCCAGAATTGTTTTTCTGGATGAAGAAAACAATTGTTTTTGTTTTTCTCATTCCTAGATTAGGGTCTGGAGACTCGGAGGCTTCAAAGAGATTTGGGTGGGAGAAGCCTCTACCCCTGTCCCCATTCAGTCCTGAACGAGGCCCTACTTCTGCCTGCTGCCTGTAGGACCTATGCCATCATGCCTCTGCCTGTCGCATGAACTGACCACACCACATGGACCTGCCTACTACCAGGACCAATATTTTGGCACTGCTGACAATCTCTGCCTGCACTGACCCTGGACTGTATATGGACAGTATCCCTGCCTGCTGCCTGTACTGACTATGGACAGTATTCCTGCCTGTTGCCTGGACAATTGCATTCGCTTTTGCTGACCAAGTCCCTGCCTGCTGCCTGGACCAGTGCTATCCTCCTGTGGACAACTGCGCTACTAAAACCACAGGTAATCTTTTGTTTACCCTTTGTTCAGCAGAATGTATTTTGGGGTGTAATTCTTGGTATGTGCATGCTATGTGTCCCTAGAACACCTGATGGTGTTCCTTGCATGTTGGGCCTCTGTATGTGGCCAGGTTGTATAAAAGTCTCACACATTTGGTATCGCCATACTCAGGAGGAGTAGCAGAATGTATTTTGGGGTGTCATTTTTGCTATGTACATGCTATGTGTTGGCAATATCTTATAAATGGACAACTTTGCGTAAAAAAAAAAAATTGCGTTTTCATTTTTTTCCCACATTTTCCAAAAACCTTCAGGAAAAAAAATGAACCGTTCAAAAGACTCATTATGCCTCATAGATTATATGTTGAGGTGTTAGCTTTCCAAAATTGGGTCACTTTGTGGGTGTTTCCATTGTTCTGGTGCTCCAGGGCCTTCAAAAGTGTAATATGTAGTCAACTAGTTAGATGTGTAATTTATGCTCCTAGAATACCTGATGGTGCTTCCTGCATGTTGGGCCTCTATATGTGGCCAGGCTGTGAAAAAGTCCCACACATGTGGTATCCCCATACTCAGGAGGAGTAGCAGAATGTATTTTGGGGTGTCATTTGTGGTATACACATGCCATGTGAGAGAAATAACCTATTACAATGACAATTTTGTGGAAAAATAAATTAAAAAAAATCTTAATTTTGCAAAGAATTGTGGGAAAAAATTACAACATCAAAAACCTCACCATGCATCTTACTAAATACCTTGGAATGTCTACTTTCAAAAAAGGGGTCATTTGGGGGGTATTTGTACTTTCCTGGCTTGTTCGGGTCGTAAGAAATTCGATAGGCCACCAGTACATTAGGTGTGATCAATTGTTTATGATCCGCACCACAGCTTGTAGACTCTATAACTTTCACAAAGACCAAATAATATCCACTAATTTGGGTTATTTTTACCAAAGATATGTAGCAGTATAAATTGTGGCAAAAATGTATGAACAAAAATTAAGAATTTGCAAAATTCTATCACATAAACTAAAAAAAAGCGTTTTGTTTTTTTTTCAAAATTTTCCGTATTTTTTCATTTATAGTGTCAAGTTTTTTTATTGAATTTTTGCCAGTAAAGATAATGACATAAGTACAGTGGTACACATATAAGAGAAAGTTAATCTGTATGTCAAAATATGAGACACGTATTACAGAACATAATACAGAGGAAAATAATGACAAACAAAATAAGATTCAGTGTAATTCAATAATAGAAGTGCAAGTCTATAGGCAAAAGATAAAAGCAAAGAGAAACAACATAGAACATAGAACATAGAACTTTGCCAAGTCCCATTATATGTGTCTTCAGTGCCCTATGTGGGCAAGACTAAAATGAAGAACCAAGTACAAAGATATATCAAATCAAACTAGGTTGTATCGAAACATACACTAAGAAGTAACTAACTAAAATAATCAGTATTGGTTACTATGGGTTCGGAACCAATCAATCCAAGGGCGCCAAATGGGGAGTTTAGACTGATATATCCCTTGTGAGGCTGCAAACATCAACTCATAGTTAATGTGCAAGTCGGTTGTTCTGACTACATCCGTAAGGCTTGGTGTTATTGAGCTTTTCCACTTTCTAACTATATTTAATCTAACGCTCATAAGGATATGGGAGACTATACATCTAAGACTGGAGGGAATCTCCTCTATCCCTACTGATAGTACGGCTAGACCTGGGGTCATAAAGATAGATGTATGTGTTATCTGACGTATGAGGTCAAATATCTGGACCCAATAGGCTTTCAATAATGGGCACGCCCACAGTATATGAATCAAAGAACCCCTGTGCCCACATTGTCTCCAACAAAGGGGGGATGAGTGGGCCACGAAACCCGCCAACCTGGTGGGTGTCAAGTACCATCTCAGGAGAATTTTGTTATGGAGCTCCCACAAGTTAACACATCTAGTGGAGGTAAAAGTTACCTTAAGGGAGTACTGCCATTGCCTTGGAGAATACTGAGAGAACAAGTCCAGTTCCCAGGTGGACATGGAAGGTGTTTTATGAAAGTCAGTTTTCTGATTTAAATAGTTGTAAAAATAAGATATACCCCTGATAGAGGTATTGGAGTTAGTAAAATAAAGGGAACTCCTAATTGGTATGGGAATGGATTTGTAGGGGGTAGACGCAAAAAAATGTGCTATTTGCTTGTAAGTATATATCTCATTTGTGTTTAGACCAAATTCTATCTGTAGTGACCTAAATGTTTTAAGTGTAGGACCAATAACTAGGTCCTCTATAGTGGTAATACCCTTTGACTTCCAATAATTAATACGCAAGTCAGGGATAAATAGTTGCAAACTGGAGATAGGGAGTGGTATATATTTAGTTATAGAATGGGAGGGAGGATTATCTAGGAATATCTTCCAGGCACGGAGGGTAGCTAGTAGGGTAGGCGAGCTATTGTTTGTTTTAAGCGCTTCTAGGGTGCTTGTCAGGAGAAGATCATATGTGTTGTGGTTAATGCATTGTTTTTCTTCCAGCTCAATCCACCTGGGCGCAGGAGTGTGTCCAAACCATTGTCTAGCTTGAGCAAGAACGGCTGCCGTATAGTAGTCCTTTAGTACAACATGACCCACCCCTCCAGCTCTTCTGGATTTGATTAGTTTCTGAAAAGCACACCTAATTTTTTTACCCTGCCACAGAAATGAATTAAGTGTAGATTGTGCTTTCTTGAAGAAAGCTTCAGGAACTGGAATCGGTAGAGCTCTGAACATATATATAAATTGAGGCAATATTAGCATCTTAAAAGGCAGCTAGCCTCCCTGACCAAGATAGTTCTATTCTAGTCAGATTACGTAGTTTAGGTTCAAGGCCTCGGAGGAAGAGCGTATAGTTTGCATCAAACAATTGAGACAAGTGTTCAGTTAGCGTTATACCCAAATACTGTATACCCCAGAACTCCAACCATATGGGATAGTTTTCTGAATTTTACTTTTAACTCTATTATTGATTCCCAGCCCTAGAATTTGGGATTTACTCTCATTAACTTTATAGTATGAAACTCGGTTAAACAGTGAAAGAGCCTCGTATGCTGCAGCCAGGGAAGTTTCAACATTGGATAAGATCATAATAACATCATCAGCAAAAAGGCTGATGACGTGGTCAGACCCCCCGATAGAGAAGCCCTCAATTTGCGGATGTGATCTAATATATATTGCTAGTGGTTCCATCAGTAAATTGAAAATTAAGGGAGATAGTGCGCACCCCTGACGAGTGGCATTGGTTATAGGAAAGGGGGAAGAAAGTATTCCTGATAAATATACCCTAGCCGAGGGTTTGGAATACAGGGCCGAAATGGCCAACAGTATAGATCCACTAAATCCAAATTTCCGCAAAACTTCGACCATGTACTGCCAATGTATGCGGTCGAAGGCCTTCTCTGCATCCAAGGTGAGAAGCAGAGAAGGCCTTTTCCTCGCCTCAGCCAGGTTTTTTAATATTAATTGGCCTCCTAGTGGCATCAGATGTTTGTCTATTTTTGGTAAATCCCGTTTGATCAGGATGGATAAGGGTGGGAAGGATATCCACCAAACGGTTCGCCAGCAATTTAGCATACACCTTCAAATCTATATTTAAGAGAGAAATTGGCCTAAAGTTTGCGGGGGAATCTGGGACCTTCCCTGGCTTTGGCAAAGTGACTAAAAGTGCCTCCAGCATCTCAGGGGGGAAAGAGGCAGAGGCAGCGGCCATGTCAAAAATGTGTTTCATATGGGGAGATAAAATGTGTTTATACACTTTATAGTATTCACTACAGAACCCACCTGGGCCCGGCGACTTATTCATAGGTAAGGAGTCAATTATTTTCTGGATCTCCTGTACAGTAAACGGGGCGTTCAGGGATGCTAATTGTTCCGTTAGATGAGGCACCAACAGTAGCGATAAGAATCTGTTAATGCCTTCTGTGGTAGGTTGATGGGTGGCAGGGTCCTCTTTTAAATTATATAGAGATTTATAATATGAGCTAAATGCGTTTGCTATTTGTTGAGGATGAAATAGTTTCTGCTTCGTTTTTGGGTGAACGAGAAATTGAATTTTTGTTTTACCCTTGTGACGTTTTGTGCTAATAATTTCCCAGCTCTATTTCCATTAGCATAATATGACATTTTCAGTCTCTTGCTGGCCTTCTCAAAATTGTCTAACAGCAAAATACGAAGTTCACTACGCCTTTTGGAAATAGTTTGGGATAATAAAGGGGAAGGATTACGTTTATTTTGCCTATCCAAGGTAGAAATTTTGTGTGTAATATCATTGAGTTGTCTCTGCCTCTTTACCCTAGCCCCCAATTGGTTACATATCCCTCTTGATGTAAAAAAAGTCGCGACCTATGCAGGGTCTCGACCGCGTCACTTCCGGTGCAGCTACGTCAAAAACACAGCTGATGGCGGGCTCGACTGTGCGTGCGCGGCTTCACCGCACCTATACCATGCGCAGACGCTCGGTTTAGTCCGTGAAAATTCTAGACTCGAGCGGGCGGGCGGAGGCGTTGCGAATTGCTTAACATCGTCGCCAGCACCGCCTCCAGACCCGCCCCCAACACGCCCCTAGCTTTTATATCATTGGGACCAAGGTCGAGAGAAAATATAGAGCTGCACCGCCTCCAGCCCCGCCCCCGCCCCTAGCCTGCTCTCTGAAGGGGGGCGGGCCCCCGTGCATAGCACTGAGTCCAAGTACAGTACTGTGCATTGTTCTGCCATCAAATATGCTGCCTCACTGCACCCAGCAAACGCAACCACTGCACCCAGCAAACGCAACCACTGTGCCCATCAAACGCAACCACTCTGCCCGTCATACGCAGCCACTGTGCCCAGCAAACGCAGCCACTGCACCCATCAAACGCAGCCACTGTGCCTATCAACCGCTGCCACTGTGCCCATCAAACCCAGCCACTGTGCCCATCAAACGCACCCACTATTGACGCCACTGTGCCATCAAACGCAGCTACTGTACCCATCAATTGCTGTCAGTGTGCCCCATCAATTAAGAGCTGTCACAGAAGGGCCCTCACACAGGACACATGGCAGGCAGGGCAGTGAGTTTGGCACACACAGGGTGATCAGGTTCCTGTTCTTAGGGGAGGTGGGGTCCTGATCCCTAGGAAAGATGGGGTCCCTAGGTGAGATAAAATCCCCGTTGCCAGGGGAGATGGAGTTCCTGCCCTCAGGTGAGATGGAGTTCCTGCCCCCAGGTGAGATAGGATCCCTGCCCCAGAGTGAGAAGGGGGTCCCTGTCCCCAGGGGACAAGTAGGTCCCTGTCCCCAGGAGAGGAGGAGTTCCTGTTCCCAGGTGAGTGGCCCAGAGGGTCCCTGTTTCCAGGGGAGAAGGGGTCCCTGTCCCCAGGAGAGAAGGGGTCCCTGTCCCCAGGGGGGGGAGGTTTCCCTGTCCTCAGGGGGGAGAAGATTTCCCTGTCCTCAGGGGGGAGAAGGGGTCTCTGTCTTGGGGGGGGTCCCTGTCCCCAGGAGAGAGGGGAGTCCCTGTCCCCAGGAGAGAAGGGAGTCCCTGTCCCCAGAGGAGAAGGGATTCCCTGTCCCCAGAGGAGAAGGGAGTCCCTGTCCCCAGGAGAGAAGGGAGTCCCTGTCCCCAGAGGAGAAGGGAGTCCCTGTCCCCAGAGGAGAAGGGAGTCCCTGTCCCCAGAGGAGAAGGGAGTCCCTGTCCCCAGGAGAGAAGGGAGTCCCTGTCCCCAGGAGAGAAGGGAGTCCCTGTCCCCAGGAGAGAAGGGAGTCCCTGTCCCCAGGAGAGAAGGGAGTCCCTGTCCTCAGGGGGGAGAAGGGGGTCTCTGTCCTCAGGGGGGAGAAGGGGGTCTCTGTCTTGGGGGGGAGGTGGAGGTCCCTATCCTCGGGGAATATGGATTGGGATATGGGATGGTCTCACTTACCATGACCAAGTCTGCAGGTCCCTCATTTATGGTGGTCTGGGCTCCCTCCAGCAGCACGGATGGGCGATCAGCTTATCCCCAGGGAGCACAGCTACGGCTTGACAATCTGACAGCAATTGATGGGCACAGTGGCTGCGTTTGACGGGCACAGTGGCTGCGTATGACGGGCACAGTGGTTGCGTTTGCTGGGCACAGTGGCTGCGTATGACGGGCACAGTGGCTGCGTTTGCTGGGCACAGTGGTTGCGTTTGCTGGGCACAGTGGTTGCGTTTGCTGGGTGCAGTGGCTGCGTATGACGGGCACAGTGGTTGCGTTTGCTGGGCACAGTGGTTGCGTATGACGGGCACAGTGGTTGCGTATGACGGGCACAGTGTTTGCGTTTGCTGGGCACAGTGGTTGCGTATGACGGGCAAAGTGGTTGCGTTTGCTGGGCACAGTGGCTGCGTATGACGGGCACAGTGGTTGCGTATGACGGGCACAGTGGTTGCGTTTGCTGGGCACAGTGGCTGCGTATGACGGGCACAGTGGTTGCGTTTGCTGGGCACAGTGGTTGTGTATGACGGGCACAGTGGTTGCGTTTGCTGGGCACAGTGTTTGCGTTTGCTGGGCACAGTGTTTGCGTTTGCTGGGTGCAGTGGCTGCGTATGATGGGCACAATGGTTGCGTTTGCTGGGTGCAGTGGCTGCGTATGACGGGCACAGTGGTTGCGTTTGCTGGGTGCAGTGGTTGCGTTTGCTGGGTGCAGTGGCTGCGTTTGACGGGCACAATGGTTGCGTTTGCTGGGTGCAGTGGCTGCGTATGATGGGCACAGTGGTTGCGTTTGCTGGGCGCAGTGGTTGCGTTTGCTGGGTGCAGTGGCTGCGTATGACGGGCACAATGGTTGCGTTTGCTGGGTGCAGTGGCTGCGTATGACGGGCACAGTGGTTGCGTTTGCTGGGTGCAGTGGCTGCGTATGATGGGCACAGTGGTTGCGTTTGCTGGGTGCAGTGGTTGCGTTTGCTGGGTGCAGTGAGGCAGCATATTTGATGGCAGAACAATGCACAGTACTGTACTTGGACTCAGTGCTATGCACGGGGGCCCGCCCCCCTTCAGAGAGCAGGCTAGGGGCGGGGGCGGGGCTGGAGGCGGTGCAGCTCTATATTTTCTCTCGACCTCGGTCCCAATGATATAAAAGCTAGGGGCGTGTTGGGGGCGGGTCTGGAGGCGGTGCTGGCGACGATGTTAAGCAATTCGCAACGCCTCCGCCCGCCCGCTCGAGTCTAGAATTTTCACGGACTAAACTGAGCGTCTGCGCATGCGCGGTATAGGTGCGGTGAAGCCGCGCACGCGCAGTCGAGCCCGCCATCAGCTGTGCTTTTGACGTAGCTGCACCGGAAGTGACGCGGTCGAGACCCTGCATAGGTCGCGACTTTTTTTACATCACCTCTCATGAACGCTTTGTGTGCATTCCATAGCACGAAAGGATCATTCACAGATCCTTCATTATTAGAAAAGAATTCAGATAAATGAGTCTGAATAGCCCTAGTGTGCTCCTCCTTTTGGAGGAGAAAGGAGTTCATTCTCCATATCGGCCTCGCGTTAACTGCCGTCGGGTACGCTATGGAGAGAACAACAGATGCATGGTCCGACCACGTGATGGTATTAATTGAAACCTTGGAAGACCTCAGTAGAACCTGCTGATCAACCAGAAATAGATCAATTCTAGTGTATGTCAGATGAGGTGAAGAAAAAAAGGTGAAGTCACGTTCATTAGCATGAAGGCAACGCCAGGCATCAAACAGATTGTGTGATAGGATGGAAGGCATAAGGGAGGGTATAACTCTTTTAGACCGGGAGGTAGAGTCTAAGGAAGGGTCAGGTGTAATATTGAAGTCTCCACACACCACTAGTAGGCCTTTTTGGATATGGGTTACTTTCTTCATCAATTTTTTGAAGAATTTATTCTGATGATTATTTGGCGAATAAACATTTACTATGGTGTATGTGGAGGAATTCAAATCACAGGTCATGATGAGGAATCTACCCAAGGGATCATACATAATATCATGCAGTTTGAATGCTACAGTGTCTCTAATAGCTATTAGTACCCCTTTGGTCTTGGAATCTGCATTGGCAAAAAAAACATGGGAAAAGTTTTTATGGGAACACCTGGGTGGGTTGGAGATCATGAAGTGAGTCTCTTGAGCACAGACTATGTCACACTGTTGTGTAAGAGCTTCCTTCCACAGCGAGCTGCGTTTTGCCGGGTGGTTCAGTCCTTTAGTGTTAATAGAGAGAATGTTCAGAGCCATCAAGCTAGAGAAGTCTGATATAGAAACCTCCTGTGTGCAATTTGTGTGGTGAAGCAGGGTATCTGTCCCAGACTCTGCCACCCCTGCAGGTAGCAGATACGGGAGTGGTCCTAATTTACAGAGAGAGATAAGATACTATTTGTAGACAATAGAACGACTGTATGGAGGGTGTGTGCTGCATAGAGGACTGCTCAATGTTATTAACTTTGTCAGATCTGGTTAAGCGAGGTTCTTCAATCTCGTGTCGAGATCTGTTAATCTGAGAGACTTGGCTTAGAAAGGTAGAAAGAAAAAAAGAAAAAAACATAACAGTAACTGGAAAGTCAAAAACAAGCTTACTCTTTTGAAACAGGACCCAGAGAGTAAGACAAATAGAACAGTCAAAGGCAGCATAGGCTGCTAGATCTGTTTGGGGGATAAGTTCGACCTTGGGTTTCACAGGAACTTATCCATTTAACAGTATCATCTGAGTTGATTTAAGCATGGGATTTGGCATTCCTCCCCGTTACCTTCCTCCACTCATTGTCAATAGGGCGCGGGGTGCTAGCAGTAGGTGCATCTTCTTCTTGCTCCAGGAGAATGCCCCAATCCCTCAGTAAGGCGATTCCCTTCTCCAAAGAAGTGATTGTGTGTGTGTGGTTGTCTCTCATCACAGTGAGTTTGGTTGGATAGCCCCATCTATACAAGATCTTGTGATTCCTAAGAACCTTTGTCACCGTGTTTAGGTTCCTCCTTTTTTGGAGTGTATATTGGGAAAGATCAGAGTAGAATTGTAGGCTTTTGTATTGCGAGGGGACCTGGTCTTGCTTCCTCATGGCTGATATAATGAGCTCTTTGACATGGAAGAAGTGGAGGCGCATTAGGACATTCCTTGGCACGTGCTCAGATAGATGTGGGGGCTTAGGAAGGTGATGGATTCTATCAATAGTTACATCCAGATCAGTCACATCAGGCAGAAGTGTTTTAAACAGCGTTGCAGCGTATCTGTTCAGGTAAGACTGCTGAACCGATTCGGGGTACCCCTTATCTTTAGGTTGTTCCTCCTGGACCTGTCCTCCATGTCTGCGAGCTTAGCTTTGATCCAGTCTATATCCCTCTCCCTCGATTCATCTGCATCCACCAAATCATTTATAGTCTCCGCATACTCCCCCATTTTCATTTCTATATGATCCACCCTGCCCTCCACTGCTTGGATTTCTCTGTTAAACGTATGCATATATGAGGCCATATCAGATTGAATCGTGCTGCGTAGGGACAGTAACATGTCCTTTAAAACAGTGTCAAACACTGGTTGATTCATGGTAGGAAAGGATTCTATGGGCTCTGGCAGCTCCCTGGTGTCTTCCCCTGGATCTGAGGCCTGGCTGCACGCTAGGCTGAATCTGTTGCCATCCATCCTCTGCCTAGATTTAGCAGGGCTGCTGGTGGATGGGGAGGGAGGGCAGGGACGCTGGCTAGAGGGAGAGGTGTGTTTCGGTTGATTTTTACCTTTGCCAGAGTCTTTCCCACGAGTGGATGCAGGAGAAGGGGAACAGGCCGCAACGCCATCTTGCCTTCCGTCACCGCCGGGAACGACCGGATAGAAGTCCGTGAGCCGTTTAGGCTTCCTGTCACCTCGGCGCTTGCCTGGCATGGTCCGGGTGTCTCCTCTGTACTTTCCCAGCAGGTTGGGGTGAAAAAATCCCTCAGATGGGTTCGATTTGAGCCGCTATTCGTTCCGTGAATCCGGAGCTCCGGAGCTACGCCACCATCCAGCTCACGCGTCAGGCCACGCCCCCCAGTCATCGTATTTTTTCATTTATAGCGCAAAAAATAAAAAACCCAGAGGTGATCAATTACCACCAAAAGAAAGCTCTATTTGTATGGGGAAAAAAGGACACAAAAATCATTTGGGTACAGTATTACATGACTGAGTAATTGTCATTCAAAGTGTGAGTGCGCTGAAAGCTGAAAATTGGTCCAGGCACAAAGGGGGTTTATTGCCCAGTTGTCAAGTGGTTAACCAGAGTTCCATGGAGTGCTAGGGTTTCTTCAAAGATTGCTAGGCGTTCCTTTGGCAATGAGCACGTTTTGCCTCTCAGATAACCAATAGTGTCAATTATAATTTTTAACCACTGTATCTCTAAATGAGGAATTCTTCCCACTGATCAATAGTGTGAAGGGCAGTCCACTCACTGAATATTACTGTAAAGAGCATTTTGCTACCAACCACCAATAAAAGGAGCATTCTTCCCACTGGCACTTTTCACTGACTCATAATGTGGGGGAACACTACAGTTTTCATTGTCTGTTTTTTTTTGCCATTAATATTATAATTATTAATTTTATTTAATTACTATTGCTAAAAATACTTGCGTCATATCGAGCAGCACTGAGTGTCCAATGCTTGCTCTTTTATTTATTTCTATATATACAACTTAACCTGACCCTGTTTTTTATTTTCTAAATAGGTTCCTTTAAGCTAGTGCATTGTTGGTTCGCTTATCTTTTCCTTTGATTTCCCTTCTAAATTTTTTTTTTCTTTGTCTGAATTTCTTACTTCCTGTAAGCTTGCCCCCATCATCCGAGCCGTTCTAGCTGGGGGTTAGTCAGCGTGCTCGCCCCCTCCCTTGGGACTACATTCCTGCGGGGAGACGCAACAATGCACTAGCTTAAAGGAACCTATTTAGAAAATAAAAAACAAACCTTTACAACCCATTTAAGGGTTCCTCTACTTTAAAAAGTTTCAGAAAGGCTGGTTTAGAACATTAAAGACAAACTGATCAATACTTTAGCTTTATTATACAAACATTAGAGTGCATATATAAATAAAAAATTACAAAATTGCTTATTGTAAATAAGTAGGAAATAAAGCATAAAGTAAACCTTTATATGTCTAATAATTCAGTACAGTTTGCTACTTGGTAGAGAACAAATCTTGGCTATATTCCTAACTGCAACGAGTCCCCATCATTGTAACGATTATCCTTTGCAGTCTATAGATTTTTTTATGTTCTCCCAGTAGGATCAAATGGCAGAATGCTCAACCTGCCAGCCAAGATTATAAGGGATGTCAACTTTAGCTGGCTAGACTGGCTTTTAGGACCTGTGTAAGCTTATGGAATAAGAAACAATTTAAAACTGGCACTATTATCAATGGCACAACAAGGTCAATACATTTAACATTATCTTGATGCCACCAACATCAATTTAAAGTGTCAAGATATTTAGATCTTAAAAAACATGTGTACACTATGTTTGTGTTTGGGCTTCCTTGATTGTTGTCATTCATAATGTACCTTTGGTTCCTTTGCGTTATAATATATACAGATTCTGTGAGGCTAACAATGATTATTATGTTATAATATATACAGATTCTGTGAGGATTCACTTTGACTTAATGAACGCATAGTGAATTGTAGACCAGTTGTAGACCATTGATAAATATTAGACATGTACATTCGTTTTCGTCCGAATGCATTTTCGTCCGAATTTCAGGTATTTTAATTATCGTAAACGAAAATGCAGAATCCGAAAACCGAAAGATCTGACATAAACAAATGCTTAATTTTTGTTTTCGTTGCAAGAACAGTTCGATATAGATAGGAGATTCGACGTGACGCCGACAATAACAATCTGTGTTCATCGAACCTGTGGTTGAATGTGCCTAACCTTAACTCTGATAGTCCAAGATTATTCTACATAGAGAGAAAAGATTTGACATTATAGAGAGAAAAGATTCGGCATTATAGAGAGAAAAGATTCGACATAGAGAGAAAAGATCGCTGCTGGAATTGGGTGGGGGAAGTAAAATAAAAATAATGATGATGATGAATGTTATTGGCTGATTGTAACCAAAGAGGAGGAGCAGTAAAATAGCTAGAACTAATTTGACAATTCAACATGAACAACGAAGATTCGACAAAGCATCGAAAAACATACAAACCTTGAATCTGTCATTGAAGGCTTATGGTGTCTGTTGAAAGTTCTAAGAAGATTCGACGGAGCAGATAAACTGTATGACGCTGCAATGGTACATTTCCAGTCAAATACTCTGCCCATAGGCTATAGAAAAATTCTAATGTTGGTTGACTAGTAATAATAATTAATAAATATAATTATTACTAGTCATACAACATTATAATTCTACTATAGCCAGCATGTATGCGGAACATTCGACCGGAAATGTACGATTGTGGCGTCGTACAGTTTCGCTGGTCCGTCTAATCTGCTTTGAACTTTCGACAGACACCAAAAGCCTTCAATGACAGTTTCGACCTTAATTAATTCAGATTTTCGGATGAATGCAATTTCTAACGAAAAACGAAATAAATAAAAACGAATTTCGGGAGTAACTAAATAAATGAATTTTTCGAACGAAAACGAAATTCCGAAACAAAATATTTCAGTGTGCACATGTCTAATAAATATGACTTTTACTTTACAGTTTTTTGAGCCAGATCAAGTCAGTTCATTATAAGGGATGAGGAGCCGAACACCCCTTGTCGGTTCGCAGCAGAACGTGCGAACAGGCCAAAAATTTGTGCGAACACCATTAAAGTCTATGGGACGCGAACGTGAAAAATCAAAAAGAGCTAATTTTAAAGGCTAATATGCAAGTTATTGCCATAAAAAGTGTTTGGAGACCCGGGTCCTGCCCCAGAGGACATGTATCAATGCAATAAAAAGTTTTAAAAACTGCAGTTTTTCGGGAGCAAAGTGAACAATAAAAATGAAATATTCCTTTAAATATCGTGCTCAGGGGGTCTCCTCTGTCTGCCTGTAAAGTAGTGCATCTTTCCCATGTTTATAACAGTACCACAGAAAAATGAAATTTCTAAAGTAAAAAATGTCATTTAAAACTGCTCTCGGCTGTAATGTATTGTCAGATCCTGGCAATATAGATAAAAATCATCGAAAAAAACGGAGTGGGTTCCCCCCCAGTCCATTACCAGGCCCTTTGGGTCTGGTATGAAAATTAAGGGGAACCCCACGCCAAAAATACCAAACAATAATGGCGTGGATGCCCCCCCATAAAAAATCCATACCAGGCCCTTCAGGTCTGGTATGGTCTGGTATGGAGATTAAGGGGAACCCCACACAAAAAAAATGGCGTGGGGGCCCCCAGGCACTATATACTCTGAACAGCAGTATATATACTATATGGCCTGCCCTATATACTCTGCAGAAAAATTGGGCCTTAGGTGTTGGTGGCGCCAGAACACTGTAAGCCCTCACAGTTATTCTTGTTGGGCACAGAAATGGGTCCTTCTGTGAAATATTATATCAAAAATTGTAATTACATGCCCCTGTTAAACAGGGGCAGAAAAATTGGGCCTTGGGTGGTGGTGCCCTAAGCCAAAAAATATTGTTGGAAGCTAGAATCATCAAGGTTGAGGAGGAATAGGATAGTCAGCAAAGGCAGTCTTCAAGGGATCCCAGATCCATGGCCAATTCAATCAGTTACATCAGCATCAGGTGCTTGATAGCTGCTGATCCAAGATTGGTTAATTTTTTTAATTTTTATGAATGTGAGCTTATCAACGGAGTCTGTGGACAGGCACACTCTTTGATCCGTTACAAACCCTCCAGCAGCACTGAATGTGCGTTTAGAAAGCAGGCTGGATGCAGGACAGGCCAGTAGCTCGATTGCATATTGAGCAAGTTCTGGCCAGTGGTCCATCCTCAAGACCCAGTAACACAGTGGATGCTCTGTTGGAAAGGTCTCCAAGTCTGCTCTTGCCCCTAGATATTCCTGCACCATATATTGCAGATGCTGGCGATGGTTGCTTGAACCATTTAGACCTTGGTGCTGAGGACTGAAAAATTGTTTAAGGGCATCGGTCAGCCGTACACCTTCTCCACCACTCTTCCTCTGACTGAACGAAGCCTCAGCAACATGTTGTCCAGCTCCAGGAAATGGTAACCTTCCAGGGTCTGGAAATGCATTACACAAACCTTTCTTCAAGGCCTCCTGAAGATGTTTCATCCTCTGCTCCCTCTGCGAAGGCAGGATGAGTTCTGCAACTTTACCCTTGTAATGTGGATCAAGAAGGGTTGCCAGCCAGTAATGATCCCTCTCCTTGATACCAAGAATCCTAGGGTCCTTTTGCAGGCTTTGCAGAATCAGGGAGGCCATGCAGCGTAAGTTTGCAGAGGCATTCGATTCTGAGTCCTCTGGGTCACTAAGGATCACATTATCCGTAACTACCTCCTCCCAGCCCCATACAACTCCTTGGGTTTCTGGGGACTGAAAACCATCCCTTGAAGACTGCTGCTGAGAGTTATCCTCTACATCCATGCTGACACAATCCTCTTCTTCTTCTGTGTGTTTGGCGGGCCCGTAAGAATGCTATCTGGATAAAGGAAGTCCTCCTCTTCCTTCCACTGTTCTGCCTCAAGTGCCCTGTCCATGATTCCACAAAGTGTGTGCTCCAGCAGGAAGACTAGAGGGACAGTGTCACTGATTCATGCATTGTCGCTGCTCACCATCCTTGTGGCCTCCTCAAATGGTGACAGGACAGTGTATGCATCCTTGATCAGTAGCATGGCGAAAAGAAGCCGAGCTCCCCTGACCCTGTCCTGGTTCCATAATCGCACAGGTACTCATTGATGGCCCTCTGCTGTGTGTGCAGCCACTGCAGCATTGCCAATGTAGAGTTCCACCTGGTGGGCATGTCACAAATGAGGCGGTTGGTGGGCAGGTTGCATTCCCTTTGACTGTCGGCCAGCTGAGCACTGGCATTATATGACCTGCGGAAATGACCACAGACTTTTCTGGCCTGCCTCAGGAGATCTTGTAAGCCTGGGTACCTGGTCAAGAACCGCTGCACCAACAAATTCAGGACGTGTGCCAAACATGGAACATGGGTCAAGTGTCCCTGTCTGAGGGCGGAGAGAAGGTTGGTGCCATTGTCGCATACAACCATTCTTGGCTGAAGCCGGCATGGCGTCAACAACCTCTGAGCCTGCCCCTGCAGAGCTGACAGAATCTCTGCCCCAGTGTGGCTCCTGTCCCCTAGGCAGACCAAATCAAGCACCACATGACATCTTTTAGCCTGACTGCTTGCGTAGCCCCTTGAACGCTTACAAAGCTCTGCTGGTTCAGAGGAAATATCTGCAGAAGAGGCCATAGAGGAAGAAGAGGAGGGGGTGGAGGAGAGAGCTGTGGCAGAATCACCACTAGCATTTTGGAGGCATGGTGGCGGAACAAGCTTCAACAACACTGAACCCTGTTGTGACAGGAGTGACTTTGGGTCGGGGGTTTGTGCGGCTCAGCTTGCCCTGGAGACTCCTTGTCCAGCTTCCCCAGGCCCACTTATGTGTAAATCACCCTGTGTCTGTAATAGGGGCACAGGGTGAATAAGAACCCCACTATGATCTGTGCTAGTCAGACTCAATGCTGTATATATGTATATATAATGTGTGCTGCCTCATACTGTTGGACTATTTGCTGTGATGGTTTGGGGTGTGATTGTATTTTGTTGTCTATTGTGGCTGTCTGCCTCAACTATTATGGGGTGTGTAAGTGTCTTGCTGTGAGGAAAGAGGGAGGGGGGATTCCTCCTGCAGCCCCCCTGCTAAGACTGTTTACTGATGAGAAGTTAAACACACCTGACCTGTGTGTCCATTGTCATTGGACAGTTTAACCCGCCCTGTTTTCCAAGGGTGGGAGGGGAAGTGTTTTGAAGTGGGATCTGTATGTAGCGGCCTCACTCTCTCTCTCTCTTGTATCGGTTGTTTGTGGCTGTTGTCTAGGGGTACTCTGGAGGAGAGAGTGCAGGACACTACGCCAAGCTCTCACCCTCGGTGTATGTGAGGTTTGAGCAAAGTCTTTTTTAAATTACCTTCGGGTCTGCATCCTGCATATGGAGCCTCCGCTTCTTCCGTGGAGGTGTATCTGCCAGTAATAGAGCCCCACACCATTAAAAGTTCAACACTCCTTTATTTCTTCAATGCCAGAATGAACATAATCAGTTGAACTTCCATAACAGACAGACAGGGGTGTGGATACGAGTAGGCCCAGGCACAATGAGCTCTCCTATCCCTTTCTCGTGCGGATAGGCCTGGCACGTGGTCTCTGCCACCGACCGTGAAGTTGGTAGCTGTCACCTACCGGGTGAACTGTTTGGAGCCCCTGTCATGGGCCTAAGTAACGGTCTCTGTCACGACCTTAGAGTAACGGTCTCTGCCACCGACCTCAGAACATGGACCACCTTCCGTGTGAATATGGCCCCTGTTTGGCGAGGACATCCATCCCGACGGTCTCCGGAGGCCCTGTCCCGGCACTGGCAATCTGCTGCACCAGATCTACGGGAAGGTCACCTGCGCGGTCCCTTATGCCTGGATTCAGACACCCGATCCGTTGGGTGCCTTAGGATGGTTCCTCCCGGGCGGATCCCAGTGGAAGAAGCTGGGCCCCAGGCCTGAACGATGCACCTCACCCCAGACTGAGGGTGTCTGGGGTGACTCCCGAACTCCACGTGTCCAGGCCTAGGCCACCTGGACACTGACCGCTGGACAGCAGCCCTCAGGCTAAAGGTGCCTGGGACTCTGACCTTGTGGCGAAGATGTCCGCCCCCTTTATAGCCTCTCCCAGCTAGCACAGCGGGTTCCCCGCCCCGCCGTACAACCGCTGCGAGAGACCAAAAAGGGAATGGCACTCCAGCGATGGTTCAACCCCGGCCCAAAGTGACAGCGCCACCTGCTGGGCCGCGGGGAACTGGACATCACTGATGTCTCCACCCGAATCAACATACTGAAAAGTACCTACCCGCTACATGTATAACGTGCTTGAATAAAGGAGCCTGTTCGTTTTTACCCTACACTGAGGTGTTGTCTGGTGACTGGGGTGCTAGAGAATCTTGGATGGTGCTGGATCTGGACAGAGGAAGCATTGATGGCGGACCAAGATCTGTTTGAGGACAGAGGGTTCATCACAACTGGTTGGCAGTAGCGGCATCAGAGTTCCTGGGGCTGCTGCAGATCGTACTTTCAGCATACACCAGGTCTGTGTCTGCGGATGAATACCTGGAGGTCAGGCAGCAGATTTGGGTAAGGCACTGGATTAGAGCTCTCCAAGTTGCTGGTTTGCAACAGGGCAAGTGCTTTCCAACCCCAGAGCAGCAGGCTAGTGAACAATGGGAGTTACGGATGCAATTCCTGGGAAAGCGGCCCCAAGAGCAATGGGTGACTGAGTTGGACAGACTGGTCCAGCAGGAGATGGAGCTGGACAATCGGTATCGGGCTCTGCAATGGCACGCGGAGGAGGAATATTTAGGGGAGACAACAGAATGCTCTCCGGAGGGATATAACTTTGGTGGCCCTGGATTGCTGTGGGAGAGCCTTACAGATTGTTTTGTGTTTGGCAATGAAGGGGAACCTACCCTTGAAGACCTGCGAGAACACAGAGAGGCTATGCTCGGTCTTGCAGGGGTCTCAGAGCTTAAACCTGATCTAGACTGTTTGTTAAGGAAGGAACAGCATCTGGAAAGGGCATACAGGAAACTGCTAGAATGCGTTCAGCAGCATGCCAGAGAATCTGCAGTGGAAACTCCGGAGATTGCGGTCTCCAAAGCTGAAGTGCTGACAAGAGGGCAGAGCTCTGCTAATCTCTGCCCAACAGCAGCTTCAGCCTCCCTGAGAGAAGAGGTAGTCAGCCTTTCTCCCACAATACTGCCAGAGACATAGGATTTTCTGGCAGCAGCATCAGCGGAGTTACCAGAATTTTCTCCAGCTGAAGCGCTGGCAACTGAACAGAGGGTCCAAGACCTCTGCCCTACACATGCGGCAGTTCCGGAGGCCCAAGGTGAGAAGGAGATGGTCACTCCCCAACAAGGATTCATGCACCTGGAAGACAGTGACAGAGAAATGTCATCCCAGCAGCAAAATGAGGGAACGGAAATAGAAGCAGCTGGATCACCTCCTCAATGGCAGCTACACCGTTTGGGAGTGGAGGAAGCCAGCCTCCTGCCACAACAGTTAACCGGAGCGGAGGATGTGAAGTCCCCAGCAGAAGTGTTGGCAACATAGCAGAGTGCTACCAACCTCTGCCCAGCACCGGCAACAACTGTGGAGTTCCATGGAGCTGGGGGAGTTGGCCCCTCTCCAGCGACAAGCTGAGGTAGTAAAGCTTTTACTCCCAACTGAATCACTGGCAGCAGGGCAGAATGCCACTGGCCTCTGCACACAACTGAAGCTTGAGCTTATGTCGGGGGATGGGACTGCGGTCTCCACTCACAGCCACCCAGCAGAAGAGCTGGCACCAGAGCAGAGTGCTGCTGGTCTCTACCCTCAACTAACAGAGGACGGAGTTCCTGTGAAAGTGGATGGGACTTCGGTCTCCACTGACACAACCCCAGAAAATGGTGCGACACTGAGACAGGAGGATGTCAGCCTTGCTTTGCAAGCACTGGGGGATTTTCATCTACCACAAGTGGATGGGACTTCAGTCCATGCTTGTATACTCCAGGGATGCTGGGCAGTCGGCCCAGATCCCCAACAGCATGACAGAGTGAGCCCAGTCACCCTGTCTTCTCTCCGGCGGCTGAAAGGACTCCAGGGGGAAGGGCCAGTCCAGTCCTCTCCCCAGCGGCGGGCATGTTTTCTGAGAGAGGCAGAGGTTGGCTGGGTAAGTAATGCTCTGTTTGGGACAATTTATTTGGGGTACTGCATGAATACCATTGGGTGTGAATAGCATTGGGGGACTGGAACTACTGACTAAGTTTGGACTCAACCCGTCTGGGGTCTCCTCCTGCGTTAGTCTCCTGCCGAAAGGGGAGATGTGTGACAGGAGTGACTTTAGGTCGGGGGTTTGTGTGGCTCAGCTTGCCCTGGAGAGTTCTGGAGGCTCCTTGTCCAGCTTCCCCAGGCCCACTTATGTGTAAATCACCCTGTGTCTGTAATAGGGGCACAGGGTGAATGAGAACCCCACTATTATCTGTGCTAGTCAGACTCAATGCTGTATATATAATGTGTGCTGTCTCATGCTGTTGGACTATTTGCTGTGATGGTTTGGGGTGTGAATGTATTCTATTGTCTAATGTGGCTGTCTGCCTCAACTATATGGGATGTGTAAGTGTCTTGCTGTGAGGAAAGAGGGAGGGGGGATTCCTCCTGCTAAAACTGTTTACTGATGAGAAGTTAAACACACCTGACCTGTGTGTCCATTGTCATTGGACAGTTTAACCCGCCCTGTTTTCCAAGGGAGGAGGGAAGTGTTTTGAAGTGGGATCTGTATAACATGTGCTTGAATAAAGGAGCCTGTTGGTTTTTACCCTACACTGAGGTGTTGTCTGGTGACTGGGGGGCTAAAGATTCTTGGATGGTGCTGGATCTGGACAGAGGAAGCATTGACGGTAGACCAAGATCTGTTTGAGGATGTCACACTGTCCTGCATCCTTCCCAGCTGCCAGCAGAGTTACCCAGTGCAACGTGAAGGAAAGGTAACGTCCCTGCCAATGCCTGTTGGACCATGAGTCAGCGGTAATATGAACCTGTCCAACGAGGCCAAAACATTGCCTTCCACATGCTGGTAGTGAGCCGCATTGGCCTTCAGTGAAAATAAATGGTGTTTTGGAACCTGCCACTGAGGTACAGCACATTCCACAAATCCACGGAAGGGGGCAGAGTCTACCATTTAAAAAGGCAGCAGGTGCAGTTCTAGTAATTTGGCCAAGCTAGCATTTGGATGGCTGGGACCAAATTTATTTTTACGGTCCAGCAACTGGGGTAGGGAAATTTGCCTGCTATAATCAATTGGTGGTGTACTGCTAGCAGATTGGCTGCAAGTACTTGGGACACCTATTGCTATACCTTCATTCCTCTCCTCAGTGCGGGTTTTTGAGAGGACTGGAGGTATAGTAGGGTTGGAAATCCCAGATGAGGGGCAAGGAGAAGTCCGCCTTTTTCTATGATGTGGGTCTTTCTAGTGCTGTTTCCAACAGACTGCATGGAAGGTTGTCATATGTCTGGTCAAGCATGTGGTGCCCAAGCGGCTGCTGTTCTGACCACGCTTGATCCGCTTCAGACATAGGTTGCAAACAGCAATGGTGCAATCTGCTGCACACGTGTCAAAAAAAGGAACTTTTAAAAGTCAGCGGGGAGTCGGCAGTAGGGATGAGCCGAACACCCCCCGGTTCGGTTTGCATCCAGAACATGCGATCGGACCGAAAGTTTGCGAGAACTTTCGAACACAGTTAAAGTCTATGGGACTTAAAAGTGAGGAATCAAAAGTGCAAATTTTAAAGGCTAATATGCAAGTTATTGTCCTAAAAAGGGTTTGGGGACAAGGGTTCTGCCCCGGGGACATGTATCAATGCAAAAAAAAGTTTTAAAAACGTCAGTTTTTTCGGGAGCAGCAATTTTAATGATGCTTAAAGTGAAAAAATAAAAGTGAAATATTCCTTTAAATATCGTACCTGGGGGGTGTCTATAGTATGTCTGTAAAGTGGCGTGTGTTTCACGTCTTTAGAACAGTCCCTGCAAAACATGACATTTCTAAAATCATTGAGAAAAACGTCATGGGTACCCCCCCCAGCCCATTACCAGGCCCTTTTGGGTCTTGTATGGATATTAAGGGGAACCCTGCACCCAATTAAAGAAAGAAAAGGTGTGGGGCCCCCAGGCCCTATATACTCTGAACAGCAGTATACAGGTGGTCCAAACAAGACAGGGAGTGTAGGTTTGTTCTTTAGTTGAATCTGTTTGTAATTTGGAACAGGTACATTTTGTAAGTGTAGCTTCAGCCAAAAAATCTATTTTTAAGTGTAGGGACCTCACCTCTCACTCCCTCCTTCTCTGTCAATGTCAATGGCTCTCGTCTAGGGAACCAGGGAGGAGAGTGTGACGCACCACCAGCTCGTACCCTCCAGTGTGTAGAGGTGTGAGCTATACCCAATTACCTTTAGGTCTGTCCCCTTGAGGATGATCCTTTTAATTCCCAGAAAGCCAAGTTCCACACCATTGAAAGTCCAACACTTATTTATTCTTGTAGAGCAATAAATAGTCCTTTGCGAGCAGACTGGTTAGACAATGAACAGGCAAGGTGAAGAGGAAGGTCCAGACACAAACATAAACGTATTACTCTCCTGTTTCAGTATGTGCAAACAGGCTTGGCGCACGGTCGCTGCCACCGACCGTGAGGGTGGTCGCTGCCACCGACCGGGTGAAATAGGATTTAGGCCTCTGCCACCGACCTGGGTTTCAGTTGGGACACTGCCACCGACCATGAGAACATGAACTACCTTCTTGAGATGCTGCCCCTGTCAGGGGAGTCATCCATCTGGACGGTCACAGAGGCCTCCGCCGCCAGCAGCCAATGCTGCGCTGGATCTCCGGGAAGGTCACTTCTCTGGTCCCCCTCACCCTAGATTCGGGTGTCCAATACCGGAGGACACCCTAGGAATCCTCCATTCCTTGCGGGACCCAGTCGAAGGTACTGGGCCCCAGGTTTCCAGAGAGTACCTCACCCCAGACTAAAGGTGTCTGGAGTGGAATCGCAGCTCCGTCCCCAGGCCGAGGGCGCTCGGAGACCACCAGCACTCACACCCAGGCTGAAGGTGTCTGGGCGTGGACCCCCGAGCGGAAGATGTCCGCTCCTTTTATCCCCTCTCCCAGCATGCACAGCAGGTTCCCCGCCCCACTGTACTACTGCTGCGAGAGGACAAAAAGGGTGCAGACTTACAATGGTGGTTCAACCCCGGCCTATGGCGACAGCGCCACCTACAGGCCACAGGGAACTGGACACCCTTGCATCCTCCACTGGCATAAATTGGTCCATGAACCCTAACAATTGCTGCATCTGAGCCATTTATCACTCAGATGCCTCCCCTAAATGTAACCACCCGCTACATAAGCTTTTTGGATAACATAGGGAAGGGTTATCACCCCTGTAACATTTGTTTTGCTGTCTGTGCCCCTGTTCAGAAGATTTCACCTCACTTTCTGTCCCAATGACAATTGGATTTAGAAGATTTGTGGTTATTAGGGAAACAAGGATTGGTGATAAAGCATCAGTGAGATCTAGCTGCACACTGTGCACAGGATACAGTATACTGAATCAACTGCCTGCCTGTAGTATATTAGGAACAGAACAACAGGAACGGTCTGCAGTGAGATCTAGCTGCACATTGTACACAGGATACAGTATACTGAATATACTGCAGCTAACTGAATCAACTGCCTGCCTGTAGTATATTAGGAACAGAACAACAGGAACGGTCTGCAGTGAGATCTAGCTGCACACTGTGCACAGGATACAGTATACTGAATCAACTGCCTGCCTGTAGTATATTAGGAAGAGCACAACAGGAACGGTCTTATAGTATATTAGGAACAGAACAACAGAAACGGTCTGCAGTGAGATCTAGTTGCACACTGTGCACAGGATACAGTATACTGAATATACTGCAGCTAATTGAATCAACTGCCTGCCTGTAGTATATTAGGAAGAGCACAACAGGAACGGTCTGCAGTGAGATCTACCTGCACAGGATACAGTATACTGACTGAATATACTGCAGCTAACTGAATCAACTGCCTGCCTGTAGTATATTAGGAAGAGAACAACAGGAACCTTCTGCAGTGAGATCTAGCTAAACTGTATACAGTGAATATATATATATATATATATATATATATATATATATATATATATATATATACATACCATATATACTCGAGTATAAGCTGATTTTTTCAGCCCTTTTTTTGGGGCTGAAAGTGACCCCCTCGGCTTATACTCGAGTCAGTGCCTGAGTCCATTGCAGAATCCGACCTCACCGTGCCCATTGCAGAATCCGATCCGTGTACCGGAGTCCATAACATATAAGGATGGCGGCCGTGCAGTGTTAAAAACTCGCTCTCCTCCTTGTGCTGTTCCGTGATAGGCGGAACACTCGGCTTCCCAGCAAACACTGTGTTCAGTGTTCCACCTATCAGAGATGCCCTCTCGTCCATGATAGACGAGAGGACGAGAGGGCATCATTTTCTCTGCGGTGACACTTCCCAGGGGTCAGGCCCAGAACAAATGTGCACTTAAAGAAATTGGACATCATTCAGCAAAGACACAGACAAAGGCTGGCAGTCCATCTTGGAGTGGTAAGTCTGTAAGGTACAGTGGCAGAGAATACATTTTTACATTGGCCAAGTTAATTTTTATTTGTATGATTTTGTATGATTTTTAGGAAAACTTGCACTAGTTATTTTTCAAGTTATGATGGTATTTTCGGCTTACAGTTGCTGCATTTCCCACCCTCGGCTTATACTCGAGTCGTCATTAAGTTTTCCCAGTTTTTTGTGGTAAAATTAGGTCCTCGGCTTATACTCGGCTTATACTCGGGTTGGCTTATACTCGAGTATATACGGTATGTATATATATATCTGTATATATAAAGCCTGGAGTGTGTGTGTGTGTATATATATATGTGTGTGTATGTGTGTGTATATATATATATATATATATATGTATATATATATATGTATATATATATATATATATATATATATATATATATATATTTATCTACTGGAGCTAACTGAATCAACTGCCTGCTAAATCTAGCTAACTGAATCGCCTGCCTGCTCCATCTATCTAAATGAAATTAAATGACACTCTGGGGGTGATTTACTATCAACAGTGCGCTGCGCCGGTTCATACCTTAATTGGTGCGCCGGATAAATCCTTAATTGGGCGCATGAACCGGTGGCGCACTGCTATAGTAAATAAAAATGTCAGCGGCGCTCATATCTCTATTCAAAATCAATGGTTCCCTATGGGAGCCCATTGATTTGAATAGAGGTCGCCCGGGAAGTCGGATGAAGACGATCCGACTTGCGGGGCGACTCGTGTGTTGGTTGACACAGCAGGGGCAGCGCGACTTTCCGAGGCAACTTAGACACGACTTGAGCGTGAAGCAGATGCTCAAGTCGTGTCCTGGAGGCGACTTGAAGTACCTGGCCGAGAATGTTCTCAACGACAAGGTACTGCAAGCCTTGCGCTCGCTGTCCCCTGTGTTTGGTATGAATCATGAAGGGGAACTCCAGGCCAAATTTTAACTAAAAAACCGGCACGGGTTCCCCTCCAGGAGCATACCAGGCCCTTAGGTCTGGTATGGATTTTAAGGGATACCCCCCTACGCCGAAAAAACGGTGTGGGGTCCCCCCAAAATACATACCAGACCCTTATCCGAGCACGCAGCCCGGCAGGTCAGGAAAGGGGGGGCAGGGGACAAGGGCCTCTTCCCGACAACCCTGGCCGTTGGTTGTCGGGGTCTGGGGGTGGGGGGCTTATCGGAATCTGGAAGCCCCCTTTAATAAGGGGGCCCCCAGATCCCGGGCCCCCCCACCCTATGTGAATGAGTATGGGGTACATCGTACCCCTACCCATTCACCTGGTGGCAAAAAAATGTCAATAAAAAAACACAACACAGGTTTTTAAAGTAATTTATTAGGCAGCTCCGGGGGTCTTCTTCTGACTTCGGGGGCATCCTCCCTATGTTGAGGGCATGTGGCCTGGTACGGTTCAGGAGAGGGGGGGGGCTCTCTCGTCCCCCCTATTTTCCTGCGGCCTGCCAGGTTGCGTGCTCGGATAAAGGGTCTGGTATGGATTTTTGAGGGAACTCCACACCATTTTTTTTTTTAATTTGGGGTGGAGTTCCCCTTAAAATCCATACCAGACCTGAAGGGCCTGGTATGGATATTTGGGGGAATCCCACGCATTTCTTTTTTAAATTTGCGGCAGGGTTCCCCTTAATATCCATACCAGACCTGAAGGGCCTGGTAATTGAACCTAGGGGGACCCTCACGCATTTTTTATTTTTTTACCAGTGACTTTTCTATGTAATGCTGGTGTTCTGCCGAATAAGTTTCCCCCGGTGGATAAGTTCCTCCCTGTACTGTATCAATGCAAAAAAAAGTGAAACAATAAAAGTGAAATATTCCTTTAAATTTCGTACCTAGGGTGTGTGTATAGTATGCCTGTAAAGCAGCGCTTGTTTCCCGTGCTTAGAACTGTCCCTGCACAAAGTGTCATTTCTGAAGGAAAAAAAGTAATTTAAAACTCATTCGCGGCTATAATGAATTGTCGGCTCCCGGTGTCTTGCCGAAAAAGTTCCCCCGGCGGATAAGGACCCCCCCTGTACTGTGCAGGCGTGAACTGAGCTCCGAAAATAGCCAAACATGTAGAGCTGAGAGTCAGCGCACAAAGTCAAGGACGTCATTTGACGGCGGGCGGTAGGGAAGTGGTTAATATTTAGTTCGAACAATTTTCTCCTTCATTGATGTATACCAGGGATAAGCAATTAGCGGACCTCCAGCTGTTGCAAAACTACAAGTCCCATCATGCCTCTGCCTCTTGGTGTCATGCTCGTGGCTGCCAGAGTCTTGCTATGCCTCATGGGATTTGTAGTTCTGCAACAGCTGGAGGTCCGCTAATTGCATATCCCTGATGTATACTGATGAGGCTGCATTGATGAGCACCGATAAGGTGGCAAGGGTGGGCACTGAGAGGTGGCATTGCTAGTTGGCACTGGTGGGCATTGAGAAGTGGCACTGCTAGGTGGCACTGATTGGCACCAGTGGTGGGCATTGATAGGTGGCACTGGCAGGGGCTACTGATTGTCACAGATGACGCAGAATTGCCTCTTCCTCTTCGGGCCCGATGTCCCTTGCACATAAGCGATTGCCTTTTTTAATGTTCACGCTGTCAGCACAAGGAGAAAACAAAAACCATTACCGAGCTTTTGTTTACATCACGTGATCAGCTGTCATTAGCTGACAGCTGATCACGTGGTAAGGGGCAGGGATTGGCCCCTTACTCGGATCTGTCATCACCCAAGTCTCAGTGACTCGGTGACCACAGCGCGCGCGCAAAGGGGAGGACTCCCGGCAATTGAGGACCATGCTGTGGCCGTCCATCAGTTATAGCGCTGATCTCAAGTGGTTAAAGAGGGTCTAAATGGGCCATTGACATGCATCACAATTCAACTTAGGAATGTGTCTTTGCAAAGTTATACTAAATGAAATCCTTTTTCTTATTTTTGCTTGGGGATAGAGTGCAGAGGGATTAGAAGTCTAGACAGTTTTTGGGGATGTCTGCACCCCTGATAGGGTGAAGACGACTCCCAAATTTGGCCACTTTATCCTTCCAAATGATTCACTTCCTGTCACATAGCCACACAGGAAGTGAGGGTAAATCCCTACCAATGTCTTTCCTTGGGGACACACAGGTCAATCTAAATACTTTCCCCATTATGTACATTGCACTCCAGCATTTTGCTGGGTACTTTGGGGTTTATTTACTAAAGGCAAATCCACTTTGCACTACAAGTGCACTTGCTGGATATCCGAGGGGGACATGCAAGGAAACAAAAAAACACCATCTTTGCTTTTACATGATTGGATGTTACAATCACCAGTGCTTCCCCTCAGAATTTCAGCAACTACACTTGTCCTGCAGAATGGATTTGCCTTTACTAAACCCCAAACTACCTAATGATTTGGGGTGTACACAACAAAGTGCTAGAGTGCAATTTGTTTAATGGGGACACTAGTTAGATTGATCTGTGTGTCCCCAAGAAAAGACATTGGTAGGGTTTTACCTTCACTTCCTGTTTAGCTGTGTGACAGGAAGTGAAGCCAATTTTACCTAAAGGGACACAAAGCCCAACCTAAAAAAACTAAAAAACAAGCAGGGGTTCTAACACTTGGTTTCCTTTAAAATGCCCACAATAAGAATCGTATTGCTTGAGGAGAAGAAGTTATCTGGACTGCCGCACTCTGGTTAAATGCTTTATTAATGAAAAAAATAAAATGCCAAAAAAATCCAAAACAAAACAAATAAACAAAATCCATCCAAAGGCAATCAAAGGTGAAGGGACATGCAGGGTGACGACTAACGCGTTTCACATCAGGGTATGATGCTTACTCATAGCTAAAAGATTTTAGCTATGAGTAAGCATCATACCCCGATGTGAAACGCATTAGCCGTCACCCTGCATGTCCCTTCACCTTTGATTGCCTTTGGATGGATTTTGTTTATTTATTTTGTTTTGGATTTTTTTGGCATTTTATTTTTTTCATTAATAAAGCATTTAACCAGAGTGCGGCAGTCCAGATAACTTCTTCTCCTCAAGCATTAGAGCATAGCCAGCACCTGGAAGTGGAGCAGGGCGGGAGCCAATTGAAGGAACCTGGAACCTTCGAGCGGTACACCTTTCCTTCAAGAATCGTATTGCCTTGAGCTATTTTTAAGTGCAGTGCTCTAAATCAGTGCTTCCCAAGTACTCCCAACAGGCCATGTTTGCAGGTTTTCCTTCATCTTGCACATGTACTTTAAATCACAGTCAATGGTTTGGTATTTTGAACGGCAATTCTCCATAAGATAAATTCACAAAACATGTCCTGTTGGGGGTACTTGAGGACTGAGGCTGAGAACCACTGCAGTAAAAAGGAAAATTGAATACTTACCGCTCTGTATTTTTTATTTCCTGGTGACTATCCATGGCAGCACACAATACATGCATATGCTACCATGAAGGCACCAGGGTAGACAAATCACACCTGTTTGGTTTTGACATACCAATAAGCATAGTTAAGCTACAGCTGTCACATTTGTTGCATATGTAGCGGCCTCACCCTCTCTTCTTCTTTATCGGTTTTACACACCAACTCATGTCTAGGGGTTGTGAGAGTGAGATGCGCCACGGCCCATGTCCTCCCCATTGTAGTAGGGAGGTGAAGGCCACTTCCTGATGTTTCCTCGGGCCGGTGTGTTCTGTGAATGCACTGAGTCTGTAACCACAAGCTCACCCGCCTCCCCTTTGCTTCCAGTAACTGGAGTTCACACACCGAAGAAAGGTCCAACACTTGTTTATTTGGCACTCCAATAGCAAAGCACGATAAACAGTTCTTATTGCAGCAGACTGGTTGGGACCTATAACCTTTCCAACGGTGGGATGAGCAGATCGAGGCACTTCCTAAAGTTTAAGTTCTAAAGATAGGGTCTCTTCTAGCAACCCCTATGAACAGCAATGGAGCCCTCTTCGATACGCTGTGGCCCCTATCAGGGGATGTGTCCTCCCAAGAGAGTTCCCAGAGGCCCACCGTCACCGGGTTGGTGCTGCTCCGGGTCTTCAGTGGGTAACCTCCCCGGCCTCCTCACCTCAGGTACGAGTCCCTCCGCTCAGGGACCCTCGGACAGTCCACCCTAGCGGGACCCAGTCGAAGGTACTGGGCCCCAGGCCTCCTCGATAGTACCTCACCCCAGGCTAAAGGTGCCTGGGATGGACGCCAACATGACTCCGGACCAGGCCATGGGCACCTGGACCAGACTCCTGGATCTCCCGCACCCAGGCCTAAGGGCCCTGGGTGCGGACCGCAGCCCTCCTCCTCCGAGGACCTCCTTCTCCGCCCGACGACGACGACGACCACGTGGTAAGGGCGTCTCCCCCTTTTATCTCCTCCCTTCAACGGCCCGGCGGGTAACCCGCCCCAGCCATACCATCTCCGGGAAGGGACAAAACAGGGAGCACTGCGAAGATGATTCTACCTGAAGCCTGTGGGTACCCCGCCACCCACAGGCAAAGGAGAATATTACATCCTCCAATCCTCCACGAGATAAAAAAGGGGTCTGAATCCTAACACAATTATACACCTGGGTCACACTATTGCCCAGGTGTATCCCATCTATTTGAGGACCCCGCTACACATAGAAAACAAAACAAAAAAAAAAACATCAAACTTTGCATCAAATTTTATTGGTCAACAAAACAGGACTTGGAAAAAAACAAAGGGAAGCAAAAAAAAGACATGAAGGTAGATTTGAAACATTAGTCACATCTTGAGAAAGATTTAGCAAAATAATGCAGCACAGACAATTAAATCAAAGTGAACAAACGACACACATTGACAACATCAAAAATATTTCAGGGGAACATATCCCCCACACAAAAAAAAAAAAAAAACACAATCAACAAAAGTAAAACAAACATCTGTTTTGCAAAGACATAACAAATAAAATGCATGTGTTACAAACTTGATAAGGACACCAAAATGTACATTTTGCTGGCCAGCGCCACACACAATCTTGCCTCTTTTCAGGGCAAGGGAGAGAATGCTATCTGCAAGCTTTATATAACATAGGTTTGTGTGCTAATGTGGCAATTGAAAACACATGCACAGTCCATGAAACACCCAAAATGCAAGTTCACCCAATGTAGAGACTGGACTTCAAAGTGGGTACACCTGTTAAGGATGTCCTTCAATTACTAACCCAAAAAACACACTGTCTCTGAGCATGCCCAGAAATATCCAGGTGCTGTTCACACACAAAAAGCACCAAAAAAAAAAACCTCAGTTCCTGACCATGCTGAGACCAACACAAATGCAGCTAGCAGAAAATAAGCCCCCCCCCCCCATCCAGAATTAAGCACATCATCCAGCATGCTACAAAATTAGAGACGGGACAAGCACCCGTCGGTCCGGGGGACAAACAAAGAGCCTAACATGGGCAAAAGTTATGCAACAAATAAAATTGCAGTCTATGGGAACTGACTTGTTAATTTTGCTAGTCCCCACTTGGCTGGCTTTTCTTCTAGTTATTGGCCTTAAAATGGGGGCCCAAGTCCCACCCTAAGGGACATATATCAATGTCACCAATTTGGACAACACCAAAAACAAAACAAGGAGAAGTGCCTTTAAATATGCCAAATTGCTTAAAGGGGTTGTAAAGGTTCGTTTTTTATTTTCTAAATAGGTTCCTTTAAGCTAGTACATTGTTGGTTCACTTACCTTTTCCTTATATTTCCCTTCCAAATGTTTTTATTCTTTGTTTTCTTTGTCTGAATTTCTCACTTACTGTTCCTCCTCAGTAAGCTGTTCAGTAAGCTGTTCTGGCTGACTAAACACCACTCGGATGATGGTGTGAAGTTTAGTGAGGAGAAACAGGAAGTGAGAAATTCAGACAAAGAAAAAAAACATTTAGAAGGTAAATAGAAGGAAAAGGTAAGCAAACCAACAATGCACTAGCTTAAAGGAACCTATTTGGAAAATAAAAAACAAACCTTTACAACCCCTTTAAGGGCCATTTTACACCACATGCAGTGCATTGCGTTTTTTATGCATCAAAAAGGCATGGAAAGTTGGTTATATGGTTTTAAATGGCAGTGTTTGTTCCAGTGCGTTCCAGTTCCACAAAAAAGTAGAACGTGCTGCATTTTACCTGTACTAGACTTTACTGGAACGCTGAAAAACGCATCAAAAACGCACTGGAACACACCTAAATGCACTGGAACACACTTGTCCTTATCTATGGTTAATAAAAAAGAGGGGTGAAAAAAAAGCACTGGACTGCATCAAAAACGTACCAAAAATGCACTGGAACACATCAAAAACGCGCATGCAAAAAAGCACCTGGAACGCATCCGGGTTGCGTTTTTTATGGTGTGAACTGGCCATAATTCACACCATAGAAACGCAGTCTGGATGCGTTCCAGGTGCTTTTCTGCATGCGCGTTTTGGACGCGTTCCAGTGCATTTTTGATGCGTTCCAGGTGCGTTTTTAATGCAGTCCAGTGTTTTTTTCCTCCTCTTTTCACTTAGGACAAGTGTGTAGCAGTGCGTCTTTGGTGCATTTAGGTGCGTTCCGGTGCATTCCAATGCGTTTTTGGTATGTTCCGTAGCGTTTTTGATGTGTTTTACTGTGGTCCAGTACAGTTCTGTACATAAAAATGCAGCATGACCAATTTTTTTTTTCCTTTCTGAAACGCACTGGAACGGACTGCAGTGGTGTGAACTATGCCATTGGCATTAATGTGGTCAACTTTCTTTGCATTTTTCATGCATCAAAAAAACGCACTGCACTGCATCCGGTGTAAACTGGCCATAAATATCATACCTGGGGGGTGTCTATAGTATGCCTGTAAAGTAGCGCATGTTTTCCATGTTTATAACAGTTCGAGAGCTAAATTACATTTCTAAAGTAAAATAATAGTCATTTAAAAGTACTTGTGGCTGTAATGAATTGCTGGTTCCCGTCAATACAGATAAAAGTCATTGAAAGTCTTTGAAAAAAAAAATGCGTGGGGGTTCCCCCAAATTCCATTTCCAGGCCCTTCAGGTCTAGTATGGATATTAACTGGACCCCCGCGCCAAACTCAAAAAATGGCGTGGGGGTCCCCCTAAAAATCCACACCAGACCCTTATCCAAGCACGCAACCTGGCAGGCCGCAGGAAAAGAGGGCCCCCTCCTCCTGAACCGTACCAGGCCACATGCCCTCAACATGGGGAGGATGCTTTGGGGGTCTGTGACCCCTCAAAGCACCATGTCCCCATGTTGATGGGGACAAGGGCCTCATCCCCACGACCCTTGCCCGGTGGTTGTGGGGGTCTGTGGGCGGGGGGCTTATCGTAATCTGGAAGCCCCCTTTAACAAAGGGGACCCCAAGATCCTGCCCCCCCCTGTGTGAAATGGTAATGGGGTACCCCTACCATTTCACAAATAAAGTGTCAAAAATGTTGAAAATGACAATAGCCGGTTTTTGACAATTCCTTTATTAATGTCTTCTCCTTTCTTCCATCGTCTTCCTTCTTCTTCTTCTTCCACCTTCTTCTTCCAGCTTCTTTTCTCCATTCGGGTTTCTTCCTCCCATCTTGTTCTTCATCTTCATCTTCATCTTCCTTCTTCCTTTGGTGTTCTCGTCCGCATCTTGCTCCGGCTTCTTGTTCCCTTTTTCTTTCTCCGGCCGCTCCGCTTGAATTTGAGGTTCCCGCTGTGTGACGCTTCAGTTCTTCAGTTCTCCTCTGGGTCTGCTGCCACCCGGTGACCCCGCCCCCCCTCTGACGCACATGGATTTCACAGGGACTTTGCCCGTGGTGTCAGAGGGGGGCGGGGTCAACGGGTGGCAGCGGACCCAGAGGAGAACTGATGAACTGAAGCATCACACAGCGGGAACCTCGAATTCAAGCGGAGCAGCCGGATAAAGAAGGGGGGAACAAGAAGCCGGAGCAAGATGCGGACGAGAACACAGATGGAAGATGGAAGATGGAAGATGGAGGAAGAAACCCGAATAGAGAAAAGAAGAAGTTGGAAGAAGAAGGAAGAAGATGGAAGAAAGGAGAAAACATTAATAAAGGAATTGTCAAAAACCGGCTATTGTAATTTTTAAAAAAAATTACACTTTTTTTTGTGAAATGGTAGGGGTACAATGTACCCCTTACCATTTCACACAGGGGGGGGTGGGATCTGGGGCTCCCCTTTGTTAAAGGGGGCTTCCAGATTCCAATAAGCCCCCTGCCCACAGACCCCCACAACCACCGGCAAGGGTTGTGGGGATGAGGCCCTTGTCCCCATCAACATGGGAACATCCTCCCCATGTTGAGGGCATGTGGCCTGGTACCGTTCAGGAGGGAGGGGGGCCGCTCTCTCGTCCCCCCTCTTTTCCTGCGGCCTGCCAGGTTGCGTGCTCGGATAAGGGTCTGGTGTGGATTTTTACGGGGACTCCACGCCATTTTTTTTTAAGTTTGGCGCGGGGTTCCCCTTAAAATCCATACCAGACCTGAAGGGCCTGGTACAGATTTTGAGGGGGACCCGCACGTCATTTTTGTCATTTTGCTGTCGGACTGTTATATAGCGGCAAGTTTAGGAGCTGCGCCTGTTCAACTTATGCAAATTGATTTACGTGACTTGACATTTACTAAGATTTTGCCGGCGCAGTGAACCGGTGCATTTGAATGAGTAAAATTCCCACGCAGAGCACAAGAAGATCTCTCGCAGTTCTAAACGTACTTGCCGGCGCAGCAGGCTGGTTCAGAAAAAGTTACTTTCACATTCTATTTGGGCATATGTGTTACTTGGGCAGTTGTCACTAAACATCCTCACATTACCCCACATCACCCCAATTATATTGGCACTTCCAGCTTCTTTATATTTTAATTTGAAGATGCCGTGCCTCCTCCCGTGCGCCGAGAACACTATAGTAAATGGGGAATAGCGCTGCGTTACCGGCGCAAATGTTTTGTAAATACCAAAACTGCCATTGCGCACGCAGATGCGCCGATACTTATGGCGCAAACGTTTCGTATATCAGCCCCACAGGATTTCTTTTCATGTTTCTTTTTGTTTTGCTGTTTTTCCCTTGTAAATAGTTTGAATAAACCGCACCTTTCGTTTTTGCAACTACAAACTCTGTCTGCTGTGCCTGTTTTGTGTGGTGAACCCATCCAGGGGGGTCACACACACCCGCTGCCGAGTTAACCCCCTCACAATATATATATATATATATATATATATACACACACACTAGACCAGGGATATGCAATTAGCGGACCTCCAGCTGTTGCAAAACTACAAGTCCCATCATGCCTCTGCCTCTGGGTGTCATGCTTGTGGTTGTCAGAGTCTTGCTCTGCCTCATGGGAATTGTAGTTCTGCAACAGCTGGAGGTCCGCTAATTGCATATCCCTGCACTAGACTGTATGTATATATTAATACACCGCCTGAAGTGTATTAGAAACAGTACACCACTGAATGCCCTGTAGATATAGGCTACACTGGATGCAGAGTATATATGTGTATATATATATATTGTGACAGCAGGAAGGTAAAGTCACCTGGTTGCATCCAGGGGGGTAGATATATTTCGCCCAGATTCAGGCTTTACGCCGACTTATACAACTAGGTGGAGAGTTGTATAAGCCCAGCTAAGGCTAGTGGGCTCATGGATGACTCATACCTCTAGGGAGAGTGTGGGGCGTCGTGCAGACAGGGAGTTGATGAGACCAGCTGAAGCTTGTCAGCTCATTTAGGCCTCTATAAGAACTCCCAGCTTCATTAGATGTTAGCTCATGCCTGGAACCAGACCTGTGTGGACTGTCTAGGGAGAGTGAACCCCTGTGCGGTGAGACAAAGCCTGTGTGGCTATTTGCTTGGACATTTAAAACCAGGGACTTAGGGACTAGGACAGCACTAGGCTGATCCCAGTTGTTAGTTAGGAAACCTGTATGTTTAGTCAGAGGTCAAGTTGACCAGGATTTATTTTGTTTATGTTTCTTTTGGCTTTGCTGTGTTTTGTCACTGTAAATAGAAAATAAACCGCACCTTTTTTTGATTTTGAAAACCACAACCTCCGTTTGCTGGGCCTGTTTTTGTGTGGGGAGCCCATCCTGGGGGTCACACACACCCGCTGCCGAGCTAACCCCCTCACAGTTGGTGGAGAATGCAGGCAGTTTTTTTTAAGCCAGCATGGAGGAGATACTGAAGCAGCTGGCTCTAGCAAATGCCAATCAACAGCAGACAAATGCAGGTTTGCAAAAGAGCCTTGCAGCTCATCAACAGAGCCTTGCAGCTCAACAACAGAACTTCGCAGCCCAGCAGCAAGCTCATCAACAGAGCCTTGCAGCCCAGCAGCAAGCTCACCAACAGAGTCTGGAAGCTCAGCAACAAGCCCAGCAGCAATCTGAGGCCCGCTTCATAGACCTGTTACAGAAGCAAGAGCAGAGACTACAACAAATGGAAGCAGTAATGCAGCAACGTCCGCAGACCAGTGAGGAAAGCCGTCCCACTATTACCGCGTCCTTTGGGGTGAGTCGTTTATTGACAAAAATGACTGGAGAGGATGATCCAGAGGTATTTTTGACCACATTTGAAAGGACTGCTGAAAGAGAAAAGTGGCCTGAGGAGCAGTGGGCTGGACTGGTGGCTCCTCTGTTAACTGGTGAATCGCAGAAGGCTTACTATGACCTAGAGCCTGACCAAGCAAAAGACTATGTGATGCTAAAAGCTGAGATATTGGCAAGGCTGGGTGTCACCCAGGCTGTCCGGGCTCAGCGTGTGCATAACTGGACTTTCCAGCTTGGAAAACCCCCCAGGTCTCAAATGTATGATCTCATTCACCTGAGCAGAAAGTGGCTACAGCCAGAGACTTTGTCCGCACCAAAGATTGTGGAACGTGTTGTAATGGATCGGTTTTTGAGAGCTCTTCCTACTGCCATCCAAAAGTGGGTAAGCCATGGAGACCCAGAGACGGCCGATGGTCTTGTGGATCGTGTGGAGAAATACTTGGCTACAGAGAACCTGACGGCCTCTTCCAGAGACACTCGGACTTTCCACCCTAAGACCAGACCATCCCCAGGGGCGGATAAGAGGATTCCAAGGGGTAAGGGTGGAGAGAGTGAGAGGGTGGGAGCTCTACCCCAAGTTTGGCGAGAACAGCCTGGGAAATCAGCGGCTCAAGAGGCGGCAAGAAGGATCGTTTGCTACCGCTGCCGGCAAGCGGGACATATTGCAGCCAATTGCCCGGTTGTGGAGGAACCCATGCAGTGTGACTTTCTGATGGGCAGACGTCAGTCGCTGTGTGCGACAGTCGCATGCACTGCCATTCGAGGAACTGAGAAACATTTATGCAAAATGTGTGTTAATGGTAGAAATGTTGTGGTATTGCTGGATTCAGGTAGCCTTGTGACCCTGATAAAGGCGGAGTTAGTTAAAACAGAGGTCTCTGGGAATAGCAAGGTAGCTGTTATTTGTGTGCATGGGGACACCCGAGAGTATCTAGTGACTACAGTGTGTTTCGAGACCCCCAAAGGTACCCTCTCTCATCCAGTGGGCTTAGTATCTCAGTTACCGTATGACGCCATTGTGGGAAGGGATTTTCCGAAGTTCTGGGAACTGTGGGATGATCCTGAGCCCCCCACTGGTGCCCCTATGTACCAGGAATGTGATAGCCAGAACTCCCCTGAGAGTGGTGAGGACTCTCCGGAATTTCCCTTATCAGTATTGGCAGGGGAGACTCAAGAAACTGGAGAGGAGCCCACCTCCTCAGACGAAAACCTACCGTCTGTGGAGTTTTCTGATCTTGAGGTTCACAGGGAAAACTTTGCCACAGAACAGTTGAAAGACCCCACCCTAATAAAGGCACGGGAAAACGTAGTGAAAATAGATGGCGAGTTAGTGAACCCAGATAATACCTGCACTTACCCATACTTCAGCGTAGAGAAGGACCTACTGTATCGGGTGGCAAAAAGGGCAGAAGAAACCGTTGAGCAGCTTGTGGTGCCCAAACCTTACAGGAAGTTGGTGTTGGAGTTGGCCCATGGGCACATTCTTGGAGGTCATCTGGGGACAGAGAAAACCCGAGAGAGGGTATTACAGAGATTCTATTGGCCGGGGGTGATGAAGGGCATAGAAAATTATTGTTCCTCCTGCCCTGTGTGTCAGAGGTCGGCCCCGATGCCACATTTCCGTAGCCCGCTGGTCCCTCTACCCATCATTGAGGTCCCGTTTGAGAGGATCGCCATGGATTTGGTAGGTCCTATAATCAAGTCCACTAGGGGGCACCAGTACATATTAGTTATAATGGACTATGCCACCCGTTATCCAGAAGCGATCCCTCTCCGAAATACCTCGGCCAAAACCATAGCCAAAGAGCTATCTCTTGTGTTTAGCCGGGTGGGTATTTGTAAAGAACTGCTTACGGACCAAGGTACACCCTTTATGTCCCGGGTTATGAAGGAGCTGTGTAAATTGTTCAAAGTGACGCAATTACGTACATCTGTGTATCACCCCCAAACCGATGGGCTGGTTGAAAGATTCAACAAAACCCTAAAACAAATGTTGAAGAAAGTGGTGGATAGAGATGGAAAGGATTGGGACTGTCTACTTCCTTATCTGATGTTTGCTATTAGGGAGGTGCCCCAATCCTCTACGGGATTCTCCCCCTTTGAGTTACTGTATGGGAGACACCCAAGAGGGCTGTTGGATATTGCCAAGGAAACTTGGGAAAGTGAGAGTTCTCCCCACAGGAGTGTGATTGAGCATGTCGCCCTGATGCAAGACCGAATTGCACAGGTAATGCCCATCGTGAAGGAACATTTGGCCCAAGCGCAGTTAGCACAGCAGAGAGTGTACAACCGTGGAGCCAAGACCCGTACCTTTTCCCCGGGGGATAGGATACTGGTACTTGTCCCTACGGTTGAAAGTAAATTCCTTGCCAAATGGCAAGGCCCCTACGAGATAATGGAAAAAGTGAGCGAAGTGAATTACAAGGTCAGACAACCAGGAAGGCAAAAGCCCGAACAGATCTATCACGTTAATCTGTTGAAAGCCTGGAGGGATAGAGAGTCCCTAGTCGCAGACACTTGGTCACCAGCTCAAACTGGTTGCGTGATTCCTGAGGTTGGAATAGCAGCCACCTTGTCACAACCCCAACAACAGGAGGTTAAGGAGTTTGTGCTTCGCAACAAGGAGGTATTCTCTGAGCTGCCGGGACAAACATTTGGGGTAGAGCATGACATCATTACCCCGCCCGGTGAAAGGGTGAAGTTAAAACCCTATCGGATCCCAGAGGCCCGACGGGAGGCAATACGGGATAGAGGAGTCCCAAAGTGATTGGTCTAGTCCCATTGTGTTGGTGCCTAAACCGGATGGGAGCTGGCGATTTTGTAACGATTTTCGTCAGTTGAACAAAGTTACAAAATTTGACACCTACCCCATGCCACGTATAGATGAGTTGATCGACCGGCTGGGAACAGCCCGATACATGACGACTCTTGACCTCACAAAAGGGTATTGGCAAATCCCCCTGGCCAAATTGGCCAAAGAGAAAACCGCATTTGTAACCCCAGACGGGGCGTTCCAATATAAAAGAATGCCGTTCGGGTTACAGAATGCGCCGGCCACATTCCAGCGGAAAATGGACCAGATGCTGAGGCCCCATCGGAAGTATGCTGCGGCTTACCTGGATGACGTAATTGTCCATAGCACAGATTGGGCCTCACATCTGCCAAAAGTGCAAGCAGTCCTGGACTCTGTTCGGGAAGCGGGGTTTACGGCTAACCCCAAGAAGTGTACCATTGGGCAGGAGGAGGCCAAATATCTTGGGTACACCATTGGGAGGGGAGTACTAAAACCCCAACTCAACAAAGTCGAGGCCATCCAGAGTTGGCCACGTCCCAACAGCAAGAAGCAGGTACGAGCCTTTCTGGGAATCGCTGGGTATTATCGGCGATTCATTCCCCACTTTGCTTCTAAGGCTGTGCCCCTAACCAACCTAACGAAGGGGAAAGGGTCGGTCATGATTAAATGGACCCCCGAGGCTGAGGCAGCATTCCAATTCTTGAAACAAGCCTTATGTAGCCAGCCAGTGTTGTACTCACCCGACTTCTCTAAAGACTTTGTCGTACAAAGTGATGCGTCAGATGTGGGGTTAGGAGCAGTATTGTCCCAGGTCTGGAACGGGGAAGAGCACCCAGTCATTTACCTCAGCAGGAAGTTGAAGTCCCATGAGGTAAATTACGCCACCGTTGAAAAGGAGTGTTTAGCGGTGAAGTGGGCTCTAGATTCCCTTCGGTACTACCTGCTAGGTAGGCACTTTGACATGGTTACGGATCACGCTCCGTTAAAGTGGATGGCTCAAAACAAGGAAACAAATAGAAGAGTGAATAGGTGGTTCCTGGCCCTCCAGGAATTCAACTTCACAGTAAAGCATCGCCCTGGCGTTCAAATGGGGAATGTGGATGCTTTGTCTCGAGTACATGAATGCCTGATTGCTGGTGTTCCAACCCCGAGGTTAAAACAAGAGGGGGGGTATGTGACAGCAGGAAGGTAAAGTCACCTGGTTGCATCCAGGGGGGTAGATATATTTCGCCCAGATTCAGGCTTTACGCCGACTTATACAACTAGGTGGAGAGTTGTATAAGCCCAGCTAAGGCTAGTGGGCTCATGGATGACTCATACCTCTAGGGAGAGTGTGGGGCGTCGTGTAGACAGGGAGTTGATGAGACCAGCTGAAGCTTGTCAGCTCATTTAGGCCTCTATAAGAACTCCCAGCTTCATTAGATGTTAGCTCATGCCTGGAACCAGACCTGTGTGGACTGTCTAGGGAGAGTGAACCCCTGTGCGGTGAGACAAAGCCTGTGTGGCTATTTGCTTGGACATTTAAAACCAGGGACTAAGGGACTAGGACAGCACTAGGCTGATCCCAGTTGTTAGTTAGGAAACCTGTATGTTTAGTCAGAGGTCAAGTTGACCAGGATTTATTTTGTTTATGTTTCTTTTGGCTTTGCTCTGTTTTGTCACTGTAAATAGAAAATAAACCGCACCTTTTTTTGATTTTGAAAACCACAACCTCCGTTTGCTGGGCCTGTTTTTGTGTGGGGAGCCCATCCCGGGGGTCACACACACCCGCTGCCGAGCTAACCCCCTCACAATATATATATATATATTAATCCACTGACTGAATATAGAGTAAACACAGAATATAAAGTCTATGCTAAATGCTAAAGTATATACTAGACTGACTATATATATATATATATATATATATATATATATATATATATATATATAACCACACTGCCATTAACTGAATAACCTGCCTGCTTAATCTAACTCAAGCTATCTCTCTGTCCACGCCAACACCAAAACACACGGCCGCTATGTAAGCAGCCTTATATAGTGTGGGGCGGGAACTTAGTCCCCCTGAGCCATGGTTGGCCAAAGGCTCTCTCAGCAGACCACGCTGTGATTGGCCAAAGCATGCAGGTCAGGTGCAGGCTTTGACCAATCATCATACAGCAATGCACTGCGATCTCGCAGTGCATTATGGGGCATTTCCCCGTCGCTAAAATTTCCTGCAAATGCCCCATATATTAGGTTCATTTTAGATCTCCAACAAAGTTATAAAAAATTATGACCTTGCCTGATCCTCACAGTAAACTATATTATCTAAAACATTTTGGAGCACCAGCTCTACTAGTTCTGATTTATTTTTCTCAGAGTCCTTTCAAGGTAATCTTCCCAATGTACTAATCCATCAGTGACAATTGAGAATGTCAATAGACTAATGGAAAGCGAGGTCACGCAACATCACAAATGTCCCTAAAGTATGTTCACATGTTAATTGATATTTAATGGATTTTAGAACACATATTCTGTAGCAGGTATTTTTAGGAAATTCAATCCATGACCGCTAAGTAACATAGAACATAAAACCATTAAATGGTCTAATTTCATTAAGTGATACAAATTTTTTAACCACCACTGATAAAATAAATCCCTTTGAATAATTTAATAGCTTAAACTGAAATAATATTTGCTTTTATTAGCACACTCCTCCTGTAAGATTATACAGGATTAAACTGTTTTTGGTCCTATAAATATTTAGGAATAAAATTTAAAGCCAACCTGAAGAGAAGTCCTATACAACCACTGACTAGGGATGAGCTCGGTGTTCGAGTCGAACATACGTTCGACTCGAACATCGGCTGTTCGATCGTTCGACGAAGATCGAACGATTTGGGCCGTTCGCGCCTAATTTGAGTGACGCGAACGGCCCACAATGCACTACGCCATCGCAGTGTCATCCAGGCGCTGTGATTGGCCAAGCATGCACTGTGACCCCGCATGCTTGGCCAATCACAGCGCCGGCAGCGAGGAGAGCAATGATTGGCCACAGGCAGGATGCCTGTGGCCAATTATTGCTGAGGGTGTTTAGTACACGCCCCACACTATAAAAGGCCGCCAGCACGGCGGCCTAGTGTAGTGTGTTCCGGAGCAGGGAAAGAGAAGCATAGGCAGGGACAGTGACATTTTTTTTCTTGCTTAACCTGGATTCCTTTAGTTTAGGGAAAGAGAAGGATAGGTAGGGAGAGTGTCAGTGTGTTTTACTGTGCGAATCCTTGTTTCTAGGGACAGGGAAGGACAGTGAGGGAAATTCTCCTTGTGCTATAGTGTGCTAAAGCATTGATCATCAACCATCTTTAAAAAATCATTTTTTCTAGGGACAGAAAACTATAGGTAGGGAGAGTGTCAGTGTGTTTTACTGTGATAATCCTTGTTTCTAGGGACAGGGAAGGACAGTGAGGGAAATTCTCCTTGTGCTATAGTGTGCTAAAGCATTGATCATCAACCATCTTTAAAAAAACATTTTTTCTAGGGACAGAAAACTATAGGTAGGAAGAGTGTCAGTTTCTTTCACTGTGATAATCCTTGTTTCTAGGGACAGGGAAGGACAGTGAGGGAAATTCTCCTTGTGCTATAGTGTGCTAAAGCATTGATCATCAACCATCTTTAAAAAAACATTTTTTCTAGGGACAGAAAACTATAGGTAGGAAGAGTGTCAGTTTCTTTCACTGTGATAATCCTTGTTTCTAGGGACAGGGAAGGACAGTGAGGGAAATTCTCCTTGTGCTATAGTGTGCTAAAGCATTGATCATCAACCATCTTTAAAAAAACATTTTTTCTAGGGACAGAAAACTATAGGTAGGAAGAGTGTCAGTTTCTTTCACTGTGATAATCCTTGTTTCTAGGGACAGGGAAGGACAGTGAGGGAAATTCTCCTTGTGCTATAGTGTGCTAAAGCATTGATCATCAACCATCTTTAAAAAAACATTTTTTCTAGGGACAGAAAACTATAGGTAGGAAGAGTGTCAGTTTCTTTCACTGTGATAATCCTTGTTTCTAGGGACAGGGAAGGACAGTGAGGGAAATTCTCCTTGTGCTATAGTGTGCTAAAGCATTGATCATCAACCATCTTTAAAAAAACATTTTTTCTAGGGACAGAAAACTATAGGTAGGAAGAGTGTCAGTTTCTTTCACTGTGATAATCCTTGTTTCTAGGGACAGGGAAGGACAGTGAGGGAAATTCTCCTTGTGCTATAGTGTGCTAAAGCATTGATCATCAACCATCTTTAAAAAAACATTTTTTCTAGGGACAGAAAACTATAGGTAGGAAGAGTGTCAGTTTCTTTCACTGTGATAATCCTTGTTTCTAGGGACAGGGAAGGACAGTGAGGGAAATTCTCCTTGTGCTATAGTGTGCTAAAGCATTGATCATCAACCATCTTTAAAAAAACATTTTTTCTAGGGACAGAAAACTATAGGTAGGAAGAGTGTCAGTTTCTTTCACTGTGATAATCCTTGTTTCTAGGGACAGGGAAGGACAGTGAGGGAAATTCTCCTTGTGCTATAGTGTGCTAAAGCATTGATCATCAACCATCTTTAAAAAAACATTTTTTCTACGGACAGAAAACTATAGGTAGGAAGAGTGTCAGTTTCTTTCACTGTGATAATCCTTGTTTCTAGGGACAGGGAAGGACAGTGAGGGAAATTCTCCTTGTGCTATAGTGTGCTAAAGCATTGATCATCAACCATCTTTAAAAAAACATTTTTTCTAGGGACAGAAAACTATAGGTAGGAAGAGTGTCAGTTTCTTTCACTGTGATAATCCTTGTTTCTAGGGACAGGGAAGGACAGTGAGGGAAATTCTCCTTGTGCTATAGTGTGCTAAAGCATTGATCATCAACCATCTTTAAAAAAACATTTTTTCTAGGGACAGAAAACTATAGGTAGGAAGAGTGTCAGTTTCTTTCACTGTGATAATCCTTGTTTCTAGGGACAGGGAAGGACAGTGAGGGAAATTCTCCTTGTGCTATAGTGTGCTAAAGCATTGATCATCAACCATCTTTAAAAAAACATTTTTTCTAGGGACAGAAAACTATAGGTAGGAAGAGTGTCAGTTTCTTTCACTGTGATAATCCTTGTTTCTAGGGACAGGGAAGGACAGTGAGGGAAATTCTCCTTGTGCTATAGTGTGCTAAAGCATTGATCATCAACCATCTTTAAAAAAACATTTTTTCTAGGGACAGAAAACTATAGGTAGGAAGAGTGTCAGTTTCTTTCACTGTGATAATCCTTGTTTCTAGGGACAGGGAAGGACAGTGAGGGAAATTCTCCTTGTGCTATAGTGTGCTAAAGCATTGATCATCAACTATCTTTAAAAAAAAAAAATTCTAGGGACAGAAAACTATAGGTAGGAAGAATGTCAGTTTCTTTCACTGTGATAATCCTTGTTTCTAGGGACAGGGAAGGACAGTGAGGGAAATTCTCCTTGTGCTATAGTGTGCTAAAGCATTGATCATCAACCATCTTTAAAAAAACATTTTTTCTAGGGACAGAAAACTATAGGTAGGAAGAGTGTCAGTTTCTTTCACTGTGATAATCCTTGTTTCTAGGGACAGGGAAGGACAGTGAGGGAAATTCTCCTTGTGCTATAGTGTGCTAAAGCATTGATCATCAACCATCTTTAAAAAAACATTTTTTCTAGGGACAGAAAACTATAGGTAGGAAGAGTGTCAGTTTCTTTCACTGTGATAATCCTTGTTTCTAGGGACAGGGAAGGACAGTGAGGGAAATTCTCCTTGTGCTATAGTGTGCTAAAGCATTGATCATCAACCATCTTTAAAAAAACATTTTTTCTAGGGACAGAAAACTATAGGTAGGAAGAGTGTCAGTTTCTTTCACTGTGATAATCCTTGTTTCTAGGGACAGGGAAGGACAGTGAGGGAAATTCTCCTTGTGCTATAGTGTGCTAAAGCATTGATCATCAACCATCTTTAAAAAAACATTTTTTCTAGGGACAGAAAACTATAGGTAGGAAGAGTGTCAGTTTCTTTCACTGTGATAATCCTTGTTTCTAGGGACAGGGAAGGACAGTGAGGGAAATTCTCCTTGTGCTATAGTGTGCTAAAGCATTGATCATCAACCATCTTTAAAAAAACATTTTTTCTAGGGACAGAAAACTATAGGTAGGAAGAGTGTCAGTTTCTTTCACTGTGATAATCCTTGTTTCTAGGGACAGGGAAGGACAGTGAGGGAAATTCTCCTTGTGCTATAGTGTGCTAAAGCATTGATCATCAACCATCTTTAAAAAAACATTTTTTCTAGGGACAGAAAACTATAGGTAGGAAGAGTGTCAGTTTCTTTCACTGTGATAATCCTTGTTTCTAGGGACAGGGAAGGACAGTGAGGGAAATTCTCCTTGTGCTATAGTGTGCTAAAGCATTGATCATCAACCATCTTTAAAAAAACGTTTTTTCTAGGGACAGAAAACTATAGGTAGGGAGAGTGTCAGTTTCTTTCACTGTGATAATCCTTGTTTCTAGGGACAGGGAAGGACAGTGAGGGAAATTCTCCTTGTGCTATACTGTGCTAAAGCATTCCTCATCAACCATCTTTGAAATCCTTGTTTTTTGGACAGTCAGGGAAATTGTCGTTGTGCTATTCTGTGCGAAAGCAATCATCCTCAACCATATTTAGAAATCCTTAAGTAAAGGGACAGAGAAGGACACCTGAAGGTAGCCCTTATTGCTTTTTTCCCATCTCCCTGCAGGCCATCTATTAGAATGTCTGGAAGGCAAACAAGGAGAGGCAGACAGTCAGGAGGCAATAAAAGAGGGCAAGCAGGCTCTGTGTCTGGGGGCAACAGTGCTGGTCGTGGACGCGGTGCATTGTCATCAGCACATGGCCATGGGACACGCTTGTCCTTCTTTTCGGCAGCTGGACATGTTGAGCCACATCATGCCGAAGACTTGGTAGAGTGGATGACCAAGCCCTCCTCCTCCTCCTCATCCTCTCTCACCCAGGCTCAGGGTACTGGCAAAGCAGCTGCCAAAGCGTCCTCTTCCCTGGTATCAATGTCAGACTCATCATCAGTCACTCCTTCCCTAGACCCACCATGTCCTCCTCCTGAGGAGTCCCCCGAACTGTTTGAGCACAGTGTTGGGTACATGCTCCAGGAGGATGCCCAGCGTTTCGAAGGGTCTGATGATGAAACCCAGCTACAGGAAAGCAGTAGCGTGAGAGCAGACAGAGGGGATACTCAAGAAGGACACCAATCTGGCAGTCATGTTCCAGCAGCTGCAGCATACTGCCAGATTGGCTCCAGTGATGAGGAGGGAGGGGATGATGAGGTCACTGACTCCACGTGGGTGCCTAATAGGAGAGAGGAGGAGGAGGAGGATGAGGAGGAAGCACATCTCCAACGAGGCAGGATGCCCTTTGGTGGCCAGCGTAAGGGCAGTACACCGACGGAATCACACCGCAGAGCTCCGCCTGTGCAGGGCGCTGCCTCTGCCCGTCATTCAAAAAGTTCTTTGGTGTGGGCCTTTTTTGAGGCTAGTGCATCAGATCGCACAGCTGCTGTTTGCAACATATGTCTCAAGCGTATATCGCGTGGCCAAAACATCAGCCGCTTGGGTACCACATGCCTGACCAGACATATGTTGACCTGCCATGCAGCTCGTTGGCAAGCCTACCTCAAAGACCCACACCAAAGAACAAAGCGGACCTCTCCTTGCACCGCATCAGCTGGGATCTCCAACCCCACTATAACTTCAGTCCTCTCTGAAACATGCACTGAGAGGAATGAAGGTGTAGAATTAGGTGTGTCACAGCCAAGTACTTGCGGCCACTCTGCTAGCAGTACACCGACGTCCGATTCTAGCAGGCAAATTTCCCTGCCCCAGCTGCTGGACCGTTGAAAGAAGTTCACTCCCAGCCATCCACATGCCCAGCGGTTGAATGCTAGCTTGGCTAAATTGCTAGCGCTTCAACTGCTGCCTTTTCAGTTGGTAGACTCGGCCCCCTTCCGTGAGTTTGTGCAATGTGCGGTTCCTCAGTGGCAGGTTCCCAAACGCCACTTTTTCTCACGGAAGGCTATTCCGGCTCTCTACCGGCATGTGGAAGGCAATGTCTTGGCCTCGCTGGACAGGGCGGTCAGTGGTAAGGTGCATATTACCGCTGACTCATGGTCCAGCACGCATGGACAGGGACGTTACCTTTCTTTCACGGCCCATTGGGTCACTCTTTTGGCAGCTGGGAAGGATGCAGGACAAGGTGCAGTAGTGTTGGAGGTTGTTCCACCGCCACGCCTCCAAAATGCTACTACTGGTTGTGACACACCTCTCTCCTCCACCCCCTCCTCTTCTTCTTCCTCCATGGCCTCTTCCTGTGCTTTGTCCTCTGAACCAGCGGTGCTCCGTAGCCGTTCAAGGGGCTACGCAAGTACGCAGGCAAAAAGATGCCATGCCGTGCTTGCGCTGGTGTGTTTGGGGGACAGAAGCCACACTGGGGCAGAGGTCCTGTCTGCTCTGCAGGGCCAGGCTGAGAGGTGGTTGACGCCACGCCAGCTTAAGCCAGGAATGGTGGTTTGCGACAATGGCACCAACCTCCTCTCCGCCCTCCGACAGGGACAACTGACCCATGTGCCCTGTGTGGCTCACGTCCTTAACCTGGTGGTGCAGCGGTTCTTGGGCAGGTACCCGGGCTTACAGGATGTCCTGAGGCAGGCCAGGAAAGTCTGTGTGCATTTCCGCAGATCTTATAATGCCAGTGCTCGCCTGGCTGAGCTGCAAAAGGAGTTGAACCTGCCCAAGAACCGCCTTATATGTGACATGCCCACCAGGTGGAACTCAACGTTGGCCATGCTGCAGTGGCTGCACACGCAGCAGAGGGCCATCAATGAGTACCTGTGCGACTACGGCACCAGGACAGGGTCAGGGGAGCTTGTTTTTTTTTCTCCACGCCAGTGGGGCATGATCAGGGATGCATGCACTGTCCTGGCACCATTTGAGGAGGCCACGAGGATGGTGAGCAGTGACAGTGCATGCATCAGTGACACTGTACCTCTTGTCCACCTGTTGGAGCACACGCTGCGTGGAATAATGGACAGGGCACTTGAGGCAGAACAGAGGCAGGAAGAGGAGGACTTCCTTGCCTCTCAAGGCCCCCTTTACCCAGACAGTGTTCCTTCTGTCCCACCCATCGCACAGGAAGAGGAGGAGGAGGAGGATTGTGTCAGCATGGAGGTGGAGGCTGGCACTCAGCATCATCAGCAGCAGTCTTTTAGGGATGATTTACAGTCCCAAGAAACCAGTGGACTTGTACGTGGCTGGGAGGAGGTGGCTGCGGATCATGTCGTCCTTAGTGACCCAGAGGACTCCGGACCGAATGCCTCAGCAAACCTACGCTGCATGGCCTCCCTGATCCTGCAAAGTCTGCGGAAGGATCCTCGTATTCTTCGGATCAAGGAGAGGGACCATTACTGGCTGGCCACTCTCCTTGATCCACGGTACAAGGGTAAGGTTGCGGACCTTATGTTACCGTCGCAGAGGGAGCAGAGGATGAGACAACTCCGGGAGGCCTTGCAGAAAGGTCTGTGCAACGCGTTCCCAGAGACTGGGAGGTTACAAACTCCTGGTCCTGGACAACGAGTTGCTGAGGCTTCGGCCAGTCAAAGAAGGAGCGGTGGGGAAGGTGGCCGTCTGACCGATGCGTTCAGACAATTCTTTAGTCCGCAGCCCCAAAGTATGATCGGTTCCAGCAACCATCGCCAGCGTCTGATAAACATGGTGCAGGAATATCTAGGGGCAAGGTCAGACTTGGACACCTTCCCCACCGAAAATCCTCTGGCTTACTGGGTCTTGAGGATGGATCACTGGCCAGAGCTTGCACAGTATGCAATTGAGCTACTGGCCTGTCCTGCATCCAGCGTTCTTTCGGAACGCACATTCAGTGCTGCTGGAGGATTTGTCACGGATCACAGGGTGCGCCTGTCCACCGACTCGGTTGATCGACTGACTTTCATCAAGATGAACCAGTCTTGGATCACCACCAGCTACCACACACCTGATGCTGATATAACAGACTAATTGATTTTAACATGTCACATCCCTTCAAGACTGATGCTGATGCTGAGTGCCTGTGCTGTTATGTTGACTGGCTATCCTCCTCCTCCGAGTCCTCAATGATACGATTGATGATGATAGCTTGGAAGATCATTTTTGTTTATGGGTGCCGCCACCAGTGGCTAAGGCCCAATTTTTCAGCCCCTGTTTAACAGGGGCGTGTAATTACAATTTTTGAAGCAATACTTTGCAACAGGGCTCATTGCTGTGCTCCAAGTACAGTATCTGTGAGGGGTTGGAGTGTTGTGCCACCAGTGGCTAAGGCCCAATTTTTCAGCCCCTGTTTAACAGGGGCGTGTCATTACAATTTTTGAAGCAATACTTTGCAACAGGGCTCATTGCTGTGCTCCAAGTACAGTATCTGTGAGGGGTTGCAGTGTTGTGCCACCAGTGCCTAAGGCCCAATTTTTCAGCCCCTGTTCAACAGGGGCATGTAATTACAATTCTTGATCTAATAATTCACAGCAGGGCCCATTGCTGCACCCACCAAGAGTAACTCTGAGGGCTTACAGTGTTGTGGCAACGCCACCACCACCACCACCACGAAAGGCCCAATTTTTCAGCCCCTGTTCAAAAGGGGCATGTAATTACAATTCTTGATCTAATAATTCACAGCAGGGCCCATTCCTGCACCCACCAAGAGTAACTCTGAGGGCTTACAGTGTTGTGGCAACACCACCACCACCACCACCACCACGAAAGGCCCAATTTTTCAGCCCCTGTTCAACAGGGGCATGCAATTACAATTCTTGATCTAATAATTTACAGCAGGGCCCATTGCTGCACCCACCAAGAGTAACTGTCAGGGCTTACAGTGTTGTGGCACCAGCACCACCATCAAAGGCCCAATTTTTACTACCACTGTTCAACAATTATATGTAATTACAATTCCTGATATAATAGTTGACAGCAGGGCGTTCCAGCACCAACCAAGAGTAACTGTGAGTGCTTACAGTGTTGTGCCAACACCAACAACTAAGGGGCCTATTTCTGCAGAGTATATACGGCAGGTCCCTACTTTCAAACATCCAACTTACAAACGACTCCTACTTGCAAACGCAAGAAGACAACAGGAAGTGAGAGGAAATCTACCCCTAGGAAGGAAAATTCTCTCCTGTAAGAATTAATATGGGAGAAAGGTGTCTCCTCTGTACTGATGCTTTATCACCAATCCTTGTTTCAAGAAAAACACCACATTTCAAAAACAGTTGTCATTGGGACGGAAAGTGAGGTGAAATGTTCTGAACAGGGGCACAGACAGCAAAACAAATGTTACAGGGGTGATAACCCTTACCTATGTTTTCCAAAAAGTTTAAAAATAGATTTTTGGGCTGGAGCTACACTTAAACAATGTACCTGTTCAAAATTACAAACACATTCTACATAAGAACAAACCTACAGTCCCTGTCTTGTATGCACCGCCTGTATACGGCTGTTCAGAGTATATAGGGCCTTTTTTATTTTGTGTGCGGTGTTCTCCTTAATATCCATACAAGACCCAAAGGGGCTGGTAATGGGCTGGGGTAGGGGGGGGGGGGGTCATGGGGTAGCTATGCCATTTTTCTTAAAGATTTTCATCCATATTACCGGGACCAGACATTACATTAAAGCCGCAAGCAGTTTTAAATGGCTTTTTTTTCCTTTAGAAGTGTCATTTTGTGCAGGGACAGTTCTAAACACGGGAAACACGTGGCACTTCACAGGCATACTTTAGACACCCCCCAGGTACGATATTTAAATGAATATTTGACTTTTTTTTTTTCACTTTATGCATCATTAAAATGACTGCTCCCGAAAAACGACCGTTTTTAAAACTTCTTTTTGCATTGATACATGTCCCCTGGTGCAGAACCCGGGTTCCCAAACCCTTTTTAGGACAATAACATGCATAATAGTCGTTATAATTAGCACTTTAGAATTCGAACATTCGCATCCATTGTATTTAATAGGGTTCTAACGTTCGTACGAACTTTCGGTCCGTTCGCGGGTTCTGGTGCGAACCGAACCCGGGGGTGTTCGGCTCATCACTACCACTGACACCACAGAGCAGTCTTTCTAGGTGGCTGCATGCAGCCCACAACCCTGGCCCAGTGGTTGTATACAAATCTCCATACAATAGTGTGTGCAACACCTTATTAAAAAAAAATACCATAAATCAACAGCATACTATGAATCACTATTTGAATAAAGTGCAAAATAAAACAAATATCTCTTATGAAAATGAAGTCTCTGGTGCACAATTCAATAAAGGGCAATCCAATATCAAACATCTTCACTTATTTCTGTGAAAGTGCTCCCATAAAGTGCAATAATAAATCTCTGTGTCTCCATTCATGTGACCACATGTTCTCCCCTCCTGCACACCTCACTCACCAGAACTCCTTGACCCAGTGGCGTGACTAGGGTTGGTGTCACCTGGTGCGGTAAAACATGGTGTTACCCCCCCCTCCATCCGGCGACGTCACTGGCGCATGCACTCTGAAGGTCTGTCATACTGTCCCGGACCTTCAGAGCACTGTGCTGTAACTGAGGGCTTCCACACACATGCGCAGGAGTGACGTCATTGCAGCTCTGCCATACTTTTCATTATCTGCGTTCCTCGGGGATAGTGATGGACGAACATCTAACGGGACGGTTTGCGAATGCGGGCAAATGTTCGCGAACCGCAGGTTCGCGGCAGGCCCCATTCATTTTAATGGCAGGCGAACATTAAAAACCTACAGGTCATATTTGCAGCCACAAAATACTTACTAGCTGTGCACACATAGTCCCACAACATGGACACTGACATACCAGAAGTATTAAGCGAATCTGCGATCGACAACGACAAGCATTCTTTTTTTATCTATTTTTTAAGTATTTTATACGTGTATTACACCCCTATATACTGCACACCAAATAGTACACCTATACCAGTCCTTAAAAGGACTTTTGTGGACCTTTATTAGTTAGCGATTTTTGTCGCTAGTCTGTCCCTGCTACACACAGCAACCTCTCCCTACACTGACAAAAGAGCTGCAGAACCGCTCAGCACTGCAGTCACAATGCTGCACAATAGAAATGCACTATAATATGTGTAGCGGGGTGTTCCCCTATATTGGGAAGAAACTACATTACCCATAACCCCATTCTTGTTGTGACGTTCCACCGCAGAGACTCATGGGAGGGGTTATAAAAGGAAGAGGCGGGGCCGGGCTCAGCCTCTTTGGCGACACGAGACTTCACGGACGGATCCTCCTGTGCGGATGTGTCGGAGGGGCAAGGCCTGAAGCCTGAGGCCTTGCTCTGCACCGAAGAGCCTTCCATCCTCCCCTCTGCGAGCCTGGGTGGCATCTGACTTTGTGAGCTACCGCCTTGTCGGATCGGGGACCCGATCGTTGGAGAGATCGAGAGTGTGTGACACGGCCGGTGGAGGTTTTTCCGGACTGGATCCGTAGTCCGGCGGGTGAGAGGGCATAAGCCCAGCTTAGATACTGTTGCAGTGTATAGGCCTATAGACTGCCGTGGCCTACAAGTTATTTTCATACCCCTTGGATTACAAAGTTATACTCTGTTTAAGTGCACCACCATTACAGACCTGCCGGTGAAGAAAGAAGGACTAAGCTAAATATTAGAACCAGGCCTGGTGGGGATTCTAGCGTGTTTGATTGCTGCGCCATAGGGCACTTAGTTAACGGTCGCCCGTATGGCGCACTTGTAGCGTGTGTTACTATATAGTGTGTAGAGTGGCAGGACGCTGCCCTTAGGAGTGATTGTTTAGAACTGTGATTATTGTTACCCCTTTTATTCATATTGAGAATTGATGAGTAAAACACTTTACCTATCACAATTCATTACTGTGTCCTTGCTTAGTTATTCTATTGCATAGGATATATCATTGATTGTTAGTACTAGCTGTGCCAGAAGGGGATAGAGCCTATTGCCGGGGGTTGGCGGAGCTGCACTCAGGGCCCAAAATCTAATTCTGCGGCCTCCTTAGTTGGAGGTATCGCTACACGTGGGGGTTCTCGTCCGGGATCCTGATGCAGCAAGCGAACGCCAGAAGTGCCGGCATGGACCCCATGGATCCAAGAGCGGTAGAAGAGTGGTGCAAAGCCGCTAATACAGAGCCAAAACAGTCGATAGCCATTAGCCTTCCTGGCGAGAAATGGTCAAGTGAGACGGTAGAGGAACTGCTGAGTTCAGTTTCCCCAAATCACACACCGTGGGTGATAGACATGAAGACAGACCCGAACATCTCATATCAATACGCATTAGTGGAATATTGGGACGGGATGCCAGAGGCCTGTAAGCACAAGTGTCTGCGGACGCCAGACAACAGAACATTTAGGCTGGCGCACGCAATAACTGTAGAAAGGGAACCATCCCCTACGGGATCGCCACAGGCTGCGGCCCGAACTACACCTGAAAGAGAAGACAGGGCGCCACCTCCGGTGGCACCTGCATCGGCCACTGCTATATCACCAGAACTGATAAATGCAATAGGGGATTTGCTAGCCAAATGTCAGAAGACAAGTACGGTGCATGTGGAAACTAGCTACCGGAGACTAAAAATATTCTCAGGGAAGCTCCCTGTCCCGGTAGGGGAAGAAGATTTTGATACTTGGGTGGAACAGGCATTACAGGCAGTGGAGGCATGGGAGGTGCCGGAGGCACAGAAGAGGCAGCGAGTGTTAGAAAGCCTTAAAGGTGCAGCAGCAGAAGCAGTGAAAAGTTTCCGGTTTGGGAATGCAGGGTGCACGGCGCAGGATTGTCTAGCTATGCTGCAGGAAGAGTTTGGTCAATTAGACAAGGTGACAGAGACGGTCTACCAGTTTGAACACACTTTCCAAAAACCGGAGGAGAAACTTTCCGAGTATGTCAGAAGGCTAAACAGGCTGCTGTGCAAGATTGTGTTAAAGAAAGGGATGAAGCCCCAAGATGCCGATGCGGCAAGAATGAAGCAAGTCTTAAAGGGAGCGCTACGCTCCGATCCAGTCTGGCTGCACCTGAAAACCTTGGGAGGAGGAATGTTGCTGACTTATGCTGATTTAATAAAAATTATCAGAGATGAGGAGGCGCTGCAACAGGACCAGCAGAAGGATAAGACAAGTGTTGTACCCGCACAGGTGCTGGTCAATCCAGTGATGACCCCTGAAAGAGAGGCGGAGATAGACACCCTAAAAACTCAGATGTCCAAGGTACTAGAGATATTGACCTCTTTGATAGCAAAAGACACAGAGTGTCCCAAGAAGAAGGAAAGTCCAAGGAAGGAATTGTTCCCGATTGCCTCAGCACCCGAACCTTTACAAGAATGGGGAGATATAGTCTGCTTCAACTGTGGGGGAGTTGGCCACATTGCAGCCACATGTTCTAGTCCGAAGAAGAAGAGACCAGACAACCGCAAGCCGGCGGGAAACTTCAGAGGGCCCCGGTGAAGGAGTCAACCGGGTGCCCACCATCTTCAGTAAACTCCAAGCTGAATGCAAAGAAAAACAAAAAGAGAGCTAGAACACCAAAGGGGAAACGTAATACCCCTCAACAAAGCTATACTCCAAGAAGAAGGGGGGAGACCCCTCAGGAGAGGCACGGCACCCCCCAAAGGGGGTGCCCACCCAAGAAAAATAATAGTACACCTCAGCGGGTTCCTACACCCATTAAAAGGAGGGAAGTCAGTGCATACCAGGCTCAAGAAAGGTTCAAGTCCAAAGGGAATAGGACAAGAGAGAGTCCAAAGGGAAAAGGTCTGAAGAAGGCAGCTCCTGCCGGACCATATCCAGAGAAGCTAGTAGGCCCATCCCCTATAGTGCCCATTCAAGTGGAGAGAGTCTACACCAGGGGCCTCCTGGACACCGGGGCACAAGTGACCCTACTATACCGGGACTTCTACGACAGGCACCTGAGTCATCTGCCTATCCAGAAGATAGAGGAGCTGGAAATATGGGGGATTGGAACCCAGAGTTTCCCTTACGACGGCTACCTTCCCGTCCAAATAACCTTTGATCCATCCGTGGCTGGGAAGGCCGAAGTGTTTGACACCCTGGCAGTTGTGTGTCCTAGGCCGCCTGGAGCCAACAAGAATTCCCTTATAATAGGGACGAACACGGACCTGGTCCGAAGACTCCTGACCCCTCTAGTGACGGAAGAAAGACAAGCAGCTACCAAGATCCATCCCATGCTGAAGACAGCCTACCAACGGCTGGTCCAAGAGCGGGAGACCCCTGGAGAGGAGATAGGGAAGGTGTGGAGACTTGGAAGAGAAGGGGTAGTGTTGCAGCCCGGTGAAGTAACCTGTCTCAGGGCCACTGTGAAGCTTACTTGGGAACAGCCTGGTCCCTTTGTCATGCTGGAGTCAGACCCAAGGGGTGAATCCTCAGGCTTGGAGGTGATACCGGAAGTGATTCCGCTGAAGGTCCTGAAGAAGGCCCATTATAGAGTTCCAGTGAGTGTTAGGAATACTACCAAAGACCCCATGGACATCCCAGCCAGAATGTTGCTAGGCCAGGTGAGCCCGGCGGCCCCTGTTACCCTGTCAGAAGTGAAGAGGACAGGTGAAGAAGCGGATGTTTGGGAGAAGCTGACCATGGAAAACCCAAATCTGTCCAGGGCTTGGAAAGAGAGAGCCAAGGCCCAGTTGAATAGATGGGAGAAGATCTTCTCTAGGGATGAGTTTGATGTGGGGTGTGCAAGAAGTGCCACCCATCGGATCCGCCTCCAAGAAGATAAGCCCTTCCGAGAGAGAGTCAGGCGGGTCCCGCTGGCAGATCTGGAGGATCTGAGGGAACAACTTGCAGAACTCAAGAGGACTGGTGTGATACGGGAGTCCAGAAGCCCCTATGCCTCTCCCATAGTAGTGGTCCGAAAGAAGAATGGATCATTGAGGCTCTGTATAGACTACAGGACTCTCAACAGGAGAACCATACCTGACCAATACACCACTCCGAGGATAGAGGATGCCCTACAGAGCTTGTCTGGAGCCAAATGGTTCAGCGTTATGGATCTCAAGAGTGGGTACTATCAGATTCCGATGCACCCCGCAGACAAGGAGAAGACAGCTTTCATAACCCCAGTGGGGTTCTTCGAATTCGACCGGATGCCCCAAGGTCTGTCTGGAGCCCCAGCTACTTTCCAACGTCTCATGGAGAAGACAGTAGGGGACATGAACTTGATCGAAGTCCTTGTATACCTAGACGATGTCATTGTCTTTGGGAGAACCTTGGAGGAACATGAAGAGAGGCTGGAGAAAGTGTTGAGAAGACTCAGTGAGGAAGGACTTAAGCTTTCGCCTGAGAAGTGTCGGTTCTACCAGTCTTCTGTGAACTATCTGGGGCACATAGTATCTGAAGAAGGGGTGGCCACAGACCCTGAGAAATTGGAGGCAGTTACCTCCTGGCCACAGCCCACCACAGTAACAGAACTCAGATCCTTCTTGGGCTTCTGCTCCTACTATAGAAGGTTTGTGGAGGGATTTGCTCGAATTGCTAGACCATTGAATGAGTTGCTCAAGACTGAAGGAGAGGAGGATGGATCGGGGCCCAGGAGGCCAGGAGAGTCCATCAGAGATCAGTGGAATCAGAGGTGTGAAGAGGCTTTCCAGGAATTGAAGAGGAGCCTGACCACTGCACCAGTCTTGGCCTATGCAGACCCAACCAAACCCTATGAACTGCACGTGGATGCTAGTCACGACGGTCTGGGAGGAGTACTTTACCAAGAACATGAGGGGCAATTGCGGCCTGTTGCCTATGTGAGTAGAAGCCTGACCCCCTCTGAGAAGAACTACCCCACTCACAAGCTGGAGTTCCTGGCCCTCAAGTGGGCGGTAGTAGACAAGCTCAAAGACTACCTGTACGGAGCAGAGTTCACTGTGAAGACCGACAACAACCCCCTTACCTACCTGTTCACCACGGCCAAGCTGGATGCCACTGGACACAGGTGGCTGGCCGCGCTGTCTGGATTCAACTTCAGCCTTAAGTATAGACCAGGAGTGGGGAATCGAGACGCAGACGCCTTGTCCAGAAGATCTCATTCCCCGACCATTGAAATAGAAGATTGGACCCAAGTGGCACCGGACGGGGTGCAGGCCCTTTGTCAAGGAGCTGCATTCCAAGCCCGAGGATGCTCCAGAGCAGAGGAAATAGGAGTTACCACGGTGGGAGTCCCCAAACACTACTGTGGAGTAGCTCAATTGGAAGAGGGCAACCTACCAAGATTGTCCAAAAAGGAATTAAGGTGTGACCAATTGGAAGACCCCATGGGGAGATTGGTCCTGGAGGCCTTGGAAAATCAGGATCCACACATACTCATGCGTCAACCCTCCAAAGAAGCTCGCCTACTGAGGAAGGAGTGGGATAGGTTGCAGTTGCATCAGGGAGTGGTCTACCGAAGGGGCCCCTCTGATGATTCAGAAGATAAGTGGCAGATGTTCCTCCCAGAGAAACATCGGGAGACTGTTTTGATGGCCTTGCATGACAATCATGGCCACCTAGGGGCTGAAAGGACTTTCCAACTTGTCAGAAGTCGGTTCTATTGGCCCTGCATGAGGGCAGAGGTAGAGGAGTACTGCCACTCATGTGCACGATGCATCCAGAGGAAGACTTTGCCCCATCAAGCTGCCCCAATGGGCCATCTACAGAGCCAAGGGCCTATGGACCTGGTGTGCATTGACTTTCTCTGCCTCGAACCCGACCTGAGTGGACTAGGAAATGTTCTGGTGATAACCGACCATTTCACCAGGTATGCCCAGGCCTTCCCCACCAAAGATCAGAAGGCCTCCACCGTGGCCAAGGTACTTATGGAGAAGTATTTTGTCCATTATGGGCTGCCACAGAGACTCCATTCAGATCAAGGGAGGGACTTCGAGAGTAAGCTGATCCGGAAGCTCTTGGATTCGTTGGGAATCAGGAAGACTCGAACTACACCTTACCATCCTCAGGGAGATGCTCAGCCGGAAAGGTTCAACCGAACCCTGCTCAACATGTTAGGGACTCTGGAAAGCGAGAAAAAGCAACATTGGAGCAAACACATAGCAGCCATGGTACATGCTTACAACTGCACCGTCAGTGATGCTACAGGCTATTCCCCATATCGACTCATGTTTGGGAGAGAAGCGAGTCTACCGGTGGACCTGGCTTTTGGCACCTCACTGGACCATTCCTCCGTCACCTCTCACAGAGGATATGTGGATAGGCTCAGACACAGCCTGAAAGTAGCCTATGAACAAGCTCAAGCGGCCTCAGATCAAAGGGGAGCTCGGAATAAAAAAAATTACGACCTGAAGGTCCGGGTACAAGACCTACAGCCCAGGGATCGAGTACTGTTGCGCAATCTGGGAGTCCCCGGAAAGCACAAGCTTGCAGACAGATGGAGATCTGAACCTTATGTCATCTGCAGGAAGTTGCCGGGCCTACCTGTCTACAAGGTGAAGCCAGAGGGAAAGGTAGGCCCACTGAAGACATGGCATCGAAACCACCTGCTCCCACTGACGGAGGCAGTTAGAATACCTTCCGTGGGAGACTCCCCTGCACCGGCCTCTATCTTGGATACTCCTAGACCGCACACTCGATCACAGACCTCCCGAGCTGGAAATGGAGAGGCCTCCCAACTTAGTGGAGATGAAGAAGGAGAGCTTGATTGGCTGTGGTCTTCCCCAACTCCAGGAACTTCTATCATAGATCTTCCAGTCACCCAAGATACCACAGATGAAACGCTGAACCCAGAGGCTACAGAATTCATCCCTTTCAGTCCTTCAACAGATTACTGGGAAGATGCCCATGATAGTTACTCCGAGGAAGAGGAGCCTGAGGCGCCAGAGCCAGAGATTCCAAGAGAGCAAAGAGCTCGAAGAGTCATTCAACCTCCTAAGAAGCTGACCTACCCCCAGATGGGGAACAGTTCGGAAGACTCTGTGGTCACTGCTAGGAGAAATGTTGAGATTCCGGATCCCTCCACTGTCCATTTGGTGGAGGGCAACCCCAGCTCACTCTCTGGCACAGTTAGTCAGGCCACCCAAGATAATGTGACCTGTGGGCAAGGGAATTCAACCCCTCAGTTATGGTGGGAATCCCCTATCCCAACATCGTTTTCAGAATTGTCCAATGTTGTATATAGTTGTTGCTAAAATTTATCTTTGGGGACCAAAGAGTTTAAGTGGGGGGAGTGTGTAGCGGGGTGTTCCCCTATATTGGGAAGAAACTACATTACCCATAACCCCATTCTTGTTGTGACGTTCCACCGCAGAGACTCATGGGAGGGGTTATAAAAGGAAGAGGCGGGGCCGGGCTCGGCCTCTTTGGCGACACGAGACTTCACGGACGGATCCTCCTGTGCGGATGTGTCGGAGGGGCAAGGCCTGAAGCCTGAGGCCTTGCTCTGCACTGAAGAGCCTTCCATCCTCCCCTCTGCGAGCCTGGGTGGCATCTGACTTTGTGAGCTACCGCCTTGTCGGATCGGGGACCCGATCGTTGGAGAGATCGAGAGTGTGTGACACGGCCGGTGGAGGTTTTCCCGGACTGGATCCGTAGTCCGGCGGGTGAGAGGGCATAAGCCCAGCTTAGATACTGTTGCAGTGTATAGGCCTATAGACTGCCGTGGCCTACAAGTTATTTTCATACCCCTTGGATTACAAAGTTATACTCTGTTTAAGTGCACCACCATTACAGACCTGCCGGTGAAGAAAGAAGGACTAAGCTAAATATTAGAACCAGGCCTGGTGGGGATTCTAGCGTGTTTGATTGCTGCGCAATAGGGCACTTAGTTAACGGTCGCCCGTATGGCGCACTTGTAGCGTGTGTTACTATATAGTGTGTAGAGTGGCAGGACGCTGCCCTTAGGAGTGATTGTTTAGAACTGTGATTATTGTTACCCCTTTTATTCATATTGAGAATTGATGAGTAAAACACTTTACCTATCACAATTCATTACTGTGTCCTTGCTTAGTTATTCTATTGCATAGGATATATCATTGATTGTTAGTACTAGCTGTGCCAGAAGGGGATAGAGCCTATTGCCGGGGGTTGGCGGAGCTGCACTCAGGGCCCAAAATCTAATTCTGCGGCCTCCTTAGTTGGAGGTATCGCTACATATGCTTTCTATATTTGAAAGTATATTATAAGTGTATTACACCCCTATATACTGCACACCAAACAATAGTACACCTTTTGTGGACCTAATAGCTAGTGATACAGTCTGTCCCTGCTCCACACAGCAACCTCTCCCTACACTGACAAAAGACAGAATGTAAAATAGCAGCCAGATCAGGTCTATTTATAAGGTAGGGGGTATGTCTATGTGCTTAAATGTCTGAATTGGCTGTCCTGTACCACGTGATGGATGTGTCATGGGTTAAAGTTCTTCACAATGTAAAAGAATATGGCGGCCGCGAACAGCGCCATATGTCCGCCGGTTCGGCGAATAGCGAATGCACAACGTTCGCCGTGAACCGACTGCTGGGCGAACCGCAAGGCCATCTCTACTCAGGGACAGATCCGATCTAGAGATCTCACTGTATGGCGATCTCTGGATTAGATCTGTTCCTGGGGACAGCAGACAATGGCATCATTGGCATTGATGATTTGATTCGTATTTTGGAACTGACCTGCTGACACGGTGTGTTGCTTGCTGGACCGGATCTGATGGCCGCAGGGAAGATGGCAAGATGCTGTGACCTGCCGACAAGACGCGTTGCTTGCTGGACCATGGTGGACGGTATCTGATGGCTGCCGCCAGGGAAGATGGCAAGATACTGCTGTGAACTTCTGCTAGCTGGACGGATCTGATGTGGGTGTGGGTCACTGTCTGTTTACACCTGGGCTGTGGACACCCCCCTTATCAGACCAGCTTAGGGTGGCTTAGCTCAGCTACTATACCTGGGTGGTGGACACAGCACCCCCCCCCATCAGACCAGCTCAGGGTGGGCGGCTCAGTGCGCTACTATACCTATATATAATATAGCTGTATCTGATTACCAGGGGGTGGGGGGGGTGCTGGACAGGGCTAAATTTATATTATAATATTATATATAGGCATAGTAGCTGATTGAGCTTCCCACCCTGAGCTGGTCTGATGGGGGGGGGGGGGTTGCCGGACACGGCTACATTTATATTATAATATTATATATATGCATAGTAGCTGACTGAGCTGCCCACCCTGAGCTGGTCTGATGGGGGGGGGGGGGGGTGCTGGACACGGCTACATTTATATTATAATATTATATATAGGCATAGTAGCAGATTGAGCTTCCCACCCTGAGCTTGCCTGATGGGAGGGGGGGTGTGCTGGACACAGCTATTTTATATACTGTGTGTGTGTATATAATATAGCTGTGTCCAGCACACCCCCCCCCCTCCCATCAGACCAGCTCAGGGTGGGCAGCTAAATCAGCTACTATGCCTATATATATTATAATATAACTTTTGCTGTGTCCAGCACCCCTCTCTCTCCCACCCCCCCCCCCCCTTACACAGCTAGGAGCGTCAGGAATGTGCACAAACTCTTATCACAGGGGTGTAAGTGGATGGCGTGGCGACACCATGGCATGGCAACCCCTCTCACCCCTCACCTAAGGCTCACTTCAGGCTCAGGCCGGCTGCGGACACCTCCACATCGTAAGCCGACACTCTCCCACCCGTTACAGCGCCAGGGCGGGCGACCCGCAATACACAGGTCACGGGCTGTCCCGGGCGGCAGCTGGAGAGGACAGTGTTCATCCGTGCCGCCCAGGCAGAGCTACTGTAGTGATAGGCTCAAGGGGGAAGTAGGAGGAGGCTGAAGGACACATGCCAGGCTGCGGTGCTGGAGGGGTTTTCCGGCCAGGTCAGCTGTAGAAAAAAAAAATGACAGGGCTTTCCTTGGGAGAGTCGGGATGGTGTCACCCCTCTAGCGGGTGTCACCCGGGTGCGGAGCGCACCCCCCGCACCCCCCCAGCAACGCCTCTGCCTTGACCCCTTATTTTTATAAGTGGGTCAAAAAACACTTTGGAATATAACCACCTCTGTGTGGTTTGTTCTTCTGGACTTTTATCTCCACCAACTCCAAAGTTCTCCTCCAGTAACATACTATATATTGTGACGAAAATCCAGTAAGCAGCCTCCAATAGTGTAACATTTATTTAGGATAAAAACAAGTAAAAATTGCACTTACATATACATATAGCTCGCCTATACACAAGCTGTAACACATGAACGCTTCCTGGAATGCTCCTGTGAAAGTATGAAAGCAGAAATGATGTGAGAAGCCCCACCCAAAATGTTTAATCAGAACGATGTCATCATGGACGGCCAACACATAGGGCATAATACGGTGTATTTGGCTGCTATCATTTATCAGTGGGAACTCATGCGTGAAGTATTTTTAGTATTTTATTTTTTGTATTTGAGTTTTTTTTTAGTTTATCACTGCTAAATGTTTCGCTTCCCTATGCAGATGGAGGTCCAGCTTGGTGAAAGGAAAGCACCCCATGTAATTCCCTCCTTCACAAAACTGGAAAAATTCAAAGCTCATCCTTACCTGATGTCATGCATCTGTTATACTAGATCAGTGGTTCTCAACCTGGGGGTCGGGACCCCCTCGGGGGTCAAATGATGATTTGCCAGGGGTCACCGAATCCTGGGCTGTTCCTGAAGCCCGCACCGCTCTCCCAGCTTTTTTGCGGCCGCCCAGCAGTGGTGTCCCTGGAGCCTGTGGCTGCCCAGCTGGGCTGTTCCTGGAGCTCACGGCCGCCCACTCAGCCTGTTCATAGCCGCCCACGGCATGGCTGGGGGGCAGAGACTAGAGGTCAGCTGACTGGTGAGGAATGTGAAGTGGGAGGGGCTGGAGAAGACCCTATCTCCTGATTTCGGCATAGGTGTCACTGCTGCGAGACACCACAAAGTCAGAGACACAGTGAGGAACACTACCTGTGATTAGAGTTGCCATTAAAAGTCCCCCCTACAGTTCTCAGATCAGCAGGTGACCTTGATCAAAAGCACCCAAGTTGTCTGATCAAAACTCCCACCAGCACTGCCACTCATCCCAACTCCCCATCAGCACTGCCACTCATCCCAACTCCCTGCTAGCACTGCCACTCATCCCAACTCGCGGCCAGCACTGCCACTCATCCCATTGCTGCCACCCACCCCCCCCCCCACCAAAGAGTAAGAGAAGGAATGAAAATAGAGAATACATGGAAGGGAGAGGAAAAGAGGGGGAGGAACAAAGAAAAAGGGAGATAAAGAATAAGAAAAAAGAACAAGAAAGATGACTAGAGAGAGAGGGATGGGGGGGGGGGGGGAACAAGAAATTTGCATAGAGAGAGATAAAAGGGAAAAGCGAACAAAGAGAGTGAGTACCATAAGGGGTTTTAATACTGTACGAGTGGAAGGGACTCAGGGAGCGCTAAATGTCTGCGGGTTAGGGGTGCAAATTACTTGTCTTGCCTTGGGTGCTGACAATCCAGGCTATGAAAGTAATTTTACTGTTAGGGGACCCCGCAACTTGGGAAATTTTATCAAGGGGTCACGGCACTAGAAGGTTGAGAACCACTGTACTAGATGATACATGCAGTAGTTTTAAATCATTTATTAAGAAAGTAACCCTACCCATTTCATAGCTGCAAATATAGAATTTATTTGTTCAGGCCTTTTCTTATACTCAGCTGTTACTTGCTGCTTTCTGACACTAGTGTAGCACTACCCTCGTAGGAGCTGCTGGTTTAGATTTGGGCCTTTTACGTTACCTCACCGTTCGTTGTCTAGGGGATGAGAGTCTACAGAAAGTTCAATGTCCACACAAGTTACAAATCCTTTTTCATTTATGTAACACAACTTGCATAGGTGGAGGGATGGAGGGTCAGGGGAAGGTTCAGGCACACAATGCAAATCACTGGGGAACTTCTAAGTTTCAAAAGTCACACTCACCACTCTCCTTCAGATGGGTGTTGCTCACCCGGATAGGCCCCTCTCACTTGACCTAGCAGCCGGGATGGCGCACAAACAAAATGAAGAAATAACAGTCTCTGCCACAGACTTTAGAACGATATAGATAAACTGTTCAATAATCCTCTGCCACGGGATTTAGTATCCAGAGATCCAGCCTTACAGTTTTAGAGCCTTTAAGCCAACCCGGCACGCTGTAATGTAACATAAGCCACGGTACATCCTTCAATAAGGTCACCAGGCCTCCCCCAAGACACCAGCCTTTCACTTGGTTTTCTCCAGGACAGGTCCTCCCCTGGTTTCCTCCATTGAGTGGCTTCCTCCCACAGGACAGACAGCACAGGCTCACCTTCAAAGTGCAGGCCCCAGTCAGAACAACTGGGCCTACCTGGCAGAGATGCAGCCTCAGGCCAGCATGGCTCCGCGGCTGAAATGTCAATATCACATACTTTGATCCAGGAGGCCCACGAGGCGAAGAGCCTCCAAACATAGTGTGTGCCGCTTAAGTACCCTTCCCCAGCATGCCCAGCGGGGAGACCACTCCCACTGGGCTGTTCCCGAGGGAAAGTACCTAATACACTTTGGCCTGCTTGTGTTCCAACATTGGCCTGGGGTGGTAATGCCACCTACAGGCAAACAGTGGGAAGTCCTTCCAAACACAAAATATAACTGGGTACTGACATTTATAGGTAAAGTTGATCCAGGGAATATCCGATTACCTCTCGGGGGATCAGGAAGGAATTTTTTCCCCTGCTGTAGCAAATTGGATAATGCTCTTCTGGTTTTTTTTGCCTTCCTCTGGATCAACTGTGGGTATAGAATTGGGTATATGGGATTGTACGATATATGTTTATTTTTATTTTTATTTTTTTATTTTTTACGGTTGAACTGGATGGACTTGTGTCTTTTTTCAACCTGACTAACTATGTAACTATGTAACAGCCATAGCCGAAACAGAGGCTGATTTAGCCTTAATCATTACAAAGTCTGAGCTAACTACCAGTTTAGAAACCCACTAAATTTAACATAGCGCCTGATCATCAGGAGCAGGGCACTACACTAGCATCCGTTTGTGACATCAAACGCATCCTGATACCCAGAAGTGGCCCATCTGAATCCCAGGACCAGCTGTATTTTACTACAGGCGATTTTGGATTTGATTTTGTGAGAATGCCGAGTATATTAATAAAAAAAAAAAAAAAAAGTGGGTTTACACTCTGTGACAAACAGGCTTCTCTGTTCTTTTCTTTATGGTACTGTAGTATGAGATCAGTGGAATATGCACAGTGGCTAGTGGTTAGTACTTCCATCTTGCAGCACTAGGGTGACCGGTTTGAATCCCATTCGCCACACTATCTGCCTAGAGTTTGCATGTTCTCCCTGTGCCTGCGTGAGTTTCCTCTGGATAATATGATTTCCTCCCACACTCCAAAGACGTGCTGGTAGGTTAATTGGATCCTGTCTAAATTGGTCCTAGCACGTGTATGAAGGTGAGTTAGGGACCTTGTAAGCTCTTTGAGGGCAGGGACTGATGTGAATGTGAAAATACTGTACATGTGAAGCACTGCTGAAATTGACAGTGCTATATACATACAGTGGAACCTCAGATTGCGAGTAACGCGGTTAACGAGCGTTCCGCAATACGAGCACTGTATGTCTAAAAATCCTAACTCGTTTGTGAGTGTTGTCTCGCAAAACGAGCAGGATTCAGGCCAAAGCGGTGTGCAGTACCGCTTTTAGCCCGAGGTGGGGGGGGGGGCGCCGGAGCTGAACGGCACCGATCGCAGCCGATTGTCACCATTTGGAAATGCACGGAAAGGCCCGAGGACAGTTCGACTGACCTTGGCAAACTTTTGAAAGGCTCGTGAACAGAGTCTTTCCGAGGTTTGCCGAGGTCAGCCGAACTGTCCTCGGGCCTTTCCAGCCGTTTCCGAGGCTCTCTGGTGCCCCCTGCCTCTGGCCGCATGCGGTATTGCATGCCATTGAAGTCAATGCGGAACAAATTATTTTCGTTTCCATTGACTACAATGGGGAAACTCGCTTTGATATGCGAGTACTTTGGATTACGAACATTCTCCTGGAACGGATTATGCTCGTAATCCAAGGTTCCACTGTACCTGTAATAAATAAATATACAAGAGGGCGACTACATTGCTTTGTGCTGGATCCTACATATACAGGTGCATATTAACTTCTCTAATCCAGAAAGTCAATACACTCTGATGAGTTTATGGAGCACGATGGTGGGGATATCTTAAAGTGGAACAGCTGCACTGTATTGGATGAAGATATTTTGGAATCATTTTATTATATTTGGGACTTTAGCAATAATATCACATTGAATTTACTTGTTCACATATGGTGTTGGGCTTTTATGTATATTATTAGCGCTGCACTTTATTTCATTTTTCACGTTATGTGTCAACTTGTATCAGCTGATGTGCTAGTAGCTTTCATTTCACCTTGAAGCGTGATTTCCTTTACAATCTTATCCTTTGCTGAGCTCTTACCAAGCTATGACTTTCCTGGCAGAAATGCAGCACAAACACCAGCTGCCTGACAATAAACTGAACACCCAGTACCCCTGCGAGCATGGGAAGGAGACAGGTGTTTGGAGATTTGGGGAGTATAGAGATTTTTCACCCTAGCAGGGGTTGCCGGCACCATGGTGAGAGGTGATCAGATGGGAAAATATGATACCATCTCCTAATGCCCTGTACACACGATTGGAATTTGGACTTGTTTCATCGGAAATTCCAATCGTGTGTGGGCCCCATCTAACGTTTTTCCATCGGTGTAAAAAAATAGAACATGTTTAAAATTTTTCCGATGGGAAAAAAAACGATAGGAAATTCCGATCGTCTGTGTGGAACTCCATCGGAGAAAAATCCACGCATGCTCAGATTAAATTAGGAGACGGGAGCGCTCGTTCTGGTAAAACTAGCGTTCGTAATGGAGATAGCACTTTCGTCATGCTGTAACGGACTGAAAAGCACAGAGACTGAAAAGCGCGAATCGGCTAACACCAAACTTTTACTAACACGCGGTAACACGAAATCAGCAAAAGCAGCCCAAAGGGTTGTGCCATTGGATTTCAACTTCCCCTTTATAGTGACGTTGTACATGTTGTACGTCACCGCGTTTTGGACAGTCGGAATTTTGTCTGTTGGTGTGTATGCAAGACAGCCTTGAACGGAATTCCGACGAAAAATTCCTTCGGATTTTAGCCCATCGGAATTCCGATCGTGTGTACAGGGCATTAGTGTTTCGCTTTGGAAACATAATGTGCAGTCTGATAAACTACAATGGAGGCACATCAATAGGAGGACGGGGGGCATTTGATGCTATCCTAAGTCCAACAAGAACCCCTGTCCACTGCTTTTATCCCTGGGATGCAGAGAAAGCAGGAGGCAGAACAGTAATCAGAGTAGGAGACTTAGGAGGCTGCAGGTGAGAAGGTGGAATGGGACAAGCTTTTTACCCATCTCAAACCATGGCCATTATATGCATTGCCAGAGTATGCCGTCTCAGAGGCTGTTCGTGAACATTGTGTTGTTCCTTTAGGGCCAGTTCACACCACATGCAGTCCCATGCGTTTTTTTTTTTCTACATCAAAAACGCATGGAAATTTGGTTATATGATTTTCAATGACATAGTTCCCACCATTGCTTGCAGTTACAGTGCGTTCCAGTTCCAGAAAAAAAAGTAGAACATGCTACATATTTCATGCACCGGAAATCTATAAGCGCATCAAAAACACACTAGAACGCACCAGAATGCACCCAAACGCACCAAAATGCACCCAAACACACCAAAATCGCACTGGAACACACATGTTCTTATTCAAGGTTAAGAAAAAAGAGGGGGAAGAAATGCTCTGTACTGCATCAAAACGCACCAAAAACGCATCAAAACGTGCATGCAGAAAAGCATCTGGAACACATCCGGACTGTGTTTCTATGGTGTGAACTGGCCCTTAAACCATGTACAGCTCCTCCATTCATAGAAGCTGGTAGGTTTAGTTATACACATGATATAACATTGAGGTTAAATATAAAATAGAGATTAGCTAACAAAACTGCTGAAGTTAAGTGTAAGCATAAGCACATAAGGCAGAAGCCCCTTCAATATCAAGATTCCAAAGACTTGTTATGCACCAAGGAACCTATGTGATTGATGGTCTGTCACTACCAATTGAAGCTGACTCTGTAACCCTACAGGGAACCTCTTTAAGTTATCACAATTCTCCTTTACGTACAATTCAACCGCAAATCTCATTGTTTCTATCCTTAAATTCATCTCTCACACCAAGAGATACCATACGTCTACGGTCTACCATACGTCCTTTCTTTTTCAATTGATTGTCTCTCTAAGATGTGTATTCGCAACTGTATTTTATTTTTTTATATAATCTATTACGAAAGGTGATATACTGTTGGTTTGTATAATCAGTTGCAGACCTCTAAAAAAAAAAAAAAAAAAAAAAAATAAGATCCCCCCTCCCCAGACTGGGGTTTTTGTAGATAAGTTTTGATTTACAGAATTTTAAGCACATACTGGCTGAGAACCACATAGGGGCAGATTTGCTCATTCCAAATTGATACTTTAGACCAATGTTGTTAAAGTCTTTTGAAGAACATCACTGTAAAAACTTAAAAGACTGGTATAAAATACTTCTGGGTGTTTTTGTATTTACAGTATATTATTGAAGTTTTTTTTTTTTTTACTTTTTTCACAGACAATACTGCAGCAGAGTCAGTATAAACGGTCTTTATATTATGTAAACTGTTTATTATTATGTAAACTGTTTGTAAAGTGTTTGTTATTATAATGTAAACTGAATTAACATTTTCATTTACAAATACCTGGTAAGAGAATATTCATTCCCAGTGTACTTGTAAATTTAAATTCATGATTTCATTAATAAGTTCAATAAATTATGTGTTTGCTTAAGGAAAAAAGGCTTTTGGTTAGTGATGAGCCGAACACCCCCCGCTTCGGTTCGCACCAGAACTTGCGAACGGACCGAAAGTTCGCGCGAACTTTAGAACCCTATTAAATACAATGGATGCGAACGTTCGAAATCAAAAGTGCTAATTATAACTGCTAATATGCAAGTCAATGTCCTAAAAAGGGTTTGGGGACCCGGGTTCTGCCCCAGGGGACATGTATCAATGCAAAAAAAAAGTTTTAAAAACTGCAGTTTTTTCAGCAGCAGTCATTTTAATGATGCATAAAGTGAAAAAAAAAAAGTCAAATATTCCTTTAAATATCGTACCTGGGGGGTGTCTAAAGTATGCCTGTGAAGTGCCACGTATTTCCCGTGTTTAGAACTGTCCCTGCACAAAATGACATTTCTAAAGGAAAAAAATGGTCATTTAAAACTGCTTGCGTCTTTAATGTAATGTCTGGTCCCGGCAATTAGGGATGAGCTTCGAGTTCGAGTTGAACTCATGTTCGACTCCAACATTGCCTGTTCGCCCGTTTGCCGAACAGCGAACAATTTGGGGTGTTCGCGGCAAATTCGAAAAGTCTATGGGAGAAATCTAAAGTGCTAATTTTAAAGGCTTATATGCAAGTTATTGTCCTAAAAAGTGTTTGGGGACCGGGGTCCTGCCCCAGGGGACATGTATCAATGCAATGTTTTTTTGGGAGCAGTGATTTTAATAATGCTTAAAGTGAAACAATAAAAGTGAAATATTCCTTTACATTTCGTACCTAGGGTGTGTGTATACTATGCATGTAAAGTTGCGCTTGTTTCCCGTGCTTAGAACTGTCCCTGCACAAAGTGTCATTTCTGAAGGAAAAAAAGTCATTTAAAACTCACTCACGGCTATTAATGAATTGTCGGCTCCTGGCAATACATAGAAAAGTCATTGATAAAAAAAAAAAAAAAAAGCGTGGGGGTCCCCACAAATTAAATTACGAGGCCCTTCAGGTCTGGTATGGATATAAAGGGGAACCCTGCCGCAAATTGAAAAAAAAAATGCGTGGAGTCCCCCCAAATATCCATACCAGGCCCTTCAGGTCTGGTATGGATTTTAAGGGGAACTCCACCCCAAATAAAAAAAATGGCGTGGAGTTCCCCCCAAACTCCATACCAGACCCTTTATCCAAGCACGCAACCTGGCAGGCCGCAGGAAAAGAGGGGGGGACAAGGAACCGTACCAGGCCACATGCCCTCAACATGGGAAGGATGTCCCCATGTTGATGGGGACAAGGGCCTCATCCCCACAACCCTTGCCCGGTGGTTGTGGGGGTCTGCAGGCAGGGGGCTTATCGGATTCTGGAAGACCCCTTTAACAAAGGGGACCCCCAGATCCCGGCCCCCCTATGTGAATTGGTAAGGGGTACATTGTACCCCTACCATTTCACAAAGAAAGTGTAAAAAAATGTAAAAAAACACACAACGACACCTTGGAAAAGTCCTTTATTAAACATTAAAAAATTTATAAAAAAAAAAACATTCCAGTGATGAAATCCAGTGTCTCACGGCGATCCGATGTCCAGCGCTGTCCGTCATTGGCTGAGCCTGAGTGGACCTGATGGGGAACTTCCTCCACAGTGTAATAAATGAATACACCGCCCCTTCTAAAGTTCCCCATCAGGTCCGCTCAGCCAATGACGTAGGTGTAAGGCTGAGGACCGTAAGAAGGGGCGGGTCTATTCATTTATTATACTGGAGGAAGTTCCCCATCAGGTCCGCTCAGCCAATGACGTAGGCGGGGTCTGACATACGAGGGGGCGGACCAGAAGGGGGAACTTCCTCCACAGTGTAATACATGAATAGACCCGCCCCTTCTCACGTTCCGCATCAGGTCCTCAGCCTTACACCTATGTCATTGGCTGAGCGGACCTGATGGGGAACTTTAGAAGGGGTGGGTCTATTAATTTAATACACTGCAGAGGAAGTTCCCCATCAGGTCCGCTCAGGCTCAGCCAATGACGGACAGCGCTGGACATCGGATCAGCGCGGGACACTGGATTTCATCGCAGGAATTTTTTTTTTTTTTAATAAAGGACTTTTCCAAGGTGTGTGTGTGTGTGTGTTTTATTAATTTTTTTTTTTACACTTTCTTTGTGAAATGGTACCCCTTACCAATTCACATAGGGGGGGCGGGATCTGGGGGTCCCCTTTGTTAAAGGGGTCTTCCAGATTCCGATAAGCCCCCTGCCCGCAGACCCCCACAACCACCGGGCAAGGATTGTGGGGATGAGGCCCTTGTCCCCATCAACATGGGGACATCCTCCCCATGTTGAGGGCATGTGGCCTGGTACGGTTCAGGAGGGGGGCGCTCTCTTGTCCCCCCTCTTTTCCTGCGGCCTGCCAGGTTGCGTGCTCGGATAAAGGGTCTGGTATGGATTTTGGGGGGAACTCCACACCATTTTTTTTAAATTTGGGGTGGAGTTCCCCTTAAAATCCATACTAGACCTGAAGGGCCTGGTATGGATATTTGGGGGAACCGCACGCATTTTTTTTTAAATTTGCGGCAGGGTTCCCCTTAATATCCATACCAGACCTGAAGGGCCTGGTAATTGAATTTGGGGGGACACTAGAGGTGCACATCTTCACTGGCCTCACGATTCGATTCGATTACGATTATCAGGTCAACGATTCGATTCAATTCGATTCCGCGATGCATCACGATGCATCACGATTACAGCGCAAGTGCGCATGGTTTTCATCAAAAAAATTCAAAGCAGTCAGGAGATCTCCATTTTTTTTATTATATCTGTTCTTTTTTAAAAAAGACAACACTCCCTGCATGTAGCAAAGTCTAAACAAAGCAGACAACAACTTGTACATAGTACAGGAGATGGTCGGTGACTGCGGACATGCTACAGGAGATGGTCGGTGACTGCGGACATGCTACAGGAGATGGTCAGTGACTGCGGACATGCTACAGGAGATGGTCAGAGAGACTGCGGACATGCTACAGGAGATGGTCAGAGAGACTGCGGACATGCTACAAGAGATGGTCAGAGAGACTGCGGACATGCTACAGGAGATGGTCAGAGAGACTGCGGACATGCTACAAGAGATGGTCAGAGAGACTGCAGACATGCTACAGGAGATGGTCAGAGAGACTGCGGACATGCTACAGGAGATGGTCAGAGAGACTGCGGACATGCTACAGGAGATGGTCAGAGAGACTGCGGACATGCTACAGGAGATGGTCAGAGAGACTGCGGACATGCTACAAGAGATGGTCAGAGAGACTGCAGACATGCTACAGGAGATGGTCAGAGAGACTGCGGACATGCTACAGGAGATGGTCAGAGAGACTGCGGACATACTACAGGAGATGGTCAGAGAGACTGCGGACATGCTACAGGAGATGGTCAGTGACTGCGGACATGCTACAGGAGATAGTCGGTGACTGCGGACATGCTACAGGAGATGGTTGGTGACTGCGGACATGCTACAGGAGATAGTCGGTGACTGCGGACATGGTACAGGAGATGGTTGGTGACTGCGGACATGCTACAGGAGATAGTCGGTGACTGCGGACATGCTACAGGAGATGGTCGGTGACTGCGGACATGCTACAGGAGATAGTCGGTGACTGCGGACATGCTACAGGAGATGGTTGGTGACTGCGGACATGCTACAGGAGATAGTCGGTGACTGCGGACATGCTACAGGAGATGGTTGGTGACTGCGGACATGCTACAGAAGATCAGTAGGTAAGTATAATATCCGTTTTAAGAAAACAATAAAAAAATAAAAACAAACAAAAAAAATAATACTGGCACTTTAATGAACTTTTTTCACACTTCTTTACCCTATTCTAATCCCTAACCTAATTCCTAATTCCAAACTAACCTTTTCTGCAGTAGTGAGAAGAACTTTCCTGTTGTGCCGAGAATGGTTCCCCCCGCCGGATTCTGTTCCCCTGGCTCTCGGGTCCTATCGGAACTCCGCCCCCCCACTCCCAGCCCTGTACATTGCCGCTCCCTCCTCCTACGAATGCTAATGCTCCTAATACCGCCCCGCCCCGCCTCTCCAACCCTCTGCTCATTAGCATTCGTTAAACAGTAGCCGAGGGCTGGAGAGGCGGGGCGGGGCGGTATTAGGAGTATTAGCATTCGTAGGAGGAGGGAGCGGCAATGTACAGGGCTGGGAGTGGGGGGGCGGAGTTCCGATAGGACCCGAGAGCCAGGGGAACAGAATCCGGCGGGGGAACAGTGAGTGTATATGACGCGCTCATGTGACTGCCCTTTCTCCTCTATGCTTTCACGTCTCTCCTGGCGTACGTGAGACGTGAAAGCAGAGAGGCGGGCCGGGCAGTCACATGAGCGCGTCATAGGAAAAAAATAACAAATGAGGCAACGGCTCTCCCGGGAATGAAGGGGCGGGGCTAGACATCGGGGATAATCGATTAATAGGTTTCCCCGCATCGGTGCCGCATCGGGGACGCCCGAATCGCGATGCACCGATGCAACGATTAAATTCCGCGCCCCTAGGGGACACCCAGGCTTTTTTTATTTTTTATCAATGACTTTTGTCTGTATTGCCGGGAGCCGACAATTCATTACAGCCGCGAGTGAGTTTTAAATGACTTTTTTTCCTTCAGAAATGACACTTTGTGGAGGGACAGTTCTAAGCACGGGAAACAAGCGCAACTTTACAGGCATACTATATATACACCCTAGGTACGAAATTTAAAGGAAAATTTCACTTTTTTTTTTCATTTTAAGCATTATTAAAATCACTGCTCCCGAAAAAAACGGCCGTTTTTAAAACTTTTTTTGCATTAATACATGTCCCCTGGGGCAGGACCCGGGTCCCCAAACCCTTTTTAGGACAATAACTTGCATATTAGCCTTTATAATTAGCACTTTTGATTTTGAACGTTCGAGTCCATTGTATTTAATAGGGTTCTAAAGTTCACGCGAACATTCTGGCTGTTCGCAGGTTCTGGTGCGAACCGAACAGGGGGGTGTTCGGCTCATCCCTACCGGCAATATGGATGAAAATCATTGATAAAAATGGCATGGGTACCCCCCCACCCCACTACCAGCCCCTTTGGGTCTTGTATGGATATTAAGTGGAACCCCGCACCCAAAATAAAAAAAAAGGCTCTATATACTCTGAACAGCAATATACAGGTGGTGCAAACAAGACGGGAACTGTAGGTTTGTTCTTAAGTAGAATCTTTTTCTAATTTGGAACAGGTATATTTTTTAAGTGTAGCTCTAGCCAAAAAATCTATTTTTAAGCTTTTTGGAGAATATAGGGAAGGGTTATCACCCCTGTAACATTTGTTTTGCTGTCTGTGCACCTGTTCAGAAGATTTCACCTCACTTTCCGTCCCAATGACAAATGTTTTTGGAAAAGTGGGGTTTTTATTGAAACAAGGATTGGTGATAAAGCATCAGTAGAGAGGAGACACCTTTTTCCCATATTAACTTATCAGGAATTGTAATTACATGCCATTGTTGAACAGTGGTAGGAAAAATTGGGCCTTTGGTGGTGGTGCTGGTGCCACAAGACTGTAAGTCCTCACAGTTACTCTTGGTGGGCGCAGGAATGGGCCCATCTGTGAAATATTAGATCAAGAATTGTTATTACATGCCCCTGTTGAACAGGGGCAGAAAAATTGGGCATTAGGCACTGGTGCTGGTGCCACAACACTTCAACCCATCACAGATACTGTATTTGGAGCGCAGCAATGAGCCCTGTTGCAAAGCATTGCATCAAACATTGTAATTACACGCCCCTGTTAAACAGGGGCTGAAAAATTGGGCCTTAGCCACTGGTGCCACAATACTTCAACCCATCACAGATACTGTATTTGGAGCGCAGCAATGAGCCCTGTTGCAAAGCATTGCATCAAAAATTGTAATTACATGCCCCTGATAAACAGGGGCTGAAAAATTGGGCCTTAGCCACTGGTGCCACAACACTTCAACCCATCACAGATACTAGGCTTGTGCAATTCGTTTCGTAACGAATCGAAATTCGTCCGAATTTAGCAACTTTCGGCCATTCGGAAGCATTCGAATTTCCGAACAAAGCAATTACGAATAAAACCGAATCCGAAATAAATTATACAGCAAAATAGCGAATGCCCGAATGTCTTCGGCATAATTCGTTATGAAAAAACTTACGAATGTACAAATCCATTGGAAACACAATAACACTCACTCTGCTCTGCTCTCTGCTTCTCCTTCACCGTGCTGAACTCCCTCTCAAAATGGTGTACAGGGGCGGAGGCTATAGCCGCATGTAAAAAACGAAAGTAAAATACGAGATTTCTAATCCATTCGAAGCACAATAACACTCTGCTCTGCTCTCTGCTTCTCCCTCACCGTGCTGAACCCTCTCAAAATGGTGTACAGGGGCGGAGGCTATAGCCGCATGTAAAAAACGAAAGTAAAATACGAGATTTCGAATCGTTACAAATAACCGCAATGTTTTTTGAAAAGAACAAATCCATTCGAAGCACATTAGGCATAATAGTCAGCGTCGTCGTGAGAGAGACACAGAAAATTACGAATCAACGAACCCAAAAAAAGTTACGAAAGTAGGAGTTGTGTCCAGAATCAACGAAAAACAACGTACTCTACCGAAAGTACGAATTATAAAGCAACAAAAAATTCAACGAAAAATGTCGCTTGCAAAAATACGAATGAGTCCGAACACGAAAAATCCCGTCTAGCAAAATTACGAATGATTACGAATCAACAGGACCGGAAAGAAACGAACCGAAACGGAACGAATTTTTCCGTTGTGCACAAGCCTAACAGATACTGTATTTGGAGCGCAGCAATGAGCCCTGTTGCAAAGCATTTGTCAGGGAAATCTTCCGTCCAACAGCGCCAACCAGCGCCCAATGCGCACGCGCGGCGGAATGGCGCTTCGGCACATGCGCGGGATGGCAATTCAACGTTCTCGAGTGCGCGCACCGACGCAGCGGCGCACGCGCGGCAGCGCACCAATAGGAATCCAGGCGGGCCTATTTAAAGAAACCCAGCTGCACTGACAAGTTGCTGGTTTGTCAGCTTTCCTGTGTATCCTAGACTCTGGAAAACTACCTGAAAATCTCCTTGTGACCCGGACTGGCTTGATTCCTCTAAACTCTCTCCTGGACCTGACCCTCGGCTTGTTATACGGACTCCTGCCTTCTCTTGTGTTTGACCCTCGGCTTGTTATACAGACTTCTGCCTTCTCTTGTGTTTGACCCTCGGCCTGTGACTCGGATCTGCTGCTTGTCTACATCCCTTGACCTCCTGCCTGTACCTTGGACTTCCATGTTTCCTTAAAACCCCTGCCCAGTTCCCGGCATTTATCTGGACTTTTACAGATTGCTGTGCTAGACCCCCCAGCCGGAACTCTTACCTTTGCAGTCGCTACCCGGATTCAGTCTGCACCTGCTTCCATTGACTCTTGCTGCCTGAACTATACCTATCTAGCTAATACCCGCTGGAAGCCTGCCCTTTAGTCTACTCAGCACTACCAGACCGTCTGCAAGTACCCACCACCTGCTGGTAGCCGGTACCGCTTCTCGCCATCCACTCCCTGTCTCACCTTAAGGGGGTGGAGTGCGTCAAGTCGCAAAGGTGAACCACTCTCAGCATCTCGGCCTCGGTAAGTACGTACCTGACAGTACAAACCAGCCAGATGTCTGAGGCCGACAGGGCGCGTTCACCGTTCGAGACCCTCTGTCAGCAGGTCACCGCACTAACCGATGCGGTTCAGAAATTACAAGAGGGTTACACCCAAATGGATGGCCGCTTTCAGCTACTCACCGGAGCTATAGAACCAGCATCACCAGCTGCTACCGCTGCCAGTGTTGCCTCCACTTCTCAAAATCAGGCAAACCCTACCGTAGTAATGGCTACCCCTGAACCCAGGGTCCCTCTGCCCGAACGGTTCTCTGGCGTCCGCAAGAAATACCGGGCTTTCAAAAACGCATGTTCTCTTTACCTCGCCCTTCAACCCAGGACTTTTTCTTCGGAAGTGGTAAAGGTGGGGTTTGTTATCTCCCTCCTAACCGACGAACCTCAAGCCTGGGCCCATGGCCTGATGGAGCAAAGCAGCCCTATACTAGATTCTGTGGACAACTTCTTTGAGAGTATGGCACAGCTGTATGACGATCCTCAGCGATCGGCCACAGCTGAATCGGTTCTCCACAGCTTAACCCAGGGGAGAAGGCCGGTGGAGGACTACACGTCAGAATTCTGGAAATGGTCAGCTGACACTGGTTGGAACGAGACGGCTCTCAAATACCAGTATCGCCAAGGACTGTCTGAAGCTCTCAAAGACGAGCTGGCCAGGATTGGTGTTCCCACTACTCTGGAAGATTTGATCCAGCTTGACAGACGCCTGCGGGAACGGCGTGCTGAGTGTTTCCAGACTACCCGTCCGAACTGGACCTTGCCCAGATCGACTCCCGTCTATCCACCCATCCCAGTTCCTGCAGCATCTTCTCTCCCCGAGCCTAAACCCATGCAGCTTGGTCTGGTCCGGCCTCCCCTTTCTCCCGAAGAAAAGCAGCGCAGGTGCCAGGCCAATCTATGTCTTTACTGCAGGGGTACTGGCCATTTCCTTCGGAGCTGCCCAGTAAGACCTAGTAAGTGTACTCCCAAAGACACTATGAACTACCAAGTTTCTGGCTTACCACAGACTTATGTTGTTCTCTCTATTTCTCTACAGCTACCAGCAGGAGTAACCCGCCTACCGGCGATTATTGATTCCGGAGCCTGCAGCTGCTTCTTGGACTCTTCACTTGCTTCTCAACTTCGCTTTCCTTTGCAAACCAAGGACCGCTGTCTTCAGGTCCGTCTGGCGGACGGATCCCTTCCCCCGTTCAGGGGTGATTACGCAAGAAACAAAACCTATCCTTGCTATCACTGATTCGGGCCACCAAGAATACCTCTGATTTTACCTCATTCCATCTCCCATGTTCCCCATCATCCTGGGCCTCCCTTGGCTGCAAGCACACGAACCCCACATAAACTGGGCCAAAAGGGAAGTCAACTTCACTTCTTCGTACTGTTCTCAACACTGCCTCCCTGCACTCCCAACTGTCTGTGCTACTTTAACTCCTCAACTGGATAACCTACCACATGTTCCATCCATATACTTGGAATTCCGGGACGTCTTCGACAAACAGCAGGCCGACCGCCTACCACCACATCGGCCCTACGATTGCCCCATTGATCTTCTGCCTGGCTCCGAAATTCCGTTCAGCCGCATCTTTCCCCTGTCTGAGTCTGAGTTAAAGGCCCTCAAGGCCTACATCGAGGAAAATCTGGAAAATAAATGAATTCGCCCTGGAGGAATGGCGATACCTTCTGGAAGGAGCTCCTCACCCTGTCATGATATTCACGGATCTTAAAAACCTGGAATATCTGAGAACAGCAAAACGTCTACGACCCAGACAAGCCCGATGGGCCCTCTTCTTCACCAGGTTTAACTTCCATATTTCTTATAGGCCCGGTTCCAAGAACGTGAAGGCAGATGCACTCTCTAGGATGTTTCCCGAGACCTCCCAAGCAGAAGAACCAAGTACCATCCTGTCAGCACAAAACTTTCTGCTCATCCCACAGGTTTATCTGCTAACCTCCATCAAAGCTGCCTCTAGGCACTGTCCTGACCAAGTAACCCCTTCCCTAGAGAAGCGTGACGACTTGCTCTGGTCCAAAGGTAAAGTCTTCGTCCCTCTGGAAACAAGGCAACTGGTCCTGAAAACTTTCCACGACCACAAACTAGCCGGCCACTTTGGAGCCCGAAAAACCATGGAACTAGTCTCCCGCTCCTTCTGGTGGCCTGGTTGGAGGCAGGATTGCAAGTCTTATGTTGCCTCCTGTACCCGCTGCCAACGGAATAAGGGACCCAATACCAAGAGTTGGGGGCTACTCAAACCTTTACCTATCCCTGAACGTCCATGGGCAGATGTGTCCATGGATTTCATTGTAGATCTACCGCCCTCTGGGGGTTTTACCACGATTCTGGTCGTAATTGACCGCCTCTCCAAGATTGCACACTTCGTGCCCATGATCGGTACCCCCTCTGCTGCAGATACAGCCAAAATCTTCTTTCAGGAGATAACCAGACTCCATGGGGTACCTAAGAGCATCACCTCTGACAGAGGCGTCCAATTTACATCCAAATTCTGGAAGGAACTTTGCAAATCTTTAGAAGTCAAGATTTGCCTATCATCGGCATATCACCCTCAGAGCAACGGACAGACAGAGAGAACCAACCAAACTCTGGAACAATATCTCCATTGCTTTTTCTCAGCCTCTCAAGACGATTGGTCCTCCCTATTACCCTACGCTGAATTTGCATATAACAACTCGGTGCATTCAGCCAGCAGTCAGACTCCTTTTTGGGCCAACTTTGGCTTCCATCCTTCTTTCCTCCCTGATGACATTCCGGAGAGCTCTGTCCCTGCTGTTCAAGATCGGATAGCTTTTGTCCGATCTAATTTTCTGACACTTCAAGAAATGATGCAAGACGCTCAGGAATCTTACAAGAGACACTATGACAAGGGTAGGAAGGAAAATCCAACCTTCAAAGTTGGGGAGGAAGTATGGCTCTCCGCCACCAACCTTTAATTGCCTATTCCCTGAAGGAAATTGGGACCAAGATTCATAGGCCCTTTTAAAAACAAGCGGGTAATCAACTCTGTAGCCTTTGAATTGGTACTGCCCGACTCCTACAGGATACACCCGGTCTTTCACACATCTCTGTTAAAAAAAGTAGTCTCTAGTTCCTTCCTAGGAAGGGATGAGTCACCTCCTTCACCTGTGGAGATTGATGGTGAAAACGAATACGTGGTGGAATCTATCTTGGGCTCCAGGAAAAGAGGCAGGCAGCTACAGTATTTAATTAAATGGAAGGGGTATCCCCCAGAGGACAACTCTTGGGAACCATCTAGGAACTTACATGCTCCCCGTCTAATTAGAATCTTTCACCAGGAACATCCCGAGTTGATGTCTAGTCTGGGCGTCCAGAGTCCGCCCCTAGGAGGGGGCACTGTCAGGGAAATCTTCCGTCCAACAGCGCCAACCAGCGCCCAATGCGCACGCGCGGCGGAATGGCGCTTCGGTGCATGTGCTTGCGCGGGACGGCGCTTCAGCGTTCTCGGGTGCGCGCACCGACGCAGCGGCGCACGCGCATGTGCGGCAGCGCACCAATAGGAATCCAGGCGGGCCTATTTAAAGAAACCCAGCTGCACTGACAAGTTGCTGGTTTGTCAGCTTTCCTGTGTATCCTAGACTCTGGAAAACTACCTGAAAATCTCCTTGTGACCCGGACTGGCTTGATTCCTCTGATCTCTCTCCTGGACCTGACCCTCGGCTTGTTATACGGACTCCTGCCTTCTCTTGTGTTTGACCCTCGGCTTGTTATACAGACTTCTGCCTTCTCTTGTGTTTGACCCTCGGCCTGTGACTCGGATCTGCTGCTTGTCTGCAACACTTGACCTTCTGCCTGTACCTTGGACTTCCATGTTTCCTTAAAACCCCTGCCCAGTTCCCAGCATTTATCTGGACTTTTACCGATTGCTGTGCTAGACCCCCCAGCCGGAACTCTTACCTCTGCAGTCGCTACCCTGATTCAGTATGCACCTGCTTCCATTGACTCTAGCTGCCTGAACTATACCTATCTAGCTAATACCCGCTGGAAGCCTGCCCTTCAGTCTACTCAGCACTACCAGACCGTCTGCAAGTACCCACCACCTGCTGGTAGCCGGTGCCACTTCTCGCCATCCACTCCCTGTCTCACCTCCAGGGGGTGGAGTGCGTCAAGTCGCAAAGGTGAACCACTCTCGGCATCTCAGCCTTGGTAAGTACGTACCTGACAGCATTGCATCAAAAATTGTAATTACACGCCCCTGTTAAACAGGGGCTAAAAAATTGGGCCTTAGCCACTGGTGCCACAATACTTCAACCCATCACAGATACTGTATTTGGAGCGCAGCAATGAGCCCTGTTGCAAAGCATTGCATCAAAAATTGTAATTATACGCCCCTGTTAAACAGGGGCTGAAAAATTGGGCCTTAGCCACTGGTGGCGGCACCCAGAACCACAAATGTTCTTCTAAGCTATCGGCAGGATCATTGAGGAGGAAGAGGATAGTCAGTCAACATAACAGGACAGTCACTCAGAATCATCATAAGCAGTCTTGAAGGGATGTGACATTTCAAAAAAAATTATTTGGTTACATCAGCTTCAGGTGCTTGGTAGCTGGTAGTGATCTAAGACTGGTTCATCTTTATGAAGGTCAGTCGATCAACCGAGTCGGTGGACAGGCGCACCCTGTGATCGGTTACAAAGCCACCAGCAGCACTGAATGTGCGTTCTGAAAGAACGCTGGATGCAGGACAGGCCAGTAGCTCAAATGCATACTGTGCAAGCTCTGGCCATTGATCCATCCTCAAGACCCAGTAAGCCAGAGGATTTTCGGTGGGAAAGGTGTCCAAGTCTGACCTTGCCCCTAGGTATTCCTGGAACATGTAAATCAGCTGGCGATGGTTGCTAGAACCGATCATACCTTGGGGCTGCGGACTAAAAAATTGTCTGAACGCATCGGTCAGACGGCCACCTTCCCCACCACTCCTTCTTTGACTGACCGAAGCCTCAGCAACTCGTTGTCCAGGACCAGGAGTTTGTAACCTCCCAGTCTCTGGGAACGCGTTGCACAGACCTTTCTGCAAGGCCTCCCGGAGATGTCTCATCCTCTGCTCCCTCTGCGATGGCAAGATAAGGTCCGCAACCTTACCCTTGTACCGTGGATCAAGGAGAGTGGCCAGCCAGTAATGGTCCCTCTCCTTGATCTGAAGAATACGAGGATCCTTCCGCAGACTTTGCAGGATCAGGGAGGCCATGCAGCGTAGGTTAGCTGAGGCATTCGGTCCGGAGTCCTCTGGGTCACTAAGGACAACATGATCCGCAGCTACCTCTTCCCAGCCACGTACAAGTCCACGGGTTTCTTGGGACTGTAAATCATCCCTAAAAGACTGCTGCTGTTGATGCTGAGTGCCAGGTTCTACCTCCATGCTGACACAATCCTCCTCCTCCTCGTCCTCTTCCTGTGCGATGGGTGGGACAGAAGGAACACTGTCTAGGTAAAGGGGGCCTTGAGAGGCAAGGAAGTCCTCCTCTTTCTGCCTCTGTTCTGCCTCAAGTGCCCTGTCCATTATTCCACGCAGCGTATGCTCCAACAGGTGGACAAGAGGTACAGTGTCACTGATGCATGCACAGTCACTGCTCACCATCCTCGTGGCCTCCTCAAATGGTGCCAGGACAGTGCATGCATCCCTGACCATGCTCCACTGGCGTGGTGAAAAAAACCTGAGCTCCCCTGACCCTGTCCTGGTGCCGTAGCCGCACAGGTACTCATTGATGGCCCTCTGCTGCTTGTGCAGCCGCTGCAGCCTGGCCAATGTTGAGTTACACCTGGTGGGCATGTCACATATAAGGCGGTTCTTGGGCAGGTTCAACTCCTTTTGCAGCTCAGACAGCCGAGCACTGGCATTATATGATCTGCGGAAATGCACACAGACTTTCCTGGCCTGCCTCAGGACATCCTGTAAGCCTCGGTACCTGCCCAAAAACCGCTGCACCACCAGGTTAAGGACGTGAGCCACACAGGGCACATGGGTCAGTTGTCCCTGTCGGAGGGTGGAGAGGAGGTTGGTGCCATTGTCGCAAACCACCATTCCTGGCTTAAGCTGGCGTGGCGTCAACCACCTCTCGGCCTGCCCCTGCAGAGCTGACAGAACCTCTGCCCCAGTGTGGCTCCTGTCCCCCAAACACACCAGCCCAAGCACGGCATGGCATCTTTTTGCCTGCGTACTTGCGTAGCCCCTTGAACGCCTACGGAGCACCGCTGGTTCCGAGGACAAAGCACAGGAAGAGGCCATGAAGGAAGAAGAAGAGGAGGGGGTGGAGGAGAGAGGTGTGTCACAACCAGTAGTAACATTTTGGAGGCGTGGCGGCGGAACAACCTCCAACACTACTGCACCTTGTCCTGCATCCTTCCCAGCTGCCAAAAGAGTGACCCAATGGGCCGTGAAAGAAAGGTAACGTCCCTGTCCATGCCTGCTGGACCACGAGTCTGTGGTAATATGCACCTTACCGCTGACCGCCCTGTCCAGCGAGGCATGGACTTTGCCTTCCACATGCCGGTAGAGAGTCGGAATCGCCTTCCGTGAGAAAAAGTGGCGTTTGCGAACCTGCCACTGAGGAACCGCACATTGCACAAACTCACGGAAGGGGGCAGAGTCTACCAACTGAAAAGGCAGCAGTTGAAGTGCTAGCAATTTAGCCAAGCTAGCATTTAACTGCTGGGCATGTGGATGGCTGGGAGTGAACTTCTTTCGACGGTCCAGCAGCTGGGGCAGGGAAATTTGCCTGCTACAATCGGACGTCGGTGTACTGCTAGCAGAGTGCCTGCAAGTACTTGGCTGTGACACACCTAATTCTACACCTTCATTCCTCTCAGTGCAGGTTTCAGAGAGGAATGAAGGTATAGTGGGGTTGGAGATCCCAGCTGATGAGGAGCAAGGAGAGGTCCGCTTTGTTCTTTGGTGTGGGTCTTTAAGGTGCCAACTAGCTGCATGGCAGGTCAACATATGTCTGGTCAAGCATGTGGTGCCCAAGCGGCTGATGTTTTGGCCACGCGAGATACGCTTGAGACATATGTTGCAAATAGCAGCGGTGCGATCTGATGCACTCGACTCAAAAAAGGCCCACACCAAAGAACTTTTGGAATAACGGGCAGAGGCAGCGCCCTGCACAGGCGGAGCTCTGCGGTGTGATTCAGTCGGTGTGTTGCCCTTACGCTGGCCCCCGGAGGGCATCCTGCCTCGTTGGAGATATGCCTCCTCCTCATCCTCCTCCTCTTCCTCTCTCCTATCAGGCACCCACGTGGAGTCAGTGACCTCATCATCCCCTCCCTCTTGATCACTGGAGAAAACCTGGCAGTATGCTGCAGCTGCTGGAACATGACTGCCAGATTGCTGTCCTTCTCTCTGCGCTCATGCTACTGTCTTCCTCTAACTGTGTATCATCATCAGACCCTTCAAAATGCTGAGCATCCTCCTGGAGCATGTACCCAACACTGTGCTTAAACAGTTCGGGGGACTCCTCAGGAGGACATGGTGGGTCTATGGAAGGAGTGACTGATGACATTGATACAAGGGAAGAGGACGCGTTGGCAGCTGCTTTGCCAGTACCCTGAGCCTGGGTGAGAGAGGATGAGGAGGATGAGGAGGGCTTGGTCATCCACTCTACCAAGTCTTCGGCATGATGCGGCTCAACATGTCCAGCTACCGAAAATAAGGACAAGCATGTTCCATGGCCACGTGCTGATGACAATGCACCGCGTCCACGACCAGCACTGTTGCCCCCAGACACAGAGCCTGCTTGCCCTCTTTTATTGGCTTGTGACTGTCTGCCTCTCCTTGTTGGCCTTCCAGACATTCTAATGGCCTGCAGGGAGATGGGAAAACCAGCAATAAGGGGTAGCTTTAGGTGTATACTGTGCAGGAGGCACACTACACCCACTGTAAGTGCTGCAGATGCCTGTTAGTGTAACACAAATGAAAAAAAACACGAGCAATAAGGGGTAGCTTCAGGTGTATAATGTGCAGGAGGCACACTACGCCCACTGTAAGTGCTGCAGATGCCTGCCTGTGTTACACAACAGGAAAACACAGCAATAAGGGGTAGCTTCAGGTGTATACTGTGCAGGAGGCCCACTACGCCCACTGTAAGTGCTGCAGATGCCTGCCTGTGTTACACAACAGGAAAACACAGCAATACGAGGTAGCTTCAGGTGTATACTGTGCAGGAGGCATACTACGCCCACTGTAAGTGCTGCAGATGCCTGCCTGTGTTACACAACAGGAAAACACAGCAATAAGGGGTAGCTTCAGGTGTATACTGTGCAGGAGGCACACTACGCCCACTGTAAGTGCTGCAGATGCCTGTTAGTGTAACACAAAAGAAAATACCACGAGCAATAAGGGGTAGCTTCAGGTGTATACTGTGCAGGAGGCACACTATACCCACTGTAACTGCTGCAGATGCCTGCCTGTGTTACACAACAGGAAAACACAGCAATCAGGGGTAGCTTCAGGTGTATACTGTGCAGGAGGCACACTACGCCCACTGTAAGTGCTGCAGATGCCTGCCTGTTTTACACAACAGGAAACACAGCAATAAGGGGTAGCTTCAGGTGTATACTGTGCAGAAGGCTTAGCAAAAATGACACTGACACTGTCCCCTGCCTATCCTTCTCTGTCCCTGTATACCAACACACTGTAAATGCACAAGGTTAATGAATAAATATCAAAGACACTGTCCCTGCCTATCCTTCTCTATCCCTGCACTCCAACACACTACACAAGGCCACTGTGCTGGTAGCCTTTTATAGTGCGGGGCGTGTACTAAACCCCCCTGAGCTATAATTGGCCACAGGCATCTTGCCTGTGGCCAATTATGTCTCTCCTCGCTGCCGACGCTGTGATTGGCCAAGCATGCGGGGTCACAGTGCATGCTTGGCCAATCACAGCGCCGGCAATGCACTGCGATGGCGCAGTGTATTGTGGGCCGTTCGCATCACACAAATTTGGCGCGAACGGCCCACAAAGTTCTGGTTTCGCCGAACAGGCGAACAGACGATGTTCGAGTCGAACATGCGTTCGACTCGAACCCCGAGCCCATCCCTACTTTTGGTTAAATTATGATCCTCGTGACATCTGCAGCCAGTAATATCAGGGTAATTTCAACAACGATCCCTGCGCAGGATCGTCTGATAGTCTTAGCAAAAACAAGGTAAGTACAAATTAAAACAAGAACCTTGTGCTCAAGGCATGGTAAACCCCTAGTGTAGTGATGGCGAACCTTTTTGAGCACGAGTGCCCAAACCGTGACGCAAAACCAACTTATTTCTTTCAAAGTGCCAACACAGAATTAAACCTACCAGCGGCTCTGTACAGAGGATGGGACTGAATATCCCTCTGAATGAGCCCTAAGGGACCAAAAATGTAAGATTCGCTCAGAATGCAGGGTTTAGGAATGCATTGTGTAACATACACGATACATGCACTCACCTACCTGACCATTACACTCACCTATCTGACCATTACACTCACCTACCTGACCATTGCACTCACCTACCTGACCAGTACACTTACCTACCTGACCATTTCACTTACCTACCTGACCATTGAACACCTACCTGACCTTTGCACTCCCCTACCTGACCATTACACTCACCTACCTGACACATGCACTCACCTACCTGACGCATGCACTCACCTACCTGACACATGCTTTCTGCACTACTCACATCCCCATCCCCCACACACAGTACAATGTAGATTGGAGGATCTGTCCTCCTCCTTACCTTTCCATGGCCTCATCGTCCAGCTCTCCCCGGACTGTATTGAAGGAATACACGTCATCCAGCCACTCCTCGATATCCCCGCCACCGGGAGGTCAGCTAGCAGCCACTGCAACTCTCCTCATGGATGATCTGCTCCGAGCACCGCCCCTCCCCTTCCGCTTTTTCACAGGCTGCACTAGAAGGATAGGCTGAACCAAAGTCATCCTGGAGAAGGGGGAGCTGGAATAGGGCCACTGCAGAAAGGAATGCCCGATTGCCTTACCGTAGGTATAGGGGTCGGGGGGAGGCAATAAGCTGCAGAACAGGGTTGGGACAGTGGAGGAAGAATTTTACACCCCCCCTAAACATCGTAATTGAAACAAGATGACTGGCTGCCCACCCTCCTGCCGATGTCACTGGCACTGATGCAAGGAAGGGAGCCGGCTCCTCCGTGCCTGCACAGTCAGTGCAAGTGACTGCCTGGCTGACTGCCTGCGTGCCGACAGAGAGGGCTTGGGGTGCCAGCTGTGGCACGCGTGCCATAGGTTCGCCATCACTGCCCTAGTGGATCTATTATAGGCAGACCAAGTATGTAGGTAAAAAATTGTATATTTTATTTAGTTACATATAAACATAGGTAAAGATAAGTGACGTGGCAAGTGACAAGCTGCATCCACTGACAAGTGATGTGGCAAGTGACAAGCTGCATCCACCGACAAGTGACGTGGCAAGTGACAAGCTGCATCTGTGGACAAGTGGCGTGGCAAGTGACAAGCTGCAGCTGGTGACAAGTGACGTGGCAAGTGACAAGCTGCAGCGGGTGACAAGTGACGTGGCAAGTGACCAGCTGCATCCACTGACAAGTGACGTGGCAAGTGACATCTGCATCTGCTGACAAGTGACGTGGCAAGTGACATGCTGCATCTGCTGACAAGTGACGTGGCAAGTGACAAGCTGCATCCGCTGGTAAATGACATGGCAAGTGACAAGCTGCATCTGCTAACAAGTGATGTAGCAAGTGACATGCTGCATCTCCTGCCAAGTGACGTTGCAAGTGACACACTGCATCTGCTGACAAGTGACGTGGCAAGTGACAAGCTGCAGCGGCTGATAAGTGACGTGGCAAGTGACAAGCTGCATCTGGTGGCAGGAGATAGTGGCAAGTGACATGCTCAGGGCTCCTACTGATTCTGCATTCTGGTGAGCTGAACAATTTCATTTTATATTACAATGTAATAATAGAAAAAAAGGGCTTCAATCATCCTGACACCATAAAAACCATGGTGCCAGGGTGATTGAAGCGCCGATACCAGGTGTTTGGAGTAAAGTGGGCTGGTCTGGATGAAGTCCAGGGCCAAATTTTTGTTCCAGTCCAGCCCTGGGCAGAGCACCCGCTGCCATACCCACACAACGGACTGCCTACCCATCCTCTCCACGCCCCCCCCCCATTGTTGCAGACAAATTCCATGTCAGGACAAGAGGCAGAAACTGCAGAAGAAAGTCAGCTGTCCAGCTGATGGCCAACAGTGTGAAGGGAGAGGAGCTTTCTTCTGTGAGCAGAGACCCCATGTTGGAAAAGGCATCGCTGGAGGCACGACTGACAATGTAAGCAAGTTAGTGTCAGCGCCATTGATCCAATCCGCACCACCACTGCCTCTGACTAAACCCCCCTCCCCACCACCACATCTGCCTCTGTCTGAACCCCCCCTCCCCACCACCACTGCGTCTGTCTAAACCCCCCCACCACCACCGCTGCCTCTGTCTGAACCCCCCCACCACCGCTGCCTCTGACTAAACCCCCCTCCCCACCACCACATCTGCCTCTGACTGAACCCCCCTCCCCATCACCACCACTGCCTCTGAGTGAAACCCCCCACCACCACATCTGCCTCTGACTGAACCCCCCTACACCACTGCCTCTGACTAAACCCCCCTCCCCACCACCACATCTGCCTCTGACTGAACCCCCCTCACCATCACCACCGCTCTGACTGAATCCCCACACCACCACCATCACTGTTGCCTCTGACTGAACCCCACCACCACCGCTGCCTCTGACTGAACCGCCCACCACCGCTGCCTCTGACTGAACCCCCCACCACCGCTGCCTTTGCCTGAATCTCCCCCACCACCACATTTGCCTCTGACTGAACCCTCCCCCTACCCATCACCACTGCCTCTGACTGAACCCCCTCACCACCACCTTCACTGCTGCCTCTGTCTAAACCCCCCCCCCACCACCACCATCACTGCTGCCTCTGACTGAACACCCCACCACCACATCTGCCTCTGATTGAACCCTCCCCCTCTCCATCACCACTGCCTCTGACTGAACCCCCTCACCACCACCATCACTGCTGCCTCTGTCTGAACCACCCCATCACCACATCACTGCTGCCTCTGACTGAACCCCCTCACCACCGATGCCTCTGACTGAACCCCCCCAACACCACCACTGCCACTGTCTGAACCCCCCCACCACCACCATCACTGCTGCCTCTGTCTGAACCACCCCACCACCACATCACTGCTGCCTCTGACTGAACCCCCCCACCACCGCTGCCTCTGACTGAACCCCCTACCACCGCCACCTTTGTCTGAACCCCCCTTACCACCAAAGCTGCATTGGACGGAACCCCCCACCACCACCACTGTTGCATGTAAATCTGACTTCCTGATACATTTAATTTTAGCTTTAATTGTCATGATTTAAAATAATGGACGTGGAGGCCTTTTAGTTTGCGTGATTTAAAAAAAAAATTGGGGGGAGGGGCAGCATTTCATTCTTGTACCCAGGCAGCACAATGTCTTGGGCCAGCCCTGCCACCACTCAGAGGAAGAACGATGGGTTTCATCATATGGAACAGGTCGCTATTAGATTGGCCATGGGTGCTGGATGAGCAAACATTTTTGACCATTGAGTACAACATGAAAGGGTTCTTCTCCTGTTACAAAAACATGAAGGAATCCTTCTCTACTATATATCACCTAAAGCCCCACCATCTGGGATAATTAGGAATAAACACGTGTGAAAAGCATGAATTGTGAACTGTCAAACTTCAGACTTCCTTGAAATGTAAGCAGCATCAGGACATAAATGTCTTTCTTGTATATACACAGGTTTTTATGGGAAATAGGACTTTTTTTTTTTTTTTTTGACGTGTGGACACCTATGAGAGACTATTTGTATGGTAGCTTCCCTTTAAATGTTCAGAAATTGCAGGGCACTAAAAAACCAAAAGCCATCTCCCTGCTATAATTTGGCAAAAAAGTAAGCTGATGATTTTTTATGCAATTACACAAATAACTAAAACAATAAATGAATAAAGAGAATGTTGCATTTCATGTGTTTCATTAATTGTCTAATTGAATTTAAAGCTGATGTGCCATTAAACAATCAGTTGACTGAATGAATTCAGAAAAGTCCATTACAGTTGTTCATGAACCCAACTAACTGGTTTTGAAAGCTACTTACCAACACTGGTCATTATAAAAGGAAAACAACGTTGTACAAACAATTAGTATTGATCAATATCTATGATTATTTTATTCCCTGCATAACATTGATAATCTTTGTTTCTGAGTAATGCATAACTCCAGTAATTCTGTCACTTAAATATTTACAGCAACCCAGGGAATAGAGATGGAACCATTAAACATTTATACCTTACGTTTTATCCTGCAAAGCATTCCATATTTAGAATGGAGGATTCCTTTAGAAGAACCCTTGGGGTGAGTTCATTTTAGTTGTCTAAAAAATTATTTATGTATGACTTTTCTCAGCAATCACTCTGTGCCAGTCATAGCTGACTCTCTTTTCATACGTTAATCATGTCTTCAGATGTATTATATTTAATAACAAGATTGACGGCAGTCATTAACAGCCGTTAAAAGCCACGAATAAAAGTTAACCTGTCACAAGAGAATACAGGGGTTGCCAATGCTGACCTACTTCTGAAAATTCTAGTTGCCTGGATGTTATGCTGACCTACTGGTTTCAATATTTTGAGTTTCTGAGCTGCAGCTAGCAAGTCAGGTGTCCTATCTGGGATTAAAATAAAGCAAGGAGTCAGAACAATAGCCAGGCAACTAGCATTTTCAAAAAAATTAAAAATAGAAGTCAACAATGGCATTGTCCAATGTTTCTTCGATAACAGGTTTAATTAAAGAGAAATCACTCTTAAAGCAGACCTTTGCTCATGGAATGATAGAAAAGGGGGAGACAGTTATAACCCCCCCTTTTCTCATGGGAAAGCGGCAGGGCAAACAGTTTTAAGATCCCCTTAAATAGTCATGGTAGGATTGCTAGAGGGAACAGCTGGGGGGTTTTCATATGGCATAGGGAAGGTTAAAACGACTTTCCCGGGCTTTAGCTGATCACCTGGTGATCACGCAGTAGGCTCGTGCTGTTTCCCGGGTTTTTTTTAAGGCTAAAGTGGTACTGGGCTAGTCAGTACCGGTCTAATCAGGTTCTTGTTAGGGCTATATAAAGGGGGTTCCGTTTTATAAAGCAGTCGCCTCAGAAGACAGGATCTGTGGTGTTCTAGGAGTTTCTCCATTGAACAAACAGGGTCTTCTGAGGCCAGAAGATGAGCCTACTGCGGCGGCTGATCGAGCGGGCAGGAGAAGAAGGCGGCGAGGATTGGATCCGGCAGTGTCTAGACTTACCGCTGGCTTCGCGTCAAGAAGCTCCGGTGGGAGCTACAGCAGGGGCGGAGGAATCCCGAAGCTTCGCGGCCGGAGAAAGTATAGCGGTGAGGGAGCGCAGCGAGGAGTCCATGATGATCCCGGAAGAGGAGGGAGCCGCAATGACGGAGGACGTGCCACGTCTGGAGAGGGTCAGTAACGCCACATCATCAGGGGGGCGTGGCTCCGCAAAAAGAAGGCGGACCCCATGCCGGAGACTCTCCCCTTCACCACCGCAAGCGCCGGCTGCTAAAAGAACAGGGCAGCCGGCGAGGAGGAGCGGGGCAGCATCCAGAGGTCGGGCGGAGAGACAGCCCGCAACAATGCCAGCGTCGGCGCCAGGTACTTCTCCTATGAGAAGAGGCGGAGCCAGTAGCAGAGGCGGAGCTGTGGGCGGTACGTCAGCACAGTCTCCACACCTCATTCAGCAGCATAGCTCGTCACCATGGCAACGAACACAGCAGTCTGAGGTCAGTACTAGGCCTGATGGCAGATCAGCTCCTTCCACTACAACTGAGGAGGCTGGTATATCTGTAGCAGGTGAGTCAATTACTGTGCTTACTCTGCATAACATTGTTGAATCAATAGCTAAATTAACTAATGAAGTTCAGTCATTAAAAAATCCTGTAATTGTTCCTGATAATGCTATGGTGGATGTATTGTCGCCATCTTGTGTTCAAATAGTAAATGACGAGCATATTTTACATTCTATTAGTGATACTGTTACTTCCTATCAGAATGCACAAATACAAAATTTACCTGAAACCTGTTTAAAAGTACCCATTCCCTGTGAGGTATCTCCGTTAGGTTTTCATCTTTCCTTAGCAGTAAAAGAAAAGATATGGAGGGGCGAATTTTTGGATTTATTATCTTTGCTTCCCTCTTCAAAAGATTTTATTGTAAAAGAAAAAAAAGAGGATGAGGATCGTAGGAGGCCTGTGACCAGGTCTTTCAACAACTGGTTGCAGGCTTTCTGCATATTTTCTGGTATCCTTTGTGAAAAATTTCCGGAGAAGAGTTCGGGACTTTTTCAACATCTGGATGTTATTTTGGAGGCGTATAAAAGTTTTGGTGGTACCTCTTGGTTTAATTATGATGAGGCTTTTCGTCAGAAATTAGCAGTCCACAAATCTTTAAAATGGGGAGTGAAGGACGTTGGGCTCTGGCTCAATCTTTTTCTCCCTCAACGACAAAATTTTTCCAAACAAAATCAGATTTTACAGCAATCAACCGGTCAGCCGTCAGGTTACAAGAAAGGAATTTGTTTCAACTTTAATGACGGACAATGTAAGTGGCCCAACTCTTGCAGGTACCGCCACGAATGTGCCTTTTGTTCAGGAACACATTCTGTCAGCAAATGTTTCAAACGAATGGCGACATTTAACCAACAAGGACCTGTTCAAAAAGGCTCGCACCCCGGTGATCTGGCAAAACATGCTTCCTTGGCTCAAAATATATCCAGACAAGGCGAAGGCTCAGCTAATTCTTGAAGGATTTAGAGAGGGTTTTGTTTTGCCGTCATTTTGCGGTTCGGGTTGCACACGAATAAATAATTTAAAATCAGTAGAAAATTATTTTAATATTGTTTGGGAAAAAATTTATAAGGAAGTTTCTGAAGGGAGGGTAGCCGGTCCTTTTAGTTCCCCTCCATTTATTAATTTCAGGATTTCGCCATTAGGAATTGTCCCCAAAAAAGAAAAAAATTCTTTCAGGTTGATTCACCATTTGTCTTTTCCCAAGGATCACTCCCTGAATGACCAAATTGAGGATAGTCTTTCCTCTGTTTCTTATGCGTCTTTTGAGGATGCTTTAGTTAAGCTTAGGTTGCTCGGTAAGGGGGCCCTTCTGGCTAAAGCAGATATTAAATCTGCTTTTCGCCTCCTTCCTATCAACCCTGCTGGTTTTAATTCTTTAGGTTTTTTCTTTGATGATTATTTTTATTTCGATAAGTGCTTACCAATGGGCTGCTCTTTGTCCTGTTTTTATTTTGAATCTTTTTCATCCTTTTTAGAATGGGTAGTTAGCAATATATCTAATTCAACTTTTTTGATCCATTATTTAGATGATTTTTTGTTTTTAGGCCCTCCTCACTCTTCGGATTGTACAAGGTTATTAGATGCTTTTTTCACAATATGTAGCCATTTCGGAGTTCCTTTAGCCACTGAAAAAACTGCCTGGCCCTCAACTTGCATTGAATTCTTAGGTATCACGATTGATTCCGAGCTAATGGAGTTTAGGTTACCTGACGATAAATTAGTCAAGCTTAGATCTTCTTTATTACTCATCATTAGGAAAAAGAAAGTTTGTTTAAAAGAAATGCAGTCACTACTCGGCTTACTGGCATTCGCATCTAGGATTATGCCGGTGGGAAAGGTGTTCTCACGACGGCTGTATCTGGCCATTTCGGGTTTAATATCCCCGTTTTCTCATATAAGAGTTACTCACGATATGAAGGAAGATATGTTGGTATGGATTCAATTCCTTATGTATTTTAATGGAAAAGCTGTTTGGCAGGAAGAATTCATTTTGGATAATGAATTTTTTCTGTTTACCGACTCTGCGGGGTCATGCGGCTTTGCTGCCATTTGGCGATCGCAGTGGTGTGCAGAGCGCTGGCCTACCAGTTGGAAAAACAAAGGTCTGTTAAAGAATATTGTATTATTGGAACTTTTTCCGATAATAGTAGCTTTAGAAATCTGGGGCCAGCATTTTCAGAATAAACGGATAATGGTTAGGACTGATAACAAAGGTGTTATGTTTGCAATAAACTGTCTAACGTCCAAATCTCCGCCGGTCATTGTACTTCTACGCCATATGGTCTTCCGGTGCTTGAGTTGGAATGTTTGGTTAAAGGCAACTCATGTGGCAGGTAAGGACAATGACGTGGCGGATTCTCTGTCTCGCCTACAGATGGATCGATTTTTTCAGCTGTATCCGGATGCGGATCCTGTAGGGATGCAGTGCCCAACCAATATATGGGACCTGGTTTGAAGCCCATTTCTGCCTACATTCAACATTCAATTGCACCCTCAACTTTGGCTGGATATCGATCAGCCTGGTTGATGTGGCTGATGTTCTTAAATTCTATACAGAAACCTGCCGTTTCATTTTCTGAAAAATTAATTTTGCTTTTTTTGGAATCTTTATTTAACAAAAATTATTCCTGGTCATATGTCCAGAAGACACTATCTGGAGTTTCCTTTTTTCTAAAACTCAATGGTTTTTCTTCTTGTTTAACGTTTTTTTCAGTTCAGCAAGCTATGAAAGGTTATAAGAAATTTAATTTTAGAAAAGATCAACGTTCTCCGATTACCCCTGCTATATTAAGCAATCTTTGTGCAGTTACCTCACTTATTTGTTTTTCAGAGTTTGAAGCTGTTCTTTTTCGGGCGGTTTTTTCCTTAGCATTTTTTGCAGCACTTAGGGTATCAGAGTTTCAGTTAATTCACACCTCTGATGTGCTTATTTCGGATGGTATGTTGAAAATTTTTATTCGTCGGTCAAAAACAGATCAACTTGGTATTGGTAGCTGGGTGAGTTTATTTGCTTGTAATGGCTCTCCTATTTGCCCGGTGAAATTAGTATCTCAATATTGTAATATTAGGCCTTCTTTGTCGGACATCTTTTTTATTCATGAATCTGGTGTCCCTCTTACTAAATATCAATTTATTAGTGTTTTTAAGAAAGCTTTAAAAAAATTAAATCTTCAAGGGTATCATATTACATCGCACTCTTTTAGGATTGGTGCAGCTACTGAAGCTTCTAGGTTGGGACTGGGCACTGATGTTATTAAGGGAGTTGGTAGATGGAAGTCTGACCGTTATCTTTTGTATATTCGTCCTAATCTATCCGTTTGATTTATTTTAGGTAAATTCAGATTGGTTTGGATCATCGGCCATTCTTACGTTTTTTGGGCACATCGGAGAGCTGCTGCAAGAAAATATTCTAGCAATTTAGGATTGGATCCTTCTTTGTTTAAGGTTTTATGGTTTGGTAGACGGGGTATGGTGTGGTCTAGCCTTTTGCTAGAATTCAATAAGCTTATTAAGGATTTTTCGCCTCCGGATGTTTTGATTATACATCTGGGGGGGAATGATATCGGGAAACAAAAAACGTTGGATCTCATCTTTAAGATTAGGGATGACCTCTTAAAAATTCAATTACTATTACCAAATACTAGTATTATTTTTTCCGAATTGGTGCAAAGGCTACGATGGCTTTCTTTGCCAGCCATGCGTCCTTTGGAAAAAGTTAGGCGTCGCGTAAATAGGGCTGTTGCTAAATTATTATCGGTTTTTGGGATGTGGTCTTTCAGGCATACCGAGTTGGAAGGTTTCATACAGGGTTTATATAGAGCAGATGGGGTACATTTATCCGACATAGGTTTAGATATATTTAATGCTGATTTAGGTACGTGTATTGAAAGGGCCGTGGTTGTGGGGTTTGATGACAGGCGGATTTGAATCCACCTGTCTTGTGGATAATTTGAAGTTTAAATATTATATAAGCTTGAGCCGTAGTGGCTAAGCTGTTTAAAGTTAATTTATTTATGAGAAGTTCATAAGTTTATTGTAATCCAATAATAAAGCAGCCACGGCCTTATTTATCCAATACTTGGTGTGTTGATTTATTTTAATTATAGAGGTTTTAAGGTCCTGCCTGCTGTCCCATGATAGAAAAGGGGGAGACAGTTATAACCCCCCCTTTTCTCATGGGAAAGCGGCAGGGCAAACAGTTTTAAGATCCCCTTAAATAGTCATGGTAGGATTGCTAGAGGGAACAGCTGGGGGGTTTTCATATGGCATAGGGAAGGTTAAAACGACTTTCCCGGGCTTTAGCTGATCACCTGGTGATCACGCAGTAGGCTCGTGCTGTTTCCCGGGTTTTTTTTAAGGCTAAAGTGGTACTGGGCTAGTCAGTACCGGTCTAATCAGGTTCTTGTTAGGGCTATATAAAGGGGGTTCCGTTTTATAAAGCAGTCGCCTCAGAAGACAGGATCTGTGGTGTTCCCCTACCCACCCGCCCCTTATGTAGAAATTAATTGTCGTGGTTGCTTATTATGTGGTAAGGTCACCTTTGTTATTAATTACATAGGTGGACAGATGTTTTCAATATATTTATTTTTTATGTATGGATAATTTGAAGTTTAAATATTATATAAGCTTGAGCCGTAGTGGCTAAGCTGTTTAAAGTTAATTTATTTATGAGAAGTTCATAAGTTTATTGTAATCCAATAATAAAGCAGCCACGGCCTTATTTATCCAATACTTGGTGTGTTGATTTATTTTAATTATAGAGGTTTTAAGGTCCTGCCTGCTGTCCCATGAACTTCCTCTGCTCTGCTCTCTGCTCTCTCTTAAGCCCTGTACACACGATCGGTTTTACCGATGAAAACCGTCCGATGGATTGTTTTCATCAGACAAACCGATCGTGTATGGGACCCATCGGTCTTTTTTCCATCGGTTTTAAAAAATAGAACATGTTTTAAATTTTTCCGATGGATCAAAAACCGATAGCAAATTCCGATCGTCTATGGGCAAGTCCATCGGATAAAAAACCCACGCATGCTCAGAATCAAGTCGACGCATGCTCAGAAGCATTAAACTTAAATTTTCTCGGCTCATCTGAGTGTTTTACGTCACCACGTTTGGAACGGTCGGTTTTTTGACTGATGGTGTGTAGGCAAGACTGATGGAAGTCAGCTTCATCGGATTTCCGATGGACAAATCCATCGGACGAAAATCCATAGGTTATCCGATCGTGTGTACAGGGCTTTACACATTTGCAGCCATAAAATTATTAAGTATTTAAATGGCAAATAACTTTTTTCTGGGCAGCCCGGCAGTTCCTGATTTCTCTCCTAGGCGAGAAAGGGATAGTATCAGCTCGCCAAAGGCCTCCTGGAATGTGGACAGCATTGGACAAAGTATTGAGCTACTTGCATCTGGGGCCTGGCAGAGAGACTTTTGTCATGTCTTCACGTGCGCAAGATCCTATGGTGTGTCATCAGGGGGGCTGTCATGAAAATTAGCAAATTACAGTGGACCCCCAATGAAAAGGGGATCAAAATCGCAGCACGGAAGCATTTAAGCTGCAAGGAAGTCAATACTGGATTCCATGGACTTGTAAATAGTTTTTTTTTTTTTTTTCATACAGGGATACTGTAAAAGGACACTTTAGCTTTACCTAGGTAGGGTAGAGTTTCCTTTTAAACACAACATTTATGAATCATGATGTTACATTCTTTAACATATTTTATTATATTTAGTTTGTTGGTCTTTTAAATAAAAAGTGCTAATTCCTCTAGAATTCCTCTGGGGGGGGCGCTCTCTCGCCCCCCCTCTTTTCCTGCGGCCTGCCAGGTTGCGTGCTCGGATAAAGGGTCTGGTATGGATTTTTGGGGGGAACTCCGCGCCATTTTTTTTTTCTAAATTTTACACAGGGTTCCCCTTAATATCCATTCCAGACCTGAAGGGCCTGGTAAATGAATTTGGGGGGACCCCCATGCATTTTTTTATTATTTTTTTATCAATCACTTTTCTCTGTATTGCCGGGAGCCGACAATTCATTATAGCTGTGAGTGCTTTTAAATGACTTTTTTTCCCTTCAGAAATTACACTTTGTGCAGGAACAGTTCTAAGCACGGGAAACGAGCACTGCTTTACGGGCATACTATAAACCCCCCCCCCCCACAGGTACGAAATTTAAAGGAATAATTCACTTTTATTGTTTCACTTTAAGCATTATTAAAATCACTGCTCCCGAAAAAACTTTTTTTTGCATTGATACATGTCCCCTGGGGCAGGACCCGGGTCCCCAAACACTTTTTATGACAATAACTTGCATATAAGCCTTTAAAATTAGCACTTTTGATTTTGAACGTTCGAGTCCATTGTATTTAATAGGGTTCTAAAGTTCACGCAAACTTTAGGTTTGTTCGCAGGTTCTGGTGCGAACTGAACCGGAGGGTGTTCGGCTCATCCCTAATGGTAAACAGAGATGCACCGGAACGCTGCTGTGAGCTGCTCTGTGCGGCAGTGTGAACCCAGCCTTCATTGCCATGTTTTCGTTTTCATAAATTATACTTTATTAACTTGCAATGTGCCTTTTAACTTGCTAGAAAATTTGACTGCTTCAAGAAGACTCAATTCTCTAACATAGCCACTCTCTCCACATCAAGGTCCTCTACTCTTCTTAGAGTGCCTAACTAGTCGCTTTGTTTAAATGAATAGTCTCTTCAAGTGTCAATTCTACAGACCTGGAGGGGCACAAGGCTTGTTTTGGGCCATAAAAACCTTTGTTTGCTATCCACTTACAGTCATACAAATTGAGGAGGGTTGGTATATTAAACCCAATGTTGGGGCATCTAGTAGTGAGATTGCAAATAAATCTAACAAGTCACGATGGAAGATATTACACCTGACTTACACTTTGGATAGTTATAAAGACAATAATTAAGTCAGCTTTAAAATGTGATAGAATTGGGGTTAATGCTGATTTTTAAAGATTTAGTCCTCTCTGACATTTTGCATAAGTCTGCAAAACTCTGTTAAAAATACAAAATGTGTCGGACACAATCAAACTAGATCATCATTTAGATCTGTCCCGAAATACTTTATCAGCAATTTTACAAATAATGGTTCGATTTACCTAAAGTCATTTTAAAGGCTCAGTTTTTTTTTAAATAACAAACATTTTATACTATCTTGGTCTGTGCAATAGTATTGCATAGAGAGGTAACAAACTTCCTCTTCTGGGGTCTCTCCCTTTAAGTTCCTTCTCTTTTACTACCCTATGGAATACAAATATAAGTAATAGGAGTCTGTAATGCTAATCTTTGTATCAGTAATCTGGAGGTAATGAAAATATCTCTTATAATTGTGGTTGTAGTAAAGGTGGCTATACATAGTGAAATGTGTTCAGTCTTTTTGGACAAGCTTTCTTCACAGACATGTCTATCCACTCCCCATGTGCATGCTGAGTGATTTCCCTATCATTAATCACTTTAATTATCCAATCATGTGCAAAGGCAACCAAATGTGTTTTTCTTTATTTAACTTGCACGGGATTTGGTATGCAAAGTGAACACAGGTTCACATTATTTACTAAACTTCAGTTATTTACTAAAATCAGTGAACATCCACTTTGTTAACAAACATTCGCTTTGCTAAATGATCAACAGTCTATGTTTCTTTTTTTATATCAAACTCCAGGCCAAAGGGTACAAGTATGTAAATATATCAATTTACCATAATACTATTTTTTTTACATTAATTACACAATTGTACCCAAAAATCATTTACAGTGCTACAAAATGTTCAATAGAGATCTGATCACCTTTCTGCAAAGAGCCTAAAACATTTTTATTAAATTAGTAATCTAAATGAAAAGGGGATATTTATAGATTAATGTGACCTTTTTTGGCCACACTGTGAACACATTAAAAAGATCAATAAAGGCATAAAGATATGCTTTGAAATGTTGTAATTTATATTTTTCAAAGGGAATGTAATTATTGCTTTGATCCCTTTATTGCATGAGGAATTTGTAAAACACAAAGCAGTAATAAATAGTAAAATGATTTTGGGAAAGTAATTATATTATTTTCTTTCTAATTATTTCCTTTACTATTCCTAGTAGCATTTTAGCAAATGCAAACAGAAATTTTCATGGACAAATTCTGATCAGGAGTAAAATTAGATTAAAGTGGAGCTCCACCCACAATTTTTTTTTTTTTAAAGTCAGCAGCTACCAACACTGTAGCTGCTGACTTTTAATCAGGACACTTACCTGTCCTACTCTCCCGCCGCACTGTTGCCCCCCCCCCCCCACGCCGATCCCTCGATTGGTGCAGGTCCCGCGCCGCCATCCACACTAAGGGAAACTGTCAGTTTCCTACTGCGCATGCACGAGTCTCGTGCCGACTTGTGAATGGGCGGCTGCTCTCTGGGATTACACACAGTTCCCAGAAATCAGCGTGCCCCATTCACTAGAAGAGGATGGGGAAGAAAACAGACCGTGATTACGGAAGAGGCAGATTACAGACTTCCGCATAGCAACAGGTATTTCGGGTGAGTATATTAAAAAAAAAAAAATTCAATTTTTTTTGGGGATTTTTTCTGAAAAAAATATTTTCTGGGTGGAACTCCACTTTAACCTCTTAATAACTGAAGCAGTTTTTAACTTTTCAGTGCTGCATGGGGTGCACTTATTTTATTCTAGAAGATATCAGTCTAAATTAGACACAGTTTATTAACTGCAAAATAGGACAAGTTTTTAGGGGAAGAAGAATTAAAAAAATAAAGGAAAGCTGTATTTTCAGGCAACTTTTTTCCAATCTTCTATTGTCCAATTTTGGTGAGCCTGTGCAAATTGTAGCCTTAGTTTCCTGTTCTTAGTTGACAGGAGTGGCACCCGGTGTTGTCTTCTGCTGCTGTAGCCCATCTGTATTCAAGGTTTGATGTGCATTCAGAGATGGTATTCTGGATACCTTGGTTGTAACTAGTGGCTATTTGAGCTACTGTTGCCTTTCTATCATCCCCAACCAGTCTGCTCATTCTCCTCTGACCTCTGACATAAACAAGGCATTTTCATCCACACAACTGCCACTCCCTGGGTATTTTCTCTTTTTCAGACCATTCTCTGTAAACCCTAGAGATGGTTGAGTGGAAAAATCCCAGTAGATCATCAGTTTTTGAAATATTCAGACCAGCCCATCTGGCACCAACAGCCATGCCACATTCAAAGTCACTTAAATCCCCATTCTGATGCTCGGTTTAACTTCAGCAAGTCATCTTCACCACATCCAGATACCTAAATACACTGAGTTGATGCCACATGATTAGCTAATTAGCAATTTGTGTTACCAAGCAATTGAACAGGTGTACATAACAATATGTATGTGCAACATGTAGGTAGTGAAAGTATTAGAAATGCTTCATTTTGTATGTGAACATATTCTTCATGCATAGCTATCGCGATCTAGAGTGAGGCTCGAAGACCAAGAGCTATAGCAGGCTCCCACCAACCCACCAACCAGCTGGATAAGTGCAACAGCAGGTCACCCTGGCAGATGATTAGGGCCTACCCACGATGCGGGGTCTAAGCACTAACCGTTATTCACCTTAGCTCCTGATGGCAGAGATAGGATTTGCTGTGTGTACCAGGTCACAGTCCCACCAGGAGGTGAGCAAGCTAGGGTCCAATAGCAGATATAGCAGGTAAGGATAAAGCAGAAGCATAGTCAGTAAGCAAGCCAAAGGTCAGTAACAAGTGGTTGCAGGTTGGGATTAAGCAGACTTGTAGTTGAGGAACAAGCCAAAGGTTGGTAATGAGTGTCAGTGAAGATATGGAAGGCAGTAGAAGTGACAAGAGTGAGATATTGGCTGGAGAGGGCACAATAATCTGGAAAACAGTAAGCACAGAGAAATGGCTTAAATCAGGAAGTTTATGGGAGGAACAAAGGGTTTAAAGTCCAAGAGAAACAAGGTTTAACCACTTGCCGACCGCCGCACGACAATGTACATTGACACAATGGCACGGACAGGCAATGGACGTACCTGTACATTCCTTTAAATTTGCCCGCCGCGTGCCTCGTGAGTGCGCCCACGGGTCCCGGGAACTCGATGTTCCCGGGCGGCCCGCGATTGCGGTCGGCAAAGGCAGAACAGGGGGATGCCTTTGTAAACAAGGCATTCCCCTGTTCTGCCTAGTGACACGTCAGGGATCTATATTTATTATAGCAAAAAGTACAAAATATTGCTTTTTTTTTAATTGTTGTTCTATATTTGTTTATAACGCAAAAAATAAAAACCGCAGAGGTGATCAAATACTACCAAAAGAAAGCTCTATTGGTGTGAAAAAAAGGACCTAAAATTTGTTTGGGAGCCACGTCGCATGACCGCGCAATTGTCAGTTAAAGCGACACAGTGCCGAATCGCAAAAGGTGCATTGGTCTTTGGCCAGCCAAATGGTCCAGGGCTTTAGTGGTTACAGAGAGCATTAGATCTCTATATATTCTCTTGCATATTATTACACCCGGACCGGAGCTCTGATCTAGTGACCTGTGGATTCCCCCTATCGTATTGCCTTCCTGAGTTTATCTACCTTGGAATATTTGTCCCACAAGGGAAACATGCTTGCATGACCTGACTGACTGGTTCAGGGGTCCATGCTCTGAGGTGAGCTGCAAACCTATTTCGGTGGTGGAGGAATATCACATAAGTCACCATTTGATAATCTTTAGGAGTCACTTCCTATATGGACACTGTCTTGGGCTTCTATTCTCGCTAAGAGGAATTCTATGGACACATTGTTTTTAACTATTTACTACCGTTCTCAGTATTATTGTTTGTTTTTTATGATTTATTTTGGGTTTTATTTTTATTTTTATTTAAATTTATTTTATTATTTATTTATTTATTTATTTATTTTTTGCTGCGCTGCACTGCTTTTATGCCAGTTTACTTGGGGATTTGATATTTTGACCCTCAGTGTTCAGCTGCAATTCTTTTTGTGTTAATTTTATTTGCGCTGGTTGATCTGCTTTAGTACTGCTTGTTTATCAATATATCACAATTCAGCTGCATTTATGGATGTATTTCAATATCTAGAGATACGTGAGGTCAAATTAGGGGATGTTTTTTCCCGAACCCCACCCAATGAACAAATTAATGATGTGGCTCATTCGTTCAAAAAATTGGGCCACTTATTTGAGAAAAAGGTTAAAATATGGTGGGACATTGCATCTTTTAGACAGTATTTGGCTGCTAAACTGGTTCCACGCCGTTTAAGATGGGATGTCCCACCTAATGATGGGCTCTTAGATGATGAGTCGATGAAAGAGTGGGGAGAATTTTTTGTCCTAAAAGGTTTACAATTGCTAGAATTTTTACTTTCACGTAAAGAAAGAAAAATGTTAGCGATAGAATCTCAGATTCGGGACATAAAAAATCTTATAGAACCCCTCAAAGAAAGTGAAGAGTTCCTGCGGTTATCAGCTGAACTCAAAAACAAATTGTGTAAATGGGATATAGAAATCCAAAATAAGAAAAAGAAAAAATTCATCCGGGATTTTGATGATTTTAATAAAGGCAATATTTTTAAATGGCAAAATGTCAACGTTTCCAACCCGCTTGTCTCAGATAATGTTCCTATTCAGGACATTATTCCATCATCTGCCCCCACCCCTATTAGAGAAACGATTCATAGTTATGATTATTCTGTAGTAGGCCCCCCGCCCCAGAGGGGAGATCAGCCATATAGAGGTAATAACTTTAGGGGAAAGAGAGGTGGTGGTAGAGGTAAAAGAGGAAATTCATCCTCTTATCAATCTCCATCTAGAAATTACCCCCACCATCAATATCAATATGAATCCCCCCATGGTTGGGAGAGTCATGGATATGATCAAGCCCCCTATTCTCATAATCAAAATAGAGGCAAACCTACATTCCCACGAGGTGGTCAGGTACCTATTATAAATAGATTTACCCCCCTCCAAAATCAGGCTATAAGGGAGGGAGGGGATTTTTCAGGGGCCCAGAGTGGGCCAGGGAGGGGTCCTCCGTACAATCAATCGAACCAAGGGTCAGGGAGGGGTCCCTCATACCAACCGAACCCAGGCGATTGGTGGAGGCACCAACCTCAACAGATTCCACAAGGAAATGGTCAATCTTAAAAAAGAAAGGCCAGAGAGGAAGGAGAGGGGGAAGGAGAATACAAAAGACCAAAACCCCAATAGGCACAGGGATCTATAATTTGAGCAGTTGCACTTTGGATGATGACGAGTTACGAGTGTTGGATAGGGGTTTGAAGTTTGCCCCAACAAAAAATCTCAATAAATTCCAAACTTATGTCAACATTCAAAAATTTGTTAGAAACCTCAATATGAAAAAATATTTTTTGACTAACCCCATAAAATCAACTAGAGTAGCTGATGGTGTCCACTCCAACCTACGTAATAAGTCCACTTTTAACCCTCTGAATGTTGATAATAAATACTTAGAGGTGTTTAAACATATGATGTTCAATGACTTAGATAAAATGAGGATAAGGAAAGTGATGGACCCACAGTACATTAAAAAGGGGATGGAATCTCTAGAAAAACGTAAAGAAATTATTATCCGTCCGGCGGATAAAGGGGGTGGATTGGTTATTCTAGATAAAGCTGTTTATACAGCAGAAATGGATCGGTTATTGAGTGATCATGATACTTACCGTATTTTGAATAGGGATCCTATGCTGACATATAAGGATGAGCTTCATCTGTTAGTAGAATCAGGACAAACTATGGGTGTCCTTAATAAAAAGGAGGCCCTCTATTTAGATCCTTTGTTCTGTAGAACACCAATCATATACTGCCTTCCAAAAATCCATAAGGATAGTGCCAACCCTCCGGGGAGGCCTATCATTAACGGCATTGACTCCATTAGCTCGAGAGTGGGGCAGTATATAGATTCATTTCTGCAACCCCTGGTGTCAGAAACTAGAGCCTACCTTAGGGACACCAAACATATTATTCAATTATTGGAGGCTGTCACATGCTCACCATCCAGTATCCTTGTCACTGCGGATGTAGGCTCACTGTACACTATAATAGGACATGAGGATGCTTTGTCTTCCGTGCAGTGGGCTTTAGCATCTTCAGATCTTCCGGCTAAACATAAGGATTTTCTTTTGACCAGTCTGGGTTTTAGTTTATCTAGAAATTATTTTTGGTACAATCGTCAGTTCTTTTTGCAGACAAGGGGGGTCGCGATGGGAGCCCGTTTTGCTCCCAGTGTGGCCAACCTTTTTATGGCCCACTGGGAGGAGGACGTGGTTTTCAAGAATCGTCCCCCCCAGTTAGTCTGTTACAAAAGGTACATAGACGATCTCATTCTAATTTGGGAGGGGGATCGTCCCAGTCTTGATTACTTTATCGGGACAATGAATGAGAATACCAAGAATATTAAATTAACCTGGAATATTAGTATGAAAAATATTGTGTTCCTAGATTTGGAAATCTGGAAGGATAGTGAGCAATTCCGCCTGTGTAATTATCTTAAGCCTACTGATCGTAATGCATACATACCACTTGATAGTTGCCACCATAAATCGTGGCTATGCAATATACCGAAAGGTCAGTTTATTAGGCTCAGGCGAAATTGCACAAGGGAGGAGGACTTTCTCACACAGGCACAGATTTTGTCATCCAGATTCCAACAGAAAGGGTATAATAGGGACTCTTTAGATAAAGAGATAGAGAATGTACGTTCCTTGGATAGGGGATCATTGGTAGCTGATAAAGTCAGAGAAACCAATATTAGTATCTCAAATTTCAAAATGGTACTCAATTATAACGTACAATATAAGAAATTTGAAAAACTTGTTTCAAATAACTGGTCAATACTAAAGCAAGACAAGGTTTTGGGCCCGCTGTTGCCATCACGCCCAGCATTTATCTATAAGAAAGCTCCGTCTTTGCGTGATTGTCTGGCACCAGGAGTTGTTGACCCCCCAGTGCATTCTGAAAACAGACTCTTCTCCTTCCTCGCTGGTTTTTATGCTTGCGGGCGATGCACAGCCTGCAAGCATTCTAAGTGCAATATAAAAAAGAGGAAAGATTTTCTTGCCACTGCTACCAAAAAATCATATAAGATAGGTCAGTTGATTACGTGCACCACTATAGGTGTTGTTTACATGCTAGAATGCGAATGTGGTCTTCAGTATATTGGTAGAACCTCTAGACCACTTCACGTTCGTCTAGGGGAGCATGTGAACAACATTAAAAGAGGAGTTAAAACACACAATGTGTCTAGACATTTTAAATTGATGCATAATCAAAACCCTAGAGGTTTGAAATTTTGGGGCATCGAACGAGTAATCAAACATTGGAGAGGTGGTAGTTTTATACGCCAGTTAAGCCGCAGGGAATCTCAGTGGATACACGAGACACAAGTTTTAGTACCTGCTGGCTTGAATGTTGAATTTGATTTAAATTGTTTTATCTCTGATCGTTGAATTTTTAATTTTGCCATATTTTATTTTATTTTGCCTGATTTTAAAATGAATTTCTGTGGTATTTTATTATGCTCATTTTACATTATTTATATGTATATTTTTTTTAATTATTTGTTTAGGAATTTTTCAATAGGGTCAACAGTGTATTTTAGATATGCATGACCTGTCACTGATTTCCCTGATTCCAGCTATCTTTCCCTTCTTTTAAATTTTTTCTTAATATATTGGGATAGTATATATTGTATTTTCAGTGTCAGCAGGAGACGTGGGTTACGATTCACATACTGTTCATTTGTTTCTTGATTTGATAATCGATTGAGCAAAATTATATGCTCCACGCAAGTGGTGCAGTAAAGTTTTTTCCCTTTTAAAGGGATCTTTGCTTTTTTCTTCATTTTGGTCCGTACCGGCCTCCGTCTTATTCCCCTGCTGGCAGGGTTTCCATGACAATCGATTGTTGATTGTGCTGTGATTGGCCGGTTCCACGTTCCATTGATATTTATAGCGGGTGATTCACGCTGTTCCGTACCGCTGATGAAGTCCCGCCCAGTGCTAGGACGCAACGCGTACGGAATACGTGAGCAGATGTGACGTCACCCGCGCCTCTCTTCCATGCTGACACTCGTTACACCTGGTCACTCGTTTTATTACATGCCGGCATTCCCATGCACTGGGGTTTATACAGTGCTATGTATGTAAGTGCATTTCTCCTTTTTTTTAAATAAACATATGTTGTACCATACAGAGAGCATTAGATCTCTATATATTCTCTTGCATATTATTACACCCGGACCGGAGCTCTGATCTAGTGACCTGTGGATTCCCCCTATCGTATTGCCTTCCTGAGTTTATCTACCTTGGAATATTTGTCCCACAAGGGAAACATGCTTGCATGACCTGACTGACTGGTTCAGGGGTCCATGCTCTGAGGTGAGCTGCAAACCTATTTCGGTGGTGGAGGAATATCACATAAGTCACCATTTGATAATCTTTAGGAGTCACTTCCTATATGGACACTGTCTTGGGCTTCTATTCTTGCTAAGAGGAATTCTATGGACACATTGTTTTTAACTATTTACTACCGTTCTCAGTATTATTGTTTGTTTTTTATGATTTATTTTGGGTTTTATTTTTATTTTTATTTAAATTTATTTTATTTTATTTTATTTATTTTTTTGCTGCGCTGCACTGCTTTTATGCCAGCCTTAAGTGGTTAAGGCATTATTATTCAGGGTCCAGGGGAGCTGTCCATCATCTCAGGTGGCTCAGAAAGAAAATGCACTGCCACACACAGCAGAGGTCCTGGGTTCAGTTCCCGGCATTAATAAGTATTACACAAGTACTGTGTGACGAGCAGTAGTACACATATAATATGTAGCAACGTGAATTATATGGATCATCTGAGTCCACGTAAGTGGTGGTATTTTAAGAGTCATGTGACCTCAGCATTGATCACTAGCAGACTACCCCCTCACTTTTCCTCTAATTGGTTTCTCCATCCATTTGCTCATTCTTTTTTGTGCCCCAGGCTCCTGAACCTTAGATAAACCTTTGAAATAAATTTCAGGTCTCAGGGAACCTTCTAAAAAAGATTATAACTACAGTTCATGCTATATTAGTATAATCAGTAAAGTAAGGTATAAAAAGTATTAGGGCAGATCAATTTATAACCCCCTCCCCGCTACACTATAAGATAAGAATAATCTCAATAAAAAACTAATAATAATAGGATTTTTATAACAGCTTACCTGTAAAATCCTTTTCTTGGAGTACATCACGGGACACAGAGCGACATAGTCATTACTAATGGGTTATATAGATACCGTCAGGTGCTGGCACTGGCAACTTCCAAAACCGGAAGTACCCTCCCCTATATAAGCCCCTCCCATCCGGGAGCACCTCAGTTTTGTAGCAAAGCAATAAGTGTCCCCAAAGAGGGGCGGGAGCTCTGTGTCCCGTGATGTACTCCAAGAAAAGGATTTTACAGGTAAGCTGTTATAAAAATCCTATTTTCTTTCTCGTACATCACGGGACACAGAGCGACATAGTCATTACTAATGGGATGTCCTAAAGCAATGCCCAATGAGGGGGGGATACACCATATATAAGCTGAGCGCTATCAGACATGAGGATCTTTTGCGGCCTGCAACACACTGCGCCCAAAGGCGACATCCTCCTGACTTCTAACGTCCACCTGGTAGAACCTAGTAAACGTGTGTACTGAAGACCATGTTGCGGCCTTACAGATTTGAGCCAGGGAGGCCTGGTGATGCACTGCCCATGAAGTTCCAACTGCTCTCGTGGAGTGCGCTCTAACTTTGAACGGAGGCGGTCTCCTTCTCAAGCCATAAGCTTGCATAATGACCTGTCGAATCCACTTGGCTAAAGTAGATTTTGACGCTGCCTGACCCTTTCTGGGGCCTTCCGGCAGAATAAACAAAGTATCCGTTCTGCGAATCTGAGCAGTGGCTTTTAGATAAGCTTTAACTGCTCTTACTACATCCAAAGAATGCAATAACTTTTCCTCTACCGAAGTAGGTTTGGGGAAAAAAGAAGGAAGAACCACATCTTGGTTCAAATGAAACCTCGATACCACCTTAGGAAGAAAGGCTGGATGAGGACGTAACACTACTCTGTCCTTATGGATAACCAGATATGGCTCCTTACAGGACATAGCTGCTAATTCCGATACTCTTTTAGCCGAACAAATGGCTACTAGAAAAATCAATTTCCTGGTGAGAAGCACCAAGGAAATATGCTGTAATGGTTCAAATGGTTGTTTCTGTAGAACCGACAGAACCAAGTTTAGATCCCATGGACATATGGGAATATTAACCGGAGGACTAATACGCATCACTCCTTGTATAAAGGCTTTGACTAGTGAATGCGAAGCCAAGGGCCTTTGAAAAAATATTGACAAGGCCGAAATCTGACCCTTGATAGTACTCAAGGCAAGCTTCCTATCTACAGCCCACTGTAGGAAGTCCAGAATCCTACCTATTACGTACTTATGTGGATGCCATTTCTTGGCCTCACACCACGCGATGTACGCCTTCCAGATTCTATAGTAGATCTGCCTGGATACCGGCTTCCTGGCATTGATCATGGTAGATACCACAGCATTAGAGAGCCCTCTCTTTTTTAGAATGTGGGCTTCAATAGCCAGGCCGTCAAACCTAGGGCTGGTAAGGAAGGGTGGTATATCGGTCCTTGCGAAAGCAGGTCTGGACGACGTGGGAGAGTCCAAGGACACCCCACTGAAATTTTACAATCTCCGCGTACCACGCTCTTCGGGGCCACGCTGGAGCCACCGGAATCACTGGTTTCTTTTCTACCCTGATTCTGCGGAGTAATCGAGGTAACCATTGTGGCGGTGTGAATGCATATATCAGCTTGAACTGATCCCAAGGGAACACTAGGGCATCCGAGCCGCAAGCTGGGGGATCCCTTGTCCGAGAGACAAACCTGTCCCCCTTTGCGTTGAATCTGGATGCTAGAAGATCTACATCCGATGTTCCCCACCGCTGACATATTGTCCAGAAAACCTCGGGGTGAAGGGACCCTTCCTCTGGGCCTAATTGCTGGCGACTTAGAAAGTCCGCCTTCCAATTCTCCACTCCTGGAATGAATACCGCAGATATGGCTGGGACATATTTTTCTGCCCATTTCAGGATGTAATTTACTTCCCTCTGGGCTGCACGACTCCTGGTGCCCCCCTGATGATTGAATTCTGACAGGGGACCCTTGGAGTTTGGATGTCCATGCTACTAGGGCATACCGGGCTGCTCGTATCTCTAAGAGATTGATGGGCAGGGCCTTTTCTGCATCCGACCATCTGCCCTGGAGAGACCATTGCTCCAGTACTGCTCCCCAGCCTATAAGGCTGGCATCTGTAGTGACCACCTTCCAAGAAATCGGACTGAAGGATCTCCTTTTTTCCAGATTCTGGGGAACCAACCACCAACGGAGGCTCTTGCGAACGGAAGGGGACAAGGACATTGTAAGTCTAGGGCCTGAACTTTTTTGTTCCAGGCTGACAGTATGGCCCCTTGCAAATTCCTTGAATGGAATTGACCGTAGGGTACTGCTTCGAATGATGCCACCATCTTTCCCAGCAGCCTCATATACAGGCGTATGGACGGCTGTCTTTTTTGTACCCACTAAGTGGATCAAATCTTTCAAAGACAACACCTTTCCTCGAGGCAAGAATATTTTTCTCTGGCCTGAATCCAACCTTAGCCCCAAGTATTCCAGACTTTTGACTGGTTTTTAGGGGTGACTTGTCTCGGTTGATAATCCAACCGTGAGATTCCAGATACTTGATTGTCTTGTGAACGACCACGTCTAGTTTTTTCACTGAGTGGTCTATCAGCAACAAGTCATCTAGATATGCCATTATCATTACACCTTGTGTTCTTAGATTGGCCAATAAAGGGCCAGAATTTTTGTAAACACTCGTGGTGCTGTGGCCGAACCGAAGGGTAAGGCTCTGAACTGAAAATGGCGCCCTTCTACTGCAAAGCGTAGAAATTTTTGGTGGACTGGAAAGATGGGAATGCGCAAATAAGCATCTTTGATGTCGATCGCGGCTAACCAATCCTCCCCTTGTAGGGCAGTGGCCACCGATCGGATTGACTCTATTGGAAAGTCCTGATATACAGGAATTTGTATAGCCCTTTTAGAATTAATATGGGCTTCCCGTCCGCGTTTGCTTCGGGACTGTAAAGAGGTTTGAGTAAAACCCGAACCCTCATTCTTCCAGGGGAACCTCCATAATTACTCCTTGGAGCAATAGTTGTTCTAGTGCCAACAGGAGGGACTCTCTCTTCCGGGGATCCCTTGGCACGTTTGACCTCAAAAATGGGAAGGAGGAGAGTCTTTTAACTCCAAACTGTATCCCAAACATACTGCGGAGAGCACCTATCTGTCTTGATCGTGTCCCGCCAGGTCTCTTGCGAACAACTGGAGTCCTCCCCCCCACCCGACTGAGTGGGGGCTTCAATGAATTTAACTTTGGGGGAGGTTTTGTACCTCCCCTGACCCAGGGTTTCTCATTACCCTGCTATTGTCCCTGTTTTTTACCCCCGGGAATTGACCGAGGAGGCCGTCGGAACTGTTACACAGCCGATGCCCCAGGGACTGGAGAAGCAGGCCTCTTAAAGAGGGACCTCTAACTCTGTTTTTAACCGGCAAGAGCGTATTTTTACCGCTGGAAATTTTCTGGATATATTTGTCCAGGTTTTCCCTGAATAAGCGTTCACCATGAAATGGGACGCTAACCAGCCATTCTTTACAGGGAGCTTCAGCAGACCAGTTTTTGAGCCATAGGAGCCTACGCATATGTACTATAGACAGCGTAAGGCGGGAGGCCTGATGGACTGAATCCTTTATGGCGTCAACCGCAAAGCCTAAGGCTCTAGGCAGATCAGCTAGGGCAAAGCCTGCTGATCTGTCAAGTCCCTCAAGACCTGTTTCAACTGATCCTTCACTGCTTAGCAGACCCCAATAGCTGCTACTGCTGGTTGTGTCACCAAGCTTGCTGTAGAAAGAAGCAGATTTTCATAAGGACTCCAATCTTTTATCTATTGGGTTCTTGAACATTTGGACATTATCCACTGGACATGTCAGTGATTTATACATACAAGAGATGGCTGCGTCCACTGTAGGGACCTTCCATTTTTTTTTTTTTTGATGAACTTATCCTCCATGGGATAGACCACCGGAAATCTCTTGGGGGAATAAATATTTTCTCAGGACGTTCCCAATCCTGGTAAATGAGCCCTTTCAGTAAAGGGTGAAGTGGAAAAGAACAGACAGTCTGGGGGCTTCTAGCGACCCCAACGAGGATACAGTAGTGGTTGATGGTTCCGCAAGGTGCATTTTTAAATGCTGATCGGACCATGTTAGTCAGAGACTGAACCCATAATCTTTCAGCTTGAGATGCTGAGAAAAGGTTCCCCCACTGTTGATTCCTCTATAACAGAATCAACCTCATCCTGATCCCCTTCAGGCAGGTCGATCCCTGTATGGGACTGTTGCTCTGCTAACAGGCACTCTGAAGGAGGAGACGGAGATCGGGCGTGCTTTCCCTGACAGGGAGGCAGCGATAAATGTTGACAATCTCTCTCTAATCCTCCCAGAGCTGAGGAAAAAACCTCCTCTGTTACATACACAGGAGCAGGTGAACTGAGGACAGCCACAGTACCAAGTACCCCTGCGGGGTCTCTACGGTCACTTACCTCTGAACTTCAGGGGAGACTGGTGCAGCAGAAGTATGCCCAAGATCCTCCGAGCCCGATGAGACCCCCTTCGCTTCCTGGAAGATTCAGTTCCGGAGCTTCTGGACGGCATATTTCTAAGCCTAAAGCTGAGGTATTCCAGCCGTAATACACCACTTTTACTGAGAATAGTCTAGCACAATTGCTGCTATATCACAGTTGGTGTCTACTAATGTGCCTTTCTAGGGGATTCCTGTATCAACCGCTTGCTGTATGCCCTTTTTTAAATGTTGCCAGCTCTGTCTCTGTACTTCATAGCCAGCTCACCACACAAAACTGTGGTTTTTACATGCTGGGACGCCCGCACATGCGCAGAAGCGCTGCGGCGCACACAGAGCGTCATCCCCCAGGCTCCGCCCCCTTTCCTGGCTCACCTCTATATATAGAGGCGCGTGCACGCGCACGCGCGCGGCCACGTGCGCCTTCGGCGCTAATTTTGAAAAATGGAGACTAGGGACAAGAGCCAGGGCCCCTCTTTGCCGCAGGCCGGGGGATGGACGAGCATTGCAACATGGCAGAGGAAGCAGTTTCCCATAAGAGAACTCACCATCTGCCTGGACTTGCTCTGCTGAGAAGAAACTAGTCCACATGACAAGAAAACATTCCACAGCGGCCTCTAGTGGACAAACACAGGTACCGCAGTCTAATATCTTAAATATATATAAAAAAATATATATTTTTTTTTTTCTTGACCACCATTAAAAATTATTACATTTTTTTAGTAGTTACAGGCATGCACAGAATTTTGCGGGAATACCATTAGGTAACAGACAGAAAGACAAATTAGGCTTGGGGGTCCCCCAATAGAACCAAGTTCCTGGGGGCCCCCACTTACCTGTTCCCCGCCGCAGGACTTTGTTTGGTCCACAAAAGCCCAAACTTCACCTATCACGACAGGCATTGTAATCAAACCTTCAGGGACCGGGTTCCCAAGGATTCCACTCCCCTGGACCTGTATAGCACCCTGCACAGAAAACATCTTGGTCGTGGGTATGACCAGAGCTCTGGATCCCAGGGTCCAGCTCTCCTAAGAGAAGCATTACAGGCAAAACCTTGCTCTTCTCTGCAAGGCCCGGGTACCGACCGTTTAGCTATGAAGCTTTTTTGGTCGGATCCGGAATAGCTTACTGAGGCCCAAAAGAACCTGTACGCAAGCTCAGTGAAAAACACATGTTTCTTCTTGGCCAACACCTTAGACACTGGCAAAAAACTGAGGTGCTCCCGGATGGGAGGGGCTTATATAGGGGAGGGTACTTCCGGTTTTGGAAGTTGCCAGTGCCAGCACCTGACGGTATCTATATAACCCATTAGTAATGACTATGTCGCTCTGTGTCCCGTGATGTACGAGAAAGAAAATAATAATAATGGTCGCTAGCGAAGACCTGCACAGGGAGGTGAGCAGACACAGAACTTATTCAGAAGATACCAGAGAGGTCTCTGGATCCCTAAACAATTTGCCTACTTCAGATAGACCTCTGTCTGACACAACTTTGGAAGATATGTTTATTTCATTGAGGGGGTCGTCACACGCTGATATGTTCTAAATTATACATCAGCTTGGGTCAGAAATCTTTGATGAAGGAGACAGGGTTGGACACATTCAATCTAAAATGGAGGATTTTGATTAAGTTTACAACAATTTAGTGGATACCCATAATTCTCATCAGGATGATTTACAACACATTAAGCTGAAATTGGTGAACCTGGAAGACCAGCCACACCAAAATAATATTAAATTTAGAGGCATAATGGAATTGGTGATAACACCATAGTTGCATCAATATCTACAGAAACTGATCACTGAACTCCAACCCACAGTACCCTCAACTGAGATCATAATAGAGAGGGTGCACAGATTGTCTAAATCAACTCCTGTACATTTTGTTCACATTAAGGAACAGCTTTTACAGTCAGTAAGACAACCCTCCACAGTTCCTGATTACTATGCAAGTATTATATTATATGCTGACCTTTTTTAAATTACAGTTTTCGGTAAGCTGCTCTCAATCACCAAATCTCTTCGCATTCACAACATTCTTTGAAGATTGGGGTATTCTATGAAGCTTGTTATGAGAAATGGGAAAAACACTGTTCTTTTATTCCCTGAGGAGGGCCTCACCCTTCTTAAAAGGTAGGACATTATCCCCTACTAAAAACAAAAAATCATCACAAAACATCCCATCTGAAGTATACTTTTTGAGGTTCATTGGGGCTGATTTACGAAACGTTTGCGCCATGAGTATCGGCACATCTGCGCGCGCAATGGCTGTTTTGGTATTTACAAAACATTAGCGCCGGTAGCGCAGCCCTATTTCCCATTTACTATAGTGTTCTCGGCGGACGGGAGGAGGCGCTCAGTGCGCCACTATGGACCTGGCGCACGGCATCTTAAAATCAAAATATAAAGAAGCTGGAAGTGTGAATATAATGGGGGTTATGTGGGGTGATGTTGGGAAGTTTAGTGACACCTGCCCAAATAACAAACATGCCCAAAATAGAGTGAGAAAGTAACTTTTTCAGAACCAGCCCGCTGCGCCGGCAATTACATTTAGAGCTGCGGGAGGTTTTTTTGAGCTCAGCGCGGGAATTTTACTTGTTCAAACGCGCCAAGACACTGCGCCGGCAAAATCTTAGTAAATGTCAAGTCTCATAACTCAATTTGCATAAGTTGAACAGGCGCAGCTCTGAACTTGCCAGTGCGCCTGCAAAATGACATTTCTAAAGGAAAAAAAAAAGGCATTTAAAGCACCCACGGCTGTAATGAATTGTCGGCTCCCGGCAATATAGAGAAAAGTCATTGAAAGTCATTGATAAAAACAAAACAAAATGCGTGGGGGTTCCCCCAAATTCAATGACCAGGCCCTTCAGGTCTGGAATGGATATTAAGGGGAACCCTGCCGCAAATTTAAAAAAAAAATGCGTGCGGTTCCCCCAAATATCCATACCAGGCCCTTCAGGTCTGGCATGGATTTTAAGGGGAACTCCACCCCAAACTTAAAAAAAAAATTGCGTGGAGGTCCCCCTAAAAATCCACACCAGACCCTTTATCCGAGCATGCAACCTGGCAGGCCGCAGGAAAAGAGGGGGGGGACGAGAGAGTGGCCCCCCTCCCTCCTGAACCGTACCAGGCCACATGCCCTCAACATGGGTCTCTTGTTCTGTTCCCTGGTGTCATCTCCGCGCTCTCCGGTTCTTCTCCCGCTCTCCAGTGCCTTCTCCACGATCTCCGGTTCTTTCTGCCTTCTGCCGGGCGCCCTGCTATCTTCTTCCAGCTCTTTTGCTAGCAGGGTCACGGTCTTCATCACCGTCTTCTTCCCTCTTCTCTCCGTCCGATGTTGCCTCGTCGCTGTCCGTCGCTACAATGCTCTGTCCGCGGAGCGCACCCACTTATATTGGCATGGGGCGTGGTCACCGGGTGATGCCACCCGCTGACCCCGCCCCGTATGACGTCACAGTCCCAGGGAATGTAGCGGCGGACAGCGACGAGGCAACATCGGACGGAGAGAAGAGGGAAGAAGACGACGATGAAGACCGGGACCCCGCTAGCAAAAGAGCTGGAAGAAGATAGCTGGGCTCCCGGCAGAAGGCAGAAAGAACCAGAGATTGTGGAGAAGGCACCGGAGAGCGGGAGAAGAACCGGAGAGTGCAGAGATGACACAGGAGAACAGAACAAGAGACCCCCCAAAGTCGGAAGAAGACGACGATGAGGACCGGAAACCCCGCTAGCAAAAGAGCTGGAAGAAGATAGCGGGCGCCCGGCAGAAAGACCCCCGAAGTCGGAAGAAGACGACGAGGAAGACCGGGACCCCGCTAGCAAAAGAGCTGGAAGAAGATAGCGGGGCGCCCGACAGAAAGACCCCTGGAGCTGCCTAATAAATTACTTTGAAAACCTGTGTTATGTTTTTTATTGACTTTTTGCCACCAGGTGAATGGGTAGGGGTACGATGTACTCATTCACATAGGGTGGGGGGAACGGCATCTGGGGGCCCCCTTATTAAAGGGGGTCCTGGATTCCGATAAGCCCCCCACCCGCAGGGTGCTTTGGGGTGGGGGGCCACAGGTCGCCCCCCTGCCCCAAAGCACCAAACCCCCCATGTTGAGGGCATGCGGCCTGGTATGGTTTAGGTATGGCTCTCGTCCCCCCCTCTTTTCCTGCGGCCTGCCAGGTTGCGTGCTCGGATAAGGGTCTGGTTTGGATTTTGGGGGGACCCCACGCCGTTTTTTCGGCTTAGGGGGTTCCCCTTAAAATCTATACCAGACCTAAGGGCCTGGTATGCTCCTGGAGGGGAACCCATGCCAGTTTTTTAATTAAAATTTGGCATGGAGTTCCCCTTCATGATTCATACCAAACACGGGACAGCGAGCGCGAGGCTGCCGAGAACCAGCGCAATGCCATCGCGCTGGAAACATTCTCGGCCAGGTAGTTGCCTCTAGGACACGACTTGAGCGGCTGCTTCACGCTCAGGTCGTGTCCAAGTTGCCTCGCAAAGTCGCGCTGTCCCTGTGTCAGCCGGCACACGAGTCGCCCCGCGAGTCGGATTGGCTTCATCCGACTTCCCGGGCGACCTCTATTCAAATCAATGGGCTCCCATAGGAAACCATTCATTTTCAATAGAGCGCCGCTGACATTTTTAGTAACTGTAACAGTGCGCCGCTGGTTCCTGCGCCCAGTGAAGGATTTATCCGGCGCAGCAATTAAGGTATCAACCAGCGCAGCGCACTGTTATTAGTAAATCACCCCCAATGTCTTCTACAGCTAAAGATTTGTGCCATGACTAAGTTGCAGAATTGTGCATGTCCCGCAACAGTTGAAGTGTATAGTGACATAAAAGTAAACTTTCACTCAGCCATTCAAGCAAAATAGCTCATCCCCACCTGGAGACCACCCCTCTTTGACATGTTTTACCCTTACAAGCTTAGTCACAGAGATCATCTCTATGACGACTTCTCCTTTTATGTCAATGCATGTTCATGTCACGAGTATGAGCTTCTTAGACCGGCAACTGATCAGCTTTGCAATGGTGGAGACTTGGAGTGGTGATTTTTGCTCACTGACAGTAAAAATATGTTAGCCCACATTTTTTTTCTCATATTTGTATCTGTGATAAAAAAAAATTGTATGCTAAATCTTGCCTGTTTGTTTTTGACTGTTTTTAGTCCTTCCAAATACCTGGTTACCCTGCTAGTTCCCCTAGATGTCTGAAAAATTCATCCTTCCCAATATGTGTCCCTTATTTCTACATATGGACGACCTATATGATGCAAGGCAGTGTCTTCATCCCACTGACAAGGACTTTTCATTCTAATCATCTTTCCATCAACCCTATTCAAGAATAGACTTATTCCTTGTAGATAAGTGGTTACTCCAACATATTGGGCATTCTCAGATTTGAGCCATTAGGTGATCCTACCTCAGTCCCGTTACTATTACTAGGAGGTGTTTAACCACTCTCCTATTTACCTGTGGCACAACAGCATCTCTTTGTTTCATAAGACAAAACTCGAAATGGCTGCACATCCAACGTGGATAACTTGAGATAAACTTTATTGAAGTAGAAATGATTAAAGGCAACACAGAAGCGAACAGGGGAGGCACGGTTAACGTGTTTCACACTGCAAAAAAAATATTTGTCAAAACCTAGCCAACATGTGTGTTGTATCCACCTAAATACCCGATACATAATTAGCAACAGGTGTGTGAAACAGCGGGGGCTGCCAGATCTTCCAATTTAGTTAACATCACAGTACTGGGGGTCCCCAACTTACGAACGCAATAAGGACTGTAGGGGGGGTGTGGCCTAGCACCGGACCAACATGGCTGCTTGAACAGCGTGCTCCGACATCCAGGGCTGATAAGCTAGTTTTTATCAGCGGGACAGCTCTGCTACATATGTGAGGAGATGGCCGGGAGAAGCAGTTCTGCCACCCGCTCCCAGGCGGACCCCTCCACGCAGCTAAGCCGGACTATTCCGGCGATATTCTGCTCCCAACTGGTGGACTAGCAGGCCTCTGCTCAGGCCTCCAGCCACGCTACTGCCAGCCCAGCCAGCCTGCCCACCGCACCTGAGCTCGGGGGACAGCCTATTTCCGCCAGCTACATCCCGCAGCAGTCCCCGTTCCTCAGCATGGCAGATCTTCAGCTAGTGGCGCTGGACATAAAGAACACACTGATCGCCACAATCTCTGATCTGAAGGCTGACATCAAGGCTGTGGCATCACGTGTAGAGATGGTAGAATCAGCGGCCATGACACATGGAGCAGCGATACAACAGGTACAGCAAGTTACTGACACACATGCCCAGCATGTCCTTGAGATGCATCACCACATTGAAGACCTCGACAATAGGGGCCGAAGGCGTAACCTCAGAATTAGGGGATCCCGGAAACTATAGAAGGCCCCCAGTTACAACCAGCAGTGTGGCCAATATGCAATACACTCCTTGGTAGGCCCCGAGATGCACCCATAGAGATGGAAAGATGTCACAGGGCCCTTAGACCTAGAGGTCGGAAAGGTGAGCCACCAAGAGACACAGTCTGCTGCCTGGTAAGCTTCACACAGAGGGAAGACATATTACGATTAGCCCGCAACCATGGGCAGCTGCAGCATAAAGGCTCTCCCATACAAATCTTCCAAGATTTGTCTGCAATTACGCTCCAGCACAGGAGAGAGCTCCGTCCCCTTCTCAACACTCTAAGGGACAGACATATTCTGTATCGCTGGAAGTTTCCTTTTTGTCTATCTGCGACAGCTGGAAATCGCACAGCCTTCTTGCTTACCCCAATGGATCTGCAGGCGTTCTGTGACACCCTGGGCATCCCTGTGATTGCTGTGCCAGAGTGGTACAGCTCTTTCATGCAAGCTGAACCCTGGATTGCTACCAGGCATGAGATGACCCCACGCTCACAGCGTACCCACCAGAGACGCCGCAGATCTGCCTCCAACTCACTGAGAAGAGGTCCAGATGACATCACTGACCATGACTCCAGATCCTCTCCCTCATCGGCTCGTCGGAAGACAGGTCACTGAGCGTAAAGCAACCAGTTGTGTGAGTAACCTTATACTCTACCCTTCTACATTCTTGTTGGCATGTTCGCCACCAACTACACGTACTGTTGACTGTTCGGTCTTATGAAGCCAATTTGGTCTGTGACGAGACTCATGCAGACGCCTAACCTCACGCTAGGTCTTGCTTGCTGACACCAAATGTGAAACTAATGTTCTATATGTGTTGGATCCTACCGCATCTTCCATACCTGTCCTTAGTATGCCTGCTGCTGCATCTAGACGACCGTCCTCCTCTTGTCTATCTTCTACTCACCTAGACCTTTTGCTTTGAACTATTTTTGTGGCTATAAACCTTGGCGCACTACAATTCCACCTTTTTAATTTTTCTTTGTTGGTGATGTTGTCCGGTCTAAGCGTCAGTGAACTTCTAATAGGCTCTGCTCTAGTGTTCAAAGGGCCTAGCTCAGGTAACCAACTGTTTTTTGCAATCCAGACTCTGACCAAGCCATATTTAAAATTGCTCACAAGTAAATGTTTAAGTCATTTAGATTATAGTTTGGCTTTGGGACTATGTTACATCACTGCTGCGGTACGATATTTTATTTTTGACAAAGGTTTGGAAATTTTCGCAATGCTGACACCTTACATAGCTTTGCTTGATCCGCTATTACAGAAGTAATGTTGCACACACGCTAGTTGGGGGGAAAATACAGCCTGCTTCATGTGATTCATGGCAAAGCATGGGCCACACAAATCAGTAGACATGAGGAAAGATCCCCCTGATGGATCGATAGTATGGCGGCGTTGCTGGTGGAGAGGTCACTGTCCTAATTCAGGCCTGATTCTACTCCCTCCTTGACGGTGGGCCTTACAGGCTAACAGGACTGGCTATTTCAGTGGCCTGCTCCTCTTCCCCGGAGACTAACCTATCAGAAATCCCAGTGACCCCTCATACCTCTGTGGGCATTGCCATCTCTACTTGCAACTCCTCCGCAAAGGCGGCTGGACGGGTAGGCTAGGCTGTTGTGTACAATGAACTATTTGTTAACTGTGGATGCAAATGAACTGAACTTCGGACAGCTGAGAGGGTATCATGGCCACAACCCAGCCTAGCGTGAAGGCCGAGGCTCGATAGCACCTAGCTCTCGACTGCAGTGAGCTAGAGTGAACATTATCCTCCAACAGTCCGAACTTCCTAATCTTCTATATAGCGTATATCTTTAGCTTCTAGCTGACAGGAGTGATACCTGTATTTACATGAGTAATCTCCCTCCTGATCCTCAGGTTCCCTGCTTAATGATGCTGTTCTGTATGTTACTTTCTTTATAGTTTGTTAGCCCTGGTTTGTCAGTAGTACTTATCGATCCAGTGTTAGACTTGTATCCCACATCAGGGTGGCTGGCTCCCCTCTGAAAATTTCCGGTTCTCCGTCCCCTTATCCCAATATTACCCTTTCCTGGTCTATTTAGGTGGAAGAGCAGGCCTGTCTCCATCTCCGGAAATTTCTCTACGAGGTCTTACTCCTCGCTCTCTATAAGGGAGTTTCCCTCTCCCCCCCCTTTTTTCTTTTTTTTTCCCATCTCTTCTATTTTTTTTTCCTTTATTTATCTTTCCTCTTTTTCTCCTTGCTTTTCTCCTCCCTTCCTTGTCTCTTTTTCCTTGCCCCTCTCATCTTTCCTCCTCATTTCCCCATCCCCCTCCTCTTACACTACCCTCTCCAGCACCTAACGGCTTTGGTTGTCCACTTTTAGCTCATCCCAGTGTATTTATGCCTCAACACCTACCATGTCGCTTAACTCGATACGATCAGTTCCCCTCTCTCTTAAAATATATTCTCTGAATGCTAAAGGACTAAACATCCCTGAAAAACGCAGCAGCGTCCTGGCCGAAGCACACCGGCTTAGAGCACAAATCCTTTTTATTCAGGAAACGCATTTTAAATCTGGCTCAGCCCCCTGCTTTCAGAACGATTACTTTCCCAGAGCTTACCATGCCACGTGCCCTAACTCTAATGCCCCGTACACACGATCGTTTTTCATGCCGTTAAAAATGCCATTTTAAAAAATGGCCATTAAAAATGATCGTGTGTAGGCTCCAGAGCATTTTTAATGACGTGAAAAACGGCCATTAAAAATTCCGGACATGCTCTCTTTTTTCACGTCGTTTTTCATGTCGTTTTTTTTAACGACGTGAAAAACGATAGTGTGTATGCTTTAACGACGTGAAAAAAAACGCGCATGCTCAGAATCAAGTATGAGACGGGAGCGCTCGTTCTGGTAAAACTAGCGTTCGTAATGGAGATAGCACATTCATTACACAGTAATGGACTGAAAAGCGCGAATCGTCGCCCAAAAAACTTTACTAACATGAAGGGTGGCACCATTCGACCGGAACTTCCCCTTTATAGTGCCGTCGTACGTGTTGAACGTCACTGCGCTTTGCTTGATCGTTTTTTTTAATGATGGTGTGTACGCAAGGCAGGCTTGAGAGGAAACATGAAAAAAAACGAGGAGAAAAACGTCGGTTTAAAAAATTACATGAAAAACGATCGTGTGTATGGGGCATAAGACTAAGGGAGTATCCATCCTACTCTCTAAAGGGTTAACAGAGATCCGGAAAGAAGATTTATCTTCTTGAAGGGCTTATGGAGGAATAGGCCGGAAACGTTAGCTAATGTGTATAGCCCCAACTCTGGACAAGTTACATTTCTGCGAGAGGTTCTCGCGAAACTCACGCTTTTTCAATCAGGACTTCTAATTGTGGGGGGTGACCTCAACGTACCTCTTGATCCCCTACTGGACACCTCCTCTGGAACCTCCTCCCTCCCCTACTCTGCTCTTCGCCAAATCAAGCTCCAGCTAACATCCCTAACGTTACATGACTCATGGAGGACCCTCTACCTCCGAGACAAGGACTATACCTTTTTCTCATCCCCGCACAACAGGTACTCGAGACTGGATTACCTATTTATAACACAAACAGACTTACCATATCTTCACAGTGCATCGATTGAAAATATGACGCTGTCTGACCACCACCCCATCACACTTACCCTACAATTTCCCGATATGATCACTTTCACCAAACTTTGGAAATTAAATGCATCCCTCCTTGCAGACCCTGGGGACCTAGCAACACTTAAAAAAGACATAGGTGCATTCTTTAGACTCAATAATTCACTGGATGTCTCTCCCATGACACAATGGGAAGCCCATAAATGTGTCATTAGAGGCCAGCTACTTTCGGCCTCGGCCTCGGCCTCGGCCCGGAAAAAAAAAGCAAGCCCTGATACTAGCGCTGTCCACCAAAATACGTACCTTAGAGGCTCAGCACAAACGCACTTTAGCACTCAAAACATCACAGGAACTGGCGGAGACGCGAGCACTTCTGCTAAAAGAACTCTTCAAAAGGGCACGTTGGCGCAATGTCCTATCCCAAAAGCTCTTCTTTGAGCACAGAAACAAGCCGTGTAGGTTATTAGCCAGAGCCACTCAGCAGCGTAAACTGGCATCTACAGTCCACCGCATTGTAGACTCCACGGGCAAGATACACACTAAAAATGAAGACATAGCAGAGCAGTTTCATCGCTTCTACAGTAAACTATATAACTTACACCCCGGAGGCACGAAACCGGCTGGGTTACCGGAACGCCAGAACTTAATTCGAAATTTCTTAAGTCAACACAGCCCTGTAGCTCTGTCCACTGATGACTCTTTGGCTTTAGAAGCCCCCTTGACCTCAGAAGAATTCCTAGAGGCACTTAAAACCACAAAACCTGGCAAGAGTCCAGGTCCAGATGGTTTTTCGGCCCTATACTACAAAACCTTTGCAGACGTTTTAACGCCTAGTTTCCTTAAGGCATTTAATTCACTCTCCACCGATTCTGGTAGATCAAAGAGACTACTCAAGGCTTATATATCTGTTATTCCTAAGGAAGGAAAGGACCCCACAAACGTTGCCAGTTATCGCCCAATCTCCCTGCTCAACGTGGACGTCAAGCTTTTTGCAAAAATTCTGGCGACTCGCCTCTCTTACCACGTGCCAGATTGGGTGGGCCTAGACCAGGTGGGTTTTGTCCCTGGAAGAGAGGCCAGGGACAACACCATTAAAGCCTTGAACCTGCACAATTGGCTCACTACTTCCTGTCAGGAAGGCTTTTTCCTGGCGATGGATGCGGAGAAGGCATTCGACAGAGTGGCTTGGGACTATATGGAAGCAGTTTTAACCTCGCTGGGGCTTAGGCCCCGCATGCGGGCTTTCATTTTTTCTCTGTATACTAATCCTAAAGCTAAAGTAAAGGTCAATGGCCATCTGTCGAACGTCTTCCCCGTCCATAACAGAACTAAACAGGGATGCCCCCTCTCTACCTTGCTTTACATACTTACGCTAGAACCCCTTCTCCGTTGCATCCGAGCAAACCCAGATGTTAAAGGCTTAAGGATTCGGGATCGAGAATTTAAGATAGCGGCCTTTGCGGATGACGTACTAATGTTTCTATCCTCACCACTTACGTCATTGCCCAATCTCCTGCAAATCTTGGAGAAATTCAAACTACTGTCCAACTTAAAAATCAATTACTCCAAATCCTTTGCGTTTAAATGTCTCCCTGCCCATGACACTGGCCAAGCATTGCCAACTTAACTTTCCCTTTCAATGGAAATCGGGAGCCATTACCTACCTGGGTATCCAACTTCCCACTGATCTAGCAGAGCTTTACAGCAGGAACTACAGAATATACGTCAGGACCTCCAAAACTGGGATAAATCCACCATTTCCTGGTTTGGGCGTGCGTCCATCATAAAAATGACGATCCTCCCCAGGCTACTTTACAAACTTCAAACGCTACCTATACGTCTACCATCTTCCTTTTTTTGAACTTTACAAATCTATATGTAGAACCTTCCTCTGGTGTAACAAACCCCCACGAATAAGCTGGAAGAAGCTGGTGCTTCCTAAGGAGTGCGGAGGAATAGGCCTTCTTGACCTACAATGCTATTATCGGGCGGTACATTTAGCACGTATTGTCGACTGGAAGATTCATAGTCGATGTAAAGATTGGGTGACTTTAGAACACCTATTGGTGAGCACAGACTTACGCCACACCCCCTGGCTCTCAAAAGCGCATGTGTCTCCAGTTGCCTTAACCCACCCCCTAATTGGTGCCATCCTTTAAGAGTTTGACAGGGCTTGTGCTATTCACGCAGTGTCGGCTAAATCATGCCCCATCACGCCGGTAAGAAATAACCCGGACTTCCCCCCAGGCCTATCCGGAGCCTTTTTGAAATCTGAATGGCCGTAAGCTGATATGCTAGCTAAACATTTCTTCCTAAGGGGTCACTTTATGCAGCAAGCTGAACATGCTGTGCGCTCTGACACTGGCTCATTCCCATTCTGGCCCTAAATCCAGCTTAAACATTTTCTAGATGACCCCTCCCGCAAAAAGGGTTTCACAAGGACACCTACAACTTTGGAATCACTCTGTTCACGATCAAACCCCCAAAGTCATGTCATATCCACGCTCTATGTCTCCCTATTCTGGGAGCCCTCCACACTTTTAAGCTCTGAACGCTCCTATTGAACTCTGTATTAGATTCTGAGATAGAAGAGGAGAGTTGGGACCGCATACATTTGTACATCCACAAAGGGTCCCGGAATGTTTCTGTTCAGGAAAATGGGTACAAACTGAAAACCCGCTGGTACAGGACCCCGGACCTGGTCCATAAATTCTCCCCGTCAGTCTCTGATCAATGCTGGCGCTGTGGCAAGGAGCCGGGTACATTTCTCCATATTTGGTGGGACTGCCCGATGCTCCAACACTTCTGGCGTAAAGTGCATGATCTGACAACAACGGTATCTTTGCTCCCGTTGCAATTTTGCCCAGCGCAGTATGTCCTACATTTAACAAAAATTTCTAAAAAAAGGTACTTTAAGTCGGTTGCAATACACATGATTAATGCTGCTAGGATGTGTATACCAGTACATTGGCGGTCCTCATCCCCACCCTCCATGGCTGAATGGGTTACTCAAATCAATCGTGTAGCTAAGATGGAGGAACTGATCTACATGGCTTCAGATAATATCTCTAAATTCTCTGCTATCTGGGAAGCCTGGACAACCTTCAAAAGCTCTCAATCATTCCAAGATCTACTGGATAAAGCTAACTAATACCGATTTGGAGCTGGACTACCCCAGATCTTGTTTGCAGACTCAGGTCCACGCTACTGGCGTGGCTCACCTTTGTGTTTTAACCACTTGATGCTGGAGAGGGTAGCTGGTGACTTCTGCACCCCCTCTCCCCATTACGCTTAACCCTTTCCTCCCCCTCCCTCCCATCACCCCCCCTTTACTTACCTCCCCCCTCCTTTCTCCTTTTTTTTTGTGTCCCCTCCTTCCTTTTTTTCTTTTTCTTCTTTGACTTATATTTTATATGCTCCCTATGCTAAAACATGGACGCCCACACACCGCGTCCTCACCTACGATTAAGCTTACTGATTAGGGATGTTTAAACATCCTTTGTATTTGATTGAAATGTATCTGTGTAACCCCCTGTTTGGGATTAAGGAGTCATTTGTATCTCTTTTGCTTATGTTATCTACAAAAAAAAAATATTTTCAATAAAATCTTTATGGTAAAAAATAAATAAAATAAGGACTGTAGGTTTGTTCGTAAGTGAAATCTGTTCATAAGTCGGAACACTGCTTGTAAGTGTAACTTTCCGCCTGTGCATTGATGTGAGATGTTCTGGCTTCCGCCTGTGCAGGAATGTGGCATGTTCCGGGCGCTTCTGAGGCTCTTCTGGCCATGCAGTACATGAAGTACTGCAGTGTGGAATGTGTGGAATGTGGCACGATAGCTGCTCGGAGGTATCCCGGACCATCGTAGAGCACAAGCAGCCGGCATTGAGGCCCGTTCGTAAGTAGGAGTCGTTCGTAAGTCGGGCGTTCGTAAGTCGGGGACCCCCTGTATATATATATATAAAATAATTACATAATAAACATGCAATCCAAAAGAAAATGTGTGTATAAAAACATGTAACACAGACCATTGCCAAAATAAACTGTTCACTTTATACATATAGAGTAAACCTTCCCCCTGCCTCCATAAGGTAAGGCATCATTCACATGGCACTATTACAGGGAATCGCCGCCATCCGTCTCACGCGCGGGGGGGGGTGCGGTGGTGTTGGTTTGTGCTGCCCCCCAAATTTTAAACACCAGCCACCACTGGACCTTTTCAATAACTTGGATTTGTAAGGCTGTGGGATTTCTTCCATAAACATTTTAAAAATGCCTGACATTGTTAGTCTCGTGTTTTTTTTGTTATACGAATAGTAATGTATCTGATACCTACGTTTTCGATTCATTCTGCATACTGCACACTACATTTCTTAAAGGTAATAAGATAAATGACATACCTCATGTTTCAATTAAAAAATATTTAATATTAAATACTCTGTTACTTACAGTGGATTTAAACTTATCACCCTTAACAATGTGTGTGCAACAAGGACAGTTGTCAGCTCCACACCTAAAGTTCCCAAAAGTTATAACATTAAAAATGTATTTAAATAATATGCCTGGGGGGGGGGGGGGGATGCCCTGACTCTGCCTGTGAAGTGGCACTTCTATGCAATGTATACATCCTACTGCAGCAAAACTGACGTTTATCAAGGAAAAAAGTATATTTAAATATGACAGCTGACAGCTACTTCCTTTTGATATTAAACAGAGTGGCTGGGGATTCTATTCATCTGACCCTTATCCTAAATGAGGGTCTCATATATGTGTTAATGGGGGACACCCATAAAAAATTTTTATTTTGGAATCCCCACTCTTTATTCATACCAGACCCGCCACAAAAAATCAAGAAAAAAGTGCCCCCCCCCCCAAAAAAAAATAATCTATACAAGATCCTTATTTGAGCTGCATCCTGGTAGGCCAGTAATGGGTGGAAGAGAATGTGCCCACCTTTTGAATCATACCCCCCTGACAAGGTACCCCACAGTGTCAAGTGCATGTGGCCTGGTATGGTTTGGGAGGGGCCCACACTCATCCCCCTTTCCTGGCTGCATGCTCAGGTAAAGGATCTTGTATGGACTTTTTGGGAGACCCTTATGCTGTATTTTCCTTGATTTTTGTGTAGGATTCCCTATTAACATCTATTTTAGACCCTCATCTGGAATAGGGATCTAGTATAGATGAATAAAATCCCTGGACATTCTGTGTACAAAGAGAACAAAGGGGTAGGGAGATGTAATTTTTTTGGACCTCACACTTTTGTTTTCCTGGATTTTTGCATGAGGTTGCTGTGAAAATTCATTCTGGACCCAAAGTTTTTAACTATCTGCAGCTCCTTTGCTTACATGGCTGGAGATTCCGATCCATGTAAGTGAATGGGGTTGGTGACTCCACTGGTTGGATTACCAAATATATGGGTTTGGACACGCAATCAGATATATGTTGTGTTGTGTTATACATAGTTTTCACCCTGTAAAACCACAAGCAGTGCAGCATGTGAAATGTGCCGCAGGTTCAGGGCAGTCGGTGAAATGTGCTGCTCATAACATGACATCAGTCTTGACTGGCCCTCCTTCTCTTCCTCGCCAATAATTATAAGATATGTCATTTAGTGTGCACATCTGGAGGGAATCTGGGTACTACATAAAAAACAGCATCCCTCCAGATATGCACACTCCAACAGTCATTTAGCATGCAAAGTAGATGAAATGTTTTATATGAAGTACATTCTTGAGCCAACCTCCTTCCTCCACATGAAAACGCTGTGCTGTGATCTGCCCCTCCTGACCCCACCCTCCCAATTGTGAGATTGAACTTAAAAAAAAATATGCCATGAACCTGGCTAAAAATAACCCTATCTTTAATCTTTGGGAAGCCATAGCTATGGTCCATAGCAATTAGGTCTAGACAGGCAACATGATAACCAACTTGAGAACCAAAACAGTTTTGCTTTTCAGTGTTCCATGGGGTGCTAAGTGCATTTTTATTGCACTAAGAGCAAGTAGTGAAATAATAAATATACCCACTTTTGCCTGACCATTTAGAGAAGGGAAACAAAAGAAAAAAAAAGAAAGCAATATTTTATATGTATTATCCCAAGTAACTTCTAGAAAATAGATAAAACCAAAACTAATTTGCCTAATACCTATTCAGCACTTAATTATTTTCATATAAATATTTTTACATGTGTTCACTACTAGGGATGAGCTTCGAGTTCGAGTCGAACGTAAGTTCGACTCGAACATCAGGTGTTTCGCTCGTTCGCCGAACAGCAAATTTTATGGGGCAAATCGCGGAAAATTCGCGGAACGCCCCATAATGCACTGTGAGATCGTAGTGCATTGCTGTATGATGATTGGCCAAAGCATGCACCTGACCTGCATGCTTTGGCCAATCACAGCATGCTCCTCAGCGAGAGCCATAATTGGCCTTTGGGTGCCTTTGGCCAATCATGGCTCAGGGGGACTAAGTCCACGCCCCACACTATTTAAGGCTGCTTACACAGTGCTCGTATAGTGTGTTATAGTGGACGGCGATAGAGAGATTGAGCTAGATTAAGCAGGCAGGTCAGTTAGTTGGTGGCAGTGTATTTTATATATATATACAGTCAGACTAGTATGTATGTATATATATATATATATATACTCTGCATTCAGCGTAGCGTAGCCTATATATACAGTATAAAAATTTTATCTATATTCAGTCAGTACAGGCAGTGTATTTGATTATATAGCAAAACGAGGGTATGTGCAGCGCATAAAAAATTGTAAATATAAAACAGCACCAAATGAGTGATCAACACTATCAAATCAAATACAGTTCTATCACTGAGAGAGAAAAGTCCTCATAAATTCCCAGAATGGTATAGCAGGAAAAAGGGGGTAAGATTCCTCGTGTGATGAAAAGAAGGAAGATGCAATCCTCTGCCCAAAATGTGCTGATGTAATCCTCCACCGTAAAAATGTTGAGCTTACCAGATACGATGGACCTTTCCGCTAGGAGAAGGTCATACAGGCGTGTATCCACCCAGGGATAATGGAATCAAGTGACTGCAACAAAGGTTCTTCTGCAGATAACCGAAATGTGTAGCCAGAAGGTGGTGTAATAAATCCTCCTAAGTATGGTACTGGATGCAATGGTATAGTGTCCAATCGTCACCTAGGTATCAGCAGGCAGGCTCATAACTGTACAGGGGGGACACACATGCTCCAGCCGTCCTCCAGGTAGGTAGGTAGGTAGGTAGTAGAGTCGGGTCCTTGATGGCTGATCACACCGACCTTCCCCACATCCACTGAGCTGCTGGGGGATTAACCTGCAGCAGCAGCTCAGTGGATGTGGGGAAGGTCTTTTCATCACACGAGGAATCTTACCCCCTTTTTCCTGCTATACCATTCTGGGAATTTATGAGGACTTTTCTCTCTCAGTGATAGAACTGTATTTGATTTGATAGTGTTGATCACTCATTTGGTGCTGTTTTATATTTACAATTTTTTATGCGCTGCACATACCCTCGTTTTGCTATTTTACCTATAGGTTTGTGATGACCCTAATGTGTACAGCTGCTTAACATTTCATTGTCATATTTTTGTTTGCGCTGATTGCTTTATTTATTTACATTATTTGATTATATATACCGTATATACTTGAGTGTAAGCCGCTCCGAAAATAAGCAGAGGCACCTAATTTTACCACAAACAACTGGGAAAACTTATTGACTCGAGTATAAGCCTAAGGTGTCCATCTGCATGCCTCACTGTGCCTCACTGTGCCTCACTTTGCCTCATTGTGTCCATGTGCATGCCTCACTGTGCCCATGCCTCACTGTGCCCACGCCTCACTGTGCCCACGCCTCACAGTGTCCATGACTAGACTGACGTTTAACATGGGAGTCTATGGAAGGGGTGCCCACCTTTGAAAAATGGGTGCTCCCCGGCTGTAGGTCCCCCAGGCATAACTTTGCACACCTGTAGAGGAGAAATGGGGCTACTTGTGTGCCAAGTTTCGGGTCCAGGGGACCTACGACCGGCCGGTACCGGCCGGTACCGGGTCCCCAAAGTCACCAGAGAAATTACCATTTAACATGGGAGTCTATGGAAGGGGTGCCCGGCTTTGAAAAATCGTTTCTCCCCGGCCAACAAACTTTGCACACGTGTATAGAAATGGGGCTACAGGTGTACCAAGTCCGGGTCCCCAAAGTCCGGGAGATCAGGCGCAAAAAGGTGACTTGAGTATAAGCCGAGGGGGGCATTTTCAGCACAAAAAAATGTGCTGAAAAACTTGGCTTATACTCGAGTATATACGGTATGTATATACAGTGGGGCAAAAAAGTATTTAGTCAGCCACCAATTGTGCAAGTTCTCCCACTTAAAAAGATGAGAGAGGCCTGTAATTGTCATCATAGGTGTACCTCAACTATGAGAGACAAAATGTGAAAACAAATTCAGACAATCACATTGTCTGATTTGGAAAGATTTTTTTTTGCAATTATGGTGGAAAATAAGTATTTGGTCACCTACCAACATGCAAGATTTCTGGCTCTCACAGACCTGTATCTTCTTCTTTAAGAGGCTCCTCTGTTCTCCACTTATTACCTGTATTAATGGCACCTGTTTGAACTTGTTATCAGTATAAAAGACACCTGTCCACAACCTCAAACAGTCACACTCCAAACTCCACTATGGTGAAGACCAAAGAACTGTCGAAGGACACCAGATACAAAATTGTAGACCTGCACCAGGCTGGGAAGACTGAATGTACATTAGGCAAGCAGCTTGGTGTGAATAAATCAACTGTGGGAGCAATAATTAGAAAATGGAAGACATACAAGACCACTGATAATCTCCCTCGATCTGGGGCTCCATGCAAGATCTCACCCCGTGGGGTCAAAATTATCACAAGAACGGTGAGCAAAAATCTTAGAACCACACGGGGGGACCTAGTGAATGACCTGCAGAGAGCTGGGACCAACGTAACAAAGGCTACCATCAGTAACACACTACGCCGCCAGGGACTCAGATCCTGCAGTGCCAGATGTGTCCCCCTGCTTAAGCCAGTACATGTCCGGGCCCGTCTGAGGTTTGCTAGAGAGCATTTGGATGATCCAGAAGAGGATTGGGAGAACGTCATATGGTCAGATGAAACCAAAGTAGAACTGTTTGGTAGAAACACAACTCGTCGTGTTTGGAGAAGAGAGAATTCTGAGTTGCAACCAAAGAACACCATACCTACTGTGAAGCATGGGGGTGGCAACATCATGCTTTGGGGCTGTTTCTCTGCAAAGGGAACAGGACGACTGATCCGTGTACATGAAAGAATGAATGGAGCCATGTATCGTGAGATTTTGAGTGCAAACCTCCTCCCATCAGCAAGGGCATTGAAGATGAAACATGGCTGGGTCTTTCAGCATGACAATTATCCCAAATACTTTGCCCGGGCAACGAAGGAATGGCTTCGTAAGAAGCATTTCAAGGTCCTGGAGTGGCCGAGCCAGTCTCCAGATCTCAACCCCATAGAAAATCTTTGGAGGGAGTTGAAAGTCCGTGTTGCCCAGCGACAGCCCCAAAACATCACTGCTCTAGAGGAGATCTGCATGGAGGAATGGGCCAACATACCAGCAACAGTGTGTGACAATCTTGTGAAGACTTACAGAAAACGTTTGACCTCTGTCATTGCCAACAAAGGATATATAACAAAGTATTGAGATGAACTTTTGATATTGACCAAATACTTATTTTCCACCATAAATTGCAAAAAAAATTCTTTCCAAATCAGACAATGTGATTGTCTGGATTTGTTTCCACATTTTGGCTCTCATAGTTGAGGTATACCTATGATGACAATTATAGGCCTCTCTCATCTTTTTAAGTGGGAGAACTTGCACAATTGGTGGCTGACTAAATACTTTTTTGCCCCACTGTATATATATATATATATATATATATATATATATATTCTGCATTCACCATATTTCCTCTTTTGGCACAAACCCCCCAAATCCGCCTCCTAGCACAAATCTTCTTCCCCCCACCCATCCTCCCAACACAAATCACTCTAAATCACCACTCCTAGCAATTTTGTACCCCCTGTCGCCCTCCTAAATTTAATCTCCTGACTCAAATCCCCTAATCTCCTTACAGCACCCCCATCTCACATGAAACCACAGTGCCCAGGGCAGCTTGCTCTGGCCCTGGATGCAGTGGCGTAGCATGGGGGGTGCGAGGGGGGCCTAGGCCCCGGGCGCAACATTTGGGGGGGCGCAATCCCGCGCCGGTGTCACCCTAGCTCCATAAATCAATTTTCTTTTTTGTGACCCCACGCCGCTCCGGCCACCATCTTTATTCTCAGGCCGGCCCCTGGTGCCCTGTGATTGGGCGAAAGGGGTCATGGGGCCTGTCCTTAATCACGGGGGAGCGGGGCTGTCTTCTCCTCCTCCTCCTCCTCTCTGACCCAGGTCACCAGGTCCGCGGCGCGGTGGCAGGCAGGCAAGTCAGTCTGTGGCCAGCCGCCGCCATCATCATCATTATCATCTCCTCCTCCTCCCTCTCCGATCATGTCCCCGGTGCAGCGGCAGGCAGTCTGTGGCTGCCATCATCATCTCCTCCTCCTCCTCTCCGGCCGGGTCTCTCGATCATGTCCCCGTCAGGACAGGCAGTCCAGCGAGCAGTGTGACAGGCGGCAGAGCAGATGGAAGAAAAAAAAGGTAAGAGACTCACTCGGCCTGGGGGGAGTAGATATGGTCTGGGGAGAGGGAGCAGCCAGAAAGTTTGTGTATAATGTATTGTGTATTGTGTATAATGTATAGTGTATTGTGTATAATGTATTGTGTATTGTGTATAATGTATAATGTATTGTGTATTGTGTATAATGTATAGTGTATTGTGTATAATGTATAGTGTATTGTGTATAGTTATAATGTATTGTGTAGCGGTCAGTATGTAGTGTATTGAATAGTGTAGCGGTCAGTATGTAGTGTATAGTGTATTGGTCTGTGGGTAGTGTATTGTGTAGCTGTCAGTATGTAGTGTATTGTGTAGCGGTCAGTATGTAGTGTATTGAATAGTGTATTGTGTAGCGGTCAGTATGTAGTGTATTGAATAGTGTATTGTGTTGCGGTCAGTATGTAGTGTATTGTGTATTGGTCTGTGGGTAGAGTATTGTGTAGCCGTCAGTATGTAGTGTATTGTGTATAATGTATTGTGTATAGTTATAATGTATTGTGTAGCGGTCAGTATGTAGTGTATTGAATAGTGTAGCGGTCAGTATGTAGTGTATAGTGTATTGGTCTGTGGGTAGAGTATTGTGTAGCGGTCAGTATGTAGTGTATTGTGTAGCGGTCAGTATGTAGTGTATTATAGTGTATTGTGTAGCGGTCAGTATGTAGTGTATTGTGTAGCGGTCAGTATGTAGTGTATTGTGTAGCGGTCAGTATGTAGTGTATTGGTCTGTGGGTAGAGTATTGTGTAGCGGTCAGTATGTAGTGTATTATAGTGTATTGTGTAGCGGTCAGTATGTAGTGTATTGTGTAGCGGTCAGTATGTAGTGTATTATAGTGTATTGTGTAGCGGTCAGTATGTAGTGTATTGTGTAGCGGTCAGTATGTAGTGTATTGTGTAGCGGTCAGTATGTAGTGTATTGTATTGTGTAGCGGTCAGTATGTAGTGTATTGTGTAGCGTTCAGTATGTAGTGTATTGTGTAGCGGTCAGTATGTAGTGTATTGTATTGTGTAGCGGTCAGTATGTAGTGTATTGTGTAGCGGTCAGTATGTAGTGTATTGTGTAGCGGTCAGTATGTAGTGTATTGTATTGTGTAGCGGTCAGTATGTAGTGTATTGTGTAGCGGTCAGTATGTAGTGTATTGTATTGTGTAGCGGTCAGTATGTAGTGTATTGTATTGTGTAGCGGTCAGTATGTAGTGTATTGAATAGTGTATTGTGTAGCGGTCAGTATGTAGTGTATTGTATTGTGTAGCGGTCAGTATGTAGTGTATTGTGTAGCGGTCAGTATGTAGTGTATTGAATAGTGTATTGTGTAGCGGTCAGTATGTAGTGTATGTAGTGTGTTGAGTAGTGGTCTGTGGGTAGTGTATAGTGTTTTATGTAGTGGTCAGTATAGGAATCAGGTAGGTCAGTGTGTAGTGTAGTGGTCGATGTAGGTTGGTGTGGTGTGTAGTGTAGTGGTCAGTATAGGAATTAGGTAGGTCAGTGTGTAGTGGGCGATGTAGGAATCAGGTAGGTTAGTATAGGAATCAGGTAGGTCAGTACTATTGAAGGAAGGGAAGGGACTTTGAGAGTTCGAAAAGTCCGCAGGTTAGGGGGGCGCAAATTACTTGCCTTGCCCCGGGTGCTGACAACCCACGCTACGCCACTGCCTGGATGAACCTACACTTCATACTTATTAATTGTTATTTCTAAGACCTAGGCCACTATGTCCTGTCACTGCCCTGCAGTAGTGTACTAGAAATGAAATAACCACATGCAAGTCACGCAATCTGTTTGCACGTCTAAAGTTTGCAATTTAGAAAGATACTGTATATAATTAGTCATATAATTATTTTATTTTTTTCTAGTTCTACAGTGTCTGTATTCCTTCCCAACAAGTAGAGCTGTAAAAGAAATTGTTTAAACAAAACCATTGTTATACTTTTTAAAAATTAGAATCCCACACACGTTTGCCATGATTAGTCTGCTGTTGTATTGGGAATACTGAAGAAAACCTCTCTGATCAGCATCAATTATAATTCAAAATGTAGCTGTACGTTTAAGTCATGAATGATTCATGAAATAACTCACTGCAGGAGGCATGATTAAAAACACAGGAGGATATCATTAATTGCTGACACATACACCACCAATAACAATTCTCTTATAATAAAATGAGTGTTTAGGGCATGGGAAATTGTTGGTGTATTTTTATTAAATTATAAATCTTAGAAGATTTTTTTTTTTAGGAATTATGTAATGTACTGTTAATTTTAGGACTTATGTAATGTACTGTGCAAATAATATTTATTTACAGTTATGTCATAGTAGCTTAAAGAGACCCTGCCACCAGACTATTAATTTCAATAAAAATCTTCCCGTAAGAATATTTATATGTGCATTTAATGTAGTTCATGCATGTTTCTTACCTATATAAGCTTCTTTTGTGTAGACATTCAAAATGCCTTAGACTGCTTTTGAAAGGTCATAACCATCTTGGTTGTGATGTCAGCAGTTCCAGCAGACTCAGAGCTATCACGTAAGTGACAATTTTTTTTTCGCTTTGCTCCTCCCCTGGCAGCTACTTAAAAGGTCATGTAGACATGTAGGTAAGTCAAGAGGGAGGGAGGAGCTGCACCAGAACAGGCAATATTTAGACACTGCTTCAATTTAAAATACTTGATTTTTCTTTCCTTTTGCCTGCATTTTTTTGGTGACAGGATCTCTTAGCCAGAGCAGTACATGAAAAAGTATGATTGATTTCTACGGTTGATTGTACTTTAGAATATACATGGAGCAATTAGCACATTTTTTGCCTTGTGAGCAACCCACCTGAAACAAGTATGGATATCAGAGATTTTCACTTCACTTGCTGCATGCTTGTACCAGGTCTTCCAGATAATATAAGCAAGTATGTACATGCAAACGCATGCAAACACACAAATCCCCAGTGCAAAATATGAACATGAAAATACCAGAAGTCTCAAAACGTAAAATATGTACAAATGTGGCCAGACATAAGGAAACTTCTAAGTGTAACATAATCCTATACAAGTCCATAATACAAAAATCCATATGCCTCCATGAATATAAAGGATGTACACAGCCAGGATCAGCAGATTCTTTCCAGATGGCAGGACTGGGGTGACACCGGCTTGTAGGCTCACATGTCAAATAAAGAGAAACAGCAACACCGACTAAGTGTAGTCGATTATTAGCTCTCATAAAAACAAAGATAATATACACTCACACTGTGTAATCCAAACAACAGCATATAATGGAATTACTAGATAGCAGCCTTTACCCAGCCAAGGCCCTTCCTTGTGCAGATAGCTTCTTTCTAGGAACCAGAAAGGCCTCTGTGGACCACATGGAGATCATCAGGGTAAAAGCAGGGCACCAGAATGGCACGATGATGTCAGGGAAGGTATTTCAACATGTTTAATATTTCACAAGCTAGCCCAACACTTACAGACTTTGGAATAAATACCGTATTTATTGGCGTATAACACGCACCCTAACTTTAAGAGGGAAGTTTCAGGAAAAAAACTTTCCACAGCCCCCTGCCTATAACACACAGGCACAGTTTACCCTATATTTTCATGGTAAAAAAGTGAGTGTTATACGCTAATAAATACAGTAATCCCTGGGCACGATTTTTGGAAAGATAAAACCAGACACTATATTGGTGGAGACCAAATAAAAAGAACATAGTGGTGTCATCTTGCTGGAGATCAAATAAAGGAAGTTTCAGGGTGCCCTGTTAACAGGGACAAACAGCCTCCCTCTGTGCGCTATTTTGAGGAACATAAAAACGGCAATGCCATATTTATGGAGACCAACTAGAAAGGGCATTAAGGCACTATTTTAGGGTAGACAAAGTAGATGGAACTTCTCTGTGGAGCCCACGTATGCCAAAAATGTCCTAATAGAAGGGGAATAAAGCACTAGATACATAATAAAGAGAAACCCAATGATAAAAACGACAGTATTGATAATAGTTATAAAAGGAGGGGACTACTAGTGGAAAATGGATACATAAATAGCTAAATAAACATAAGCATAATACAAGCTGGAAGACTTAAAGTAAAAAATATTTAAAAAATGTATACAAATATATAAAAAATATATATGAATTGATAAAAAGGTAAAAGCATGTATTGTATATGAACCATAAAAATGAGAGGAAATGCCAATCTATGTAGAAAATTTTAAAAAATGCTGTGTCAACTCAAAAACCCTGGCTGAGCGCATGCACAATGCACATATGACACAAATAATAATAATAATAATAATAATAAATACACGCACACAACCACATTCAAAAATGACCTCTCTAACAGGTGTAACAGGCTGGTAAAATAATGACTGCATGGGTCTCTAATTTTTAAATGAGGCCATTAGATGACAGAGTGTTTAAAGTATAAATCCAAAATGTTTCACGTTGACAAAGTTTGGCAAAATGTTCTGCCTTGGAAACATTATTGGGTATTGCCTCGATGGCCCACTGAAGTAATTGCTACAATAAATAACTATTCCGAAGGTGGTTACAGATTTCCTCTATTGCATATATGTATTGACTTGTCTTATCCCCTATTTAGCTAGTCTATTAAGACTCTGATAAGCACAATGATATAAGGTTAGCTATGAAAACAAACACACTGCTTAGTAAAATAATATCTTATTTATTTCCCAAGAAAATAGGGAACTGCTAACATGAAACACTAACAGAAAGTATACAGAGCATATAACAACAGAGCATCAGAGATACTTATCACATCCCCTAGGCATGGTCTCATCAGCTGTGCTCAAGATGGTATCAGAAACAGCTATGAGGCTCAGGCAAAAGCCAGGAGCGAAAATGGACGATTTCCCTTCTGTCTGTACTTTTTACACATTCATTTACACCCGCTCGTAACCACCCCCACTTGCCTCCTGTCCAATAAGATATTGCAAAGAGGTAGTCCTTTTAATATATTCTATTTCTGTCCGTCCTGCTATATTGGCCTCTAGGGGCAGCATTGTCCAGGTATTATCTCTAGGTGCCTGTTGCTCCTTTGATCTTTGTCACCTACTGTCATCAATCATCTTGGCAGCCATGGCTCTCTTTGAAGATTGTTTGCAGAGTGGTAATCAATGATTTCCATCTTATCGCACTAGCCGGACAGGAGCCAAGCTTTTGTTCTACAAAGTTAGAGGCATAATTTGTTAAATTCCAACTTGGGGGCCATCTGCCTGTATCATCCAGGGAGAGAAATACCAGAAATATGATATTAAACCATGTTGCCTTCCAACACCCACACATGTAAAGCTTTGGTCGATTTGGTATGTTTGTCTGTGAAGTTTTGGGGAACACTGTGTTCAACTTACCCTTGTTCAATGAGTCTCCTATGTTCCCCAAACCTAGCTTGTAAAGTGGTAATGGTCCTGCCAATGTATAACCTGCCACAGGGGCAGTCAATACATTAAACCACATAATTTCTGGAACAGTTGTAAAATTCTTTAGTGGTGAATTTTTTGAGCTGCCTGACATGTGTTTAACCAGTTCCCGACCGACTCCTGTACATATACGTAGGCAGAATGGCACGGCTGGGCAGAGTAATGTATATACACGTCAATTTAAAAGTCCCGCTCATCGGGAGCAGCGATCAGTGACGTGTCACTCATATCCACGCCCCCTAACAGTTAGAATCACTCCCTCTAACACACTTTACCCCTTCAGCGCCCCCTACAGGTTAACCCCTTCACTGCCAGTGTCATTTTTACAGTAATCAGTGCATTTTTATAGCACTGATCGCTGTAAAAATGCCAATGGTCCCAAAATGGTGTCAAAAGTGTCCGATGTGTCCGCATAATGTCGCAGTCATGATAAAAATCGCTGATCGCTGCCATTACTAGTAAAAAAAAATATTAGTAGAAATGCCATAAAACTATCCCCTATTTTGTAGACGCTATAACTTTTGCGCAAACCAATCAATAAACGCTTAAATAAACGCCCCAGGGGGCGGTCCTACTGGCTATAAACCCTCACACTGCATCCAGCAGCTCAGTTCGTCTAAAAGCAGTTCAAACAAAAAAAAAGGAGGTGTGGGTGCTGTGTCCATCAATGAACTTCAGAGAAAAGGATTTTACGGTGAGTACAAAAATCCTATTTTCTCTTTCGTTCATTGACACAGCAACTTAAATCTTGACCTTAGGGACGTCCCCAAGCAGTGTCAAAAAAACGAGGGGTGGAACAAACAAACTCCACCCATAACAACCAGATATATATGCAACTCCTCAACTGAGAAGTTGCCACCTTAAACAGCTGCCTACAAAACCTTGCGGCCGAAGGAAGCATCTGCAGATGCACTCACATCAACCTTGTAAAACCTAATGAAAGTGTGAACGGACGACCAGGTCACCGCCTTACACACCTGGGAAATGGACGCTTGATGTCGGAAAGCCCAGGAGGCACCAATTGCCCTGGTCGAATGTGCCGTGACAGGAAAGGGAGGCGCCCGCCCTTTTAAGGCATAAGCCTGAATCACGATCCACCGAGAAATGGTGGCCGACGAGACCATCAGGCCCTTCTTTCGACCAGTCACTGACACAAAGAGTGAGTCTGACCTCCAAAACGGAGCCGTAGCAGACAGATACAACCGCAGGGCCCGGAACCACGTCCAAGGAATGCAAAGCAACCTCTTTGGGATGCGACGACCGAGGACACAAGGATGGAAGCACAATGTCCTCATTTAGATGAAAGGCCGAAACAACTTTAGGAAGGAACGAAGGCTGTGGGCGTAACACCGCCTTATCCTTGTGGAGGACCAAGTAGGGAGACTTGCAAGACAAGGCCGCCAACTGAGAAACCCTCCTGGCAGAGGTAATAGCCACCAGAAAGGCTACTTTCTGCGAGAGTGTCAATAGAGGGATCTCCCGAATGTTTTCAAACAGTGGTTTCTGAAGTACCGAGATCACCAGATTTAAATCCCACGGAGGCAGCGGTGGGCGAACCGGAGGGGCCACATGTCGAACCCCCTGCACAAACGTACTCACCAATGAATGAGTCCCCAAAGGACGCTGAAAAAAGACAGCCAGGGCTGATATTTGCCCCTTAATGGTGCTTAAGGCAAGCTTCTGATCCACTCCTCGCTGCAAAAACAGCAGGATTCTGGAAACCGAATATGTACGCGAACGCCACCCCAACTCTTCACACATAGAGATGTAGGCCTTCCACGTGCGATGATAAATCTTCAGATAAGATGACTTCCGAGCCCTCAGCATAGTGGAGATCACCGAATCCAACAGACCTCGATCCTTTAGCACCTGACTTTCAACAGCCATGCCGTTAAAGTCAGCGACTGTAAAGCAGGGTGAAGTATAGGACCTTGCGACAGAAGGTCCTCTCGCAGCGGCAGTCGCCAATGAACATCCGCCACCATTCGTACTATGTCGGCGTACCAGGGATGCCAAGGCCAATCTGGGGCAATTAGAATCAGCGGAATCCCTTCAGTCTCCACTCTGCAAAGCAAACGAGGAAGAAGTTTCAGTGGGGGGAAGGCATAAATAAGCCGATACTGTCCCCATGGAGCCACCAACGCGTCTGCCGCGTCCACCCAGGGATCTTTTGACCTGGCCACAAACCTCGGTACCTTCCAATTGAATAGAAGTAGGACTTAAGGGACCCCAAAACCAAAAAGACCAAAAGCAAAAGCTGGGGAAAAGGAGGGCAGTGGGACTATTGCAGTACAAGTTGAGTAGGTAAACTCACGAAGAGCGATTATAATAAAAATTATACATTTATTAACATAGTATCAAAAATAAAAGACATCAAAAACAACGTGGACAATAAAGTACAATATAAACAGTGTGATAAGCCGTATGTATCACCATCTGATCCCTAAAGTTTTGGGATCAGCTTTGGTCAACCCTAGAAAAGCTTTATTGGACATTGATTTTTTAGACCTGACATCATCAGACACCAAAAAACAGCAAATGAAAATAGACACCTTTACCCGCAAAGCACCACCCACACCACTACCCAGATACCTCCCAACACAGCCCAATTAAATATTATCAACCTTACCCCTATCCCCATCTCAACTGATGAAACGTCTGTGTTACAACTCGGTTTAGGGTTTTGTCCCTTTGATCCATTACACATTACAGAAACTATCAAGGATCTATACCTATTTGCACTGAACCTCACCTTTAAGTTTATCTATGATAAAGACCGCCAAAATATCAATTTGGAACGGGAACTAACCGAGCGTACCAAATAATTTACTATGGATGAGTTTCACGCTCTGCGCGATTTAATGTTGCTATATGATGAAGATAAATGAGGGAAAGGGAAGAACTCACAATGCCACATCCGTTGGATAACTTGGAAAAGCGTGAAAAGATAGCTCAAAAATAGAGATACCTGGGGGTCGGACTTTGAAGGCAAGGACACATAAGATAAACAAAAGGTGTACAGCATCCTGCTGTCTCCTGGGGACATCTGCGTGTTATACTATCTGTGGCCACTAGGGCTTGATCTACTTTCTGCTTACAATTCTGGCTGGATCTAAGGGATCTACTTGTTTCCCATACATGCTTGGCTGCATTATTTTGTTAGCCTCAATTTTGCTCACTGGTGTCCCCATGCAGTCTTTTTCTGCATACAGACTGCTATTTCAGCTGGTACGCTGAGTCTTGAGGTTTTCGTCTCTAGCTGCCTTTTGCTCTAAGAAGCACCTGAAATTTCATCCTGTTTTTCTGCGAGATGTGAGTTGTTTCCGCGCTCACTACAACGGTTCTGGGCCTGCTTATAAAATAATATATACAAAAAAACTTTTTGATCAAGGGATAATATATATTATACCCTCCTGCTCCCAAGATAGTAAGGCGTGTTTACCTACTATCACTGTTCGTCCTGAAGAAGCCTCACGGCGAAACGCGTAGACGCACACAGGGACCACATCTGTACAATCATCTCGTATACAGTGTTTTAATCTACTCTATTATAGTTTCTGTCTTGTCTTTTATAAATAAAATATTTTTTTGTTTATCTTATGTGTCCTTGCCTTCAAAGTCCGACCCCCAGGTATCTCTATTTTTGAGCTATCTTTTCACGCTATATGATGAAGGTTCCACCGACGACCCCCTTGCATCCCCTCCCGGGACTGCCGGGGTCCTCGATGGACCCACACCTACAGCAACTCTGGTAGTACCTACAGTATCTGACAAATCTAAGAAATTCAAACCTAAATCCCGGAAAATCCCGGATTTAATGACGTGCCCAGTGATCTGGGCTTTTCTTCAACTTTTCATTAAAGATTTAAAACAAAATCACTGACAAGATTTCCCCCCGAACCTTACCTCCAACCAACAATTGGCTTTGAGACAACTACAGAAACGCAATGATATTATCATTAAACCATTTGATAAAATGTCCAATACTGTACGATGTGCCATACTGTGTTAAATAATTCTACTTGGTATAAACCCATCTCTTCATCACTCATTTAGGAATTTATCAACGAATTCCATGAGTTGTGTACTGATGCGTTTTGGCGTGGTCTCATTGACAAGGATACCCTTAATTACCTGATCCTTAAACACCTGAGGACCCCCACCTTCTACACACTACCCAAAACCCATAAAAACCTTTTACAACCTCCGGGCCGACCTATTGTGTCAGGGATTGGTTCCTTAACCGATAATGCCAGTAAGTTTGTCGACCACTTTCTGATGCATCCTCTTACATCCGTGACACATCCGACCTACTGCACCATATCGAGGGGATCCAGGTCCCTCAGGAGTCCTGACGGCCAGATCCTTCTTGATGGAGCAAGAACGCACCTCCTGGCCACTTAATTAATTTATTTTGTCATTTATCCTTACTTGTAACTATTTTATTTTTGAGGATGAACATTTTTTACAATCCCAGGTGGTGGCAATGGGCACATCCTGTGCCCCTTCATATGCTAATTTATATCTTGGCACTTGGGAAAGGAACATCTTTGCTAATGAATCTTATGCGCTCTTCTTGCAGTCAGTGCTGTGCTGGTATTGTTTTATAGACGACCTGTTCAGTGTGTGGAAAGGTCCCCACACCCTACTTAACGACTTTATTCAGGCACTAAATAGAAATTCAGATAATCTCTACTTCACTTACACTGTTGACGCTATACAAATTACAAACGTCGCTTTGATGATCACTAAGAACCCTGATGGGTCCTTAGGCACTGACCTGTGTCGGAAGCCTACAGCAGGCAACACCCTGCTGCACGCTTCAAGTGCACATCCCAAATCTCTTGTGCGCAGTATCCCCTTTGCGCAGTATCGACGCCTGTGCATGAACTGCGGACGAGATGAAGACTTCCTTCTCCAAGCTGCCTCCCTACGTGAGCGTCTACTTCTCAGAGGATACGCTTGTACTACCCTGAGAAAGGCATTCAACGGGGCCAATGCACGAACCAGAACTTCTCTACTCTATACCTCCCCACGTACCACCAGCAACAATACGACAAAGGTCATCACCAAATTCTCAGCACATCATGGCCAATTACGTAACCTCTTAGAAAAACACTGGCATCTGTTGACAGACCACCATATCCTGAGTAAACATGTACGCACAACTCCGGAACTAGTATTCCGACGCGCTCAATCACTTAAGGACCGACTGACTAGCAGTCACTATAAGTCTGATGGCCCTCCCCGCTCCTAGAGGGACATCACGATGTGGGCAATGCCCCAGATGCCCTTGGATCTTGGCGGGCTGTACCTACAGACTTCCCAATGGAGAATTCTTATCTCCCCATTTTTCTGCCCAATGTGGCACTACAGGTGTCATTTATTTAATGCTATGTGCATGCCACGCTTTTTTACGTTGTCAAGACCATTAGAGAACTGAGGCAACGTATTGGTGATCATCTTTATTGCTCCACTAATGGCAAACTAACCACCATTGGTCACCATATAGGCCTGTACCATAGATACAATTCCCTAGCGGTTCAGTTCTTGGTACTTGAAGTGCTACCCCTTGACCCTAGAGGTGGTGATAAAGACTGAGTGCTCCTTCAACGGGAGGCATTATGGATTGAAAGGCTTAATGCCGCTATCCCCCCTGGCCTCAATGAAGTTAATTCCTTTAAATCTTTTCTCTAACTTCTACTTCTTCCACAGTATCTGACCAGTAGAATGCAGCTTGGATTCTTATTCTGCTTCTTTTCCCCATTCCCAGGCTTCCCCCTTCCCTTCCCTTCCCCCTCTGCTCCCAATCTTCTTTCCAAACAAGAGTTGATGTGTTTGTTATGTTTGTCTAAATTGTTACTGTTTCTCTAAGAAATGTTGCCTTCAAACCATTATGGGCACCTACCATATGTTAAGTGCCCTTTATTGTACTTGTATGCTCTATATAATATGTGCTATTATCCATTTGCAATTTTGTTGCATTGTGATATCCATATTTATTATTTTCCCCTTCATACCACTATCACTGGATTGTTTATCTGCACTGTGCCGTTGTTTCCTATTTCTCTCAGCTCATTCGCCCGCCGCCCTGGATGCCTCTCTAATCAGCGGTCTTGTGCCCACCCTGGTCCGTCCCTAGCTCCGCCCTGGGGCTCGGCCGAACTTGCCCTTGCACTGGCATGCGCTCGCCGCAATTGCGTCATGTGGGTGGTCTGATGCAGTGACGCCGCACGGCGGCGCATGTTGCCCTGTGCTGCGTTGGGGTCATATAAGCAGGCTCAGCCCCGCTTAGGATGTGATGGACGCCGGGCCCCAGGACACCTGCCGCTATACCTAGCACCAAGTAAGTCTGTCTCCATGTGTGCTGCTATGCTCCAGACTTGTGGATGGCTCTCATCAAGCCCCACTGACCAATGGCCCTTTCTTAAACCCCTTTTTGTTTTTGCTCTCTATTTATCCTAGGCTGCTCTTGATTACCACCTTGTGAGGCTTTAATTGGTCCTACTGCACCTTTATACCCACCACCATTATAATTTTTGTTATTCATCTACGTCTTGCAACACCAGTATTTACCGGGTCTCCGGTCCTGGGACCCCCTACTTTTGTTCTCTACCTTATACAGGTATACCAGATTCTATTCCCTTTCCCGCCCTCCCCCCACCTTTCCTTCCCTCACACACCCCCCTCCCCCTTCCTTTTCCTCCCGCCCACCCTTTCTCCCCCCCGCTGTCCTTCCCCCTCCCCTTCCCTCCCCCTCTCTTCTCCTTTCCATTCCCCTCTCCCCCTCCCTCCCCTTCCCCCTTCCTCTCCCCTCCCCCCTTCCCTCCCCTTCCTCTCCCCCTTCCCCACCCCTCCCCCATCCTTCCCTTTCCCCTCTTTCCATCCCTTCCTTCCCCACCCCCCTTCACTTTTCCTTGGCATCACAGCCCTTCACGTTCACTCCTCACCAATTGCCCTTATGATACTTCACTGGCACAACCACTTGCACCCCCTATACCACCCCTTTAAGCCCTACTCATAGCTTGCCTACCATATTTAGTTGATAGGTCCATCTCCGCATCTGTTTCTCCAGGTCGCCGCGGTAGATCCCTCCATACGGTGGCCCTGGCGCCTGAGCTGACCGGACCCTTGTTTTTAGGTAAGCGGCACAGTTCTTGCTCCCAATGCTTATATATTGTTTATATATGTATTATATGCTTAATGATTGTCTCTATTGTAAGGTTGACTTGTATGTATTTTCATATCTTGTTCAGCTTTTTTATAGTTAATGACTGCATATTAATTAATTTTAGAACTCTCCTGACGAAGCGACGCTGTCGCGAAACTAGTTGAGACTCCCCCCACGTAACCTCTACTTCTACCGTGATCTTCCCCCAAGGGATCATCAAATTTCGGTGACTTGTACGGCTTGTCACGCTGTTTGTATTGTAATTTATTGTCCATGTTGTTTTTGATGTCTTTTATTTTTGATACTATGTTAATAAATGTATACTTTTTATTATAATCGCTCTTCTTGAGTTTACCTACTCACCTTGTACTGCAATAGTCCTACTGCCCTCATTTTCCCCAGCTTTTTATTTTGGTCTTTTGGATTTTGGGGTCCCTTAAGCCCTACTTCTATTCAAAACTGACTTTTAGGATGATGGTACTATTAATAACAAGTCTACATGTGTTTTATTAGGAGGCTAACAATTAATTCATACTTCCGATTGAGTCGTGAGGCCAGTAGATCCACATTTGGTGTGCCCCATCTCAAGCAAAGGAGTCGAAATACATCCGGATGTAGCGACCATTCCCCTTGGTCCAGCATCTGATGACTTAGGTAGTCTGCTTGCCAGTTGTCTACGCCCAGAATGTACACGACTGATAGAGCCGGCACACGCCGCTCTGCCCACCGTAGGATGTGAATAGCCTCCAATGCTGCAGCCGAACTCCTTGTTCCTCCTTGATGGTTGACATACGCCACCGCCGTGGCGTTGTCCGACTGGATCCTGACAGGGCGGCTCTGCAGCCTCTGTGACCATGGGGAGAGGCACCGCCTGATCGCCTGAAGTTCCAGCACATTGATCGGCAGGCGGGATTCTTCCTGCATGCAGCCACCCTGTGTCGACTGTACACCCCAAACTCCCCCCAGCCGGTCAGACTGGCGTCCGTCGTGATTACCATCCAATGAAAAGGAAGGAACGACTTCCCGGCCCCAAGGGCCGGAGACTTCTGCCACCAGACCAGGGATTCCCTGACTAGGTGGCTCACCCGAATCTGACAATCCAGAGACAACGGGGATTTGTCCCATTTTGACAGGATCTCCTTTTGCAGGACTCGAGTGTGGAATTGAGCATACAGTACCGCCTCGAAAGTGGCCACCATGAGACCCAGGACTCGCATGCAAAAACGCAGCGACGACCACCTGTGGGACGCCAACAGCTTCACCGCAGCCTGAAGAGTCTGCAGCTTGTCCAATGGGAGAAAAACTCTCGCCTCTGAGGAGTCCAGAATCAAGCCCAGGTATTCCAGGCGTTAAGTTGGCACCAACACCGACTTCTGAGGGTTCAGTACCCAACCAAACTCCCGAAGAGCTTGGCTGGCGATCGCCACATCCTCCCTTAATTCTGAGTCGGAAGCCGCCCTCAGAAGGAGGTCATCCAGATATCTCACGATTGTGATCCCTCGCTGCCTCAGCAAGGCCAGAATCGGGGCGAGCACCTCGGTGAAAACCCTTGGTGCCGACGCCAGACCAAACGGGAGAGCTACAAATTGGTAGTGTTCATCCCCGACCGCAAACCGCAGAAATCTCTGATGCCTGACGCATATGGGGACATGCAAGTAGGCGTCCTTGATATCCAGGGACGCCAGAAAATCCCCCCGATGGAGTGCAGCGACCACAGAGCGAACTGATTCCATCCTGAATCTTTTCACCGTCACAAATCTGTTGAGGGCCTTGAGGTCCAGAATCGGATGGACCCCATCTTTCTTTGGGACTACAAACAAATTGGAGTAGAATCCCTGAAACCTTTCCTGTGACGGTACCAGCACTATCACCCCGCGCAGCAGCAGGTCCTGCACTGCCCCCAACAAGGCTTCCAGACGAGCCGGAAGAAGATGAAGGTTTGAGGGAAAAAACCTGTTTGGTGGACAAGAGAGACCCACTGGTCGGAAAGCAGGAAGGTCCACCGAGCTGCAAACTCCTGAAGGCGACCCCCCACACGAGAGGCAGGCGGGGGCAAACCTTCATGCTGTCGTGGATTTGTTTGCAGGCTTGTTTGGCTTGCGAAACCAGGGACGCTTCTGTCCCTCAGTGGACACCTTGTCGGTCTGGGGACGCTTACCCGCTACCCCGGGCGGACGAAAAAAACGCTTCTGAGCGGAAAAGGAAGGTCCTGGCCTACGGTGAGGCTCCTTACCTTTTCTGGATTGTGGGAGCAACGTACTCTTTCCTCCAGTAACATTTTTAATAATGTCATCCAGCGAGGCTCCAAAGAGCCTCTCCCCCTGGAAAGGCAAATCTGCCAGAGCCTTCTTAGATGCCTGGTCCGCAGACCAGCATTTTAGCCAAATCAGGCAACGTAGCACCACAGCAGATACTGAGGCTCTAGAAAGCAAGGGGGCCGTATCTAAAGCTGCATCGCAGACATACTTAAGGCCATGCACCAACTGGTCTGCCAGTTCCACGCAGACCGGGGAAGCCTGTTGCTTTTCCAACTCTCGGTGCAACAATTTTTCCCACCATTCAGTAAGCGTCTGTGACACCAGAGCCATGGCCAATGCTGACCCCACCACCGCAAACATGGACCGGGCGACCGCCTCGGCCCTCCTATCGGCGGGGTCCTTAAAAGCCAGGGTCCCCTCCACCGGAATCGTGATTACCTTATTTAACCTGGAGACCGGGGGGTCTGCAATCGGGGGAGATGTCCGTTTCTTCAGGAAACTCTTCTCAAAGGGGTACCATACCGCCATGCGTTTAGGGACCGAAAAGGCCCGCTGCGGCCGTTCCCATTCTTTGTAAATAAACGTATCAAAGTAAGTTAGGTAGGGAAACTCCTTAGCCGTGCGGGCCGGCTTGTGGGACCCAAAAGGGACTGACACCTCTGTAGATGTCCCCGCTGTATCCTCCATCTTTAGGGTATTCCGCACCACTGTGATACGTGCTCCTACAAGCGCCCTTTCCTGCGCTGACTGGCATACAGAGTCATCCTCACTGTCCGAATGATCCTGATCCGCATCCTCTGAAGTGTCAGAACAGGGACCGTCTGCCACAGCAAGGCCCGAGTCCGAATCAGAGCTTTTCCCACAAGAAGGTGGGGGTAGGGGGCGTTTTTTACCCCCCTTGCGCCCGCAAAATGGCAAGACCACACTGACCCTCCGCGCGGAGGCCTTCCACAATGTGCACACCAGAACACCCCACTATGTCAAAAATAGGGAAGAGAAACGGCGGACCCCCAACACCCAGCGCAGCCCCCTCCCTGGACACGGAGCCCCCCGGAGGACCCCCGTTCAGAGAGAAGAAGAGGAGAATGAGAGACCACCAATTCGACCTCCCAGGGAATGCCCAGCTGCTTCGCCCTGCCGAGACAGGTGTAACATACTTACCCATCCTGTGGGGACTGCTGGATGCATTCCGTGGACAGACCCATCACCCGAATGGTACGGGGTGGCTGTCGGCCATTGCAAACTGTGACACGGACAGCAGTAGCCCGGTCATATGTGTGCCCCGGAGCATATAGCTCGCCAGCCACCCCTGGATCGGACGGGGCATGTCGTGGCTGACCCAACGCATAGCTAAGGCCTGCTCGCGCTCGATGGCTGGGCTGGGGAGACTACCAGGATCTATATTATCCAGTCTGTCACCCAGCCCGGCTGTTGATAGTAGATCACAAGAATCAAAAAGCAGAAAAAATGAAAAAATCTCCAGGACCAATGGTCCCCACCGGGAACCAGGTCCTTCTCCTACACTAGGCAGAAAAAAACTGAACTGCTGGATGCAGTGTGAGGGGTTATAGCTAGTAGGACCACCCCCTGAGCGGTACAGTACAGTTCTGCTGTTTTAACATGTTCTGCCTAGTCCTCTCCTGAAGGTGGCGATATAACCCTAAGGTCAAGATTTAATTTGCCATGTCCGTCAATGAACGAAAGAGAAAAAAGGACGTCAATTGTCAATTAAAGTGACGCAGTGCCGAATCGCAAAAAGTCCTCTGGTCTTTGGCCAGCCAAATGCTCCGGGGCTTAAGTGGTTAAAGTGGATTATAGAGGTGATTTTGTCCCCTTGTTAACTAAGTACAAAGTTAATAAATACTAGAGATTCCCAAATTTGTTATTGTTACAGTGCTGAACAAAATCATTTATGGAAGGGGAGGGACCATCCCAGATAACCAAGATGTCATCAATATACCTTTCAAAATGAACAATTTTGTGCCTGGCAAATGGATTATTGTTATAAATGTAATGGTGCTCCCACAGTCCCATTGCCAGTATGGCATAGCTGGGCTCAAAGTTTGCGCCCATCACCGTGCCCTTAATCTATAAATAGTAGGTATTCTCAAATTCAAAATAATTATGAGTAATGCCGCGTACACACGACCGCTTTTCTCGACGAGAATAACGTCATTTTTTTTTCTCGCCGAGAAAACCGATCGTCTGTGGGCTTTATGTTGTTTTTTTCAACGAGAAAAACGGCATTAAAAACGACAAGAAAAATTAGAACATGTTCTAAATTTTCATGCCGTTTTTCAGGTCGTCGTTTTTTTCATCATGAAAAATGATCGTGTGTAGGCTTTAACGACGTTAAAAAAGCACGCATGATCAGAAGCAAGTGAGGAGAAGGGAGCGCTCGTTCTGGTAAAACTACTGTTCGGAATGGAGATGGCACATTTGTCATGCATGAAAATATTACATCGTTTAATGCAGCGCATTCTTTTCTTCGTTCTAAATGCTGCAATATTCCAATTCTCTTGCTGCTGATATTCTCCCAGAGTTAGGACAATCTTTGGTCTTTATGATTTTTTTTTTTTATCATGATTAATCTCTATTTTGGGGAGCCAGATCTCCCTAAATACCTAAAACTTTAAAACATTTTTTTTTTTTTTTTTTTTTGTGCTTAAATTTGTGGTCTTAGCTTTTAGACTGTTTTTACATATTATTTGCTATTTTGGAGTGTGTCAAGTTACCACAACATTATTCTTTATTCTAATTTTGCCTCAATGAGGTTAGTGTCCCTTGTTAATTTCTCAATTTTTTATCCACTGTCCCTGCCTACTCACTTACAAACTGGCTATTTAGAAGAAAAACACATGTTAATTTTGTATCTTCAAAAAAAATTCACATTTATTATGGCCTAATAACAAATTAAAAGGTAAGCCAAAACAAAACCATATGTAAACTACAAATCAAGAAGCCAGGAAGACAGCACTGGAGACCCTGCTGAAATTAGTGCACACCCAGATCACCACAGCAAACACCAAAGCATGTGAAGACCAAAACTGGCCCCATGTGAGGCACATATCCTGGGTTCATTTTCGTCTTTTTTGTTTGACCTTCCCTGCAGCCTTCCTTGAAGGCTGTGTCCGTGGAGGAGGGACTGGAGCAGGAGCAGGGTCTGGGACGGGAGCAGGGCCTGGGACAGGAGCATGGAGTGGGGCAGGAGCATGGAGTGGGGCAGGAACTTGTGCAAAAAAATAGGAAAGGTCCACAACGTCTGTGAACTCCTTTAGTTTGTTCAACAGGCCCATATTGACCACCTTCAATATAAGGGTTTCACATTTCAGCCTCTGGTCCAGTCCCATTTGTGGCAGTTTCTCCCCAATAAGGGCAGCAAATCCCTCTGCAGCGGTGGGGGGCTCTCGGAGTGCAGCAGTAGCCTCCCTAATTAGGGCCTGTGTCTCCTCCTCCATTTGAACCAGCCTCCTAGATCTTTTTGCAGGAATCCGCAGCAGAGGGATCTGGGGCCTGGTGTTGTGCTGGGTCCCACTGGGGCCTGCCTCTTCCTGGGTCCCACTGGGGCCTGCCTCTTCCTGGGTCCCACTGGGGCCTGCCTCCTCCTGGCTTCCAGTGGCACCTGCCTCCTCGTGTCTCCCACTGGGGCCTGTCTCCTCATCCTGTAAAAAAAAGGTACATCGAGTTAGTTTTGCCTTCATCTTTCACACACATTTGTCTCCTCATGACATTTGGTAATTGAATGCTAATAAATATTAAAGTCAATCATTCTGACACCAGTATATTTCTTTTTGGTGGCCTTAATTTGTGGCCACTGCTGTCTATTGATATGTCAGACACTTTTTTGAAACTGTTAACATTTTTCACACTTTTTTTTTAACTTTTTCAACATTCAACTTTTATTACTCTAAATATTTTGTGAAATATTATACCTGGCTCCAAATATTTAAATCCGGCTCCTCCAGGACTTGAGGTTGTTCCTCCAAAGAGACCTCAAGTTGGCTGGAGGCTTGGCTGCATGGAATGCTGGAGGGAAGGCTGGAGGGTTGGCTGGAGGGTTGGCTGCAAGGAAGGCTGGAGGTCGTTCTGGGTGGAAGGCTGGAAAGTGATTCCCTGGATTCCAGATGTTCATCAAGGAAACTCAGGTTCTGATAGTACCACAGATTTGGTATGTATCGGTCCTCTGCACCTGCTCCTGACCGCAGGGATTTTTGAACTTTATTCCTTTGAGCCCGGTATGTGCCCCTAATGGTCCCAATTTTGTTCTTCAGATCCTGTAGTGTTGCTGTGGGGATCTGAGTTTTCACAAATTCCAGCAAGGTCTCCAGTGCTCTCTTCCTGGCTTCTTTATTTTTATTATTTTTATTTTTAGTCTCCCATAAAATTGGAAGATTCTTCCATCTTTGGAGGAATTCCAGCATAAAATCGGGGTCCTTAAATGCCTTCATTATCTGTGCAATTCAAAAACCAAAACCAAAAAAGGAATGTCAGTCAGGACTACTCCAAATCTTTCTAACCATATATAGGCCACTAACGTAGCAATTGATCAGTCATCATAGAGTTGAGTGGACACCTGGATGTTTGTGTTGAACTCTTTTTAGCTAACTTTGTAAAAAGCAAGAGTTAGTGACCTGACTTTACCCGAAACCAAACCCCATTTAAGTAGATTAAGCCCTGTAAATAGGGTGAATAAAAGGACTCCCCAAAAATAAAGGAGTACCTCGAACTGTCCCTGCACCAAGTGTCATTTTTTATTACATTTAAATTATCCCTAAATTCACTCCTGGGTATAATTAATTGTTGTCTCCTGTCAATTGCAATACCTAGAAAAGTCATTGATACAAACATTGGGAAAGCATTGTGGTTCCCCCAAATATCCATACCAGGCCCTTCAGGTCTGTCAAGGATTTTAAGGGGAACTCCCCGACAAATTCCCTTAAAAAATGGCGTGGAGTCCCCCCCCCCAAATCCAGAACAGACCCTTATCCGAGCACGCAACCTGGCTGGCCACAGGGGAAGAGGGGGGGACGAGAGAGCAGCCCCCCCTCCCTTCTGAACCGTACCAGGCCACATGCCCTCAACATGGGGAGCATGTCCCCATGCTGATGGGGACAAGGGCCTCATCCCCACAACCCTTGGTCGGTGGTTGTGGGGGTCTGCGGGCGGGGGGCTTATCGGAATCTGGAAGACCCCTTTAACAAAGGGGCCCCCCAGATCCCACCCCCCCCCTATGTGAAATGGTAATGTGGGACATTGTACCCCTACCATTTCACCTTAAAAAATGGCATTATCTGAAAAATGACACTACACGGGTTTTGACAATTCCTTTATTATTGGTTTTGTTTTTCAACCATCTTCTTCCTTCTTCTTTTCTGCATTGGAGTTTCTTCATCCATCTTCCTCTTCATCTTCATCTTCCTTCTTGCTTCGGGCTTCTCGTCCGCATCTTGCTTCGGCTTCTTCTTTGTTCTCCCGCTGCTCCGTTTGAATTTGAGTTTCCCGCTGTGTGACGCAAAGTTAGGCAGTTCTCCTCTAGGTCCGCTGCGAGCCGGGGGACCCGCCCCCCTCTGACTGCACGGGGAAAGTACCTGTGAAATCTCTGTGCGTCAGAGGGTGGCGGGGTCGCCGGACCAAGAGGAGAACTGATGAACTGAGCGTCCCACAGCGGGAACCTCCAATTCAAACGGAGCGGCCGGAGAAAGAAGAACCCGGAGCAAGATGCGGACGAGAACACAGAAGGAAGAAGGAAGATGAAGAGGAAGATGGAGGAAGAAACACGAAGCGAGAAAAGAAGAAGAAGGAAGAAGATGGGAGAAAGCCAAACTAAAAATTAAAAGAATTGTCAAAAACTGACTACTGTCATTTTTTCCATTTTGTACACTTTCTTCGTGAAATGGTAGGGGTACAATGTACCCCTTACCAATTCACATAGGGGGGGGGGCGGGATCTGGTGGTCCCCTTTGTTAAAGGGGTCTTCCAGATTCCGATAAGCCCCCCGCCCGCAGACCCCCACAACCACCGGGCAAGGGTTGTGGGGATGAGGCCCTTGTCCCCATCAACATGGGGACATCCTCCCAATGTTGAGGGCATGTGGCCTGGTACGGTTCAGGAGGGAGGGGGGGCCGCTCTCGTCCCCCCCTCTTCCCCTGCGGCCGGCCAGGTTGCGTGCTCGGATAAAGGGTCTGTTGTGGATTTTGGGGGGGACTCCACGCCCTTTTTTTTCTTGATTTGGGGGTGGAGTTCCCCTTAAAATCCTTGACAGACCTGAAGGGCCTGCAACTCGAATTTGGGGGAACCCCACGTTTTTTTTTTTCAGGTACAAATCAGTTTTCAAAGTCTTGCCATTTGCCGGGAGGCAAGAATTCATTTAGAGCCGCGATTGACTTTTCTAAAGTTTATAGTCCCAATTCAAAAATGACACTTTGTGCACGGCCAGTACTAACAGCACGGGAAGCAAGCGCCAAGTTACATGCATATTGCCCAACTCCGGCCCCGAACATACAGTGAATGAATGTTTATAGGTTTAATGCTCCTGGACACAGCCATATCAAGTAAGAAAAATGTTACGTACCCGCGATCTACACGTTTGTCTCCTCCGACCTTCTTCCACTTACTGAACGTCGCTTTCAACGATGTTTTTTGGAGTTATATACAGTGCGCATGCGTGACGCTCCGCACGCTTTCCCGCCCCTGACGTTCGTTACACTACTTTCCCCACCCCTTCTCGCTACTCCTTAATGACGGAGAGTGTAAACATGGCGGCGAATCAACAGGATGTGGAAAGTGGGGAAGAAAGCAGGCACCGACCCAGAAGGTATAAAGCCACTAACATGAGCTTTGGGGAGATGGTGGAGATGGTCACCATATTGCTCCGGCATGATTACGACGCCAAACATGAGCCCTACAAAAAGCCCAATCAAGTGAAGGCCAAGATCATGGATAAAGTGGTCAAAACGCTCTTTGAAAAATTTGGGGTTCGCAGGTCGCGGGAACAGATCCGGAAACGATGGTCGGACATTAAGTTGCGTGAGCCGGATCAATATAAAAAGATCAAAAAAGTCATCAAAAAAAGTAAGTAGATTAACATTAAATGTGATTTTGCCTAATAACGTGGTGTTGCATGTGTATTTAAAATAATGTATGTATTATTACAGTGAAAAATGTCATGTTTCATGTTTTTGGCCACACGAATCGATCGTATAAATGGTCGTTCAAACGTTCACTCAATCACAAGCTTTTGCCACGATTCATCATTGTTCGTATGACATTTTATCAATCACAAAATAATCGGCAGGTTCAAATGTTTTTAGCAATGTATTCCACCAAAACATCGTTTGGGTGGTATTGAACGAGGATTTCAACGTTGGATTCTTGTGCCCAAGAACATGAAACAGGACATCATGAAATGTTTATTGAGAAGTAATTATAAACATGTTTGTGTAGTTGTTGGTAATTAGATTTGGCTAATGTAACTAGATTCAGTGTACGTTTACAAGAGTATGCTCAGCAGCTGCTTACACATCTGGACTCATTAGCACAAGTGTGGGCCACAAGAACAACCTTTTGATGGTGTCACACACAGGTGATCCAGTGGATACCTGGTGTGTTTCCATGTGTGAAACATGACCTAAAGAGATTAATCTACCATCTTGGGAAATGGATACAATCATGTGTTCATCTTCTCCAAAATTAACAGTAATACAATTGTAACACACTTTCCAAGAATGATTAATATTCCTCTTTCACGTCTAAATATATTTAGTTACACAAGTCTACCTTTTGGTTATATCTCCTAGGGATTCAAAGAGCTAAGAGACACGAGGCTGCAAACCCCGCACCACCAACTCAAGACCCACAACTGCAGGATGTGGCAGAAGAGGGAAATGGCAACTCACAAGGTCAGTGTCATACACCACAGCCTCACGTAATAGATGTTGGCCTGTATATTTAGTAAGATATTTTCTTTTCACAACTTAAAGGGACTTTAATGCCTGCGGCAACAGCAACCTTCACCAGAGCCACTGCCCAGATGTTGCTTGAAGAAGTGAGGGTCTGCTCTCGAGAGGTTCAAACCATAAAACACAACCTGGTCCAGATGTACCAAACAAACAAAATGATGGAGACAAAACTTAAAAAAATTGAGCATATTTTTGTGAGTGTTTAAAACTTGTATATATTCTAAAAAAAAAGTTTATTTTTTGGGGGGGAAATGTTTTATTTCTATAAAGGGATATTGTTCGTGTTGTACATTTTTGTACTGAGTTGTAAAAAGCAAATATTTTATAAATGCCCAAAAAAATTTGGGTTATATTTTGATACAAACCTTACCAATTTTATAATCATAAATTTTTTTAATCACTAAACAATGTGTGGCTTCTTATATCAATGTTGCCCCCCCCCCCCCCAACAAAATGTGTGTGTTTAGACTCTATAAATGCTTGTAATTTACTTGTTAGGAAAAAACATGGGACTACAACTGCACTAGTATAACCGAGGACAGATGTTTTGGAACTACATTTCTAATGTTACTCAGGCACTCTGCAGTGTAGTTGAGCATCATTGAAAATGGAGTTGAAAAACATCTGGAGTGGCAAGGTTCACCATCACTGAACTAGAAGAAAGAACAAATACAACAAAAGAAAAGCAAACAAGATGTTTTCAGTATATTATTTTTTATTATGAGCAAAATTGATTTAAAACTGATCAGGCATTGCAATGGCCCCCCTACCCATAAAATATTCGACATAGCGTTGCCGCACATCACGGCCGCTTTGGGGGGCCAAGCCTGTAGGGCCAGCTAACTGGGCTGGCAATGGTCCATCCAAACCCTGTGTGCCCTGAAGGTCAACTGTAGCAAGATAATTTGGGGAGTGTTTGCTTAAAAAATTGTGCAGTATACAACAACACATGACCAAATGGTTCGATTTATACTCCGCCATGTTTATTGCAGTCAGAAAAAGCCGGAAGCGACTGGCCATGATGCCAAAGGCGTTTTGCACCACCCTTCGCCCTCTGGCCAGACGATAATTAAACACCCTCCTCTCAGGGGTGAGGGACCTTTGGGGAAAAGGCCTCATCAAATGTGGTCCAAGCGCAAAAGCCTCATCTGCCAGGAACACAAACGGGAGGCCATGTTCATTATCTTCAGCAGGTGGCAATGCCAGGTCCTCTGAAAGAAGCCGGTCTGCAAACTCTGTCTGGGGGCGAAAACACCACCGTCAGACATCCGCCCATTTTTCCCAACATCAACAAATAGGAACTCATAGTTCGCAGACACCACCGCCATGAGCACAATACTGTGGAAGCCTTTGTAATTCCAAAAAAAGGACCCAGAATGGGCTGGTGGCACGATGCCGACGTGCTTGCCATCAATGGCTCCTCCACAGTTGGGAAAGTTCCACCGCTGAGAAAAATCAGATGCCACATTCTGCCATTCCTGTGGCGTCGATGGTAACTGTGGAGTCAAAGGAAAAAAAAAAATAATAATAATTAGTACCTATACATTGCAAGCATGTTAGCACAAAACACTCTGGCCAAAACATCAGGATAGCATTAATTTGGAAGGAGGATTTTAGAGCGGAGCTACGCAGCCAAAATACTATAAAATAACACAGCAGCTCCAGCTACAGCAGCTGCAGAGGTTTGCTAATTGTACACTTACCTGTCCTGGAGTCCAGCAAAGTCCGCAGCAGAGGACGAACAATTGCTCGTCACTCTGCTGCCCCCTCTGCCATCCTTGGTGAGGGAACCAGGAAGAGAAGTCTTGCGGCTTCACTGCCCGGTTCCCAAACGCACATGCACGAGAAGCGCTGCGCAGTTCAGACTGGTCCTCCTGTGTTCTGTGAGACAAGTGTTTCCAAGAACACTACGGGTCTTCTGCGGGAAGTGACTTGGCTCAGGCAGATTTGCCCCAGAGATGACTCCCGGATGTGGGTGAAAATACCTGGCTTAAACAGGTATCTTCACCCCCCTCCCCCATGAAAGGTGTCAATTTTGACACCGGGGGAGGGTTACAATGAGCGGACCCACAAAATTTAGGATGGAGGTCCGCTTGAATAAGATAGAAAAATAAGCAACAAAAACAACACCCACTCTGATGGACCTGAGAAATTCGGAGAGGGTGGAGGGGTTGAGATGAGTTGGGGACATCATAATTAAAATCTATAGTATGATGTAATTTATTTGGGTAGATTAGACAAACTTACAAAATTAGGGGGGGGGGGGGAATCAGGCAATCTAAGCACTACAATGGAGCGTACAAAACTAAAATAAGGATTGACTAGGCTAGGTGTGTTTGGGCCCAGGATCTAATGCTGGAGATTGCTTGACCCAAAAATATGCATGTAGCCCAAAAACATAGAACATTCAAAGCTTACAACATGCAGGGGGACAAAGGGGACATTCACAGCATATTCAAATCATGGTAATTAGAGACAGTTCAAAATATACTATACATTAGCAAGCATAAAAAAACATAGATTGTGATGTTTATAAAGGAGAAAACTTACCTTAAGATAGTCCTGCTGAAGGACCTGGATAATGGCAGAGCAGGTTTCTGGGATAATGACGCCCAGAGCCTGGGGGGAGATGCCTGTCGAGAACTTGAGGTCCTGCAAGCTTCTCCCAGTCGCAAGGTATCGCAACGTGGCGATGAGCCTCTGCTCAGCAGTAATGGCTTCCCGCATAACGGTGTCCTGCCTGGTGATATAGGGGGACACCAAAGCCAAGAGCTGCTGAAAAACGGGGTCAGACATCCTAAGAAAATTCCTGAAATCATCAGGGTTATTCTCCCGGATCTCCCGCAGCAGAGGCATATGACATAATTGGTCCCTCTGGAGCAACCAATTCTTGGTCCATGAACTCCTTCTCACCCTCCTCATGGACCGGATCTGGGACATAGCAACAAGCCCAGCAGCAAGCACAGCACGATCTCGGCGACAAGAACGTACGCGCAACATGGCTTCAAAACGGTCGTCTAATCAGAACGAACTAAAAGAACGCACTGAAGAACAGCAAGGCCTATGAAGAACGAGCTGAAAAACAGTAACGCGCGGACAAGAACGCACTGCAAAAACAGATACGAACTCACTACACGCAATGAAAGCCAGATACGAACCCACAAGCACAAACTGAACTCCCGAAAACGATCTTTCAAGCACGAAGACTGAAAAGCGTGAATCGTCTCTTCCCAAACTTTTACTAACACGCGGAAACACAAAATCAGCAAAAGCAGCCAAAAGGGTGGCGCGAACAGAATGAAACTTCCCCTTTATAGTGCCGTCGTACGTGTTGGACGTCACCGCGCTTTGCTAGATCAGTTTTTTGCACGATCGTGTGTAGGCAAGGCAGGCTTGAGAGGAAACAAGAAAAATAACGTCAAGAAAATCGACGTTTTTTTTCTTGACATGAAAAGCGGTCGTGTGTACGCAGCATCAGACAGAATTCTGTAGACTTTAAGATAAAATCTGCCTGTCTGTTATGTAGGTCTGATTGAGTGGACAAGAAATATTGTATGGTTTGGAGGCCTACCCCATTAGGAATGGAGGTATAAAAGGAACTCACATCTAGTGAGAGCCAATAGTAGCTAGATTCATATCCATATGATTTTATTATTAGAATCATGCACATGAGAAGGAAGACCTGACACTAGTGGCTGTAAAAATTGGTCATAATATACAGATAATCCACTAGTAATACTACCTATGGAGGCCACGATGGGTCTTCCTGGAGGGGTTTGGCTGTTTTTGTGTAACTAGGGAAGGTAGTAAAAATAAGGGACATGAAAAAACACTTTAACCAGAAATGCAACCTCCTTTTATTTAGTGGCAAAGGTTTAATGTTAAGGGCGGTGAGGGATCAAAATAAGGCATCACATCCCATTGTATAACTAGAAACAGCTAGCAAAACCAGCGGTACTTTTAAGGTGTCAAGACAACAAACACTTGGAGACATAAAAATATCAATTTTATTTAATATCCATTTATTTTAAAATGACAATAAATGTTCAGTAAACATGTACTTCATACAATAATGCAGCCACTTCTTACTCTAATTGTTTAGTTCACACAAGCTTCCTCAGGAGTTTTAGAGAGTACTGCATGAGGTTGGTACTACAAAAGAAACAGATAATTGTAAATAAACATATTTCAAGATATAGTGACAAACATGTCAAGGAAAAATACACAACATAGCATTAAACATAAATACATACATTTCTTCAAAATGATAAACTGAGAATGTTCGCCTACCAGATGCTTTAAAACTACAGAACTACTTGGATCAATTGAATAATTTTGGTTCCTTCTGGAGCCTAGGTCAACGAGGCAAGTTTGCAACCATAGGGAGAGGATAGTAATCTGAAATACATAGGGTAGCATGTCAATTTTAGCTATAAAGCCGGTGTTGTTCAAACGTTAGTCAAAAGTAGGAATGAGCCGAACACCCCCCCGGTTCGGTTCGCACCAGAACCTGCGAACAGACCGAAAGTTTGCGCAAACTTTAGAACCCTATTAAATACAATGGAATCGAACGTTCGAAATCAAAAGTGCTAATTATAAAGGCCAATATGCAAGTTATTGTCCTAAAAAGGGTTTGGGGCCTCGGGTCCTGCCCCAGGGGACATGTATCAATGAAAAAACAAGTTTTAAAAAGGGCCATTTTTTCAGGAGCAGTGATTTTAATGATGCTTAAAGTGAAAAAAAAAGTGAAATATTCCTTTAAATATCGTACCTGGGGGGTGTCTAAAGTATGCCTGTGAAGTGGCGCGTGTTTCCCGTGTTTAGAACTGTCCCTGCACAAAATGACATTTCTAAAGGAAAAAAAGTCATTTAAAACTGCTTGCGGCTTTAATGTAATGTCTGGTCCCGGAAATATGGATGAAAATCATTGAGAAAAATGGCATGGGTACCCCCCCCCCCCACCCCCAGCCCTATATACTCTGAACAGCAGTATTCAGGCGGTGCAAACAAGACAGGGACTGTAGGTTTGTCCTTAAGTAGAATCTGTTTGTAATTTTGAACAGGTACATTTTTTAAGTGTAGCGCCAGCCAAAAAATCTATTTTTAAGCTTTTTGGAAAACATAGGGAAGGGTTATCACCCCTGTAACATTTGTTTTGCTGTCTGTGCAGTGTGAAACTGTTCAGAACATTTCACCTCACTTTCCGTCCCAATGACAAATGTTTTTTGAAAATTTGGGGTTTTTATTGAAACAAGGATTGGTGATAAAGCATCAGTGGAGAGGAGACACCTTTTTCCCATATTAACTCTTACAGGAGAGAATTTCCCTTCCTAGTGGTAGATTTCCGTTTGCAAGTTGGAGTCGTTTGTAAGTTGATGTTTGAAAGTAGGGGCCTGCCGTATATACTCTGCAGAAATTTGGCCCTTAGGTATTGGTGTTGCCACAACACTGTAAGCCCTCACAGTTACTCTTGGTGGGCGCTGGAACACCCTGCTGTGAACTATTATATCAAGAATTGTAAATACATGCCATTGTTGAACAGTGGTAGGAAAAATTGGGCCTTTGGTGGTGGGGGTGGTGCTGGTGCCACAACACTGTAAGTCCACACAGTTACTCTTGGTGGGTGCAGGAATGGGCCCAGCTGTGAAATATTAGATCAAGAATTGTAATTACATGCCCCTGTTGAACAGGGGCATAAAAATTGGGCCTTAGGCACTGGTGCCACAACACTGCAACCCCTCACAGATACTGTACTTGGAGCACAGCAATGAGCCCTGCTGCAAAGTATTGCATCAAAAATTGTAATTACACGCCCCTGTTAAACAGGGGCAGAAAAATTGGGCCTTAGGCACTGGTGCTGGTGCCACAACACTGCAACCCCTCACAGATACTGTAGTTGGAGCACAGCAATGAGCCCTGCTGCAAAGTATTGCATCAAAAATTGTAAATACACACCCCTGTTAAACAGGGGCTGAAAATTTGGGCCTTAGCCACTGGTGGCGGGGCCCAGAACCAAAAATGTTCTTACAAGCTATCAGCATGATCATTGAGGAGGACGAGGATAGTCACTCAGCATAACAGGATAGTCACTCTGCATTAGCATAAGCAGTCTTGAAGGGATCTGACATTTCAAAAAAAATTATTCGGTTACATCAGCATCAGGTGCTTCGTAGCTGGTGGTGATCCAAGACTGGTTCATTTTTATGAAGGTCAGTCGATCGACCGAGTCGGTGAACAGGCGCACCCTATGATCGGTTACAAAGCCTCCAGCAGCACTGAATGTGCGTTCCGAAAGAACGCTGGATGCAGGACAGGCCAGTAGCTCAATTGAACACAGTGCAAGCTCTGGCCAGTGATCCTTCCTCAAGACCCAGTAACCCAGAGGATTTTCGGTGGGAAAGGTGTCCAAGTCTGATCTTGCCCATAGGTATTCCTGCACCATTTAAACCAGACGCTGGCGATGGTTGCTGGAACCGATCATACCTTGGGGCTGCGTACTAAAAAATTGTCTGAACGCATTTGTAGACGACTACCTTCTCCACCGCTCCTTCTTTGACTGACCGAAGCCTCAGCAACACATTGTCCAGGACCAGGAATTTGTAACGTCCCTGTCTCTGGGAACGCATTGCACAGACCTTTCTGCAAGGCCCCCGAAGATGCTTCATCCTCTGCTCCCTCTGCGACAGCAAGATAAGGTCCGCAACCTTACCCTTGTAATGTGGATCAAGGAGGGTTGCCAGCCAGTAATGATCCCCCTCCTTGATAACACGAATACGAGGATCCTTCCGCAGGCTTTGCAGGATCAGGGAGGCCATGCAGCGTAGGTTTGCTCAGGCATTTTGTCCGAAGTCCTCTGGGTCACTCAGGATGACATGATCCGCAGCCACCTCCTCCCAGCCATGTACAAGTCCATGGGTGTCTTGGGACTGTAATTGATCCCTTGAAGACTGCTGCTGATGCTGAGTGCTAGGCTCCACCTCCATGCTGACACAATTCTCCTCCTCCTCCTCCTCCTCCTCGTCCTCTTCCTGTGTGATAGGCAGGCCAGCAGGAACACTGTCTGGATAAAGGGGGCCTTGAGAGGTAAGGAAGTCCTCCTCTTCCTCCCTCTGTTCTGCCTCAAGTGCCCTGTCCATTATTCCACGCAGTGTGTGCTCCAACAGGTGGACAAGAGGGACAGTGTCACTGATGCATGCACTGTCACTGATCACCATCCTCGTGGCCTCCACAAATGGTGCCAGGACAGTGCATGCATCCCTGATCATGGCTCACTGGCGTGGGGAAAAAATCCAAGCTCCCCTGACCCTGTCCTGGTGCCATATTGCAACAGATACTCATTGATGGCCCTCTACTGCGTGTGCAGCCGCTGCAGCATGGCCAACGTAGAGTTCCACCTGGTGGGCATGTCACAGATTAGGCGGTTCTTGGGCAGGTTGTAATCCTTTTGCAGGTCAGCCAGCCGAGCACTGGCATTATATGACTGGCATAAATGCCCACAGAGTTTCCTGGCCTGCTTCAGGACCTCCTGTAAGCCCGGGTACCTGCTCAAGAACCGCCGCACCAAGTTAAGGACGTATGCCAAACAGGGCACATGGGTCAGTTGTCCCTGTCGGAGGACGGAAAGGAGGTTGGTGCCATTGTCGGAAACCACCTTTCCTGGCTTAATCTGGTGTGGCATCAACCACCTCTGAGCCTGCTCCTGCAGAGCTGACAGAATCCCAGTGTGGCTCCTGTCCCCCAAGCACACCAGCTCATGCACCGCATGGCATCTTTTTGCCTGCGTACTTGCGTAGCCCCTTGAACGCCTACGGAGCACCGCTGGTTCCGAGGACAAAGCACAGGTAGAGGCCATGAAGGAAGAAGAAGAGGATAGGGTGGAGGAGAGAGGTGTGTCAGAATCACCAGTAGTAACATTTTGGAGGCGTGGTGGCAGAACAACCTCCAACATTACTGCACCTTGTCCTGCATCCTTCCCAGCAGCCAGCAGAGTCACCCAATGCGCCATGAAAGATAGGTAACGTCCCTGTCCATGCCTGCTGGACCATGAGTCAGCGGTAATATGCACCTTACCGCTGACCGCCCTGTCCAGCGAGGCCAAGACATTGCCTTCCACATGCCGGTAGAGAGCCGGAATCGCCTTCCGTGAGAAAAAGTGGCGTTTGGGAATCTGCCACTGAGGAACTGCACATTCCACAAACTCACGGAAGGGGGCAGAGTCTACCAACTGAAAAGGCAGCAGTTGAAGTACTAGCAATTTAGCCAAGCAAGCATTCAACCGCTGGGCATGTGGATGGCTGGGAGCAAACTTTTTTCGGGGGTGCAGCAGCTGAGGCAGGGAAATTTGCCTGGTACAATCTGACGTTGGTGTACTGATAGCAGATTGCCCACAAGTACTTGGCTGTGACACACCTAATTCTACACCTTCATTCCTCTCAGTGCAGGTTTCAGAGAGGACTGAAGGTATAGTGGGGTTGGAGATCCCAGCTGATGAGGAGCAAGGAGAGGTCCGCTTTGTTCTTTGGTGTGGGTCTTTTATGTATGCTTGCCAACGAACTGCATGGCAGGTCCACATATGTCTGGTCAAGCACGTGGTGCCCAAGCGGCTGATTTTTTGGAAACGCGAGATATGCCTGAGACATATGTTGCAAATGGAAATGGTGCAATCTGCTGCACACGTCTGAAAGAACTTTTGGAATAACGCACAGAGACAGCAGCGCCCTGCACATGCGGAGCTCTGCGGTGTGATGCAGTCAGTGTGCTGCCTTTAAGCTGGCCCCTGGAGAGTATCCTGCCTCATTGGAGATGTGCCTCCTCCTCCTCCTCCTCCTCTCTCCTATCAGGCACCCACGTGGAGTCAGTGACCTCATCATCCCCTCCCTCCTCATCACTGGAGCAAATCTGGCAGTATGCTGCAGCTGGGGGAACATGACTGCCAGATAGCTGTCCTTGTTGGACACCCCCTCTCTCTGGGCTCACGTTACTATCCGCTCTCTCTGGGCTTACGCTAATGCCTTCCTCTAGCTGGATCCCATCATCTGAGCCTTCAAAACGCTGGGCATCCTCCTGGAGCATGTACCCAACACTGTGATCAAACAGTTATGGGGACTCCTCAGGAGGACATGGTGGGGCTAGGGAAGGAGTGACTGATGCCATTGAGCCGAGGGAAGAGGCCACTTTGGCAGCTGCTTTGCCAGACAAAGAACCCTGAGCCTGGGTGAGAGAGGATGAGGAGGATGAGGACGGCTTGGTCATCCACTGTACCAAGTCTTGGGCATGTTGCGGCTCAACATGGCCAGCTACCGAAAAGGACAAGCGTGTCCCACGGCCACGTGCTGATAAGGACGCACCGTGTCCATGACCAGCACTGTTGCCTCTAGACACATAGCCTGCTTGCCCTCTTTTATTGCCTCGTGACTGTCTGCCTCTCCTTGTTTGCCTTCCAGACATACTAATGGCCTGCAGTGAGATGTAGCTGCACAAAGGTGGGATATATATATATATATATATATATATATATATATATATATACTGATTATAATGCAGCTATCAGAATCAACTGCCTGCTGTGGTATTAGTATGAGAAAAGCAGCAATTGTCTTCAGTTAGTTTTAGGTGCACACTGTGCAGAGGACACAGTACACTAACTGAAAATACTTGCAGCTCTCTGCCTGTGGTTTTATTATGAGAACACCACCAATTGTATTCAGGTTCCTTTAAGTGAACGCTGTGCAAAGGACAGAAGTACACTAAATGAAATTAATGCATCTCCCTGCCTGTGGTTTTGTTATGAGAACACCACTAATTGTATTCAGGTAAGCTTTAGGTGAACGCTGTGCAAAGGACACAGTACACCCTGGCTTTGGCCAATAATGGCTCTCCTTTTTTTTGCGCGCTGTGATTGGCCAAAGCATGCGGGTCATAGTGCATGCTTGGCCAATCTTCAGCCAGCAATGCACTGCGATGCCGCAGTGAATTATGGGCCGTGACGCGCCACTCGAATTTGGCGCTAACGGCCCATAATGTTCGCAATTCGGCGAACAACCGAACAGGCGATGTTCGTGTCGAACATGAGTTTGACTCGAACTCGAAGCTCATCCCTATTTACAACACAGAGCTTCTTTTCCTAAATTGCAGAGCTAATCAGCTGATGACGGCAAACAATCATTAGCCAAGAGTCGCTGATTGGCTTGTACTGTAACAAATCACAGCACAGCCAGGGCGGCGGGTACACTCGCGTGTACCCCCTACACGGAAGTGCTGATCACGTATCAGATAAGTGATCAAGCACAGAGTGGCCACCTTACAGCAGTATATCTGTGTGGGGCGATCAGCAAGCGGTTAAGAGAAAATGTGTTGTGCAAGTGAAAAATAAAGATTGAGTTGGATTTTCAGCTGGTGTGGACATTTACGTTCCTGGGGAAGTCAAGGACTTGCATCTACACACTGTAGAGGTGAGAATCATTCTCAGAAGGACTTTATGCCCCGGCTGCAGACAAGGCCCAAAAACAACACCGCCTAACCTCTTAACACGGGAGGGTACGGGCTTGTGGTGCGGTGTGCCCCTTTCTCCTAAGAGGAGCCGAAACAGACAAGGAGAAGGGGGTGTGTGCGCTACATGGGTAATAGAATATCATGTGTTGTTTGTAAGAAGAGATTGATTCCTTGGGGTTGTGGAGAAGGCAATAATGAGGTTCAAGGGGGTTGGAGGTGCCAGTGATTCTTGAGATCGAGTGGTGGATCTAAGTTCCTCTGACATGTTATTTCCTACCCACCGGGGCTTAATTGTAAGGTAGGGTACCCCAGTCTCTGGCACTGAGCAGTGTTCTAAATCTGGTGTCCAGGCCACACACCAGTGCATAGGTTGGATATTAGAATGAAGAAAGGCATTGTGCAATACAGTGCAGATATTGTGATAACATAAGGGTGAGATTTTGGAATATAAAAAGAATAGGGTATTGTGGGTAATAGAATATCATGTGGCTTAATCTGGGGATTTAATAAATTGCATGCCAAGCCATTTTTTTTTTTTTTTGGTTACAGTGTGGCAGGATTAGATACCCCTTTCCTTCCTTTTGGATTCCATTAGAGAGATATCCCCTCACTTCCTATCCTTCTGTCTACATTTTACCAGGAAGACAGGAAGTGAGAGGAGCTCTTTAACAACAACACAGACAGAAGTTAAATCACTCTTTGTTAGTAGAGTGGCTAGATTGTCAGTTTACTGTCAGAATCTTATCAGATTTTATTTCTGTCTGTGTCCATGGTGCAGCTTCTCCCTAACTTCATGTCAAGTTAAACTGTTGTTATCCGAAGAAAGTGGAGGGCATTCTCTCCAACAGATCCTATGTTGGCATGAAAAAATAACATATTAGTATCAGTAGGGTAAAAAATAACAGATCTTGAATACTGGATTTTTAATATCTATATAAAAGGACAGTTGTCCTCCTACTGATACCAAGGTACAGAAAAGTTTTTACCCCAGTGACACTATATAAAGGTCCAGAAAGGACCAGAAAGTTATGTGCTCCTGACTTGGACACTCTTTAAGCTGTGCTTTACGTTACATATTCCTGATCAAAGTGTTCATTGTCGTAACAGTTTTAAGCAGCTAAGTAGCTTTTAACTATCTTAAAGAAAGTATTCTTAAATGTTCGGTCAAAGTATCTCTATTTTATATGCAGAATAGAATATGTAATGTAAGACTGTAATATGGTGCATTCAAGGACTGCGGCAAATGTTTGCTATGTATACAGTGAATAGGCATAGGTTCCTTTTAACCAACTCTATTAAAGATACTTTCAATCTTCTGCAAAATCCACCACACCCAATGTAGCCCTCTGGGTTTAGAGGAGAATCATAACTATGTAGGATCAGAATTTTTTTGTGAGTATCCATCCTGTAACACCCCACAATGGAAATTTTAAATGTTCATTCAACTCTCTGCCATCTCTTTGGAAAATCTACAGATACGTTTGATTGTGTAAAGTTATGAATGAATGGAATGAGTGGTGGCCTGATGAAGGAGGGTCCGCCTACTTGACAGTCTTTGAAAAGTACCCCTGTGCATGTGCCTGGTAACCTGGGTCCTTATGTCTCATGAGCCTCAGGTGTTCACTGAGACCCCGTGAACTGGACTTGGATCCAATGGAGTCAGAGTGGCCTCTCATAGGAGCATAAGCGTGTGAATACCAACATGCGCTCTAGGTTTGACTTAAGTGAGGAACCTGAATACAGTAAAACAAAGGAAAGGTTGCTGGGGTCTTGGACTAACTATCACTCAAAACTTTCACTGTAGGTCTTAGTGCTGGAACTGGATTACCATCCCACAGCTAGTGGGCACTACCCACTAATTAAGGTCATACTGGGCTTGAAAATTTAGCAAGATTAGTGAAACAGAAAAGCTAGACGCAAGTGGCTGTTTTTTGACAGCTCTGAAAAGCAATTTATAGCGGATCTCTTTCCAAAGCCAGTTGACAGGCAGCTCTGAGGTGAAATGCTACCTCCTGGATGCCTGTCATTTGGGAGGGGAAAATCCTGCCACACTGCACACACCATAACTATGTGCATTAGCACAGTTGCAGCGTAGTCCTATTACTTGAATAAGGAAGAATTGGTGGCAGTACCACCTGTCATAAGTGATATGCTGTATAGAGGTTACCATGCCATGATGCAATCATGGCATGTGTACAGACATCTTTGCTGGCAATGTTAAGGTGACAGTAACAGGCACCGTTTTCAACCACCTGTTTTCTCCACCCCTCTGCCATCTGTTTAAACTAGGCATTAGACATGATGTGTGTGGCTGCAGTGAATTACAGAGGACTGGGGTTAATCTACATCGAGTGAACTTTGCTCTTTAATGGGCTTGAACACATTAGCAGATCACTGACTCTTCTCACTTGCGGCCTGAAATTGCTCTTTAAGGATCCTTAATACATAACACAATCATATACCATTAGATTGTTGCCTTTCTAGACCTTCCAGCTATTGAAGATTTCATTTCCTTTTACATTTCAAGCATATATGAAATCCATACTTTTTTTTTCTGAAAGAAAGATGACAGCGTAATCTTTATACAAAGCACAGAGGAACTAAAATAGAGAAAGGAACAATTCAAAGGTTTTATTTTTTAGGTTATGCTGAAGGAGAACGTATTGATTTGTTACTTTTGGAAAAGTCAGTTTCTTTTCCAGTACAGTTGTAATCGTTTTAGAAGCCTTAAGACAGGAAAGGAGGCCAACATATCAATCACAAAACCTCAATACTCCTTTTATCTCACAGATCAATAAGGAGATGTGTAGCTAGCACATTATCTTCAATGCTTTTATGAAGCAGCTAAATTTACTCTCTGTGTCTTTCAACAGCATGGAAGACAAACAGTTTGAGATGTTAATCTGCCAGATATATGGCTTCTAGCTCTGGGTCCACTATAACATCAGTTATAATGATTTAGAACAGATTAGGCCATTTCCCTACTGCGTGATATTAATTGTTTCCTTCATACTCTATCAATTACTAATGCCCTTTTAAAAAAAAATTTTTTGCAGAGACCGAGACATCAGCTAGTGGGTGTCATTTATGAGGACTGGATGCAATACACCAATGTATGTCTTCTTGTGAAGTTGAAGCAATAAAACCCTGCATTATAAAAGGAAACCTAAATCAGAAAAAAGAAGAAAAAGAAAATGAATCTTAAAAATTTACAAATGAACTCAGAAAACCATTTTCACTGGTTCTCTGTTTTAAGTACCTGGCCTCTGAAGACAGAACACAGGAGACATGTCTGATGCATCACATAACATATAACAGAACTAAAAATGCCCTAGCCACACCCTTAAAGAAACCTGTATTGGGAGCAATTTCTCACATATTCTAAAATGCAAATTGCTTGGCTATCATATTAACCCAATGGCTTCAATATTTTCTAAGGCACCAATATGGAAAAGTATGCAGATCGGTAGATTTGATTTTACTCTGACCTTCAACAGTAGGGATGAGCCGAACAGCCCCGGGTTCGGTTCGCACCAGAACCTGCGAACGGACCGAAAGTTTGCGCGAACTTTAGAACCCTATTAAATACAATGGAAGCGAACGTTCGAAATCTAAAGTGCTAATTATAACGGCTAATATGCATGTTATTGTCCTAAAAAGGGTTGGGGACCCGGGTTCTGCCCCAGGGAACATGTATCAATGAAAAAAAAAGTTTTAAAAACGGCCATTTTTCGGGAGCAGTCATTTTAATGATGCATAAAGTGAAAAAAAAAAGTCAAATATTCCTTTAAATATCGTATCTGGGGGGGGGGGGGGGTGTCTAAAGTATGCCTGTGAAGTGGCATGTGTTTCCCGTGTTTAGAACTGTCCCTGCACAAAATGACATTTCTAAAGGAAAAAAAAGCCATTTAAAACTGCTTGTGGCTTTAATGTCATGTATGGTCCCGGTAATATGGATGAAAATCTTTGAGAAAAATGGCATGGCTACCCCATCAGCCCGCCCCCCCCCCCTACCCCAGCCCATTACCAGCCCCTTTGGGTCTTGTATGGATATTAAGGGGAACCCCACACACAAAATAAAAAAGGCCCTATATACTCTGAACAGCAGTATACAGGCGGTGCAAACAAGACAGGGACTGTAGGTTTGTTCATAAGTAGAATCTGTTTGTAATTTTGAACACGTACATTGTTTAAGTGTATCTCCAGCCAAAAAATCTATTTTCTTGTTCATACATCACGGGACACAGAGCAGCATAGTCATTACTATGTGGGTTATATAGAATTACCTTCAGGTGCTGGCACTGGCAACTTCCAAAACAGGAAGTACCCTCCCCTATATAAGCCCCTCCCATCCGGGAGTACCTCAGTTTTTTGCCAGTGTCTAAGGTGTTGGCCAAGGTTAACATGTATTCATCTGGGCTTGTGTACAGGTTCTCTGGGCCTTAGCAAGCTATTCCGGATCCGACCAAAAAAGCTTCATAGCTAAACGGTCGGTACCCGGGCCTTGCAGAGAAGAGCAGGGTTTTGCCTGTAATGCCTCTCTTAGGAGGGCTGGACCCTGGGATCCAGAGCTCTGGTCATACCCAAAACCAAGAGGCTATCTGTGCAGGGTGCTATACAGGTCCAGGGGAGTGGAATCCTTGGGAACCCGGTCCCTGAAGGTCTAGTACAATGCCTGCCGTGAGAGGTGAAGTTTGGGCTTCTGTGGACCAAACAAAGTCCTGCGGCGGGGAAAAGGTAAGTGGGGGCCCCTCAGGAACTTGGTTCTATTGAGGGGACCCCCAAGCCTAATATGTCTTTCTGCCTGTTACCTAAAGGGTATTCCCGCTAATAGCTGTATATGCCTAAGTAATCCTAGAAATGTTTTTTCATAAGGGAAGTTTTAAAAAAACTGTAAACCTGGAAATGTTTTTTCATAAAGGAGGTTTGTACATTGTACACGTACATTGTTTAAGTGTATCTCCAGCCAAAAAATCTATTTTTAAGCTTTTTGGAAAACATAGGGAAGGGTTATCACCCCTGTAACATTTGTTTTGCTGTCTGTGCCCCTGTTTAGAACATTTCACCTCACTTTCCGTCCCAATGACAACTGTTTTTGAAAAGTGGGGTTCTTATTGAAACAAGGATTGGTGATAAAGCATCAGTAGAGAGGAGACACCTTTTTCCCATATTAACTCTTACAGGAGAGAATTTCCCTTCCTAGGGGTAGATTTCCTCTCACTTCCTGTTGTCTCCTTCTGTTTGCAAGTAGGAGTCGTTTGTAAGTTGGATGTTTGAAAGTATGGGCCTGCCGTATATACTCTGCAGAAATTGACCCCTTAGGTGTTGGTGTTGGCACAACACTGTAAGCACTCACAGTTACTCTTGGTGGGCGCTGGAATGCCCTGCTGTCAACTATTATATCAGGAATTGTAATTACATGCCATTGTTGAACAGTGGTAGGAAAAATTGGGCCTTTGATGGTGGTGCTGGTGCCACAACACTGTAAGCCCTCACAGTTACTCTTGGTGGGTGCATGAATGGGCCCTGCTGTGAATTATTAGATCAAGAATTGTAATTGCATGCCCCTGTTGAACAGGGGCTGAAAAATTGGGCCTTTGGTGGTGGTGTTGGTGGTGTTGGTGGTGGTGGTGTTGTCACAACACTGTAAGCCCTCACATTTAATCTTGGTGGGCGCATGAATGGGCCCTGCTGTGAATTATTAGATAAATAATTGTAATTGCATGCTCCTGTTGAACAGGGGCTGAAAAATTGGGCCTTTGGTGGTGGTGGTGGTGGTGGTGGTGTTGGTGGTGTTGTCACAACACTGTAAGCCCTCACAGTTACTCTTGGTGGGCGCAGGAATGGGCCCTGCTGTGAATTATTAGATCAATAATTTTAATTACATGCCCCTGTAGAACAGGGGCTGAAAAATTGGGCCTTAGCCACTGGTGCCACAACATTGCAACCCCTCACAGATACTGTACTTGGAGCACAGTAATGAGCCCTGTTGCAAAGTATTGCATCAAAAATTTTAATTACACGCCCCTGTTAAACAGGGGCAGAAAAATTGGGCCTTAGCCACTGGTGCCACAGCACTGCAACCCCTCACAGATACTGTACTTGGAGCACAGTAATGAGCCCTGTTGCAAAGTATTGCATCAAAAATTGTAATTACACGCCCCTGTTAAACAGGGGTAGAAAAATTGGGCCTTAGCCACTGGTGCTGGTGCCACGACACTGCAACCTCTCCCAGATACTCTAGGTGGAGTGCAGGAATGATCCCTGCTGCAAAGCATTGCATCAAAAATTGTAATTACATGCCCCTGTTAAACAGGGGCTGAAAAATTGGGCCTTAGCCACTGGTGGCGGCACCCAGAAACAAAAATGTTTTTTCAAGATATCATCATGAATCGGATCATTGAGGAGGAGGAGGATAGTCAGTCAACATAACAGGACAGTCACTCAGTCAGCATCAGCATCAGTCTTGAAGGGATGTGACATTTGAAAATAAATTATTCTGTTATATCAGCTTCAGGTGCTTCAGGTGCTGGTGGTGATCCAAGACTGGTAAATCTTTAGGAAGGTCAGTCGATCAACCGAATCGGTGGACAGGTGCACCCTGTGATCCGTGACAAATCCTCCAGCAGCACTGAATGTGCGTTCTGAAAGAACGCTGGATGCAGGACAGGCCAGTAGCTCAATTGCATACTGTGCAAGCTCTGGCCAGTGATCCATCCTTAAGACCCAGTAAGCCAGAGGATTTTCGGTGGGAAAGGTGTCCAAATCTGACCTTGCCCCTAGGTATTCCTGCACCATGTATATCAGACGCTGGCGATGGTTGCTGGAACCGATCATACCTTGGGGCTGCGGACTAAAGAATTGTCTGAACGCATCGGTCAGACGGCCACCTTCCCCACCGCTCCTTCTTTGACTGACCGAAGCCTCAGCAACTCGTTGTCCCAGACCAGGAGTTTGTAATCTCCCCGTCTCTGGGAACGCGTTGCACAGACCATTCTGCAAGGCCTCCCGGAGTTGTCTCATCCTCTGCTCCCTCTGCGACGGTAAGATAAGGTCCGCAACCTTAGTCTTGTACCGTGGATCAAGGAGAGTGGCCAGCCAGTAATGGTCCCTCTCCTTGATCCGAAGAATAAGAGGATCCTTCCGCAGACTTTGCAGGATCAGGGAGGCCATGCAGCGTAGGTTAGCTGAGGCATTAGGTCCGGAGTCCTCTGGGTCACTAAGGACGACATGATCCGCAGCCACCTCCTCCCAGCCACTTACAAGTCCACGGGTTTCTTGGGACTGTAAATCATCCCTAAAAGACTGCTGCTGTTGATGCTGCTGAGTGCCAGACTCCACCTCCATGCTGACACAATCCTCCTCCTCCTCCTCCTCCTCGTCCTCTTCCTGTGTGATGGGTGGGACAGAAGGAACACTGTCTGGGTAAAGGGGGCCTTGAGAGGCAAAAAAGTCCTCCTCTTCCTGCCTCTGTTCTGCCTCAAGTGACCTGTCCATTATTCCACGCAGCGTGTGCTCCAACAGGTGGGCAAGAGGTACAGTGTCACTGATGCATGCACTGTCACTGCTCACCATCCTTGTGGCCTCCTCAAATGGTGCCAGGACAGTGCATGCATCCCTGATCATGCCCCACTGGCGTGGTGAAAAAAAACCCGAGCTCCCCTGACCCTGTCCTGGTGCCGTAGTCGCACAGGTACTCATTGATGGCCCTCTGCTGCGTGTGCAGCCGCTGCAGCATGGCCAACGTTGAGTTCCACCTGGTGGGCATGTCACATATAAGGCGGTTCTTGGGCAGGTTCAACTCCTTTTGCAGCTCAGCCAGGTGAGCACTGGCATTATAAGTTCTGCTGAAATGCACACAGACTTTCCTGGCCTGCCTCAGGACATCCTGTAAGCCCGGGTACCTGCCCAAGAACCGCTGCACCACCAGGTTAAGGACGTGAGCCACACAGGGCACATGGGTCAGTTGTCCCTGTCAGAGGGCGGAGAGGAGGTTGGTGCCATTGTCGCAAACCACCATTCCTGGCTTAAGCTAGCGTGGCGTCAACCACCTCTCGGCCTGCCCCTGCAGAGCAGACAGAACCTCTGCCCCAGTGTGGCTCCTGTTCCCCAAACACACCAGCGCAAGCACGGCATGGCATCTTTTTGCCTGCTTACTTGCGTAGCCCCTTGAACGCCTACGGAGCACCGCTGGTTCCGAGGACAAAGCACAGAAAGAGGCCATGGAGGAAGAAGAAGAGGAGGGGGTGGAGGAGAGAGGTGTGTCACAACCAGTAGTAGCATTTTGGAGGCGTGGCGGCGGAACAACCTCCAACACTACTGCACCTTGTCCTGCATCCTTCCCAGCTGCCAAAAGAGTGACCCAATGGGCCGTGAAAGAAAGGTAACGTCCCTGTCCATGCCTGCTGGACCATGAGTCAGCGGTAATATGCACCTTACCGCTGACCGCCCTGTCCAGCGAGGCATGGACAATACCTTCCACATGCCGGTAGAGAGCCGGAATCGCCTTCCGTGAGAAAAAGTGGCGTTTGGGAACCTGCCACTGAGGAACCGCACATTGCACAAACTCACGGAAGCGGGCCGAGTCTACCAACTGAAAAGGCAGCAGTTGAAGCGCTAGCAATTTAGCCAAGCTAGCATTCAACCGCTGGGCATGTGGATGGCTGGGAGGGAACTTCTTTCGACGGTCCAGCAGCTGGGGCAGGGAAATTTGCCTGCTAGAATCGGACGTCGGTGTACTGCTAGCAGAGTGCCCGCAAGTACTTGGCTGTGACACACCTAATTCTACAACTTCATTCCTCTCAGTGCAGGTTTCAGAGAGGACTGAAGGTATAGTGGGGTTGGAGATCCCAGCTGATGCGGTGCAAGGAGAGGTCCGCTTTGTTCTTTGGTGTGGGTCTTTAAGGTAGGCTTGCCAACGAGCTGCATGGCAGGTCAACATATGTCTGGTCAAGCATGTGGTGCCCAAGCGGCTGATGTTTTGGCCACGCGATATACGCTTGAGACATATGTTGCAAACAGCAGCTGTGCGATCTGATGTACTCGACTCAAAAAAGGTCCACACCAAAGAACTTTTTGAATAACGGGCAGAGGCAGCGCCCTGCACAGGCGGAGCTCTGCGGTGTGATTCAGTCGGTGTGCTGCCCTTACGCTGGCCCCCGGAGGGCATCCTGCCTCGTTGGAGATGTGCCTCCTCCTCATCCTCCTTCTCCTCCTCTCTCCTATTAGGCACCCACGTGGAGTCAGTGACCTCATCATCCCCTCCCTCCTCATCACTGGAGCCAATCTGGCAGTATGCTGCAGTTGCTGGAACATGACTGCCAGATTGGTGTCCTTCTTGAGCATCCCCTCTCTCTGCTCTCACGCTACTGCCTTCCTCTAGCTGGGTATCATCATCAGACCCTTCGAAACGCTGGGCATCCTCCTGGAGCATGTACCCAACACTGTGCTCAAACAGTTCGGGGGACTCCTCAGGAGGACATGGTGGGTCTAGGGAAGGAGTGACTGATGATGACATTGATACCAGGGAAGAGGACGCTTTGGCAGCTGCTTTGCCAGTACCCTGAGCCTGGGTGAGAGAGGATGAGGAGGATGAGGAGGGCTTGGTCATCCACTCTATCAAGTCTTCGGCATAATGCAGCTCAACACGTCCAGCTGCCAAAAAGAAGGACAAGCGTGTCCCATGGCCACGTGCTGATGACGATGCACGGCGTCCACGACCAGCACTGTTGTCTCTAGACACAGAGCCTGCTTGCCCTCTTTTATTGGCTCCTGACTGTCTTCCTCTCCTTGTTTACCTTCCAGACATTCTAATGGCCTGCAGAGAGATGGGAAAACCAGCAATAAGGGGTAGCTTCAGGTGTATATTTTGCAGGAAGCACACAACGCCCGCTGTAAGTGCTGCAGATGACTGCCTGTGTTACACAACAGAAAAAAAACAGCAATAAGGGCTAGCTTCAGGTGTTTATTTTGCAGGAAGCACACTACGCCCGCTGTAAGTGCTGCAAATGCCTGTTAGTGTAACACAAAAGAAAAAAAGCTCGAGCAATAAGGGCTAGCTTCAGGTGTATATTTAGCAGGAAGCACACTATGCCCGCTGTAAGTGCTGCAAATGCCTGTTAGTGTAACACACCAGGAAAACACAGCAATAAGGGCTAGCTTCAGGCGTATATTTAGCAGGAAGCACACTACGCCCGCTGTAAGTGCTGCAAATGCCTGTTAGTGTAACACACCAGGAAAACACAGCAATACGGGCTAGCTTCAGATGTATAATGTGCTGGAGGCACACTACGCCCGCTGTAAGTGCTGCAAATGCCTGTTAGTGTAACACACCAGGAAAACACAGCAATACGGGCTAGCTTCAGGTGTATATTTAGCAGGAAGCACACTACACCCGCTGTAAGTGCTGCAAATGCCTGTTAGTTTAACACACCAGGAAAACACAACAATAAGAACTAGCTTCAGGTGTATATTTAGCAGGAAGCACACTACGCCCGCTGTAAGTGCTGCAAATGCCTGTTAGTGTAACACACCAGGAAAACACAGCAATACGGGCTAGCTTCAGGTGTATAATGTGCAGGAGGCACACTACACCTGCTGTAAGTGCTGCAAATGTCTGTTAGTGTAACACACCAGGAAAACACAGCAATAAGGGCTAGCTTCAGGTGTATACTGTGCAGGAGGCTTACAACAATGACACTGACACTGTCCCCTGCCTATCCTTCTCTCTCCCTGCACACAAGGTTTAGCAAAGAATATGACACTGACACTCTCCCTGCCTATCCTCTCTCCCTGCACACAAGGTTTAGCAAAGAATATGACACTGACACTCTCCCTGCCTATCCTTCTCTCTCCCTGCACACAAGGTTTAGCAAAGAATATCGCTGACACTCTCCCTGCCTATCCTTCTCTCTCCCTACACACAAGGTTTAGCAAAGAATAGCACAATGACACTGTCCCTGCCTATCCTTCTCTTTCCCTGCACCGGAACACACTACACAAGGCCGCCGCGCTGGCAGCCTTTTATAGTGTGGGGCGTGTGCTAAACCCCCTGAGCTATAATTGGCCACAGGCAACCTGCCTGTAGCCAATTATGGCTCTCCTAGCTGCCGGCGCTGTGATTGGCCAAGCATGCGGGGTCACAGTGCATGCTTGGCCAATCACAGTGCCGAGATTGCACTGCGATGGCGCAGTGTATTGTGGGCCGTTCGCGTCACTCGAATTTGGCGCGAACGGCCCAAATCGTTCGATCTTCGTCGAGCGTATGTTCGACTCGATCACCGAGCTCAACCCTATTCAACAGCAGCCTTTCTCAATCAGACCTGAAACAGGTTGTAGCTTATATAGTGGCTGTCATAGCTACACAGTTATTGCCTGTGTCAACGGCTTTGAGCTTGTGTCAATGGTATTAGTTTAACATCAGTTTAAGCCACTTTTCAGATCATTCAGAATTCAATGACTGGTGCATTTGGCCTGCAGTTGACCTTCTGACCTTCCTCAAGGATGTTTTATTTTTCCATAAACTTGTATGGGTGTTCAAAACCAATTTTATGTGAACAGAAGCCCATTTACACAGGCTATAACACTTTTACTAAAATACTACTGTAACCTATGCTACAATGTAAAAGTTAGCAGACAGATTGTATCTTGGCTTTTTCTAGGAGAGAAGGATCTGCCAGTACAAAAAAAAAGTTTGGCCAGAGACTGACGAAAGGCGGCCATATATGTATTAAAATTCAGCAGGGACCGGACAAATTTTGATCCAAGTGTAGCACCCTCTAGTGTGCTAGAAGTGATAGTATTTTTTTTTTTTTTTAGTGTAGGTAACTTCCAGGTCTGGCTTGCAGCCAGGTCTGTTTGTTTTGATATGGGATGGGAGTGACTTAGGCAGAGCTGGGTGACTCATCACAGGCAGCATCACCAAGACCTCCCACTTCTTTCCGGAATGTTATAGAATCTTCTGGAGGGTGAGCTGCCTGGGGTATTCTGAGGAGCCCTGACCAATCCCCAACTTGGATTGGCAGGCATCCTTAAATACTCAGGGTCAGCCCAGCTGGGAAGGATTTGCACGGAGTGGAAGCTGGAGATGGAGTGCTAGGCTATCGTGGCCTTGGAGGGAGCTCCCCAGTCTGGGGAGGGGTGACCTTGGGCCTGGGCTCGGGAGCGGACAGGGCCCTCTGGGAACACATGGAGGAGTCCTGAAAAGGAGGCACGGGAGCAAGGAGAGGACAGCAGGAGAGCACTGCCAAACAAGTCTCCAGGGAGGAACAACAGGTCACAGCCAAGAGGGTTGGTGAGTGTTATACAGTTGTGAGGTCTGGAAGGCATGCCTGAGAGGACTGGGTGCAAGCAGCCTGGGATAGGTGCAGAGCCACTGGAGTGGACTGTGATGGCATTGGTAGCGGAGAGAGAGACAGCTGCAGCCAGGAGGGTTGGTAGGCCCTGAAGATGTGGTACTGGGCTCAGTAGCCACGTAGACTGTTTGCACTGGGACTACCTACCTTTTTCTTCACTATAGGGCCCCGCGGCCCCTGCCTGTAAAGGGCATCTGCTTTGGGCCTGTCTGAGCCAGTGTCAGACCTTTCTATCAGGGATAGCTGGTCCTGAAGAGTGAGATCAAAGAGTTGTGCTGGAGCTGGGGGTAAAGAGGCTGCATATATTTGATGTGTATATAGTTTGGTCCCATATACCTTTTCTGCAATCAATCGGGCATCTCAATTATATCCCATTCTCATCCAAGTTAAAGCGGAGTTCCGCTGATTTTTTTTTTAAAGTCAGCAGCTACAAATACTGCAGCTGCTGACTTTTAAAATATGGACACTTACCAGTCCAGGGCGCCCACATAGCCAGTCTGTCCCTCGGCTCTCGGGTGGAGGCGCCGCCATCTTCGGTAAGGGAATCAGGAAGTGAAGCGTTGCGGCTTCACAGCCTGGTTCCCTACTGCGCATGCGCAAGTCACGCTGAGCTTCCTCACTGGTCCCTGCGGTCTTCTGGGACCTGTGTGTCTCCCAGAAGACAGCGAGGGGGGCGGAGGAGGGGCCCCGACATGGCGTAAATATCCGCGGCTAAAGGTAAAATTATTCTTTTAACCCTAGAATTTAAAATGTTTTTCTGCCAGTAAATACTTTATACAGCCACTTCCTGTTTCTTGTCTGGAAAAAAGCCTAGGCTTATGACATCATGCACAGCTCTCTCTCTCTCACTCTCGTGAGAGTTTGCCAGGAAGGGAGGGGGGATGAATCATAACAGGTTGGGATGTCTGCACATAATGCTATTGATTTTGGATTCATGTAGTGAATTACATTTTTTTAAAGCTCTGTTTAACTTAGTAGAGCTTATATTATTTTTAATAAATATGCAATGTAGGGTTACCTGACCATACTAAGCAACATCCAGACTGGGGAGAAGGCAAAAAAGAAAAAAACATGACTGCAGTCTGTGTGCCTTATAACCCTAATTGCAAGGTTAACAGAAGGGCTAAGCTTCTACCTTTCTGAGAGAGTAAGAATAAAGGTGCCCACTAGGCATGTGCATTTCGTTTCGTTCCGAATCGAAATTCGGACGAATTTTCATTATTCGGATGTTCGGATGCATCCGAATTAACGAATTACAATGCTAACAAATTCAACCGAATCCGTTTTGAATCGAAAAACCACGGCCGAAATTCGAATCGAATTCGAAAAGAATTCTAGTCGAATCGAATTTGAAAAACAATTAGAATAGAATAGAATAGAATCGAAAATATTGGAAATAATCAAATAGAAGAACAATAGAACAGAATAGAATAAAATACAATATATATATTATATTTTATTCTATTCTGTTCTATTTTTTTTTCTAGTCTATTTTCTATTTCTATTCTAATCTTTTCTAATTGGAATTCGAAAAAACGGTCGCATTCGAAAATATTTCAACCAAATTCGAAAATATATCTACCGGATTCGATAATATTTCAACCAAATTCGATAATATTTCAACCGGATTTGAAATTATTTCAACCAAATAGAAAAGATTATAATAAAATAGAAAAACAGATAATAGACTAGAAAAACAATAGGACAGAATATATTCTAATATATGCTAATATTCTGCAGGAGATTTTATGGAAACAAATAGTAATCTGCAAAAAAATAAAAAATTAAAGAGATAGTATCTATACTCTATTCTGTTCTATTGTTTTTCTAGTCTATTTTCTATTTCTATTCTAATCTTTACTATTCAAATTAGAATTCATTCTATACGAAATTCGAATGTCGGAAAAAAAATGATATATTATATATATATATAACCATCTTCCGAAATTCGAATTTAGTATATAATGATTTTGATTTTAATAGAAAAGATTTGAATAGAATATAAAAGAATAGACTAGAAAAAAATAGAACAGAATAGAATAAAATATAATATATTCTGTCCTATTGTTTTTCTAGTCTATTATCTGTTTTTCTATTTTATTATAAACTTTTCTATTTGGTTGAAATAATTTCAAATCCGGTTGAAATATTATCGAATTTGGTTGAAATATTATCGAATCCGGTAGATATATTTTCAAATTTGGTTGAAATATTTTCGAATGCGACCGATTTTTCGAATTTCAATTAGAAATGATTAGAATAGAAATAGAAAATAGACTAGAAAAAAAAAAGAACAGAATAGAATAAAATATAATATATTCAGTCCAATTGTTTTTCTAGTCTATTATCTGTTTTTCTATTTTATTATAATCTTTTCTATTTGGTTGAAATAATTTCAAATCCGGTTGAAATATTATCGAATTTGGTTGAAATATTATCGAATCCGGTAGATATATTTTCGAATTTGGTTGAAATATTTTCGAATGCGACCGATTTTTCGAATTTCAATTAGAAAAGATTAGAATAGAAATAGAAAATAGACTAGAAAAAAAATAGAACAAAATAGAATAAAATATAATATATTCTGTCCTATTGTTTTTCTAGTCTATTATCTGTTTTTCTATTTTATTATAATCTTTTCTATTTGGTTGAAATAATTTCAAATCCGGTTGAAATATTATCGAATTTGGTTGAAATATTATCGAATCCGGTAGATATATTTTCGAATTTGGTTGAAATATTTTCGAATGCGACCGATTTTTCGAATTCCAATTAGAAAACATTAGAATAGAAATAGAAAATAGACTAGAAAAAATAGAACAGAATAGAATAAAATATAATATACACCGTATTTTTCGCACCATAAGACGCACTTTTACCCCCCCAAAAAATAGGGAAAAGTGTCCCTGCGTCTTATGGAGTGAATACTGAGCAGGCTCCACCCCCCCCCCCCCCCCATCGCCGCCGCCGTGTCAGAATACAGACACTCGGCTTCTCTGTGGAGGAGAGATGACAGGATGTGAGGCAGATCCTTGCTGGGGCATACCAAGGGGGAGCGGGGGGAGACGGTCTGCCCCAGGTGCCAAAACATGGGGGTTGTCAGTGGTGTTGCTATAATGGTACACTCCGCACCCAGGTAAGTTGACATCCGCCAGATGTGACCCCATCCTGCAAGCGACAAGAGCCCTGGATGGCTTTTTTATTCAGCTGGAACACCCCCGGCGCCGTGGTCTGGTCCAGTCTCACTTCCTGCCTCTCTCCCCTTGCCGCTGCTGTTGCTGCAAACTATGTCCTCAGTCATCCATCCTAGCTGCTGCCTGGTGTATCTGATGCTGAGAGCCAGCCAGAGGGGGTTGTGGATTGTAATGGCAGTGTCCTCCACTGCCTGAGGTGAGTGATAAGGGGGTGGGAGGTGTGGGATGGTATCCACTGTTCATCACCTGAGCTGTTGTTATATGAGAGGCTAAAGGGGTGTTTGTGTCTGCCCTGCCACCCTGAGCTGATCTGGGAAGGGGGGGGGGGAGGTTGCTGTGTGTCCACCACCAACCAGGTATAGTGTAGCTGAGCTTATTTGATAGGGGGGCTGGTATTGCTGTGTGTCCACCACCCACCTATAGTAGTAATATAATATTAAATATTTTAGTACATCATTTGGTTCAGAATATATTTTTTCTTGTTTTTCTCCTCTAAAACCTGGGTGCGTCTTATGGTCAGGTGCGTCTTATGGAGCGAAAAATACGGTATATTGTATTTTATTCTATTCTGTTCTATTGTTTTTCTATTTGATTATTTCCAATATTTTCGATTCTATTCTAATTGTTTTCGAATGCGGTTGAAATGATTTCGAATCATGTTGAAATGATTTTGAATCGGGTAGAAATATTTTCGAATCCGGTCGAAATATTTTTGAATCCGAGCGTTTTTACGAATTCGGTCGAAAACAGAACGAAATCCGAAAACAAATTTAACGGATTTAACGAATCGAACTAAACGAAATTAATTAATTAACGAATTAAAACGAAACAAAACTAAACAAATTTTTTCCTTTTGCACATGTCTAGTGCCCACATGCTTTTTTGGTTTGTTTTGATATGTTGACCATATCTAATAGAATGAGAAGGCCACATTGTGTAATGCTGTGGTCCCATGCTTCTGCTGGACACTCCTCTGCCCCCCCCCCCCCAACAACCATCCCCTCCCTTGCTTTTTGTCACAGTAACCTTTATGTGTGAAAATGTTACTGAAAAAGTGGGAGGGCAAAATGGTTTATGAACTTTGGTGCTGGTTTAAATGGTTTAAAATTTGAGGCCAATGGCTAAAGACCAGTATACATACTGAACGTTGGCCAGTTCAGCAGGAGCATGTATACCATTGTCTGTTTAATAGAAGCCAGTCTAATGACTGGCTTCTGTCAAACAGTATTGTTTTAAAACCAGCATTCGATCAGCATCATTATACCTCATGTCAGCCCCAATTTCTGCACCTTTACACCTCAGATCAGTCTCACAATTCATGCACCTCTAAATTAGTAGTTCCCAATATATGGTTGATTACCATTCCAAAATAGAATGAGGCAACATGGGATGTCTGACTCAACACCAGGACTGAATCTACCCTGTCTCATGTGAGGGTGGAGTAAAAATGTCAGGGGGCAGAGGATGGGAGGTCAGCAGGGGAGAGAATAGGGTCAGCAGTTTGTAGGACAGTGTACAGATGCAATTCGTTTTCAGAGCAGGGCACAGCGATCAGTATAGCAGAGGACAGGGGTCAGCAGGGAAAAGGACAGGGTTCAGGTGGAGAACAGGTTTCAGCAGTGCAGACAACAGGGGTTAGCAGGGCAGAGATCAATAGTACAGGGGACATGGGTTAGAAAGGCAATGGATAAGGTCAGCAGGGCAGCATATAAGACAGGGGTCAGAAGGGTAGAGGACAGGTGTCAGCAAAGCAGTGTACAGGAGTCAGCAGGGCATAGGATAGGGTTAGCAGGGCAGAATATGAGGTCAGAAGGGCATAGGACAGGAGTTAGCAGAGCATTGTACAGGAGTCAGAAGGGCAAAAGACAGGGGTCATTGCTGGCAGGGCTCTCGGCAGAGCTCCTACTCTCCACACAGCACATAACTGAGATTAGATTCTTTTACAGGTACAGCCTGGATCTGCACAGTGTGTAGCTGGCTCCTGCAGCTCTACTGCCATTCTGATCTGAGGATTTCTCAGGTTAAAACTGCAACAGGTAGCTATGCACTTTGCAGATAGGGGCTGTGTTTGCAAAATAATCTGATCTCGGCTATGTATAGTGTGAGGATGAGGAGCTCTGCTGCATGTCCTGTGCCAAGGCTGTGCACAGATGGGAGGAGGAGCTTAGTGGGCTGGACACAGCATCCATGGGGGGCACAATCAGAATTGTAATCTGGAGGGTACAACTGAACTCTGGGGGGGGGGATGCAGCACCTCCCAGATCAAGCCATGGCAATAATGGAAATAACAGTGAACAATACCAGATACCAATTTTGTATAACCCCACAAATAACTGGAGGACCCAATGTCATTACACCTGTTCCCTGGAACTTAGGAGGTCCTAACTAAGGGACCGTATTGGAAACCAAAGGTCCATTAGTCTCTCCAAACCCCTCCCACTGGCCAATGTATTTGTAATATTTGGCGCCCAAAGTTCTGGCATTGGAGACCTCAGATTTGAGAGGATCCTTTGGCACAGGGTTAAAATAAGGTGACAATGTCCCTTTAAAATTGGGCAGAAAATAGTGGCCAGCACCTTTCACCACCAAATGATCTGTGATTTCTCAATCTCTGACGTCCGGAGCTGGTTACATTTGCTGTGACTCCAGACCTGGCAGTGAAAATTTCTCATGGAACCAATGATGTCAAGGGCAAAGCTTCTATATATATTCAACACCAGCAGGCAGCTCTCTGACAAAGCAGCCCACTTAAATGGTTCTTTTTCTAATTTTTCCAGTGAGACTATCTCAACCCCAGGCTTCTCTCCTTTTTTCTACTACTCAGCTACTTGTGCTCATGGGACTTGTAAACCATCCAGTTCATGGTTTCATAGAGAACTATCTTTAGGGACTATATCCCACACAATCCCATTCCCAGCAGTCTTTTTTTCCCCCAAACTGCACAGCAGCCAATTACAAAGTTCTCTACTATCCTGGGTGATGGGCAGGGCTCTCCTGCACAGCCCTAAAAGCTTACTATGTTCTCTTTCTCTCCTCTGCCCACACAGCTGCTCCTCCACTCACTAGTGGCTGTGTGGTGGAGGCAGCAGCTGCCACTAGTAGTGACAGCCTGGTCCCTGCTGAGGTACAGAGCAGTGATGCAGAACGGGACTACATGATATTTTTTTAAATTATTTTTTTTTTGTAGGGAAAAATAACTGCCCTAGGTGTTGGATAGTCGAAGTATGCCATTGGTTTGCAAAATGAAAGAGTATTTTCTAATCAGTATTTGCAACTTGAATCTATGTGTATTATATGTGTTTTTATTGCACTGAACTTCTAGTGGTGCAATAACATATGAACCATAAATGTCTATGTAGCCCCCTCCCCAAAAGGTTGGGACGCTATTTAAAAATATAGAGGGATGCCTGAGCCAGTAGTTGGGCTCAGGCGGTTGAATTGCATTTAATTTTACCTCTGCTCCAGCTGTGGTTTGTCCGATAGCATTTTCCCTTATTGCCTGTAGGTGGCGTTAACACTTCAGGCACCTGTTGGAACACGGGCAAACCATGGTGCATTTAGTGGCCCTTCTCGGCAGCAGTACAGTGGGAGTGGCTGACCCGCTGTGCCTGCTGAGAGGAGATACTTAAGGGGCAGACGCCATTGTTTGGGGTTCGTTCCCGCCCCGCAGCCCTCCGGGCGCGAGGTATGTGTGTGTGGTCCTGGTCTCGGGGCCACGTTGGCCCGAGGCTGCATCGCTATCTAGTAGGCCCAGCTAGTCTGGCTGGGGCCTACAGTCGGAGAGGGGATCCCAAGCTGTCCGTCCACATGGGGAGGAATCTGTCCTGGTGAAGGAGACCAGGGAAGGACCTGCCCTGGAGGAGACCGGCAAAGTGCTGCTGTCTCGGGTGAGGCCTGGTAACTTTGGCAAGGAGGGATCCGCTATATTACAAGCCCTGCAGTTCGCCGGATTGGCTTAAAGGCCCTTTAACTGTACGGCTGGAAGTTTGAGACTTTGAAATCCTGTGGCAGAGGATTCCTGGACTATCCATTTGCTCAACTTCAAAAGGTCTGTGGCAGAGACTTTGTACACTTCAAAAGGTCTGTGGCAGAGACCTGCTTCATCTTGGGCAGTCTGTGGCAGAGACAGCCCCGTTGCTGATTAATGTGTCGTCCCGGCTGCTAGGCCATGTGAGAGGGGACTATCCGGGTGACCAATACCCACTCTAACATTGAGAGTGGTGAGTGACTTTGATCTGAAACTGTTATATTTTGTGGCGAGTGCCTGAACCTTACCCTACTCTTCTATGCCTTCTACTTCTCAACATTTACTGCATAAGAAAATAAAGCCTAACTGAGGTTTTACATCTACATTTGACACATAGGAGGAACATTTGGTGAAAAAAAAAGTGTTTCCTTGAGTGTAAAATATTAGATTCTTCATAGAATACAGTTGAATGAAATGTATGTAATTCACCACAGACATGGGCTAATCTCAAAGCTTTATACCTTCCTACAGTAGTTGCCCCAGAAACAGCAAAACCCCCAGAATATGTTAGCAGATGGGAAAGAGACCTCAAATTCGCTCTTGACCATGCTGATTGGTCGTCCATCTGGCAGGCGACTAAATCTACCTCCCCTAACATCGCCGCCCTAGAAACTAACTACAAGGTGCTTACCAGGTGGTACCTGATCCCCTTCAGGATGCAGAAATTCCTCCCACAATGCTTTCACAGCTGTAATGAGGCAGGTACACACCTCCACATTTTGTGGGATTGTACCATAGCACAAGCTTTTTGCCGCATCTCTACCACCTGATCCAACAGTGGCTCTCCCGAACAACAAACCCATTTTCTTGACTCATTGCCAATTTAAGCTACTGCTCTATGTCACTACTGCTGCCGAGCAGACAAAATCCTCTACCTTGTGTGTACTTGCAGCAAAGCACAGAATCACCCAGGCTATGATCCATGCTAAGATACAGGCAACACTATTGGAAAATAAACGGTTGGTCGTGTTGTCTTCCCCCTATGGCACAGTTTGCTGCCAGATGTGGTGTCCGGGGATGCTTGACAATATGTCGTACTTTACATTCAACTTCTAGAATTGCTTACATTGTACACATATGTTGGTTATTATTGCTCTGTCATTCATACTTTGTTTGTGAAACTATTTACTAGAACCTACTGTACAGCAGATATTGATCATTTGTATTACTGATAAAAATGTTGAACAAGTAATGTATGTAATTCACCAATTCATCTAAAGGCTTTGTTTATATTAAAATTACATTTAGGGGGGCAGAGTCATCAGCCAAGAAGATGGCCGCAGCTTGAGTGAGCTTCGGAGGGGCCTGCTCCAAATGGCAGCTCTACAATGACAGGGAGCAGCTAAATCGGCCTGCTTTTTCAGCAGATGGATCCCCTCCATTACCTCTCAATCATGGGGAAGAGAAACACAAGAGAAGGGCAGAGGAAGCTTACTGACTTTTTCCCTTCAGCGGGGGCATCTCCCAGCCAAGATGGTGGCTCGCCTGCTTCTATACACAGTGGCTCGTCTAGGGAGCAATACTCAAGAGGAAAGACCTTAGCGGACAACAGGAAATGTAATAGTAAAACTCATCGACTCTTAACACACCTTGCACGAGTCTGCAGAAAGCTAAATTTTAATACTCTGCCTCAAAAATATGGTGTGAATGGGCACGCGGATGAGGGCTGTGAATCCCAAGAAGATACTAGAGAGCTGGTGGAGAGAATTTCCCTACAAAAGGGATACCACATTAAAAGAGATGTTGGTGTCCCTATCAGAGAATACCAACCAGCCATTTGGCTAATAGAAATGTGCATGTAAAAAGACATTTGACTAATAGAAATGTGCATGTAAGAAGATGTTTGGCTAATAGAAATGTGCATGCACGCACAAATGTTCGCTGAATGGCTAACAGGAATGGGCATGCGCATACGCAAAATGGGTACGCACGATGTATGTATGCCAGACGGACTATTTAAGGATGTTTCTGCCTGTGCTCTTTGCTGACTGATCTTCAGATTTCCCTGTGTCCTGTGTACCTCCAGTGTGTTCCCTTGGTTGCTGACCCAGCTTACTCCTGACCTGATATAGGATCCGGCTTCTGTCTTGTCATTATTTACTGACCTGGCTCTGCTCCTGATTTGGTACCTCAATGCATGCCTGTTGATGACCCTGGCTTTCCGATGACCATGCTCCTGTCTCTGATCCTGACTTACCGCCCCGCTTGAGTGCCTCCCTGGCTGTCTGGTGCTGCAGTTCTGCACCACGCTGAATGTTTCTGCTGCAAGTCTGCTGAGAACTCTGACCAGAGACACACCCTGGCCCTGCAGCGCAAGTTAAGTGCTTCCTTAACCTCAGCTGAACTACTGTGCACCTCAGCTGAACTACTGTGCACCTCAGCTGAATTACTGTGCATGGCTACGGTTCCAGATCGGATGATTCTCCTGCTGTCTTGAAACAGCATCTCCTGCTGCAGGTTCCCCATCCTACATCTGCAGGCACTTGTGCTCCTCCTGTGCCTTGGTGCCCTCTGGTGCACTTCCAGTGGGGCCTGGGCTGGAGATACAAGAGGGGCCGACCCCGTCATATCAGTCTCCGCTAAGGTATGTGACAGGCACATTATACAGAGACATGATCTCCCTAGTTTCTCAGGTTAAAGAGGAAGTGGTTGATGTGAAAAACAAAATGGGAGACTTTGCTACAGCTCATAATGAGCTGGTAGATGCCCACAAAGAATGCAAGGAGGAAATGAGGCTACTAAAGGCTAAATTAGCTGATCCAGAGGACAGGTCCTGCAGAAATAACTTAAAATTTAGAGGAGTAGAAAAATCTGTGCCTCCTGTGGACTTCTGCAACTATGAGCAAAACATGATTGCAGATCTTCTCCCATCTGTGCCTGAGCGGGAACTAGTGTTCGATTGGACCTATAGGCTTCCGGACCTTCTTATTGTCCGGAAACTGCCCCAAAGGGATGTCATCGCAAAAAATAGACATTGTCCATGTGAAAGAGGAGCTTACACAGTTCACTAGATGCATGTCTCCCTTGCCAGAACCTTTGTTTGGTGTCACTCTTTTTACCATCCATGTTTACCACAACATACCGTCCAAGCTCGCAAACAGCTGATGTCTATAACTAAACTTTGCAATCATCAGATTATGTATCAGTGGAGATATCCTACGAAGTCACTTATGACCAGACAACACTACTCATGCCATATCCAGAGTAGAATATGGACTCTGCCTGGCCAGGGAATGTCTTCCGCCACCTTCTGAGGGCTCTCAGAAGACCAAACTTTCCAGTGGCCGCCTATCACCAGGGTGGGAAACCGCAGTAGGATGATTGGTATGATGCGATATTCAGATCTACCTGCTCCCTAAATATAAATGGAAGTTTTCTACACATGTAATTTCTGTTGTGTGAGAGGTGCTCTTTGGAGATGAATAACCCCCAACAGTTATATGCAGCTTTTGCTGTCCAGTGAGCTTGCTCACAACCTTTTACTCACTGTTTTTGTTCCTTAGTTACCTATCCATTGTGACAGCAGGAAGGTAAAGTCACCTGGTTGCATCCAGGGGGGTAGATATATTTCGCCCAGATTCAGGCTTTACGCCGACTTATACAACTAGGTGGAGAGTTGTATAAGCCCAGCTAAGGCTAGTGGGCTCATGGATGACTCATACCTCTAGGGAGAGTGTGGGGCGTCGTGCAGACAGGGAGTTGATGAGACCAGCTGAAGCTTGTCAGCTCATTTAGGCCTCTATAAGAACTCCCAGCTTCATTAGATGTTAGCTCATGCCTGGACCCAGACCTGTGTGGACTGTCTAGGGAGAGTGAACCCCTGTGCGGTGAGACAAAGCCTGTGTGGCTATTTGCTTGGACATTTAAAACCAGGGACTTAGGGACTAGGACAGCACTAGGCTGATCCCAGTTGTTAGTTAGGAAACCTGTATGTTTAGTCAGAGGTCAAGTTGACCAGGATTTATTTTGTTTATGTTTCTTTTGGCTTTGCTGTGTTTTGTCACTGTAAATAGAAAATAAACCGCACCTTTTTTGATTTTGAAAACCACAACCTCCGTTTGCTGGGCCTGTTTTTGTGTGGGGAGCCCATCCCGGGGGTCACACACACCCGCTGCCTAGCTAACCCCCTCACAGTTGGTGGAGAACCAGTGGCAGTTTTTTTTTAAGCCAGCATGGAGGAGATACTGAAGCAGCTGGCTCTAGCAAATGCCAATCAACAGCAGACAAATGCAGGTTTGCAAAAGAGCCTTGCAGCTCAACAACAGAACTTCGCAGCCCAGCAGCAAGCTCATCAACAGAGCCTTGCAGCCCAGCAGCAAGCTCACCAACAGAGTCTGGAAGCTCAGCAACAAGCCCAGCAGCAATCTGAGGCCCGCTTCATAGACCTGTTACAGAAGCAAGAGCAGAGACTACAACAAATGGAAGCAGTAATGCAGCAACGTCCGCAGACCAGTGAGGAAAGCCGTCCCACTAATACCGCGTCCTTTGGGGTGAGTCGTTTATTGACAAAAATGACTGGAGAGGATGATCCAGAGGTATTTTTGACCACATTTGAAAGGACTGCTGAAAGAGAAAAGTGGCCTGAGGAGCAGTGGGCTGGACTGGTGGCTCCTCTGTTAACTGGTGAATCGCAGAAGGCTTACTATGACCTAGAGCCTGACCAAGCAAAAGACTATGTGATGCTAAAAGCTGAGATATTGGCAAGGCTGGGTGTCACCCAGGCTGTCCGGGCTCAGCGTGTGCATAACTGGACTTTCCAGCTTGGAAAACCCCCCAGGTCTCAAATGTATGATCTCATTCACCTGAGCAGAAAGTGGCTACAGCCAGAGACTTTGTCCGCACCAAAGATTGTGGAACGTGTTGTAATGGATCGGTTTTTGAGAGCTCTTCCTACTGCCATCCAAAAGTGGGTAAGCCATGGAGACCCAGAGACGGCCGATGGTCTTGTGGAGAAATACTTGGCTACAGAGAACCTGACGGCCTCTTCCAGAGACACTCGGACTTTCCACCCTAAGACCAGACCATCCCCAGGGGCGGATAAGAGGATTCCAAGGGGTAAGGGTGGAGAGAGTGAGAGGGTGGGAGCTCTACCCCAAGTTTGGCGAGAACAGCCTGGGAAATCAGCGGCTCAAGAGGCGGCAAGAAGGATCGTTTGCTACCGCTGCCGGCAAGCGGGACATATTGCAGCCAATTGCCCGGTTGTGGAGGAACCCATGCAGTGTGACTTTCTGACGGGCAGACGTCAGTCGCTGTGTGCGACAGTCGCATGCACTGCCATTCGAGGAACTGAGAAACATTTATGCGAAATGTGTGTTAATGGTAGAAATGTTGTGGTATTGCTGGATTCAGGTAGCCTTGTGACCCTGATAAAGGCTGAGTTAGTTAAAACAGAGGTCTCTGGGAATAGCAAGGTAGCTGTTATTTGTGTGCATGGGGACACCCGAGAGTATCCAGTGACTACAGTGTGTTTCGAGACCCCCAAAGGTACCCTCTCTCATCCAGTGGGCTTAGTATCTCAGTTACCGTATGACGCCATTGTGGGAAGGGATTTTCCGAAGTTCTGGGAACTGTGGGATGATCCTGAGCCCCCCACTGGTGACCCTATGTACCAGGAATGTGATAGCCAGAACTCCCCTGAGAGTGGTGAGGACTCTCCGGAATTTCCCTTATCAGTATTGGCAGGGGAGACTCAAGAAACTGGAGAGGAGCCCACCTCCTCAGACGAAAACCTACCGTCTGTGGAGTTTTCTGATCTTGAGGTTCACAGGGAAAACTTTGCCACAGAACAGTTGAAAGACCCCGCCCTAATAAAGGCACGGGAAAACGTAGTGAAAATAGATGGCGAGTTAGTGAACCCAGATAATACCTGCACTTACCCATACTTCAGCATAGAGAAGGACCTACTGTATCGGGTGGCAAAAAGGGCAGAAGAAACCGTTGAGCAGCTTGTGGTGCCCAAACCTTACAGGAAGTTGGTGTTGGAGTTGGCCCATGGGCACATTCTTGGAGGTCATCTGGGGACAGAGAAAACCCGAGAGAGGGTATTACAGAGATTCTATTGGCCGGGGGTGATGAAGGACATAGAAAATTATTGTTCCTCCTGCCCTGTGTGTCAGAGGTCGGCCCCGATGCCACATTTCCGTAGCCCGCTGGTCCCTCTACCCATCATTGAGGTCCCGTTTGAGAGGATCGCCATGGATTTGGTAGGTCCTATAATCAAGTCCGCTAGGGGGCACCAGTACATATTAGTTATAATGGACTATGCCACCCGTTATCCAGAAGCGATCCCTCTCCGAAATACCTCGGCCAAAACCATAGCCAAAGAGCTATCTCTTGTGTTTAGCCGGGTGGGTATTTGTAAAGAACTGCTTACGGACCAAGGTACACCCTTTATGTCCCGGGTTATGAAGGAGCTGTGTAAATTGTTCAAAGTGACGCAATTACGTACATCTGTGTATCACCCCCAAACCGATGGGCTGGTTGAAAGATTCAACAAAACCCTAAAACAAATGTTGAAGAAAGTGGTGGATAGAGATGGAAAGGATTGGGACTGTCTACTTCCTTATCTGATGTTTGCTATTAGGGAGGTGCCCCAATCCTCTACGGGATTCTCCCCCTTTGAGTTACTGTATGGGAGATACCCAAGAGGGCTGTTGGATATTGCCAAGGAAACTTGGGAAAGTGAGAGTTCTCCCCACAGGAGTGTGATTGAGCATGTCGCCCTGATGCAAGACCGAATTGCACAGGTAATGCCCATCGTGAAGGAACATTTGGCCCAAGCGCAGTTAGCACAGCAGAGAGTGTACAACCGTGGAGCCAAGACCCGTACCTTTTCCCCGGGGGATAGGATACTGGTACTTGTCCCTACGGTTGAAAGTAAATTCCTTGCCAAATGGCAAGGCCCCTACGAGATAATGGAAAAAGTGAGCGAAGTGAATTACAAGGTCAGACAACCAGGAAGGCGAAAGCCCGAACAGATCTATCACGTTAATCTGTTGAAAGCCTGGAGGGATAGAGAGTCCCTAGTCGCAGACACTTGGTCACCAGCTCAAACTGGTTGCGTGATTCCTGAGGTTGGAATAGCAGCCACCTTGTCACAACCCCAACAACAGGAGGTTAAGGAGTTTGTGCTTCGCAACAAGGAGGTATTCTCTGAGCTGCCGGGACAAACATTTGGGGTAGAGCATGACATCATTACCCCGCCCGGTGAAAGGGTGAAGTTAAAACCCTATCGGATCCCAGAGGCCCGACGGGAGGCAATACGGGAGGAAGTACAGAAAATGCTGAACTTAGGGGTGATAGAGGAGTCCCAAAGTGATTGGTCTAGTCCCATTGTGTTGGTGCCTAAACCGGATGGGAGCTGGCGATTTTGTAACGATTTTCGTCAGTTGAACAAAGTTACAAAATTTGACACCTACCCCATGCCACGTATAGATGAGTTGATCGACCGGCTGGGAACAGCCCGATACATGACGACTCTTGACCTCACAAAAGGGTATTGGCAAATCCCCCTGGCCAAATTGGCCAAAGAGAAAACCGCATTTGTAACCCCAGACGGGGCGTTCCAATATAAAAGAATGCCGTTCGGGTTACAGAATGCGCCGGCCACATTCCAGCGGAAAATGGACCAGATGCTGAGGCCCCATCGGAAGTATGCTGCGGCTTACCTGGATGACGTAATTGTCCATAGCACAGATTGGGCCTCACATCTGCCAAAAGTGCAAGCAGTCCTGGACTCTGTTCGGGAAGCGGGGTTTACGGCTAACCCCAAGAAGTGTACCATTGGGCAGGAGGAGGCCAAATATCTTGGGTACACCATTGGGAGGGGAGTAATAAAACCCCAACTCAACAAAGTCGAGGCCATCCAGAGTTGGCCACGTCCCAACAGCAAGAAGCAGGTACGAGCCTTTCTGGGAATCGCTGGGTATTATCGGCGATTCATTCCCCACTTTGCTTCTAAGGCTGTGCCCCTAACCAACCTAACGAAGGGGAAAGGGTCGGTCATGATTAAATGGACCCCTGAGGCTGAGGCAGCATTCCAATTCTTGAAACAAGCCTTATGTAGCCAGCCAGTGTTGTACTCACCCGACTTCTCTAAAGACTTTGTCGTACAAAGTGATGCGTCAGATGTGGGGTTAGGAGCAGTATTGTCCCAGGTCTGGAACGGGGAAGAGCACCCAGTCATTTACCTCAGCAGGAAGTTGAAGTCCCATGAGGTAAATTACGCCACCGTTGAAAAGGAGTGTTTAGCGGTGAAGTGGGCTCTAGATTCCCTTCGGTACTACCTGCTAGGTAGGCACTTTGACATGGTTACGGATCACGCTCCGTTAAAGTGGATGGCTCAAAACAAGGAAACAAATAGAAGAGTGAATAGGTGGTTCCTGGCCCTCCAGGAATTCAACTTCACAGTAAAGCATCGCCCTGGCGTTCAAATGGGGAATGTGGATGCTTTGTCTCGAGTACATGAATGCCTGATTGCTGGTGTTCCAACCCCGAGGTTAAAACAAGAGGGGGGGGTATGTGACAGCAGGAAGGTAAAGTCACCTGGTTGCATCCAGGGGGGTAGATATATTTCGCCCAGATTCAGGCTTTACGCCGACTTATACAACTAGGTGGAGAGTTGTATAAGCCCAGCTAAGGCTAGTGGGCTCATGGATGACTCATACCTCTAGGGAGAGTGTGGGGCGTCGTGCAGACAGGGAGTTGATGAGACCAGCTGAAGCTTGTCAGCTCATTTAGGCCTCTATAAGAACTCCCAGCTTCATTAGATGTTAGCTCATGCCTGGACCCAGACCTGTGTGGACTGTCTAGGGAGAGTGAACCCCTGTGCGGTGAGACAAAGCCTGTGTGGCTATTTGCTTGGACATTTAAAACCAGGGACTTAGGGACTAGGACAGCACTAGGCTGATCCCAGTTGTTAGTTAGGAAACCTGTATGTTTAGTCAGAGGTCAAGTTGACCAGGATTTATTTTGTTTATGTTTCTTTTGGCTTTGCTGTGTTTTGTCACTGTAAATAGAAAATAAACCGCACCTTTTTTGATTTTGAAAACCACAACCTCCGTTTGCTGGGCCTGTTTTTGTGTGGGGAGCCCATCCCGGGGGTCACACACACCCGCTGCCGAGCTAACCCCCTCACACCATGTTTTTCTTTTTTCATTGTACACCACAACATCACTTTCACACTTGAAGACTAACCAGCAGACAGATTACTGTTCATACAGCGACAAAGCACCAATCCTGCCTTCTGGACTCTAAGCTGCCATACAAAAGATATGCCTGCATAACTTTCACTTCTTCCTAATTGTACGGGACTGTTGCACTGTAACGGCACCCCAAATACGAAAGGGGGTAACGCCGTTTAGATCCCTTCCCTCTCCTGGACACAAATTCCCTGTCGATCCTCCACAGCCAGACGACCACTTCCCATAGGAATTAGTCTTTCTGGAAGAACGAGACGCACTCTGTATCTTCCTAGCATCTATTTTATATACACTATATTACCAAAAGTATTGGGACGCCTGCCTCTACACACGCATGAACTTTAATGACATCCCAGTCTTATTCCGCGTACACATGACCGTTTTTCATGACGAGAAAACTGCCATTATTTAGATTGGTCGTGAAAACCGGTCGTGTGTATGCTCCGTAGCAGTTTTCTCAACGAGAAAACTGCCCGCAAAAAAATTAGAACATGCTCTATTTTTTCTCGTCGTTCTTTTTCTCGTTGCGAAAGCCGCTCGTGTGTATGCTTTTCCGAGGGGAAAAAAAAAGCGCATGCTAAGAATCAAGTATGAGACGGGAGCGCTCGTTCTGGTAAAACTAGCATTTGTAATGGAGATAGCACATTTGTCACGCTGTAACGGACTGAAAAGCACAAGGCTGAAAAGCGCGAATCGTCTCTCACCAAACTTTACTAACACAAGATCAGCAAAAGCAGCCCAAAGGGTGGCGCAATTCGAATGGAACTTACCCTTTATAGTGCCGTCGTACGTGTTGTTTGTCACCGCGCTTTGCTCGAGAGTTTTTTTTCCTGAACGTGTGTATGCAAGGCAGGCTTGAGAGGAATCACGACGAATCACGTTGAGAAAAACATTGTTTTTTTGCATGACAGAAAAAACGGTCGTGTGTATAGGGTTCAATATTGAGTTGGCCCACCTTTTGCAGCTATAACAGCTTCAACCTTTCTGGGAAGGCTGTCCATAAGGTTTAGGAGTGTGTTTATGGGAATGTTTGACCATTCTTCCAGAAGCGCATTTGTGAGGTCAGGCACTGATGTGGACGAGAAGGCCTGGCTTGCAGTCTCCGCTCTAATTCACCCAAAAGGTGTTCTATAAGATTGAGGTCAGGACTCTGTGCATGCAGGTTAAGTTCCTCCACCCCAAACTCGCTCATTCATGTCTTTATGGACCTTGGTTTGTGCACTGGTCCAAATCATTTGGTGGAGGAGGAATTATGGTGTGGGGTTGTTTTTCAGGGGTTGGGCTTGGCCCTTGGTTCCAGTGAAGGGAATGCTTAAGGCGTCAGCATACCAAGACATTTTGGACAAGTTCATGTTCCCAACTTTGTGGGAACATTTTGGGGATGGCCCCTTCCTGTTCCAACATGACTGCGCACCAGTGCACAAAGCAAGGTGCATAAAGACATGGATGAATAAGTTTGGGGGGTGGGGGAACTTGACCGCCTGCACAAATGCTCCCAAGAAAAAGTGAGGTGTTGGCCATTAACCATTCCATCTCCTTTAAATTGCATGACACTCTTATCGACTCCCACGGCAGATATCTGGTATTAACATGTGATTTGAATAACACAGCTTTCACTATAGTCAATCTTTATGCCCCCAATGTGGGTCAACTGAAATTTCTCTGTACCCTTTTTAAAAGGATTAAACATATTCAAAGAGGATGCCTCCTTGTGTGTGGGGACTTCAATTATATTCTGGACCCAGCTAGGGATTCTACAGCAACTACTCCCAGAGTGAGAAGTTCTCTTCAAAAATTTGTACATGATTTGAAATGCTATGACAATTGGAGCAGCTTACAATCTAACGAAAAAGACTTCACATATTTTTCGGTGGTCCATAAGTCCTATTTAAGAATTTATATGTTCCTTGTGAATCTGTCTCTTTTACGCCAAGTTACCCAAGCGAGCATACATTCTATCACGTGGTCAGACAACACCCCTATCTCAGTGATGTTTAAAGAGGACCTCAATGTGCCCCCTTTTTCTCTCTGGTGCAATAATATGCATCTCTTGTGCCTATAACAAACACAGAACCAATTGAAATCACATTTGCAAGAGTTCTGTTTCTGTCTAAACCCCAGTTCGTACACTAACATTTTCAATGCCTGGTGTACTCACAAAGCATATAATAGAGGCATGCTGATATAATTGTCAGCAAAGGAGAAAGATAGCTAGAAACACAGACTAAAATCTTGCCTACATCCAGTGTTACTGCAGATCTCTTAAATTGCAGACAACAACTCCGGTTACTTCTGAATCAGGGATGAGCCGAACACCCCCCTGTTCGGTTCGCACCAGAACCTGTGAACAGACAGAATGTTCGTGTGAACTTTAGAACCCTATTAAATACAATGGACTCGAACGTTCGAAATCTAAAGTGCTAATTATAAAGGCTAATATGCAATTTATTGTCCTAAAAAGTGTTTGGGGACCCGGGTCCTGCCCCAGGGGACATGTATCAATGCAAAAAAAGCTTAAATACATAGAAAAGTAATTGATAAAAAAAAAAAGCGTGGGGGTTCCCCCAAATTCAATTACCAGGCCCTTTAGGTCTGGAATGGATATTAAGGGGAACCCCGCCGCAAATTAAAAAAAAACATGGCGTGGGGTTCCCCCTAAATATCCATACCAGGCCCTTGAGATCTGGCATGGATTTTAAGGGGAACTCCACCCCAAATAAAAAAAATGGCGTGGAGTCCCCCCAAAAATCCATACCAGACCCTTATCCGAGCACGCAACCTGGCCGGCCGCAGGGGAAGAGGGGGGGACGAGAGAGCGGCCCCCCTCCCTCCTGAACCGTACCAGGCCACATGCCCTCAACATGGGGAGGATGTCCCCATGTTGATGGGGACAAGGGCCTCATCCCCACAACCCTTGCCCGGTGGTTGTGGGGGTCTGCGGGCGGGGGGCTTATCGGAATCTGGAAGACCCCTTTAACAAAGGGGACCCCCAGATCCCGCCCCCCTATGTGAATTGGTAAGGGGTACATTGTACCCCTACCATTTCACGAAGAAAGTGTCAAAAAATGTAAATAAAAACACACACACCTTGGAAAAGTCCTTTATTAAAAAAATAATAATAAAAAAAAACATTCCAGCGATGAAATCCAGTGTCCCGCGGCGATCCCGATGTCCAGCGCTGTCCGTCATTGGTTGTGCCTGTACGGACCTGATGGGGAACTTCCTCCGCTGTGTTTTAAATGTATAGACCCGCCCCTTCTAAAGTTCCCCATCAGGTCCGCTCAGCGGACCAGATGCGGAACGCGAGAAGGGGCGGGTCTATTCATGTATTACACAGCGAATTAAGTTCCTCATCAGGTCCCCCCCCTCGGTATGTCCGACCCCGCCTACGTCATTAGCCTGAGCGGGGAACTTCCTTCACTGTGTAATTTAAATTTACACAGTGAAGGAAGTTTCCCGCTCAGGCCAATGAACATTAATTCGACTCGAACTCGAAGCTCATCCCTACTTCTGATGAAAGAAAAGGAGAAGTCGTTAAAGTGGTTGTAAATAGGGATGAGCCCGATGTTCAAGTCGAACGTAAATTGGACTCGAAAATCGAGTGTTCGCCGAATAGCGAACATTATGCAGTGTTTGTGGCAAATTCGAAAGCCGGGGGAACACCGTTTAAAAGTCTATGGGAGATTAACATGAAAAACCAAAAGTGCTAATTTTAAAGGCTTATATGCATGGTATTGTCATAAAAAGTGTTTGGGGACCTGGGTTCTGCCCCAGGGGACAAGTATCAATGCAAAAAAAGTCAAGGGTGTCCTTTATCACCTCTTCTTTTTGCTCTTTCATTGGAGCCACTTCTTAGTAAGGTCAGGCAAAATCCGGATATTATGGGGGTAATAACTGGAGATGAACATTATAAGGTATCGGCATATGCGGATGACCTTTTATTTTCTATTACTAAACCAGCTATATCAATGCCAAATCTTATAAGAGAATTGGACCAGTATAGTGCATTGTCCAATTTCAAAACTAACATGTCTAAATCAGAGGCAATGGGGGTATCCATGTCATTGACTCAAATCAATGCCTTAAAAATGAATTTTAAATTTAGGTTGACTCATACGGGCCTTAAATACTTGGGCACGTTTATTCCACCTAAATTGGACCAAACCTATGTGTTGAACTTCCCACCTCTACTGAGTAGAGTGAGAATTTTACTTTCTAAATGGCACCAGGGCCTTTTCTCTTGGTTCGGTAGATGTAATATAATAAAAATTTCAATTTTGCCTAAATCTTCGTATCTTTTCCAAACTTTACCCATCCATATACCTCCAGAATTTTTTTAACAGATTAATGCGTTAATAACTGACTTTATTTGGTCGCATAAAAGGCCTAGACTACAATGCCGTCTAATGACCATGCCTAAACAGTACGGTGGGGTAGCGGCACCAGATATTCAGAAATATTACCAGGCGGCTCATATGGCGAGATTAATAGATTGGTGAAGGCACTCAAGTTTCAAAATATGGTCAAATATTGAGCAATCACAATGTGAGGTCCCATTGCGTGTAACCATAGGTTACATACTGAGGGGATCATAGTAAATAGGGATGAGCCGAACACCCCCGGTTCGGTTCGCACCAGAACCTGCGAACGGACCGAAAGTTTGCGCAAACTTTAGAACCCTATTAAATACAATGGACGCGGACGTTTGAAATCAAAAGTAATTATGAAGGCTAATATGCAAGTTATTGTCCTAAAAAGGGTTTGGGGACAAAGGTCCTGCCCAAGGGGACATGTATCAATGCAAAAATAATTTTTAAAAACTGAAGTTTTTTCGGGAGCAATGATTTTAACCACTTCCATACTGGGCACTTATACAGCTTCCTGCCCAGACCAATTTTCAGCTTTCTGCGCTGTTGCACTTTGAATGACAATTGCGCGGTTATGCTACACTGTACCCAAACTAAATTTTTATCATTTTTTCCCCACAAATAAAGCTTTCTTTTGGTGGTATTTGATCACCTCTGGGATTTTTCTTTTCTGCTAAAAAAAATAAAAAAACACCGAAAATTTTGAAAAAAAAAGTATTTTTTTTGTTTCAGTTACAAAACTTTTTAAATAAGTACGTTTTCTCCTTCACTGATGGGGCTGCACTGACGGGCACCGATGAGGTGGCACCAATGAGGTGGAACTGATGAGGTGGCATTGATGGGCACTGATGATGGGCACTAATATGCAGCACTGATAGGTGGCACGGATAGGCGGCATGGATGGGCACGGATAGGCGGCACAGATGGCCACGGATAGGCGGCACAGATGGGCACGGATAGGCGGCACGGATGGGCACTGTTAGGCGGCACGAATGGGCACTGATAGGCGGCACTAATGGGCACTGATAGGCGGCACAGATGGGCATGGATGGGCACTGATAGGTGGCATGGATGTGCACTGATAGGTGGCACGGGTGGGCACAGATTGGCATCCATTACAGTACATCCGTGCCACCTATCAGTGCCAAACAATAATGCCTGCCAATCAGTAATGCCCATTGTGGGCACTGATTGGCATCCATTGTGGGCACTGATTGGCATCCATTAGGGGGCACTAACTGGCATCCCTGGTGGTCTAGGGTGGCATACCTGGTGCTGGCATCCCTGGTGGTCTGGTGGCATCCCTGGTGGTCCAGTGTGGGCATCCTCGGGGGGGCTGCGCTGATAATCTATCAGCACAAACCCCCCTGTCAGAGGAGCAGCCGATCGGCTCTCTACTCGCGTCTGACAGACGCGAGTGAGGAAAAGCCGATGACCGGCTTTTCCTGTTTACACTGTGATCAGCCGTGATTGGACATGGCTGATCACGTGGTAAAGAGTCTCCGTCGGAGACTCTTTACCTAGATCGGTGTTGCGGGGTGTCAGACTGACACCCCGCAGCAACGATCGCCGCGATGCGCGCCCCCGGGGGGGGGGCTCAAAATCGTGAGGGCGTGATATGACGTCCAGTCAGGATTTTTTTTTTTTTTTAACTTTCGATGTTTATTATTTTTCAAAGATAGGGAGTAGTACAAAAAACATCGCCAATTGGGCATACCCTGGCATTAAATTTGCGTACATAAGAGACAAGTGAGAGCAAAGAGAGCAAACGGATAGTAACGAATGGCATCTATTTCGTTATCAAAGGATGAAGAGTTATGAGTAGTCAAACGGTATAGAACAATCCTACAAATAGGCATAAAGTATCAGTGTAATGAACACTTGGGGAACTATGTTAAGAGAGTAACCACAGTGATGCAGTAAAACAAAGCAAAAAGAGCTGTTGTAATTATCACAAGTACGTCTTTTGTGGATAGGCCGAGTAGGGCTAGGGGGAGGTACCTATCTTGCAAGGGAAAAAGTAAGGCAACTAACCCAGTGGTGAGCTTCTAGAGTCATTGATCCACAGTTCCCAGGCTTTGTTGAATTGGTTTGTGGATAAATTGGCTCTGGCAAAAGAAAATTCCATTAGGAAGTGTTGGTTGAGTAATTGAATGGCGTCCTTTAGTAAGGGCGGATGCGTCGATTTCCATTTTTTTGCGGTCGCTAGTCTTGCTGCTATGAGGATGTGTGTCACCAGAGTTTGTAGGTGCTTCGGCCACGAGGGGATAGATAGACCCAGGAGCAGATCAAGTGGGGACATAGGGATGGATATGCCACACAGAGAAAAGATTAGATTCTTCACTTTATTCCAGAACCCCCTGATAGAGGGGCAATCCCACCAAATGTGTGATAGGGATCCAGTTGTTTCACAGCCTCTCCAACATTTGGGTGAGGTATTTGGGTATATTTTTGCCAGTCTTTCTGGGGTGTAGTACCATTTGTGGAACAGCTTCTGTACTGATTCCCAGTGGGTGAGGCAGTGAGATAATCGTAGGGGTAATGTGAGGGCTTTCTGCCATTGTGTAGCCGGGGGTGTCTGGTCTAGCAAAGAGGACCAATATTGAGCGGAGGAAGAGAGTAGGTCTGGAGAAGGGTTGGTAAGCAGCTTGTATATCAGAGAGATGCCCTTGGTTTTGGATGCGTCAAGGCTGTAATACTTTATCAGCGGGAGCGACAGAGAGTCTGAATTTGACCAGCAGATTTTTGAAAGACAGGATCTGATCCGCAAGTAAAGAAAGAACGTTTGGTTGGTTAGACCAAATTTTTGTTTTAGGTGGGCGAAGGAGTGCATTTCTGATGCTGAGAAAAGCATACCTATGTTGGTGACGCCTGCTTTGGTCCAGACCGATAAGGGCAGGTCCGGGGATATAGGGTGTATCGCTTCAAGGGGTAATGATGATAGGACGTCTGTTGATATTCCTTTCGTAAGTTGCAGAATTGCTGCCCAGATCCTTGTGGAGGCCGTGATGGTATCCAGTGGGTAGTGCTTAGGGACAAAGTTAGAGTTGAGCCAAGCGGAGGCCAGGAAAAGTTTAGGGTTAGTAAAAAGTACAGTGGCTTCTATTTGTTTCCAGGTTGTGTGGCAATTATCTGACCACCAAGATTTCAATTGGTCTAGGAGAGTTGCTCGGTAATAGGCATGGATGTCCGGTGCGCCTAAACCTCCATTTCGAACTGGGGTTAAAAGGATGTTTCTTTTCACACGGGGACGTTTCTGTTGCCAAATAAAGTTGTTGATAATTCCCTGGAGCTTTTTAATTTGATTTTGTGCCAGTGGAAGAGGTATCGTACGAAAAAAATATAATACATGCAGGAGTAAATACATTTTTGCCTGAGCTACTCTTCCAGCCCAAGAGGCCGGAACGTGACTCAGATCTTTCGCTAGTCGAGTGAGCCTGCCCACGAGGTCTTCTAGGTTGGATCTTAGTAGTATATGGCTTGGGAACGTCAAGTGTATTCCTAAATACGGAAGGAAGGAGTTGGGTGTCCAAGCAAAGGGGGAATTGGCGGAGATGGAATTAGAGGTTTGAGGGTCAAGGCCGAGGTTAAGCATAAGTGATTTACTATGGTTCAGTTTGTACATGGATATTGCACTAAACGTTTCTAGGAATCGTTGAGTTTCCGGTAAGGACGTTAAGGGAGTGGTGAGGGCTATGATCACATCATCGGCATAAAGGCCAATTTTATGGTCTACGGTTCCAATTTTTATACCCGAAATCGCTGGATTAGATCTTATGGATTCTGCTAAAGGTTCCATTATCATGGCAAAAATTAAAGGGGACAATGGGCACCCTTGCCTGGTGCCATTAGTAATTTTGAAGGGATTGGAGACGACGCCCAAAGTCCAAATGCGTGCGGTTGGGTGAGTGTATAGACCTAATATGGCAGTGAGAAAGGTGCCCGACAATCCAAATTTACGAAGAACTGCTTCCATGTATGGCCAGTAGACCCTGTCGAACGCCTTCTCTGCATCCAAAGACAGGAAAAGAGAAGGTGTTCGAGTGTGTTCTGCCCACTGGATTAGGTCAATAAAACGTCTAGTTCCGTCTGAGGCCTGTCTGCCGGGCACAAATCCAACTTGATCGGGATGTATAATTTGGGGGATGACCTCGGAGAGACGCTGTGCAAGGAGTTTAGCGTAAAGTTTTGTATCCGTGTTAAGGAGTGAAATCGGGCGATAATTAGCGGGGTTATCTGGGTTTTTTCCTGGTTTGGGGATGGTGACCACTAAGGCATCAAGGGATTCTTTAGGTAGTGTATCCGTGGTAGCAAATTGGTTGTACATATTGCAAAGGTGAGGGACTAGGGGTTGGGCAAAACGTTTATAATATTCATTGGACAGTCCCTCAGGGCCTGGAGCTTTGTGTAGTGGAAGGTGTTGGATCAGTTTGTGGATTTCAGCATGTGAGAACGGAGTTGCAAGGGAGTCAAGTTGTTCTGGAGAAATAGAGGGGAGGGATATGGAGGATAAGAAGCTTGATATGTCCGCTTGGGAAGGTGGGGGTAGGGGATCTGTTTCCTTGAGATTGTAGAGTTTGGCGTAAAAGTTGCTAAATTCATTGGCAATGTCAAGGGGGTTGGTTAAGCGCTTGCCATGGGAGTTAGTGAGATGTGAGATTTTTTTGTTAGAGAGTTGCCTCTTGAATTGTTTGGCCATAAAGGCCCCCGGTTTATTGGCTGCTGAATAGGTTTGTAGTCGGAGTCTTTTGATATAATAGTCAAAATTTTTGCGAAGGTGGTCACTAAGCTGGAGTCTAAGATTTCTAAGTTCTGAGGAGATAGCATTCGAGGGGGATCTTTTGTTTAAGGATTCTAGGGATTGAATCTGTTTTAGGAGGGACTCTGTGATGGCGGAGTATTTTTTTTTTGCGCGGGCCCCAAGTTTTATAAAAAGACCTCGTAGGCAAGCCTTATGAGCGTTCCAGATTATAGCATGATCAGTTACAGAGTTTACATTGTCATGGAAGTAAGTCTCAATCTCGGACTGTATTTGATTCTCAAAAGTGGGGTTGTTGAGGAGGGAGGTGTTTAGTCTCCAGATCGTGTGGCTAGGAGTTTGGGATGGGGAGGCTAGCTGGATAGTGACCGGAGCGTGGTCAGACCAGGATATTGTTCCTATGCGGGAAGCAGTGATGGACTGAAACAGGTGTTTGTCGGTAATGAATAAATCAATCCGAGAGTAAGACTGATGTGGGGGGGAGAAAAAGGTGTAGTCTTTCTCCGTATCATGCATGCATCTCCAGGAGTCATATAAATCCTCCCGTTTAAGGAGAGTAGATAATGCAGAGGGTCTACATCTGGAAGCATTGGAGGTATCGAGCGTGGGATCAACCACTTCATTGAAGTCTCCACAAATTATCAAAGGTGAGGATCTATAGGGAGTCAATTTGGAGAAGAGGGAAGCATAGAATTTTTTTTTGGGCTGTATTAGGGGCATAAACGTTGACTAGGGTAAGGGGGCGATTATCAATCGTGGCCGACAGGATTAGAAACCTGCCATCTTCATCATATTCACAGTGATGTAATGTGAAATTCACTGCCGCGCTTATGGCAATCATTACCCCTCTTTTCTTCTTAGAGGCATTCGCAAAGAAGCAATGAGGGTATCTTTTGTGGTTACATTGGGGTTGTTTTAGTTTGGAAAAGTGGGTCTCTTGTACACAGAGAACATCCGCATGATGATTTAATGCTTCTTTCCAGAGAAGATTGCGTTTAAAAGGCAAGTTTAGACCTTAGACATTTAGGGAGGTGATCGTAATGGTCATGGTGGAAAGTTGCTTCAGGAGAGAGGGTAGAGGGAGAAAGACTACACCCACTAGTGGTACTTGAGAAGTATACACAGATAAACAATAAAAACAACTGTCAATACCGTATTTGCAGGTAGAGGCTGACAAGGAACTAAAGAGTTACTAATACACTAAATAGATGTACTTATGTAAAAAAAAAAAAAACAAGAAGGCAATAAAACAATTCTAAATAACTTATATGTGAAACAAGTTTTACAGAAACGTGTGCCTAGCACACTATTAACCCGGGGGTGGAGATGAAAAAAGGAAGGTAAATCGCCCAGGCCGGATATGGGTGGGCTGAGGACCTGGGTTGAGATAAAGATCATATTTTATCGACCGGTTTGGATGACAGATTCCTTGAATCAGATGATATGCGAGAGGAGCTGTTTTGCCCTGAGTCTCCAGGAGAAATAGGGAGGAGTCCCCAACTGGTCAGCTTTTTGTAGCCATCTTTAGGATTGAGTATAGGGACGATCTTCTGTTGGTGTGAGACCAGCAGTTTTGTGGGGAAGCCCCATCTATAAGCAATTTTTTTTTTGTTGGAGAATAGAGGTGACGGGGGAGAAAGCTCTGCGCATCTCCATTGTGGCAGGAGATAGATCAGTATAAAGCTTAATATTGGCGTACGGGTCTGGCAAGACTTTTGCAGATCTGGCGGTGGAGAGAATTTGTTCCTTGATATGGAAGAAATGTATGCGGGCCAACACATCCCTAGTGATGTCATCTGGGAGGTGTGATGGTTTAGCAATTCTGTGGGCCCGATCAATCAATGTATCACGAGCATTGCGGCGTGGGAGTAAGGTTGTGATGAGTTGTTGCAAGTATGGAGTTAATTCGTTCGGTTTGATCGATTCCGGGATGCCTCTGAATTTGATATTATTTCTCCTGGAACGGTCTTCTAAATCTGCTAATTTCAGTTTGATTTGGTGGATATCCTCCGCTTGGTGCTCATGAACATCCAACAAATCATTATGTGCTTTGGAGTAATCCTGCAAGTTGTCCTCCAGAGCATCTGTGCGAGTTTCTAAGCAGTCTATTCTATCATGCATCTGGGACATTGATATCTGAAGCTCCCTGTGTAAATCTTGCTGCAGTGTGAGGAGCATAGATTTTAGTGTTGCTTCTGAGACAGTATTGTCAGTGGCAGGGATAGAAGCCAGTGAGGGAGCATCTTGGGATCCGTGTGTCCCTGCAACAACAGAGGCCCATAGATGTTTTTTTGCCTGCGGCTCCTTGTGATGGGAGTTTGCAGGGGAGGTAGCCAGTCTCTTACCTCTATCAGCCTGCTGTCCTCCTGTGGTGGTTTCTGGAGGAGGGAGGGTGTCCATGCTGTCTCTGATGGGAGCGGTGGATGGGTCTCCTGGAGGATGCAGCGGTGGAGATCTGGCTGGCAGGCTCACAGAGTCAGCGCGGTTTACGGTGCTGGTGGCGGCGCCATCTTGGGGCCTATGCATGGCGGCAGCTGACGGGTAGTAATCGGTCAGGCGGCGGGGAATCGGCGGGTTGTAACGCTGTCTCGTCATACCCTGAAGTGTCCCCGGTCCTCTCCCGCTCTGATGGTGTGAGCTGCGGGGAGGAAAGTAGCGGAGGGTTGCTGTTATCCAGGCCGTGGAGCGGAGCTCGGACTTCTGGCAGCCATCCTGGTCTGCAGCAGGCCACGCCCCCCATCCAGTCAGGATTTTGAAACCACTTTGCCGCCGTCAATCTGCTATAGGGCGGGCGGCAAGTGGTTAATGATGCATGAAGTGAAAAAAAAAAAAGTGAAATATTCATTTAAATATCGTACCTGGGGGGTGTCTAAAGTATGCCTGTGAAGTGGCACGTGTTTCCTGTGTTTAGAACTGTCCCTGCACAAAATGACATTTCTAAAGGAAAAAAAGTCATTTAAAACTGCTTGTGGCTTTAATGTAATGTCTGGTCCCGGCAATATGGATGAAAATCATTGAGAAAAATGGCATGGGTACCCCCCCCCCCCCTCCAGCCCACTACCAGCCCCTTTGGGTCTTGTATGGATATTAAGGAGAACCGCGCACCCAAATAAAAAAAAGGCCCTATATACTCTGAACAGCAGTATACAGACGGTGCAAACAAGACAGGGACTGTAGGTTTGTTCTTAAGTAGAATCTGTTTGTAATTTGGAACAGGTACATTTTTTAAGTGTAGCTCCAGCCAAAAAATCTATTTTTAAGCTTTTTGGAAAACATAGGGAGGGGTTATCACCCCTGTAACATTTGTTTTGCTGTCTGTGCACCTGTTCAGAACATTTCACCTTACTTTCTGTCCCAATGACAAATGTTTTTTGAAAATTTGGGGTTTTTATTGAAACAAGGATTGGTGATAAAGAGAAGCCCGCAGCTGATACAGGGTATAGGCAGAGGGCTGGCATGACTAGATTAGCAGGGAACCTAAGGGTTAAACATTAAGGGGAGTGTGGAAGTGAGGGGAGTGGGGGTGGCCTGAGCAGCTAGTTTTTTACCGGGGTAGGAGGAGCCGCAGGGAACGTGCAGGTCACTCACAGGGCAGCGTGTTGAGAAGAAGTTCGTGCTGCAGCTTATCTCTCCTAATATGACTGAGATGGCGGATTTCATTGCGCAATTGTGCGCTGCGGCGGCATCTCGAGGGGCTGACTGGATCCAGGAGCAGATCTCAGCCATCGCCCGGGAGCCTGTGCAGGATCCAGAAGAAGGTACTTCTGGGGGCCGGCGTGCTAGGAGGTCTAGGCCTCCTGAGCGCTTCTCTCCCCCCACTTCCCCCCGAGCTCAGCGCCATTTTGGGAGCCCACCTCAGGTGGCCCCTCCAGGCGCCCCTGCCCCGACACCCATTCTGGCGGCAAGGGGTAGCGCTGGGAGGAATCCCCGTCGCAGGCGGAGCTCGTCTGGCGGTTACCGAGGCGCAGTCCCCCCCCCCGGTCCCGCCAGCACGTCGCGGAAGAGTGGATCGGGCGGCTGCTCCCCTTGGCGATGCTCCGGTCAGGGAGGCAGCCCAGCGTGGAAGAGGTTGTTCGCGGGCGCCGGCCCGTTGTCCTGTGTGGCCGGCGGTCCCCCCCACAACTCAGTTTCCCTGGACGGGTCCGCTCTCCGGTCGGGGGCGGAGATGGGATGGAAGACAGCAGGATGACTGAACGCGGAAGTTCGGGTGCTGCTGGAGCAGGAGCAAGGCGAGGCCTGGGGGCTGGGAACAGTGCTTCCAGACACACAAACAATCTCCTGCGCTTGGAAGTTTGGTCTCTTAGTGACACAACCAGAGTGTTCCGTAGGGAAGGAAATGACCAGGGATCTTGCTGCCCTCTTCAGAATAATTGGTATTCTTTAAGACTAAAAAGTAAAAGGAAAAAAGAGGGCGCACCGACCTAGTGCATAACCAGTGGCTAGGTTTATTAAAAATATATAAAAAGATTACAAATACTCACAAAGCAAGTATGAAAATAGGCACGTATAACATTCCATCAATGGGAATTGCCTCCTGCTGGAACCAGACACCAGAGAGTCCAGATGACAGGTGTAACAGCTACGGCTGACGCGTTGCGAAGGCGAACCCTCTTCCTCAGAGCCAAAAAGTGATAGTATCTGGACCCCTCTCTGGACTCTTAAAGCCATGTGTAAGTGGGTGTGAGTGGTCATCTATCTACAGCTCCACCCACCACAGGTCACTCCTCCTCTCACCCAAAAGGCATGCCCATATGAAGTTAACCCCTCACTGCCCACACTGATGTACCCATCAAAACATCAGATAGTATATGCATACACCATGTGATAATGTGTATATGTGCTTCAGCTGGCGGAGGATGTATGGCATATATACATATATGGTGGGACTTACCCCTATCGCACAGGCCGTCAAGGACAGTCAATCAATGCTGCCACCCATCTGAATATCGCCACAATTGCTTCCCGTGGTGCTGAGCTATGGTCCCACCACTCGATGGGACGTGCATTGGCCGAAGACCCGGAAGTGGCGGTGGATGTGCGGTGGCAGCATTGATTGACTGTCCTTGACGGCCTGTGCGATAGGGGTAAGTCCCACCATATATGTATATATGCCATACATCCTCCGCCAGCTGAAGCACATATACACATTATCACATGGTGTATGCATATACTATCTGATGTATTGATGGGTACATCAGTGTGGGCAGTGAGGGGTTAACTTCATATGGGCATGCCTTTTGGGTGAGAGGAGGAGTGACCTGTGGTGGGTGGAGCTGTAGATAGATGACCACTCACACCCACTTACACATGGCTTTAGGAGTCCAGAGAGGGGTCCAGATACTATCACTTTTTGGCTCTGAGGAAGAGGGTTCGCCTTCGCAACGCGTCAGCCGTAGCTGTTACACCTGTCATCTGGACTCTCTGGTGTCTGGTTCCAGCAGGAGGCAATTCCCATTGATGGAATGTTATACGTGCCTATTTTCATACTTGCTTTGTGAGTATTTGTAATCTTTTTATATATTTTTAATAAACCTAGCCACTGGTTATGCACTAGGTCGGTGCGCCCTCTTTTTTCCTTTTACTTAACAGTGCTTCCAGACCTGGAGTCGGCGCCTCTTCGTTGGTGGTCCCGTCAGTGGCAAGTCACCTTGATGCAGCTGTCCTCCGGCCGGAAGGGGAACTTTCCAACTCCGAGGACGAGCGGTGGGATGAGGATGCAACGGTGGATGCAGGACGTGCGCCTGTGGGACCTTCTCCTGTGCAGCCGGGTAAGTCACATGCTAACACGCTTTCTTCTTTACAGGCTGTATTGGGGGGTTTGCTGGGGTTTGGGGCGGGGGGCGGCGGGGGGCAGGGTGTTTCCCCTCCCCCGCCAGTGTTGGTTAGCACCCCTACCCCCCACGCGGCGGCCGCCGTGGCTGCTCCGTCGGGTGCAGGGGGGAATTGCAAGGTCTTTTGTCGGGTTTGCGCTCTCTAGTTCAGCAATTTGAGGTGGGGCCGGTCAACTCTTCCCCTGTGTCCGGGTGGGTTCCCGTTCAGTCCACACCAGTGGTAGCAGCAGGGTCAGGGGGGTGGCGGGTCAGGCGCCAGAGGGGGGGGGTGGTGGGTCCCGTGGTTCCCCCAGTGGCGGACAAGCAGGCTAGTGAAAAAGATTCTGGTAAAACAACAGACATCGTACGTTTGGCGGATGCTGCCAAGTGTGAGGTGTATGTGTGTTTTGAGGGCCCATTGGGGTCACATCTCAAGTCGGAGGTGAGGGAAAATACCTGGAAAGGTGAGTACGTGGAAATTTTTTCCTTATTGCCCCTCGAGAAGTTTAGCCTGGATAGGGTTAAACCTGACGAGTCGAAAAAGGAGGAGGTAGAAAAGCGTTGTTATCGCCTTATTCCTCGCTCCTTGGTTAACTGGCTTCAGGCGTTCGCCATATTAGCTAGTGTAATTGGTGAGAAACAGCCTTAGTGCTGCTCGGCATTGTTTTGTTATCAGGATGCCATTGGGGAGGCTCACAGGGTTTATGGGGGGCAGGCTTGGCTGCGGTATGATGAACAATTTCGTCAGCGTAAAGCCGTTCGCCCGTCTATCCGCTGGGATCATAAAGATATTAGCTTATGGATGAAGCTTATGTCTTCGGCGCGCTCACACACGGCGTTTTTTCAGGGGAAGGTCGGTGGTTCAGAGTCCCCAGGGCAGTCGGCCGCAAAGAAAAAAAGGGTTTGTTGGCAGTACAATGAAGGAGCCTGCAGGTTTGGAAACGGTTACCGTTTCAAGCACGAGTGATCCGGCTGCGGAGGTAGCCACTCATTGTCCAGGTGCTTTAAACAAGGTAAGGGACGGGCTGGGGACGCTTCAGGAAAGAGGGAGGACTCCGGTGATGGTAGTAAGGATGCTTCCTTTTCTAAATAGATACCCGGGCCGGGCGGCTGCCCGACTCCTGGAAATGGGTTTTAGGGATGGTTTCCGCATTCCGTGTGCATTGGAACTCACCCCCCCAGTGGCTTGGAATTTGCGTTCTGCATTGGAGCATCCGGGGGGTGGTTTCGGACAAATTGGCCAAGGAAGTGTCACTGGGCCGTATGTCCGGCCCGTACCCGGCCCCTCCATTGTCGAACTTGGTTGTATCTCCCTTGGGGGTGGTCCCCAAGAAGGAGCCTGGAAAATTCTGGTTAATTCACCATTTGTCCTTTCCAAAGGAGGGGTCGGTCAACGATGCCATTGACCCAGAGGCCTGCTCGGTGTCATATACTTCATTTGATGCGGCCGTGTGCTGGGTCAGGCGGTATGGCAAGGGGGCTCTTATGGCAAAGACGGATGTGGAAGCAGCATTTCGGCTCTTGCTCGGTCACCCGGATAGTTTTTACCTGCTGAGTTGACCACTGTCTGCCGATGGGCTTTTCGGTCTCATGCTCGCTGTTTGAGACGTTCATTTCATTCCTGGAGTGGGTGGCCTGGGATGTGTCGGGCATCAATTCTATCATTCATTATTTGGACGATTTTTTGTGCGTGGGTCCTCCGTCGTCGGGGGTGTGCGGGGTTTTGCTGGCTACATTGCAGCATGTCGCTGATCGTTTCGGGGTCCCTTTGGTGCCGGATAAGACGGTGGGTCCTGTGTCCGAGATCAGTTTTTTGGGCATTGTGATCGATTCCCGGACCATGGAGTGCCGCTTGCCGGAGGACAAGTTACATGACCTTCAGGCAACGGTTCGTTCAGTGGCTGGTACACGGAAAATTCAGTTGAGGCAGCTTCAGTCCCTGTTGGGAAAGCTGAATTTTGCGTGTCGGATCATTCCGATGGGTCGGGTGTTTTGCCGCCGCCTATCATCTACCACGGCGGGTGTGTTTTCCCCCAAGCATTACATCACTCTCAAGCGGGAGCACCGGGAGGACTTGCGTGTTTGGCAGGTCTTCTTGGATTCATACAATGGCCGGTCGGTATGGATGACAGGTCCCGTTAGCAACTTTGACCTGGATTTTTATACCGATGCGGCCGGGTCGTCTGGTTTTGGGGCGTACGTGGGGGGGCGGTGGTGTGCGGATAAGTGGCCGGAGGATTGGCGGGGGGCCGGGTTCCTGCGCAACTTGGTTTTGCTGGAACTGTTCCCGGTTGTGGCGGCATTGGAAATTTGGGGCGATATCTTTCGGGATCGGAAGATTCGCCTTCACTGTGATAATTTGGGGGTGGTGCAGGTTATTAACAAAGTTAATGCTTCTTTGTTGCCAGTTGTGCGCTTGCTGCGTTACTTGGCATTGCGCTGCTTACAAATTAATGTTTTTCTTTATGCGGTACACATTCCGGGGACGACTAACACGGTGGCTGATGCTTTGTCTCGATTTCAGTGGGACAGGTTCCGGGAGTTGGCACTGGGAGCGGAGCAACACGGGTTTCCTTGTCCCCAACATCTTTGGCACCTGGCGTTGGAACCATCGCAGGTCTGATACGGAATTCTGTGAGCAGTGGTACGTGGTCTGCATATGCTAAGATCTGGTGGGAGTGGTGTGATCTGCAGGGTAGAGTGGGGCATGTGTCAGGGGATGGGGTAGTCTCCTTATTGTTATACTTCATTGGTTTATGTTTTGAGAGGGGAGTGTCGGCCTCGGCCATGGAAAAGAAGATTGCTGGCTTGGCCTTTTGGTTTAAAATGGCGGGGGGTGGGGATCCCACTAAGTCGTTCGGGGTTCGTCAGGCGTTGAAGGGTTACAGAAAGGGCAGGAGGTCCCGGGACAGCAGGCGCACCAGTTGCTGGGTCAGGTGAGTAGGGTTTGTTTTTCCAGCTATGAAGCCAGCCTGTTTTGGGCGGCTTTTACGTTAGCCTTTTACGGAGCTTTCCGGTTGAGCGAACTGGTCAGCCCTTCTAGGAAGGTTGGGGGTGGCATTCTGGTGGGTGACGTTTGTTGTGAGGGTGCGGCAGTGGCGATTTACCTGCGGCGGTCTAAGACAGACCAATTGGGAAAAGGTAAGTACGTTCACGTGTACGAGGTGCCATCGGCGTTAGTTTGTCCGGTGGCAGCAGTACGGGAGTTTTTGGCGATACGCCCGCCTGTGGGGGGATCGTTTTTAGTGCACCAGGACGGTTCGTCCTTATCAATGTTCCAGTTTCGTTCAGTGTTCTGGAAGTGTTTGGAGGGAGGGGGGTACGACCCTTCGGATTATTCGGCCCACTCCTTCCGCATCGGGGCTGCTACGGAGGCAGCCGGATGGGGTTTGGATAAGTCGGTCATAAAACGAATAGGGCGATGGGAATCGGAACGTTTTGAGCTGTATGTTCGCCCTCAATTGATTTAGTTGCTTAGTGTAACAGGTAGCTTGGAAGTGGGGGTGGGTACTGTTATATGGTGGTGGTGGTTTCTATGTGCTCAAAATTTTTCTTACAGAACATCCCGTTGGCCTCGTGTGGATCATGGGCCACTCTTATGTTTATTAGGGAGCCCTACGGGCAGACGTTCGGCCGAACGGCCGCCAGTTGGGAGTTCCAAGGGAGGTGGCGAAGGTGCGATGGATCGGGATTCCGGGCATGCTGTGGAGCAAGGTGTTACCGGAGGTTCATAAATATTCCCGCCTGGATTGGGCCCCTGATGTATTGGTACTGCATGTCGGGGGCAATGATCTGGGAGTCAGGTCCATGCGGCATCTGGTTAGGGATATTAAATTTGATGTACTACGTATTCGCGCTGATTTTCCCCAAACCCAGGTAGTGTGGTCCGATATTATTGGCCGCACGTCTTGGAGGTGGGCTCGGTCAGTGGACAGGATTAACAGGGCCCGCATCAAAGTGAATAAGGAGGTGGGCAGGTTTGTTGTACGCAACGGGGGGATGGTGGTCCATCATAGGGACCTTGAAGTGGACACTGTTCAGTATCTTAGGGGGGATGGTGTTCATCTAAATGCTGTGGGGATTGATTTATGGTGTTTGGCATTGCAGGACGGCATCCAAAGGGCCCTGCGTTGTGTGGGTTGTCCACAGGTGTAAGGTCTCACACCTGTGGGCGGTGGCGGTTGGGGATTCTTGGAGGCAGTAGACAACGTGACCAATTTGGCAGAAGTGGGGAACCATCAAGGTATGGGATCCTCGGGTGATGCCAGCTAACCGTGGTTTAGCTGGCATCGGTTAATGGGTACCAGCGTGGGGAAGGTTCAGAGGGTATGATCCTTGAGCCGGTGCACTGCGGCTGGGATCTTTGAGGGCCACGCTGGTACAAGGGAAATAAAAGGTCAATGCCTTCAATTGTCTCCAACAGGGTGCTATATCTGTCAAGGATTGTGTTTAGTGATTTAAAATGTCTTTGGGTTTATTGTTATGGTTTTCTAAGTTGTTAATAAAATGGCTAAGCGGCCAATTTTACTCCAAAATGGTTGTCGCCTGTTTATTTATAGTTTAAGGTTAAGGTTAAGTTGGGGGGTAAGAAGGTAATGGTGGTTTATCTGACTTAATATAGTCAAGAGAAGCCCGGAGCTGATACAGGGTATAGGCAGAGGGCTGGCATGACTAGATTAGCAGGGAACCTAAGGGTTAAACGTTAAGGGGAGTGTGGAAGTGATGGGAGTGAGGGTGGCCTGAGCAGCTAGTTTTTTCCCGGGGTAGGAGGAGCCGCAGGGAACGTGCAGGTCACTCACAGGGCAGCGTGTTGAGAGGAAGCTCCTACCCTCCCGCCCCTTTTTGTCTGTTTGTTTGCAGGATGTGATTGGAGATATATGGGGTATGCGGTTGGGGATTCTTGGAGGCTATAGACAATGTGACCAATTTGGCAGAAGTGGGGAACCATCAAGGTATGGGATCCTCGGGTGATGCCAGCTAACATCTGGCATCGGTTGATGGGTACCAGCGTGGGGAAGGTTCAGAGGGTATGATCCTTGAGACGGTGCACTGCGGCTGGGATCTTTGAGGGCCACGCTGGTACAAGGGAAATAAAAGGTCAATGCCTTCAATTGTCTCCAACAGGGTGCTATATCTGTAAAGGATTGTGTTTAGTGATTTAAAATGTCTTTGGGTTTATTGTTATGGTTTTCTAAGTTGTTAATAAAATGGCCAAGCGGCCAATTTTACTCCAAAATGGTTGTCGCCTGTTTATTTATAGTTTAAGGTTAAGTTGGGGGGTAAGAAGGTAATGGTGGTTTATCTGACTTAATATTAGGGATGAGCTCGGTGTTCGAGTCGAACATAGGTTCGACTCGAACATCGGCTGTTCGCGCGTTCGGCGAACAATGAACGATTTGGGCCATTCGCGCCAAATTCGAGTGACGCGAACGGCCCACAATACACTGCGCCATCGCAGTGTAATCCCGGCGCTGTGATTGGCCAAGCATGCACTGTGACCCTGCATGCTTGGCCAATCACAGCGCCGGCAGCGAGGAGAGCAATGATTGGCCACAGGCAGGATGCCTGTGGCCAATTATTGCTGAGGGGGTTTAGTACACGCCCCACACTATAAAAGGCCGCCAGCGCGGCGGCCTTGTGTAGTGTGTTCCGGCGCAGGGAAAGAGTTACATAGGCAGGGACAGTGTCAGTGCTATTTGTACCTCAAACGTGTGTGTAGGGACAGAGAAGGATAGGTAGGGAGAGTGTCAGTGTCATATTCTTTGCTAAACCTTGTGTGTAGGGACAGACAAGGATCGGCAGGGAGAGTGTCAGTGTCATATTCTTTGCTAAACCTTGTGTGCTGAACCATATTGCTAAACCTTGTGTGTAGGGACAGACAAGGATAGGTAGGCAGAGTGTCAGTGTCATATTCTTTGCTAAACCTTGTTTGTAGGGACAGAGAAGGATAGGCAAGGAGAGTGTCAGTGTCATATTCTTTGCTAAACCTTGTGTGCTGAATCATATTGCTAAACCTTGTGTGTAGGGACAGACAAGGATCGGCAGGGAGAGTGTCAGTGTCATATTCTTTGCTAAACCTTGTGTGCTGAACCATATTGCTAAACCTTGTGTGTAGGGACAAACAAGGATAGGTAGGCAGAGTGTCAGTGTCATATTCTTTGCTAAACCTTGTTTGTAGGGACAGAGAAGGATAGGCAGGGAGAGTGGCAGTGTCATATTCATTGCTAAACCTTGTGTGCTGAACCATATTGCTAAACCTTGTGTGTAGGGACAGACAAGGATAGGTAGGCAGAGTGTCAGTGTCATATTCTTTGCTAAACCTTGTTTGTAGGGACAGACAAGGATAGGCAGTCGAGAGTGTCAGTGTCATAATCTTTGCTAAACCTAGTGCGCTGAACCATATTGCTAAACCTTGTGTGTAGGGACAGACAAGGATAGGCAGTCGAGAGTGTCAGTGTCATATTCTTTGCTAAACCTTGTGTGCTGAACCATATTGCTAAACCTTGTGTGTAGGGACAGACAAGGATAGGTAGGCAGAGTGTCAGTGTCATATATTCTTTGCTAAACCTTGTTTGTAGGGACAGACAAGGATAGGCAGTCGAGAGTGTCAGTGTCATAATCTTTGCTAAACCTAGTGCGCTGAACCATATTGCTAAACCTTGTGTGTAGGGACAGACAAGGATAGGCAGTCGAGAGTGTCAGTGTCATAATCTTTGCTAAACCTAGTGTGCTGAACCATATTGCTAAACCTTGTGTGTAGGGACAGACAAGGATAGGCAGTCGGGAGTGGCAGTGTCATATTCTTTGCTAAACCTTGTGTGCTGAACCATATTGCTAAACCTTGTGTGTAGGGACAGACAAGGATAGGTAGGCAGAGTGTCAGTGTCATATTCTTTGCTAAACCTTGTTTGTAGGGACAGACAAGGATAGGCAGTCGAGAGTGTCAGTGTCATAATCTTTGCTAAACCTAGTGCGCTGAACCATATTGCTAAACCTTGTGTGTAGGGACAGACAAGGATAGGCAGTCGAGAGTGTCAGTGTCATAATCTTTGCTAAACCTAGTGTGCTGAACCATATTGCTAAACCTTGTGTGTAGGGACAGACAAGGATAGGCAGTCGAGAGTGTCAGTGTCATATTCTTTGCTAAACCTTGTGTGCTGAACCATATTGCTAAACCTTGTGTGTAGGGACAGACAAGGATAGGTAGGCAGAGTGTCAAGCCTCGTACACACGAACGAGTTTCTCTGCAAAAACCAGCAAGAAACTTGCTGGCAGAGATTTTTTGCCGAGAAATTCGTTCGTGTGTATGGTTTCTCGTCAAGAAAAGCGACAAGAATCTCGACGAGAAAATAGAGATCCTGCTCTCTATTTTCTCGTCGAGATTCTCGTCAGCCTGTTTCTCGACGAGAAAATTGTGTGTGTGTACACTTACCTTTTCGCCGGGAAGCCCGCGCATGCTCGAAATGACTTTGACGCATGCGTGGTAGCTTCCTAGGCATTGATAGGGTATACCAAGATGGCGGCGACGGCATCGAATGTGACGAGCGCATGCTCGTCGTAGTCGATGACGTCACCGCGCACGCTCCATTCAAAGAACCGCGGGTTCTTTGAATCGAGCGTGTGTACACTCGGCCGGGACAATTTTCTTGTCCAAGAATCTCGTCGAAAAAAACGACATGTTTTTTTTGACGAGAATCTCGGGCGTGTGTACGAGGCCTATGTGTCATATTCTTTGCTAAACCTTGTTTGTAGGGACAGACAAGGATAGGCAGGGAGAGTGTTAGTGTCATATTCTTTGCTAAACCTAGTGTGCTGAACCATATTGCTAAACCTTGTGTGTAGGGACAGACAAGGATAGGCAGTCGACAGTGTCAGTGTCCTATTCTTTGCTAAACCTTGTGTGCAGGGAGAGAGAAGGATAGGCAGGGGACAGTGTCAGTGTCATTGTTGCTAAGCCTCCTGCACAGTATACACCTGAAGCTACCCCTTATTGCTGGTTTTCCCATCTCCCTGCAGGCCATTAGAATGTCTGGAAGGCAAACAAGGAGAGGCAGACAGTCAGGAGCCAATAAAAGAGGGCAAGCAGGCTCTGTGTCTGGGGGCAACAGTGCTGGTCGTGGACGCGGTGCATTGTCATCAGCACATGGCCATGGAACACGCTTGTCCTTCTTTTCGGCAGCTGGACATGTTGAGCCACATCATGCCGAAGACTTGGTAGAGTGGATGACCAAGCCCTCCTCATCCTCCTCATCCTCTCTCACCCAGGCTCAGGGTACTGGCAAAGCAGCTGCCAAAGCGTCCTCTTCCCTGGTATCAATGTCATCATCAGTCACTCCTTCCCTAGACCCACCATGTCCTCCTCCTGAGGAGTCCCCCGAACTGTTTGAGCACAGTGTTGGGTACATGCTCCAGGAGGATGCCCAGCGTTTCGAAGGGTCTGATGATGATACCCAGCTAGAGGAAGGCAGTAGCGTGAGAGCAGAGAGAGGGGATGCTCAAGAAGGACACCAATCTGGCAGTCATGTTCCAGCAGCTGCAGCATACTGCCAGATTGGCTCCAGTGATGAGGAGGGAGGGGATGATGAGGTCACTGACTCCACGTGGGTGCCTAATAGGAGAGAGGAGGAGGAGGAGGATGAGGAGGAGGCACATCTCCAACGAGGTAGGATGCCCTTGGGTGGCCAGCGTAAGGGCAGCACACCAACAGAATCACACCGCAGAGCTCCGCCTGTGCAGGGCGCTGCCTATGCCCGTTATTCAAAAAGTTCTTTGGTGTGGGCCTTTTTTGAGGCGAGTGCATCAGATCGCACAGCTGCTGTTTGCAACATATGTCTCAAGCGTATATCGCTTGGCCAAAACATCAGCCGCTTGGGCACCACATGCTTGACCAGACATATGTTGACCTGCCATGCAGCTCGTTGGCAAGCCTACCTTAAAGACCCACACCAAAGAACAAAGCGTACCTCTCCTTGCACCGCATCAGCTGGGATCTCCAACCCCACTATACCTTCAGTCCTCTCTGAAACCTGCACTGAGAGGAATGAAGGTGTAGAATTAGGTGTGTCACAGCCAAGTACTTGCGGGCGCTCTGCTAGCAGTACACCGACGTCCGATTCTAGCAGGCAAATTTCCCTGCCCCAGCTGCTGGACCGTCGAAAGAAGTTCACTCCCAGCCATCCACATGCCCAGCGGTTGAATGCTAGCTTGGCTAAATTGCTAGCGCTTCAACTGCTGCCTTTTCAGTTGGTAGACTCGGCCCCCTTCCGTGAGTTTGTGCAATGTGCGGTTCCTCAGTGGCAGGTTCCCAAACGCCACTTTTTCTCACGGAAGGCGATTCCGGCTCTCTACCGGCATGTGGAAGGCAATGTCTTGGCCTCGCTGGACAGGGCGGTCAGCGGTAAGGTGCATATTACCGCTGACTCATGGTCCAGCAGGCATGGACAGGGACGTTACCTTTCTTTCACGGCCCATTGGGTCACTCTTTTGGCAGCTGGGAAGGATGCAGGACAAGGTGCAGTAGTGTTGGAGGTTGTTCCACCGCCACGCCTCCAAAATGCTACTACTGGTTGTGACACACCTCTGTCCTCCACCCCCTCTTCTTCTTCCTCCGTGGCCTCTTCCTGTGCTTTGTCCTCGGAACCAGGGGTGCTCCGTAGGCGTTCAAGGGGCTACGCAAGTACGCAGGCAAAAAGATGCCATGCCGCGCTTGCGCTGGTGTGTTTGGGGGACAGGAGCCACACTGGGGCAGAGGTTCTGTCTGCTCTGCAGGGGCAGGCCGAGAGGTGGTTGACGCCACGCCAGCTTAAGCCAGGAATGGTAGTTTGCGACAATGGCACCAACCTCCTCTCCGCTCTCCGACAGGGACAACTGACCCATGTGCCCTGTGTGGCTCACGTCCTTAACCTGGTGGTGCAGCGGTTCTTGGGCAGGTACCCAGGCTTACAGGATGTCCTGAGGCAGGCCAGGAAAGTCTGTGTGCATTTCCGCAGATCTTATAATGCCAGTGCTCGCCTGGCTGAGCTGCAAAAGGAGTTGAACCTGCCCAAGAACCGCCTTATATGTGACATGCCCACCAGGTGGAACTCAACGTTGGCCATGCTGCAGTGGCTGCACACGCAGCAGAGGGCCATCAATGAGTACCTGTGCAACTACGGCACCAGGACAGGGTCAGGGGAGCTTGGTTTTTTTTCACCACGCCAGTGGGGCATGATCAGGGATGCATGCACTGTCCTGGCACCATTTGAGGAGGCCACGAGGATGGTGAGCAGTGACAGTGCATGCATCAGTGACACTGTACCTCTTGTCCACCTGTTGGAACATACGCTGCATGGAATAATGGACAGGGCACTTGAGGCAGAACAGAGGCAGGAAGAGGAGGACTTCCTTGCCTCTCAAGGCCCCCTTTACCCAGACAGTGTTCCTTCTGTCCCACCCATCGCACAGGAAGAAGAGGAGGAGGAGGAGGAGGAGGATTGTGTCAGCATGGAGGTGGAGCCTGGCACTCAGCATCATCAGCAGCAGTCTTTTAGGGATGATTTACAGTCCCAAGAAACCAGTGGACTTGTACGTGGCTGGGAGGAGGTGGCTGCGGATCATGTCGTCCTTAGTGACCCAGAGGACTCCGGACTGAATGCCTCAGCTAACCTACGCTGCATGGCCTCCCTGATCCTGCAAAGTCTGCGGAAGGATCCTCGTATTCTTCGGATCAAGGAGAGGGACCATTACTGGCTTGCCACTCTCCTTGATCCACGGTACAAGGGTAAGGTTGCGGACCTTATCTTACCGTCGCAGAGGGAGCAGAGGATGAGACAACTCCGGGAGGCCTTGCAGAAAGGTCTGTGCAACGCGTTCCCAGAGACTGGGAGGTTACAAACTCCTGGTTTTGGACAACGAGTTGCTGAGGCTTCGGTTAGTCAAAGAAGGAGCGGTGGGGAAGGTGGCCGTCTGACCGAAGCGTTCAGACAATTCTTTAGTCCGCAGCCCCAAGGTATGATCGGTTCCAGCAACCATCGCCAGCGTCTGATATACATGGTGAAGGAATACCTAGGGGCAAGGTCAGACTTGGACACCTTCCCCACCGAAAATCCTCTGGCTTACTGGGTCTTGAGGATGGATCACTGGCCAGAGCTTGCACAGTATGCAATTGAGCTACTGGCCTGTCCTGCATCCAGCGTTCTTTCAGAACGCACATTCAGTGCTGCTGGAGGATTTGTCACGGATCACAGGGTGCGCCTGTCCACCGACTCTGTTGATCGACTGACCTTCATAAAGATGAACCAGTCTTGGATCACCACCAGCTACCAAACACCTGAAGCTGATATAACAGACTAATTTATTTTCAAATGTCACATCCCTTCAAGACTGATGCTGATGCTGATAGTTTGTCCTGTTATGTTGACTGACTATCCTCCTCCTCCTCAATGATCCGATTGACGATGATAGCTTGGAAGAACATTTTTGTTTCTGGGTGCCGCCATCAGTGGCTAAGGCCCAATTTTTCAGCCCCTGTTTAACAGGGGTGTGTTATTACAATTTTTTATGCAATGCTTTGCAGCAGGGCTCATTCCTGCACTCCAAGTAGAGTATCTGGGAGTGGTTGCAGTGTCGTGGCACCAGCACCAGTGGCTAAGGCCCAATTTTTCAGCCCCTGTTTAACAGGGGCGTGTAATTACAATTTTTGATGCAATACTTTGCAACAGGGCTCATTGCTGTGCTCCAAGTACAGTATCTGTGAGGGGTTGCAGTGTTGTGGCACCAATGCCTAATGACCCGGACACACGATCGTTTTTAATGTCATTTTTTAAACCGACGTTTTTCTCCTCGTTTTTTTTCATGTTTCCTCTCAAGCCTGCCTTGCGTACACACCATCATTAAAAAAAACGATCAAGCAAAGCGCAGTGACGTTCAACACGTACGACGGCACTATAAAGGGGAAGTTCCGTTCGAATGACGCCACCCTTTGGGACGCTTTTGCTAATTCCGTTTTAACGCGTGTTAGTAAAAGTTTGGTGAGAGACAATTCGCGCTTTTCAGTCTTCGTGCTTTGAAGATCGTTTTCGGGAGTTCAGTTTGCGCCTGTGGGTTCGTATCTGTTTAGCACTGCTTGTAGTCAGTTCGTATCTGTTTATTCAGTGCGGCCTGCTCTGCACGTTCGTGTTTTTCAGCTTGTTCTTCATAGGCCTTGCTGTTCTTCCGTGCGTTCTTCTAGTTCGTTCTGTTCAGCCGACCGTTATCTAGCCATGTTGCGGCTACGTACTCGTCGTAGAGTTCGTGCTGTAGTTGGTGCAGGGGTTCATGCTGTATCCCGACTCCATGCCATGAGCAGGGTCAGGAGGAGTTCATGGACCAAGAATTGGTTGCTCCAGCGGCACCAATTCTGTCACATGCCTTTGTTGCGGGAGATCAGGGAGAATAATCCTGATGATTTCAGGAATTTTCTCAGGATGTCTGACCCCGTATTTCAGCAGCTGTTGGCTTTGGTGTCCCCCTATATTACCAGGCAGGACACCGTTATGCGGGAAGCCATCAGTGCTGAGCAGAGGCTCATCGCCACGTTGCGATACCTGGCTACTGGGAGAAGCCTGCAGGACCTTAAGTTCTTCACAGGCATATCCCCCCAGGCTCTGGGGATCATTATACCAGAGACTTGTTCTGCCATCCTTCAAGTTTTGCAGGAGGACTATATTAAGGTAAGAGTTCTTCTTCAAAAATTCACATTGTATGGTTTTTATTTTTGGATATTTTTAATTTGCTTTATTTTCAGTCCCTAATTCACATGATTCTTAGCTGCAGGGAATGTCCCCTTTCTCCCCATGTTTTATTATTTAAAGTTTGGGGTTTGAGGCCTACCTGTAAATTTGGCTTACCTAACCTCTCCAGCATGCTATCCTGGGGCCATACCTACCTTGCCTAGTCATTTCCATGTTTTTTATTCTATGTTCCATCGTAGTGCTTTACCCAAAACGCACCCTAAATTTTGCCTAGGAATGTTTCATTTTTGTTAACTTCAATACAGAGTGCTACAGCCTTCATGTGTGATATTCCCAACTCATCTTCAACCCCCCCCCCATAATTTTTTTGTTTGTTTGTTTTTTGTTGCTTCCAATTTTTTATGTTTTCAACAGTTTCTACCAATGTTGGCCATGAATGTGTGTATGAAATCAGCTTTCAATGTTTCTGACTCCAAGTATTAATTTATTATTTCTTTAATTCCACAGTTCCCTTCTTCGCCACATAATTGGCAGAATGTGGCTTCCGAGTTTGCCCAGCGATGGAACTTTCCGAACTGTGGAGGAGCCATCGAAGGCAAACATGTTCGGGTCGTCCCACCACCCCATTCGGGATCCTTTTATTATAATTATAAGGGGTTCCACAGCGTCGTGATGATGGCAGTGGTGTCGGCCACCTACGAGTTCCTCTATGTGGACGTTGGCAAGAATGGCAGGATGTCTGATGGAGGAGTTTTTGCCCAGACGGAGTTTGGGGAACGGCTCCTTTTGGATCTGCTGGCCTTGCAACCAGCGGAGCAGAATGTGGAGGGACTACCTTTTGTCTTTGTGGCGGATGAGGCGTTTGGCCTGGGACCCCATTTGATGAGGCCATTCCCGCAACGCACCCTCACCCCTGAGAGGAGGGTGTTCAATTATCGGCTGGCCAGAGCCAGAAGGGTGGTGGAAAATGCGTTTGGGATCATGGCCAGCCGATTTCGCCTCTTCCTTACCTCCATCCACCTTGCCCCATACAAATGGAACCATGTGGTTATGACGTGCTGTGTGCTGCATAATTTCCTAAGGGTGCATTCAACGAGTTATATAACTTTGAGTGGGCCTGAGGCCTCTTTAATCAATGCAGAAACTTTGGTTGCCCTGGAACCTGGCCATCCTGGCTTGGCCCCCCCAACCGGACGTGAGGTCCGTAACCAATATGTGGACTATTTTATGGGTAGGGGGGCCATTGAAATGCCAGACAATCTTTAATAATTTTATACCAAAAAAATAAAACTTTTTCTTGAGTAAAGATTGGTTTGGATTTTTTATTGTATAATGTTTGATGTTTCTGGTAGGTTTACCTAGTGCACTTGTTTTGCCATGTGGATTAAACAATCTTAATTAGCCTTCATTGTCAGTGTAAACACCAAACATTGATTAGTTCACTCAGCACCACATTTACATAATGAAGCCACAATTATTTGTTATGTAAAAATACCTTTATTTCTTTTTTTAGGTGGGAAACTTCCTTAGAAATGTGTTCCCTTAATTTCGGGTGTATTAAAACGCATGACCAGCCATGCATAAACAAACTATATTCGTCAAAATTTTGAAAAAGCCAAACATGTGCTAGTCATTAAAGGGTAAAATAACAAAAATACTTATAAAACTCTGCAAGTAAAACGTTATTTGGTGTAAAAACATTAGACACGCCCAAGCACAGCCATGATATTTTGGAGCCTTTCCTCCACCCGCTTTGTATTTGCCCTGATCTCTAGCAAGTCTCCCTTAATTTTTTCGAGGTCACGACAGCAGACCATCAGGTATTGGATCAGGATCTGGGCACTGTGATGTGTCAACTTATTGGGGTCTTCGGCCAGAACTGCACCTAAATGTAAAAAGAAATATGTAGGATAGAATATGTAGGCCTACATCTATTTAACATGCATGTGTCTGGTTTCTCTCTGACCTGTGGTGGTGCCACTTTCCACTTCCACAACATCACATTCCTCTCCATCCTGGGGTTCTGGGGGTATTGTTGTAGGTATTGCAATTCTCGTCTCATCTGAGGTAGCTTTTCGAATCCCTAGGGAGATTGAAATAAAAGGAATAGTTTCATTAGTAGCGACTCAATTTTGCTAAAATAAGAAACGTGAAAAAAAACTTTGTAATCATTCTTTTGAAGCATGCTCCATTTTAAATTTTACCCCCTGTGCCAACCGGGACAAATGATTGGATACATAGCCAAAAACAGAGCATATACATTTTGAACACAAATTTGACACATTGTAACACCCCAAAGTATCTACACAGGATCACCTGTGTGTGACACCCTCAAGCTTTTTGGCTTTAGGCCCACACTTGTACTACTGCGTTCAGATGTTTCTTCAGCTGCTGAGCATTCACTCCCTTAACATTACCATGCATATCGTTTTTTCTAACGAACAAATGTCCTTTGGATTAGCACCCAAAAAATAAGTGAGGCCCAAATTTACTCCCCCAAATAAACCAAAATACATGGGTGTTCACACTGGATGATCCTAAAACATCGTTTGAGGAGCTGTACGGAGAAAGAGGCTTAATGCGTCCGTTTACTGTGCGGACGAACCTGAAAGATGGTATCTTTCAGTGTACTATATGAAAGTTAAAAATACACGACAGAATACAAGAAAATAATATGTACCATGGAAACTAAAAAAAAAATACTTACTTTTTACTATAACTTTCTTGATTCTTTTATATTGGTCGGCCTCCCGCAACTTCAGATCTGACCATCGTTTTCTGAGCTGTTCCTTCGTTCTGCACACCCCAAATTTTTTGTGAAGACTTTTGACCACTTTGCCCATAATTCTGGACTTGACCAGATTAGGCCTTTTATACGGACCATGATTGGCATCATAATCCTCCTTCTTTAAAATGGCGACCATCTCCACCATTTCCTCGAATGACATGTTGGATGCCTTATATCTCCTGGGTCTTGATTTGGGCTCCTCTGGAATTTCATCCTCTGTAGAGGTAATCTCAGCCACCTGTGTCTCCGCCATGTTTTGTTCAGCACTACGAGCGAGAAGGGGCGGGGAAAGTACAATATCGAACGTCAGGGGCGGGGAAAGCGTGCAGAGTTTCACGCATGCGCTGTGTATATCAAGTGAAGATCCATGTCTGGGAAATACGTTCATTTGTCGGGAGAGGGAGTTAGCAACGAACGTCGTGACGAAGGTACCTAACAATTTTACTTTTTGAGGTTCATCAGACGAGGAGATTTGTGTGCTCAAAATATGTAGACAATGCACAGTTGAGGAATGTTGCCTGAAATATATATTTTTTTGGGTTTCTCGCTTTTACAGATATCATGAATACTTTTAAAAACCCAGACTTCATGGGGGAGTTCATCGACAAATGGCAAGAGCTCCCTATATTATGGCAAACAAAAAGTGGCGCTAATAAAAATAAAGACGCCAGGAAAGCAGCACTGGAGAGCCTGCTTGCATTTGTGCAAACAAAGATACCCACAACAACTCTTCAAGATGTCAAAACCAAAATTGCGACCATCAGAGGGACATACAGGACCCAGAGGACTATGGTCCTGAGGTCCCAGAGGTCAGGTGCACCAGCAGATAAGGTTTATAAACCCAGTCTGTGGTACTACAGTAAGCTTGCTTTTCTGGATGACCAGCTGGAAGTGCGGGAATCTCTCTCCACCCTTCCCCCCAGAGGTCAATCCAGCCTTCCTTGTACCCAACCCTCCAGCCTTCCCTGCAGCCAGTCCTCCAGCCTTCCTGTCAACCCTGCTCTGGCTTCCTCTGAGGATCAAGATCAGGGCCTTGAGGAGGCAGATTTGGAGATATGGAGCCAGGTAAAGTATTGATATCTATGTTTATAGCTTACAAAATTGTAGAATTTAAATAGATGTTAGTATTGTTAAAGGTATGTACACTTCTACCAATAAAGTTTGTGAAGAGCAAGATACAGTAGTGGCCTAATTTTATGTGCACAAGACAACAAAACCAGGATGCGGAATCAATGAAAATGACATAACTTTTGGCATTGATTTCAACAATGTCTAGAGGTGAACAATGTCTGTGAATGATGATGTGGCAAAATAAATAATGTCCCTTTCTTTTTTTTACAGCCAGAGCAGAGCCAGGAAGAGGGTGATGTTGGGGATCAGGAGGAGGCAGGGCCCAGTGGCACCCAGGAGGAGGCTGGGCCCAGTGGCACCCAGGAGGAGGCTTGGCCCAGCACAAGAGCCCAGATGCCTCCCCTGGTAGTTAAACCACGAGGGCCAAGGAGAGGTAGGCAGGTGGAGGAGGAAACCAGGGCCTTCCTCAGAGAGGCAACAGCGGCCCTCAGAGAGGCACCCTCTTTTGATGAGGGATTCGCCCACAAACTAGGGCAAATGGAGTTGCGGCAAAAAATTTACAGTGAGACCCTGCTATTGAAAGTCATCAATAAGGGCGTGCTGGGTGAACTCACTAGGTACACGGACATAACGGAGGTTGTCCCTACTCCTCCACCTCCTCCTCCTCCTCCTACTACTCCTCCTGCCACAACCTCTCCTCCTGATCCCCAGCCTCCAAGGAAGAAACCAACCAAGGCTGCAGAGAAGGCTACAAGGAAGAGGAGAAAATAATGCCTGCTGTAGTACCACAGACTGGGGACATATAGGACTTATCTGCTGTGGCTCCTGACCTCTGGGAGCTCAAGACAAGATTGGGCTCCTTTTTTTTGGGGATCTAATCTCTATTTTGGTTTTGACATCTTGGATGGTTGTTGTGGGGTCAAAGGCATGCACAAATGCAAGCAGGCTCTCCAGTGCTGCCTTCCACTTTAATTTGTTAATGTTCTGAAATAAAAAAAAATTTTGTGCCCTTAAAAAACTTGACTATGTGATTTGTATTTCAAAAGAGAGCTTGCTAGGGAGCAGGCAGGGACATCTCAAATTATATTATTGTTATTATCAGGGGACACAAACCTCCCTGAGGCCAAATGAGACACATTTGGAAGGTTGTTGTGGTAACTTTACACAATAATAATTTAAGCCAAAATAATAAAAAAAAGGCCACAAAAAAAAACACAATAGTAAAATATAATTTAAAGAAAAAAGGAGAATTACATTATTGTATTATTATTAGTATTATTTAGGAGGGAGGTGCAGCTTATAAATAATATTTTACAATCATTAGAGCAATTTGGAATTACTTTAGAAACAAGTTTGGCATAACTCTCAATGTCATTATCAAAAGAGGGTAATTTTAAAGCATTATCAAAAGAAGAACGGAATGCGCAGCATTAAAACGATGCTATTAATTCCACCGTGACGATCTCCATTTCCAACATTAGCTTTACCAAAACGAGCGCTCCCGTCTCATAGTTGCTTCTGAGCATGCGCGTTTTTTTTCACGTCGTGAAAGCATACACACTATAGTTTTTCACGTCGTTAAAAAAAACGACATGAAAAACGACGTGAAAAAAGAGAGCATGTCCGGAATTTTTAATGGCCGTTTTTCACGTCGTTAAAAATGCTCTGGAGCATACACACGATCATTTTTCAGGGCCATTTTTTAAAATGGCAGTTTTAACGGCATGAAAAACGATCGTGTGTACGGGGCATTAGGCTCAATTTTTCTGCCCCTGTTTAACAGGGGCATGTAATTACAATTCTTGATCTAATAATTCACAGCAGGGCCCATTCCTGCGCCCACCAAGAGTAACTGTGAGGGCTCACAGTGTTGTGGCAACACCAACATGTAAGGGGCAAATTTCAGCTGAGTATATACGACAGGCCCCTACTTTCAAACATCCAACTTACAAACGACTCCTCCTTGCAAACGGAAGGATACAACAGGAAGTGAGAGGAAATCTACCCCTAGGAAGGCAAATTCTCTCCTGTAAAAGTTAATATGGGAAAAAAAGTGTCTCCTCTACACTGATTCTTTATCACCAATTCTTGTTTCAATAAAAAAAAAAAAATTTCAAAAAACATTTGTCATTAGGACGGAAAGTGAGGTGAACTGTTCTGAACAGGTGCACACTGCACAGACAGCAAAACAAATGTTACAGGGGTGATAACCCTTCCCTATGTTTTCCAAAAAGCTTAAAAATATATTTTTTGGCTGGAGCTACACTTAAACAATGTACCTGTTCAAAATTACAAACAGATTCTACATAAGAACAAACCTACAGTCCCTGTCTTGTATGCACCGCCTGTATACGGCTGTTCAGAGTATATAGGGCCTTTTTTATTTTGTGTGCGGGGTTCCCCTTAATATCCATACAAGACCCAAAGGGGCTGGTAATGGGCTGGGGTAAGGGGGGGGGGGTGTGATGGGGTAGCTATGTCATTTTTCTTAAAGATTTTCATCCATATTACCGGGACCAGACATTACATTAAAGCCGCAAGCAGTTTTAAATGGCTTTTTTTCCTTTAGAAATGTAATTTTGTGCAGGGACAGTTCTAAACACGGGAAACACGTGGCACTTCACAGGCATACTTTAGACACCCCCCAGGTACGATATTTAAAGTAATATTTGACTTTTTTTTTTTCACTTTATGCATCATTAAAATGACTGCTCCAGAAAAACGGCCGTTTTTAAAACTTCTTTTTGCATTGATACATGTCCCCTGGTGCAGAACCCGGGTTCCCAAACCCTTTTTAGGACAATAACATGCATAATAGTCATTATAATTAGCACTTTAGATTTCGAACGTTCGCATCTATTGTATTTAATAGGGTTCTAAAGTTCGTGCGAACTTTCGGTCCGTTCTCGGGTTCTGGTGCGAACCGAACCCGGGGGTGTTCGGCTCATCACTACTTAATATAGTCAAGCATCAGTGGAGAGGAGACACCTCTTTCCCATATTAACTCTTACATGAGAGAATTTCCCTTCCTAGGAGTAGATTTCCTCTCTCTTCCTGTTGTCTCCTTCAGTTTGCAAGTAGGAGTCATTTGTAAGTTGGATTTTTGAAAGTAGGGGCCTGCCATATATACTCTGCAGAAATTTGGGCCTTAGGTGTTGGTGTTGCCACAACACTGTAAGCCCTCACAATTACTCTTGGTGGGCGCTGGAACGCCCTGCTGTGAACTATTATATCAAGAATTGTAATTACATGCCATTGTTAAACAGTGGTAGGAAAAATTGGGCCTTTGGTGGTGGTGGTGGTGCTTATGCCACAACACTGTAAGACCTCACAGTTACTCTTGGTGGGCGCATGAATGGGCCCAGCTGTGAAATATTAGATCAAGAATTGTATTCACATGCCCCTGTTAAACAGGGGCAGAAAAATTGGGCCTTTGGTGGTGGTGGTGGTGTTGCCACAACACTGTAAGCCCTCACAGTTACTCTTGGTGTGCACAGGAATGGGCCCAGCTGTTAAATATTAGATCAAGAATTGTAGCCACATGCCCCTGTTGAACAGGGGCAGAAAAATTGTGCCTTAGGCACTGGTGCCACAACACTGCAACCCCTCACAGATACTGTAGTTGGAGCGCAGCAATTAACCCTGTTGCAAAGTATTGCATCAAAAATTTTAATTACACGCCCCTGTTAAACAGGGGCAGAAAAATTGGGCCTTAGGCACTGGTGCTGGTGCCACAACACTGCAACCCCTCACAGATACTGTAGTTGGAGCACAGCAATGAGCCCTGCTGCAAAGCATTGCATCAAAAATTATAAATACACGCCCCTGTTAAACATGGGCTGAAAAATTGGGCCTTAGCCACTGGTGGCGGTGCCCAGAACCAAAAATGTTCTTTCAAGCTATCAGCATGATTATTGAGGAGGAAGAGGATAGTCACTCAGCATAACAGGATAGTCACTCAGCATCAGCATAGGCAGTCTTGAAGGGATCTGACATTTCCAAAAAAAATATTTGGTTACATCAGCATCAGGTGCTTTGTAGCTGGTGGTGATCCAAGACTGATTCATTTTTATGAAGGCAGTCGATCGACCGAGTCGGTGGACAGGCGCACCCTGTGATCGGTTACAAAGCCTCCAGCAGCACTGAATGTGCATTCCAAAAGAACGCTGGATACAGGATAGGCCAGTACCTTAATTGCATACTGTGAAAGCTCTGGCCAGTGATCCATCCTCAAGACTCAGTAACCCAGAGGATTTTCGGTGGTAAAGGTGTAGAAGTCTGATCTTGCCCCTAGGTATTTCTGCACCATGTAAACCAGACGCTGGCGATGGTTGCTGGAAGCGATCATATCCTGGGGCTGCGTACTGAAAAAAAATATGAACGCATCAGTCAGATGGCCACTTTCTCCACCGCTCCTTCTTTGACTGACCGGAGCCTCAGCAACACGTTGTCCAGGACCAGGAATTTGTAACCTCCCAGTCTCTGGGAATGCGTTGCACAGACCTTTCTACAATGCCTTCCCGAAGATGCTTCATCCTCTGCTCCCTCTGCGACGGCAAGATAAGGTCCGCAACCTTAGCCTTGTAACGTGGATCAAGGAGGCTTGCCACCCAGTAATGATCCCTCTCCTTGATCGCACGAATACGAGGATCCTTCCGCAGGCTTTGCAGGATCAGGGAGGCCATGCAGCGTAGGTTTGCTCAGGCATTTGGTGCAGAGTCCTCTGGGTCACTGAGGACGACATGATCCACAGCCACCTCCTCCCAGCCACGTACAAGTCCATGGGTGTCGTGGGAATGTAATTGATCCCTTGAAGACTGCTGCTGATGCCATTGCTGAGTACTAGGCTTTACCTCCATGCTGACACAATAATCCTCCTCCTCCTCCTCTTCGTCCTCGTTCTCTTCCTGTGTGATAGCCGGGCCAGCAGGAACACTGTCTGGATAAAGGGGGCCTTGAGAGGTAAGGAAGTCCTCCTCTTCCTGCCTCTGTTCTGCCTCAAGTGCCCTGTCCATTATGCCATGCAGCGTGTGCTCCAACAGGTGGACAAGAGGGACAGTGTCACTGATGCATGCAATTTCACTGCTCACCATCCTTGTGGCCTCCTCAAATGGTGCCGGGACAGTGCATGCATCCCTGATTATGGCCCACTGGCGTGGCGAAAAAAATCCAAGCTCCCCTGACACTGTCCTGGTGCCATATTGCAACAGATACTCATTGATGGCCCTCTGCTGCATGTGCAGCCACTGCAGCATGGCCAACGTAGAGTTCCACCTGGTGGATATGTCACAGATTAGGTGGTTCTTGGGCAGGTTGTAATCCTTTTGCAGGTCAGCCAGCCGAGCACTGGCATTATATGACTGGCGGAAATGCCCACAGAGTTTCCTGGCCTGCTTCAGGACCTACTGTAAGCCCGGGTACCTGCCCAAGAACCGCTGCACCACCAAGTTAAGGACGTGAGCCAAACAGGGCACATGGGTTAGTTGTCTCTGTCGGAGGGCGGAGAGGAGGTTGGTGCCATTGTCGGAAACCACCATTCCTGGCTTAAGCTGGCATGGCGTCAACCACCTCTGAGCCTGCCCCTGCAGAGCTGACAGAATCTCTGCCCCAGTGTGGCTCCCCCAAGCACACCAGCTCAAGCACCGCATGGCATCTTTTTGCCTGTGTACTTGCGTAGCCCCTTGAACGCCTATGGAGCACTGCTGGTTCCGAGGACAAAGCACAGGTAGATGCCATGGAGGAAGAAGAAGAGGAGGGGGTGGAGGAGAGAGATGTGTCAGAATCACCAGTAGTAACATTTTGGAGGCGTGGTGGTGGAACAACCTCCAACACTACTTCACCTTGTCCTGCATCCTTCCCAGCTGCCAGCAGAGTCACCCAATGTGCCGTGAAAGATAGGTAACGTCCCTGTCCATGCCTGCTGGACCATGAGTCAGCGGTAATATGCACCTTACCGCTGACCACCCTGTCCAGCAAGGCCAAGACATTGCCTTCCACATGCCGGTAGAGAGCCAGAATCGCCTTCCGTGAGAAAAAGTGGCGTTTGCGAACCTGCCAATTGAAGAACCGCACATTCCATAAACTCACGGAAGGGGGCAGAGTCTGCCAACTGAAAAGGCAGCAGTTGAAGTGCTAGCAATTTAGCCAAGCTAGCATTCAACCGCTGGGCATGTGGATGGCTGGGAGCGAACTTCTTTTGGCGGTGCAGCAGCTGGGGCAGGGAAATTTGCCTGGTACAATCGGACGTCGGTGTACCGATAGCAGATTGTCCGCAAGTACTTGGCTGTGACACACCGAATTCTACACCTTCATTCCTCTCAGTGCAGGTTTCAGAGAGGACTGAAGGTATAGTGGGGTTGGAGATCCCAGTTGATCAGGAGCAAAGAGGGGTTCGCTTTGTTCTTTTGTGTGGGTCTTTTAGGTACGCTTGCCAATGGACTGCATAGCAGGTCGACACATGTCTGGTCAAGCACGTGGTGCCCAAGCGGCTGATGTTTTGGCCACGCGAGATACGCTTTAGACATATGTTGCAAATGGCAACGGTGCGATCTGCTGCACACGTCTGAAAAAAGGCCCACGCCAAAGAACTTTTGGAATAACGCGCAGAGACAGCAGTGCCCTGAACATGTGGAACACTGCGGTGTGATGCAGTTGGTGGGCTGCCCTTAAGCTGGCCCCTGGAGGACATCCTGCCTCGTTGGATATGTGCCTCCTCCTCCTCTCTCCTATCAGGCACCCATGTGTAGTCAGCCACCCTGGCTTTGGCCAATTACGGCTCTCCGTTTTTTCTGCGCTGTGATTGGCCAAAGCATGCGGGTCATAGTGCATGCTTCGCCAATCATCAGCCAGCTATGCACTGCGATGCCGCAGTGGATTATTGGCTGTGACGTGCCACTTGAATTTGACGCAAACGGCCCATAATGTTCGCAATTTGGCGAACAGCCGATGTTCGAGTCGAACATGGGTTTGACTCAAACACAAAGCTCATCCCTAATAGTAAACATATAGCATAGGATGTTTTGTATTGGGCACCACTTGTCCATTCTTACATTGCTTCCAATCACCATTATATCTTTTGTTACATTTTTTTCATCCATATACTCGTTATATGTGCATGGTAATAGATAATACACCAATTAGGTTATCCTTGGGTTTTGACACTATAAACCATGGGAACATTAATCATAAACGAACGAATCATTGAATTAATTGACTAACTAACTTGCCTGTTTCTATCACGAATATTATTATTGTCATTAATCTTTAATGATTATATACTTTGGGCTATTACACACAGTATGGTCTGTATCGAATTTGACTTTTTTGAGAATCATCCTTATTAATAATTATTATTATAAATTTTATTTTCATTAGTAAATTAAATGTAATTTTTATTTTAATTTTTATAAATATATATATTATTATTATTTCCATTATATATATATATATATATATATATATATATATTATCTCAATTAAGACATTTAATTCATATTCTAACCATTGTTTCTTGTCCATCCTGCTTATTTTTATTGTATTTCCTTGTCTTTGTCGAATTTTTTGTAGTGTATGTATAATAAGCCTTTGTCATCAGGTTGTTTAACTGCGGTGGAAAAAACAATCATGGTTCCTTTAAATTTGTGATTCTTCCTGCGGTCTGCCCCTATTTAAACCCCATTTGCAGTCCATGTCACATGACGTGTAGTCAAGACGACAGCTCCCTCTCTACTCTCCTCAGCTTGCTCTCCACCTGTTGTGCTCCAAGCTTCGTTTTGGACCTGTGTTCCTTGATCGTATGACGTCACGTTCGGCTGTTCCCGTCCACTTGCTCCGGTCGATGGTTGCTCTGGCTGCCTCTCGGTCCCCCCTTTGCTTCCTGGTTTCCGCATGATTCTGCCACACACCATTGGGGATCCCATCGAGGCTCCACACTGTCCATCCGGCTCTGCACATGCTGGCTTTCCTCTTCCTAGTGAAATCCAGGTACACATGAAGGTTTTGCCATTGCAGCACTGCCCCACCAAGCCAGTCCACCACCGACTGTTGCTTAAGGTACTGTCACAGTGGGAACCACGCTTTGCAGTTGTTGCATCTATGCAAGGAGATGTCTAGATAATTTTTTATCCAATAATATGTTATTATTAAATCGACACATGTTTTTATCTCATTGAACGTTTAAATTATTTGACTGTTTGTCCTTTCAAGACTGTCCCGATCAGCGCTTTCAATTGTGGTTGCTCCTGAATGTTTTTACTTGTATTCACACCCCTCCTGGTGTGCTCATCCACATAGCTGCTCTTTTGGGCTCTTGCAGGACATTCACAAGGTTCTTAGTACAATAGATGTCCCAGTTTCCTGGCGCCAGACTGTTTTTGTCTGTTTATACATTACCCTCAGCCCGTGTATATAACTATATTTAATAACTTTAATGTTCTATCGGACCTATTCCTCATAACGAGTGGCACCCATCAAGGCTGCCCACCATCCCCTGGTATATTTACCATGATTATGGAACCCTTAGCAGAATCAATTTGATCTAATAATTTAATTTGTGGCATCGATATTGCTAAGTATTCTCATAAAATTGGTTTGTTTGCCAAAATGTGATCCTCACCCTAACCAATCCGGCTCCTTCTTTTTCTGTGGTGCGAAAAGAACAGTGCAGTTTCCTATTATAAAATAAATGTAACTAAATGTTGTGCACTTCCCATCAATGTTCCTAGACCCCTATTAGGCTTTTTAAAAACACACTTCTTCTATAAATGGGCATCACACTCTTTATTCTACTTGGGGATTAATGTGAGGACTTTCTCAGCTAAAATTTATGAAGCCAATTATCTGGCACTATTAGTTGCCATTACGCGTGACATATCCCACATAGCGACCTACGAAATTTCCTGGTTAGGTCGGATAGCAGCCTTTAAAATGTTAGTGCTGCCAATCTACTATATTATTTTAGGACAATCCATATTCTTTTGCTTCCAAGTTTTTTTAGGTCGGTTGAGGTCACTTTAAAGAATGTTATCTGGCAAGTGAAAAAGGCTAAAATCCCTTACAACCCTTTAATTAAACAAAAATCACTTGGAGGGGTTAGCCTTCCAATATTGTCATCTTATTATAGAGCAACTATTTTGGACCAGATTCAGGCATGGTTTGAACCAAACATCATTAAACTTTGGGTGCATATTGATAAGGCAGCTTTAGAGAATCAAGATCCTCAGTCCCTTTTACTTGCTAAGACCTTAGACCACCCAATTAAAATACCTGACTTTCCTTCTATACAGGCATCGCTTGCAGCAGGGGAATTCCTAATTCATAGGCTTCCCTCTACTAATCCTGTAGTTAGTATGCCTACTCCCCTTAAAGTGTTTGAATACTTCCTTCCATCACTGCGAATTGCCTAATGAATTAGACAAAGCCATCAAACAATAGATGACCTCATCCATGACGCACCTCTGGATTCAGTTTTCCAATGACACAACTCCTTTCCTTTCATAAGCAATATCTGTATTATTTTGTCTAGATGGATTCTACGCTGTGGAAGTATTTGACTTCCAAATCACACGCAAAGGGAGGTACATCCTGGTTTTATCCCTCTTTTCAATATCTGGGGGAAGCGACTAAACCTACCTTCATAACTAAATGGAAGCTGGAGTTGAGAAAGCAATTGTCTTTAGAAGGACACACGGCTATTAAGCATAACCTTGTGCTGTCCCATTGTACTGAACATTGGGATAATGCCCTTAAAATTTTACATAGAGGATATTTTACACCCTATCGACAAAATATCAAATATACTCGGACCATTCTCCCCTATGCTGGCGTCAATGCAGTCATCCAGGCACTTTGCGCCACATACTCTGGGGGATGTAAATTAGTTAAGAGCTTTCGGAATGTGGTATTTAAGCTTATCTCTAATGTGACTGGGATTCTTTCTCGACCTTCCCCGCAGCTGGCACTATTGGAAAATACCCTCCTCTATACAGGACCATAGTATTCCATATTTTAATGGCATCCCGATCGGTTATAACAAAACAATGGAAATCTACTTTAGCCCCAAACTTACCTGAAGTGATCAAATTACTACTCACTCACTACCACTATTAAAGGGGCATGTAATACTCATAGTCTGAAATCCTTTAATATCAAGTGGTCTTTCTGGGCTCAACTATGTTTGATTTAAAAATACTATGTATACTCATGCTGATAAAACACAAGAATCAATGATGTCTATTTGGTGTACATGGAACTTTTGGCCTCTTCTTTTTTTCTTCTTTCCTTTTTTTATTTTTTATTTTTGTAGATAGTTTTAATGGAAGCACATATTTCTTCCTTCTACTACAATTCACAAAAATGGGACTCTTATGCCGTACTCACGATCGGATTTTCCGTCGGAAAAACCTTAGTTGTTTTTTCCGACGGAATTCCACTCAAGCATGGCTTGCATACACACGGTCACACAAAAGTTCTCTGAACTTTAGACCGTCAAGAACGCGGCGACGTACAACACTACGACGAGCCGAGAAAATTAAGTTCAAGGCTTCCGAGCATGCGTTGAATTGTTTCCGAGCATGCGTCTGAATTTTGCGCTTCAGAATTGCTACAGACGATCGGATTTTCCGATCGGAATTTTTTCCGTCGGAAAATTTGAGAACCAGCTCTCAATCTTTTGCTGGCGGAAATTCCAACAGCAAAAGTCCGATGGAGCATACACACGGTCGGAATTTCCGACCAAAAGCTCACTACGGACTTTTGCTGACATTAGTGTGTACGCGGCATTAGTTATTAGAAGCTAATCACAATTGATTGAAATAGATTAAGAGATGGCTTGTTTCTTTACATCTTTAACTATTGTGAGGGGGTTAACTCGGTAGCGGGTGTGTGTGACCCCCTGGTTGGGCTCCCCACACAAAAACAGGGCCAGCAGACGGAGGTTGTGGTTTTCAAAATCAAAAGGTGCGGTTTATTTCTCTATGTACAGTGACAAAAACACAGCAAAGCCAAAAAGAAACAAACAAAATAAATCCTGGTCAGTTTGACCTCTGACTAAACATGCAGGTTTCCTAAACTAACAACTGGGATCAGCCTGGTGCTGTCCTAGTCCCTAAGTCCCTGGTTTAGTAAAAGTCCAAACAAATAGCCACACAGGCTTTGCCTCACCGCACAGGGGTTCACTCTCCCTAGACAGTCCACACAGGTCTGGTTCCAGGCATGAGCTTACATCTAATGAAGCTGGGAGTTTTTTATAGAGGCCTAAATGAGCTGACAATCTTCACCTGGCCTCATCAACTCCCTGTCTGTACGACGCCCCACACTCTCCCTAGAGGTATGAGTCATTCATGAGCCCACTAGCCTCAGCTGGGCTTCATCAACTCCCTAGTTGTATAAGTCGGCATAAAGCCTGAATCTGGGAGAAATATATCTACCCCCCTGGATGCAACCAGGTGACTTTACCTTCCTGCTGTCACATACCCCCCCCTCTTGTTTTAACCTTGGGGTTGGAACACCAGCAATCAGGCATTCATGTACTCGAGACAAAGCATCCACATTCCCCATTTGAACGCCAGGGCGATGCTTTACTGTGAAGTTGAATTCCTGTAGGGCCAGGAACCACCTATTCACTCTTCTATTTGTCTCCTTGTTTTGAGCCATCCACTTTAACGGAGCGTGATCCGTAACCATGTCAAAGTGCCTACCTAGCAGATAGTACCGAAGGGAATCTAGAGCCCACTTCACCGCTAAACACTCCTTTTCAACCGTGGCGTAATTTACCTCATGGGACTTCAACTTCCTGCTGAGGTAAATGACTGGGTGCTCTTCCCCGTTCCAGACCTGGGACAATACTGCTCCTAACCCCACATCTGACGCATCACTTTGTACGACAAAGTCTTTAGAGAAGTCGGGTGAGTACAACACTGGCTGGCTACATAAGGCTTGTTTCAAGAATTGGAATGCTGCCTCAGCCTCGGGGGTCCATTTAATCATGACCGACCCTTTCCCTTTCGTCAGGTTGGTTAGGGGCACAGCCTTAGAAGCAAAGTGGGGAATGAAGCGCCGATAATAACCCGCGATTCCCAGAAAGGCTCGTACCTGCTTCTTGCTGTTGGGACGTGGCCAACTCTGGATGGCCTCGACTTTGTTGAGTTGGGGTTTTATTACTCCCCTGCCAATGGTGTACCCAAGATATTTGGCCTCCTCCTGCCCAATGGTACACTTCTTGGGGTTAGCCGTAAACCCCGCTTCCCGAACAGAGTCCAGGACTGCTTGCACTTTTGGCAGATGTGAGGCCCAATCTGTGCTATGGACAATTACGTCATCCAGGTAAGCCGCAGCATACTTCCGATGGGGCCTCAGCATCTGGTCCATTTTCCGCTGGAATGTGGCCGGCGCATTCTGTAACCCGAACGGCATTCTCTTATATTGGAACGCCCCGTCTGGGGTTACAAATGCGGTTTTCTCTTTGGCCGACTTGGCCAGGGGAATTTGCCAATACCCTTTTGTGAGGTCAAGAGTCGTCATGTATCGGGCTGTTCCCAGCCGGTCGATCAACTCATCTATACGTGGCATGGGGTAGGTGTCAAATTTTGTAACTTTGTTCAACTGACGAAAATCGTTACAAAATCGCCAGCTCCCATCCGGTTTAGGCACCAACACAATGGGACTAGACCAATCACTTTGGGACTCCTCTATCACCCCTAAGTTCAGCATTTTCTGTACTTCCTCCCGTATTGCCTCCCGTCGGGCCTCTGGGATCCGATAGGGTTTTAACTTCACCCTTTCACCGGGCGGGGTAATAATATCATGCTCTACCCCAGATGTTTGTCCCGGCAGCTCAGAGAACACCTCCTTGTTGCGAAGCACAAACTCCTTAACCTCCTGTTGTTGGGGTTGTGACAAGGTGGCTGCTATTCCAACCTCCGGAATCACGCAACCAGTTTGAGCTGGTGCCCAAGTTTCTGCGACTAGGGACTCTCTATCCCTCCAGGCTTTCAACAGATTAACGTGATATATCTGTTCGGGCTTTCGCCTTCCTGGTTGTCTGACCTTGTAATTCACTTCGCTCACTTTTTCCATTATCTCGTAGGGGCCTTGCCATTTGGCAAGGAATTTACTTTCAACCGTAGGGACAAGTACCAATATCCTATCCCCCGGGGAAAAGGTACGGGTCTTGGCTCCACGGTTGTACACTCTCTGCTGTGCTAACTGCGCTTGGGCCAAATGTTCCTTCACGATGGGCATTACCTGTGCAATTCGGTCTTGCATCAGGGCGACATGCTCAATCACACTCCTGTGGGGAGAACTCTCACTTTCCCAAGTTTCCTTGGCAATATCCAACAGCCCTCTTGGGTGTCTCCCATACAGTAACTCAAAGGGGGAGAATCCCGTAGAGGATTGGGGCACCTCCCTAATAGCAAACATCAAATAAGGAAGTAGACAGTCCCAATCCTTTCCATCTCTATCCACCACTTTCTTCAACATTTGTTTTAGGGTTTTGTTGAATCTTTCAACCAGCCCATCGGTTTGGGGGTGATACACAGATGTACGCAATTGCGTCACTTTGAACAATTTACACAGCTCTTTCATAACCCGGGACATAAAGGGTGTACCTTGGTCCGTAAGCAGTTCTTTACAAATACCCACCCGGCTAAAAACAAGAGATAGCTCTTTGGCTATGGTTTTGGCCGAGGTATTTCTGAGAGGGATCGCTTCTGGATAACGGGTGGCATAGTCCATTATAACCAATATGTACTGGTGCCCCCTAGCGGACTTGATTATAGGACCTACCAAATCCATTGCGATTCTCTCAAACGGGACCTCAATGATGGGTAGAGGGACCAGCGGGCTACGGAAATGTGGCATCGGGGCCGACCTCTGACACACAGGGCAGGAGGAACAATAATTTTCTATGTCCTTCATCACCCCAGGCCAATAGAATCTCTGTAATACCCTCTCTCTGGTTTTCTCTGTCCCCAGATGACCTCCAAGAATGTGCCCATGGGCCAACTCCAACACCAACTTCCTGTAAGGTTTGGGCACCACCAGCTGCTCAACGGTTTCTTCTGCCCTTTTTGCCACCCGATACAGTAGGTCCTTCTCTACGCTGAAGTATGGGTAAGTGCAGGTATTATCTGGGTTCACTAACTCGCCATCTATTTCCACTACGTTTTCCCGTGCCTTTATTAGGGCGGGGTCTTTTAACTGTTCTGTGGCAAAATTTTCCCTGTGAACCTCCAGATCAGAAAACTCCACAGACGGTAGGTTTTCGTCTGAGGAGGTGGGCTCCTCTCCAGTTTCTTGAGTCTCCCCTGCCAATACTGACAAGGGAAATTCTGGAGAGTCCTCACCACTCTCAGAGGAGTTCTGGCTATCACATTCCTGGTACATAGGGGCACCAGTGGGGGGCTCAGGATCATCCCACAGTTCCCAGAACTTCGGAAAATCCCTTCCCACAATGGCATCATGTGGTAATTGAGATACTAACCCCACTGGATGAGAGAGGGTACCTTTGGGGGTCTCGAAACACACTGTAGTCACTGGATACTCTCGGGTGTCCCCATGCACACAAATAACAGCTACCTTGCTATTCCCAGAGACCTCTGTTTTAACTAATTCAGCCTTTATCAGGGTCACAAGGCTACCTGAATCCAGTAATACCACAACATTTCTACCATTAATACACATTTTGCATAAATGTTTCTCAGTTCCCCGAATGGCAGTGCATGCGACTGTCGCACACAGCGACTGACGTCTGTCCATCAGAAAGTCACATTGCATGGGTTCCTCCACAACCGGGCAATTTGCTGCAATATGTCCCGCTTGCCGGCAGCGGTAGCAAACGATCCTTCTTGCGGCCTCTTGAGCCGCTGATTTCCCAGGCTGTTCTCGCCAAACTTGGGGTAGAGCTCCCACCCTCTCACTCTCTCCACCCTCACCCCTTGGAATCCTCTTATCCGCCCCTGGGGATGGTCTGGTCTTAGGGTGGAAAGTCCGAGAGTCTCTGGAAGAGGCCGTCAGGTTCTCTGTAGCCAAGTATCTCTCTACACGATCCACAAGTTTACCGGCCGTTTCTGGGTCTCCATGGCTTACCCACTTTTGAATGGCGGTAGGAAGAGCTCTCAAGAAACGATCCATCACAACACGTTCCACAATCTCCGGTGCGGACAAAGTCTCTGGCTGTAGCCACTTCCTGCTCAGGTGAATGAGATCATACATTTGAGACCTGGGGGGTTTTCCAAGCTGGAAAGTCCAGTTATGCACCCGCTGAGCCCGGACAGCCAGGGTGACACCCAGCCTTGCCAATATTTCAGCTTTTAGCATCACATAGTCTTTTGCTTGGTCAGGCTCTAGGTCATAGTAAGCCTTCTGCGATTCACCAGTTAACAGAGGAGCCACCAGTCCAGCCCACTGCTCCTCAGGCCACTTTTCTCTTTCAGCAGTCCTTTCAAATGTGGTCAAAAATACCTCTGGATCATCCTCTCCAGTCATTTTTGTCAATAAACGACTCACCCCAAAGGACGCGGTATTAGTGGGACGGCTTTCCTCACTGGTCTGCGGACGTTGCTGCATTACTGCTTCCATTTGTTGTAGTCTCTGCTCTTGCTTCTGTAACAGGTCTATGAAGCGGGCCTCAGATTGCTGCTGGGCTTGTTGATGAGCTTGCTGCTGGGCTGCAAGGCTCCTTTGCAAACCTGCATTTGTCTGCTGTTGATTGGCATTTGCTAGAGCCAGCTGTTTCAGTATCTCCTCCATGCTGGCTTAAAAAAAACTGCCACTGGTTCTCCACCAACTGTGAGGGGGTTAACTCGGTAGCGGGTGTGTGTGACCCCCTGGTTGGGCTCCCCACACAAAAACAGGGCCAGCAGACGGAGGTTGTGGTTTTCAAAATCAAAAGGTGCGGTTTATTTCTCTATGTACAGTGACAAAAACACAGCAAAGCCAAAAAGAAACAAACAAAATAAATCCTGGTCAGTTTGACCTCTGACTAAACATGCAGGTTTCCTAAACTAACAACTGGGATCAGCCTGGTGCTGTCCTAGTCCCTAAGTCCCTGGTTTAGTAAAAGTCCAAACAAATAGCCACACAGGCTTTGCCTCACCGCACAGGGGTTCACTCTCCCTAGACAGTCCACACAGGTCTGGTTCCAGGCATGAGCTTACATCTAATGAAGCTGGGAGTTTTTTATAGAGGCCTAAATGAGCTGACAATCTTCACCTGGCCTCATCAACTCCCTGTCTGTACGACGCCCCACACTCTCCCTAGAGGTATGAGTCATTCATGAGCCCACTAGCCTCAGCTGGGCTTCATCAACTCCCTAGTTGTATAAGTCGGCATAAAGCCTGAATCTGGGAGAAATATATCTACCCCCCTGGATGCAACCAGGTGACTTTACCTTCCTGCTGTCACACTATGTATGTCACTATTTCTTTACAGGTAAATTTGAATGTTGTGCCTGGACTCTTCTCTGACTGTTGAAGTTTTCTTAGTTTTTTATACTAAGTATAATAATTGCTCTTCTGTTCCTTTTCTGTGTTACCCTTTGTTCCAGGAACATCTCATTTTTACACCACTCTCTGATGGAATCTAAAGGTGTTTTCCCATCTTGAAAATTGCTGTGATTTCTGTAGAGTATATTCCAGCTGGCTGCTCTTTTTTTGCTGAACTTTAGCTTCAACACTAGTCCCCCCCCCCCCCCCTTTATTTTTTGGTATAAGAATAGATGTAAACCCTTAAAATAAACGTTTATTTTTTGCTTCCTTTTGGTAAGGTGAAAATACAATTTAAAGTGCTTTGTTGCATCTGTTTATTACAGTTTCACTGAAACCCATATCATAAAAAAACATTACATCCTGTTTATCCACACTCAGTCACTATGAGATTTGTTTTCTGTATTTTGCGAAAAAAATGGTTGATCCTGCTGTTCTCTATCTCCAACTTCTGTTCAAGTCCCCAATGCAGGTAGGGATTTTTCAAAACAGTGTTGGCAGTTTGCTGTACTTTTTTTTTTTGGTTCTGTATCCAAATGATCATCATTATACGCTCTACCTGTCTGCTCTTAACTTTTGGCTATTGATTACAGATGCAGACTTTTGAATCCTCATTATATTCAAGATCACGTCTTCCTTAAAGCGGAGGTCCACACAAAAATGGAACCTCTGCTTTTCGGAACCCTCCCCCCCTCCGGTATCACATTTGGCACCTTTCAGGGGGGAGGGGGGTGCAGATACCTGTATAATACAGGTATTTGCACCCACTTCTGGGCATAGACTACCGCAGGAGTAACAGTCCTTGGACCTTGTCATTCTTAAATTTGCTGTCCCATCTGGTGTTTTGCATAGCCAACATTGGCCCTTGCTTAGGGAAGCATGTGTGCCAGTTTTGCAAGGTTACAGGCTTGAAGCTCCACTCTGCATGAAGTTGACTCAGAGATGAAAAGGAACATGCTGAAATGGCTTTTATTCATATTGCACAAACAACACTTTATCCCACAATTTATCATAGTTAGACAACTTTATTTTTGTAAGCAATTTTCAGTATAGATAATGAAATTAAAAAATGCACAGCGCTGTTATAAAAGATTGGCAAATCCAAGGAAGATCTATTGTGAAATTGAACGCATGAATCTTGTAGTTTTTAAATTTGCTGCCTCACCTGGTGTTCCCAGGGCCAAGTGTTTGCATAACCAACATTGCCCATTGCCTTTTGAAGCATGACTGCCATGGTGGCACACAGTGGTACTACCAGTAAAACATTTACATGTTTAATTTTTTTTTTCTTTTATAGTATCTCTGTTCCCAGGATCGGCATGCCTTGTGTGGCTATGATTGTTATCTTGATGGTATGATACTAAATCTATCCATTAGGATAGGGGTGGGCATTACAAGGCAACTGGAATTAAAAAAAAAAAAAATCCAGTCCTAGGCATTTTGACTCCTAATGTTGCATTCTAAATTCAAACTGAGTAAAGAATCTAACAGTGATTGTGAAACTCCTCATGATACTATGTCGGGTATGCATTTTGTAACACAGATACGCTATATTACCAAAAGTATTGGGGCGCCTGCCTTTATATGCACATGAACTTTAATGGCATCCCAGTCTTAGTCCGTAAGGTTCAATATTGCGTTGGCCCACCTTTTGCAGCCATAACAGCTTCAATTCTTCTGGGAGAAGGCTGTCCACAAGGTTTAGGAGTGTGTCTATGAGAATGTTTGACCATTCTTCCAGAAGCACATTTGTGAGGTCAGGACTGATGTTGGACAAATAGGCCTGGCTCGCAGTCTGCGCTCTAATTCTTCCCAAAGGTGTTTTATCGGGTTGAGGTCAGGACTCTGTGCAGGCCAGTCAAGTTCATCCACCTCAAACTCATTCATCCATGTCTTTATGGACCTTGCTTTGTGCACTGGTTAGTAGTAATGTTGGAACAGGAAGAAGCCACCCCCAAACTGTTCCCACAAAGTTGGGAGCATGAAATTGTCCAAAATGTCTTGGTATGCTGACGCCTTAAGAATTCCATTCACTGGAACTAAGGGGCCAAGCCCAACCCCTGAAAAACAACCCCACACCACAACCCACTCCACCAAAAAGATTTGGACCAGCACAATACAAGGCCCATAAAGACATGGGTCAGCGAGTTTTGGGTGGAAGAACTTGACTGTCCTGACCTCAACCCGAGACTGCGAGCCAGGCCTTCTTGTCCACATCAGTGCCTGACCTTTACAAATGCGCTTCTGGAAGAATGGTCAAACATTCCCATAAACCACACTCCTTATGGACAGCCTTCCCAGAAAAGTTGAAGCTGTTATAGCTGCAAAGGGTGGGCCAACTCAATATTGAACCCTACGGACGAAGACTGGGATGCCATTAAAGTTCATGTGCGTGTAAAGGCAGGTGTCCCAATACTTTTGGAAATATAGTGTATGTGAGACTGGAGTTCCCAAAAAGCATAAAACAGTGGTTTCCCAGCAACTACCAAAAGTTACAAAATTGCTAGTGCCTACAAAAAGTATAGGGGCACCAACTACCAAAAGTTAACATATCCTTTTTTTTTTTTTTAAGTAGTTTTTAAGTTAAACCGGACATTAAAATTGGCATGCATATGACCTCCAGTGTGACTTAATATGAAATGTCTGTCTTTGAAGAAAATGAAAACAGAAGCATTTAATAATTAACATTATCCAGCAGGTTCACATTATGATCGGTGGATTCAACTCATTTGCAAGGTCACAGCCTCGAAGCTCCACTCTGCATGAAGTTGGGTCAGAGATGAAAAGGAACATGCTGAAAGGGCTTTTCTTTATACTGCAGAAACAGCACTTTATCCTACAATTTATCATAGTTAGACTACAGTACTTTATTTTTTTGTAAGCAATTTTCAGGATAGATGATGAATTAAATGCATGGTATTGTTATAAGAGATTGGCAAATCCAAGGAAGACCTTTTGTAAAATTTAACGCATAGAGTGATTACAGTATATTATAGCATTTTTAGGTTTACAAAAGTGGATAGACATTATATTAAACAGAAATCCTGAATATAAAAATTAGCTGCCTCACCAAGAATGTGTTGGTTCACTAGATTCAAAAATTTTTGATTAACCACTTCAATACAGGGAGGGCACTTATACACCTTCCTGCCCAGACCAACTTTCAGCTTTCAGCGCTCTCACATTTTGTTTATAATCTTTATTTATACATTTTTCATTTTCACAAACCAATGCAAATATTACAGTAACTGTCATAGCCCATTACCCACCCACTCCATATTATAGTATATATATATATATATATATATATATATATATATACACATCTAATATAATCTGGTTGTAACGCTCAGCGCTCCGGGTGTCCCATCCTTCCCGGAGAGCTCGTGGCGTCGGTCCCCCTGCAGCGCTCCGGTCAGCCCCCCTGGCCGTGGGCGCTGCTCTGTTACCGGCGGGGATGCGATCCACGCGGCGGCACATCTCCGTACGCGGATCGCATCCCATCCTACTCACCATCCCCCTCCTGCTCCTTCCCGGCGCGCGCGGCCCCGCTGCGCTCTAGGGCGCGCGCGCGCCGGCCTTCTGAGATTTAAAGGGCCAGCACACCATTGATTGGTGCCTGGCCCAATTACTGTGTGCACACCCAAATCTGATTTAAACCCACTTCCCCTTCCTGTCCTTGCCGGATCTTGTTGTCTTAGTACCCTGTGGAAGCGTTTTGTGAGTTGCCTTGCCTGTGTATCTGACCTGCTGCCATTGTCTCAGACTACGAACCATTGCCGCCTGCCCTGACCCTCTGCTACGTCTGACCTTGCCTCTGCCTAGTCCTTTTGTACCGCGCCTATCTCAGCCGCCAGAGAGGTGGAGTCGCTACTGGAGGACACGACCTGGTTGCTACCGCCGCAGCAAGTCCATCCCGCTTTGCGGCGGGCTCTGGTAAAAACCGGTAGTTGCTTAGAACCGGTCCCTCAGTACGACCCGTGCCATCCCCTCTCTGGTACAGAGGATCCACCTCCTGTATCCCCACTAGCCGTCAGTCCGGCTCGTTACAGTAGATCCGGCCATGGATCCTGCTGACGTGCCGCTGCCTAGTCTCGCTGATCTCACTACCGTGGTTGCCCAGCAGTCGCAATTGATTGCCCAACAAGGACAGCAGCTGTCGCAGTTGACCGCCATGATCCAGCAGCGTCTGCCGCCACAAGCTCCAGCATCTTCCCCTCTCCGAGCTGCCGCTACTACCTCGAAGATCCGCTTGTCTCTTCTGGAGAAATTTGACGGGAATCCTAGGATGTGCCAGGGATTCTTGTCCCAATGTTCCCTGCATCTTGAGATGATGTCAGACCAGTTTTCCACAGAACGGTCTAAAGTGGCATTCGTGGTCTGTCTGTTGTCTGGGAAGGCCTTGGCCACGCCACTCTGGGACCGCAATGACCCTGCTACAGCCACCGTTCAGTCCTTCCTTGCTGAGGTTCGTAGCGTTTTTGAGGAACCAGCCCGAGCCTCATCCGCTGAAACCGCCCTGCTTAACCTTGTCCAAGGAAACTCCTCTGTGGGCGAATATGCCATACAGTTCCACACACTGGCCTCAGAGCTAGCCTGGAATAATGAGGCTCTCTGCGCGACCTTCAAGAAAGGTTTATCCAGCCACATCAAGGATTGTCTGGCCGCACAAGAGATACCCTCCTCCCTGACGGAGCTCATCCACTTAGCTACCCGCATTGACATACGCTACGTTGAAAGACGCCAAGAGCTTCGCGAGGAGAAAGATCTTGTTCGCACCAGGCGTTATCCGCGCCTGGCTCCTCTCTTCCTGAATCCAACGCATCCTGATACTATGCCTTCCGTCGAGGAGGCCATGCAGGTGGACCGATCTCGCCTGACCCTACAAGAGAGGACTCGCCGTAGGAATGAGAACTTATGCCTTTATTGTGCGAGCTCTGAACGTTTCCTAAAGGACTGCCCTATTCGTCCTCTATGTCAGGGAAATGACCGCACCTAGTGAACGTGGGAGAGGCGTTACTAGGTGTGAATTCTTCCTCTCCACGTCTGACTATTCCTGTGCGGATTTCCCCTTCTGCTGGCTCCCCCTTCTCTGCGGTGGCCTTCCTGGACTCTGGTTCTGCAGGAAACTTTATTGAAGCCTCTTTCATCAACAGGTTCAACGTTCCTGTTATCCGTCTCATCAAACCCTTCTTCATTTCCTCTGTAAATGGAGAGAATCTGGATTGTACCGTGCGTTACCGCACCGAACCCCTGCTCATGTCCGTTGGTGTTCTTCACCAAGAAAAAATTGAATTCTTTGTTTTGCCGAACTGTACTTCTGACATCCTTCTTGGCCTACCCTGGCTCCAGCGCCATTCTCCTACCCTCGACTGGACCACTGGGGACATCAAATCCTGGGGCTACTCCTGCCACAAGCATTGTCTTAAGTCTGTACCCACCAGTCAAGTTCCCATCGCTACTCCTTTGCCCGGCCTTCCCAAGGCCTATCAGGACTTTTCTGATGTCTTTTGCAAAAAACAGGCGGAGGTCTTACCACCACATAGACCCTACGACTGCCCCATTGACTTGCTCCCAGGTACTACACCACCCCGTGGCAGAATTTACCCTCTCTCCTCTCCTGAAACCAAGGCCATGACTGATTACATACAGGAGAACCTCAAGAGTAGGGATGAGCTCGGTGTTCGAGTCGAACATACGTTCGACTCGAACATCGGCTGTTCGATCGTTCGCCGAACAACGAACGATTTGGGCCGTTCGCGCCTAATTCGCGGCCCACAATGCACTACGCCATCGCAGTGTCATCCAGGCGCTGTGATTGGCCAAGCATGCACTGTGACCCCGCATGCTTGGCCAATCACAGCGCCGGCAGCGAGGAGAGCAATGATTGGCCACAGGCAGGATGCCTGTGGCCAATTATTGCTGAGGGTGTTTAGTACACGCCCCACACTATAAAAGGCCGCCAGCACGGCGGCCTAGTGTAGTGTGTTCCGGAGCAGGGAAAGAGAAGCATAGGCAGGGACAGTGACATTTTTTTTTCTTGCTTAACCTGGATTCCTTTAGTTTAGGGAAAGAGAAGGATAGGTAGGGAGAGTGTCATGGTGTTTTACTGTGCTAATCCTTGTTTGTAGGGACAGGGAAGGACAGTGAGGGAAATTCTCCTTGTGCTATACTGTGCTAAAGCATTGATCATCAACCATCTTTAAAAAAACATTTTTTCTAGGGACAGAAAACTATAGGTAGGGAGAGTGTCAGTGTGTTTTACTGTGCTAATCCTTGTTTGTAGGGACAGGGAAGGACAGTGAGGGAAATTCTCCTTGTGCTATACTGTGCTAAAGCATTGATCATCAACCATCTTTAAAGAAACATTTTTTCTAGGGACAGAAAACTATAGGTAGGGAGAGTGTCAGTGTGTTTTACTGTGCTAATCCTTGTTTGTAGGGACAGGGAAGGACAGTGAGGGAAATTCTCCTTGTGCTATACTGTGCTAAAGCATTGATCATCAACCATCTTTAAAAAAACATTTTTTCTAGGGACAGAAAACTATAGGTAGGGAGAGTGTCAGTGTGTTTTACTGTGCTAATCCTTGTTTGTAGGGACAGGGAAGGACAGTGAGGGAAATTCTCCTTGTGCTATACTGTGCTAAAGCATTGATCATCAACCATCTTTAAAAAAACATTTTTTCTAGGGACAGAAAACTATAGGTAGGGAGAGTGTCAGTGTGTTTTACTGTGCTAATCCTTGTTTGTAGGGACAGGGAAGGACAGTGAGGGAAATTCTCCTTGTGCTATACTGTGCTAAAGCATTGATCATCAACCATCTTTAAAAAAACATTTTTTCTAGGGACAGAAAACTATAGGTAGGGAGAGTGTCAGTGTGTTTTACTCTGCTAATCCTTGTTTGTAGGGACAGGGAAGGACAGTGAGGGAAATTCTCATTGTGCTATACTGTGCTAAAGCATTGATCATCAACCATCTTTAAAAAAACATTTTTTCTAGGGACAGAAAACTATAGGTAGGGAGAGTGTCAGTGTGTTTTACTGTGCTAATCCTTGTTTGTAGGGACAGGGAAGGACAGTGAGGGAAATTCTCCTTGTGCTATACTGTGCTAAAGCATTGATCATCAACCATCTTTAAAAAAACATTTTTTCTAGGGACAGAAAACTATAGGTAGGGAGAGTGTCAGTGTGTTTTACTGTGCTAATCCTTGTTTGTAGGGACAGGGAAGGACAGTGAGGGAAATTCTCCTTGTGCTATACTGTGCTAAAGCATTGATCATCAACCATCTTTAAAAAAACATTTTTTCTAGGGACAGAAAACTATAGGTAGGGAGAGTGTCAGTGTGTTTTACTCTGCTAATCCTTGTTTGTAGGGACAGGGAAGGACAGTGAGGGAAATTCTCCTTGTGCTATACTGTGCTAAAGCATTGATCATCAACCATCTTTAAAAAAACATTTTTTCTAGGGACAGAAAACTATAGGTAGGGAGAGTGTCAGTGTGTTTTACTGTGCTAATCCTTGTTTGTAGGGACAGGGAAGGACAGTGAGGGAAATTCTCCTTGTGCTATACTGTGCTAAAGCATTGATCATCAACCATCTTTAAAAAAACATTTTTTCTAGGGACAGAAAACTATAGGTAGGGAGAGTGTCAGTGTGTTTTACTGTGCTAATCCTTGTTTGTAGGGACAGGGAAGGACAGTGAGGGAAATTCTCCTTGTGCTATACTGTGCTAAAGCATTGATCATCAACCATCTTTAAAAAAACATTTTTTCTAGGGACAGAAAACTATAGGTAGGGAGAGTGTCAGTGTGTTTTACTGTGCTAATCCTTGTTTGTAGGGACAGGGAAGGACAGTGAGGGAAATTCTCCTTGTGCTATACTGTGCTAAAGCATTGATCATCAACCATCTTTAAAAAAACATTTTTTCTAGGGACAGAAAACTATAGGTAGGGAGAGTGTCAGTGTGTTTTACTGTGCTAATCCTTGTTTGTAGGGACAAGGAAGGGCAGTGAGGGAAATTCTCCTTGTGCTATACTGTGCTAAAGCATTGATCATCAACCATCTTTAAAAATAGGATTTTTATAACAGCTTACCTGTAAAATCCTTTTCTTGGGAGTACATCACGGGACACAGAGCGACATAGTCATTACTAATGGGTTATATAGATACCGTCAGGTGCTGGCACTGGCAACTTCCAAAACCGGAAGTACCCTCCCCTATATAAGCCCCTCCCATCCGGGAGCACCTCAGTTTTGTAGCAAAGCAATAAGTGTCCCCAAAGAGGGGCGGGAGCTCTGTGTCCCGTGATGTACTCCCAAGAAAAGGATTTTACAGGTAAGCTGTTATAAAAATCCTATTTTCTTTCTCGTACATCACGGGACACAGAGCGACATAGTCATTACTAATGGGATGTCCTAAAGCAATGCCCAATGAGGGGGGGGATACACCATATATAAGCTGAGCGCTATCAGACATGAGGATCTTTTGCGGCCTGCAACACACTGCGCCCAAAGGCGACATCCTCCTGACTTCTAACGTCCACCTGGTAGAACCTAGTAAACGTGTGTACTGAAGACCATGTTGCGGCCTTACAGATTTGAGCCAGGGAGGCCTGGTGATGCACTGCCCATGAAGTTCCAACTGCTCTCGTGGAGTGCGCTCTAACTTTGAACGGAGGCGGTCTCCTTCTCAAGCCATAGGCTTGTATTATGACCTGTCGAATCCACTTGGCTAAAGTAGATTTTGACGCTGCCTGACCCTTTCTGGGGCCTTCCGGCAGAATAAACAAAGTATCCGTTCTGCGAATCTGAGCAGTGGCTTTTAGATAAGCTTTAACTGCTCTTACTACATCCAAAGAATGCAATAACTTTTCCTCTACCGAAGTAGGTTTGGGGAAAAAAGAAGGAAGAACCACATCTTGGTTCAAATGAAACCTCGATACCACCTTAGGAAGAAAGGCTGGATGAGGACGTAACACTACTTTGTCCTTATGAATAACCAGATATGGCTCTTTACAGGACATAGCTGCTAATTCCGACACTCTTTTAGCCGAACAAATGGCTACTAGAAAAATCAATTTCCTGGTGAGAAGAACCAAAGAAATATGCTGTAATGGTTCAAATGGTTGTTTCTGTAAAACCGACAGAACCAAGTTTAGATCCCATGGACATATGGGAATATTAACCGGAGGACTAATACGCATCACTCCTTGTATAAAGGCTTTGACTAGTGAATGCGAAGCCAAGGGCCTTTGAAAAAATATTGACAAGGCCGAAATCGGACCCTTGATAGTACTCAAGGCAAGCTTCCTATCTACAGCCCATTGTAGGAAGTCCAGAATCCTACCTATTACGTACTTATGTGGATGCCATTTCTTGGCCTCACACCACGCGATGTACACCTTCCAGATTCTATATTAGATCTGCCTGGATACCGGCTTCCTGGCATTGATCATGGTAGATACCACAGGATTAGAGAGCCCTCTCTTTTTTAGAATGTGGGCTTCCATAGCCAGGCCGTCAAACCTAGGGCTGGTAAGGAAGGGTGGTATATCGGTCCTTGCGAAAGCAGGTCCGGACGACGTGGGAGAGTCCAAGGACTCCCCACTGACATTTTACAATCTCCGCGTACCACGCTCTTCGGGGCCACGCTGGAGCCACCGGAATCACTGGTTTCTTTTCTACCCTGATTCTGCGGAGTAATCGAGGTAACCATTGTGGCGGTGTGAATGCATATATCAGCTTGAACTGATCCCAAGGGAACACTAGGGCATCCGAGCCGCAAGCTAGGGGATCCCTTGTCCGAGAGACAAACCTGTCCCCCTTTGCGTTGAATCTGGATGCTAGAAGATCTACATCCGATGTTCCCCACCGCTGACATATTGTCCAGAAAACCTCGGGGTGAAGGGACCCTTCCTCTGGGCATAATTGCTGGCGACTTAGAAAGTCCGCCTTCCAATTCTCCACTCCTGGAATGAATACCGCAGATATGGCTGGGACATATTTTTCTGCCCATTTCAGGATGTAATTTACTTCCCTCTGGGCTGCACGACTCCTGGTGCCCCCCTGATGATTGATATATGCCACTGCTGTGGCATTGTCTGATTGAATTCTGACAGGGGACCCTTGGAGTTTGGATGTCCATGCTACTAGGGCATACCGGGCTGCTCGTATCTCTAAGAGATTGATGGGCAGGGCCTTTTCTGCATCCGACCATCTGCCCTGGAGAGACTATTGCTCCAGTACTGCTCCCCAGCCTATAAGGCTGGCATCTGTAGTGACCACCTTCCAAGAAATCAGACTGAAGGATTTCCCTTTTTCCAGATTCTGGGGAACCAACCACTAACGGAGGCTCTTGCGAACGGAAGGGGACAAGGACATTGTAAGTCTAGGGCCTGAACTTTTTTGTTCCAGGCTGACAGTATGGCCCCCTGCAAATTCCTTGAATGGAATTGACCGTAGGGTACTGCTTCGAATGATGCCACCATTTTTCCCAGCAGCCTTATGCACAGGCGTATGGACGGCTGTCTTTTTTGTACCCACTAAGTGGATCAAATCTTTCAAAGACAACACCTTTCCTCGAGGCAAGAAAATTTTTCTCTGGCCTGAACCCAACCTTAGCCCCAAGTATTCCAGACTTTTGACTGGTTTTTAGGGCTGACTTTTCTCGGTTGATAATCCAACCGTGAGATTCCAGATACTTGATTGTCTTGTGAACGACCACGTCTAGTTTTTTCACTGAGTGGTCTATCAGCAACAAGTCATCTAGATATGCCATTATCATTACACCTTGTGTTCTTAGATTGGCCAATAAAGGGCCAGAATTTTTGTAAACACTCGTGGTGCTGTGGCCAAACCGAAGGGTAAGGCTCTGAACTGAAAATGGCGCCCTTCTACTGCAAAGCGTAGAAACTTTTGGTAGACTGGAAAGATGGGAATGTGCAAATAAGCATCTTTGATGTCGATCGCGGCTAACCAATCCTCCCCTTGTAGGGCAGTGGCCACCGATCGGATCGACTTCATCGGAAAGTCCTGATATACAGGAATTTGTATAGCCCTTTTAGAATTAATATGGGCCTCCCGTCCGCGTTTGCTTCGGGACTGTAGAGAGGTTTGAGTAAAACCCGAACCCTCATTCTTCCAGGGGAACCTCCATAATTACTCATTGGAGCAATAGTTGTTCTAGTGCCAACAGGAGGGACTCTCTCTTCCGGGGATCCCTTGGCACGTTTGACCTCAAAAATGGGAAGGAGGAGAGTCTCTTAACTCCAATCTGTATCCCAAACATACTGCAGAGAGCACCTATCTGTCTTGATCGCGTCCCGCCAGGTCTCTTGTGAACAACTGGAGTCCTCCCCCCACCCGACTGAGTGGGGGCAACCCTTCAATGAATTTAACTTTGGGGGAGGTTTTGTACCTCCCCTGACCCAGGGTTTCTCATTACCCTGCTATTGTCCCTGTTTTTTACCCCCGGGAATTGACCGAGGAGGCCGTCGGAACTGTTACACAGCCGATGCCCCAGGGACTGGAGAAGCAGGCCTCTTAAAGAGGGATCTCTAACTCTGTTTTTAACCGGCAAGAGCGTATTTTTACCGCTGGAAATTTTCTGGATATATTTGTCCAGGTTTTCCCTGAATAAGCGTTCACCATGAAATGGGACGCTAACCAGCCATTCCTTACAGGGAGCTTCAGCAGACCAGTTTTTGAGCCATAGAAGCCTACGCATATGTACTCTAGACAGCGTAAGGTGGGAGGCCTGATGGACTGAATCCTTTATGGCGTCAACCGCAAAGCCTAAGGCTCTAGGTAGATCAGCTAGGGCAAGGCCTGCTGATCTGTCAAGTCCCTCAAGACCTGTTTTAACTGATCCTTCACTGCTTAGCAGACCCCAATAGCTGCTACTGCTGGTTGTGTCACCAAGCTTGCTGTAGAAAGAAGCAGACTTTCATAAGGACTCCAATCTTTTATCTATTGGGTTCTTGAACATTTGGACATTATCCACTGGACATGTCAGTGATTTATACATACAAGAGATGGCTGCGTCCACTGTAGGGACCTTCCTTTTTTTTTTTTTTTTTGATGAACTTATCCTCCATGGGATAGACCACCGGAAATCTCTTGGGGGAATAAATATTTTCTCAGGACGTTCCCAATCCTGGTAAATAAGCCCTTTCAGTAAAGGGTGAAGTGGAAAAGAACAAACAGTCTGGGGGCTTCTAGCGACCCCAACGAGGATACAGTAGTGGTTGATGGTTCCGCAAGGTGCATTTTTAAATGCCGATCGGACCATGTTAGTCAGAGACTGACCCCATAATCTTTCAGCTTGAGCTGCTGAGAAAGGTTCCTCCACTGTTGATTCCTCTATAACAGAATCAACCTCATCCTGATCCCCTTCAGGCAGGTCGATCCCTGTATGGGACTGTTGCTCTGCTAACAGGCACTCTGAAGGAGGAGACGGAGATCGGCGTGCTTTCCCTGACAGGGAGGCAGCGATCAATGTTGACAATCTCTCTCTAATCCTCCCAGAGCTGAGGAAAAAACCTCCTCTGTTAGATACACAGGAGCAGGTGACTGAGGACAGCCACAGTACCAAGTACCCCTGCGGGGTCTCTATGGTCACTTACCTCTGAACTTCAGGGGAGACTGGTGCAGCAGAAGCATGCCCAAGATCCTCAGAGCCCGATGAGACCCCCTTCGCTTCCTGGAAGATTCAGTTCCGGAGCTTCTGGACGGCATATTCCTAAGCCTAAAGCTGAGGTATTCCAGCCGTAATACACCACTTTTACTGAGAATAGTCTAGCACAATTGCTGCTATATCACAGTTGGTGTCTACTAAAGTGCCTTTCTAGGGGATGCCTGCATCAACCGCCTCTGTGTGCCTTTATCTGTTGCTAGCTCTGTCTGTGCATTCAATAGCCAGCTATAATGTGCTTTAAAACACGCTGGACGCCCGCACATGCGCAGTAGCGCCGCGGCGCACACCTGAGCGTCATCCACCCGCTCCGCCCCTTTTTTCAGATCGCCTCTATGAATAGAGGCGCGTGCGCGGGCACGTGCGCCTTTGGCGCCCTTTTTTAAAAACAATAAGGAGCTAGATGGGAGCCAGGGCCCCCTTTGCCGCAGGGCCCGGGGATGGATGAGCGCAGCAACAGGGCAGAGGAGACAGCTTCCCAGCAGAGAACATACCAACTGCCTGGATTTGATTCTGGAAGAAAAAAATCCACATTACAAGAAAAAGAACCATAGCGGCCTCTAGTGTCTAACACAGGTACCGCGGTCTTACATTTTTTTTTTTTTTTTTCTTGCCTACTATTAAAATTTTTACATTTTCTCAGTAGTAACAGGCATACACAGAATATTAGCGGGAATACCTTAGGTAACAGGCAGAAAGACAAAATAGGCTTGGGGGTCCCTCAATAGAACCAAGTTCCTGAGGGCCCCCACTTACCTTTTCCTCGCCGCAGGACTTTGTTTGGTCCACAGAAGCCCAAACTTCACCTATCACGGCAGGCATTGTAATCAAACCTTCAGGGACCGGGTTCCCAAGGATTCCACTCCCCTGGACCTGTATAGCACCCTGCACAGAAAACATCTTGGTCGTGGGTATGACCAGAGCTCTGGATCCCAGGGTCCAGCTCTCCTAAGAGAAGCATTACAGGCAAAACCTTGCTCTTCTCTGCAAGGCCCGGGTACCGACCGTTTAGCTATGAAGCTTTTTTGGTCGGATCCGGAATAGCTTACTGAGGCCCAAAAGAACCTGTACGCAAGCTCAGTGAAAAACACATGTTTCTTCTTGGCCAACACCTTAGACACTGGCAAAAAACTGAGGTGCTCCCGGATGGGAGGGGCTTATATAGGGGAGGGTACTTCCGGTTTTGGAAGTTGCCAGTGCCAGCACCTGACGGTATCTATATAACCCATTAGTAATGACTATGTCGCTCTGTGTCCCGTGATGTACGAGAAAGAAAAAACATTTTTTCTAGGGACAGAAAACTATAGGTAGGGAGAGTGTCAGTGTGTTTTACTGTGCTAATCCTTGTTTGTAGGGACAGGGAAGGACAGTGAGGGAAATTCTCCTTGTGCTATACTGTGCTAAAGCATTGATCATCAACCATCTTTAAAAAAACATTTTTTCTAGGGACAGAAAACTATAGGTAGGGAGAGTGTCAGTGTGTTTTACTGTGCTAATCCTTGTTTGTAGGGACAGGGAAGGACAGTGAGGGAAATTCTCCTTGTGCTATACTGTGCTAAAGCATTGATCATCAACCATCTTTAAAAAAACATTTTTTCTAGGGACAGAAAACTATAGGTAGGGAGAGTGTCAGTGTGTTTTACTGTGCTAATCCTTGTTTGTAGGGACAGGGAAGGACAGTGAGGGAAATTCTCCTTGTGCTATACTGTGCTAAAGCATTGATCATCAACCATCTTTAAAAAAACATTTTTTCTAGGGACAGAAAACTATAGGTAGGGAGAGTGTCAGTGTGTTTTACTGTGCTAATCCTTGTTTGTAGGGACAGGGAAGGACAGCGAGGGAAATTCTCCTTGTGCTATACTGTGCTAAAGCATTGATCATCAACCATCTTTAAAAAAACATATTTTCTAGGGACAGAAAACTATAGGTAGGGAGAGTGTCAGTGTGTTTTACTGTGCTAATCCTTGTTTGTAGGGACAGGGAAGGACAGTGAGGGAAATTCTCCTTGTGCTATACTGTGCTAAAGCATTGATCATCAACCATCTTTAAAAAAACATTTTTTCTAGGGACAGAAAACTATAGGTAGGGAGAGTGTCAGTGTGTTTTACTGTGCTAATCCTTGTTTGTAGGGACAGGGAAGGACAGTGAGGGAAATTCTCCTTGTGCTATACTGTGCTAAAGCATTGATCATCAACCATCTTTAAAAAAACATTTTTTCTAGGGACAGAAAACTATAGGTAGGGAGAGTGTCAGTGTGTTTTACTGTGCTAATCCTTGTTTGTAGGGACAGGGAAGGACAGTGAGGGAAATTCTCCTTGTGCTATACTGTGCTAAAGCATTGATCATCAACCATCTTTAAAAAAACATTTTTTCTAGGGACAGAAAACTATAGGTAGGGAGAGTGTCAGTGTGTTTTACTGTGCTAATCCTTGTTTGTAGGGACAGGGAAGGACAGCGAGGGAAATTCTCCTTGTGCTATACTGTGCTAAAGCATTGATCATCAACCATCTTTAAAAAAACATTTTTTCTAGGGACAGAAAACTATAGGTAGGGAGAGTGTCAGTGTGTTTTACTGTGCTAATCCTTGTTTGTAGGGACAGGGAAGGACAGTGAGGGAAATTCTCCTTGTGCTATACTGTGCTAAAGCATTGATCATCAACCATCTTTAAAAAAACATATTTTCTAGGGACAGAAAACTATAGGTAGGGAGAGTGTCAGTGTGTTTTACTGTGCTAATCCTTGTTTGTAGGGACAGGGAAGGACAGTGAGGGAAATTCTCCTTGTGCTATACTGTGCTAAAGCATTGATCATCAACCATCTTTAACCACTTCCCGCCCAGTCAATAGCGAATTGACGTCCGGGAAGTGGTTGCAATATCGATACTGGACGTCATATGACGTCCTGCAGGATATTGCCTTGCGCGCGCCCGCGGGGGCGCGCAGCGTGGTGATCGGGGACGGCATGTGTCCCTCGGACACAGCGCTACCCCGATCACGGTAAACAGCCAATTTCATTGGCTGTTTACCATGTGATCGGCTGTGTCAAAGTCACAGCCGATCACCTGTCAAAACAAACTCGGCGGCGCGGTCCGTGCGCGCCGCCACAGGCTTGCAGAGCGGGGATCGGGGAAGGCGAGTGTCCCTTGGACACAGCGCGTCCCCGATCAGAGTAAACAGCCAATGAATTGGCTGTTTACCACGTGACCGGCTGTGTCCAATCACAGCCGGTCACAAATGTAAACAAACTCCACAGGAGTTACTACCTGATCCCTGCTCTCTCCTCACACACCGATCTGTGAGGAGAGAGAAGAGATCAGTAAGTTAGCTCAGTGTAGTTTGTCTACATAAGTTTACAGTGCACAACACGCCCCCCCCATCAAGAGGACCTGTCACACAGCCCAGCACATCAATCAGCCCAGCCAATCAGCCCATCTGTCAATCAGCCCATCTGTCAATCAATCAGCCCATCTGTCAATCAATCACCCCACCTGTCAATCAATCACCCCATCTGTCAATCAATCAACCCATCTGTCAATCAATCAATCAGCCCATCTGTCAATCAATCAGCCCATCTGTCAATCATCTGTCACAGGCCCACCTCCATTGGCACTGCCACACAGGCTACCAGTACCGCCATCGGTACCAGTACCACCACCAGTACCGCCACCAGGCCCAGCATCTATACTGCCACACAGGCCCGCTACCAGTATCACCACTAGTGCCGCCATCGGTACCACCACCAGTACCACCACCCGTACCACCGTCGGTAGTGCCACCACCACCTGTACCGCCATCGGTACCATCACCACCCGTACCACCACCACCTGTACCGCCATCGGTACCACCACCACCTGTACCGCCATCGGTACCACCACCACCCATACCGCCATCGCTACCACCACCACCCGTACCGCCACCGGTACCGCCGCCACCACCACCACCCGTACCGCCATCGGTACCACCACCACCCGTACCGCCATCGGTACCACCACACAGGCCCACCACTAATAACTCCATCGGTACTACCACACAGACCGCCACCACTACCACCAGCAGTACCATTACACAGGCCCACCAATAAGCACTGCCATAATGTCCCAAAGGGTTTACACACCTGAGGAGGCATATGCCATTCTTGCCATGTCGGATGATGAGAGCAGCGGGGAGCTCCCATTATCCGATTCTGGTTCGGAATACGAGCCAGTGGAGGATAGTGGCTCAGAGTCCGAGTCCCCGGAGGAAACCGTCCCTCCCAAAAGAATGCGATCGGCACCAAGATCAGCACCAAGATCAGCACCAAGATCAGGAGAACTGCCCACCACCAGCAGCGCCATACCCCAGGAAGAGGAGCCCAGTACAAGCAATGGAAATGCACGCCCAACCCGAAGAATCCAGCCCCAATCCTACCTTCCCGATGCCCTGGCAAACCCCTTATGGTTGCCTGCCAACTCAGGATCCGCTATCATCCCCCCTTTCACCGCACAGCCAGGTGTGCAGCCCGACACTACAAATTTTCTAAATTTGATTATTTTTGTTTATTTTTCCCACAAGATTTGCTGCAGAATATAGTGGATCAAACGAATCTGTATGCATCCCAATTTATTGCTGCCAACCCCAATTCTTCCTACGCCCGCATGTTCCAGTGGCGGCGTCTAACATTGGAGGAATTTAAATTATTTTTGGGCCTTATGTTCAATATGGGGCTTACAAAAAAGAACGAAGTCCATTCATATTGGTCCAAACGCCCCATCCAACACATGCCCATATATTCCGCTGTCATGTCCAGGAAAAGATACGACATGATTATGCGCTTTCTCCACTTCAATGACAATTCACAGTGCCCTCCCCGAGATCATCCCAACTACGACAAATTGTACAAGATACGCCCCCTAATCAATGCCTTTTCCCAGCGATTTGAAGACGTTTTCATCCCAGACCAAAAAATTTGTGTGGACGAGTCCCTCGTACATTTCACCGGCCGACTGCAGTTCAAGCAGTACATACCAAGCAAGAGAGCCAGGTATGGGTTAAAATTAAATAAATTATGTGATCGAGCCACTGGATACGTCTGCAAATTCAGGATCTACGAAGGCAAAGACTCCCAGCTCCAGCCCCGTGATTGCCCCACATATATTGGAACCAGTGGGAAAATTGTCTGGGAGTTGGCATACCCCCTGTTCGGAAAAGGTTACCATTTATATGTTGATAATTATTATACCAGCCTGCCCCTTTTTCGCCACCTTTACAGTAAACAAACCCCGGCCTGCGGTACCTTAAAAAAAAACCGGAAGGGATTCCCACAAAATTTATTGACAATAAAATTGCGACCTGGAGAATCGGCATCCATGAGGAACGAGGAGGTGTTGGCCATGAAGTGGAGGGACAAGAAAGATGTCCACATCCTCTCTACGATCCACAATGACACCATGGTGGAGATCCCAAGAAGACGCGGCTCCATTGTAAAGCCTGAATGTGTCCACGACTACAATTTGTACATGGGGGGGGGGTGGATTTAAACGACCAGATGCTACAGCCCTACTTATCAACCAGAAAGTCCCATTATTGGCACAAAAAAGTTGCGTTTCACCTGTTTCACATGGCCCTTTTTATTTTGTTTGTCTGCTACCAAAAAGCAACTCAAAATCACCGACTCCACTACCTCCAATATATCGAAGATATCATTGATAGGATAGGATAGGACACCTCTGCCTGCTACCTGGACCTGTGCTTTGGCTGTGCTCTGGCTGTGCTGACAGTATCTCTGCCTGTGCGAACTATGGACAGTATTCCTGCCTGCTGCCTGGATGATTGCTTTTGCTGTCGCTGACCTCATCCCTGCCTGCTGCCTGGACCGATGCTCTCCTCTGTGGACCACTGCACTTCTAAAACCACAGGTAATTTTTTGTTATTTGGTATGTACCTGCTATGTGTTAGATATATGAAGGGCCTTCAAAAATGTGATCGGTAGTCAGAAAATGATATGTGCAATTAATGCTGCTAGAATGCCTGGAGGTGCTACTTGGATGTTGGGCCTCTGTATGTGGCCAGGCTGTGTAAAAGTCTCAAACATGTGGTATCGCCATACTCAGGAGGAGTAGCAGAATGCATTTTTGGGTGTAATTTTTGCTATGTACATATTATGTGTTAGAAATATCTTATAAATTGACAACTTTGTGTAAAAAAAATGCATTTTAATTTTTTCTCCACATTTTCCAAAACCTTCTGGAAAAAAATGAACCGTTCAAAAGACTCATAATGCTTCATAGATTATACGTTGGGGTGTGTGCTTTCCAAAATGGGGTCATTTTGTGGAAAATTCTATTGTCCTGGTGCTCCAGGGCCTTCAAAATTGTAATAGGTGGTTGAGAAAGGGTATGTGCGATTTATGCTTGTAGAACGCCTGAAAGTGCTACTTCAATGTTGGGCCTCTGTATATGGCCAGGCTGTGTAAAAGTCTCACACATGTGGTATCGCTATACTCAGGAGGAGTAGCAGAATGCATTTTGGGGTGTTATTTTTGCTATGTATATGCTATGCGTTAGAAATATCTTATAAATGGACAACTTTGTGTAAAAAAAATGCATTTTCATTTTTTCTCCACATTTTCCAAAACCTTCTGGAAAAAAAATGAACCGTTCAAAAGACTCATAATGCTTCATAGATTATACGTTGGGGTGTGTGCTTTCCAAAATGGGGTCATTTTGTGGAAAATTCCATTGTCCTGGTGCTCCAGGGCCTTCAAAAGTGTAATAGGTGGTTGAGAAAGGATATGTGCGATTTATGCTTGTAGAACGCCTGAAAGTGCTACTTCAATGTTGGGCCTCTGTATATGGCCAGGCTGTGTAAAAGTCTCACACATGTGGTATCGCTACACTCAGGAGGAGTAGCAGAATGTATTTTGGGGTGTAGTTGCAATTATGCATATGCTGTGTGAGAGAAAAAAACTGTTAATATGACCAGTTTGTGTAAAAAAAAAAAAAAAAAAATTAAATTTTCCCAAGAATTGTGGGAAAAAAATACAACTTCAAAAAACTCACCACGCCTCTTAGTAAATACCTTGGACTGTCTACTTTCGAAAAAGGGGTAATTTTGGGGTATTTGTACTTTCCTCGCTTGTTAGTGTCTCAAGAAATGAGATATCCCTTCAGTACATCAGGCGTGATCAGATGTGATAAATTTTCAGTGATTGCCACCATAGTTTGTAGACTCTATAACTTTCACAAAGACCAAATAATATACACTAATTTGGGTTCATTTTACCAAAGATATGTAGCAGTATACATTTTGGCACAAATTTATGAAGAAAAATTACTTATTTGCAAAATTTTACAATAGAAACTAAAAAAAAGTTTTTTTTTTTTTTTTAAATTACTGTTTTTTTGCTTATATCGCAAAAAAATAAAAAACCCAGTGGCGATTAAATACCACCAAAAGAAAGCTCTATTTGTGAGAAGAAAATGATAAAAAAATTGTTTGGATACAGTGTAGCATGACTAAGTAATTGTCATTCAAAGTGTGAGAGTACTGAAAGCTGAAAATTGGTCTGGGCGGGAAGGTGCATAAGTGCATGGTATTGAAGTGGTTAAAAAAACATTTTTTCTAGGGACAGAAAACTATAGGTAGGGAGAGTGTCAGTGTGTTTTACTGTGCTAATCCTTGTTTGTAGGGACAGGGAAGGACAGTGAGGGAAATTCTCCTTGTGCTATACTGTGCTAAAGCATTGATCATCAACCATCTTTAAAAAAAAAAAATTCTAGGGACAGAAAACTATAGGTAGGGAGAGTGTCAGTGTGTTTTACTGTGCTAATCCTTGTGTGTAGGGACAGGGAAGGACAGTGAGGGAAATTCTCCTTGTGCTATACTGTGCTAAAGCATTGATCATCAACCATCTTTAAAAAAACATTTTTTCTAGGGACAGAAAACTATAGGTAGGGAGAGTGTCAGTGTGTTTTACTGTGCTAATCCTTGTTTATAGGGACAGGGAAGGACAGTGAGGGAAATTATCCTTGTGCTATACTGTGCTAAAGCATTGATCATCAACCATCTTTAAAAAAACATTTTTTCTAGGGACAGAAAACTATAGGTAGGGAGAGTGTCAGTGTGTTTTACTGTGCTAATCCTTGTTTGTAGGGACAGGGAAGGACAGTGAGGGAAATTCTCCTTGTGCTATACTGTGCTAAAGCATTGATCATCAACCATCTTTAAAAAAACATTTTTTCTAGGGACAGAAAACTATAGGTAGGGAGAGTGTCAGTGTGTTTTACTGTGCTAATCCTTGTTTGTAGGGACAGGGAAGGACAGTGAGGGAAATTCTCCTTGTGCTATACTGTGTTAAAGCATTCCTCATCAACCATCTTTGAAATCCTTGTTTTTTGGACAGTCAGGGAAATTGTCATTGTGCTATTCTGTGCGAAAGCAATCATCCTCAACCAGATTTAGAAATCCTTAAGTAAAGGGACAGAGAAGGACACCTGAAGGTAGCCCTTATTGCTTTTTTCCCATCTCCCTGCAGGCCATCCATTAGAATGTCTGGAAGGCAAACAAGGAGAGGCAGACAGTCAGGAGGCAATAAAAGAGGGCAAGCAGGCTCTGTGTCTGGGGGCAACAGTGCTGGTCGTGGACGCGGTGCATTGTCATCAGCACATGGCCATGGGACACGCTTGTCCTTCTTTTCGGCAGCTGGACATGTTGAGCCACATCATGCCGAAGACTTGGTAGAGTGGATGACCAAGCCCTCCTCCTCCTCATCCTCTCTCACCCAGGCTCAGGGTACTGGCAAAGCAGCTGCCAAAGCATCATCTTCCCTGGTATCAATGTCAGACTCATCATCAGTCACTCCTTCCCTAGACCCACCATGTCCTCCTCCTGAGGAGTCCCCCGAACTGTTTGAGCACAGTGTTGGGTACATGCTCCAGGAGGATGCCCAGCGTTTCGAAGGGTCTGATGATGAAACCCAGCTACAGGAAGGCAGTAGCGTGAGAGCAGACAGAGGGGATGCTCAAGAAGGACACCAATCTGGCAGTCATGTTCCAGCAGCTGCAGCATACTGCCAGATTGGCTCCAGTGATGAGGAGGGAGGGGATGATGAGGTCACTGACTCCACGTGGGTGCCTAATAGGAGAGAGGAGGAGGAGGAGGATGAGGAGGAGGCACATCTCCAACGAGGCAGGATGCCCTTTGGTGGCCAGCGTAAGAGCAGTACACCGACGGAATCACACCGCAGTGCTCCGCCTGTGCAGGGTCGCTGCCTCTGCCCGTCATTCAAAAAGTTCTTTGGTGTGGGCCTTTTTTGAGGCTAGTGCATCAGATCGCACAGCTGCTGTTTGCAACATATGTCTCAAGCGTATATCGCGTGGCCAAAACATCAGCCGCTTGGGTACCACATGCCTGACCAGACATATGTTGACCTGCCATGCAGCTCATTGGCAAGCCTACCTCAAAACCCACACCAAAGAACAAAGCGGACCTCTCCTTGCACCGCATCAGCTGGGATCTCCAACCCCACTATAACTTCAGTCCTCTCTGAAACATGCACTGAGAGGAATGAAGGTGTAGAATTAGGTGTGTCACAGCCAAGTACTTGCGGCCACTCTGCTAGCAGTACACCGACGTCCGATTCTAGCAGGCAAATTTCCCTGCCCCAGCTGCTGGACCGTCGAAAGAAGTTCACTCCCAGCCATCCACATGCCCAGCGGTTGAATGCTAGCTTGGCTAAATTGCTAGCGCTTCAACTGCTGCCTTTTCAGTTGGTAGACTCGGCCCCCTTCCGTGAGTTTGTGCAATGTGCGGTTCCTCAGTGGCAGGTTTCCAAACGCCACTTTTACTCACGGAAGGCTATTCCGGCTCTCTACCGGCATGTGGAAGGCAATGTCTTGGCCTCGCTGGACAGGGCGGTCAGCGGTAAGGTGCATATTACCGCTGACTCATGGTCCAGCAGGCATGGACAGGGACGTTACCTTTCTTTCACGGCCCATTGGGTCACTCTTTTGGCAGCTGGGAAGGATGCAGGACAAGGTGCAGTAGTGTTGGAGGTTGTTCCACCGCCACGCCTCCAAAATGCTACTACTGGTTGTGACACACCTCTCTCCTCCACCCCCTCCTCTTCTTCTTCCTCCATGGCCTCTTCCTGTGCTTTGTCCTCTGAACCAGCGGTGCTCCGTAGCCGTTCAAGGGGCTACGCAAGTACGCAGGCAAAAAGATGCCATGCCGTGCTTGCGCTGGTGTGTTTGGGGGACAGAAGCCACACTGGGGCAGAGGTCCTGTCTGCTCTGCAGGGCCAGGCCGAGAGGTGGTTGACGCCACGCCAGCTTAAGCCAGGAATGGTGGTTTGCGACAATGGCACCAACCTCCTCTCCGCCCTCCGACAGGGACAACTGACCCATGTGCCCTGTGTGGCTCACGTCCTTAACCTGGTGGTGCAGCGGTTCTTGGGCAGGTACCCGGGCTTACAGGATGTCCTGAGGCAGGCCAGGAAAGTCTGTGTGCATTTCCGCAGATCTTATAATGCCAGTGCTCGCCTGGCTGAGCTGCAAAAGGAGTTGAACCTGCCCAAGAACCGCCTTATATGTGACATGCCCACCAGGTGGAACTCAACGTTGGCCATGCTGCAGCGGCTGCACACGCAGCAGAGGGCCATCAATGAGTACCTGTGCGACTACGGCACCAGGACAGGGTCAGGGGAGCTTGGTTTTTTTTCTCCACGCCAGTGGGGCATGATCAGGGATGCATGCACTGTCCTGGCACCATTTGAGGAGGCCACGAGGATGGTGAGCAGTGACAGTGCATGCATCAGTGACACTGTACCTCTTGTCCACCTGTTGGAGCACACGCTGCGTGGAATAATGGACAGGGCACTTGAGGCAGAACAGAGGCAGGAAGAGGAGGACTTCCTTGCCTCTCAAGGCCCCCTTTACCCAGACAGTGTTCCTTCTGTCCCACCCATCGCACAGGAAGAGGAGGAGGAGGAGGAGGAGGAGGAGGAGGATTGTGTCAGCATGGAGGTGGAGGCTGGCACTCAGCATCATCAGCAGCAGTCTTTTAGGGATGATTTACAGTCCCAAGAAACCAGTGGACTTGTACGTGGCTGGGAGGAGGTGGCTGCGGATCATGTCGTCCTTAGTGACCCAGAGGACTCCGGACCGAATGCCTCAGCTAACCTACGCTGCATGGCCTCCCTGATCCTGCAAAGTCTGCGGAAGGATCCTCATATTCTTCGGATCAAGGAGAGGGACCATTACTGGCTGGCCACTCTCCTTGATCCACGGTACAAGGGTAAGGTTGTGGACCTTATGTTACCGTCGCAGAGGGAGCAGAGGATGAGACAACTCCAGGAGGCCTTGCAGAAAGGTCTGTGCAACGCGTTCCCAGAGACTGGGAGGTTACAAACTCCTGGTCCTGGACAACGAGTTGCTGAGGCTTCGGCCAGTCAAAGAAGGAGCGGTGGGGAAGGTGGCCGTCTGACCGATGCGTTCAGACAATTCTTTAGTCCGCAGCCCCAAAGTATGATCGGTTCCAGCAACCATCACCAGCGTCTGATAAACATGGTGCAGGAATATCTAGGGGCAAGGTCAGACTTGGACACCTTCCCCACCAAAAATCCTCTGGCTTACTGGGTCTTGAGGATGGATCACTGGCCAGAGCTTGCACAGTATGCAATTGAGCTACTGGCCTGTCCTGCATCCAGCGTTCTTTCGGAACGCACATTCAGTGCTGCTGGAGGATTTGTCACGGATCACAGGGTGCGCCTGTCCACCGACTCGGTTGATCGACTGACTTTCATTAAGATGAACCAGTCTTGGATCACCACCAGCTACCACACACCTGATGCTGATATAACAGACTAATTGATTTTAACATGTCACATCCCTTCAAGACTGATGCTGATGCTGAGTGCCTGTGCTGTTATGTTGACTGGCTATCCTCCTCCTCCGAGTCCTCAATGATACGATTGATGATGATAGCTTGGAAGATCATTTTTGTTTATGGGTGCCGCCACCAGTGGCTAAGGCCCAATTTTTCAGACCCTGTTTAACAGGGGCGTGTAATTACAATTTTTGAAGCAATACTTTGCAACAGGGCTCATTGCTGTGCTCCAAGTACAGTATCTGTGAGGGGTTGCAGTGTTGTGCCACCAGTGCCTAAGGCCCAATTTTTCAGCCCCTGTTCAACAGGGGCATGTAATTACAATTCTTGATCTAATAATTCACAGCAGGGCCCATTCCTGCACCCACCAAGAGTAACTCTGAGGGCTTACAGTGTTGTGGCAACACCACCACCACCACCACCACCACGAAAGGCCCAATTTTTCAGCCCCTGTTCAACAGGGGCATGCAATTACAATTCTTGATCTAATAATTCACAGCAGGGCCCATTGCTGCACCCACCAAGAGTAACTGTCAGGGCTTACAGTGTTGTGGCACCAGCACCACCATCAAAGGCCCAATTTTTACTACCACTGTTCAACAATTATATGTAATTACAATTCCTGATATAATAGTTGACAGCAGGGCGTTCCAGCACCAACCAAGAGTAACTGTGAGTGCTTACAGTGTTGTGCCAACACCAACAACTAAGGGGCCTATTTCTGCAGAGTATATACGGCAGGTCCCTACTTTCAAACATCCAACTTACAAACGACTCCTACTTGCAAACGCAAGAAGACAACAGGAAGTGAGAGGAAATCTACCCCTAGGAAGGAAAATTCTCTCCTGTAAGAATTAATATGGGAGAAAGGTGTCTCCTCTGTACTGATGCTTTATCACCAATCCTTGTTTCAAGAAAAACACCACATTTCAAAAACAGTTGTCATTGGGACGGAAAGTGAGGTGAAATGTTCTGAACAGGGGCACAGACAGCAAAACAAATGTTACAGGGGTGATAACCCTTACCTATGTTTTCCAAAAAGTTTAAAAATAGATTTTTGGGCTGGAGCTACACTTAAACAATGTACCTGTTCAAAATTACAAACACATTCTACATAAGAACAAACCTACAGTCCCTGTCTTGTATGCACCGCCTGTATACGGCTGTTCAGAGTATATAGGGCCTTTTTTATTTTGTGTGCGGTGTTCCCCTTAATATCCATACAAGACCCAAAGGGGCTGGTAATGGGCTGGGGTAGGGGGGGGGCCATGGGGTAGCTATGCCATTTTTCTTAAAGATTTTCATCCATATTACCGGGACCAGACATTACATTAAAGCCGCAAGCAGTTTTAAATGGCTTTTTTTTCCTTTAGAAGTGTCATTTTGTGCAGGGACAGTTCTAAACACGGGAAACACGTGGCACTTCACAGGCATACTTTAGACACCCCCCAGGTACGATATTTAAAGGAATATTTGACTTTTTTTTTTTCACTTTATGCATCATTAAAATGACTGCGCCCGAAAAACGACCGTTTTTAAAACTTCTTTTTGCATTGATACATGTCCCCTGGTGCAGAACCCGGGTTCCCAAACCCTTTTTAGGACAATAACATGCATAATAGTCGTTATAATTAGCACTTTAGAATTCGAACGTTCGCATCCATTGTATTTAATAGGGTTCTAATGCTCGTACGAACGTTCGGTCCGTTCGCGGGTTCTGGTGCGAACCGAACATGGGGGTGTTCGGCTCATCACTACTCAAGAGAGGTTTTATTAGGAAATCATCTTCTCCAGCCGGAGCGGGGTTCTTCTTCGTTGCCAAGAAGGACGGATCACTACGCCCTTGCATAGACTATCGTGGTCTCAATAAAATCACTATTAAAAATCGCTACCCTCTGCCTCTCATCTCGGAGCTCTTTGACCGTCTGCGCGGAGCAAACGTTTTTTCGAAATTGGACCTCAGGGGCGCTTATAACCTCATCAGAATCCGTGAAGGAGATGAATGGAAAACCGCATTTAACACCAGAGATGGTCACTTTGAATATCTCGTCATGCCATTTGGACTTTGCAACGCTCCTGCAGTCTTTCAGAATTTTGTCAATGAAATCTTTCGGGACGTACTGTATACCTGTGTGGTTGTCTATCTTGACGACATCCTAATCTTCTCTACCAACCTTTACGCTAAATTTGAAAAATGCCTTTTTGAGCACAGCAGCCTTCCTTTCCTAGATTATCTGGTCTCAGGACAAGGCCTTCAAATGGACCCTGACAAGCTCTCCGCAGTCTTGGATTGGCCACGCCCCTCTGGACTCCGTGCTATCCAACGCTTCCTTGGATTCGCCAACTACTATCGTCAGTTCATACCCCATTTCTCCACCATCGTTGCTCCTATAGGGGCACTGACTAAGAAAAACGCGAATCCAAGGTCCTGGCCGCCTCAAGCGGAAGAAGATTTTACTCGCCTTAAGACCGCCTTCTCCTCTGCACCTGTCCTGTCTCGACCAGACCCCATAAAGCCGTTCTTCCTTGAAGTTGACGCCTCCTCGGTAGGAGCCGGAGCTGTTCTTCTTCAAAAAAACGCTAAAGGAGGAAACGTCACGTGTGGTTTTTTCTCTAAAACCTTCTCCCCTCCTGAAAAAAACTATTCCATAGGTGACCGTGAACTGTTGGCCATCAAGCTGGCATTAGAAGAGTGGAGACATCTCCTGGAAGGATCCCTTCACCCTATCTCCATCTACACTGACCATAAAAATTTGTCCTACCTTCAGTCCGCTCAGCGCTTAAATCCTCGCCAGGCCAGGTGGTCATTGTTCTTTGCCCGGTTCAATTTCCAGATCCATTTTCGTCCCGCAGACAAGAATGTCAGGGCTGATGCCTTGTCCCGTTCCTCCGATGCCTCTGAAACCAGGACTCCCCCTCAACACATCGTACCCCGAGTGTCTGATTTCCTCTGCTCCTGCTTCTCTGGTGCCAGTTCCTCCAGAAAAAACTTTCGTTCCTCCATGTCTTTGTCTCCAGATACTCAGGTGGGGCCATTCCTCCCATCTAGCCGGTCACGCTGGGATCAAAAAATCCATACAACTGATGGCCAAACACTATTGGTGGCCTACCCAGGAAAAAGATATGACTGACTTTGTACGGGCCTGCACTATCTGTGCACGTGACAAGACTCCACGCCAGAAGCCTGCAGGTCTTCTCCTTCCTCTACCTGTGCCTGAACAACCATGGTCCCACATTGCCATGGATTTCATCACGGACCTTCCTTTGTCTCATAGTAACACTGTCATCTGGGTGGTCGTTGACCGCTTTTCGAAAATGGCTCATTTTGTCCCGCTTCCTGGTCTGCCTACTGCACCTCAGTTGGCGAAGCATTTTTTTCTTCAAATTTTCCGTCTCCATGGGCTCCCCTCACATATCGTCTCTGATAGAGGCGTTCAATTCATCTCAAAATTTTGGAGAGCTCTCTGTACTCAACTAAAGATTAATTTGATTTCTTACGCTTATCACCCGCAATCCAATGGACAGGTGGAGAGAGTTAACCAGGTCCTTGGTGACTACTTACGACATTTTGTCTCCGCCCGTCAAGACGATTGGGTCGACCTATTGCCCTGGGCAGAATTCTCATACAATTTCAAGAACTCTGAATCGTCCTCCAAATCACCTTTCTTTGTGGTCTACGGCCGTCACCCATTGCCCCCCCTCCCCATCCCCACTTCTTCTGGAGTTCCTGCCGTGGATGAATTAACTCAAGACTTCACCTCTATCTGGAAAGAGACTCAAAAGTCGCTATCACTGGCCTCTGCCCGCATGAAGAGACATGCAGATAAAAAAAGAAGAATTCCTCCTGTCTATGTCCCTGGTGACAAAGTGTGGCTCTCCTCCAAATATGTTCGGTTTCGGGTACCTAGCTACAAGCTGGGCCCTCGTTACCTCGGACCTTTTAAAATCAAAAACCAAATCAATTCTGTCTCTTACAAACTCCATCTTCCTCCTTCTCTTCGTATCCCCAATTCTTTTCATGTGTCTCTTCTCAAACCCCTCATTCTTAACCGATTTTCCCCCAAGGTCACTGCTCCTGCTCCTGTCTCTGGTTCTTCCGATGTCTTCTCGGTGAAAGAAATCCTCGCCTCCAAGGTCATCCGAGGTAAAATATTTTTTTTAATTGATTGGGAGAACTGTGGTCCTGAAGAGAGATCCTGGGAGCCTGAGACCAAAATTTTAGACAAGGAGCTCATCCGTAGATTCTTGGGTTCCAAGAAAAGGGGGAGACCTAAGGGGGGGTACTGTAACGCCGAGCGCTCCGGGTGTCCCATCCTTCCCGGAGCACTTGCAGCGTCGGTCCCCCTGCAGCGCTCCGGTCAGCCCCCCTGGCCGTGGGCGCTGCTCTGTTACCGGCGGGGATGCGATCCACGCGGCGGCACATCTCCGTCCGCGGATCGCATCCCATCCTACTCACCATCCCCCTCCTGCTCCTTCCCGGCGCGCGCGGCCCCGCTGCGCTCTAGGGCGCGCGCGCGCCGGCCTTCTGAGATTTAAAGGGCCAGCGCACCATTGATTGGTGCCTGGCCCAATTACTGTGTGCACACCCAAATCTGATTTAAACCCACTTCCCCTTCCTGTCCTTGCCGGATCTTGTTGTCTTAGTACCCTGTGGAAGCGTTTTGTGAGTTGCCTTGCCTGTGTATCTGACCTGCTGCCATTGTCTCAGACTACGAACCATTGCCGCCTGCCCAGACCCTCTGCTACGTCTGACCTTGCCTCTGCCTAGTCCTTTTGTACTGCGCCTATCTCAGCCGCCAAAGAGGTGGAGTCGCTACTGGAGGACACGACCTGGTTGCTACCACCGCAGCAAGTCCATCCCGCTTTGCGGCGGGCTCTGGTGAAAACCGGTAGTTGCTTAGAACCGGTCCCTCAGTACGACCCGTGCCATCCCCTCTCTGGTACAGAGGATCCACCTCCTGTATCCCTACTAGCCGTCAGTCCGGCTCGTGACACTGGTATTACAAACATATCTAGAAAATTATAACATCTACACACTGACATAACACTGCCACAACTAAAAGGAAAAAAAAATGAGGGGGGAGGGGGAAATAGGGGGGGGGATTCCCTGACATGGAACTCTATAAATACACTGATATTGGTGTGAAGTTTTTAAATTCTACACATTGCTGCCATGTCCCCAAAGTTTGTTCTTTAAGGCCTGCTTCTACTTCTATCGTCATCTCCAGAGTGTGCATCTCGCCCATTTCGCATATCCATTCTCCAATTGAAAGCGTCCCCGTTTTTTTTCCAGTTCCGGGCTATAACAGTACACACTGCTACCAGTATGTGTCTTAATATTCCCCTTTTTATAGTCTTTATAGACTCTGGAATCATGGATAGAAGAGAAGCTAATACATCTGGTTGAATATTAATCCCCGTGACTTTATGATGTATACTATATATCTTGGTCCAGAATATCAGTGCTTCGGGACAATAATACCATATATGAGACATTGTATCTTTCGCATTGTGGCATCTCCAACATGTCTCCTCATTTTCACTATTGATTTTATGCATATCTACTGGGCATCTATACCATCTTGTTAAAATTCTATAGTTTCTTTCCTGATATCTACTGGATATTGATAGCTTGCGTGCTATTAGGAAAGCTCTTTCCCAGTCCGATCTGGGAATGTTCCTTCCCAATTCTTCCTCCCATCTATTTATATATGTTAGTTCTTCTTCTAACCGTGTTGGGGTGGCTCCTGAGCCCTCTGACCTTTGAATGTTATTTGGGAGGAGGTATTGGTATATTACGGATAATACATGTGTTGGTCTTTCCTCTTGTATTCATAACTTCTCGAAGTCTGTGCCCGATCTATCTAGCATCCCATTTTTTATTAGTGATTGAGTATATGTTCGAAGTTGTTGGTATTGTATCCACATATTCCTGTACTCCAAACCGAGAGAGTCTATTGGAGGGATTTTACTTTCAATCAGGATCTGGACCACTCTAGTATCTTCGTTTCTATGCCATTTTAAAAATGTTAGAGCATTCAATGCTGGTGGAAACTCATGGTTTCAAAATAGAGGTGTCATTGGCCCGATCTGTGTGGACCAATTCAAATTTTTTAACATTACATCCCATGCCTTTAACGTGGAGGATACCAGCATCGGCATCTCTCTCATGGGGGTCGTACATTACGATTTATCCGTGGTAGTGATTTAAGTTTTATTTTGGTGATGTCCTCCTCCAATTTCACCCATTGTTTCGTTTTTGCATTATGAAACCAATCCACTATTCTCCCCATAATTACCGCCCGTAGATATAATGAGAAATCTGGGAGCGCTAAACCTCTGTTTTTTTTGGCCCTAATCAATATATTTCTTCTAATTCAAGGTGTTTTATGAGCCCATATAAATGCCCCTATCGTTCTTCGAAGTTGATGTAGTAGCTTAGTTGGAAAATATATTGGGATTGTTTGAAATATATATAAAAGTTTCGGGAGTATATCCATTTTTATAATGTTAATCCTACCAATCCAGGAGAAGACCGTTCTGTCATATCTTTGAAGTGTCTTAATTATTTTTTGTATTATTGGTATATAATTAAATTCTTGAAGTTTTGTTAGGTTCTTGGGAATATATGTTCCCAAGTATTTAACGGCTACGGTCTGCCATTTAAAAGAGAAGTTTTTTTTAGGTTATCAATATCTTTACTTAGGAGTGTGATATTCAAAGCTTCTGTCTTGTCATAGTTTACTTTAAAGTTACTCATCTTTCCAAAACGGTTAAACTCTTGGATTAGATTTGGTATGGATATTAATGGGTTTGTTATGTATAGCAGGAGATCATCTGCATATACAGACATTTTGTATTCTATTCCTTTAACTTTATCCCCTGTATATCTGGATTATTTTGTATGGCTGTAGTCAAATGCTCCATCACCAGTACATATAGTAGTGAGGATAAGGGGCATCCCTGTCGTGTTCCGTTCGATATTTTCACAGATTCTGATAGATTTCCATTTGTTCGGAATCGGGCTGTTGGGTTTTGATAAAGACCCATTATTTTCCCCTTTAGCAATGGACCTATTCCCCACTGATCCAGGGTTTCTTCCAGAAAGCTCCATCCCACCCTGTCAAATGCTTTTTCAGCATCCACCGCTAAAAGACAGGCTGGGATGGAGTTCCGTTGGGCAAATTCCACTAATGTCAAAGTCTTCAATGTATTGTCTCTTGCCTCTCTCCCTTTTACAAACCGTGCTTGGTCCAAGTTACATAGTTACATAGTTACATAGTTAGTCAGGTTGAAAAAAGACAAAGTCCATCCAGTTCAACCATAAACAAAAAAAAAAAAACACACCATCCAATTTGCTACAGCAGGGGAAAAAAATTCCTTCCTGATCCCCCGAGAGGCAATCGGATTTACCCTGGATCAACTTTACCTATAAATGTTAGTACTCAGTTATATTATGTAAATTTAGGAGAGTATCCAGGCCTTTCTTAAAGCAATCTACTGAGCTGGCCAGAACAACCTCTGGAGGGAGTCTGTTCCACATTTTCACAGCTCTTACTGTGAAGAAACATTTCCGTATTTGGAGATGAAATCTTTTTTCCTCTAGACGTAAAGAGTGCACCCTCGTCTTTTGTGTTGACTGTAAAGTGAATAACCCCACACCAAGTTCACTATATGGACCCCTTATATATTTGTAAATGTTAATCATATCCCCCCTTATTCTCCTCTTCTCAAGAGTGAATAAATTCAGTTCCTCTAATCTTTCCTCATAGCTGAGCTCCTGTCACATACCAAGTGTGACCAGAACTGTGCAGCTAGCAACAGAGGAACACCAAACACGTATAAGTGAAATATAAAGATTTATTAAAGATAAGTGAAATAATATATATATATATATAACCACCTCCAATACCACACAGTGCACAACAACCAATACCAAACAGAACCCACAATTAATAACAGTAACAGACAAATATGTACAAGTAATGGGGGAACCAGAATCATAAACAGGGCCAGGCCGAGGTCATACACAGGGGGATCAGCAGATGGGGTAAGGATGGATCAGGACAGGGAGACAGGATCAAGCAGGGGGCAACCAGGCTGCAGAGCAGGGATCAGGGATTAGGACGGACACAACAGGTTCAGGATCAGGTTACAGGTTCAGGTTACAGGGATCAGGATACATGGATCAAGGTTCAAGCAGACAGGCTACAGGTCAGGGCACAAGGACGATACCAGGGCCGTGTGTGTATACACCTGCCGGGTATTTATAGGAATGCTTGATTAGCCTCAGGTCACACCTGATCGGAGGGAGGGCAGTCTGCTCCACACTGCCAGGATCCACCCGCTGGTGGAAACCAGTACTGCGTCCAAAAGATAATACAACACCAGCAGGGAAAGATTCTCCTGACAGTTACAAACTGCCAGGAGACACCTGCTGGTGGACCACAGTACTGCAAGATAAATAATAAATGCCACCAGCGGATGGAACCTTTCCTGACAGTACCCCCCCTCAAAGGAGCGGCCTCCGGACGCTCCAACTAGCTGTTGCCGGAGAAAGTTTGTGGTCACAAGCTGGGTAGTAGGCAAAGTCACATCCGGGCAGGCAATCACATCAAGCTGGGCAGCAGGCAGGAACACCTCGGGCTGGGCAGCAGGCTCCGGGTCATCGAGCTGGGCAGCAGGCTCCGGGTCATCGAGCTGGGCAGCAGGCAGGAACACTTCGGGCTGGGCAGCAGGCTCCGGGTCATCGAGCTGGGCAGCAGGCTCCGGGTCATCGAGCTGGGCAGCAGGCAGGGACACTTCAGGCTGGGCAGCAGGCTCCGGGTCATCGAGCTGGGCAGCAGACGGGATCATCTCAGGCTGGGCAGCGGACGGGATCATCTCAGGCTGGGCAGCGGACGGGATCATCTCAGGCTGGGCAGCGGACGGGATCATCTCAGGCTGGGCAGCGGACGGGATCATCTCAGGCTGGGCAGCGGACGGGATCATCTCAGGCTGGGCAGCGGACGGGATCATCTCAGGCTGGGCAGCGGACGGGATCATCTCAGGCTGGGCAGCGGACGGGATCATCTCAGGCTGGGCAGCGGACGGGATCATCTCAGGCTGGGCAGCGGACGGGATCATCTCAGGCTGGGCAGCGGACGGGATCATCTCAGGCTGGGCAGCAGACGGGATCATCTCAGGCTGGGCAGCAGACGGGATCATCTCAGGCTGGGCAGCAGACGACATACCCTCGAGCCGGGAAAAGGGCTCCACAACCTCGGGCCGGGAAACGGGCACCACAACCTCAAGCCGGGAAACGGGCACCACAACCTCAAGCCGGGAAACGGGCACCACAACCTCAAGCCGGGAAACGGGCACCACAACCTCAAGCCAGGGAACGGGCACCGCAGCGGGCACCACAACCTCAGGCCGGGAAACGGGCACCACAACCACAGGCCGGGAAACGGGCACCACAACCACAGGCCGGGAAACGGGCACCACAACCACAGGCCGGGAAACGGGCACCACAACCACAGGCCGGGAAACGGGCACCACAACCACAGGCCGGGAAACGGGCACCGGATCTTCCGACTGGGACACTGTCATCAGGGCTTCAGTTTGGAAGGCTGGCATGGGAACTCCACGTTGGCAGGCTGGCACAGGGTCTTCAGGCTGGCACAGGGTCTTCAGGCTGGCAGGCTGGCACAGGGTCTTCAGGCTGGCAGGCTGGCACAGGGTCTTCAGGCTGGCAGGCTGGCACAGGGTCTTCAGGCTGGCACAGGGTCTTCAGGCTGGCACAGGGTCTTCAGGCTGGCAGGCTGGCACAGGGTCTTCAGGCTGGCAGGCTGGCACAGGGTCTTCAGGCTGGCAGGCTGGCACAGGGTCTTCAGGCTGGCAGGCTGGCACAGGGTCTTCAGGCTGGCAGGCTGGCACAGGGTCTTCAGGCTGGCAGGCTGGCACAGGGTCTTCAGGCTGGCAGGCTGGTCCAGGGTCTTCAGGCTGGCAGGCTGGTCCAGGGTCTTCAGGCTGGCAGGCTGGTCCAGGGTCTTCAGGCTGGCAGGCTAGCTCGAGAACCGCAGACTGGAAGGCTGGCTCGAGAACCGCAGGCTGGAAGGCTGGCTCGAGGACCGCAGGCTGGAAGGCTGGCTCAAGGACCGCAGGCTGGAAGGCTGGCTCAAGGACCGCAGGCTGGAAGGCTGGCTCAAGGACCGCAGGCTGGAAGGCTGGCTCAAGGACCGCAGGCTGGAAGGCTGGCTCAAGGACCGCAGGCTGGAAGGCTGGCTTGAAGGCTGGCTCTGGGACTGCAGGCTGGAAGGCTGGCTTGAGAACTGCAGACTGGAAGGCTGGTTCGAGAACTGCAGGCTGGAAGGCTGGTTCGAGAACTGCAGACTGGAAGGCTGGTTCGAGAACTGCAGACCGGAAGGCTGGTTCAAGAACTGCAGGCTGGAAGGCTGACTCAAGGATTACAGGCTGGCTCAAGGACTACAGGCTGGAAGGCTGGCTCAAGGACTACAGGCTGGAAGGCTGGCTCAAGGACTACAGGCTGGAAGGCTGGCTCAAGGACTACAGGCTGGAAGGCTGGCTCAAGGACTACAGGCTGGAAGGCTGGCTTGAAGACTGACACTGGGGCTGCAGGCTGGAAGGCTGGCTCGAGAACTGCAGGCTGGAAGGCTGGTTCGAGAACTACAGGCTGGAAGGCTGGCTTGAAGACTGGCTCTGGGACTGTAGGCTGGAAGGCTGGCTCGAGAACTGCAGACTGGAAGGCTGGCTCAGGAACTGCAAGCTGGAAGGCTGGCTCAGGAACTGCAAGCTGGAAGGCTGGCTCAGGAACTGCAAGCTGGAAGGCTGGTTCTGGAACTGCAAGCAGGAAGGCTGGTTCTGGAACTGTAAGCAGGAAGGCTGGTTCTGGAACTGCAAGCTGGAAGGCTGGTTCTGGAACTGCAAGCTGGAAGGCTGGTTCTGGAACTGCAAGTTGGAAGGCTGGCTCTGGAACTGCAGGCTGGGAAGCTGGCTCGAAGGCTGGTTCTGGAACTACAGGCTGGAGCAGGTTGGTGGGTGTGGAGGAAGGTGGGATTACTGGTTGGATTGTGTGGGTAGGGAAATACTTCCGCTTCTTTTTAGATTTGGTCACTGCAGGTTTGCACATAACGGGGGGAGTATATGGAAAAGATGGAATCGAGCAAATGGAGTAATATGGCAGGGATACGGGGACAGTGGCTGGAGGAGGTTCTTGTGGGCTTGCAGGCAGCTGAGAAGAGGCAGGTGGGTTGAATGCAGGATAGGTGCAGGGAGCAGAGACTGGATATTGATACCTGGTGGGAAGTAGTGTGTACTGAACTGCGACTGGGGTTGCCATGGGTGATGGAGAAATAGACTCTTGGGCAGGCAGGAGTCTGGCAGCAGAGATGTTTTTTTGTGGGCTGGCTGGGGCCGATTGCAAAATATCAGACCATGCTGAGAGTAGTGGCTGCACAAACTGCAGTTTACATTCTGCCTGTCTGACAAGGGATTGTACACAATCAACACACTCTATTATTTTCTGTTGGGAACAAGCTGTGTAATGTTCAAAAAAGTATGGGGAGTCATCCTCCAGAAGCCAAACCAAAGATACGACCTGATTAACATTAAAGGGGGGAGAAAAATCATCATGGCCCTCTGGGATACAAGGCAAAGCCAGCTCTGTGCAGATTTTAATTAAAGGTTGAACATCCCCAAACATCATACAGCCCTGATCAACCCAGGAGTGAGCTAAACAAATAATCTCTAGCAGCTGATCACTGGTCCACTCTTTCAGTGTCTGACAGAGATATTCACCACTCTCTGACACCAGCAGAGTATAATAAGGAATCATATCAGAGTTCATTTTAGCAGAGTAACAGAACCAAAATGGGTCCTCTGTGCAGCTACTTCTGATCATTAATGGCCCTGGTATACTGTCACGTACCAAGTGTGACCAGAACTGTGCAGCTAGCAACAGAGGAACACCAAACACGTATAAGTGAAATATAAAGATTTATTAAAGATAAGTGAAATAATATATATATATATAACCACCTCCAATACCACACAGTGCACAACAACCAATACCAAACAGAACCCACAATTAATAACAGTAACAGACAAATATGTACAAGTAATGGGGGAACCAGAATCATAAACAGGGCCAGGCCGAGGTCATACACAGGGGGATTAGCAGATGGGGTAAGGATGGATCAGGACAGGGAGACAGGATCAAGCAGGGGGCAACCAGGCTGCAGAGCAGGGATCAGGGATTAGGACGGACACAACAGGTTCAGGATCAGGTTACAGGTTCAGGTTACAGGGATCAGGATACATGGATCAAGGTTCAAGCAGACAGGCTACAGGTCAGGGCACGAGGACGATACCAGGGCCGTGTGTGTATACACCTGCCGGGTATTTATAGGAATGCTTGATTAGCCTCAGGTCACACCTGATCGGAGGGAGGGCAGTCTGCTCCACACTGCCAGGATCCATCCGCTGGTGGAAACCAGTACTGCGTCCAAAAGATAATACAACACCAGCAGGGAAAGATTCTCCTGACAGTTACAAACTGCCAGGAGACACCTGCTGGTGGACCACAGTACTGCAAGATAAATAATAAATGCCACCAGCGGATGGAACCTTTCCTGACAGCTCCTCCATGCCTCTTATCAGTTTGGTTGCCCTTCTCTGCACTTTCTCCAGTTCCCCGATATCCTTTTTGAGAACTGGTGCCCAAAACTTAACTGCATATTCCAGATGAGGTCTTACTAATGATTTGAACAGGGGCAAAATGATATCTCTCTCTCTGGAGTCCATACCTCTCTTAATACAAGAAAGGACTTTGCTTGCTTTGGAAACTGCAGCTTGGCATTGCATTCCATTATTGAGCTTATGATCTCCCAAAACCCCCAGATCCTTCTCCACTACAGATCCCCCCAGTTGTACTCCCCCTAGTATGTATGATGCCTTCATATTCTTAGCCCCCAAGTGCATAACTTTACATTCATCAACATTAAACCTCATCTGCCACATAGTCGCCCAATTAGACAGAGCATGGAGGTCGGTTTGTAAATTGGCGACATCCTGTAAGGACGTTATTCCACTGCAAAGCTTGGTGTTATCTGCAAAGACAGAAATGTTACTTTTGATCCCAGACCCAATATCATTTATAAAGTGAACGAACATATGTTGGTAAAATTGGAGTAATTCTATTAGCTATGATCTTAGAATATAATCGAAAATCTATATTGGTTAGTGAAATTGGGCGATAGTTCTCACAAAACGTATGATCTTTTTCTGGTTTTGGGATTATTGATATATATGCTTACATCCCTTGTGGAGCGAAAGTTTGAGAGGCCGAGACTGCATTGAAGGTTCTGATCATGATTGGGATCAACTTCTCTTTAAATGTTCTATAAAAGCGTGGTGTAAGACCATCCGGTCCGGGACTTTTGCCCGGTACGGGACTTTTGCCCGGTACCAGTGAGTCAATTGCTTTTTGCAACTCTATTATTGAAAATTATTTTTCTAGTTCCTCTCTTTCAGTCAAAGAAATTGATGGGATGGCTGTATCCTGTATATATTGTCTTATTTCTTGTCGGACAATTTCGGGGTCTCTTCCTATCTGCTGTTTAGGTATAATATAAAGTTTAGAATAAAATAAATGAAAAGACTTAGAAATTTCTTTGGGATCATGTGTTATATCTCCTGTTGCTGTTTTAATTTTTGTTATAGGGAACATAGAAGTTCTTTGAGTCAGTGCTCTAGCTAGGAGTCTACCTGGTTTATTGCCATGTTGATAAAACAATGTACGACTCTTAGCTCTAAGGTGTAGGGTTTGTTCATTTAGTAGCTTCTGTAGATCTCTTCGTTTATCTGCTAATTCTATTAAATTCTCTGAAATCGGATTTTGCTTATGCCTCTTTTCAAGCTTAGGGATTTTTTTTAGCAGAGAGGATATATTACTTTCTCTTTCTTTTTTCAGTTTAGCACCATGCTTTATAAAAAGACCCCTTAAGACACATTTTAGTGCCTCCCGTTGGATCTGTTCTGAAGTAGTATCTTTTATATGATCTAATACAAAATTATTAATTGCTAATTTAATTTCTGCTGTGCAGACTTTAATTTCTGCTGTGCCATCTCCACGAATATTGGAGCATGGTCTGACCAAAAAAAGCTCCCTATATCAGCTGAGGATACCGCTGCTATTCCTATTTGATTTATTAGAAAGAAATCTAGTCTGTGGTATGTACCGTGTACTTTTGAATAGAATGAATAATCCCTATCTAGTGGGTGGAGTACTCTACATATATCTATTAAGTGGAGTGAATCTAATATAGTTCTAAATTTCTTTATTTGGTTGGTTGCTTGGGGTATTCGAGAGGCAGTGGTATCCATATCCTGATTGAGTACAAAATTAAAATCCCCTCCTATTAGAGTCACCCCTTCTGCTTTCTCTATGAGATCTATCAGTTTCTGCGTTCCTAATTTGCTCTTGATTCGGTAGGTATAAATTTATGATAGTATATTTTTTTCCAAAGATGGTTAATTTTAAAAGTAAAGATCTACCATCTCGACTGTGCCAGCTGCCTGTTATTTGATGTGGTAGATTTATGAACTCCTATGGAGACCCCTCTCGATTTGGAATAAGCAAAGGAATCATGGGACCAAGTAGAGTAATACCTACTCTGAATATTGGGTATACAAACTGAGCGAAAATGTGTCTCCTGGAGAAGGACGATACTAACTTTTTGCTTATGTAGATAGTGTAGGATCTGCAATCTTTTTGCTGGGGAGTTTAGTCCTCTCACATTATAAGAGCATATCTTTACTGAGCCCATGTCAGGGGATGGGGAAGGAGGGGTAGGGGGAAAAAAGATTTTAAAAAAATTAAAAAAGAAATAAAAGACAACAAGAAGAGTATGTGGCTTACTACTCTTCGGCTAACCCTACTCTAATTAACTCTATTGAGTCTGAACTTACTAATTAAGTTCTCTATATTGGGACTATGGAGAGACCTCCCTAGATGGGTCCCGCCTGCCCAGGTGAGTTTTATTACACATAGTTACATAATTCTTTGCCTCCATCTTTTTCTCCCCACCCCCTCACCCCCCAATTGTACGAAGGATGTACAGCTTTAGAAGAGCCCAAAAAAAAAGGGGGGACAGAGTAAGCCCTCTTCAGACAAAAGGAGGGGGAGGTTTGGGCCTAGGGGGGGGGACAGGGGGAGATGTACCCGACAGGGGCACTAGGGGGGGGGTAGGGGAAAAAAAGGGGTGTCATCCTCCAATCTATATCCTATATATTAACAACATTTCTGCATATACATTATTAAAAAAAGTTTTTTACCACATTGTGATTTTAAAATGGTGTGTTCTGTGTGTCCTCTAGGACATTATCCTATACATTCTATACCGTATATATATTCTCAAACCAGCATAAAAAAATTAAATAAAAGAACTACCCAGTGTATTCCTATTAAAAATAAGTCTGGTGTATGGAATGTGTTATGTCTGTGTCATGTGGCAAAATTTCACCATGTGATATTCTGAACTTGTATTACCCAAGAAAAAAAACAAAAAAAAACTACCAAGTGTATTACAAAATAAAAAAAAATTAAAAAATATATATTTTTTTTATATCTTTAGCTCTCACTTAAAAAAAATAAAAAATGAGATCTAGTGTATGGGATCTTATTGACCCGTCTCTATCCCCTTCCCTCCATCGGCCTCCGCTTCCCGATCTGCAGTCTGCACGGCGGGAAGATTCAATCTGCAAAGCTCATCATACGGTGGTTAGCTGGGTGCATCCTCCCTCCACCCTGTGCGCGCCCAGCGCGGGTCTCTCCCTCTGTAGTCTGCGGGGCTGTAGGGCTCGCTGTAGGGCTCGCTCTGCATACCACTCGGTACCCGCTTGGGCACGTCCCCGCGTCTCCTCCCTCTTCCCGCAGCGAAACCGCCGCTCTTCACCGCGCTAGATGGAAGAGACTAGATGGATGGATGGACAGGCCACCTTAACTGCATGTATCCGCCGCGGATGCGATGCGAATGCCGGCACAGTCTGGAGGTAGGTGAGGGAGAGGTGGAGGCTAATTTGGCATCATCACCTGGGCTTGGAGGAGCTGGACACAGCTACCTCACCTTGCGGCCATCTTGGTCCGTTCCTCCGCCCCCAAGATTCAGTCCCGCTCTCACATTTTGAATGACAATTGCGCTGTCATGCGACGCTGTGCCCACACAAAATTTGTATAATTTTTTTCCACAAATAGAGCTTCATTTTGCTTTTTGAAAAAAAAAGTTTTTCTTGGTTCCTGTTACAAAACATTGTAAATAACTAAGTTTTAATTTTCACTGATGGGCACTGATAAGACTGCATTGATGGGCACTGATGAGGCAGTACTGACTGGCACTGATGAGGTGGCACTGATGAGGTAGCACTTATATGCAGCATTGATAGGCACTGATAGGTGGCACTAATAAGCAGCACTGATGGACACTGATAGGTGGCACTGATATACAGCACTGATGGGCACTGATAGGTGGCACTGATGGATACTCTTAGTCAGCACTGATGGACACTGATAGTCAGCACAGATGGGCACTGATAGTCGGCACAGATGGACACTGATAGGTGGCACTGATGGGCACTGATAGGTTGCACTGGAGGGCACGTATAGGCAGCACTGATGGGCACTGGTGGGTACTGATAGGCGGCACTGATAGATGGCACTGATAGGCATCACTGATCAGAAGGGCTGGTAGGCATCACTGATGGGCAAAGAGTGCCATCCCTAATGGGCAATGATTGCCATCCCTGGTGGGCTCTAGTGGGTTTACCTGGTGGCCATCCCTGGTGGCCATGGGCTGGGCATCCCTGGTGGTCCTGAGTGGGCATCCTGGGGGAGCTGCACTGATAATCAGTGCAGACCCCCCTGTCAGGAGAGCAGCCGATCGGCTCTCCTCTACTCACGTCTGTCAGCGCGAGTAGAGGAAAAGCCGATACACGGCTTTTCCTGTTTACACTGTTATCAGCTGTGATTGGACACAGCTGATCATGTGGTAAAGGGCCTCCGTCAGACTGACATACCACACCACCGATTGCCGCGCTGCGTGCCCCCGCGGGCACGCAATCGCAGCTTTTCCTGCTGGACATCATATGACGCCCTGTCAGGATAACTGAACCACTTCCTGGCTGTCATTTTGCTATACGCCGGGCAGGAAGTGGTTAAGGCATGGGTCGAATTTTGAAAGAATTGTCTTTCGAAAATCCTATCTAAGAATTTTCATTCAAATTTCACACTATTAGTTGGCTACAGCAACAGCCATCTTTCGTGCGGCCATCGAATTTGAGTAATCGAGCTTGTTGGAATTTTTTTTAAAAGCAAACGATTTTCTATTTATTGATGGGAGAATCGTGTGAAAAATATAATCGAAAAAGAAATGCGCATGAGTGCAAGAAAAATCATGGAAAGAAAAGGAGATTCCCAGCCACGAAAATTCTTTTCTGTAGCAACATGAGGTGAAATTGAAGGCTTGGTTGTTCGAATTTCGAAATCAAAGGTGGCACCATCGGATCACAAAACACACATAATTTCTGTTTTTTAAAAGAAAATTATTTTTAAATTCGACCATGTTTGGCCAGCCTAAGCCCTCATGCACATGGGCCAAATAAACACTGAATGCAGTTGAATTATTATCTTTGGGAAAGTACACAGCTGCATAATGCAGCAATGAGTTCAAAGCCATAAAAAAAAGAAAGAAATATGTGGAGTAATTTACGCATGTACACATGGGGGTGCGGGGGGGGGGGGGGGGCGGGCCGCACCGGGTGACACCCGCCAGAGGGGTGACACTGGGGCCGTTGCCCACCGCTACACACTGTACTCAATTGCTTCTGCTTGCAGAGCTGCAGCAGAGCGGAGCGAGCAAGGCAACAAGCCATGCAGGTGAGGCTGCCTGTAACACTCCCCCATCTTAACCACTTAACGACCGCTCACTGTATATATAGGTCGGCAGAATGGCACGGACAGGCACAATCACGTACCTGTACGTGCCTGCCTTTGTATAGTTGGGGGGTCCCATCGGACCCCCCTTCTATACAGTGAGTGGTGGTTATTGTTCCGGGAGCGATCCGTGATGAGGGGAGGGCCATTCGTTTCCGGCCACCCCCTCGCGATCGCTCCCGGCGAATGAGAATCTTCCTCTGCCTGTGTAATGTAAACACAGGCAGAGGAAGTGATGTCATCTCTCCATGCGGCGGTCTTTTCGATCCGGCGCGAGGAGAGAAGACATCTCACAGTAAGTGCACCAACACTACACTGACACCAGTACACGTAGGCACACTTACACCCCCCAGTCACCCCCAGATCACCCCCCAGATCACCCCCAGTACCCCCAGTTACAGTGCACTGTTTGTAGTGGTCATTTTTTTACTGATCACTGCAATCAGTGTCATTTGTGACAGTAAAAAGTTGCAGGGCAGTTAGGTTTAGGCCCATTTAGGTCCAGGGTAGCCCCCTAACCCCCCCTAATAAAGGTTTAACCCCTTGATCGCCCCCCAGGTAACTCTTTCACCCCCTAACGCCAGCGTCACTAAGCGATCGTATTTCCGATCGCTGTATTTAGTGCCGGTGGTGCCCTAGATAGCCAGTTATTTATTTTTAGGTTCGCCGCAGGTTTTTATAGCGTCAGGTACCCCATATATTATTTTAACCCCCTGACTGCCCCTAGAGTTCACCAGTGATCACCGTATAAGTGTCACTGGTGACACTGGTTAGCCAGTTAGTTATTTCGTTATTTAGGTTACCCGTCAGGTTTTTATATAGCGTCAGGTACCCCCATATATAACCTAATAAAGGTTTTAACCCCCTGATTGCCCCTAGTTAACCCTTTCACCAGTGATCACCATATAAGTTTTACGGGTGATGCTGGTTGGTTAGTTTGCTTTTTATAGCATCAGGGCACCCGCCGTATATAACCCAATAAAGGTTTAACCCCCTGATCGCCCGGCGGCTGATATCAATTAGGTTTTAGGGCCAGAGAGGGTCTGCGTCACCCCAGGCAGCGCTAGGTTAGTGCCAGTAACGCTAACACCCACACGCAAAGCATACACCTCCCTTAGTGGTATAGTATCTGAACAGATCAATATCTGATCTGATCAGATCTATACTAGCGTCCCCAGCGGTTTAGGGTTCCAAAAAATGCAGTGTTAGCAGGATCAGCCCAGATACCTGCTAGCACCTGCATTTAGCCCCTCCGCCCAGCCCAGCCCAGCCCACCCATGTGCAGTATCGATCGATCACTGTAACTTACCAAACACAACACACATAACTGCAGCGTTCGCAGAGACAGTCCTGATCCCTGCGATCGCTAACAGGTTTTTTTGAAGCGTTTGATACATTTGCTGACAGTCAGGTGCTTTTTTACCTGTGAATCTTACTAGTGTACCCCTAAATTTTGAGCCCAAAATGGCAAATCGAAGGTACACTAGTAAAGAGGCCTGCGAGATTCTGAGCATGACAGATAGTGAAGAGGAGGTCACGCATCTGTCAGATTCAGGCTCAGAATATCTTCCCGTAGAAGACAGTGAAGTCAGCGGCTCCATGTCAGATAGCTCTGACGACGAAGATGAAGTCCCTGCTAAGGTCAGGCGTACCCGATCCCGATCTTCTGAGGTTGTTGAGGAGCAAGAACCGCAGGGCTCTTGTATCATGGAGCAGAGTAGTACTAGCGCCGCTATTCCTTCTGGTGAATTGGCAAGCACCAGCGGCCTAGTACAGCCTGGGCGTACATCCAGCACTGCAGTATCACGTGGTGACGTGGCGAGTCCCATAAGTGCAGTTCAAGCTGGTGAGGTGGCAAGCACAAGTAGTGTACCCCTGCCACCAAGAAGAAGACAAAGACAGGCCCGTCGTGCCCATAGTGCCCTTCCTGCAGAATTTGCCTATCCTGATTGGGTCCCCACCACTGTTGCAGAACCCGTACTTCCCCCATTCACTGCCCAACCCGGTATTCAGGTGGAAACAGCTGATTTTATGCCAATTAATTTTTATTCGCTGTTTTTCACGGAAGACCTCTATAGATCTATTGTGGACCAGAGTAATTTATATGCTGGTAAATTCATCGCCGCTAATCCCCAGTTGCCTTCCATTGCCAAAGATTGGAAACCAATTACGGTTTACGAATTTAAGACCTATCTGGGCCTTTCCCTCAACATGGGCACACATAAATTCCCGTCATTGCGTGCTTATTGGTCCACGCACCCAATTGACCACATGCCCGTGTTCTCTGCCTCCATGCCCAGGAAACGATACGCGCAGATCTTGCGGTTCATGCATTTCAACGACAATGAACTTTGTCGTCCACGTGGAGACCCTGAATACGACCGGCTCTACAAAATTCGGCCCCTCATAAACCACTTCAACAAATGTTTTGCAGCCTTGTTTATTCCCGATCAAGTTGTCTGCGTTGATGAGTCCCTGATTAAATTTTCTGGCCACTTGTCTTTCAAGCAGTACCTTCCCAGCAAGCGTGCCAGATACGGGGTCAAGCTCTATAAGTTCTGTGACAGGGCAACAGGCTATGTATGGAGCTTTATGGTTTATGAGGGAAAAGATAGTCAGGTTGAGCCGGTCAACTGCCCAGATTACATAGGGAGCGCTGGCAAGATAGTGTGGAACTTGGTGTCACCCTTATTCGGAAAGGGGTATCACTTGTATGTGGACAATTATTACACGAGCGTGCCACTGTTTAGTCACTTGTTTGATCATCAGATTGGAGCATGTGGCACTGTGTGACCTAATCGCCGGGGCTTACCCCAGAGGCTTGTAGATTCCCGTCTTGAAGTGTAATAACTTGCTCGCTGTGAAGTGGAGGGATAATAAGAATGTTTTCCTTCTTACCTCCCTTCATGCAGACACGACAGTCCAAATTTGTACGGCGACTGGTGTTGTGGAGAAACCCCTCTGTGTCCACGAATATAGCCAAAATATGGGAGGGGTGGACCTCAACGACCAGTTGTTGGCGCCGTATCTAATTGAACATAAGGCGAGACGCTGGTACAAAAAAGTGTCTCTATCCTTATTCCAATTGGCTTTGCTGAACGCTCATGTGCTATACAGAGCTTCAGGCGGGACGTTATCTCTCCTAAAATTCCAGGATGAGATAGTCACAAAACTCCTGTATCCAGGCGTTTCTTAACCTCACCATCCCCAACCAAATGCAGTAAGCCGGCTGCATGACAGGCATTATCCGTATGTCCTCGAGAGTACCCCTACCCAACGAGCCCCCCAAAAAAGATGTCGTGTCTGTAGCAAGCGCGGATTTAGGCGTGACACCCGTTATTTTTGTCCACGCTGTCCTGACAATCCTGGTCTTTGCATTGGTAAATGTTTTGAACGCTTCCACTCACAAGTGAAGTTTTAGCGTAGGGTACAGCATTGCACAGAACAGGACACACTTACACAGGGTCTCCCAAGATGCCATCGCATTTTGAGAGACCCGAAATATTACAGTTGTTAAAGTTACAAAAAAAAAGTGTAAAAAAAAAAAAAAAATGTAAAAACAAAAAAACACAAAAAATATATATAAAAAAAAAAAAAAAAAATAGTTGTCGTTTTATTGTTCTCTCTCTCTCTCTCTCTATTTTCTCTATATTGTTCTGCTCTTTTTTACTGTATTCTATTCTGCAATGTTTTATCATGCTTGCTTTTCAGGTATGTAATTTTTTGTTTTCAGGTGCGCCATTCAGCTGCAGCGCGGAATTATTTATCTTGACAGCAACAGCGTTTGCTCCCACGATACATAAAGCCGTGACTCCAGTGCTGTAGGAGGTGATTTCACCACCACAGTTAAAAAAAAAGAGCATATATACCGAAGCATAGGGACGGAGGAGCGATTTTGCGCCTAATGCCGCGTACATACGGTCGAAATTCCGACGGAGGCTTGCCCGTGAAAAAGTCAGACCGTGTGTACGCGGTGCGGTAGTGTGGTACCCCACCAGTGTATGAATACAGGATTCTCAACCAGGCAGGTTGAGGGGCTCCAGGGTATTTGCTTGTTTGGGAGGAAACTGGCATTTCAGTTACCTCATGATTTACTAAAATCCACTTTGGGACCCGGAGCTTGGGGATTTCTTAGAGATCCGGGTGGGATGAAATCCACAGTCCTGGATCCGGGTTTTGAGACTCAACTGCACACTGATTGTTCAGGTGTGTGTGGGCCTGATAGTAGAATCAGGACCAGCATTCTGGGCCCCACCCTCCCGACGAGTGCTTGTGTGCACAGTGGAAGCCAGAGACCCAGGTCTGAGGGTCAGAGCAGCAAGGGGCTGCTATCCAAATGGATGGTGTTGCAGATGGAATAGTCTATAGGAGACAGACAAGAGCCTGAAGTGGAAGGCCTGAGCAGCACTGCTGTATGTATAAGCCAGGAGGCTGAATGTCATTTTGTTGTTGAAAAGGAGTACTGAAACCCCTGCGAGGGAAACCTTTCATTTTGTTTTGACTTCTTTTAATAAAAATGGGCAAACAAAGCCCTTAAAAAGAAGAACCAGCGAGTGGCGGTGTCCTTCAAGCTCTACATTTGATGCTAGTCCTTCACAAGTGGCGGAGAATTTTGGCACAATCTGAGATCCCTACAATCAAGTAAGTTCATCTGTTATATGAACTGTGTTTTTGGTGCATGAGACTGCATAATCTGTGTGTGTGCAGGTGAAGAGAACCTGCAAGCGGAAGGTAAACTAGCCTTAAAGAGACAGTGCTCCAATTTGTTGCAGGTTGTGTACCTGTGAAAGGAGAATTACATTTTCTTCCCTCTGCTGTGAACTGTGTTACTGGTTGCTGTGTGCAAGACCGCAAGGATGGGGCGATCAAAGCAGAAAAAGGAGGCGATCCTTGCTGAAGCAAGAGAAAGAGCTCTGTGGCTGGAGGGGTTGTTACCGCCTGATCGAACCCCATACATGCCTAAACAGAGTTTTCCAAGGGAAAAGAGGGCTGCTGTTGTCCCTAGCAACCCTGGTGCAATGAATGCACAGATGACGGCTAGTGTGGAGAGTCCACCAGCGTTTGAATCTGCAGTGGACTGGTGCAAGCGACATCTGGCAGGATTGGACCAAGCTAAAGTGGAAGGCAAGCCAACCTTCCATACAAAAAGAGAGCTGCCGAATGTCCATGCCTGGGAGAGGGGTGTTGTTGCCCCTGGCAACGCTGCTGCAGTCAAACCAGCAGCTGTTGCGAAAAGTGTGAAAGTGACACAGCTTGAGACAGGGTCCAGCAGATGCAGGGTGGGAAACCCTGACAAGACATGGAACCAAGTGCGCTGTTTGCGGTGCAGTGAGTGGGGGCATGCAGTCTCCAAGTGCCTTTTGTCCCTGACTCCAGTGCAAAGCTACCTAGCAAAACAAAGGTCTGAGAAGCCTGTGTTATATGCCAGAAGAGAGGCTGATCAAAGGCCAGGACAGAGAGTGGTTGCCCATAGAAACACAGAGGAGGCCAGTCGGGCTGTCTGTGGACCAAGGGGTGTGCCTCCCATGGGTCGTGACAAGTGGCTTCCGGAGGAGCCAATACAGCATGTTGGAGAGAGCCAGCAAAGCTCTGCTGGGAGACGGCGATCTCCCATGGCAACGAGAGTGGAAGTTATGCCTGGAAAGAATCATCAGGAAAGAAACGCACTGGGGAAAAGTCGTCCAGTACCGTGCTTGGAATGTGGTCAAGTGGGGCATGGGATCTTTACTTGCCCAAGGTTCTGGAACACCGCTGAAGAGTCTGGAAAGGCTGCAGTGTCGCCATATGGCCCCAAAGAGACAGTAACTGGTATGGATACAGCTGAGAGACAGCGCACTCAAGTGAAGGTTATGATGCCAGCCACTGAAAATGGTAAGACTGTTCCAGTTTATGGTACTGAACCCAGTGAAGTGGGAGTAGATCCAGTGGGGAGATCCGCAGTGCCAATGGACATAGACTTGCGGCAGTGTGCTACCCAGAGCAGTGGGGAGGCACAAAATAAAGCCCAACTAGCCGCAGGGCTGAAGACTGGAAAGGACATGGGGACTCTGCATGTGCCTGCTATAGTCCAGCAGGTGGCTGGGAAAATAGAGTTAGGGGTGACCAAAACAGTGCTTGTGCCATGTTCCCTAGTGACAAGTACTGCAGGGTTGCCCAGGGAGACTTCCAAGAAGCCCGCAGTGACGGAGCCGAGCGTTTCCCAGGTCAACTTTGGAGCTGCCCATGTAGGAAAGGGTGCCCCTTTAAAAACGGAGGGCGCTGTGAGGAGTCACTCAGAGGCTTTGGTGGGTAATAGACAATCCACAAAAGTAGCAGTTATGTCTACACGTAGTGAAAATTCTGATGGTTATGCTGACAAAAGTGTTACTGTTGGCAAATGTGATGGTATTGGTGAGCATGACATTGAAAAATGTGTTTCCTTTAGTGTCATGTCTGAAAATGTTGGAAATGTGTCTGTAGCGCCACCAAAGCAAGGTGTTCAAAATAAGGTATTGCACCTTGCCTTGGTTGAGGATGCAATCTCCCAGTGTGATGTGAGAAAAAAAATATTGTCACAATGTGAGGTAGATAGAAGTGACAAGTGTGTTGTTGTGGCTAGTGAATCCCAGGTTCCTGTTGGGCCTTCTAGAGCAGGTGATGCAGTGCTGTGGAGCACCAGTGATGGAACCACAGGAGACTGGGATGATTGGTGCAAGGAAGCAGTTGCGGCACTAGGCCAAGTGACAAGGAATTACGAAGCAATGATGTGTGACAGAGTTGTGGACAGAACACCTGCTGTGCCCAGTGGAGGGATCGCAGAATGGCCAGTGCTCAAGGGCACGCCAGCCCCTGCAAAGGCTGATGCCCTCCAGTCTGAAGGAACGGTTCTGGGCACAGGCATGGCAGATGGGTTGTCCACGGCCCAGCAACTAAATAATGGCAAGTGTAAAGTTGACAATGTGCCTAATGTTGACTCGCAGAGGCTCATTGGTGGAGCGTTAGAGGTGAAGAGGAGACATGTGTCTGACAGCGCTCCAGGGGAGCAACAGGCTGGGATGAGGGGTACCTTCAAGAAGATGGTGGTCTCTTCAAAGGTCTCAACCTCACAAGCTGCAATGGATGAGCCCCTCCATGTCTCGGAAAGGGGAAAGGTTCCCAAAAAGGTCACGCATTTAGACATTGGTTGCATAGAGTTGACAAAAACTTTATTAGAAATGCTGGAGTTGGTAAAAGTGCCCTCACTGTACACTTGGGTGTCTCCACCGCAGTCGGACCAGGTGGTGCTGCGTGGTACCAATAGGTGGAGCCAGGTGGTACAGGCTGTGCTGGGAAGCTTGTTAACAGTGTGGCAAATAGTTCTGAGGTTCTCTAAGGGGGTGCTCCCAGTTACTGAGTGGCCTGGAAGGCGCTCAGAACTGTTGGAGTCATCAAAGGTCTCTCCGGCTGGTGTAGTGACTGGAAACATCTCTGCGGGTGTGCTCCAAGGTGCAGCTGAGCAGTGGTCAGTAGAGGGCGCAGATACTGTCTCGGCAGCTAAATCTCATGAGAAGGAAGGGCCCAGAATAGATGCAGCACTAGCAGAGATGCTTTCTATCACTCAGAAAGAGGTACAACTTAAAGTACCCGGAGACACTGTGAGAAAAAGGGCTATAGGTGAATGCTGCAGCAATGTAATGTGTACATCAGAAAGAAGTAGTTTGTGCCTAGATCAGTGTCATCTGTTAGATCAGTTACCCATGGAGTGTTGGACAACAGGTGAGGTAGAACTTGGCTTTAGTCCTGCGGAATTTAATCTCTCGCCGATGTGTGGTCCCTCCTCAGGTCTGGAGCCAAGGTTATGGTTTCTAACAAAAGTATTCAACAAACCTAATAAGGTCCCCGAGACAGGGAAACGGATAAGAAGTGTGGTAAAAATGGTATGTGGATCAGACAAGAGCTTGTCTGTTCAGGTGGATAAAAATACAGATGGCATCAGAACAGGTCAAGTGGTAGGACAGCTGCCTGCAGAGTGGGTGAACCCAGGGGAGGTGACGTCCTGTGAGGTTCCCGTGGGTAATGGCGGCCCTCCATTATGTGTGCCCTCTGCAGACGCTGCCCTAGCAAATGCTGAAAAAAAAGGCATTGGTAATCTGTGCAACGTTGAGAGGTGTAATGTTGGTTTGAATATGTCTGTCAATGATGAACCAAATAGTTTGTTAAAGGTACATGACAGTGTGGTGTCCAAAGGTATTGGGAAACCTGGGAACCTGAAGCGTGGAGGCAGAAGGGTTGGTAGAAAGACCAGGGGTGCCCCGTTAAAATTTCAGGAAAGGCAGTGCTTATGGAACCCTAAAAGAAGAGGGAGAAGGCTGAGTATAGGGAAATATAGGACCTTGTTAAGATCCAGGGTGGGACATACCTGGAAGCGCACCGGAAAAAAGGTTGGGCCTACGTGGCTGACAGCCAGCACAGAGGTGTCCCAACCATAATGATGGGTGCTGGTGTTCCTCCCTCCGGATCGAAACAAGGGGGGAGGGTATGTGGTAGTGTGGTACCCCACCAGTGTATGAATACAGGATTCTCAACCAGGCAGGTTGAGGGGCTCCAGGGTATTTGCTTGTTTGGGAGGAAACTGGCTTTTCAGTTACCTCATGATTTACTAAAATCCACTTTGGGACCCGGAGCTTGGGGATTTCTTAGAGATCCGGGTGGGATGAAATCCCCAGTCCTGGATCCGGGTTTTGAGACTCAACTGCACACTGATTGTTCTGGTGTGTGTGGGCCTGATAGTAGAATCAGGACCAGCATTCTGGGCCCCACCCTCCCGACGAGTGCAGGTGTGCACTGGGGAAGCCATAGAGTGCAAGTGTGCACTGGAGAAGTCAGAGAGTGCTTGTGTGCACAGTGGAAGCCAGAGACCCAGGTCTGAGGGTCAGAGCAGCAAGGGGCTGCTATCCAAATGGATGGTGTTGCAGATGGAATAGTCTATAGGAGACAGACAAGAGCCTGAAGTGGAAGGCCTGAGCAGCACTGCTGTATGTATAAGCCAGGAGGCTGAATGTCATTTTGTTGTTGAAAAGGAGTACTGAAACCCCTGCGAGGGAAACCTTTTATTTTGTTTTGACTTCTTTTAATAAAAATGGGCAAACAAAGCCCTTAAAAAGAAGAACCAGCGAGTGGCGGTGTCCTTCAAGCTCTACATTTGATGCTAGTCCTTCACAGCGGCATAACTTTTTTGCGGGAGGATGCCCCCATGCTTCAGCATATATATATATATATATATATATATATATATATATATATATATTAGGCACAGGTTGCGTTAAAAACATTTTTTATTTTTTACTAGTTTTTTTTTTGGTATTTGCTTTGCAGGTATGGTATAGTAAGGTCTTACTGTTATACTGTAATGTTACTTTGTTTTAATGTTAACCATCATTTGCTTAGCAGGTACGCCATTCAGTTGCAGCGCGGATCTATTTATCTTGACAGCAACGGCGTTTGCTCCCACGATACATAAAGCCGTGACTCCAACGCTGTAGGAGGTGATTTCACCACCACAGTTAAAAAAAGAGCATATATGCCGAAGCATGAGGGCAGCAGGGGCGGAGGAGCGATTTTGCTCCTAATGCCGCGTACATACGGTCGAAATTCCGACGGTGGCTTGCCCGTGGAAAAGTCTGACCATGTGTACGCAGCATAACCTTTTATGCCGCGTACATACGGTCGAAATTCCGACGGAGGCTTGCCCGTGGTAATGTCCGACCGTGTGTACGCGGCATAACTTTTTTGCGGAAGGATGCCCCCATGCTTCGGCATATATAAATGGTGCATGTATGCCCATCATTAGAAGTGGGTGGATGAAGGGAGGTATTTTAATGGTGGGCATACCCACCGATCAATCTCTTTTTTTCGTTCAGCCAACAGGCTACATGAAAAAAAAGATTACAATACATGTCCAACAAGGACCAGCAACGTACTGGTATGTTGCTGGACTTTGAATGTTTATACCAGAATGATGCCTGTGGGTTTAGGTATAATCTTGGTATCATTCTTTTCAGCCAGCGGCCGACTTTCATGTAAAAGCAATCCTAGCAGATAATTAGCCTCTAGACTGCTTTTACAAGCAGTGGGAGGGAATGTCCCCCCCGGATATAAACAGCGCCATTGGGAAATTGGGAAAGCATTTTATCACACCGATCTTGGTGTGGTCAGATGCTTTGAGGGTAGAGGAAAGATCTAGGGTCTAACCCCTTAATTTTTTTCAAAAAAAGAGTACCTGTCACTACCTATTGCTATCATAGGGGATATTTACATTCCCTGAGATAACAATAAAAATGGTAAAAAAAAAAAAAAAAAAAAATATGGAAGGAACAGTTTAAAATTAAAATAAATAAGCAAAATAAATAATAAAAAAAAAAAAAAAAAAAGCACCCCTGTCCCCCCCTGCTCTTGCGCAAAGGCGAAAGCAAGCGTCGGTCTAGCGTCATATGAAAACAGCAATTGCACCATGCATGTGAGGTATCACCACGAAGGTCAGATCGAGAGCAGTAATTTTAGCAGTAGACCTCCTCTGTAAATCTAATGTGGTAACCTGTAAAGGCTTTTAAAGGCTTTTAAAAATGTATGTAGTTTGTCGCCGCTGCGCGTTTGTGTGCAATTTTAAAGCATGTCGTGTTTGGTATCCATGTACTCGGCCTAAGATCATATTTTTTATTTCATCAAACATTTGGGCAATATAGTGTGTTTTAGTGCATTAAAAATAAAAAAAGTGTGTTTTTTCCCCAAAAAATGCATTTGAAAAATCGCTGCGCAAATACTGTGTGGAAAAAAAAAATGCAACACCCACTATTTTAATCTGTAGGGCCTTTGCTTTAAAAAAAATTTATAATGTTTGGGGGTTCAACGTAATTTTCTTGCAAAAAAAAAATATGTTTTCATGTAAACCCCAGAAAGGGCTTTGTCTTCAAGTGGTTAGAAGAGTGGATGATGTGTGACATAAGCTTCCTAATGTTGTGCATAAAATGCCAGGACAGTTCAACCCCCCTCCCCCCAAATGACCCCATTTTGGAAAGTAGACACCCCAAGCTATTTGCTGAGAGGCATGTTGAGCCCATTGAATATTTTTTTTTTTGTCCCAAGTGATTGAATAATGACAAAAAGAAAAAAAAAATGTACAAAAAGTTGTCACTAAATGATATATTGCTCAAACATGCCATGGTTATATGTGGAATTGCACCCCAAAATACATTCTGTTGCTTCTCCTGAGTACGGGGATACCACATGTGTGAGACATTTTGGGAGCCTAGCCGCGTACGGGACCCCGAAAACCAAGCACCGCCTTCAGGATTTCTAAGGGTGTAAATTTTTGATTTCACTCCTCACTGCCTATCACAGTTTCGGAGGCCATGGAATGCCCAGATGGCACAAACCCCCCCCAAATGACCCCATTTTGGAACGTAGACACCCAAAGCTATATGCTGAGAGGTATGTTGAGTATTTTGCAGATCTCGCTTTTTGTCACAAAAATAAAAATTTCTTTCTTCATTTTCAAAAACAAATGAGAGCTGTAAAATACTCACCATGCCTCTCAGCAAATAGCTTGGGGTGTCTACTTTCCAAAATGGGGTCATTTGGAGGGGTTTTGTGCTATCTTGGCATTTTATGGCCTTCAAAACTGTGATAGGTAGTGAGGAGTGAAATCAAAAATTTATGCTCTTAGAAATCTTGAAGGCGGTGCTTGGTTTTTGGGGTCCTGTACGCGGCTAGGCTCCCAAAAAGTCCCACACATGTGGTATCCCCGTACTCAGGAGAAGCAGCAGAATGTATTTTGGGGTGTAATTTCACATATGCCCATGGCATGTGTGAGCAATATATCATTTAGTGACAACTTTGTGAAAAAAAAAAAAAGTTTGTCATATTCCCGCAACTTGTGGCAAAATATAAAATATTCAATGGAGTCAACATGCCTCTCAACAAATAGCTTGGGGTGTCTACTTTCCAAAATGGGGTCATTTGGGGGGGTTTTGTGCTATTTTGGCATTTTATGGCACATATAATCATGGCATGTGTGAGCAATATATCATTTAGTGACAACTTTTTGTAATTTTTTTTCTAGTCATTATTCAATCACTTGGGACAAAAAAAAAAAATATTCAATGGGCTCAACATGCCTCTCAGAAATTTCCTTGGGGTGTCTACTTTCCAAAATTGGGTCATTTGGGGGGGCTTTGTACTGCCCTGCCATTTTAGCACCTCAAGAAATGAGATAGGCAGTCATAAATTAAAAGCTGTGTAAATTCCAGAAAATGTACCCTAGTTTGTAGACGCTATAACTTTTGCGCAAACCAATAAATATACGCTTATTGACATTTGTTTTACTAAAGACATGTGGCTGAATACATTTTGGCCTAAATGTATGACTAAAATTGAGTTTATTCGATTTTTCTTATAACAAAAAGTAGAAAATATCTTTTTTTTTTTTTTTTAAATTTCAGTCTTTTTCCGTTTATATTGCAAAAAAAAAAAAAAAATCACAGAGGCAATCAAATACCATTAAAAGAAAGCTCTATTTGTGGGAAGAAAAGGACGCAAATTTCGTTTGGGTACAACATTGCATGTCCGCACAATTTCCAGTTAAAGTAGCGCAGTGCCAAATTCTGAAAACACCTCTGGTCTTTAAGCTGCATAATGGTCTGGGGCTTAAGTGGTTAAGCTGTCCCTCTGGAAACTCCAATGTCTCCGGAGGCAGCCGGAGTTGGTGGGCGGAGCTGGGGGTGTGGCTGCCTCATCCACTGCTCCCACAGACTCCTTCATTCAAGGAGAAAGAGGCGAGGACACAGCAGCCCAAGTGTCTTCATTTCCGGGCATGCTGTAAGTTACTTTACATGTCACCCACAGGTCATCCACTGAATAACATACCAGCCTGCCCTATGCCATACCAGCCTGCCCTATACTACCCCAACCTGCCCAATACCACCCCAGCCTGCCCTATACCGCCCCAGACTGCCCTATACTACCCCAGCCTGCCCTATGCCACTGCAACCTGCCATATGCCATCGCAACCTGCCCTATACCACTACAGCCCGCCCTATGCCACTGCAACCTGCCCTTTGCCACAAAAACCTGCCCTATGCCACTGCAACCTTCCCTATACCACCCCAGCCTGCCCTATACTACCCGGAGTAGCGGGTGCAGCCGATCTCCCCTCCCTGCTATCCCAAGCTGCAGCCACAATAAAACAGGAGAGCGGGACAGCTGCGGGCTTCATGTGAGTGAGTGAGTGAAAAACTTGTATAGCGCTAACAAATGCGAACTAAATCGCCTCAAGGCGCTTTGCATCCAGTAGCTTCATGATCCATCAGAAGAGGTGGGTCTTAAGTTTTTTCCTAAAGGCCCAATGGTTTTCTTCCATACGGATATCCGTGGGTAGCGCGTTCCATAGCCGTGGTCCCGCTCTCCATCTGTCAGAAGCCGCTCGTCCCGCCTTCTCCATCTGTCAGAAGCTGAGGACCGGAGTGACAGGGAATGCAGAGCGGCGCTCTGTGTTCCTCCCGCCTCACCCCCGCCTGACAGACCTGTGTAGCACACAGCCGAGTGAAGTGTCAGGTAAGAAAAAACAACTTGAAGAGGGGAAGGGGATTCACATGTGCAGAGAATTGGGGGTACAGAGGTGAACATGGGGGGGGTACAGAGGAGGATGGGGGTACAGAGGTGAGGTGAACATGGGGGGTACAGAGGTGAACACGGGGGGTACAGAGGTGAATGTGGATGGGGGTACAGAGGTATGGTGGCGGAGGGTGGTACAGAGTTGAATATGGGGGGGGCACAGAGATGAACATGGGGGGGGGGGGTACAGAGGTGAACATGGGGGGTACAGAGGTGAATGTGGATGGGGGTACAGAGGTGAATGTGGATGGGGTACAGAGGTGTGGTGGAGGAGGGGGGTACAGAGGTGAACATTTGGGGGTACAGAGGTGAATGTGGATGGGGTACAGAGGTGAACATGGGGGGTACAGAGGTGAATGTGGATGGGGTACAGAGGTGTGGTGGAGGAGGGGGGTACAGAGGTGAACATGGGGGGTACAGAGGTGAACATGGGGGGTACAGAGGTGAACATGGGGGGTAAAGAGGTATGGTGGCGGAGGGTGGTACAGAGTTGAATATGGGGGGGGGGGCACAGAGATGAACATGGGGGGGGGGTACAGAGGTGAACATGGGGGATACAGAGGTGAATGTGGATGGGGGTACAGAGGTGAATGTGGATGGGGTACAGAGGTGTGGTGGAGGAGGGGGGTACAGAGGTGAACATGGGGGGTACAGAGGTGAACATGGGGGGTACAGAGGTGAACATGGGGGGGTACAGAAGTGAATGTGGATGGGGGTACATATGTGTGGTGGAGGAGGGGAGTACAGAGGTGAACATGGGGGGGGTACAGAGGGGGATGGGGGGGTACAAAGGTGGACATAGATGGGGGGTACAGAGGTAAACATGGGGGGTACAGAGGTGGATGGAAGGATACAGAAGTGAACGTGGATGGGGGTACAGAGGTAGACAGGGGATACAGAAGTGAGCTGTGGATAGAGGGGTACAGAGGTGAGCTGTGGATGGGGGGTGGTAGAGGTAGACAGGGGATACAGAAGTAAGCTGTGGATGGAGGGGTACAGACGTGGACGTGGAATACAAAGGTGAACTGTGGATGGAGGGGGGTACAGACATGACCAATAGATGGTTAATTTGGGGGTAGGATATGCAAGTACTGCCCCTCGTGCTGATTTTTTTTCTGTGCCCTGCATGATACATACACCTCACAGTACACACTTCCAATCCCTGTGTGTCAGCCTGGACTCCTCTATCCCCCCCCATCATCCTGGACTCCCCTATCCGCCCCATCATCCTGGACTTTCCTACCCCCCCATCATCCTGGACTCCCCTATCCGCCCCATCATCCTGGACTGAACATGGGGGGTACAGAGGTGAACACGGGGGGGGGGGGGGTACAGAGGTGAATGTGGATGGGGTACAGAGGTGAACATGGGGGGTACAGAGGTGAATGTGGATGGGGTACAGAGGTGTGGTGAACTTGGGGGGGGTACAGAGGTGAACTTGGGGGGGGTACAGAGGTGAACATGGGGGTACAGAGGTGAACATGGGGGTACAGAGGTGAACATGGGGGGTACAGAGGTATGGTGGCGGAGGGTGGTACAGAGTTGAATATGGGGGGGCACAGAGGTGAACATGGGGGGGTACAGAGGTGAACATGGGGGGTACAGAGGTGAATGTGGATACAGAGGTGAATGTGGATGGGGTACAGAGGTGTGGTGGAGGAGGGGGGTACAGAGGTGAACATGGGGGGTACAGAGGTGAACATGGGGGGGTACAGAAGTGAATGTGGATGGGGTACAGAGGTGTGGTGGAGGAGGGGGGTACAGAGGTGGATGGGGGGTACAGAGGTGAACGTGGATGGGGGGTACAGAGGTGAACGGGGATGGGGGTACAGAGGTGGTGGAGGAGGGGGGTACAGAGGTGAACATAGATGGGGGGATACAGAGGTGGATGAGGGGGTACAAAAGGTGGACATGGAGGGTACAAAGGTGGATGGAAGGATACAGAAGTGAACGTGGATGGGGGGTACAAAGGTGGACATAGATGGGGGGGTACAGAGGTAAACATGGGGGGTACAGAGGTGGATGGAAGGATACAGAAGTGAACGTGGATGGGGGGTACAGAGGTAGACATGGGATACAGAAGTGAGCTGTGGATAGAGGGGTACAGAGGTGAGCTGTGGATGGGGGGTGGTAGAGGTAGACAGGGGATACAGAAGTAAGCTGTGGATGGAGGGGTACAGACGTGGACGTGGAATACAAAGGTGAACTGTGGATGGAGGGGGGTACAGACATGACCAATAGATGGTTAATTTGGGGGTAGGATATGCAAGTACTGCCCCTCGTGCTGATTTTTTTTCTGTGCCCTGCATGATACATACACCTCACAGTACACACTTCCAATCCCTGTGTGTCAGCCTGGTCTCCTCTATCCCCCCCCCCATCATCCTGGACTCCCCTATCCGCCCCATCATCCTGGACTTTCCTACCCCCCCCCCATCATCCTGGACTCCCCTATCCGCCCCATCATCCTGGACTCCCCTATCCCCCCCCATCATCCTGGACTCCCCTATCCCCCCCCATCATCCTGGACTCCCCTATCCCCCCCCATCATCCTGGACTCCCCTACCCCCCCCCCCCATCATCCTGGACTTTCCTATCTCTCCCCCCCATCATCCTGGACTCTGATACCCCCCCCACCCATCACCATTATTATTATACAAGATTTATATAGCGTCAACAGTTTGCGCAGCGCTTTACAACATAAGGGCAGACAGTACAGTTACAATACAATTTAATACATACGTTTACGTGTGTTTGTTTTTTTGGAATGTTGGGGTGGAGAGAAAATTTTCATATGCCATATATTACCCCAGCCTGCCCTATACTACCTCAACCTGCCCTATACCACCGCAGACTTCCCTATGCCACCCCAGCCTGCCCTATGCCACCCCAGCCTGCCCTATACCACCCCAGCCTGCCCTATACCACCCCAACCTGCCCTATGCCACTGCAACCTGCCCTATACCCCCCAAACCTGCCCTATACCACCCCAGCCTGCCCTTTATCACCCCAACCTGCACTATGCCACCGCAACTTACCCTATGCCACCCCAACCTGCCCTATACCATCCCAGCCTGTCCTATATCACCCCAACCTGCCTTATACCACTCTAACCTGCTGTATACCACCCTAGCCTGTCCTATATCACCCCAACCTGCCCTATACCAACCCAGCCTGCCTTATACCATTCTAACCTGCTGTATACCACCCTAGCCTACCCTATACCACTCTATACTATCATTTACAGGGGCCATTTGGGGGTGCGCCCCATGACTGCTGGGCGCTGGGCAGGATAGACAGGAGGGGGGATGACACCATGTTTTGCCGCACCAGGTGACACCAACCCTAGTGACGCCTGTGAGTATATACAAGCGTATATGCATAAATTGCAACACTGGCATCTAGAAAAGGTTTATTTTTTGAACCTGTGTGCCACAGAACTCTAAAGCAAATAAAACCATTTGCTGCCACCCATCAAGTGTGAAAACACTTAAACAAGTGTGAATGTCAGATGTAAGGGGCGCTGGTGGTGAATAAACCCAATGCCTATGATGTAATTTTTGATTACATGTGATAAAGATTAAAAAGTAGAAATATAAACTGCATTCTTAAATAAGGTGGTCCAAAATCCCAAGCCAAGAAAATTCAATGATGTGCAGACATAAGAATAATAAATAACACAGTCTGAAGATCCATGAATACCACTACCAAGATAGTGCAAAGGAAGAAATGGTTATCTAAGAAAATATATACCGTAATAAAATCCAAATTTCTTATTCACACTGTGCAAAGACACCCAGTGGCTGATGTCTACACTAACACTCACCAGTGACCACTTAATCAAAAGCAGTCAGTAAGCACTTTTTTCACTTACATTTTTTCCAACCAGGAAACAGCATAGCCAACTATGGGATGTTCCTTCCATGCATCTCGCACATATACAAAACCGGCTCAGGAAGAAGAAGAAATGTGGCATAGTGTAGTAAATGTATTAATGAAACAAAAAACATAAAGACAAATAGATGGCCTCTTACAGGATTCAGTGCCCGCTCGGCACCAATACAGCCTGCTAACAAAGAATGGGAACCATCACCGTCGCTCCACTATGAACAGCGTGCGTTTCAATCACCATCGTGGCTGGAAGCAACGTTCAGGAAGCCCCGCCTCTACACGTTTCATCACAATGGCATCCTGATGACATCATTGTGACGAAACACGTAGAGGAGGACTTTATAAACAAAGCTATGGAGAAGAAAGCGATACATTTGAGTAGTGGAACAGTGCAGATGACAGCACACAATCTGCAGCACAGAGCTAGTAGAGAGAAGGTGCAGCAGTGGAAAAGTGAAAAAGTTAGGATGAAACTATAAAGCCTGCAGCCCAGAACCAAAAGGATTGCTTGTGATTTTTTATTACTAGGGATGAGCTCGGTGTTCGACTCGAACATAAGTTCGACTCGAACATCGGCTGTTCGACCGTTCGGCGAACATCGAACGATTTGGGCCGTTCGCGCCAAATTCGAGTGACGCGAACGGCCCACAATACACTGCGCCATCGCAGTGCAATCCCGGTGCTGTGATTGGCCAAGCATGCACTGTGACCCCGCATGCTTGGCCAATCACAGCGCCGACAGCTAGGAGAGCCATAATTGGCCACAGGCAGGTTGCCTGTGGCCAATTATAGCTCAGGGGGTTTAGCACACGCCCCACACTATAAAAGGCCACCAGCGCGGCGGCCTTGTGTAGTGTGTTCCGGCGCAGGGAAAGAGTTACATAGGCAGGGACAGTGTCAGTGCTATTTGTACCTCAAACTTGTGTGTAGGGAGAGAGAAGGATAGGCAGGGAGAGTGTCAGTGTCATATTCTTTGCTAAACCTTGTATGCAGGGAGAGAGAAGGATAGGCAGGGGACAGTGTCAGTGTCACATTCTTTGCTAAACCTTGTGTGCAGGGAGAGAGAAGGATAGGCAGGGAGAGTGTCAGTGTCATATTCTTTGATAAACCTTGTGTGCAGGGAGAGAGAAGGATAGGCAGGGGACAGTGTCAGTGTCACATTCTTTGCTAAACCTTGTGTGCAGGGAGAGAGAAGGATAGGCAGGGAGAGTGTCAGTGTCATATTCTTTGATAAACCTTGTGTGCAGGGAGAGAGAAGGATAGGCAGGGGACAGTGTCAGTGTCATTGTTGCTTAGCCTCCTGAACATTATACACCTGAAGTTAGCCCGTATTGCTGTGTTTTCCTGGTGTGTTACACCAACAGGCATTTGCAGCACTTACAGCGGGCGGAGTGTGCCTCCTGCACATTATACACCTGAAGTTAGCCCGTATTGCTGTGTTTTCCTGGTGTGTTACACCAACAGGCATTTGCAGCACTTACAGCGGGTGGAGTGTGCCTCCTGCACATTATACACCTGAAGTTAGCCCGTATTGCTGTGTTTTCCTGGTGTTACACCAACAGGCATTTGCAGCACTTACAGCGGGCGGACTGTGCCTCCTGCACATTATACACCTGAAGTTAGCCCGTATTGCTGTGTTTTCCTGGTGTGTTACACCAACAGGCATTTGCAGCACTTACAGCGGGCGGAGTGTGCCTCCTGCACATTATACACCTGAAGTTAGCCTGTATTGCTGTGTTTTCCTGGTGTGTTACACCAACAGGCATTTGCAGCACTTACAGCGGGCGGAGTGTGCCTCCTGCACATTATACACCTGAAGTTAGCCCGTATTGCTGTGTTTTCCTGGTGTTACACCAACAGGCATTTGCAGCACTTACAGCGGGCGGAGTGTGCCTCCTGCACATTATACACCTGAAGTTAGCCTGTATTGCTGTGTTTTCCTGGTGTTACACCAACAGGCATTTGCAGCACTTACAGCGGGCGGAGTGTGCCTCCTGATCATATTACACCTGAAGTTAGCCCATATTGCTGTGTTTTCCTGGTGTGTTACACCAACAGGCATTTGCAGCACTTACAGCGGGCGGAGTGTGCCTCCTGCACATTATACACCTGAAGTTAGCCCGTATTGCTGTGTTTTCCTGGTGTGTTACACCAACAGGCATTTGCAGCACTTACAGCGGGCGGAGTGTGCCTCCTGCACATTATACACCTGAAGTTAGCCTGTATTGCTGTGTTTTCCTGGTGTGTTACACCAACAGGCATTTGCAGCACTTACAGCAGGCGTAGTGTGATTCCTGCAAAATATACTCCTGAAGCTAGGCCTTATTGCTGGTTTTCCCATCTCCCTGCAGGCCATTAGAATGTCTGGAAGGCAAACAAGGAGAGGCAGACAGTCAGGATCCAATAAAAGAGGGCAAGCAGGCTCTGTGTCTAGAGACAACAGTGCTGGTCGTGGACGCGGTGCATCACCATCAGCACGTGGCCATGGGACACGCTTGTCCTTCTTTTCGGCAGCTGGACGTGTTGAGCCGCATCATGCCAAAGACTTGGTAGAGTGGATGACCAAGCCCTCCTCATCCTCTTCCCTGCTATCAATGTCATCATCAGTCACTCCTTCCCTAGACCAACCATGTCCTCCTGAGGAGTCCCCCGAACTGTTTGAGCACAGTGTTGGGTACATGCTCCAGGAGGATGCTCAGCGTTTCGAAGGGTCTGATGATGATACCCAGCTAGACGAAGGCAGTAGCGTGAGAGCAGAGAGAGGGGATGCTCAAGAAGGACACCAATCTGGCAGTCATGTTCCAGCAGCTGCAGCATACTGCCAGATTGGCTCCAGTGATGAGGGAGGGAGGGGATGATGAGGTCACTGACTCCACGTGGGTGCCTAATAGGAGAGAGGAGGAGGATGAGGAGGAGGCACATCTCCAACGAGGCAGGATGCCCTCGGGGGGCCAGCGTAAGGGAAGCACACAGACGGAATCACACCGCAGAGCTCCGCCTGTGCAGGGCGCTGCCTCTGCCCGTTATTCAAAAAGTTCTTTGGTGTGGGCCTTTTTTGAGTCGAGTGCATCAGATCGCACAGCTGCTGTTTGCAACATATGTCTCAAGCGTATATCGCGAGGCCAAAACATCACCCGCTTGGGCACCACATGCTTGACCAGACATATGTTGACCTGCCATGCAGCTCGTTGACAAGCCTACCTTAAAGACCCATACCAAAGAACAAAGCGGACCTCTCCTTGCACCGCATCAGCTGGGATCTCTAACCCCATTATACCTTCAGTCCTCTCTGAAACCTGCACTGAGAGGAATGAAGGTGTAGAATTAGGTGTGTCACAGCCAAGTACTTGCGGCCACTCTGCTAGCAGTACACCGACGTCCGATTCTAGCAGGCAAATTTCCCTGCCCCAGCTGCTGGACCGTCGAAAGAAGTTCACTCCCAGCCATCCACATGCCCAGCGGTTGAATGCTAGCTTGGCTAAATTGCTAGCGCTTCAACTGCTGCCTTTTCAGTTGGTAGACTCGGCCCCCTTCCGTGAATTTGTGCAATGTGCGGTTCCTTAGTGACAGGTTCCCAAACGCCACTTTTTCTCACGGAAGGCGATTCCGGCTCTCTACCGGCATGTGGAAGGCAATGTCTTGGCCTCGCTGGACAGAGCGGTCAGCGGTAAGGTGCATATTACCGCTGACTCATGGTCCAGCAGGCATGGACAGAGACGTTACCTTTCTTTCACGGCCCATTGGGTCACTCTTTTGGCAGCTGGGAAGTAGGGATGAGCTTCGAGTTCGAGTCGAACTCATGTTCGACTCGAACATTGCCTGTTCGCCCGTTCGTCGAACAGCGAACAAATTGGGGTGTTCGCGGCAAATTCGAAAAATCTATGGGAGAAATCTAAAGTGCTAATTATAAAGGCTTATATGCAAGTTATTGTCCAAAAAAGTGTTTGGGGACCGGGGTCCTGCCCCAGGGGACATGTATCAATGCAAAAAGAAGTTTTAAAAACGGCAGTTTTTTCGGGAGCAGTGATTTTAATAATGCTTAAAATGAAAAATTTAAAGTGAAATATTCCTTTAAATTTCGTACCTGCGGGGTGTGTATGATATGCATGTGAAGTGGCGCATGTTTCCCGTGCTTAGAACTGTCCCTGCAAAAAATGTCATTTTTGAAAGAAAAAAAGTCATTTAAAACTCACTCGCGGCTATTAATGAATTGTCGGCTCCCGGCAATACATACAAAAGTCATTGATAAAAAAAATTAAAAAAAAGCGTGGGGGTTCCCCAGAATTCAATTACCAGGCCCTTCAGGTCTGGAATGGATATTAAGGGGAACCCCGCCGCAAATTTAAAAAAAAATTGACGTGGGGTTCCCCCAAATATCCATTCCAGGCCCTTCAGATCTGGCATGGATTTTAAGGGGAACTCCACCCCAAATTTTAAAAAAATGGCGTGGAGTCCCCCTAAAAATCCATACCAGACCCCTTATCCGAGCACGCAACCTGGCCGGCCGCAGGGGAAAAGGGGGGGACGAGAGAGCGCCCCCCCTCCCTCCTGAACCGTACCAAGCCACATGCCCTCAACATGGGGAGGATGTCCCCATGTTGATGGGGACAAGGGCCTCATCCCCACAACCCTTGCCCGGTGGTTGTGGGGGTCTACGGGCGGGGGGCTTATCGGAATCTGGAAGACCCCTTTAACAAAGGGGACCCCCAGATCCCGCCCCCCCCTATGTGAATTGGTAAGGGGTACATTGTACCCCTACCATTTCACGAAGAAAGCGTAAAAAAATGTTTAAAAAAAACACACAAACACCTTGAAAAAGTCCTTTATTTAAAATAATAATAAAAAAAAAAAAACATTCCAGCGCTAAAATCCAGTGTCCCGCGGCGATCCCGATGTCCAGCGCTGTCCTTCATTGGTTGTGCCTGAGCGGACCTGATGGGGAACTCCCTCTCAGTATTTTAAATGTATAGACCCGCCCCTTCTAAAGTTCCCCATCATGTCCGCTCCCTCGGTATGTCGGACCCGCCTACGTCATTGGCTTGAGCGGGGAACTTCCTTCACTGTGTAATTTAAATTTACATAGTGAAGGAAGTTCCCCGCTCAAGCCAATGACGTAGGCGGGTCCGACATACCGAGGGGGCGGACCTGATGGGGAACTGCTCTCACTTTGGCAATACATGTATAGACCCGCCCCTTCTCATGTTCCGCATCTGGTCCGCTGAGCGGACCTGATGGGGAACTTTAGAAGGGGCGGGTCTATACATTTAAAATACTGAGAGGGAGTTCCCCATCAGGTCCGCTCAGGCACAACCAATAAAGGACAGCGCTGGACATCGGGATCGCCGCGGGACACTGGATTTCACCGCTGGAATGTTTTTTTTTTTTTTTTTTAAATAAAGGACTTTTTCAAGGTGTTTGTGTGTTTTTTTTTAAAACATTTTTTTACGCTTTCTTCGTGAAATGGTAGGGGTACAATGTACCCCTTACCAATTCACATAGGGGGGGGCGGGATCTGGGGGTCCCCTTCGTTAAAGGGGTCTTCCAGATTCCGATAAGCCCCCCGCCCACAGACCCCCACAACCACCGGGCAAGGGTTGTGGGGATGAGGCCCTTGTCCCCATCAACATGGGGACATCCTCCCCATGTTGAGGGCATGTGGCCTGGTACGGTTCAGGAGGGAGGGGGGGCCGCTCTCTCATCCCCCCCCTTTTCCCCTGCGGCCGGCCAGGTTGCGTGCTCGGATAAGGGGTCTGGTATGGATTTTTAGGGGGACTCCACGCCATTTTTTTTTTAAATTTGGGGTGGAGTTCCCCTTAAAATCCATGCCAGATCTGAAGGGCCTGGAATGGATATGTGGGGGAACCCCACGTCAATTTTTAAAAAAAATTGCGGCAGGGTTCCCCTTAATATCCATTCCAGACCTGAAGGGCCTGGTAATAGAATTCTGGGGAACCCCCACGCTTTTTTTTTTTTTTATCAATGACTTTTGAATGTATTACCGGGAGCCGACAATTCATTAATAGCCGCAAGTCAGTTTTAAATGACTTTTTTTCTTTCAAAAATGACATTTTTTGCAGGGACAGTTCTAAGCACGGGAAACATGCGCCACTTCACATGCATATCATACACACCCCCCAGGTACGAAATTTAAAGGAATATTTCAGTTTTATTTTTTCATTTTAAGCATTATTAAAATCACTGCTCCCGAAAAAACAGCCGTTTTTAAAACTTTTTTGTGCATTGATACATGTCCCCTGGGGCAGGACCCGGGTCCCCAAACACTTTTTAGGACAATAACTTGCATATCAGCCTTTATAATGAACACTTTAGATTTCGAACGTTCGAGTCCATTGTATTTAATAGGGTTCTAAAGTTTACACGAACATTTTGTCTGTTCGCAGGTTCTGGTGCGAACCGAACAGGGGGGTGTTCGGCTCATCCCTGCTGGGAAGGATGCAGGACAAGGTGCAGTAGTGTTGGAGGTTGTTCCGCCGCCACGCCTCCAAAATGCTACTACTGGTTGTGACACGCCTCTCTCCTCCACCCCCTCCTCTTCTTCTTCCTCCATGGCCTCTTCCTGTGCTTTGTCCTCAGAACCAGCGGTGCTCCGTAGGCGTTCAAGGGGCTACGCAAGTACGCAGGCAAAAGAATGCCATGCCGTGCTTGCGCTGGTGTGTTTGGGGGACAGGAGCCACACTGGGGCAGAGGTTCTGTCTGCTCTGCAGGGGCAGGCCGAGAGGTGGTTGACGCCACGCCAGCTTAAGCCAGGAATGGTGGTTTGCGACAATGGCACCAACCTCCTCTCCGCCCTCCGACAGGGACAACTGACCCATGTGCCCTGTGTGGCTCACGTCCTTAACCTGGTGGTGCAGCGGTTCTTGGGCAGGTACCCGGGCTTACAGGATGTCCTGGGGCAGGCCAGGAAAGTCTGTGTGCATTTCCGCAGATCTTATAATGCCAGTGCTCGCCTGGCTGAGCTGCAAAAGGAGTTGAACCTGCCCAAGAACCGCCTTATATGTGACATGCCCACCAGGTGGAACTCAACGTTGGCCATGCTGCAGCGGCTGCACATGCAGCAGAGGGCCATCAATGAGTACCTGTGTGACTACGGCACCAGGACAGGGTCAGGGGAGCTCGGGTTTTTTTTCACCACGCCAGTGGGGCATGATCAGGGATGCATGCACTGTCCTGGCACCATTTGAGGAGGCCACGAGGATGGGGAGCAGTGACAGTGCATGCATCAGTGACACTGTACCTCTTGTCCACCTGTTGGAACATACGCAGCGTGGAATAATGGACAGGGCACTTGAGGCAGAACAGAGGCAGGAAGAGGAGGATTTCCTTGCCTCTCAAGGCCCCCTTTACCCAGACAGTGTTCCTTCTGTCCCACCCATCGCACAGGAAGAGGAGGAGGAGGAGGAGGAGGATTGTGTCAGCATGGAGGTGGAGCCTGGCACTCAGCATCATCAGCAGCAGTCTTTTAGGGATGATTTACAGTCCCAAGAAACCAGTGGACTTGTACGTGGCTGGGAGGAGGTGGCTGCGAGTCATGTCGTCCTTAGTGACCCAGAGGACTCCGGACCGTATGCCTCAGCTAACCTACGCTGCATGGCCTCCCTGATCCTGCAAAGTCTGCGGAAGGATCCTCGTATTCTTCGGATCAAGGAGAGGGACCATTACTGGCTGGCCACTCTCCTTGATCCACGGTACAAGGGTAAGGTTGCAGACCTTATCTTACCATCGCAGAGGGAGCAGAGGATGAGACAACTCCGGGAGGCCTTGCAGAAAGGTCTGTGCAACGCGTTCCCAGAGACTGGGAGGTTACAAACTCCTGGTCCTGGACAACGAGTTGCTGAGGCTTCGGTCAAAGAAGGAGCGGTGGGGAAGGTGGCCGTCTGACCGATGCTTTCAGACAATTCTTTAGTCCGCAGCCTCAAGGTATGATCGGTTCCAGCAACCATCGCCAGTGTCTGATATACATGGTGCAGGAATACCTAGGGGCAAGGTCAGACTTGGACACCTTCCCCACCAGAAATACTCTGGCTTACTGGGTCTTGAGGATGGATCACTGGCCAGAGCTTGCACAGTATGCAATTGAGCTACTGGCCTGTCCTGCATCCAGCGTTCTTTCAGAACGCACATTCAGTGCTGCTGGAGGATTTGTCACGGATCACAGGGTGTGCCTGTCCACCGACTCGGTTGATCGACTGACCTTCATAAAGATGAACCAGTCTTGGATCACCACCAGCTACCAAACACCTGAAGCTGATATAACAGACTAATTTATTTTCAAATGTCACATCCCTTCAAGACTGATGCTGATGCTGAGAGACTGTCCTGTTATGTTGACTGACTATCCTCCTCCTCCTCAATGATCCAATTGATGATGATAGCTTGGAAGAATATTTTTGTTTCTGGGTGCCGCCACCAGTGGCTAAGGCCCAATTTTTCAGCCCCTGTTTAACAGGGGCATGTAATTACAATTTTTTATGCAATGCTTTGCAGCAGGGCTCATTCCTGCACTCCAACTAGAGTATCTGGGAGAGGTTGCAGTGTCGTGGCACCAGCACCAGTGGTTAAGGCCCAATTTTTCAGCCCCTGTTTAACAGGGGCGTGTAATTAAAATTTTTGATGCAATACTTTGCAACAGGGCTCATTGCTGTGCTCCAAGTACAGTATCTGTGAGGGGTTGCAGTGTTGTGGCACCAGTGCCTAAGGCCCAATTTTTCTGCCCCTGTTTAACAGGGGCATGCAATTACAATTCTTGATCTAATAATTCACAGCAGGGCCCATTCATGCACCCAGCAAGAGTAACTGTGAGGGCTCACAGTGTTGTGGCAACACCAACATGTAAGGGGCAAATTTCAGCTGAGTATATACGCTAGGCCCCTACTTTCAAACATCCAACTTACAAACGACTCCTCCTTGCAAACGGAAGGATACAACAGGAAGTGAGAGGAAATCTACTCCTAGGAAGGCAAATTCTCTCCTGTAAGAGTTAATATGGGAAAAAAAGTGTCTCCTCTGAACTGATGCTTTATCACCAATTCTTGTTTCAATAAAAACCCCAAATTTTCAAAAAACATTTGTCATTAGGACGGAAAGTGAGGTGAACTGTTCTGAACAGGTGCACACTGCACAGACAGCAAAACAAATGTTACAGGGGTGATAACCCTTCCCTATGTTTTCCAAAAAGCTTAAAAATAGATTTTTGGGCTGGAGCTACACTTAAACAATGTACCTGTTCAAAATTACAAACAGATTCTACATAAGAACAAACCTACAGTCCCTGTCTTGTATGCACCGCCTGTATACAGCTGTTCAGAGTATATAGGGCCTTTTTTATTTTGTGTGCGGGGTTCCCCTTAATATCCATACAAGACCCAAAGGGGCTGGTAATGGGCTGGGGTAGGGGGGGGGGGGGTTGTGATGGGGTAGCTATGCCATTTTTCTTAAAGATTTTCATCCATATTACCGGGACCAGACATTACATTAAAGCCGCAAGCAGTTTTAAATGGCTTTTTTTCCTTTAGAAATGTAATTTTGTGCAGGGACAGTTCTAAACACGGGAAACACGTGGCACTTCACAGGCATACTTTAGACACCCCCCAGGTACGATATTTAAAGGAATATTAGACTTTTTTTTTTTCACTTTATGCATCATTAAAATGACTGCTCCCGAAAAACGGCCGTTTTTAAAACTTCTTTTTGCATTGATACATGTCCCCTGGTGCAGAACCCGGGTTCCCAAACCCTTTTTAGGACAATAACATGCATAATAGTCGTTATAATTAGCACTTTAGATTTCGAACGTTCGCATCCATTGTATTTAATAGGGTACTAAAGTTCGTGCGAACTTTCGGTCCGTTCGCGGGTTCTGGTGCGAACCGAACCCGGGGGTGTTCGGCTCATCACTACTTATTACATTCAGAATACAGTGACCCAGTCTGCCCATGGCAGACTTTTCTTGGACAACATACTGTAGAATTTGATCTTATCCCTGTCTAAACTGTCTATAGCATTTGCTGATGTTAGATGTGATAATTAAGGTGAGAGCAGTGCGCCAAACACCCGGCGGACAGAACCCACTAGGTCCTAAAAAGTAACTTTTATTTGGACTGCATTAAAAAAAAATCAAAAAGAAAACCTCTCACGGGAGAACTCACTCATTTACAGTATATGCATATGTAGCGGCCTCCTCACTCCCCTCTTTGCATCAGCTCGTCTTTCTCTTGTCTAGGGGTACCTCAGAGGGGAGGGAGCGGGGTCACCACGCCAAGCCTTCACCACAGGTGTCTGTGCGGTGTGAGAAAAGTTCTTTCTCTACCTTCGGGTCAGTGTTGTGCACCTGGAGTTACCTTGAACAATGTCCACCAGAAAAGAGCCCCACACCATTAAAGTCCAACACTCCTTTATTCTTCTTGAATGAACAGCATAATCAGTTAGACTCCCTTAAAGAACAGAACAAACAAGGAGGTGTGGATGCGAGTAGGCCCAGACACAATGAACTATCCACTTTCCTCCATGAAAGTGGGCTGAGGTCTCCGAGCGGAGGGGGGATTTCCTTCCAGGCGGTCTCCGATGGGAGGCTCACCTGTCACTGGCAATCTGCTGCACCCGGTCTTCAAGTGAGTAGCTCCCCCCGGTCCATTACGCCTTCCGGATTCGGGTACCCAATCCCTGGGTTCCCTAGGACCTCCTTCCCTCGCGGAACTCAGTGTTGGGCACTGAGCTCCAGACCTCCATCCGAGTACCTCACCCCAGGCTAAAGGTGCCTGGGATGGAACACGACCTCCGGACGTCCTCTAGGCCTAGGCCGTCTAGAGGACCCACACGAACCACCGCCCTCAGGCCGAAGGTGCCTAGGACTCGACCCCGTGACAAAGATGGCCGGCCCCTTTATACCCTCTCCCAGCAAGCACGGCGGGTTCCCCGCCCCACCATACCGCTGCCGAGGGAGGACAAAAAGGAGGCACGGCACACAGCAATGGTTCAACCCCAGCCCAGGGCGACAGCGCCACCTGCTGGACCGCAAGGAACTGCACACCGCTGGTGTCTCTGCCAGTTTTAAATAGAGGAAAAAGTGTATACCCGCTACACATACTTCCCACTTAGTGGAATCATTACTGTACACCCCCTTTAGGTAAGATTTTGAAATATAAAAAAGGCCAGCATTTCCAAAAAATAAGAAGCACAGAAAAATTTTAAATCATGAACCCATAACTCAAAAGCTCGACAAAAACAAGAGCTTCGTCTGGGAAACTAGTGTCATACTGAATTTACAGAGATGTACTCAAACAAATAAGCAAAAAAGTTTCTTATGCTTAATGGAGGCTACTCATGGCTGCCTCTATTTATAATGGTGCCCGCATGTATGTGCAATGATGTCATCACACACACACGCACTAGTACAATGACATCATCGTGTCACAATGCTGCATGTGCAATGTGGTATTCTTACAAACACAAATAGGTGGCAGCTGAATTACCTACTGCTCACCACCAGGGGAGGTCACCATTGACATGTTGCTCTAATCATGTAATGAAAATTTTCCATATACCTCTGTAGAATAGAGACATAAGTATTCTCATAAAGTACATTTTTTTTCAATATACTGTATATGATCATGATGAATTCTACTCCATTTTGTAGATTTTTCCACTTTAAAATAAATATAACAAAATTATTAAATAAAATGGGAGTGCATCAAGTCAAAATCCAAACAATGCTATTCAATCCTGTATAAACCGCAAAAATGTAAAAGCCTTATTGAGGCTAAAAGGGGTTCTAGTACCCAGTCTAAAAATCCATTTGGCTTGAGTTTTCAACAGCATTTTATCCAGATCACCCATTTGATGTTCTGAATGATCCAAATTTTTAAACCATCGGGTTTACCACCATGTTTATCTCAAACATGTTTCACTTTGCTTTTGGGCTTATGATTTTACCTGTTTCCGCCCACCCACAGTACATATACTGCAGGCGGGAAGCACGGGCAGGCTAAGTGACGTACCCATAGGCCATGCCCATGTGCGCGCAGCACGGCCCTTGGCAAACTGTGCTATGATTGGTCACAGCACAAGTTTGTTAGCAGGCTATAGCCAATGATTTTGTCTGTGCAGACCTGCTGATCAGCTGTGGCCACTCAAAGCACACAGATTGACAGTGTTTACAAACTTTACACACAGGATCTGATTGGATCTTTCTCCCTGAGATCTTTTCACTCAGGGAGAGATGAAAACCAGGTCCTATGTGAGTAGAAGCAACACATCTACACTTAAAAAAACTTGTTAGGTACATTTAGCTCTTTGATCACCCTCCAGTTAACCCATTGAGTGCCCTGTCACAGTGTCATTAGTACAGTGTAAAGACTTTTTTTAATGATCACTTGATTATTGTCACGGGTAACTTTAGATAGTGGCAGAGTCAGTTAGTGTCCCTCCCAAATAGCAACACTATTACCCTCCACAGTTAACTCCATAATTGCCAGAAACACAGAAATCAAGTGTCACACTATAACCGCCATTTCTAGTGTTGAACAGATAAGATCAGTATCTTGATCAGGATCATACCTATACTAGTGTCTTCAATAGTATAGTGCCCCCAAAAAGGCATCATTAGCAGGATCAGCCCCAATACCAGCCAGCACTTGCGTTTAGCCCCCCCCCCCTCCAACAAGTGCAGTTTTATTATATATTTTTTTCTGATCACTGCCACCTCTGATACATTGTACACAAAACCATAGATCATGCCTGATCTCTGCTAGCACTAGCAGGTACATTTTATTTTTAGCACACAAGCAGTCCCTGACAGCCAAGAGCTCTTTTTCCCATAGGCGCACTAGGTACCTAGAAATTTAGTGCCCAAATTTTCCCAAAAAAGGTACACTAGTGAAGGGGCCTACAGAATTCTGAACATGACAGATGATAGCGAAGGGAATGGAGAAGAGGTCCCTGCTAAAATCAGGTGTACCCGACCCCATGTTGCTAAAGTGTTAAAAACACATGATCATTCTCAGACGCAGCAGAGTGCCGTTGCACTACCTTTTGGTGATTTTAGGACACCCTAGCCTTTTTGACACCAGCGCTGCAGTATTTTATGACGAAGTTGCAAGCGCCAGCAGTACAGTACAAGCTGTCGAGGTGACTAGCAATAATAGCGTAATGCAACCGCTGCCACCAAGAATTTGAGCACAAGCCTATACAGCCCATAGTAGCCTTCTAGAAGTGCTTGCAAATCCTAATTTGCTGCCCCCAGATTCAGCAGCATCCACTTAACTATGCCTCTTGACTTTTTGATCTGTTTTTCACTGAAGACCTCTATAATTTGATTGTGGACCAAAGTAATTTTTATGCGCAACAGAACCTCACCACCAACCTAAATTCATACCTTGTGTGGCAGAGCGAGGCTCTGTCCCAATGAAAGTGAAGATAAAAGGGACACAGGGTTTGCCTATCTGCAGACTGCAGGACTACAGAGTGTAGAATTTAAATGGAGAAAAATTCTCTGTCAGTTTTCTCCAGGTTTTCCTACTTTATTATGGGACTTGGTAGTTTGGAGATCCCTAAGAGACTTGGGTGGGACGGGATCTCCAACCCTGTGTCCGGGTCTTGTGGACAGCCAGCATGGTGTGTGCCCAGGTGCACACAACCATTATAATGAGGGGCTGGTGAGAGCAGAGAGTGGAGGATGGTGGAGAGTGAGCAGCTTGCTAACTGCTGTGTGAAGACAGACCTATGTTTGGAGAGCGGTCTGCCCTGTGAGAGACTGTAGCCCATGTAAAGGGAATTCTTTGCCCAGGGACTGGGAAAGGCTGGCCAGCCTTGAGAGTCGGGGAGACTGAGGAAGCCAGTAAGTCCAGGGGGCTGGAAAGAATTGTGAAATCTGTTGAAAGCAAGCAGAGGAACTGCTGACAAGAGAGCCAGGTGGCTCGGTATGTTTTTCCTTATTTTTGGACTGCCAAATGAAGTTAAACCCCTGCGAGGGAATCTTGAATGGACCTTTTTGATTTTGTTTTTCTGTTTTAATAAACATGGGCTACCAGGCCCTTAACTAGAACGCCTGTCTGATATGGACTCACTGCATAAAAATGCATCTATCCACTTGAGCTAAAACACCCCAATATCACACTTGCCAGACAATTCTGATGGAAACCTATCATAGTTTCTGAATTTAAGACTTTTTTGGGACTAAAGCCTAGTACACACGATCGAGAATCTCGTCTGGAAAAAACCCGTTGTTTTTCCCTGATGAGATTCTTGACAAGAATCTTGTCCCGGCCAAGTGTACACACGCTCGATTCAAAAGAACCTACGTTCTTTTGAATGGAACGAACGCGGTGACGTCAACGACTACGACGAGCGTGCGCTCGTCACATTTGATGCCGTCGCCGCCATCTTGCTACACCTTACCTATGCCTAGGAAGCTGCCACACATGCGTCAAAGTCATTTTGAGCATGCGCGGGTTTCCACGACGACAGGTAAGCGTACACACACTCGGGTTTCTCGTCAGGAAACCGGCTGACGAGAATCCCGACGAGAAAATAGAGAGCAGGTTCTCTATTTTTCTCGTTGAGATTCTGGCCAGTTTTTTTGACGAGAAACCTGAAAGCCTTGTACACATGCACGGTTTACTCGGCAAGAAAGCTCTACCAGCAATTTTCTTGCTGGTTCTTGCCGAGAAAACCGGTCGTGTGTACGAGGCTTAACCCTTAACATGGGCATTAAAAAAAAGAATGAATTGCGGTCATATTGGTCAACAGACCAGAATCATCATATACCCATGTTCCCTGCTGCAAGGCCCAGCTGAGATATTAGACAATCATGCATTTTATGCATTTCAATGAAAATACCCTCGTCCTCGGGGCGACCCTGACTATGATAGGCACCACAAAATTCAGCCCCTCATAAATCACCTTACTCAGAAATTGACAGAAGTGTATATGCCCCAAACAAACATCTGAATTTACAAACCCCTTGTACAAGTGTGACAGATATAGGGTCAAACTGTATAAGCTCTGTGATAGGGCCACAGGCTTTACATACTGCTTAAGAATTTTTGAGAGAAAACACAGTCAAGTGGAGCCCCCCAAATGCCTAGAATACATGGGGAGAAGTGCCAAGATAGTGTGGGACTTGGTGTCACCCTTGTTCCGTAAGGAGTACGATTTGTACGTGGACAACTTCTATGCGAGCATGCCACTTTTTAGACATTTGTTCAATCTAGAAATTGGCTGCTGTTCCACCATGTAACATATTCGCAGGGGTCCTGGCCAACCTGCTCTGCATCAAGGACTGCTTCCGTCGCTACCACACCTTAGTGGTCTTTTAGTCTAGAGTACGGCACAGTATAGGGCACACAAATCTGCACAAAAGGGGTCTCAGAACATACTAGGTAGACAGGAAACTGCCTGTCTATTTGAGACCCTAAAATCAAAGGCTATAGTTATAAAAAAAAAAAATTACAAATAAAAAAGTAAAAAAAAAGGTTTTGTTTTATTGAGATAATGTTATATTGTCACTGTGAGTTTTTGGTACCGGTGTTGTTTGCTTTGCAGGGTCACCAATCAGCTGCAGCACTGATCTGTAGATTCTGACAATATGTCAGTGCCTGCAGTGCTGCAGGGGGAGATTCCTCCATCTGCAGTGAAAAAAATTGTATGCCCAGCATTAGGAACCTAAGGTGGTCAGTGGGCGGTAGCTCTTATGCTTCGGCATATAATTTTTCATTTTTTTCTGGCAAAGATTTCTTCATCCACATTGATCGATCAGTTCTTTTTTCGTTCAGACCACGAGCTGAATGAAAAAAAGGACATTACATCTACGTATGCCCAACATTAGAAGATTGGTTGGATGTGTGGCAAAAAATTCTAATTGTGGGCATATCATACACTTTTTCTAGCAAAGATTTCTTCATCCACATTGATTGATGTGAGTGGAGGAATCTGTTAGATTCTTGTTTTTGTTTTTTCAGCCTGTGAACTGAAAAAAAAGAGAACATTACATGTCCAACATTAGGAGTGTGGCAGAAACTCCTAAAGCTGGCCATACAATGTTTTTGGAGGCCCTAAAATGCCAGGACAGTTCAAACACCCTCCTCTAAATAACCACTTTTTGAAAATTAGACACCCCAAGGTATTTGCTGAGAAGCATGTTAAGTCCATGGAAAAGTTTATTTTTTGCCACAAGTTATTGGAAAATGCCCAAAAAAAAAATGTTTTTTTTTTTTTTACACAAAGTTGTCACTTTAACCGCTACCTGACCGCCGCTGAACTATATACGATGACACAATGGCACTACTGGGCAGAAGTGCACGCGAGTGCCCGCCGCGAGCTCCGTGAACCCGACTGCAGGTCCCGCGGACTCAATCGCCACGGGGATACCCGCGTTCGACTCTCGGAGAGATAGAGCGGGGAGATGCTAATGTAAACACGCATCTCCCCGCTCTGCCTAGTGACAATGACAGTGATCACCTCTTCCTGTAATCGGAAGCGGTGATGACTATCTTGTAATTTTCATAGTAATAAGTACATTTTTATAGCACTGATCGCTGTAAAAATTACAATGGTCCCAAAAATGTGTCAAAAGTGTCCGATGTGTCCGTCATAATGTCACAGTCACGATAAAAATCACTGATTGCCGCCATTACTAGTAAAAAAAATAATAATAAAAATGCCATAAAACTATCCCCTATTTTGTAGACGCTTAAACTTTTGCGCAAACCGATCAATAAATGCTTATTGCGATTTTTTTTTACCAAAAATATGTAGAAGAATACGTTTTGGCCTAAACTGAGGGAAAAAAATGTTTTTTATATATTTTTGGGGGATATTTATTATAGCAAAAAGTAAAAAATATATATTTCGCTCTATTTTTGTTAGTAGCGCAAAAAATAAAAAGCACAGAGGTGATCAAATACCACCAAAAGAAAGCTCTATTTGTGGGAAAAAAAGGACATAAATTTTGTTTGGGAGCCACGTCGCATGATCGTGCAATTGTCAGTTAAATCGACACAGTGCCAAATTGTAAAAAGACCTCCGGTCTTTAAGCTGACAAATGGTCCGGGGCTGAAGTGGTTAATAAGATATTTCTCACACATGCCATGCATATACATAGAAAGACACCCCAAAACACATTCTGCAACTTCTCTGGAGTATGAGGATACCACATGTGTGAGACTTCTTGGCAGCTCAGCTTTGTACAGGGGCCCAAAATCCAATGACCACCTTCAGGCTTTCAAAGGGTATAATTTCCTCATTTCATTTCTTGACTACCTATTACAGTTTTGGAGGCCCTGAAATGGCAGGATAGTACAAACACCCCACAAATAATCCTTTTTGGAAAGTGGACCCCCAAGTTATTTGCTATGAGGCATGGTGAGCATTTTGAAGATTGCACCCCATCCATTCATGCAAGCTCAGACATGAATGTCCGATCAGCCCCTAACCTGTCCACCTTTAGGAGATCCCTGAAAACTAATTTATTCAGGGAAGCCTATCCCACGCTGACCTAAGAACTGTCCCCGAGCCACCCCCATCAAATCATCCCCCGCAGCTACTACCTTTTGTACTACCACCCCCTCTCTTTAGAATGTAAGATCTACGAGCAGGGCCCTCCTGTCCCTTCTGTATTGAACTGTACTGTAATTGTGTTGTCCCCCCTTTACATTGTAAAGCGCTGCGTAAACTGTTGGCGCTATATAAATCGTGTATAATAATAATGAATGGATGGGGTGTCTCAGCCAATGGGCAGGGATTTCTTTGGTCTCTTTGCTGCTAGGTCGGAAGCCTAAGGCCTATCCCGGGGATGTGTAGCTGCTAGGCTGCCTGAGGGCCTTTCCAGGAGTGGGAGAGCAGTGTTTGGTTGGGACTGCGGGCTTGTAGTCCAACCAGAAGTAGTGGTTCCACCGAAAAGGGAACCAGCTGTGGTCGGAAGGTAGAAGGGGAAGCTGTCGCCACTAAGGGACCAACCACCTTGTTACTGGAGGCCACTGTGAGTAAGCTGAAGCCAGTACCAGAGCAGTCTTCTCGCCAGCCGGGGACGGTGAAGAAATGGGAAAACTTCAGTGAGTGCCAAGCCAAGGACCCAGCGGGACAGCAGAGGTGACGCTTGCGGAGCATCAGTTTGTCCCAAGCCAGGGACCTAGCAGGTCAGCAGGGGTGACGCTTAAAGAGTATCTGTGAGTCCCAAGCCAGGGACCCAGCAGGGAAGCGGGGGGTGACACTTGAGGAAGATACTGAGTGCTAAAAGTGGAAGATCTCAGGGAATCCAGTGGTTATTGGATCCGAAGTCTGGATCCGAAGTCTAGTAAAAGACTGGGAGTTTGTTGAGTGAAGATCCACAGTGAGTGATTGTGGAATAAACGGAGAACTGTTTGTGTTGCTAATAGTTGAATATTAGTAACTACTACAAGACTGTCATAGGAGACAGCGGTCCTACCTATACAGAAGTGGTGTCCAGCTGTAGGCCTTCACCTGTATAGCTGTCTTCCTATAGAAGTCTCAGAGTCTGCTAATTATCATTGCATCTACTTAAAGTGGTTGTAAACCCTTACAATCCACTTTTTGCTACAGGTAAGCCTATAATAAGGCTTACCTGTAGCTACCCTGGATATCTTCTAATCCTGCGCGGTTTAGGAGATATCCCCTGTATCTGCATGTGCCGACGTCATTGGCACATGCGCACTGAAGCAATGACATGTACGTGTGACGTCATTGCGGCTCCGGCCAATCACAGCGCCGGAGCCTGCGATACCTGGAAGTAACTCCAGGAGTAATGTCGCCAGCCGGTGCTGTGTACAGACACCGCAGCGGGGGCTTCGATCTCAGGTGAGTTATACAGTGGGTCAAAAAAGTATTTAGTCAGCCACCAATTGTGCAAGTTCTCCCACTTAAAAAGATGAGAGAGGCCTGTAATTGTCATCATAGGTATACCTCAACTATGAGAGACAAAATGTGGAAACAAATCCAAACAATCACATTGTCTGATTTGGAAAGAATTTATTTGCAAATTATGATGGAGAATAAGTATTTGGTCAATATCAAAAGTTCATCTCAATACTTTGTTATATATCCTTTGTTGGCAAAGCCAGAGGTCAAACGTTTACTGTAAGTCTTCACAAGGTTGTCACACACTGTTGCTGGTATGTTGGCCCATTCCTTCATGCAGATCTCCTCTAGAGCAGTGATGTTTTGGGGCTGTCGCTGGGCAACACAGACTTTCAACTCCCTCCAAAGGTTTTCTAAGGGGTTGAGATCTGGAGACTGGCTAGGCCACTCCAGGACCTTGAAATGCTTCTTACGAAGCCACTCCTTCGTTGCCCGGGCGGTATGTTTGGGATCATTGTCATGCTGAAAGACCCAGCCACGTTTCATCTTCAATGCCCTAGCTGATGGGAGGAGGTTTGCACTCAAAATCTCACGATACATGGCCCCATTCTTTTTTTCATGTACATGTCTTCCATTTTCTAATTATTGCTCCCACAGTTGATTCCTACACATCACGCTGCTTGCCTATTGCAGATTTAGTCTTCCCAGCCTGGTGCAGGTCTACAATTTTGTTTCTGGTGTCCTTCGACAGCTCTTTGGTCTTCACCATAGTGGAGTTTGGAGTGTGACTGTTTGAGCTTGTGGACAGGTGTCTTTTATACTGATAACAAGTTCAAACAGGTGCCATTAATCAGTGTTGTAACTAACGCCGTTTAAATAAACGGCGTTAGGTAACGTAGGCACTTTTGAGGGTAACGAGTAATCAAACTGATTACCCTTCCCCTCATGGCACCGCCGTTCCTATTACTTGGGCGGCGTTACCCTAGTTACATCTACTCGCCGCAGCCGCCGCGAGTAGATGTAACACTAACCGCAAGCCGCCGTCTGCCTACCTGATCAGCGTGTCATGCAGACAGACGGCAGCCATTGCAGTGTTCAAAAGCCGCGCCTCCCGAGTCCTCGTCGTCTGTGATAGGCGGAACACTCAATTTCACAGCAGGCAGTGTTCCGCCTATCATGGACATCCTCTCATCCTCGTCTGTGTTATGAGGTTGAGCGGATGTCCGTGATAGGCGGAACACTGAATGCTGGTAAATTGAGTGTTCCGCCTATCACAGACGAGGAGGAGGCACGGCTTTTGAATACTGGAATGGCCGCCGCCGATCACAGGAACACGGGCACACAGTGAAGCACGGGCACAGTGAGACACAGGCACAGTGAGACACGGGCACAGTGAGGCATTGGGCACAGTGAGGCATGGGCACAGTGAGGCACGGGCACAGTGAGACACGGGCACAGTGAGACACGGGCACAGTGAGACACGGGCACAGTGAGGCATTGGGCACAGTGAAGCATGGACACAGTGAGGCATGGGCACATATTAATTTATGGTTATCCCTCCTATTATTTTTATACACTGAAAAAATTACATATATATCATCTTTCTACCGCCCCCACCCCCGTGTATATATAATATAACCAATATAATTACTTTGCTGAGTAACTAATAACTTTTTCAATGTAGTAACAGAGTAACTAACTACATTACTTTTTGGAAGAAGTAATTTGTAACTGTAACTAATTACTTTTTTAACGTAAGATGAAATACACTGCCATTAATACAGGTAATGAGTGGAGGGCAGAGGAGCCTCTTAAAGAAGAAGATACAGGTCTGTGAGAGCCAGAAATCTTGCTTGTTTGTAGGTGACCAAATACTTATTTTCCACCATAATTTGCAAATAAATTCTTTCCAAATCAGACAATGTGATTGTCTGGATTTGTTTCCACATTTTGTCTCTCATAGTTGAGGTTTACCTATGATGACAATTACAGGCCTCTCTCATTTTTTTAAATGGGAGAACTTGCACAATTGGTGGCTGACTAAATACTTTTTTGTCCCACTGTACATAATGTGCTAGTATGTATTGCATACTATCTCCTTATGCCTTTGTCTTGCAGGTCTCTTTTTTTTTATGTGGGTTTACAACCACTTTAAGGGTGTCCTGGCCACAACCCTCTCTCCCTAAGTTCTGTTCAAGAGACAATAAATCTCTTTGCATTAAAAATAAAAAGGCACCCACCATTTCATCTTGCATTACACCCACCATGCCTTGCAACCCACTCTACACAGAAGGATGTCAGCTGTCCCTCAAGGGACTCTGGATTTTGCTACAACTGTAAATAGGGTGCAGACTGCTACTTTATGAATAAAAACCCGACCATAGAGCAGGATTATTTGGTATAGTACACTAACCTTGTCTACTCCATGCTAGTTTTATTCTAATGTCGGATGTGTGCTGGTAGTGAGCCTTTTCCCATAACCCATGTGTGTTTTTCCCTATGCTATTTTGGTCATCTGTTTACCCCTATCCATTGTAGCTGGCAGCCAAAATGCCTTATTATTTATGATCGTTTGAGCTATTGTATTTCAAGGTGTGCTAATCAGTGTCAGTTGGCTTGTGCATGTCTGTTAGTCTGTGTATATGCTTTGTATACACTTTGCTGGCCACTGGATCTTTCTTGGGAGACAAAGGCGTCTTCAATATGCTTGGCTTCATAACAGCAGGCGAGGGCCAAGGCAGCATTCTAGTTGTGTAGGTTAAACCCTACATGGTCTGAACCTTACTAAAATCATGTAAGTGAAAGATTCTGATTATTTGCTATATATTCTGCATTGTTTAAAACATTTTTTAAAGCATTTGCCTGCATAGTGGCTGTTGTAATTACATTCTAATATATTCCTTCAGAAAAAGGCATGATTTTCTGTTAGTAATTAATATTCTTGTCATGCTAAGAGTAGCTTTCTATTTTTTTGCTTTCTGCCAGACCAGACAAAAGCACCAAGCAGCGTCTGCTTACATAGCTATTTCCTAATTTATACCTTTGTGCAGTGAAAATAGAAACCACGTGAATAAGCATAAAAGAAATATTATATGCAGGATTTTTTGTTCTGAACCAAATACAAGGTCAATGTAATTTTCCTAAAGACAATCAAAAAGCATCTTAATTCTTACATTAAAGGAGTTGTAAAGGCAGAAGTTTTTTTTATCTTAATGAATTCTATGCATTTAGATAAAAAACCTTCTGTGTGTAGCAGCCTCCCCAGCACCCCTAATGCTTACCTGAGCCCCATCTCTCTTCAGCAATGTCCACGAGTGTCTAAGCCGTCCGGGACGCTCCTCCTGATTGGCTGAGACACAGCAGCAGTGCTATTGGCTTCTGTGGCTGTCAATCAAAGGCAGTCAGCCAATCAGGGGAAAGAGGGGTCGGGGCTACGTGCCTGAATGGATACACAGAGCTCTGACTCGGCTCAGTTGCCCCATAGAGAGCTGTTGGCTGAGGGGGCACTTGATAGGAGGGAGGGGCCAGGAGCAGCAAAGAGGGACCCGAGACTAGGAGAATCTGGGCTGATCTGTGCAAAATCAAGTGCACAGCGGAGGTAAGTATAACATGTGTAGCGGGCTCACCCCTCTCAACCCCTTCTTCTTCTCGGCTTGCTGTCTTGTCTAGGGGAACCTGGGAGGAGGGATGAGATCCACCACGGCCCATGTCCTCCTCTGGATAGAGGTGAAGGCCCAATGTATTTTACCATCGGGTCGTGTGTATAACCCAGGGTCAAGTCTTTCCTCTAACTGACCCCCCCCTTTGCTCCCAGTAACCAGAGTTCCACACCACTGATTTATTCTTTAGCAGCAATAAATCGTCACTTAGCACAGACAGGTTGTGACCAACGAACAGTTCAGTATAGGTGGGGAGTAGGTCAAGGCACAATCCTTAGTCAAACTAAACCATTGAGATATCACCAACGGTTATGGCGCACAGTGGCTGTGAATGTACTTCTTTCCTTTTCTGAGTCTCTACCAGCAACTCTGACAAACATGAAATAGGAGTTACCTTCTTTAAGCTGTGGCCCCAGTCAGAGGGAGTTACCGGAGGCCCCACCGTCACCGGCAAATGCTGCACCGGGCTGTTCGGAAGGGTTACACTCCCCGGCCTCCTCGTCTCAGATTCGGGCGCCCAACACCTTAGGGCCCCTCAGGCTCCTACACCCTTGCGGAACCCAGTCGAAGGTACTGGGTCCCAGGCCTCCTCAATAGTACCTCACCCCAGGGCTAAAGGTGCCTGGGATGGACTCTATCTCCCGCTCCGGCCAGGTCAAGGGCCCCTGTGCCCGGAACTCCGGAACGCCCGCCCCCAGGCCGAAGGTGCCTGGGTGCGGCGGTGTCCTCCGACTCTGAACCCCGTGCTCAGGGCGTCCACCCCTTTTATCTCCTCTCCCCAGCCTCACAGCAGGTTCCCCGCCCCGCTGTACAACTGCCGGAAAGGGACAAAAAAAATAGTACAGTCTTGCAGTTCAACCCCCGGCCCAGGGCAACAGTGCCACCCTCGGACCCCAGGGAACCTCACACCACCAGAGTCCTCCATGAACAATAATCAGTGCATCTGGGTTATACTACCACCCAGATGCTTCCGTTAAATTTAAATACCCGCTACACATGTTTGTTATTTAAAAAAACAAACAAACAAAAAAAAACCTTTACAATCACTTTAAGGGCAGAGTTAATGAGCGGAAGACACAGAAATATAGAGTACATAACCGCTTCCGGACCAGCCGCCACAGTTTTACTACGGCAGGTTGGCTCCTCTGGGCAAAACGTTACCTTACGTTGCTTTGCCTTTTGGCCACTAGGTGGCACGAAGACCGCCGGGCACCCGTGATCGCTCGTGATAGAGCGAGAACCATGATCTTTGTGTGTAAACACACAGATCACAGTTCTCTCAGGGGAGAGGAGACTGATCGTGTGTTCATACAAAGTATGAACACCGATCTCTCTCCCCCTAGTAAGTCCCATTCCCCCCACAGTTAGAACACACCTAGGGAACACAATTAACCCCTTGATCGCCCCTAGTGTTAACCCCTTCCCTGCCAGTGACATTTATACAGTAATCAGTGCATTTTTATAGCACTAATTGCTGTATAATTGTCACTGGTCCCAAAAATATGTCAAAAGTGTCCGATATGTTCGCCGCAATATCGCAGTCCCGATAAAAAAATCGCAGATCGCCGCCATTACTAGTAAAAAAAATAATAATAAAAATGCCATAAATCTTTCCCCTATTTTGTAGACGCTATAACGTTTGCGCAAGCCAATCAATATATGCTTATTGCGATTTTTAAACCAAAAATTGGGATATTTAATATAGCAAAAAGTAAAAGATATTGTGTTTTTTTCAAAATTGTCGCTCTTCTTTTGTTTATAGCGCAAAAAAAAAAACCCGCAGAGGTGATCAAATACCACCAAAAGAAATCTCTATTTGTGGGAAAAAATGGGACGTCAATTTTGTTTGGGTACAGTGTCGCACGACCACACAATTGTCAGTTAAAGCGACGCAGTGCCGAATCGCAAAAAATGGCCTGGTCATTGAGCAGCCAAATCTTCCGGGGGCTGAAGTGGTTAATCCAAACGTTAACAAATTCTGGACCGCCCGCCGTAGTTTTACGTCGGTACTTTGAAGAGGGGTACCATTGTTATGGTAGCAGCTAGCTACCATAACCCTGGTATCCGCTTCAAGCTAAAAGTGGTCTCTGTGGTCAGTGGTCTCACTTTTATCAGCGATCTCTGGTGCCCTCCGCTGATAAGATTTGATTTGATTTTATAAACGTGCCCCTTCCTGCCGCGCTCGCGTGCAGAAGCAAACGCATACTTGAGTAGTGCCTGCATATGAAAACGGTGTTCAAACCACACATGTGAGGTATCGCCGCGATCGTTAGAGCAAGAGCAATAATTATAGCCCTAGATCTTCTCTGTAACTCAAAACATGCAACCTGAAAAAAAATTTAAGCGTCGCCGATGGAGACTTTTAAGGGTAAAAGTTTGTCGCCATTCCACGAGTGGGCGCAATTTTGAAGCGTGACATGTTGGGTATCAATTTACTCGGCATAACATCATCTTTCACACTATAAATTTTTTTTAGCTAACTTTACTGTTGTCTTATTTTTTAATTAAAAAAGGGAATTTTTATCACAAATAAAGCACATTGTGTATTATGGCTAGGGTTGCCACCTCATCCCTTTAAAACCAAACACATACTAATTACACAGGTTCTATGACTGATTAGGGGGTTATTAAACTCACTTGGTGCCTTATCTGCATTAAATTTGCCTCAGAACCTGTGTAATTCATATGTGTTTGGATTTAAAGGGATGAGGTGGCAACCCTAAATATGGCTGCAGCCTCATTCTTACAGTAAAAGGGCTGGCTTATCCAAAAGCCCCCCTTTTGGCCCTTCTAAGCCAGCAGGCCTAAGTTCACAGGCTCGTTTGCAAAGGATGTTTTTCCAGTCACTTGGAATGTAAAAAGACAATTATTCTCCCAGGCTAGTGTCTGCTATTAAGACTAGAAACTAAATGAGAAAACATAAAAGGCACGGAAGGACTAACTAGAAGTATGTCAACTAGCATTAAAGAGGAACTACAGTCTGCTCACATAATTTGTAATAAAAACATCTTTGCCATTCTGAAGCTTCCCTCCAACCACTTTGTATATTATTTTATATATACTGTGATTCTGTTCTTGCCAAATATGCTGCAGAAATCTCCCTCCACCAAGTCTGGCTGCATCCATTTTAACTGTGGGCAGCTGAAGCTGCTGCCTGTTCACTTCCTGGTTTTACACAGACACACAGAAGCACATCTGCAGCTCTGCACAGCGGTGCTCTGAAAAAAAGGTATTGAGCTGCATAATTTATAAAAAATCAAAAACACTGTGCAACATAGCTTCATATAGTGTAACAGAGGGTATTCCAGTAATTAGGCACAGTGACTTTACAACCACTTTAATAGCAAAAAATGGCCTGGTCATGAAGGGGGTAAGAAATTTTGGAGCTTATGTGGTTAAAGTGATACTAAACACACACTGCTTAATTTACATTGCCCCTTCTATTTCTGTATGTGGATGATGGCACTGTAATTATTTTAATTTAAAAAAAATCTAAGTACCCTTTTCCTAATCAATATAAAGCTGTCACATGACTCAGATCTTTCCTAGCCTGATGCAGGAAAACATAAGCAGGAGGAGCTTCTAGTCCTCTGCTGATGGTCGCATGTTAAAGAAACCAGAAGGAAGAGCTTGATAGACCACTAAGAGCCCACTGAATCTGTGAGCATCCCAATTAGCGACTACAAAGAAATTTACCCCAACAAGGACTTTATAGACAGATAGGGGGAGGTTGTAATAAAAAGAAGCATAATAATAGCAATTGATAAAAAAGTATGACAAAAGTTTATTGGTTACAATCAATAAAAATGTTCCTAAGTGGGGACATGAATATATAAAAATCACAACATGATTCGACATATATGCAAAAGCACCCTAATCATGAGGTAAGCTGGAGCACCAAACGGCCTACATGGACTAAAAGGCCACCAGGGTTGTTGCGAAGGTGTTCACAGCTGGACCCGAACCCAACGCGTTTCGGAAATGTTATGTAATTTTCCTTTCTCAGGGGAGAGGATGAGGGTGCAATATGTCTACAAAAGTAATCATAGATATAAATAACAGATGTATGTTAGTAGTATGTTCCAGCAGCATATCCAGACCGGCTTAGCATGACTGAGGTGGATGCATCCAAGGAGACCAACTCTTTGCAACATGCAGGGACCGTAACAAGTAAGATACAAGTGTATCACCTCTCATGCAAAAGGAGGGTGGGCAAGTGGTGGAGAGATGTCTATGCGCCTAGAAAGAAAACTATCAATATCATTTAACTGTCTTAAATTGGCATGCAAATATATATTTGAAATCAAATCTTTTATTATTTTGTGGAAATAACATGTGTGTGTCACAACTCTCCAGCCTGTGTCTTAGAATAACAGAGAGGTTAAGCCGCCATTAATTTACATGTAATATCCCACCCCCATTGTGTTTAGCTGGTTAGTGGACATGAAGGGGGAGGGAGGGAGTGGGCTGTCATTTACAACTGTATATACACCCACATGTGTGACTTTATAGTCACATGGGGCTGCTTGGATGTGATAGGGAATAGATGCTCAGCATATAAACTCACTGAAAACTGAGCATGTGCAGAGTTGCCACCACAGCTGCAAAATACCTAGCTAAATTGGGGACATGAACAGAAGGTGGGGACCGAGAGCAGCAGGATCAACCAGTTTTTTTGCAGAATACAGATGTAGCGGGTGGTTACATTTAGGGGGAAGCATCAGAGTGGTAGCTAGGCTCAGATGTACCAATTGTTAGGTCTCATTGACCATTTCTATCCCTGGAAGATAGTACTGGTGGTTAAGTTCACTGGGGCCTAAAAGGTGGCACTGTTGCCGTGGGTCCCGGGTTGAACTGCAGTACCAGGTTGTGTCCTTTTTGTCCCCTCTCGGCAGCGGTGCGGCGGGGAACCTGCTGTGCCTGTTGGGAGAGGATATAAAAAGGGGGCGGCCATCTTCCAGAGGGCCTGGGTGCGGGTGTGTCGCCTCCGGGTGCCCTAGGCCCGGAGGCCTGTTGGGAGGTCTCTGGGTACTCTAGGCCCAGAGACGGAGCTGCTGTTCCATCTCAGACACTTTCAGTCTGGGGTGAGGTACTTCGAGAGAGGCCCGTGGCCCAGTACCTTCGTCTGGGTCCCACAAGGGATCGAGGGCTCCTAGGGTGCCCCCTGGAAGTGGGTGCCCGAATCTAGCACGAGGTGACCCTTCCCGAAGACCCGGCGTGGCATCGCTGGTGACAGTGGGGCCTCTGGTAACTCTCCGGATGGATGTCCTTTCCCTGACAGGGGTCAATACTTTTAGAAGGTAATCCACGTTCTCATGGTCTGTGGCAGAGACCCATCGTGAATTCGGTCGGTGGCAGAGACCCAACAACTGGGCCTGTGGCAGAGGCCCTATTCACCTGGTCTGTGGCAGAGACCCCTCATGGTCGGTGGCAGCGACCGTGCGCCAAGCCTGTTAGTGCTATTCAGAACAGGAGAAACACAAAATTTAAAGTTTGTGCCTGGACCTCCTCCCACCTTATCTGACCTGTGTTTGTCTCAACCCGTCTGCTCTAAAAGAGACTGCTTATTGTGCAAGAAGGAATAAACAAGTGTTGGACCTTTCAGTTGGTGTGGACAGTTGCTTACTGGGGAAAGTTAAAGACTTGTTCTGATTACTGCAGAAACAAGGTCAGCACTGGAGGCCTTTACACACCAGTCGCAAGCAGGCCCGAGAAACTAACACCGCTGAACCGCCCTATTCAGGAGGTTACGGGCTTGTGGTGCGGTGTGCCTCATTCTTTTCCTGCGGAGGAGCCAAGCAGAAGAAAAGCAGGTAAAGTCTGAGGTTGGTGCGATACACAGAAAACAAATCTCATAGTGACTGAGTGAGTATGAACAGAATTTAATACACCATTTATTGATAGTTTTTTTTTTTTTTTATAATGTGCGTTTAGTGAGACTTTAAGCTGAGACTAATTTGCTATTTATTAGTCCACATTTTACGCATAGCAGAAATTTTGGTTAACAAATTGTTTTTGTATGTGGTAATAATAGTCTTATTTTATTAACCTAGTCTTGTGAACATTTGCAGTAGTTTCATAGCAAAGACACAATTAGGATACAAACTTTTAGTTCTCTGCTTACAGAAAATGTATAATTGGGGAGGTCAGTGAATGTTCTATAATCTATAACGAGTCTTCTATTGGTGCGTGTGAAAACTAAACCATTGGCTAGTCCACATGAAGTGAAAAAGGGAGCAGCTAAAAAAAGGTTAAAGTGAGTTGTAGACAGTTTTCAGTAACCTGAGCCGGAAATCTTTTGTATACCGTATACTTTAGCAGCTAGTGCATACCATTAACATAAAAGCAATTAGAGTTGATTAACCTTTAATTACCTTGCTGGCTCAAATTTGTATCACTTTATACAGATGGAATCCACTGACGATAAACTTTGCTTTCGCAGACTGTACAAATTTGTACTAATGCCTCTTGGACAGGATTACTAAGCAGTCTTGTTTGCATATAATTGGAACTTTGCACAGTAGCTCTGAATAATCAGTTGATTTAGGACTGTCATCAGAATATGGCCAGTTTCTAGAGGCCAATGTTCTTGACCAAGTTTCATAAATATTCTATCTGAATATTATATTATGTAATTTCCAAAACAATAACCATAGCATCAAGTAAGATACTAAGCACATACCAGGATACACTCACTAGGGTCCATCCCTAATGGCAATTAGGGTAGCACTCAGGTTGGCAACTTAATTAATCCTTGCATGGTGAACAATATTCCAGAAAAAATACTCTAAAACTATAAAGTGAAAAATAAAACAGGAGCACAGTGGATTAAGCAGGTAGTTTATTTTATTTAATGTTTAAAAATGCATTTACATAAATCAAATTTAAGCAAGCATACAGAAAGAAAACGAACACAGATCAGTATCCTCAACCACAAAACTTGTTAGCAAATAGAGTAGAAGACATTCAAGGAGTTTCCACTGCCACTATCAGTACAAAGAGACTATTACTAAAGCCAGCCATAGACAGATTGAATCTCGGCTGGTTCAGCTGGCAGTGAACGAGATTCAAATTACCGTATTTATCGGCGTATAACACGCACAGGCGTATAACACGCACCCTAACTTTAAGAGGGAAGTTTCAGGAAAAAAACTTTCCACAGCCCACTGCGTATAACACACAGGCACAGTTTTCCCTCTATTTTCAGGGTAAAAAAAATGTGTTATACGCCAATAAATACAGTATGTATGGACAGGCTGATTGTACAACCAGCCTGCCAGCTTCTTAATGCACCAGTGTGTTCTGCTGGCAGAGACGTCTCCGAGCAACCCCCCGGGAGAACAAATTAGCTCAACGGGAAGGATTTCCCCATCAACACTGACTGTGCTGATGGGGAATCAAGTGATTTTCTTTACTACGAAAGAAAATCGCACCATCTATAGCGGCTTAACTCAGCTTAAGTTCTCCCGATCAATTTCTCTACAGCCAAGATCATTCTTATTAAGCACTGCCCATGCTAATTAGGAGCCCAAAAATAACATGTACATACAGTTGTGCTCATAAGTTTACATACCCTGGAAGAATTTATGATTTCTTGGCCATTTTTCAGAGAATATGAATGATAACACATTTCTTCCACTCATGGTTAGTGTTTGGCTGAAGACATTTATTATCAACGGTGTTTACTCTTTTTAAATCATAATGGCAACAGAAAACTATCCAAATGACCCTGATCAAAAGTTTACATACCCTGGTGATTTTGGCCTGATAACATAACATTCACACAAGTTGACACAAAGGGGTTTGAATGGCTATTAAACATAACTATCCTCACCTGTGATCTGTTTGCTTGTAATTAGTGTGTGTGTATAAAAGTTCAATGAGTTTCTGGACTCCTGACAGACCCTTGCATCTTTCATCCAGTGCTGCACTGATGTTTCTAGATTCTGAGTCATGGGGAAAGCAAAAGAATTGTCAAAGGATCTGTGGGAAAAGGTACTGTATATACTCAAGTATAAGCCGACCCCAGTATAAGCCAAAGCACCTAATTTTACCACAAAAAACGGGGAAAACGTATTGACTCGAGTATAAGCCTAGGGTGGGAAATGCAGCAGCTACTGGTAGGTAAATTTTAAAACTAAAAAGAGTTACCAATAAAATTACATTAATTAAGGCATCAGTAGATTAAATGTTGTTGAAATATTTATTTCAAAGACAAACAGTAAACTAGCTATGTAAGTGCAAAAGAGGGTCAACAAAAAACAATATGGTAGCTCAATCAGCAACCAAGCTAAAAGCTAAAACACAAGTTAAAATCCTTCAAAACTGGATTCCTCCTCATCTGTATGTCCAAAGAAAGCTTCAGCGTTAGCTGCTGTGAGTTTATCAGCGTAGACATTGTCATCATCACGGAGTTCGCAGTCATCACCATCACTGCTGTCGTTCTCATACAAAACGCTGTCTTCACTGCCATCCATAGCATTACTAATGCCACATTTCTTGAAGGCGCGTTGCACCATGTCCTTTGGAATCTCTTCCCATGCATCACGAACCCACTTCGCTATCAATTCTATGTCGGGCTTCACCATGACCAGTGTACTCGAGATACCTCCCCACACCTTACCTGTACCAGTTCCCCTTATTTAACCGCTACCTTATCTTAGCCAATCTACAGTAACTTAGACCACACCAGAGTTGGAGTATAACTGGCCACAACAGCCTTTTTTATTAAAACAATATTAGGTAGCAAACTCCAGTATAAAATTATATTTCTTCAATAACTTTATTAACACACATAAACATTATAACTCCCAGTCTGTTGGTCTCTGACGGTACCCCTGAACTTTTGAACCCCTTTTTACACCAATACACTGCGGTACCAAATTTTTGAACCATACCAGGCCTCCAGCCGAATCACAGCTCGGAGACAACCCCTTCCCGCAGTGCAACCATACCCGTACTCCAGCGGACACCGTTCCACTGGAATACACCAGAGGGGCACATACCACCGCTGAGCCCCCCACCACTTCCATACCATCAGTTTTTCTGCCCTCGTCAAAGACCAAAGACACCGCCATCACACAGCTGTTACGACGACCGTATTCCCTCCGACCTGAAAGACAAGAAAACAACAGCCAGACAAACACCAAAACAACAGGGAGGGTGGGTGGGAAAAACTTCCTCTCCCTATCAGTCCCCACGCTGAATGATCCTGGACGTACCCACCCCCTAATATTTAAAGCGCTCCTCCCCTCTCATTAAAAAACAACTTAATCTCTTCCCTCTCCCTTCTTCCTATTTTCTGTTAACCCCTACCTGACCGTCCTCTCCACCTAGTCATGCACGGCCCTCCATTACTGTCTTTCCTGTCTCTTCATTCTGGGCCTCCCTTGACCAGTGTACTCGAGATACCTCCCCACACCTTACCTGTACCAGTTCCCCTTATTTAACCGCTACCTTATCTTAGCCAATCTACAGTAACTTAGACCACACCAGAGTTGGAGTATAACTGGCCACAACAGCCTTTTTTATTAAAACAATATTAGGTAGCAAACTCCAGTATAAAATTATATTTCTTCAATAACTTTATTAACACACATAAACATTATAACTCCCAGTCTGTTGGTCTCTGACGGTACCCCTGAACTTTTGAACCCCTTTTTACACCAATACACTGCGGTACCAAATTTTTGAACCATACCAGGCCTCCAGCCGAATCACAGCTCAGAGACAACCCCTTCCCGCAGTGCAACCATACCCGTACTCCAGCGGACACCGTTCCACTGGAATACACCAGAGGGGCACATACTACCGCTGAGCCCCCCACCACTTCCATACCATCTGTTTTTCTGCCACCGTCAAAGACCAAAGACACAGCCTGCAAGGGTAACCCCTTACCCTTAAGGGCCCCTCCACACCCGCAGGGCACACTGAATGCCATCCTGAATCCCCACATCCAAAAGATGCACACCATCCCTCCTCAAGTACATCCCCACGTTAACCTCCAACTCCAAGTGCCGCACCACCAACCCTCCATTAGCCGTAATGAACCTGCCCACCAGTTTGTTCAACTTGATCCGCGCCTTATTGATCCGAGTTACCGATCTCGCCATCCGCCATGAGGTTCGTGCGACCACATCCGACCATACTAGCAACGTTCCCGGAAAAGCCTCCTCGAGAGTCAAAAAATCAGTCTTCACCGCCGAGAGCAAGGCTCCAATAGCCCTGACCCCCAAATCGTTACCCCCCACGTGGAGAACCAGCACATCCGGCGGTCTATCCAACCGGGCGTACCGGAATACCTCTGGTACCACCCTACTCCAAACTAGCCCCGGGATGCCTATCCACCTAACGCAAGCCTCCCTCCTGGGTATCCCCAACTGCCTGCCACCCTGGCGAATATCCGCCCTCTTGGCCCCCCAAAAAACATACGAATGCCCCAAAATCCAGACGAGGCGTGTCGAACCTCCATCTGAAACGAAACACAACAAATCTTATTCAAAACAGCAGTCAAAAAACCTCTACCCCCATGACAGAACAATGTACCCTCCAACCCTCAAAAACCCCCCACTCATTCCCTTTTGTCATCCAATAAATGGGGGCGAACATAAGAACGAAACCTCCTGGACTCCCACCTCCCAATCCGTTTCACCGCCGCCTCATCCAAACCGCATCGGGCCGCCTCCGTAGCCGCCCCGATGTGGAACGAATGTGAAGCAAATAGCATGCAGTCGTACCCCGCCGCCCTCAGGCACTTGCGGAAAACCGCCACAAATTGAAAACGTGACAGAAACGAACCGTCCCCATGAACCAGAAATGGGCCCCCCCCCCCCAATTGGCCTGACCTCCAAAACTCCCTCACGACCCTTACAGGGCAAACCAACCAGGGGAAAACAATTGCACCACCACACCTTTTCCTTTTTGATCCGTCTTCGACCTTCTCAACTTCAGTCTCACCCTATCGTCCCCAGCATCCACGTCCTGAACCATCAAACCCCCAGCCCTCCTTTTTGACGGGCACACCAGTTCCCCCACCCTAAAAGCACCAAAAAATGCGACAGAAAAGGCCGCAAAGAAAAGCTTAACCTCATATACCGAGGAACACACGTTGACCAACCCTTCGCAAAGCACCTGCAAAATGGCAAAGGAAACTGGCCGCCGTGAGTCCCTCTGTGGGTGCTCCTTCCGATACCCTTTCAGCGCCTGTTTCACCCAAAAGTCTTTTGTGAAATCCGGCACTCCCTGAAGCTTGAACAGAAACGCCAATCCTGCCAGTTTCTTCTCAATCCCAGAGACCGAGCCTCCGGCTTCCATGTGCCTGGTTACAAAATACACCACCAGCAATCTGGTCCCGGCCCCGTCCAGCTCTGCATTCGCAAGCCGTATGAACGCGGCCCACTCTCTCCAGATTTTGGTATAGGCACCCCACGTCGGTCCACTTACCGACCTTCTGATCCAATCTGCCGCGGCTCCAAGGCAACCTCCCAGAGCCAACCCGGGCAAGGTGTCCCATCCCTCTCCGCCGCCGGCGCCAGTTCCCTGAAACGGTCCCACTGAAACCGAGACAGAGAATCAGCCAACGTGTTCTCAACCCCGGGGATATGTACCGCATAAAGGAAAATATTCAACTGCAAACAACGCAGGACCAAATGGCGCAGCAACCGTATCACCGGCTTTGAAGAAGCGGTAGTCCGATTGATGACCTCCACCACTCCCATGTTGTCACAGTTCAATCTAATCTTCAAGTCTTTACACTGCGCATCCCACAGTTTCATAGCCAGGACCACTGGAAACAATTTCAGCAACACCAAGTTACTCACTAATCCCGCATCCACCCAGGACTTGGGCCACGCCTCGGAAAATTGCTCCGTAGCCCGTGGACCAAGCAGCATCAGTGACCAACTCCAAATCGAAGTTGCTCACCGGGCCACCCATCCACAACGAACGCCCATTGTAGGTTTCCAAAAACGAGTGCCACACCTTCAAGTCCTCCCTATGTTCCGCCTGAAGCCGAATGAAGTGTGCCGGGGCACGCACCCCGGACGTAGCAGCCGACAACCGCCGTCAGAAAACCCGCCCCATGGGAATGATCCTACACGCAAAATTTAACTTACCCAGCAAGGACTGCAGTTCACGCAGTTGCACCTTCTTCCTCCCCATCGTCTCCCTAATCACCACCCTCAGGGCCTCCACCTTTTCCGGGGGCAATCTACACTCCATAGCCTCAGAATCAATCACTATTCCCAAAAAACTCAGCTCTGTTCTAGGACCCTCCGTCTTCTCCGCCGCCAATGGGACCCCAGACCTTCCTGCAACGTGGCTAATAAAATCGCACAAACCTTGGAGGAAGGGGGGCCCACAAACAAGAAATCGTCCAGGTAATGGACAACCGAGTCCACACCTGACACGTCCCGAACCACCCATTCCAAAAAGGAGCTGAATGTTTCGAACATTGCGCAAGAGATGGAGCATCCCATGGGTAAACACTGATCCACGTAAAACGCCCCCCCCAGCAGCACCCCAACAGCCAAAAGCTGTCTGGGTGTACCGGCAGAAGACGAAAAGCGGACTCAACATCCGCCTTGGCCATGAGCGCACCGCGCCCATATTTCTTTACCCAACCCACAGCCGCATCGAAAGACGTATACGACACCGTACACTCTTCCGGATCAATGGCGTCATTGACTGCCCCCCCCCTTTTGGGAAAGAAAGGTGGTGGATAAGCCTAAACTTGTTAGGTTCCTTCTTAGGCACCACCCCTAGCGGAGACACCACCAGGCGCCCGAAAGGTTTTTCCAGAAATGGTCCCCCCATGCGGCCCAAAGCCACCTCCTTAGCCAATTTCTCCGAAACCACCCCGGGGTTAGCCAACGCCGACTTCAAATTCCGCGTCACCGGAGGCACAACCTCAAGGGAGCACGGTATCTTAAAACCCTCCGAAAAAACCCTGGTCAAGAGCTCTGCCGCCGCCCTATCCGGGTACCTATTTAGAAAAAACCGCAACCTTTCCTCCCTCACCGGCGTCGTCCCTTTTGTGAGCAGCGTCACCGGCACGCTTTCCTTTCTTAAAACAACGGGACAGGGGGTGATTACCCCCGCACCCTGAGCATTCGTGCTTAAAACAACAGGATCCCCCAAACCTGCAGGATCCCTCGTTGAACTGCCAACACACACCCCATTTTTTTCCGGTCGGTGGCACTGAGGTACTCGTCCCCCCCGACCCCCCCCCTGAAGAAACTGGCTGGGCGTCCTCGCCGAGGACATAAGGCGCATCCAGAGGCTTATGTCCTTGTGGTCCCACCTCAGGGCCGGACGGACCGCCATCCTCTGCCGGAACTGCTCGTCATAACGCAGCCAAGCAGTCCCGCCATACACCCTATGTGCCTCCCCGATCGCGTCCATGTAACAGAACAAGGCTGAGCAGTGTTCAGGGGATTTTTCCCCAATCACGCTGGCCAAAATGGCAAACGCCTGAAACCAATTCCCAAAAGTCCTAGGTATCAACCTATACCTCCTCTTCTCCTCATCCTCCTTAGAATCGTCAGGCTTTACCTTATCCAAATGAAACTTTTCAAGCGGCAGCAAGGAAAAAATCTCCACATACTCACCCTTGCTGATCTTGTCTCGCACCTCCTGTTTTAAGTGAGCCCCCAAAGGACCCTCAAAGCACACATACACTTCACACCTGGCTGCGTCAGCAATACGTACCACATCCTCACGAGTCTTAGCAGCCGGTTCCACTGACTTGTCCCCCCCTGCCGTACTCACCTGCACCGCCACCAAAGGGTCAGATGACATTCCTGCAGGGGCCCCCTGACTCCCCCCCCGACAGTAACCCTGTCGGGACCCCGACCCAAGAAGTAACCTGCGGAGAACCCACCTACGCCCCCGAGAATTTCCGCAAAAATTCCTGTAATCCCCCAAGTAACCCCAACAACTCACCCCCTGTCCTGGGAGGAGCAGGCGGGCCGCCCGCCCCCCCGCCACAGGCGGGACAGGACCCACATCACCTGCAAGGACCCCACCCCCGTTACCTAAACCCCCAACCCCAAACAAACAATGTCCCTAATGCAGCAGTAACATCATTAGCAGATACAGTAGAGTTCGACTTACCGGGCTGACTGGGCACGACCCTTCCAGCCGCTGCTCTCGACTCCCTTGGTGCGGCGACGTCTAACCGATCATCCCCTTCCGATCCAGATAGCTCCCCTTCGGACCTGGACTCCTGGGCTGGTGGCATGGATGCGATGAGCCCCCCAGGCGAGGCCCGCCCGGGGGCCGAGGGACCCCTCTGCACGGACCGGACGTCTCCCCCACGTGACCCGACAGTCACCTCCCCGCTGCGCCTGCGCTCTCTGGATGAGCCCCTGGAAGGCCGTGAACTGCTCTCCCCGCCGTCCTGCCTCTCACTCCGCCCCACTGCCTCTGGACCACCGCCAGCCTCGTCAGGTAGAGGGCCTGCGGACGTGGCACTGCTTCTCCCCCGCCGAATCCCCCCCCCCTCGTGGATGAGGGGGGGGGATCGAGCTCACTGCTGTCCTCAGCCTCGAGGGCGAGGGACGGGCGCCATTGCGGCCCGTAGCCCCGCCCCCCCGCATCGCGCTGGATAGACCGCCCGGCTCCCTCCACAGCCCCAGCATTAGCCCGCTTAGCTGGGGGTGCCGGCGAGTCGCTTTGTGTGCTCCGGGGGTGGCCCGACCGATCCGGTGGCGACGCCGAAAAACGCTCCGGCGACCGCCGAGCGCGCTCCGGGACTCTCCTGCTCTCCCCCGATCCCCCTGCCTGCTCCCCCAGAAGCGGACCTAACTGAGCCTCCAGCCATTCAGGTTCATTAGACGACGCAGCCGCCCTCAGCCGCGCTAGCCAGAGATCCACGGACGCCATTTTCTAATCCCTGGAGAGAAGTGAAAAACTTCCTCTCCCTATCAGTCCCCACGCTGAATGATCCTGGACGTACCCACCCCCCCCCCCGATATTTAAAGCGCTCCTCCCCTCTCATTAAAAAACAACTTCATCTCCTCCCTCTCCCTTCTTCCTATTTTCTGTTAACCCCTACCTGTCCGTCCTCTCCACCTAGTCATGCACGGCCCTCCATTACTGTCTTTCCTGTCTCTTCATTCCGGGCCTCCCTGATTTCCAACTTTTGTCAGTCGGGCTTAACCAGATGACATCCATTCATGCCACATCTTTCGCACACGGTCTTTGAAAGGTTTATTTAAACACACATCTAGGGGCTGCAATACAGATGTAAGCCCACCTGGAATAACGGCCAAAGTAACTTGAGAAGACTTTGCCAATTTTTTTATGGCATCAGATGTGTGGGCTCTGAACATATACCAAACTAGCAATGATGGTTTTTTCTTTAAGGCTGTTCCTGGTCGTCCGTTCCAAATTTCTTCCAGCCATTTTTTTGTTCCGTCTTCATCCATCCAGCCTTTAATATGTGCGCGCACTGTAATTCGTGGTGGGAATTTGACCTTTTTAGGCAAGGTCTTTCTTTTAAAAATAATGACAGGCCTGCAGCTTAGTTCCATTAGCCAAACATGACAGAACGACTGTGAAATGTTTTTTTTTTCATTTCCTGTGGTTCTGAGAAATAAAAAAAATCCCAAACTTTCCACGGTTCTGTTGCTTGGAAGATCAAAGGTCATAGGTGTTTCATCCATATTCCCAATATCTCCCAGGTCATAGTTATGGATCCTTCTTTGTTTTATGATGAATGAATGGAATGACATCACTTTTTCATCAAGGTCTTTTGGCAACTTCTGCAAAATCTTTGTTCTTTGCCGCAAACATAAAGCAAACCTATTCATAAAGCGGGTACACCATCCTGCTGACGCAACAAAATTTTCAATGCCTGGTGCTTTGAATTTGTCATCTTTAGCCATTTGAAGGGCATGTAAGCGAATACCCATGCGTGTTACGTAGTAACCATTTTGACTACACTTTTTTTGCCTTTGGAATGTTTTCCAAGTCAGCTCTCATTTTCCGCCACTCCCTCACTTGTTTTTCGTCAACACAAAATTCCCTACTTGCAATACTGTTATTGCTTTCTTCTGCTCTAGACACAACCTTAAGTTTGAAACCAGCTTCATATGACCTCAGTTTTTGTTTTGGTCCTGGACTAGAAGTACCGGCATTGGGATCCATTTCTAAGGATAAAAAAAAAAAAAGTATTTGTCCCCATTAGAACCTTTGCACAGCTCTCCCACAATCTCCCCATCAGCTGTGTCCCCATCAGTGTTTTATCAGAGTGTCCCCACAGTGTCTTATCAGAGTGTCCCAACAGTGTCTTATCAGAGTGTCCCAACAGTGTCTTATCAGAGTGTCCCCATCAGTGTCTTATCACTTATGGGGACACGCTGATTTTTCACTGATGGGGACACGCTGATTTTTCACTGAGTGTCCCCATCAGTGAAAAATCAGAGTGTCCCCATCAGTGTGAAAACATCATTATTTGTGTATCACTGTACTGCTTGCCTTATTAGAGTGGACTTCCGCTCTCTTTCATCTCCCATCTCCCGCCCACTGCAGGAGGATCTTTAATACACACAGCGGGCGGGAACCTGTGATTCATAGCTATGTTGAGGGGGGGACATTTCTCGGCAGGACACCTGGGAGGTGCAGCGCCAATTATGTCACTGGCTGCTAGGACATGTCAGTCTCAGCAGCCAATCGTAGCACACGGCGTCAGCGTCATGGGCGGAAGTAACGGCAGCGTCTCTGCTCTCTCTGCTAAGGATTCAAAGAAGGACAGGAGCGGGAATAATACACGGGCGGGCGGGCGCTAGCTGTGGGCCGGGATACGGAGACCCCACACACACACCGGAGATGACTGACACCCCAGACTCACTTGAGACAAGTAAGTGACATGACAAGCAACATGACTCGAGTATAAGCCGAGGGGGGCATTTTCAGCCCAAAAGAAAGGGCTGAAAAACTTGGCTTATACTCGAGTATATACAGTAGTTGAACCGTATAAAACAGGAAAGGGATATAAAAAGATATCCAAGGAATTGAGAATGCCAATCAGCAGTGTTCAAACTCAAATCAGAAAAATGGCCAAGAAATCATGCTGTTCTGGATTGGTTGTGGGGTACCAAGGTTGTGCTTAGTGCCCATAAACAAATATGCACCTCACTAAAAAGAAAATATCAAATTCTGTGTTAACTCTCTACATTTTTTCCATGAGCTTTACTATCAAGAAAACGGTTCCCCTCCCTAAAAATCTAGAGTTAACGCAAGCTCTTAATCTTTATTTATTAACTCTGACATCCTAGCTAATGAACCAGTGTACTGGAACGTTCCTTTAATCCCTTCCAACAGGTACAGCTCACGTAGCCTTTCAACTTAGATCTCCAAAACTACAGGTAACCTAGAACCATTTTTTTGACCTTATAGCAAGCAACTGACTGCAGAAATGTGTTTCCTTAAGCCTCGTACACACGGTCGGACTTCCATCGGACTTTTCCGTGGTTTTTTTGTCCGAACGGAGTTGGTTGGGAACACCCATAGCATACACACGCTAGGACTTTTCTGCAAACTTTCTTAAAACTTCTTACAACATCACGTGTTTTTTCTGCTCTTTTCTGATCTTTACTGCCACCCTTTGGTCAACTTCTGCTATTGTTGGTTGATTTTAACATTAGTTGTTTTGTCCATCGGACTAAAGTCTGATGGTTTTCTGTACACACGGTCGGACTTTGCTCCATCGGACTTTTGTTGGGCAAAAGTTTGTCCGTTTGCAGACCCAACTTTTGTCCGACGAAATCCAAAACCAAACGAAAAAAGTTTGTCCGATGGAGCGTACACACGGTCGGATTGTTGGTCCAACTTGCTCAAAACGAAGTTTGTTTGGCAAAAGTCAGACCGTGTGTACGGGGCTTTATAGTTGATAAGTTATAAGACTATCTAGCCCTGCAGACCACCTTCCTCTAGGCCTATTGGTAGTGTCTATTGATAAATATGCATCATCACTCTCCTTGGATTGGGGAGTGTAGAGAACCATTTATCTCATGAATTACAATTAATACTCCTTTTCTGTCTTACTTGCACTATGATCCCTTGTTTTTGTTTCCTGGTGGTCATTGTGTAGCAGAATACATTTGGTATCAATGGTGTACCTAAAACCTATTAATCCATTAACCACTTAAGCCCCGGACCATTTGGTAGCTAAAGGACCAGAGGTGAATTCAGAATTTTGCACTGCGCTGCTTTAACTGTAAATTGTGCGGACATGCAATGTTGTACTCAAACGAAATTTGCGTCCTTTTCTTCCCACAAATAGAGCTTTCTTTTAATGGTATTTGATTGCCTCTGCGATTTTTATTTTTTGCGATATAAATGGAAAAAGACCGAAAATTTTGAAAAAAAATGATATTTTCTAATTTTTGTTATAAGAAAAATCGAATAAACTCAATTTTAGTCATACATTTAGGCCAAAATGTATTCAGCCACATGTCTTTAGTAAAAAAAAAAATGTCAATAAGCGTATATTTATCGGTTTGCGCAAAAGTTATAGCGTTTACAAACTAGGGTACATTTTCTGGAATTTACACAGCTTTTAATTTATGACTGCCTATCTCATTTCTTGAGGTACTAAAATGACAGGGCAGTACAAAACCCCCCCAAATGACCCCATTTTAGAAAGTAGACACCCCAAGGAAATTGCTGAGAGGCCTGTTGAGCCCATTGAATATTTTTTTTTTTGTCCCAAGTGATTGAATAATGACAAAAAAAAAAAATTACAAAAAGTTGTCACTAAATGATATATTGCTCACACATGCCATGGTTATATGTGGAATTGCACCCCAAAATACATTCTGCTGCTTCTCCTGAGTACGGGGATACCACATGTGTGGGACTTTTTAGGAGCCTAGCCACGTACGGGACCCCAGAAACCAAGCACCACCTTCAGGATTTCTAAGGGCGCAAATTTTTGATTTCACTCCTCACTACCTATCACAGTTTTGAAGGCCATAAAATGCCAAAATAGCACAAACCCCCCCCAAATGACCCAATTTTGGAAAGTAGACACCCCAAGCTGTTTGCTGAGAGGCATGGTGAGTATTTTACAGCTCTCATTTGTTTTTGAAAATGAAGAAAGAACATTATTTTTTTTTTTTTTATTTTTTTTTTTCAATTTTCAAAACTTTGTGACAAAAAGCGAGATCTGCAAAATACTCACAATACCTCTCAGCAAATAGCTTGGGGTGTCTACTTTCCAAAATGGGGTCATTTGGGGGGGTTTTGTGTCATCTGGGCATTCCATGGCCTCCGAAACTGTGATAGGCAGTGAGAAGTGAAATCAAAAATTGACACCCTTAGAAAGCCTGAAGGCGGTGCTTGGTTTTTGGGGTCCCGTACGCGGCTAGGCTCCCAAAAAGTCTCACACATGTGGTATCCCCGTACTCAGGAGAAGCAACAGAATGTATTTTGGGGTGTAATTCCACATATGCCCATGGCATGTTTGAGCAATATATCATTTAGTGACAACTTTGTGCAAAAAAAAAAATATATATATATTTTTTCCGCAACTTGTGTCAACATATAAAATATTCCATGGACTCGACATGCCTCTCAGTATATAGCTTGGGGTGTCTACTTTCCAAAATGGGGTCATTTGGGGGGGGGGGTTTGAACTGTTCTGGCATTTTATACACAACATTAGGAAGCTTACATCCACTCTTCTAACCACTTGAAGACAAAGCCCTTTTTGATACTTTTTGTTTACATGAAAACATATTTTTTTTTGCAAGAAAATTATGTTGAACCCCCAAACATTATATATATATTTTTAAAGCAAAGGCCCTACAGAATAAAATGGTGGGTGTTGCATTTTTTTTTCTACACAGTATTTGCGCAGCGATTTTTCAAACGCATTTTTTTGGGAAAAAATACACTTTTTTTAATTTTAATGCACTAAAACACACTATATTGCCCAAATGTTTGATGAAATAAAAAAGATGATCTTAGGCCGAGTACATAGATACCAAACACGACATGCTTTAAAATTTCGCACAAACGCGCATTGGCGACAAACTACATACATTTTTAAAAGCCTTTAAAAGCATTTACAGGTTACCCCGTTAGATTTACAGAGGAGGTCTACTGCTAAAATTACTGCCCTCGATCTGACCTTCGCGGTGATACCTCACATGCATGGTGCAATTGCTGTTTACATATGACGCCAGACCGACGCTTGCGTTCGCCATTGGGCAAGAGCAGGGCAGGACAGGGGTGCTTTTTTTTTTTTTTTTTTTTTATTATTAATTTTGCTTTTTTATTTTATTTTTAAACTGTTGCTTACATATTTATTTATTTTTATCACTTTTATTGTTATCTCAGGGAATGTAAATATCCCCTATGATAGCAATAGGTAATGACAGGTACTCTTTTGAAAAAACTGGGGTCTATTGGACCCTAGATCTTTCCTCTGCCCTCAAAGCATCTGACCACACCAAGATCGGTGTGATAAAATGCTTTCCCAATTTCCCAATGGCGCTTTTTATATCCGGGGGGGGGGACATTCCCTCCCACTGCTTGTAAAAGCAGTCCAGAGGCTAATTAGCCACTAGGATTGCTTTTACATGAAAGCCGGCCGCTGGCTGAAAAGAATGATACCAAGATGATACCTAAACCCGCAGGCATCATTCTGGTATAAACATTCAAAGTCCAGCAACATACCAGTACGTTGCTGGTCCTTGTTGGACATGTATTTTAATCTTTTTTTTCATGCAGCCTGTTGGCTGAACGAAAAAAAAAAAAGATTGATCGGTGGGTATGCCCACCATTAGAATACCGCCCTTCATCCACCCACTTCTAATGATGGGCATACATGCACCATTTATATATGCCGAAGCATGGGGGCATCTTCTCGCAAAAGTTATGCCGCGTACACATGGTCAGACTTTTCCACGGGCAAGCCTCCGTCGGAATTTCGACCGTATATACGCGGCATTTTTTTTTTTAACTGTGGTGGTGAAATTACCTCCTACAGCACTGGAGTCGCAGGGATCAGGCCTGTCTCTGCGAACGCTGCAGTTATGTGTGTTGTGTTTTGCAAGTGACAGTGATCGATCGATACTGCACTTCGGTGGCCTGGGCTGGACGGAGGGGCAAAACGCAGGTGCTAGCAGGTATCTGGGCTGATCCCGCTAACACTGCGTTTTTGGGAACCCTAAACTGCTGGGGACGCTAGTATAGATCTGATCAGATCAGATATTGAGCTGATCAGATACTATACCACTAAGGGGGGTGTATGCTTCACGTGTGGGTGTTAGCGCTACTGGCACTAACCTGACGCTGCCTGGGGTGTGACTCAGACCCTCTCTGACGCTAAAACCTAATTGATATCACCCGCCGGGCGATCAGGGGGTTAAACCTTTATTGGGTTATATACGGCGGGTGCCCTGACACTATAAAAAGCAAACTAACTAACCAGCGTCACCCGTAACACTTATATGATGATCACTGGTGAAAGGGTTAACTAGGGGCAATTAGGGGGTTAAAACCTTTATTAGGTAATATATGGGGGTACCTGACGCTATATAAAAACCTGACGGCGAACCTAAAAAAAAATTACTGGCTACCTATCGGCATCACCGACACTAAGACAACGATCATAAAAACGATTGCTTAGCGACAGTGGTGATAGGGGGTGAAAGGGTTACCTGGGGGGCGATCAGGGGGTTAAACCTTTATTAGATAATATATGGGGGTACCTGACGCTATAAAAACCTGCGGCGAACCTAAAAAAAAATTACTGGCTACCGATCAGCATCACCGACGCTAAGACATCGATCAGAAAAATGATCGCATAGCCACGGCGGTGCTAGGGGGTGAAAGGGTTACCTGGGGGGTGATCAAGGGGGTTAAACCTTTATTAGGTAATATATGGGGGTACCCGACGCTATAAAAACCTGCGGCGAACCTAAAAAAAATTACTGGCTACCGATCAGCATCGCCGACGCTAAGACATCGATCAGAAAAATAACTTAGTGACAGTGGTGATAGGGGGTGAAAGGGTTACCTGGGGGGCGATCAAGGGGGTTAAACCTTCATTAGGTAATATATGGGGGTACCTGACGCTATAAAAACATGCGGCGAACCTAAAAAAAATTACTGGCTACCGATCAGCATCACCGACGCTAAGACATCGATCAGAAAAATGATTGCTTAGTGACAGTGGTGATAGGGGGTGAAAGGGTTATCTGGGGGTGATCAGGGGGTTAAACCTTTATTAGGGGGGGGTTAGGGGGCTACACTGGACCTAAAACTAAATGTAGTGACACTTTTACAGTCACAAATGTCACTGATTGCAGTGATCACTAAATAAATGGTCACTGCAATCAGTGACACTGTGACTGGGGGCTGGGGGGGGGGGGCTGGGGGGTGATCTGGGGGTGTCTGGGGGGGCGATTTATGTGCCTATGTGTCCTGGTGTCAGTGTGCTGTTTTGTGTACTAACCTGGCATCTTCTCCTGTACGGCGCTCGGTATATGTGAGCGCCCCAGGAGAGATGACATCACTTCCTCCTTCCTGGCAGGCAGGGGAAGCTCTCTCATTCGCCGGGAGCGATCGAGAGGGGGTGGCCGGAATCAAACGGCCGTCCCCTCATGTCGGATCGCTCCCGAAGGTAAAACGACCGCTCACTGTAAAGAAGGGGGGTCCGATCGGACCCCCCCCAACTATACAAAGGCAATTACGTACATATACGTGATTCTGCCTGTCGGTGCCATTCTGCTGACGTATATTTACAGTGGGCGGTCGTTAAGTGGTTAAACTGATGCCCTGTACACACAATCGGAATTTCCGATGGGATAAAATCCGATGGAATTTTCCGTCGGAATTCCATTCAAGCTGTCTTGCATACACACTGTCAGACCAAATTCCGACCGTCCAAAACGCGGTGACGTAAAACACTACAACGAGCCGAGAAAAATGAAGTTCAATGCTTCCATGCATGCGTCGACTTGATTCTGAGCATGCGTGGTTTTTTCTCCGTCAGAGTTCTACACAGACGATCTGAATTTCCATCGGAAAAAAATAAAACATGTTCTATTTCTAAACTCCGATGGAAAAAAGTCTGATGGGGCCCACACACGGTCGGAATATCCGATAAAAAAATTCTGTCTGACTTTTTTCATTGGAAATTCCGATCGTGTGTACAAGGCATTAGAAGCTCTTGGACACAGAGTTGTGGGTTGATATGCTTCATAAGCCACTTGCCAGTTCTCTGTTCTATTCTAAAGTGATTGTAAAAAGGGAAAAGTGTGGCGCCTAAAGTGATATTATACTTGTGAAGTATATAGTGGAACACCATATATAAGTGCACAAAACAATAAGAATTATATACATACGCCAAAAAAGGCTGTATAGCAATATGCATAAAGAAAACACATATAAAGTGAAATAAACAAAAATTATGAACAATATAAAGATATATATTGCCAGCAGTGAAATTATATGTGAAGATCAACACCAACTAAGTGATAAACCAATAATGGTAATATTGTGAATGAAAGTCCAAAAATCACATAAGGCATCATCTGGGGTGATGATGCCTTATTAGGATGAAACGCGTCGGGAAGGGCTCTGCTGATGCCACTGTGTCATTTTGATTACAACGCTTTTAAATGTCTTCATAAATGTGAGTGACCATTATTATGTTTTTACAATAAATGTTCCTCTAGTTTACGGAATTACACTATGTGGCCCCACTTTTTTCCTTTTAATATATAAACATTGCGGAAGAGCTTTCTGTGAAGTACTGTGGCCCATCTCCAAGGTGGATATTCATTGAAGTCAATGCTGTGATACATCCTCTTCTGGTTTCTATTGGAAGTTTTGCTCGCTGTACCCCCTTTGGTGTGATACACCATCAAGCTCTTTTAGACCCATCAGGTGTATGCCTTGTTGGGTCCATCTTGTCTGGTAAGCCTTGGATCTCTAGGGTGGTGGACTATCTGCAGACAAACCTAATTCACAGTCACTTATTCACAATATTACCATTATTAGTTTATCACTTAGTTGGTGTTGATCTTCACGTATAATTTCACTGCCGGCAATATATATATCTTTATATTGTTCATAATTTTTGTTTATTTCATTTTATATGTGTTTTCTTTATGCATATTGCTATACTGCCTTTTTAGGTGTATGTATATAATTCTTATTGTTTTGTGCACTTATATATGGTGTTCCACTATATACTTCACGAGTATATTATCACTTTAAGCACCACACTTTTCCCTTTTTACAATTTTTACATTACAGTTTATCTGTTGTGCAGGCAGCTATATCTCCCATCACCTGGCTGCGCATTTTGTTCCATTTAAATTTTTCTCTAAAGTGATTGTAAAGGCTCAAGGTTTTTTATCCTCTGGCATTCTATGCATGAAGGTAAAAAACCTGTGTGCAGCAGTTCCCCAGCTCCCCTAATAATTACCTGAGCCCCATCTCGATCCAGCAATGTAAACAAGAGCAGAGGCTGCCCTGGGTCTCTTCCTCCTCATTGGCTGAGACAGCAGTGGGAGCCATTGGCTCCTGCTACTGTCAATGACAGGCAGTAAGCCAATAAGGAGAGAGGTGGTGGGCCGAGCTGAGCTCCATGTGTGAATGGACACACAAAGTAAGGTCTTGGGAGCAAGCCTGCTCGAGTGCTGCTTGCTATGGGAGCACTTGGCAGGAGGAATTACAATGGTCAGATTTTCCCTCTATCTGTTTACATGGCTGCCATTTAGAAGGCACCATGGCTCATATATGGTGAACGTGTCCAGTAGAATTTAGGCTATGAATTCGGGTCTATAACCTCATTTAAAATACTGAATGTACCCTCTAGCAAACTTTGCAATAAAAAATAGGGATATTTAGTTCACATATATTGCAATACATGTTTAAGCTATACCTCTTTAGCCAGTCCTACAGTGCTCTGCCACAGCAAATGCTAGTGTGGACACAATGCCAACGTCATGCCTTCAGCAAGTGCTTCTTATGTGAAATTGTTGAATATGCTAATGTTATGTAAAGTCAATTGTAATATCGCCATCTAGTGGTTCTTTTGTATATTTATAGTTCTCTAGATTTATTACTGTAGGTAGACAGATTGTTGCTTGACAGCCACTGTAGTTTCCCATCATTCCAGTGGTCTAGACCAGAGATCTCCAAACTACGGCCCTCCAGCTGTTGTGGAACTATACATCCCATGAGGCATTGTAAAACTTAATGGAAACATCGTCAGTATGTTTATAGCCCCTTTCCCTAGTTAGCTTAGTGTGTCTGGACTGTATATTTTGTATAATGTATACACTGATTGAATGTTATTTCTTTTATTTGTAGTCTTTTCCCTGCAATAAAAGTTGAAAAAAGGACCTAGCGTCTGCCTCAACGAGTTGTCAAGGGAGGAGTGTTAACTGCATAGGCGTGCGCAGCCTATTGCATTAGGGTTTCCCCCCCCCCCCAAGGCTCAAACACACGTGTGGCTTGCGTATGTGTATATATACACACACACACACACACACACTTTTAAAAATAAATGTAAACAAACATTATGTATGTTTTAAACACAAAAAAAGAAACTTGAATTTTTTCAATTTATTAAAACATTTAATTGTTCACACTAGCGGTTGAGGTGCAGTAAAACCCTGCTATTGAGCTGTGCTTTTACCGCCCCTCAACCACTACCATCTTTTATCTTTAGAGGCATCGGCTGGGCATGTTCACATGCCGCAGCTGCAATTGTACTTCCTGTTGCTTTCAGCAGGTGTAGCACCCACTGACTGTGACCCATTTAAGTGAAAGGCGGCAGCCTGCAAGCGGGCTGCAACTGCGTGCAAAGTGGAGTTCAAGGGGTTAAAGCAGGTTGTGTGGAGGCGATACAATGCCTCCTCACCACCTTTCAAATTCTCTCTGCATGTGCAGGAGTGACATCATTGTGGTTCCGGCCACTCATACAGCCGAAGCCTGCGAACCCGGAAGGAAGACCGGGGAAGATGTACAGAGGGCTTCGTTGTAAGGCGAGTATTTCACAATGTGCCAGTATGTGATGCGTACTAGCACATTATGCAATTGCATTACAGGGGAAAGTGTTTCCCCCCCCCCTCTTTTTTCACTGCTGCGGGTTACAACCGCTTTAAGTTGGTACATGTGCATGTTTTTTTTTTTATTCAGATCGCTAGCTGACGGGTTCTTGCATCTACACAAGTGATATGGATGCAGGAATCTCCCTTGCTGGGACATTGTATTCTGACAGCGGGGGCTCTCCACTGTCAGAATACACTGATTAGTGCTGCAGCTGATTGGCTGCAAGAACAAGGTTTCCAGTAGTCCTGTCCAAGAGAAGCTGATCTAATGATTGGCTTCTGTCTTACACGGAAGGTTACACATAGATTGAAATGTATCCAGTCCCTGGTGAACTGGACAAATCTCAATCTGTGTGTACCCAGCTTTACCTTATTCCTTGCTCAGCTTCCTCCATTGCTGTGACTGTCCCCCTTAGCTTCTATGCAAGTTACTGGCTGTGTTCACACTCCAGCCTCCCCATCATACCATACAGGGTTAATGTCCCTGTATGGTATGTGATGATGTCACAGCTTTGAGTGAAGAAAGAGAGCTTGGAATCAAGTAAAAAAGTATATTCCCGCTCCCCCCAACGTAAGGATGGACTTTTTTTTTAAAAGTTTTATTAATGAACTAAGCATATACAGAATCCGTTTGTTGGCCCTGGTTCACACTGGTGCGATTTGACATGTCAAATCGGCAGCATTTGCCAGCAATGACACCGTCCTAATCGGTTCGACACAGCATCTGCGGCGCTGTACCGATTTCAAAAAGTAGTTTCTGTATTACTTTTTGCGATTTCGGGCCGCCATTTACATTGACATCTGTGCAGAAACCTGCACAGATGTCTCTGTAATCACGGCCCGAAATTGGGACAGACAGGCGGGAGTGAAATTGTGAGAGTTCAGCTGAACTCGCACAGCTTCACTCCCGCAGCTCAGTGTGAACCTGGGCTAAAACAGTGAGGTGTTTGATACATTGAATCAGCAGGTATACAGACAGACAGTCATATGCACATAGCTGGTCAAAACAAAAAGAAACATGACGTAGCATAAATGTCAAAGTACACCAAGTTATTGTCTATAGGGCATTAGGTGAAGGGTTAATATAATCCATAAAACAAATATTAAGGATGGACTTTTTGACTTTCCTGAAGTATTATGGAATTCCATTCCTTGATGTTAATGCTCTGATTTTTTGTTGGTTGAGAATTACTGGGACTTCTGAGGTGCTACATAGATGTATTGAACATACACATTATATCTTATTAAAAAGGAATGATTTTAATAAGATATATTGTGCATGTTCAATACATAGAAGTCCCAGTCATTCCTAGCCTGTTCAAGAATGTCACTTTTCTTTCAGTTAAAGTTCCCTGCAAGGTGCAGGACAGGTTTACAGCACAGTGAAAAAGGCAGAGAAGGTTGGGACTCACATGTGAAGAAGATATAGGCTGCCATCATTTCTCTTAGATCTTCACTCTGCCCCAGGGAGAGCTGTGCTCTGTGCTGGACAGGAGGGAAGGTTTCAAGGGTGCACTGTGATCTCTTCCTGCTTAGGCTCCGCCCACCTGTACTGGTGCCGAGAGAAACAAATACTGAGGGGAGAGACAGTTTTCCCTTGTTGTAAGCAGTTTTTGTGGCAACAGGAGGGATCAGATGGTGGGCACTAGTAACTACTAACTCCTGTGAGGATTGCAGCCACCAGCTGTGGAGTAAGCAGTCAGGAGTTGTCCCACGCTGCCTCTGTAGTCATGGCTACTGCATCCCTGATAGCAGGTGGCGGAGTGATATTCAGCTGTCAGTGATTCTGTAGCCGGGACTACAGAGGCAGTATCGGAAAATGCGGCTGCCTGCTTGCTCACTCCGCTGCCTGTGGCTGCAGTTCTCACAGGAATTTTACATTCTTCTAATAAATAGTGACACTGGCAGGGCTATTAGTTAACAGGGGGCCGAACTGGAGTTGTCACATATTGTGACAGTGAAAAAACCCTGGGGTGGGCCTGGGCATTAGGGCATCCAGCACACCCCCTGCGCACGCCTATGGTTAACTGTATTATACCTCAATCACGTGTAATGAGGAACAGCCAACATGGGGCAAACAGTCCACGAAATTGGGAAGAACTACAAGGTTTAGGTCTGGCCACTGACCTGAAATACAACAGAAACAAGATAAACCTGTGCTCAGATCCCAATAGCTTGTACATGAATATAATTTACCAGGTGCTAAAGGGGTGTGACCACATGTTAACACTAAAAATATTGAATAAACCCTCTTCATTTCTGTTGTATTGCAGGTCAGTGGCCAGACCTAAACTTTGTAGCTCTCCCCCACCTTGTGTCTGTTTGCCCCATGTTGGCATTGTGTCCACAGTAGCATTTGCAGTGGCAGAGCAGAGTATGACTGGCTAAAAGGGGATTACTTTAACGCAGTTGGCCAGCTTAAACATGTTTTGCAATATGTGTGAACTAAATATCCCTATTTTTTATTGCAAAGCTTGCTAGAAAAGGGTATAGCAATGTGCAGGGGGTTCATTCAGTATTTTTAGTGTTAACATGTGGTCACACCCCTTCAGCACCTGGTAGATTATATGCATGTACAAGCTATTGGGATCTGAGCACAGAAATATGTATCTTGTTTCTATAACCTCATTCATTGACTGATCTACACAAACATTCACAAAAACTTTCATGAAACTCTCCTGAATAAGCCTATCCCAGACATTCTTAGATCAGAACAGACACCTGCTTCCCATATAATTACGACGACCAGGTTAATTATAGCCAAAGCATGGAAAAACCCAATTCTTAGCTTCGAAGGCAATAAAAAACAAGGTGTCCGACATCATGATAAATTAAAAGCTCACTACTGTTTTGACGGACACACAAACTAAATTCACCCAAGTCTGGCAACTTTGGATTTCCTACTCTCAACCACCATCTTTTGACCAATCCCTTTTATCTATCTAACATTGATAAGAGTGTGCACCCCCTGGGATTTCCTTACCCCCCTTTTTTATCTCCCTCTTTCTGACCTCTAGTCTCCCTCGCATTTCCTTCCTATACCTTATACTCCTAAAGTATTTTTTTCTTAGCCACTATTCTTTTTTGTTAATTTGTCTTAATCTCGTTTGATTGTGAAGCTATTTGCTCAGTATGAATGCCTCTAATTGGGACAGCTTGTTTTATGGACTTGTTGGTTGAATACTATCAAATATTTTATATATGTAAAAGTTTTCTGGTGCCTGCCTTGTGGTTTGTTAATCTGCTATTAAACATTGCACTACTACCATGTACGACACTTTGGGGCTGATTTACTAATAACAGTGCGCTGCGCTGGTTCAAACCTTAATTGGTGCGCCAGATAACTCCTTCACTTGGCGCAGGAACCAGCGGCGCACTGTTATAGTGAATACAAATGTCAGCGGCGCTCTATTGAAAATGAATGGTTCCCTATGGGAGCCCATTGATTTGAATAGAGGTCGCCCGGGAAGTCGGATGAAGCGTATCCGACTCGCGGGGCGACTCGTGTGCCGGCTGACACAGGGACAGCGCGACTTTGCCAGGCAACTTGGACATGACCTGAGCGCGTGAAGCAGCCGCTCAAGTCGTGTCCTAGAGGCGACTAGCTGGCCGAGAATGTCTCCAGCGCGATGTCATCGCGCTGGTCCTCGGCAGCCTCGCTGTCCCGTGTTTGGTATGAATCATGAAGAGGAACTCCACGCCGAATTTTAATGAAAAAAACGGCGTGGGGGTTCCCCTCCAGGAGCATACCAGGCCCTTAGGTCTGGTATGGATTTTAAGGGGAACCCCCTAAGCCGAAAAAACAACATGGGGTCCCCCCGAAATCCATACCAGACCCTTAGGTCTGGTATGGATTTAAAGGGAAACCCCCTAAGCCAAAAAAACAGCGTGGGGTCCCCCCCAAAATCCATACCAGACCCTTATCCGAGCACGCAACCTGGCAGGCCGCAGGGGAAGAGGGGGGGACGAGAGCGGCCCCCCTCCCTCCTGAACCGTATCAGGCCGCATGCCCTCAACATGGGGGGGTGGGTGCTTCGGGGCAGGGGGGTGACCTGCGGCCCCCCCACCCCAAAGCACCCTGCCCCCATGTTGATGGGGACAAGGGCCTCTTCCCGACAACCCTGGCCGTTGGTTGTCGGGGTCTCCGGGCGGCGGGCTTTTCGGAATCCGAGAGCCCCCTTTAATAAGGGGGCCCCCAGATCCCAGCCCCCCACCCTATGTGAATGAGTATGGGGTACATCGTACCCCTACCCATTCACCTGGTGGCAAAAAAAGGTAATAAAAAACACAACACAGGTTTTTAAAGTAATTTATTAGGCAGCTCCGGGGGTCTTCCTGCCGGGCGCCCCGCTATCTTCTTCCAGCTCTTTTGCTAGCGGGATCCCGGACTCTCGTCGTCTTCGGGGGTCTTCCTGCCGGGCGCCCCGCTATCTTCTTCCAGCTCTTTTGCTAGCGGGGCGCCCGGGCTTCGTCGTCGCCTTCTTCCGACTTCGGGGGTCTCTTGTTCTGTTCTCCGGTTCTTCTCCCGCTCTCCGGTGCCTTCTCCACGATCTCCGGTTCTTCTCCCGCTCTCCGGTGACTTCTCCACGATCTCCGGTTCTTCTCCCGCTCTCCGGTGTCTTCTCCATGATCTCCGGTTCTTTCTGCCTTCTGCCGGGCGCCCCGCTATCTTCTGCCAGCTCTTTTGCTAGCGGGGGCCGGTCTTCTTCGTCGCCTTCTTCCCTCTTTTCTTCGCCCGATGTTGCCTCGTCGCTGTCCATCGCTGCAATGATCTGTCCGAGCAGCGGTGCCACTTTTATTGGCATGGGGCGTGGTCACTGGATGATGCCACCACTGACCCCGCCCCCGTATGATGTCACAGTCCCGGGGAATGATGGGAATGATGCTATTTGATCACCTTTGTCTTTTTTTTTTTTCTATAAATACAAAAGACCGAGTTTAAAAAAAAAAAAAATGGATATTTTAACCACTTCAGCACTGGGCCTATTCTGGCACTTCTCTCCTTCATGTAAAAATCATAAATTTATGGCTATAAAATTACTTCAAAACACCAAACATTATATATGTTTTTGGAGCAGACACCCTAGGGAATAAGATGGCGGTCATTGCAAATTTTTATCTTGCTCGGTATTTGCACAATAAATTTTCAAACGCCTTTTTTTTGCTAAAAATATTACAAAACAGTAAAGTTAGGCCAATTTTTTGGTATAATGTGAAAGATGTTGTTATGCTGAGTAAATAGATACCTAATACGTCACGCTTTAAAATTGTGCACACTCATGGAATGACACCAAACTTCAGTAATTAAAAATCTCCCTAGGCGATGCTTTAAATTTTTTTACACGTTACCATTTTGGCATTACAGAGGAGGTCTAGTGCTAGAATTGTTGCACTCGTTCTAACGCACGCAGCAATAACTCACATGTGTGGTTTGAACGGCGTTTACATATGTGGACGGGACTTATGTGTGTGTTCGCTTCTGAGCGCGAGCTACCGGGGACATGTGCTTTTTTTCTTATTTTTGCTTATTTTTTTATTTCGTTTTTTTACTTTTTTGTATTTCTTACTCTTTTTTTTTCTTTTTTTTTCTTTGGATCACTTTTATTCCTATTACAAGGAATGTAAACATCCCTTGTAATAGGAATGTGTGTGACAGGTCCTCTTTATGGAGAGATGCAGGGTCAATAAGACCCCACATCTCTCCTCCAAGCTGGAAAGCATGATATTGGTCAACAAAAATCACCAATCTCATGCTGACAGCCGAGATCACGGCTTGGTTAACATACAGAAACACGGCGTGATGTCATAACGTCGTGCCCGGGCCTCCGACGGTCATAGAGATGACTGGTGACCATCTGGTCACCAGTCATCTCCAAATCGTTCTCCGAGCCCAAGATGGCATGGGAGAGCCCGGAGAAGCACCGGATGGCGGCAAGAGGGGGGGGGGGGGGAACGTCCCCTCCCGCCGCCTATAAGAACGATCAAGCGGCGGAACTGCCACTATGATCGTTTTTATTGTGCACAGAATCACCAGCTGAAAAGAATGATATCTGAATGATGCCTGCAACTGCAGGCATCATTCAGATGTCAACGCACAAAGCCAAGGATGTCATTTGACGGTGGGCGGTAGGAAACTGGTTAATATTTTAAAAAAAGGTAATTTTTCTTCTTCATTGATGTACACTGATGAGACTGCACTGATGGGCAACGGTGGCAAGGGTGGGCACTGAGAGGTGGCATTGCTAGTTGGCAATGATAGTTGGCAGTGATGGGCACTGATAGGGAGCACTGCTAGGTGCCACTGATTGGCACCAGTGGTGGGCATTGATAGGTGGCACTGGCAGGGGCTACTAATTGTCACAGATGACGCAGAATTGCCTCTTCCTCTTCGGGCCCCATGTCCCTTGCACATAAGCCGGTGATTGCCTTTTTTTAATGCTCACGCTGTTAGCACAAGGAGAAAACAAAAACCATTACCCAGCTTTTGTTTACATCACGTGATCAGCTGTCAATTGCTGACAGCTGATCACATGGTAAAGGGCAGGGATCGGCCCCTTACTCGGATCTGTCATCAGCCGAGTCTCAGTGACTCAGTGACCACAGCACGCGCGCACAAAGGGAAGGACATTTATTGACGAACTCCTGGCAATTGAGGACCATGCTGTGGCCATCGATCAGTTATAGCGCTGATCTCAAGTGATTAAAGAGGGTCTAAATGGGCCATTGACATGCATCACAATTCAACTTAGGAATGTGTCTTTGAAAAGTTAAACTAAATAATTTGGCCACTTTATCCTTCCAAATAATTCACTTCCTGTCACATAGCCACACAGGAAGTGAGGGAAAATCCCTAACAATGTCTTTCCTTGGGGACACAAAGGTCAGTCTAAATTCTTTCCCCATTATGCACATTGCACTCCAGCATATTGCGGGGTACACCCCAAATTATTAGGTAGTTTGGACTTTGGGGTTTATTTACTAAAGGCAAATCTACTTTGCACTACAAGTGCACTTGCTGTATATCTGAGGGGGACATGCAAGCAAAAAAAAAAAAAAAACATCTTTGCTTTCACATGATTGTAACATCCAATCACCAGTACTTTCCCTCAGATTTTCACAGCTACACTTTTAATGCAGAGTGGATTTGTCTTTACTAAACCCCAAACTATACAATGATTTGGGGTGTACACAACAAAGTGCTAGAGTGCAATTTGCTTAATGGGGACACTAGTTAGATTGATCTGTGTGTCCCCAAGAAAAGACATTGGTAGGGTTTTACCTTTACTTCCTGTTTAGCTGTGTGAAAGGAAGTGAAGCCAATTTTAAGAGAAGGAGACACAAAGGCCAAACTACCAAAAACAAAACAAAACACACACACGCAGGGGTTCTAACACTTACTTTGTTTCCCTCAAAATGCCCACAATTAGAATTGTATGGCCTTGAGCTATTTTTAAGTGCAGTGCTCTAAATCAGTGCTTCTCAAGTACCCCCAACAGGCCATGTTTGCAGGTTTTCCTTCATCTTGCACATGTGCTTTAAATCACAGTCAATGGTTTTGATTTTTGGACAGCAATTCTCCATAAGATAAATTCACAAAACATATGCTAGCATGAAGGCACCAGGGTAGACAAATCACACCTGTTTTGTTTTGACATGCCAATCAGCTGTCACATTTGTTGCAAAGAAAACACAAAACAAACATCAAAACTTTGCATCAAATTTTATTGGTCAACAAAACAAAAGGGAAGGCAAAATAAAAAACATGGTCAATTTGAAACAGTTACAGACTCAACATCTTGAGAAATTTTTGGCCAAAAAATATGCAGCACACACAATTAAATCAAAGTGAACAACACACATTAACAACATCAGAATTATTTCAAGGGAACATTTTCCCCACACAAAAAAAATACAATCCACAAAAGTTAACCAATCACCTGTTTTGCAAAGACATAACAAATAAAATACATGTGTTACAAACTCGATAAGGACACCAACATGTACATTTTGCCCCCCACACACGCACACACACTTGCCTCTTCTCAGGGCAAGCAAACAAATGCTCCCTGTGAGCTTTATATAACATATGTTTGTGAGCAAATGAGGCAATTGAAAAAACATGCACAGTCCATTAAACACCCAAAATGCAAGTTCTCCCAATGTAGAGACTGAAATTCAAAGTGGCTACACCTGTTAAGGATGTCCTTCAATTACTAACCCATTAAAAAACACTCTCTGAGTGAGCATGCCCAGAAATATCCAGGTGCTGTTCACACACAAAAAGCACCCAAAAAAAAAACTAACTGGCTGGGCACGTGCACCAATGCAGCTAGCAAAAAATACCCCCCCCCCCTCCCCGTGTCCAAAATTAAGCACATCATCCAGCATGCTACAAAATTAGAGATGGGACAATCACCCCCTCCCCACCAACAAATACCATTGCAGTCTATGGGAACAGACTTGTTAATTTTGCTAGTCCCCACTTGGCTGGCTTATCTTCTAGTTATTGGCCTTAAAATGGGGGCCCAGGTCCCACCCTAAGGGACATATATCAATGTCACCAATTTGGAAATCACCAAAAACAAAACAAAGAGAAGTGCCTTTAAATATGCCAAATTGCTTAAGGACCATTTCACACCACATGCAGTGCATTGCGTTTTTTATGCATCCAAAATGCATGGAAAGTTGGTTATATGGTTCTAAATGGCAGTGTTTGTTCCAGTGCGTCATAAACGCACTGGAACGCACCGGAACACACCTAAATGCACCAAAAACGCACTGGAACACACTTGTCCTTATCTATGGTTAATAAAAAAGAGGGGTGAAAAAAAAGCACTTGACTGCATCAAAAACGTACCAAAAATGCACTGGAACGCATGAAAAACGTGCATGCAGAAAAACACCTGGAACGCATCCGGATTGCGTTTCTATGGTGTGAACTGGCCCTAGTTCACACTATAGAAACGCAGTCTGGGTGTGTTCCAGGTGCTTTTCTGCATGCGCGTTTTTGACACATTCCAGTGCATTTTTGATGCGTTTTTGATGCAGTCTAGTGTTTCTTTCCCCCTCTTTTCACTTAGGACAAGTGTGTTGCAGTGCGTCTTTGGTGCATTTAGGTGCGTTCCGGTGCATTCCAGTGCATTTTTGGTACGTTCCGTTGCGTTTTTGATGTGTTTTACTGGGGTCCAGTACAGTTTTGTACCTAAAAAATGCAGCATGACCAATTATTTTTTGGCTTTCTGAAACGCACTGGAACGGACTGCAGTGGTGTGAACTATGCCATTGGCATTAATGTGATCAACTTTCTTTGCGTTTTTCATGCATCAAAAAAACGCACTGCACTGCATCCGGTGTGAACTGGCCCTAAATATCATACCGGGGGGTGTCTATAGTATGCCTGTAAAGTAGCACATGTTTTCCATGTTTATAACAGTTGGAGAGCAAAATTACATTTCTAAAGTAAAATAATAGTCGTTTAAAAGTCCTTGCGGCTGTAATGAATTGCTGGTTCCCGTCAATACAGATAAAAGTCATTGAAAGTCTTTGATTACACAAAAAACAAAAGCGTGGGGGTCCCCCAAATTCCATTACCTGGCCCTTCAGGTCTGGAATGGATATTAAGGGGAACCCCGCTGCAATTTTTTTTTTAAAATGACGTGGGGTTCCCCCCAAATATCCATACCAGGCCCTTCAGATCTGGCATGAATTTTAAGGGGAACTCCACCCTAAATTTAAAAAAAATATGGCGTGGAGTCCCCCCAAAAATCCACACCAGACCCTTATCCGAGCACATAACCTGGCCGGCCGCAGGGGAAAAGGGGGGGACGAGAGAGCGCACCCCCCTCCCTCCTGGACCGTACCAGGCCACATGCCCTCAACATGGGGAAGAAGAAGGAAGAAGATGGAAGAAAAGAAAATACATTAATAAAGGAATTGTCAAAAACCGGCTCTTGTCATTTTTTTAAATTTTTGACACTTTCTTTGTGAAATGGTAGGGGTACAATGTACCCCTTACCATTTCACACAGGGGGGGGCGGGATCTGGGGGTCCCCTTTGTTAAAGGGGTCTTCCAGATTCCGATAAGCCCCCCGCCCGCAGACCCCCACAACCACCGGGCAAGGGTTGTGGCGATGAGGCCCTTGTCCCCATCAACATGGGGACATCCTCCCCATGTTGAGGGCATGTGGCCTGGTACGGTTCATGAGGGGGGGGTGCTCTCTCGTCCCCCCCTCTTTTCCTGCGGCCGGCCAGGTTATGTGCTCGGATAAGGGTCTGGTGTGGATTTTTGGGGGGACTCCACGCCATTTTTTTTTAAATTTGGGGTGGAGTTCCCCTTAAAATCCATGCCAGATCTGAAGGGCCTGGTATGGATATTTGGGGGGTACCCCACGTAATTTTTTTTTTTCAATTTGCGGCGGGGTTCCCCTTAATATCCATTCCAGACCTCAAGGGCCTGGTAATGGAATTTGGGGGAACCCCCACGCTTTTTTTTTTTGTTTTTATCAAAGACTTTCTATGACTTTTCTCTATATTGCCGGGAGTCGACAATTCACTGCTTTTAAATGCTTTTTTTTTTTCCTTTAGAAATGTCATTTTGCTGGCGCACTGGGAAGTTCAGAGCTGCGCCTGTTCAACTTATGCAAATTAGTTTACGTGACTTGACATTTACTAAGATTTTGCCGGCGCAGTGTACCGGCGCGTTTGAACCATTGAAATTCCCGCGCTGAGCTCAAAAAAACCTCCCGCAGCTCGAATGGTACTTGCCGGCGCAGCGGGCTGGTTTTGAAAAAGTTACTTTCTCACTCTATTTTAGGCATATTTTTTATTTGGGCAGGTGTCCCTACACTTCCTCACATCACCCCATGTCACCCCCATTATATTCTCACTTCCAGCTTCTTTATATTTAGTGTTTAACATGCCGTGCGCCAGGTCCATAGTAGCACACTGAGCGCCTCCTCCCGTCCGCCAAGAACACTATAGTAAATGGGAAATAGGGCTGCGCTACCGGCGCTAATGTTTTGTAAATACCAAAACAGCCATTGCGCACGCAGATGCGCCAATACTCATGGCGCAAACGTTTCGTAAATCAGCCCCTTTGTCTCCCATGCCTCCCTAATTATTGGGCTAATTTGTTATGGTATCTTTCCTGAATAAAATATTTGTAAAAGAAAGAAAAATGCAATTAAAGAGGGATTCCACCGCAATTTTTTTTTTTTAAAGTCAGCAGCTACAAACACTAATACTCGCCCGCGCCCACAGGCCGATCCCTCGATCCTGGCAGCTCCCGGTGCCGCCATCCTCAGTAAGGGAAACAGGCAGTGAACCCCTGAGCGAGTCGCGCATCGCTTTGTGAATGGGCCGGCTGCTCTCTGGGATACACACAGTTCCCAGAAGGCAGCGCGCCCCATTCACCAGAAGACACCGCGAGTAGGACGGAGGAAGAAGACCAGCCGCGGACGATGAAGAGGCAGATTAGGGACTTCCACATAGCAACCGCTATTTCTGGTAAGTAACATTTTATTCTTTTTTTATTTTTTTTTATATTTTTTGGGGGGATTTTTGGTAAAAAAAAAAAAAATTCAGGGTGGAACTCCACTTTAAGCTTTTACAAAAGACAAAAAAAAACAAATCAACTCAAAGAAACAAAAGCTTTACATTAAAGACTTTATAGAGAAAATACTGTATTAAAGCGGACCTTCAGTCATTTTTTCAACTTTCCATCTCATAAATCTTCTGCCCTTGTTCTTTGGATAGTATCTTTGGATAGTAAAACATTTTTTTCTGTCAGTAAATATCCTTTGCAGCCCACTTCCTGTTTCTGGTCTGGTCATTAGCCTAGGCTTATGGCATCATCCACAGCTCTCTCTCTCACTCTCGTAAGAATTTGCCAGGAAGGGAGGGGGGTGAGTCATAAGAGGGCCAATGAGAGCTGCAGAGCTGAAGGTGTGAATCTGTGTGTCTGTGTAAATCCAGGAAGTAAACAGGCAGCAGCTTCAGCTGCCCACAGTTAAAATGGTTGCAACTAGACTCAGTGGAGGGAGATTTCTGCAGCATATTTGGCAAGCACAGAATCACAGTATATAGAAAATAATATGCAAAGTGGTTGGAGGGAAACTTTAGAATGGCAAAGATGTTTTTAATACAAATTATGTGAGCAGACTGCAGTTCCTCTTTAATGTAATGTACCCAACTAATAACAACTTAAAGTACATAACCCATAGATATTAAGTTCACATGACAGTTTGTCAACTTTCAGCTGTCAATTTGTACCATAGTTTTGGTGCAACCTACAAAAGTGTAATGTACAGTAGTGATGGACATCTACATCTAGTGGCTAATGTGCACACTATTTAGTTCAGAAACCTGCAAGGGGGTCCCCAAGGTTTTGACTTCCTAAGGGCCTCCACAGAGTTTAATGCAGCATGGTTGAAACGTAATGATGTCTGATGAGCAGTGCCGGCTGGTGCTCAAAATTTTTGGGGGGGCGCAAACAAACTGAAAAAAAAACAAACCATCAATTGCAGCCTCACTGTGCAAATCAAACGCAGCTACTGTGCCCATCAATTGTCGCCACTGTGCCATCAAACGCAGCCACTGTGCCCATCAATTGCCGTCAGGTTTCCCCCTCAAATACAGCCACTTTTCCCCCTCAAATGCAGCCACTTTGCCCCCTCAAATACAGCCACTTTGCCCCCTCAAATGATGCCAGTTTCCCCATCAAATGCAGCCAGTTTTCCCCCTCAAATGCAGCCACTTTGCCCCCTCAAATGCAGCCACTTTGCCCCTCAAATGATGCCAGTTTCCCCATCAAATGCAGCCAGTTTGCCCCCTCAAATGCAGCCACTTTGCCCCCTCAAATACAGCCACTTTGCCCCCTCAAATACAGCCACTTTGCGCCCTCAAATGATGCCAGTTTCCCCATCAAATGCAGCCAGTTTGCCCCCTCAAATGCAGCCACTTTCCCCCCTCAAATGCAGCCACTTTGCCCCCTCAAATACAGCCACTTTGCCCCCTCAAATACAGCCACTTTGCCCCCTCAAATACAGCCACTTTGCGCCCTCAAATGATGCCAGTTTCCCCATCAAATGCAGCCAGTTTGCCCCCTCAAATGCAGCCACTTTCCCCCCTCAAATGCAGCCACTTTGCCCCCTCAAATACAGCCACTTTGCCCCCTCAAATGCAGCCACTTTGCCCCCTCAAATGCAGCAGTCACATTGCCCCCTCAAATGCAGCCACTTTGCCCCCTCAAATACAGCCACTTTGCCCCCTCAAATACAGCCACTTTCCCCATCAAATGCAGCCAGTTTGCCCCCTCAAATGCCGCCAGTTTTTCCCCTCAAATGCCGCCAGTTTTCCCCCTCAAATGCCGCCAGTTTGCCCCCTCAAATACCGCCAGTTTGCCCCCTCAAATGCCGCCAATTTTCCCTCTCAAATGCCGCCAGTCTGCCCCCTCAAATACCGCCAGTTTGCCCCCTCAAATACCGCCAGTTTGCCTCATCAAATGAAGCCAGTTTGCCCCCTCCCCCGCCCGGCACTTACCTTTCTCGGGTCAGCCGTCCTCCTCCATGCTCCCTCGATGTCATCTCTGCTCGCCTGTCGCTTCAGCGAATCAGGTGACCGATAACCAGACCCGGTGCACCTGATTGGCTGAGAGGCGGGTCAGTGTTAGGGAAGCGATTCCCTAACACAGCATGGTTTAAACAGGCAATGCACAGAATGTGCTCCCTCTGTTTAACCATTTGGAAGCCGATTAGAGCCCACAGGCTCTAATCAGGAAGCCTATTAGAGCCTCTGGCTCTAATCAGGCACTTCCAAAACACATCCACCGATGTTATTCAGATGGCCGGCACTCAACAGGGGGCCGGACACCTGAATAGTGGGCGGCAGCGGTGACAACACATAGATTTATGCAATGCATAAATCTATGTATTGTTGATTGATGGGTGCAGGAGAGAGGGGGCAGTGCTCCTGCGCCCACTATGGACGCACTGCCACTGCTGATGAGTCATCCCAAACACACAATCAAGAGCTAGTTATAGAAAACAAATTCATCAGCAAGACATCATGGATAGGATTAGAGCCCATTCACACTGGGGCAACATGACTTCCAGCGCGATTTTATGAGGCAACTCAGACACGATTTTATGAGGCAACTCAGCTCGACCTGGAGCTATTTACAAGGCAACTCCAAATTGCCTGCAGGACAAGAGACATTCCAGTGGCCAATCAAACAAGAATCAGCTCTGTGGGAGGGAGGGGGGAGGGAGAGCTTTGCCTGATAAATGTATGTTATCTTCCTGGAGAGTCGCTCCTATTAAGACAGTGAGACACGACTCCCATTGAAATGAATGGTTACAGGTCGCCTAGGAGTCGGATTGAAGTAGTACAGGGACCTTTTTTGAAGTCGGAGCGACTGCAGTAGTGTGCATAAGGACGGCTCCATTAACTTACATTGATTTCTTCAGCCAGCGCGACCTGAGGCGACTAGGGGCGACCTGGGGCGATTTGGAGTCGGATCCAAAGACGCCCCTGTGTGAATGGGCTCTTAGGCTTTTTCAAAAAACAATCATCTTCCATGAGAGCATCTCCAATCAGTGTACCATGTTTACATTTTCCAGACTTGGCTCTGTCACAGAATAATAAATTTAAAAACGCAACGTTAACAAACCTAAACACGTTAAATAGAATGTGTACAGGGAGTAGCAATCAAGATCTCTGCTTTAACTGGATCCAGGTTATAAGGGCATAAGGGTTACATACCAGGATTTTCTCCTGCACCATAGCAATTTAGTTGTTAATTTAATAATAATTTATTCATTAATAATAATGAAGAACACTAAACAATGATTACATCGAATATAACTGTGTATAAGCCTTATCTCAAGGTTATAAGATCTGTAAGTTTAGCTCAATTTTATAATGAGCATGTCCAGTAGTGGTGTTAAGTGGTGACTATTTGCAGTTAGGGGAAATAAACCTGCCTTTATTTATACAAAAAGTATAAGAAGATTCAAATAAAGCAGTTAATTTACTAAAGTGGTATAGGCTGTTTACAAAGGGAATTTTAACAGAGATAATGATACTGAATCACTATGCAATAGGAAATCTGGAAGTGTAGAGGTGACATAGAAAGCTGAACAACTACACTAGGAAATAAACATGTAGGGTAGGTGGGGGGTACATCCTCCATGCTCCCCTCCTGAATAGGCACCAAGTGTGGGTCACATAGGAGGCCTACCCCAGGGTGCGTTTTTTGGGCTATGCCAGGCAATGAACTGGGTCACTAACCCTTGCATGTGGGGAAACGCTTCGCTCACTTTGCTCACCAATGCCTGGGACCCAGCAGAAGCCATGTCATGTGTAAAGTCAAACATTAAGGCGGCCTCTCAACTCAGAGATGAGCCACATGTGTGTGGTCCCCAAAGTATGGAGTTCCTCCTTAAACTGCTTTGTCCCATCTCCTACATATTTACTGTATACTGATGTATGTGTTGCATTCAGAGAGACAGGCTGAGCCTCTGCCCACTTCACCAGTCAGTGTATCCCTGTTACCTCACTCCCAGTAACAGAATGGGGTCCTGTGAAGCACATAGCACAGACTTCATGCATGCTGTCATTTAACTTTTCTCTTCCTGTACCTTGTGACAGACCATAGATCTCCCAAACACTAGTCCACTCCTGGTGACCGGCAGAGACGGACAGCTAGGCAGGGAGTCAAAGTACCGACCCATTTACTACCAGAGAATCTGTCACCTAACCAGGTACTACGCCAATGACTGGTTGCGGTTTTTCCTTGTGTTTACTCATGGAAACTATCTCTTCCTTTTTGTCTTGTTGAACAAACTTCTCTTGTAGTGATGTTACACATATATTTGGTTATGGACCCAAGTTCTTTAGTAACATGCCAAAACCTTGCATGCACCTGTAGCGATACCTTCAGTTAAGAGGGCCGCAGATTTAGTTTTGGGCCCTGAAGACAGCTCCGCCATCCCCCGGCAATTTACTCGACCCCCTACTGGCACAGTTAGTCTAGGGTAATATGTGTATATCTTATGCTCTATGATTAAATTCAAACACCAAGGCAGTGGTAGAAGAATAACTAATTTACTTTCTATGGCAATAAAAATCAACAGTGATAACAGATCATATGAATCTATCTGCAGAGCCCTGCAGCAATAGTCACACTATAACTATTAAGATATGGCGCACACGCGCCACGTGTAACAGTACTTCACTATGCGCCCTATGGCGCAGCAACTAAATAAACTACCTAGATGGCCAGGCCTGACCATATAACTCAGTCTCTAGGGGGTAAAATTCTTTGCATGCAAGTCTTTAAACGGTGGTGCACATTTCAGGAACACATTTGTAATCCAAGGGGGGGGGGGGGGGGGTAAAGATGCCAACACAGTACACTCCACTAGAGATGCGTTTGACTCAGTTTTGCTATGGATCTCAAGTGGGGGAAAAGAACTAAAATAGGAACTGGTGGGCCACGGCAGTCTGTAGGCCTAACAATGGTATACAGTATTTGTGGATTGAGCATGTGCTCGCTCACCCCTCCGGATGCGATCCCAGTCCGGGAACTTCCACCTGCTGTGTCTTCACACACAGCGTCTGCAGTGGTCTGGTCTCCGACTCAGCAGCGATTGAAGAAAACTGAGTCAGATGCCACCCAGGCTCGCGATGGGGTGGAAGGCTCTTTGGGTAGCAGCGCAAGGCCCCAGGATTCAGGCCTTACACCACAGCGGATCCGCACAGGAAGATCTCTCCCTTGAAGTCTCGTGTCCCAAAGAGGCCGAGCCTAGCCTCGCCTCCTCCTTTTATAACCCCCCCCCATGAGTCTCTGGGGTGGAAACATTGCCGAAAGGGGTTCTGGGTAAGGTAGTCCTGAGAGTCTTAAAGGGGACCCCGCTACACACTCCCCCTACTTAAAATCTTTGGTCCCCAAAGACAATTCTAGCATACATTGCGTACAACCCTAGACAACATTTCGTATGATGTTGGCATAGGGAATTCCCACCAAAACAAAGGGGTTGAATTCCCTTGCCCACAGGTCACACTATCATGGGTGGCCTGCCTAACTGTGCCAGAGAGTGAGTGGGGGTTGCCCTCCACCAAATGAACAGTGGAGGGATCCGGATTCTCTACACTCCTCCTGGCAGTGACCACAGAATCTTCTGAGCTCTTCCCCATTTGTGGGTAAGTCAACTTTTTGGGAGGCCTTATGACTCTGCGAGCCCTTTGCTCTCTTGGGGTTTCTGGCACTGGCGCCACAGGCTCTTCCTCCGTAGCAGGCTCGGGCAACACGGCAGGCTCTGTAACATCTGCTTTAGGGGCCGAGGGATACATAGAGTCTCTAGGGTCCTTTTCAGAGTAAGTATCACAAGCATCTTCCCAGTAATCTGATGAAGGACTAGATGGGATGAACTCAGTGGCTTCTGCATTCAGTTGTCCATCTATAGTGTCTTCAGTGGTTGGAAGATCTATAGCAGAAGTTCCTGGAGTTTGGGAAGGCCACAGCCAGTCAAGTTCTCTTCCTTCATCTCCACTGAGTTCAGAGGCCTCTCCATCTTCAGCCCGAGAGGTCTGGGACGGAGTGTTTGGCCTGGGGGTATCCAGAATAGAGACTGGTTCAGGGGAGTCCCCCACTGGAGGTATCCTGACCGCTTCAGCAAGTGGGAGCAGGTGGTTTCGATGCCACATCTTCAATGGTCCTACCTTTCCTTCTGGCTTCAACTTGTAGACAGGTAGGCCCGGCAGCTTCCTACAGATGACATAGGGTTCAGATCTCCATCTGTCTGCAAGTTTGTGTTTTCCAGGGACCCCCAGATTGCATAGCAGTACTCGGTCCCCGGGCTGCAGGTCTTGCACCCGGACCTTCAAGTCGAAGTTTCTTTTGTTTTGAGCTCCCCTTTGATCTGAGGCCGCTTGAGCTTGTTCATAGGCTACTTTCAGGCTGTGTCTGAGCCTGTCCACATATCCTTTGTGAGATGTGGCTGAGGAATGGTCTAAAGAGGTGCCAAAGGCCAGGTCCACAGGTAACCTTGCTTCTCTCCCAAACATGAGTCGATATGGGGAGTAGCCTGTAGCATCACTGGTGGTGCAGTTGTAAGCATGTACTATAGCCAGGGGCGTACCTAGAGCATTTGGCACCCGGGGCGGATCCTACATCTGGCACCCCCCCCATAACTTTTAAATGGAAAAACACCCACAAGTCCAGTGCTTCTTCATCCAAATCTCAATATGTGCACCAGCAAACTGTGCATGGTACACTACAAAACAACTCCTTCTCAGAATACAAAACCAATGCGCTTTTGGTGATCACACTCAAATTGTGCACTCACCAGACCTCCATAACCCTCTTAACTTAATTAGTGGGTCCACAGTAGCTTACATTTACGATATCCAAGGCAGCCTTCCGAGTCCCTTCCATCCAGTTTTTGATCTTTACACCTACGTGGAACACACGTAGGAAACAAACAGGAAGTTGGGTCAGTGGTGGCCATCTTGGAATCATGTGGTATAGTAACCATACTGAATGCTGCCATTTTTATTTTCAATATTATTGCAGACTTGGAATTATAGCAGCTGCTAGCAACAGCCGCAATAGAATCCGGCAGGCTGGTTGTACCCAAGCTGATCGATCAAACCATGTATGGCCAGCCTAAGCTACTGTGGACACAATAAAGAGGGTCATGGAGGTCTGGTTAGTGCAAAGTTTGAGTGTGAGCACCAAGAGAGCATGGGTTTTGTGTTCTGGGAAGGAGGTGTTTTGTAGTCCACCAAGCATGATTTACTGGAGCACATACTGTATTGAGATTTGGATAAAATAATAAATATATATTGTAAGATATAACAGCAATTAGGGCCCATTCACACCGCCAATGTTAGGTTGTGTTGGGCTACATTGCCCAATGTAGTCCCAAGCAATCCCTATAGTTTAAAGAGGAGTTTCGCCCCCACATACGAGAAAAAAAAAAAAAATCAGCAGCTACACATACAGTAGCTGCTGACTTTTAATAATAGGACACTTACCTGTTCTGGAATCCAGCGATGTCGGCACCCGCAGCCAATGTTTCCATTGGCTCTCGGCTGGTGCCGCCGCCATTCGTAGTAAGGGAACCCGGCAGTGAAGCCTTGGTAGGTTCCCTACTGCGCATACGCGAAGCGCGCTGCACTCTCTTACTGGCCCGGCAGCAGAGGAAGGAGGAGGGGGGCTGAACTTCTGACGTACCTCGCCATGGCAAGGTCTGACGGAAGTGAGGATAGGCTCCCCCCCAAAAGGTGCCAAATGTGGCACCGGAGGGGGGGAGGAAACAGATAAGTGGAGCTTATATCTCTACATAGCATAGACATTTTTGCACCGTGCAATCTGACATGCTGAATGCATCACAATGTGCTACAGCACTAAGTAATAACAATAGAAGTAAAAAGAAAAGAAAAATATTGCAATGTGTATTACCTGTCAGCACAATGTAAAACGCCCACAATCACATGTTCATAATGTGCGCACTAGTAGGTGTTACTGTGGTGTGAATGAACCCTTCCAGAGAAGAATTTTTTAATGAATTTATACCTAAAAAATTACTTAGAACCCCCAAACATTTTATATATTTTTTTTAGCAAATGACAGTCATTGCAATATTTTATGTCACACGATATTTGCGCAGCTGTCTCTCAAACGCAAATTTTGTGTAAAAAAATACACTAATGTGAAAGATGATGTTACACTGAGTAAATGGGTACCGAACATGTCACACTTTAAAATTGCACACACTCATGGAATGGCGACAAACTATGGTACTTAAAAATCTCCATAGGCAACGTTTTAAATTTTTTAAACGGTTACCTGTTTAGAGTAACAGGGGAAGTCTAGTGCTAGAATTATTGCTCTCACTTGAACGATCGTGGCGATACCTCACATGTGTGGTTTGAACACTTATTATATTTGCGGGCATGACATAGGTATGAGTTTTCTTTGGCGTGCGAACATGGAGGGATTGGGTGCATTAAACCTTTTTTTTTTTTCTTATTTCATTTTTTTTTTTTTTTACACTGTTCCTTAAAATAAAAATTATGATCACTTTTATTGTTGTCACAGGGAATGTAAACATCCCTTGTGACAGTAATAGGCAGTGACAGGTACTCTTTATGGAGGGAGCGGGGGTCTAAAAGACCCCAAACCCCTCCTCTGCCAAGATCAGTGTTTTTGAATTATGATTTTTTTTTAAATAGCGCCGTTGGCTGCAGAGTAAACCGGAAGTGACGCTGTGATGTCGTTTCCGAGTTTCTACATTGGAGACCTGATCAAAGGCAAACCCGGACGTGCCAGCTGGTGGCTCAGGTCTCCGGGTGGGATGGGAGACCTGGGCGGAGCTGTGGGGGGATGGGGACGTCCCCTCCCGCTCCTTGTAATGACAGCTGATGCTGTTCATTCATGGCAGCCAGTGAAAATAGATGGGACAGGCAAGAGGTGTCAGTCACTCAGGTGAGCAGATCCCACATATTTAGACAAATCGGTGCCACGGTCAGGGAAGTGGAGAGCTGGACTGGAGCTGCTATGAGGGAGAAATCAGAGTGAGATGGGGAGACAGCTAACAATACAAAGTATGGCCCATACTTTGCATTATCTGCTGTCCGACTCCTCAGGGACAGATCCGATCCAGCGATCCCACTGTATGGCGATTCCCCATCCAGGGACAGCAGACATTGATGATTTGATCTGGATTTTGGAACTGACCTGCTGACAAGGCGTATTGCTTGCTGGACCGCGGACGGGATCTGATGGCCGCAGGGAAGATGCTGCTCTGACCTGCTGCTTGCTGGACCGATCTGATGGCTGCAAGATGTGGGTGTAGGTCAATGTCTATTTACACCTGGGATACAGACACCCCCCCTTATCAGACCAGCTCATCTACTATACCTAGGTTGTGAACACAGCAACACCCCCCCCCCCCCCTTTATCAGGTAAGCTCACAGCTCAGCTACTTCAGGTGGGTAATATACAGCAAACGCCTGGATTCTGCATCCTGTAAATCACACATGTCTACATTCTGCATCCTGTAAATCGCACATGTCTACATTCTGCATCCTGTAAATCGCACATGTCTACATTCTGCATCCTGTAAATCGCATATATCTGCATTCTACACCCTGTAAATCGCACATGTCTGCATTCTGCACCCTGTAAGTCGCATATATCTGCATTCTACACCCTGTAAATCGCACATGTCTGCATTCTGCACCCTGTAAATCGCACATATCTGCATTCTACACCCTGTAAATCGCACATATCATTCTGCACCCTGTAAATCACACATGTCTGCATTCTACACCCTGTAAATCGCACATGTCTGCATTCTGCACCCTGTAAATCGCACATATCTGAATTCTACACCCTGTAAATCGCACATATCATTCTGCACCCTGTAAATCGCACATGTCTGCATTCTACACCCTGTAAATCGCACATGTCTGCATTCTACACCCTGTAAATCGCACATGTCTGCATTCTGCACCCTGTAAATCGCACATATCTACATTCTGCACCCTGTAAATCATATATCTGCATTCTACACCCTGCAAATCGCACATGTCTGCATTCTGCACCCTGTAAATCGCACATGTCTACATTCTGCACCCTGTAAATCACACATATCTACATTCTGCACCCTGTAAATCACACATGTCTACATTCTGCACCCTGTAAATCGCATGTCTACATTCTGCACCCTGTAAATCGCACGTCTACATTCTGCACCCTGTAAATCGCACGTCTACATTCTGCACCCTGTAAATCGCACGTCTACATTCTGCACCCTGTAAATCGCACATATCTACATTCTGCACCCTGTAAATCGCACATATCTACATTCTGCACCCTGTAAATCGCACATGTCTACATTCTGCACCCTGTAAATCACACATGTCTACATTCTGCACCCTGTAAATCACACATGTCTGCATTCTGCACCCTGTAAATCGCACATATCTGCATTCTGCACCCTGTAAATCGCACATATCTGCATTCTGCACCCTGTAAATCGTACATGTCTGCATTCTGCACCCTGTAAATCGCACATGTCTACATTCTGCACCCTGTAAATCGCACATGTCTACATTCTGCACCGTGTAAATCGCACATGTCTACATTCTGCACCCTGTAAATCGCACATGTCTACATTCTGCACCCTGTAAATCGCACATGTCTACATTCTGCACCCTGTAAATCGCACATGTCTACATTCTGCACCCTGTAAATCGCACATGTCTACATTCTGCACCCTGTAAATCGCACATGTCTACATTCTGCACCCTGTAAATCGCACATGTCTACATTCTGCACCCTGTAAATCGCACATGTCTACATTCTGCACCCTGTAAATCGCACATGTCTACATTCTGCACCCTGTAAATCGCACATGTCTACATTCTGCACCCTGTAAATCGCACATGTCTGCATTCTGCACCCTGTAAATCGCACATGTCTACATTCTGCACCCTGTAAATCGCACATGTCTGCATTCTGCACCCTGTAAATCGCACATGTCTGCATTCTGCACCCTGTAAATCGCACATGTCTGCATTCTGCACCCTGTAAATCGCACATGTCTGCATTCTGCACCCTGTAAATCGCACATGTCTGCATTCTGCACCCTGTAAATCGCACATATCTGCATTTTGCACCCTGTAAATCGCACATATCTGCATTCTGCAACCCCCCAATCAGGTCAGCTACAGTGCTACACTATACACATGGCAGGGGGTGGTGGACAATGCAATCACCCCCCTCCCCCCAAATCAGGTCAGCTACATACAGTGCTAGTACACATGGCAGGGGGTGGACACAGCAATCCCCCCCCCCCAAATCAGGTCAGCTACATACAGTGCTAGTACACATGGCAGGGGGTGGACACAGCAACCCCCCCCCCCCCCAAATCAGGTCAGCTACATACAGGACTGTGCTAGTACACATGGCAGGGGGTGAACACAGCAATCACCCCCCCCCCCCCAATCAGGTCAGCTACATACAGGACAGTGCTAGTACACATGGCAGGGGGTGATCACAGCAATCACCCCCCCCCCCCCCAATCAGGTCAGCTACACACAGGACTGTGCTAGTACACATGGCAGGGGGTGAACACAGCAATCACCCCCCCCCCCCAATCAGGTCAGCTACATACAGGACTTTGCTAGTACACATGGCAGGGGGTGATCACAGCAATCACCCCCCCCCCCAATCAGGTCAGCTACATACAGGACAGTGCTAGTACACATGGCAGGGGGTGAACACAGCAATCACCCCCCCCACCCCCAATCAGGTCAGCTACATACAGGACAGTGCTAGTACACATGGCAGGGGGTGAACACAGCAATCACCCCCCCCCCCACCAATCAGGTCAGCTACATACAGGACAGTGCTAGTACACATGGCAGGGGGTGAACACAGCAATCAGCCCCCCCCCCCCCAATCAGGTCAGCTACATACAGGACAGTGCTAGTACACATGGCAGGGGGTGAACACAGCAATCACCCCCCCCCCCCCCAATCAGGTCAGATACATACAGGACAGTGCTAGTACACATGGCAGGGGGTGAACACAGCAATCACCCCCCCCCCAATCAGGTCAGCTACATACAGGACTGTGCTAGTACACATGGCAGGGGGTGAACACAGCAATCACCCCCCCCCCCAATCAGGTCAGCTACATACAGGACAGTGCTAGTACACATGGCAGGGGGTGAACACAGACAGCAATCACCCCCCCCCCCAATCAGGTCAGCTACATACAGGACAGTGCTAGTACACATGGCAGGGGGTGAACACAGCAATCACCCCCCCCCCCCCCCCCAATCAGGTCAGCTACATACAGGACTGTGCTAGTACACATGGCAGGGGGTGAACACAGCAATCACCCCCCCCCCCCCATCAGGTCAGCTACATACAGGACTGTGCTAGTACACATGGCAGGGGGTGAACACAGCAATCACCCCCCCCCCCCCAATCAGGTCAGCTACATACAGGACAGTGCTAGTACACATGGCAGGGGGTGAACACAGCAATCACCCCCTCCCCCAATCAGGTCAGCTACATACAGGACTGTGCTAGTACACATGGCAGGGGGTGAACACAGCAATCACCCCCCCCCCCCCCAATCAGGTCAGCTACATACAGGACAGTGCTAGTACACATGGCAGGGGGTGAACACAGCAATCACCCCCCCCCCCAATCAGGTCAGCTACATACAGGACTGTGCTAGTACACATGGCAGGGGGTGAACACAGCAATCACCCCCCCCCCCCCAATCAGGTCAGCTACATACAGGACAGTGCTAGTACACATGGCAGGGGGTGAACACAGACAGCAATCACCCCCCCCCCCCCCCAATCAGGTCAGCTACATACAGGACAGTGCTAGTACACATGGCAGGGGGTGAACACAGCAATCACCCCCCCCCCCAATCAGGTCAGCTACATACAGGACTGTGCTAGTACACATGGCAGGGGGTGAACACAGCAATCACCCCCCCCCCCCCCATCAGGTCAGCTACATACAGGACTGTGCTAGTACACATGGCAGGGGGTGAACACAGCAATCACCCCCCCCCCCCAATCAGGTCAGCTACATACAGGACAGTGCTAGTACACATGGCAGGGGGTGAACACAGCAATCACCCCCTCCCCCAATCAGGTCAGCTACATACAGGACTGTGCTAGTACACATGGCAGGGGGTGAACACAGCAATCACCCCCCCCCCCAATCAGGTCAGCTACATACAGGACAGTGCTAGTACACATGGCAGGGGGTGAACACAGCAATCACCCCCCCCCCCCAATCAGGTCAGCTACATACAGGACTGTGCTAGTACACATGGCAGGGGGTGAACACAGCAATCACCCCCCCCCCCAAATTAGGTCAGCTACATACAGTGCTAGTACACATGGCAGGGGGTGAACACAGCAATCACCCCCCCCCCCCCAATCAGGTCAGCTACATACAGAACAGTGCTAGTACACATGGCAGGGGGTGATCACAGCAATCACCCCCCCCCCCTAATCAGGTCAGCTACATACAGGACAGTGCTAGTACACATGGCAGGGGGTGATCACAGCAATCACCCCCCCCAATCAGGTCAGCTACATACAGGACAGTGCTAGTACACATGGCAGGGGGTGATCACAGCAATCACCCCCCCCCCCCCCAATCAGGTCAGCTACACACAGGACTGTGCTAGTACACATGGCAGGGGGTGATCACAGCAATCACCCCCCCCCCCCAATCAGGTCAGCTACATACAGGACAGTGCTAGTACACATGGCAGGGGGTGAACACAGCAATCACCCCCCCCCCCCCAATCAGGTCAGCTACATACAGGACTGTGCTAGTACACATGGCAGGGGGTGAACACAGCAATCACCCCCCCCCCCAATCAGGTCAGCTACATAGAGGACAGTGCTAGTACACATGGCAGGGGGTGAACACAGCAATCACCCCCCCCCCCCCAATCAGGTCAGCTACATACAGGACAGTGCTAGTACACATGGCAGGGGGTGAACACAGCAATCACCCCCCCCCCCCCAATCAGGTCAGCTACATACAGGACAGTGCTAGTACACATGGCAGGGGGTGAACACAGCAATCATCCCCCCCCCCCCAATCAGGTCAGCTACATACAGGACAGTGCTAGTACACATGGCAGGGGGTGAACAGAGCAATCACCCCCCCCCCCCCCAATCAGGTCAGCTACATACAGGACAGTGCTAGTACACATGGCAGGGGGTGAACACAGCAATCACCCCCCCCCCCCCCCAATCAGGTCAGCTACATACAGGACTGTGCTAGTACACATGGCAGGGGGTGAACACAGCAATCACCCCCCCCCCCCCCCCCCAATCAGGTCAGCTACATACAGGACAGTGCTAGTACACATGGCAGGGGGTGAACACAGCAATCACCCCCCCCCCAATCAGGTCAGCTACATACAGGACAGTGCTAGTACACATGGCAGGGGGTGAACACAGCAATCACCCCCCCCCCCCCAATCAGGTCAGCTACATACAGGACTGTGCTAGTACACATGGCAGGGGGTGAACACAGCAATCACCCCCCCCCCCAATCAGGTCAGCTACATACAGGACAGTGCTAGTACACATGGCAGGGGGTGAACACAGCAATCACCCCCCCCCCAATCAGGTCAGCTACATACAGGACAGTGCTAGTACACATGGCAGGGGGTGAACACAGCAATCACCCCCCCCCCCAATCAGGTCAGCTACATACAGGACTGTGCTAGTACACATGGCAGGGGGTGAACACAGCAATCACCCCCCCCCCCCCATCAGGTCAGCTACATACAGGACTGTGCTAGTACACATGGCAGGGGGTGAACACAGCAATCACCCCCCCCCCAATCAGGTCAGCTACATACAGGACAGTGCTAGTACACATGGCAGGGGGTGAACACAGCAATCACCCCCCCCCATCAGGTCAGCTACATACAGGACTGTGCTAGTACACATGGCAGGGGGTGAACACAGCAATCACCCCCCCCCAATCAGGTCAGCTACATACAGGACAGTGCTAGTACACATGGCAGGGGGTGAACACAGCAATCACCCCCCCCCCCCCAATCAGGTCAGCTACATACAGGACTGTGCTAGTACACATGGCAGGGGGTGAACACAGCAATCACCCCCCCCCCAATCAGGTCAGCTACATACAGGACAGTGCTAGTACACATGGCAGGGGGTGAACACAGCAATCACCCCCCCCCCACAATCAGGTCAGCTACATACAGGACTGTGCTAGTACACATGGCAGGGGGTGAACACAGCAATCACCCCCCCCCAATCAGGTCAGCTACATACAGGACGGTGCTAGTACACATGGCAGGGGGTGATCACAGCAATCACCCCCCCCCCCCAATCAGGTCAGCTACATACAGGACTGTGCTAGTACACATGGCAGGGGGTGAACACAGCAATCACCCCCCCCCCCAATCAGGTCAGCTACATACAGGACAGTGCTAGTACACATGGCAGGGGGTGAACACAGCAATCACCCCCCCCCCAATCAGGTCAGCTACATACAGGACAGTGCTAGTACACATGGCAGGGGGTGAACACAGCAATCACCCCCCCCCCAATCAGGTCAGCTACATACAGGACAGTGCTAGTACACATGGCAGGGGGTGAACACAGCAATCACCCCCCCCCCAATCAGGTCAGCTACATACAGGACTGTGCTAGTACACATGGCAGGGGGTGAACACAGCAATCACCCCCCCCCCCAATCAGTTTAGCACAGCGTGGTAGAGCAGAAAGACACACACTCCTCCAGGCTCTTCTTACAACACCCCCCTCCCCGCTCAAAAGGAATCCTGACTGTGTGTGTGGTAGCAGCTGAGCCGCCCCAGCGGAGAGAGATGATGACAGACACAGTCAGGCTGAGGCCGCAGTGGTGGGTGGAGGCGGAGCTAGCAGGAGGGAATTCAGTCACTGAACGAGTGGACGGTCTGGACCAGTCCATTGCGGCCCTGGCGGTGGGGGTGTTCTAAAAAACACCTAAAGGGAAAGAGAGCAGCCAGAGCCAGCAGGGATGCCCTTGGGATGATCGGACGGTGTCACCCGACTCGGGTGCAGAGCGCACCCCATATAGCGAAGTCACTCGGCCACTGACACCCCCCAATGTGTGCTACCTGTGGCGGACCGCCCCCCCCGCCCCCCTATTGGTACGCCCCTGACTATAGCTGCTATGTGTTTGCTCCAATGTTGTTTCTTCTCACTATCCAGAGTTCCCAACATGTTGAGCAGGGTTCGGTTAAACCTCTCCGGCTGAGCATCTCCCTGTGGGTGATAAGGTGTGGTTTGGGTTTTCTTGATTCCTAACGAATCCAGTAGTTTCCGGATCAGCCGACTCTCAAAGTCCCTTCCTTGATCTGAATGGAGTCGCTGTGGCAGCCCATAATGGACAAAATACTTCTCCATAAGTACCTTGGCTACTGTGGAAGCCTTCTGGTCTTTGGTTGGGAAAGCTTGGGCATACCAGGTGAAATGATCGGTTATCACCAGAACATTTCCTAGTCCACTCAGGTCGGGTTCGAGGCAGAGGAAATCAATGCATACCAGATCCATTGGGCCTTGACTTTGTAGATGGCCCATTGGGGCAGCTTGATGGGGTAAAGTCTTCCTCTGGATGCAGCGTGCACATGAATGGCAGTATTCTTCCACTTCTGCCCTCATGCAGGGCCAATAGAACCGACTTCTGACGAGTTGAAAGGTCCTTTCCGCCCCTAGGTGGCCGTGATTGTCATGTAGGGCAATCAGAACAGTCTCTCGATGTTTTTCCGGAAGAAACAATTGCCATTTATCTTCTAGGTCATCAGAGGGGCCCCTTCGGTAGACCACTCCCTGATGCACCTGTAACCTGTCCCACTCTTTCCTCAACAGGTGAGCTTCCTTTGAGGAGTGACGCAGGAGTCTGTTTGGATCCTGATTCTCCAGGGCTTCCAGAACCAATTTCCCCATGGGGTCTTCTAATTGGTCGCATCTTAGTTCCTTCTTGGACAACTTTGGCAGATGGTCTTCCTCTAGTTGAGTTACTCCACAGTATTGTTTGGGGACTCCTACCATGGTAACTCCTATCTCTTCCGCCCTTGAGCCTCCTCTGGCTTGTAATTCAGCCCCCTGACAAAAGGCCCGCACCCCGTCAGGTGCCACTTGAGTCCAGTCTTCCATGTCACTGGTGGGGCCATGAGATCTCCTGGACAGAGCGTCTGCATCTCGATTTCCAGTCCCTGGCCTGTACTTTAGGCTGAAATTGAATCCAGACAATGCAGCCAGCCACCTGTGTCCAGTGGCGTCCCGCTTTGCTGTAGTGAAAAGGTAGGTAAGGGGGTTGTTGTCGGTCTTCACAGTGAACGCCACCCCATACAGGTAGTCTTTGAGCTTGTCTACTACCGCCCACTTAAGGGCCAGGAACTCCAGCTTGTGAGTGGTGTAGTTCTTCTCAGAGGGGGTCAGGCTCCTGCTCACGTAGGCAACAGGCCGCAGTTGTCCTTCGTGTTCTTGGTAAAGTACTCCTCCCAGACCATCATGACTAGCATCTACATGTAGTTCATAGGGTTTGGTTGGGGCTGCGTAGGCCAAGACTGGGGCAGTGGTTAGGCTCTTCTTCAACGCCTGGAAGGCTTCTTCACACTTTTGGTTCCACTGATCTCTGACTGACTCTCCCGGCTTCCTGGGCCCTGAGTCGTCCTCTTCCCCCTCGGTCTTGAGTAGTTCATTCAATGGTCTAGCAATTCGGGCGAATCCTTCCACAAACCTCCTGTAATAGGAGCAGAACCCCAAGAAGGATCTGAGTTCTGTTACTGTTGTGGGTCGTGGCCAGGAGGTAACTGCCTCCAATTTTTCAGGGTCTGTGGCCACCCCTTCTTCAGACACTATGTGCCCCAGATAATTCACAGAAGACTGGTAGAACCGACACTTCTCAGGCGAAAGCTTGAGTCCCTCCTCACTGAGTCTTCTCAACACCTCTCCTCGTGTTCTTCCAGGGTTCTCCCAAAGACAATGACATCGTCCAGGTATACAAGGACTTCAATAAGGTTCATGTCTCCTACAGTCTTCTCCATGAGACGTTGGAAGGTAACAGGAGCTCCAGACAGTCCCTGAGGCATTCTATCAAACTCGAAGAACCCCACTGGGGTTATGAAGGCTGTCTTCTCCTTATCTTCTGGATGCATAGGGATCTGATAGTATCCACTCTTGAGATCCATAACGCTGAACCACTTGGCTCCAGACAAACTCTGTAAAGCGTCCTCTATCCTCGGAGTGGTGTACTGGTCGGGTATGGTTCTCCGGTTGAGAGTCCTGTAGTCTATACAGAGCCTCAATGACCCATTCTTCTCCCTGACCACCACTATCGGGGAGGCATAGGGGCTTCTAGACTCCCGGATCACACCAGTCCTCTTGAGTTCTGCGAGTTGTTCCCTTATATCCTCCAGATCTGCTAGTGGGACCCGCCTGACCCTCTCTCTAAAGGGCTTGTCTTCTTGAAGGCGGATCTGATGGGTGGCACTCCTTGCACACCCCACATCGAACTCATCTTTGGAGAAGATCTTCTCCCATCTGGTCAACTGGGCCTTGGCTCTTTCCAAGCCCTGGGCAGATTCGGGTTTTCCATGGACAGCTTCTCCCAAACGTCTCCTCCTTCGCCCGTCCCCTTGACTTCTGATAGGGTAACCGGGGCAGCAGGGCTCACCTGGCCCAGCAGCATCCTGGCTGGGATTTCCATGGGGCCACCTGTAGTGTTCCTAACACTCACCGGAACTCTACAATGGGCCTTCTTCAGGGCCTTCAGCGGAATCACTTCTGGTATCACTTCCAGACCGGGGGACTCTTCCCTTGGGTCGGACTCCAGCATGACAAAGGGTCCAGGCTGCTCCCAAGTAAGCTTCACAGTGGCTCTGAGACAGGTTACTTCACCAGGCTGCAACACTACCCCTTCTCTTCCAAGTCTCCACACCTTCCCTATCCCCTCTCCAGGGGTCTTCTGCTCTAGGACCAGCCGTTGGTAGGCCGTCTTCAGCATGGGGTGGATCTTGGTGGCCGCTGGCCCCTTCTCTTTCACTAGAGGGGTCAGGAGTCTTCGGACCAGGTCCGTGTTCATCCCTATTATAAGGGAACTCTTGTTGGCTCCTGGCGGCCGAGGGCACACAATTGCCAGGGTGTCGAACACTTCGGCCTTCCCAGCCACAGACGGGTCAAAGGTCATCTTGATGGGCAGATAGCCATCGTAGGGGAAGCTCTGGGTTCCAATCCCCCATATTTCCAGTTCCTCTATCTTCTGGATGGGCAGATGACTCAAGTGCTTATCGTAGAAATCCCGGTATAATAGGGTAACTTGTGCCCCAGTATCCAAGATGGCTCTGGTGTAGATTCCCTCCACTTGAATGGGCACTATAGGAGATGGGCCTACCAGCTTCTCCGGATATGGCCTGGCAGGGGTCGCCTTCTTCTGGTCCTTTCCCTTCGGACTCTCTCTCGTCCAACTCCCTTTGGACTTTAGTCTTCCTTGAGCCTGGTATGCATTGATTTCCCTCCTTTCAATGGGTGTACAGACCCGCTGAGGGATATTATTATTTTTCTTAGGTGTGCACCCCCTCTGGGGAGTGCTGTGCCTCTTCTGAGGGGTCTTGCCCCCTTTCTCTGGGGTGTATCTCTGTTGAGGAATGTTGTGTTTCCTCTGAGGGGTTTTGTCTCCTCTTTTCTTCTGCTTCGCATTCAGCTTGGAGCTCACTGAAGATGATGGACAACCGGTTGACTCCTTCACATGGGGCCCTCTGAAGTTTCCCGCCGGCTTGCGGTTATCTGTTTTCTTCTTCTTGGGACTGGAACATGTAGCGGCAATATGGCCAATTCCTCCACAGTTAAAGCAGACTATATCTCCCCATTCTTGTAAAGATGCGGGTGCTGAGGCAATTGGGAATAGTTCCTTCCTTGATACTTCTCTCCTGGGGCCTTCTGGATCTTTTGCTATCAGAGAGGTCAACATCTCTAACACCTTGGACATTTGTGACTTTAAAGTGTCCACCTCTGAGTCTCTTTCTGGGGCCATTACTGGGTTGACTAAGACCTGTGCGGGGACAACATTTGTCTTAATCATTTGCTGATCCTGTTGTAGTGCCTCCTCATCTCTAATGATTTTTATCAAATCAGCATAAGTCAGTAACGTTCCTCCTCCCGAGGTTTTCAGGTGCAGCCAGACTGGATCCGAGCGCAACGCTCCCTTTAAGACTTGCTTCATTCTTGCCGCATCTGTATCTTGGGGCTTCATTCCCTTCTTCAACACAATCTTGCACAGCAACCTGTTCAGTCTCCTAACATACTCTGAAAGTTTCTCCTTCGGCTGTTGGAAAGTATGTTCAAATTGGTAGACCATCTCTGTCACCTTTTCCAATTGACCAAATTCTTCCTGTAGCATAGCTAGACAGTCTTGAGCCGTGCAATCTGCATTCCCAAACCGAAAACTTTTCACTGCTTCTGCTGCTGCGCCTTTGAGGCTTTCTATCACTCGTTGCCTCTTCTGCGCTTCAGGCACCTCCCATGCCTCTACTGCTTGTAGTGCCTGCTCCACCCAGTTATCAAAATCTTCCTCCCCTGCAGGGACAGGGAGCTTCCCTGAGAATGTCTTCAGTCTCCGGTAGCTAATCTCTACATGCACCGTGCTTTTCTTCTGACATTTGGTTACCAGATCCCCTATTGCCTTTATCAATTCTGGTGATATAGCAGTGGCAGGTGCGGGTGTCACCGGGGGCGTCACCCCGTCTCCTCTTTCTGGTGAGGTACGGGCCGCAGCCTGCGGTGATCCCGTTGGGGATGGTTCCTTCTTTACAGTTACTGCGTGCGCCAACCTATAGGTTCTGTTGTCTGGCGTCCGCACACACTTGCGCTTGCAAGCCTCTGGCATCCCGTCCCAGTACTCCACTAGTGCATACTGATATGAGGTGTCTGGGTCTGACTTTATCTCCGTCACCCACGGTGTGTGATCTGGGGACACTAACTTCATTAACTCCTCTACCATCTCAGTCGACCATTCCTCCCCAGGGAGGCTGATGACTATCGAGTTGTTTGGCTCTGCCCTAGAGGCTTTGCACCACTCTTCTACTGCTTGTGGGTCCATGCCAGCACTTCTGGCGTTCACCTGCTGTATCAGGATCCCAGACGAGAACCCCCATGTGTAGCGATACCTTCAGTTAAGAGGGCCGCAGATTTAGTTTTGGGCCCTGAAGACAGCTCCGCCAACCCCCGGCAATTTACTCGACCCCCTACTGGCACAGTTAGTCTAGGGTAATATGTGTATATCTTATGCTCTATGATTAAATTCAAACACCAAGGCAGTGGTAGAAGAATAACTAATTTACTTTCTATGGCAATAAAAATCAACAGTGATAACAGATCATATGAATCTATCTGCAGAGCCCTGCAGCAATAGTCACACTATAACTATTAAGATATGGCGCACACGCGCCACGTGTAACAGTACTTCACTATGCGCCCTATGGCGCAGCAACTAAATAAACTACCTAGATGGCCAGGCCTGACCATATAACTCAGTCTCTAGGGGGTAAAATTCTTTGCATGCAAGTCTTTAAACAGTGGTGCACATTTCAGGAACACATTTGTAATCCGGGGGGGGGGTAAAAATGCCAACACAGTACACTCCACTAGAGATCCGTTTGACTCAGTTCTGCTATGGATCTCAAGTGGGGGAAAAGAACTAAAATAGGAACTGGTGGGCCACGGCAGTCTGTAGGCCTAACAATGGTAGACAGTATTTGTGGATTGAGCATGTGCTCGCTCACCCCTCCGGACGCGATCCCAGTCCGGGAACTTCCACCTGCTGTGTCTTCACACACAGCGTCTGCAGCGGTCTGGTCTCCGGCTCAGCAGCGGTTGAAGAAAACTGAGTCAGATGCCACCCAGGCTCGCGATGGGGTGGAAGGCTCTTTGGGTAGTAGCGCAAGGCCCCAGGCTTCAGGCCTTACACCACAGCGGATCCGCACAGGAAGATCTCTCCCTTGAAGTCTTGTGTCCCAAAGAGGCCGAGCCCAGCCTCGCCTCCTCCTTTTATAACCCCTCCCATGAGTCTCTGGGGTGGAAACATTGCCGAAAGGGGTTCTGGGTAAGGTAGTCCTGAGAGTCTTAAAGGGGACCCCGCTACACACCCCTTTGAATAACTTCAGACTATGCTCTGAGCAGCTGAATCAACATTTACTGTAGACTTGGCACAATATGTATAAAATGCAATACTGTCCTTTTTCTAACTAAACCTAACTGTGGCTGCCCCTGGTTACCTGCACAGGTAAAGTCTCTTTGAGAAAAGTCCAAGCTTGGCAATGCTTGAACAGAGAAGTTCATGTTCCTGGGATCTCCTGGCGAATCGTCATTCCAAAGCGGACCACAGATCCCAGTAAATCTCTAGTTGTGTGTGTTCCCCATGCGTTTCTCCAAGTGTTCTCCCGGAGCCCTTAGGATCCCCTTTATAGAACACAGGAGGGAGGTGGCACACTAAAGAAAGCCCACAAAGGAACCTGCTACAGTGTTCATAAAATCAGCTTAAACTAGCAGATAGGCAAGGTTTAGATGAAAAAGATGTATTTTCAGTAAGTAATTGAATCATCTGCTAAAGGTGCTTGAGGGTTCAGTATCATTTAAATAGTTGTTTGTGCCTCCTCTATGTTCTCTTTCAGGAAAGAAAACTTGAGAAAAGGTTCTGAGAAATTGTTGTTTTATTGTTCTTATGTTGTTAAAAATCAGTATATAGTTTACATGTTGCTGAAAAAAGATGGAGTAGTTAAATAATTGCTGGGTTGTGAGTATAATTATAGGGGTTTGATAATGTTGAGTTTTATATATATATATATATATATATATATATATATATATATATATATATATATTGTGAGGGGGTTAGCTCGGCAGCGGGTGTGTGTGACCCCCGAGATGGGCTCCCCACACAAAACAGGCCCAGCAAACGGAGGTTGTGGTTTTCAAAATCAAAAAGGTGCGGTTTATTTTCTATTTACAGTGACAAAACACAGCAAAGCAAAAGAAACATAAACAAAATAAATCCTGGTCAACTTGACCTCTGACTAAACATACAGGTTTCCTAACTAACAACTGGGATCAGCCTAGTGCTGTCCTAGTCCCTAAGTCCCTGGTTTTAAATGTCCAAGCAAATAGCCACACAGGCTTTGTCTCACCGCACAGGGGTTCACTCTCCCTAGACAGTCCACACAGGTCTGGTTCCAGGCATGAGCTAACATCTAATGAAGCTGGGAGTTCTTATAGAGGCCTAAATGAGCTGACAAGCTTCAGCTGGTCTCATCAACTCCCTGTCTGCACGACGCCCCACACTCTCCCTAGAGGTATGAGTCATCCATGAGCCCACTAGCCTCAGCTGGGCTTATACAACTCTCCACCTAGTTGTATAAGTCGGCGTAAAGCCTGAATCTGGGCGAAATATATCTACCCCCCTGGATGCAACCAGGTGACTTTACCTTCCTGCTGTCACAATATATATATAAAATAGAGACTATTATTTTAAGAATTTGTAATGCACTTGCTTGTTTCTTTTTAGACACAAAATTTCAGTCTATGATGACCTTCACCGCCAGATAAGAAGCAACAGTTTACTTCCTTTTTACTCTGAGAATGGACTGTCTTATCTATCTAGTCTGATCCAGTACTGTTATGGTGCCCATGTTTTCTTTCAGTTTCTATTGGTCACATGATGTATACACTCATTTAACTGTTCACTTGCTATTAAGAGGATATGGACACTGATTGGACTATGTTTACGATCACACCTAGATTACAGCCTGAAACACACCTAGACCTTATGCTTATTCATAAGTATATATTGTTAAACTTGATGTTTGTAAGTCAGAGACACTTCCTTTTTTTATTCGGCCCAGTAGAGCTGGATATCTGTGTGTTGTGTCTCTCCACTGCAGTGTATGAATAAAGCACCTCATTTTCTTTTACAAGATTTGGATCTACTATCTCATCTGAATGTCTTGTTTGGAGACTCCCTAATCTGATTTAACAGAATGGTGCCTGCGACTCGGATCCAGTCCGGTGGTTTCCCGGCCAAAGAGACACGAAACTCACGTTGAGCAGACAAGTGGCCACGGTAAGAAACTGTTATTCTTACTCATTCTGCTCTCCGTAGTGAGTAATTAGTCGGTGTCTGGGGTCCATTGGCTGAAGGAGTCTTATGCTGTTAATGAGATGGTGAGATTAAGGTAAAATTGAGTGTAAACTAGAGTAATGTTGATGTTACACAGTTTGACCCAAATAACTCCTTTACTTTATCTGTTTTGAGATAATAGAGCCGATAATAATTATCAATGTTGATGTTTTGTTTCTATGCTTGGGGTGTCAATATATTTATGAGACTTGTGAGAAGGTCTGACAAGAGGACTGTAGTAGCGAGCCCGTGTGGGGAGTAATGCCTATGTGGCAAGTGTACAGGCCTGTGTGGCCAAGTGTAATAACGTGCCATTTGACGGCTACTGTGCGTGGCCTGGGGGGAGAAGAAAAATTTTGGATGACGACCCACAAATTGTAGAAGAGACTCATAGTGAGGACTCTAGATTGGGAGCATGGGGCTCCCATGGACCTCTCATGCCGGGAGAGGTACAGGGGCGGATCCAGAGTCTAGTTTTGGGAGGGGCACTGCCAGAAAATAAGGTGATGCTTACAGAACTGTATTTAACGTATCATACAGTCCTAAACTTGTTTAAAACAGTAACACTGTTTTAAAGTGTTACATGCATCCCATTTATTTCTACTGAGACACACAGCCACTTTATCCAAATATGACATGCTGGTGCAGGTCCCTGAACGCACCCTGCATGCATTCTGTGACCCGCACACATGACATATTGGGATATAGTGGCTGTGTGTCTCAGTAGAAATAAATGAGATGCCGGCATTGGGATGCATGCAACACTTCATGATCCCCAAGCCAGTAAAAGACAACCCTGCATGTTAGACGCATGTCTGCAGCACACCCTGTGTGAATGAAGCCTAAAGATTAATTTTTCGGTCATTCTATATCATCATTATTATCATGATATTCACACAGTACAGGTGCTGTGACTCAACAATTAATTAACCCATTTGTACCGTATTAGTGGCCCTAGTGGCAATGTTTATAAAACCCTTCAGGCTGTAGCATAAAAGAGGTTAATTAACACTGGTGGTGCCATTGACTGTTATTAATGCAGCACAAAGGGGTTAATTGCCACTGGTCACTAATACATTGGTGAGTACATTAACCCCCTCCATGTGCCATATTACAAATACCACTGTAAATTATTTAAACCCCCCCTCCCCTCCCCCAAAGCATTAACCACTTCACACATCTAATACAAGGTGTTAAATAAGGCATTGTTATGTTAATGAGCTAGGTTATCACTCACTTGCAGTGCACTGAGCTCTGGCTACAGGTCCTATCAGCAGCATATAGTCTTCAATCCCGGGCTCCCGGCCTCTGAATCATGACGTCACACCAGCCGGGACTAGGAAGCTCCTGTCGGGTGGAGATTACTCCGCCTGGCAGGGAAGTGAAGTGACCCTCGCACCGCTCTGCTGCAACTCTGCCAGTGTGTAGCAGCGGTCCCGATGTCACCGCGATCCACACCCTCATAGTGACGCCACTGGGCTCCTTTAAATGAACTGATGGGGCCCAGGGAATATATCTTAGGTCACCTGGGAGCCGGGGGAAGCAGAAATAAAGTCCCTGCAGCTGCATTTAGATGATGCCTCGTAACGCAAATCTGGTGAGGTGGCGAAGGGAGAAAGCTTTAGAGTCTGTATTATTTTCGGGGGGGGGGGCAATTGCCGCCCCTGGAGAGGTAGAAAAAAATGGCACAAGTAAATTAAGTCCTATAAAAAGACATGAGGTGCCCCTCCCCTTTACATTCCTATGTAACATTGTGTGTTTGTAGAAGAGAGAAATCAGACGGTTAATAATGATTTAAAGAAGTTGATAAAGTAAACATGAAAGTGGAGAAAGGCAAGTTTCTTTAGAAGAGGAAATAAGTATGTTATCTTCACAAGTAAGTGATTTACTGACAGAAAAATTGAGAGGAACAGAGAACAAACTGAGATTTCAGGATAGACTGTAAGAATGCTGTTGTGATGGGACTTAAGTAATCAACAAGGAAATGGTTAATGGCAACAAAAGTAAAATGGAAGGGCTTTGAATGGGCTTTGCTGGGAGAAGTGTGCAGTAGCATTGAAGCCCAGAGAGAGGTGAGAAAAGAGAAGACAACAGACTTAATGCTTCCATAGTTCAAGAATCAAGATAATGTGTTTTTCAAAGAGAAACCAGATTTTTTTTTAATTGTGGTAAAATTAAACATCTTGCCAAGAGGTGAAGATGCAAAAGAACATTGTGAACAAGATGATGGAATAACAGAATTGCAGTTGAGGAATCAAAGCCTTTGTTTGGCTGGTGATTTTATGGTTGCATCTATTTCTGAACCTGCTGAGATAAATCACATTAATAGGTTTAGTGAGAAAGATGAAGAGCAAACGTTTATGCTCATCTGATGCCAGAGACCAGCAACATGAAGGCAAAGATGGGACTGGTGCCAGTAATTGAAATTGTGAGAGCACCGAAAGCTGAAAATTGGTCTGGTTAGGAAGGGGGTTTAAGTGCCCAGTGGTCAAGTGGTTAAGGTGTGGCAGGTCAATAAGAAAGTGGGTGTCTTCAACCCTGTTAGGCAATATAATAATACGACCTGACACAACCTGGTTGTAGTAGTGGCAAGTAGGGATGAGCTTCGTGTTCGAGTCGAACATACGTTCGACTCGAACATCGGCTGTTCGATCGTTCGACGAAGATCGAACGATTTGGGCCGTTCGCGCCAAATTCGAGTGACGCGAACGGCCCACAATGCACTACGCCATCGCAGTGTCATCCAGGCGCTGTGATTGGCCAAGCATGCACTGTGACCCCGCATGCTTGGCCAATCACAGCGCCGGCAGCGAGGAGAGCAATGATTGGCCACAGGCAGGATGCCTGTGGCCAATTATTGCTGAGGGTGTTTAGTACACGCCCCACACTATAAAAGGCCGCCAGCACGGCGGCCTAGTGTAGTGTGTTCCGGAGCAGGGATAGAGCAGCATAGGCAGGGACAGTGACTTTTATTTCTTTCTTGCTTAACCTGGATTCCTTTAGTTTAGGGAAAGAGAAGGATAGGTAGGGAGAGTGTCAGTGTGTTTTGTGCTTGTGCTATAGTGTGCTTAAAAAAAACATTTTTTCTAGGGACAGAAAACTGTAGGTAGGGAGAGTGTCAGTTTCTTTCACTGTGCAAGTCCTTGTTTCCAGGGACCTGGAAGGACAGTGAGTGAATGCTCCTTGTGCTATAGTGTGCTTAAAAAAAACATTTTTTCTAGGGACAGAAAACTGTAGGTAGGGAGAGTGTCAGTTTCTTTCACTGTGCAAGTCCTTGTTTCTAGGGACTGGGAAGGACAGTGAGTGAATTCTCCTTGTGCTATAGTGTGCTTAAAAAAAACATTTTTTCTAGGGACAGAAAACTGTAGGTAGGGAGAGTGTCAGTTTCTTTCACTGTGCAAGTCCTTGTTTCTAGGGACCTGGAAGGACAGTGAGTGAATTCTCCTTGTGCTATATTGTGCTTAAAAAAAACATTTTTTCTAGGGACAGAAAACTGTAGGTAGGGAGAGTGTCAGTTTCTTTCACTGTGCAAGTCCTTGTTTCCAGGGACCTGGAAGGACAGTGAGTGAATTCTCCTTGTGCTATATTGTGCTTAAAAAAAACATTTTTTCTAGGGACAGAAAACTGTAGGTAGGGAGAGTGTCAGTTTCTTTCACTGTGCAAGTCCTTGTTTCTAGGGACCTGGAAGGACAGTGAGTGAATTCTCCTTGTGCTATATTGTGCTTAAAAAAAACATTTTTTCTAGGGACAGAAAACTGTAGGTAGGGAGAGTGTCAGTTTCTTTCACTGTGCAAGTCCTTGTTTCTAGGGACTGGGAAGGACAGTGAGTGAATTCTCCTTGTGCTATATTGTGCTTAAAAAAAACATTTTTTCTAGGGACAGAAAACTGTAGGTAGGGAGAGTGTCAGTTTCTTTCACTGTGCAAGTCCTTGTTTCTAGGGACCTGGAAGGACAGTGAGTGAATTCTCCTTGTGCTATATTGTGCTTAAAAAAAACATTTTTTCTAGGGACAGAAAACTGTAGGTAGGGAGAGTGTCAGTTTCTTTCACTGTGCAAGTCCTTGTTTCCAGGGACCTGGAAGGACAGTGAGTGAATTCTCCTTGTGCTATATTGTGCTTAAAAAAAACATTTTTTCTAGGGACAGAAAACTGTAGGTAGGGAGAGTGTCAGTTTCTTTCACTGTGCAAGTCCTTGTTTCCAGGGACCTGGAAGGACAGTGAGTGAATTCTCCTTGTGCTATATTGTGCTTAAAAAAAACATTTTTTCTAGGGACAGAAAACTGTAGGTAGGGAGAGTGTCAGTTTCTTTCACTGTGCAAGTCCTTGTTTCCAGGGACCTGGAAGGACAGTGAGTGAATGCTCCTTGTGCTATAGTGTGCTTAAAAAAAACATTTTTTCTAGGGACAGAAAACTCTAGGTAGGGAGAGTGTCAGTTTCTTTCACTGTGCAAGTCCTTGTTTCTAGGGACTGGGAAGGACAGTGAGTGAATTCTCCTTGTGCTATAGTGTGCTTAAAAAAAACATTTTTTCTAGGGACAGAAAACTGTAGGTAGGGAGAGTGTCAGTTTCTTTCACTGTGCAAGTCCTTGTTTCCAGGGACCTGGAAGGACAGTGAGTGAATTCTCCTTGTGCTATATTGTGCTTAAAAAAAACATTTTTTCTAGGGACAGAAAACTGTAGGTAGGGAGAGTGTCAGTTTCTTTCACTGTGCAAGTCCTTGTTTCTAGGGACTGGGAAGGACAGTGAGTGAATTCTCCTTGTGCTATAGTGTGCTTAAAAAAAACATTTTTTCTAGGGACAGAAAACTGTAGGTAGGGAGAGTGTCAGTTTCTTTCACTGTGCAAGTCCTTGTTTCTAGGGACCTGGAAGGACAGTGAGTGAATTCTCCTTGTGCTATATTGTGCTTAAAAAAAACATTTTTTCTAGGGACAGAAAACTGTAGGTAGGGAGAGTGTCAGTTTCTTTCACTGTGCAAGTCCTTGTTTCTAGGGACCTGGAAGGACAGTGAGTGAATTCTCCTTGTGCTATATTGTGCTTAAAAAAAACATTTTTTCTAGGGACAGAAAACTGTAGGTAGGGAGAGTGTCAGTTTCTTTCACTGTGCAAGTCCTTGTTTCAAGGGACAGAGAAGGACACCTGAAGGTAGCCCTTATTGCTTTTTTCCCATCTCCCTGCAGGCCATCTATTAGAATGTCTGGAAGGCAAACAAGGAGAGGCAGACAGTCAGGAGGCAATAAAAGAGGGCAAGCAGGCTCTGTGTCTGGGGGCAACAGTGCTGGTCGTGGACGCGGTGCATTGTCATCAGCACATGGCCATGGGACACGCTTGTCCTTCTTTTCCGCAGCTGGACATGTTGAGCCACATCATGCCGAAGACTTGGTAGAGTGGATGACCAAGCCCTCCTCCTCCTCCTCATCCTCTCTCACCCAGGCTCAGGGTACTGGCAAAGCAGCTGCCAAAGCGTCCTCTTCCCTGGTATCAATGTCAGACTCATCATCAGTCACTCCTTCCCTAGACCCACCATGTCCTCCTCCTGAGGAGTCCCCCGAACTGTTTGAGCACAGTGTTGGGTACATGCTCCAGGAGGATGCCCAGCGTTTCGAAGGGTCTGATGATGAAACCCAGCTACAGGAAGGCAGTAGCGTGAGAGCAGACAGAGGGGATGCTCAAGAAGGACACCAATCTGGCAGTCATGTTCCAGCAGCTGCAGCATACTGCCAGATTGGCTCCAGTGATGAGGAGGGAGGGGATGATGAGGTCACTGACTCAACGTGGGTGCCTAATAGGAGAGAGGATGAGGAGGAGGCACATCTCCAACGAGGCAGGATGCCCTTTGGTGGCCAGCGTAAGGGCAGTACACCGACGGAATCACACCGCAGAGCTCCGCCTGTGCAGGGCGCTGCCTCTGCCCGTCATTCAAAAAGTTCCTTGGTGTGGGCCTTTTTTGAGGCTAGTGCATCAGATCGCACAGCTGCTGTTTGCAACATATGTCTCAAGCGTATATCGCGTGGCCAAAACATCAGCCGCTTGGGTACCACATGCCTGACCAGACATATGTTGACCTGCCATGCAGCTCGTTGGCAAGCCTACCTCAAAGACCCACACCAAAGAACAAAGCGGACCTCTCCTTGCACCGCATCAGCTGGGATCTCCAACCCCACTATAACTTCAGTCCTCTCTGAAACATGCACTGAGAGGAATGAAGGTGTAGAATTAGGTGTGTCACAGCCAAGTACTTGCGGCCACTCTGCTAGCAGTACACCGACGTCCGATTCTAGCAGGCAAATTTCCCTGCCCCAGCTGCTGGACCGTCGAAAGAAGTTCACTCCCAGCCATCCACATGCCCAGCGGTTGAACGCTAGCTTGGCTAAATTGCTAGCGCTTCAACTGCTGCCTTTTCAGTTGGTAGACTCGGCCCCCTTCCGTGAGTTTGTGCAATGTGCGGTTCCTCAGTGGCAGGTTCCCAAACGCCACTTTTTCTCACGGAAGGCTATTCCGGCTCTCTACCGGCATGTGGAAGGCAATGTCTTGGCCTCGCTGGACAGGGCGGTCAGCGGTAAGGTGCATATTACCGCTGACTCATGGTCCAGCAGGCATGGACAGGGACGTTACCTTTCTTTCACGGCCCATTGGGTCACTCTTTTGGCAGCTGGGAAGGATGCAGGACAAGGTGCAGTAGTGTTGGAGGTTGTCCCACCGCCACGCCTCCAAAATGCTACTACTGGTTGTGACACACCTCTCTCCTCCACCCCCTCCTCTTCTTCTTCCTCCATGGCCTCTTCCTGTGGTTTGTCCTATGAACCAGCGGTGCTCCGTAGCCGTTCACGGGGCTACGCAAGTACGCAGGCAAAAAGATGCCATGCCGTGCTTGCGCTGGTGTGTTTGGGGGACAGAAGCCACACTGGGGCAGAGGTCCTGTCTGCTCTGCAGGGCCAGGCCGAGAGGTGGTTGACGCCACGCCAGCTTAAGCCAGGAATGGTGGTTTGCGACAATGGCACCAACCTCCTCTCCGCCCTCCGACAGGGACAACTGACCCATGTGCCCTGTGTGGCTCACGTCCTTAACCTGGTGGTGCAGCGGTTCTTGGGCAGGTACCCGGGCTTACAGGATGTCCTGAGGCAGGCCAGGAAAGTCTGTGTGCATTTCCGCAGATCTTATAATGCCAGTGCTCGCCTGGCTGAGCTGCAAAAGGAGTTGAACCTGCCCAAGAACCGCCTTATATGTGACATGCCCACCAGGTGGAACTCAACGTTGGCCATGCTGCAGCGGCTGCACACGCAGCAGAGGGCCATCAATGAGTACCTGTGCGACTACGGCACCAGGACAGGGTCAGGGGAGCTTGGTTTTTTTTCTCCACGCCAGTGGGGCATGATCAGGGATGCATGCACTGTCCTGGCACCATTTGAGGAGGCCACGAGGATGGTGAGCAGTGACAGTGCATGCATCAGTGACACTGTACCTCTTGTCCACCTGTTGGAGCACACGCTGCGTGGAATAATGGACAGGGCACTTGAGGCAGAACAGAGGCAGGAAGAGGAGGACTTCCTTGCCTCTCAAGGCCCCCTTTACCCAGACAGTGTTCCTTCTGTCCCACCCATCGCACAGGAAGAGGAAGAGGAGGAGGAGGAGGAGGAGGAGGAGGAGGATTGTGTCAGCATGGAGGTGGAGGCTGGCACTCAGCATCATCAGCAGCAGTCTTTTAGGGATGATTTACAGTCCCAAGAAACCAGTGGACTTGTACGTGGCTGGGAGGAGGTGACTGCGGATCATGTCGTCCTTAGTGACCCAGAGGACTCCGGAGCGAATGCCTCAGCAAACCTACGCTGCATGGCCTCCCTGATCCTGCAAAGTCTGCGGAAGGATCCTCGTATTCTTTGGATCAAGGAGAGGGACCATTACTGGCTGGCCACTCTCCTTGATCCACGGTACAAGGGTAAGGTTGCGGACCTTATGTTACCGTCGCAGAGGGAGCAGAGGATGAGACAACTCCGGGAGGCCTTGCAGAAAGGTCTGTGCAACGCGTTCCCAGAGACTGGGAGGTTACAAACTCCTGGTCCAGGACAACGAGTTGCTGAGGCTTCGGCCAGTCAAAGAAGGAGCGGTGGGGAAGGTGGCCGTCTGACCGATGCGTTCAGACAATTCTTTAGTCCGCAGCCCCAAAGTATGATTGGTTCCAGCAACCATCGCCAGCGTCTGATAAACATGGTGCAGGAATATCTAGGGGCAAGGTCAGACTTGGACACCTTCCCCACCGAAAATCCTCTGGCTTACTGGGTCTTGAGGATGGATCACTGGCCAGAGCTTGCACAGTATGCAATTGAGCTACTGGCCTGTCCTGCATCCAGCGTTCTTTCGGAACGCACATTCAGTGCTGCTGGAGGATTTGTCACGGATCACAGGGTGCGCCTGTCCACCGACTCGGTTGATCGACTGACTTTCATCAAGATGAACCAGTCTTGGATCACCACCAGCTACCACACACCTGATGCTGATATAACAGACTAATTGATTTTAACATGTCACGTCCCTTCAAGACTGATGCTGATGCTGAGTGCCTGTGCTGTTATGTTGACTGGCTATCCTCCTCCTCCGAGTCCTCAATGATACGATTGATGATGATAGCTTGGAAGATCATTTTTGTTTATGGGTGCCGCCACCAGTGGCTAAGGCCCAATTTTTCAGCCCCTGTTTAACAGGGGCGTGTCATTACAATTTTTGAAGCAATACTTTGCAACAGGGCTCATTGCTGTGCTCCAAGTACAGTATCTGTGAGGGGTTGTAGTGTTGTGCCACCAGTGCCTAAGGCCCAATTTTTCAGCCCCTGTTCAACAGGGGCATGCAATTACAATTCTTGATGTAATAATTCACAGCAGGGCCCATTCCTGCACCCACCAAGAGTAAGTCTGAGGGCTTACAGTGTTGTGGCAACGCCACCACCACCACGAAAGGCCCAATTTTTCAGCCACTGTTCAAAAGGGGCATGTAATTACAATTCTTGATCTAATAATTCACAGCAGGGCCCATTCCTGCACCCACCAAGAGTAACTCTGAGGGCTTACAGTGTTGTGGCAACACCACCACCACCACCACCACCACGAAAAGCCCAATTTTTCAGCCCCTGTTCAACAGGGGCATGCAATTACCATTCTTGATCTAATAATTCACAGCAGGGCCCATTGCTGCACCCACCAAGAGTAACTGTCAGGGCTTACAGTGTTGTGGCACCAGCACCACCATCAAAGCCCCAATTTTTACTACCACTGTTCAACAATTATATGTAATTAAAATTCCTGATATAATAGTTGACAGCAGGGCGTTCCAGCACCAACCAAGAGTAACTGTGAGTGCTTACAGTGTTGTGCCAACACCAACAACTAAGGGGCCTATTTCTGCAGAGTATATACGGCAGGTCCCTACTTTCAAACATCCAACTTACAAACGACTCCTACTTGCAAACGAAAGAAGACAACAGGAAGTGAGAGGAAATCTACCCCTAGGAAGGAAAATTCTCTCCTGTAAGAATAAATATGGGAGAAAGGTGTCTCCTCTGTACTGATGCTTTATCAGCAATCCTTGTTTCAAGAAAAACACCACATTTCAAAAACAGTTGTCATTGGGACGGAAAGTGAGGTGAAATGTTCTGAACAGGGGCACAGACAGCAAAACAAATGTTACAGGGGTGATAACCCTTACCTATGTTTCCCAAAAAGTTTAAAAATAGATTTTTGGGCTGGAGCTACAGTTCAACAATGTACCTGTTCAAAATTACAAACACATTCTACATAAGAACAAACCTACAGTCCCTGTCTTGTATGCACCGCCTGTATACGGCTGTTCAGAGTATATAGGGCCTTTTTTATTTTATGTGCGGGGTTCCCCTTAATATCCATACAAGACCCAAAGGGGCTGGTAATGGGCTGGGGTAGGGGGGGGGGGGTCATGGGGTAGCTATGCCATTTTTCTTAAAGATTTTCATCCATATTACCGGGACCAGACATTACATTAAAGCCGCAAGAAGTTTTAAATGGATTTTTTTTCCTTTAGAAGTGTCATTTTGTGCAGGGACAGTTCTAAACACGGGAAACACGTGGCACTTCACAGGCATACGTTAGACACCCCCCAGGTACGATATTTAAAGGAATATTTGACTTTTTTTTTTCACTTTATGCATCATTAAAATGACTGCTCCCGAAAAACGACCGTTTTTAAAACTTCTTTTTGCATTGATACATGTCCCCTGGTGCAGAACCCGGGTTCCCAAACCCTTTTTAGGACAATAACATGCATAATAGTTGTTATAATTAGCACTTTAGAATTCGAACGTTCGCATCCATTGTATTTAATAGGGTTCTAATGTTCGTACGAACTTTCGGTCCATTCGCGGGTTCTGGTGCGAACCGAACCCGGGGGTGTTCGGCTCATCGCTAGTGGCAAGCCTCCATCCCTAATATATGTTGAACAACAGAAAAAAGAGAGGAATGGGACTATGTGTGAGACATGTCACTGAGTGGATACCTTATTCATATTTTTCATTGAAATATTTATTAATTACAAATCACGTTGTAAAAAGTGTCAATCTGTGATACAGGACACAATTTACTATGATACACTTGTATGAGTATAACGTTATTATACAGAATAAAATACAACATGACTAGCAGTACAGTTACATAAAAACATTTATCCATTCATAATAGTTCAATAAACATAAGCAATTACTCATGGTGAGCCAAATTTGTCTGAGCATCAGTTCGATGTATACTTGAAGCACAATTCATGGCTCATGCCAATCATCAGGAGTAAAATGCTCTGAAATTAAATCAATAATATCTATAAATATAGGATACCCTTTAAATAGGAAGTAAACCCTGACGTCACTCCCGTGTATGCGTGCGGGAGACGCTTTTCACGGCACGACCCCATTCATAAAACGCACACTCAGTGCGCCTGTGCCGTTGTCTACGGAGCGCATGCGCCGTAGACATCGGTACAGACTTTTTTGCAAATATCTCAGAGACCGTGTAGGTCTTGGAGATATTGCAAGCACCTACAGGTAAGCCTTAATATAGGCTTACCTGTAGGTGTAACTTCCCCATAAGGGTTTACAACCACTTTAAACTGAGAACCATCTCTCAAAAAAAGGTCTATAACTTACAATGCGGCCCAGTAGTGACGTCCTGCCTATGTCCAGGGGAAGACAGGGGACAGGGATGATGATCTCCATGTCTACATTCCCTTTTGTAGTGAGCCACTTGTCTTTGAAACTTTTTGAATCACCATATATATCTATAGTCATACACCCTGGCCTTTGTTGCTGGAATGTGGGGGTATTAGACACGGTATATAGGATGTAATATAGTGTACTTCCTTCAGCCCTAGGTGAGCCCCCTGTTCAGGGGGATGGGGGGTGATGGGATGGTTTTCTGACCCCGGGGCTGCTATGCATAGCAGTCTCTGCCCTTCCCCCACCATCTCCTTAAACAGGCTTGGGGGCGGGGCCTTGCCTCTTATGCATCAGCGTCATGATTTGATGCCCTGCCAGCGCGTTAACACTCCTGAGCATGGAGCAGGCTCCCTTTTTCCATCCAGTTGGAGCTGGGACTTTCTGGGGTCCGCAACAGATTTGCATGCCCCTGACGGAGCCAAAGCTTGTCGCCATTTCCCGCCTTATTGGCGGGATCTCATGACGTTGGTGGGGACCCACCCCTTACCGGGGATATAAGCTGCTCAGGCTGGCCAGCTGACCATTTTACATGGGCCATTCACACAAGCAGGATTCCAGGTATGCCCACTGCCATAGATACATACACAAGGTAACTGAGTTTCCCTCATGCCTACACACAACACTTTTTGGGTTTATTTCAGCTTCACATTTCACAGTTCACCACCCATGGTGGGTTTGGTTTTGGATTCATCTTTTGTGGGCATATGTATACACATTTCCCCTGGCTGTAGTTCCCTTAGTTAGTACACTCCATATCACTGCAGTAATCACACACCATTCATCACTTCCACTCACTCACAGGCATAGGCTCATACCATTAATAGTACATTAATTTCACATGGTTTTAACTTAAGCACACACTGGTCTTGGAGGACAGATTCTTTTCAAAATCCTTGTTTCAGCATTAGTGGGCCCTATAGGAGCAGCCTTAAGATAATGCTGAAGAGATATGGGGTAGCCAGAAAATCTGAGACTCTATAAGAGCAGACACAGTCCTTGAAGAACCGTTGGCTTCTAACCCTCAAAACACTTTTACACCTGGAGCTTCAGGTAAAAGGCACCAACCTCTTCAGCAGAACTTCCACAAGCAGAGTCCTCCAGCACGTTTTCTTTAAAGTGGAACTTTACCCATAACAGCTTGATAAAAATAATGTTCTTTAGCAAGGAACATACATTCCACATTAATAATTATGCTACCATAATTAGTGTGTGTTGTAAATTGCCTCCAGCATTGTCCCTGTCTCTTCTTGCTGGAGGATGCTATTGTGCTGAACCCCAGAGCCCCTGGATATCAATAAATCTTTAGGGTGTCAGCAGATCGGCCTCTACAAATTCAGCACAGTGCTTAAAAGTGGAGAGCAACTGAGCACCCGCAGAGCAGGGTGAGACGGTGTATTACTGCATTTAAAACAGTTTAGGCATTTATTTTTAATATTTTACATAGCTATGGCTGCAAAAGGGACCAGCCTGAAGTACAACTTCCTTCAGGCTCTCAGCTATAGCACATGCTGAGGCCTAGCAGTAGTAGTCCTTATGTATCACATGCATGCTATGTCCGAGCAGGGGAGAACCCAGGAGAGAGACCTCTGATCACCCCTCCCAAACATTTATCTTCTACCCCGGCACACCTTCTGGGCCAGCCTCCCAGGGATTGACTAAGGTCAGATAAATTATCATAATTCAGTGACTGATCCTCCTACACTATTTCTGGAACATTCTTCTAGAGGCCAGCAGAAGCAATCAGCCCCCAATTTTAGAGATTGACCTGTCATACCTAACAAATGAATTGTAACTCAGCTGGTTACAGCAGGGCTATACACTAAATTCAAACAACCCAGGGCTTGGGTTCTACATCAGTCATGGAAAACCACAAAGACCTGTTCCATGTTAATTCCCATGCAAAAGTCCAAACAAATATACTGTTGTCAGGGCTGGGCTCTCAGCCCTTCCTTCTCTGTGCTCAGGTTGCTTAGCTGTCGGTTAATTACCAATATACAAAAAATGTAGCGCTATACATAAAAGTTATATACAAAACACCCAAGTGTAGTGCTCAAAACAAATAAATGTAAAAGAGTCCGTAAAAAGTCCAAAATGGACAAAATATATGTGTAAATAAAGTCTTTGATGACCATTCAAACGTGGATAGTCTTGAAATTTTCAAAACACAACTGGTGACTTTCAAAAAGCAAATGACTATAACGTGACCACCACCAAATGGAAAGGAGGCTTACCAGATGGAATGGACCCAGTAAACGTATGTCTAAAGGGTCAAACAGGCTTGGTACATGTATACTCGTAGGTCTAGAGTCCTGGCTGGCGTTGCACACATCAATGTCCAAAATCCAGGGTCTAGTGGTGTCACCAAATATCCGAACCCAGTATGATGATGGGATAGCTCACAATGGAACCATATTATAGGGAAGAAGGAGAGGGCACATAGCGTAATAACGTAGATACTATTTATTAAATGCAGGTAGATACACTTACATTCAAGCAGTAAACGTAGCGCTTTGCAAAACACTCAGTGGCAGCAGTGGAATCTCCCGACGCGTTTCGCAATACCTTGCATCGTCTTGGGTATGACTCCACTGTTGCCTGCATATTATTTATAAGTTTAAGGGACCTCCCTCTCATTAATCCATTATGCAATCACTTCCTGAATCTTTCAAAATGGCGTGTCGGCGTGCGTTCCACGCCTCTCTATGTAATCCCTGCATAGTGCGCTAATATATTCATCATATGGGAAGCTGTATGGAAAAAAGATGGGGGGATAGATCCATGTTTGTGTGGAATAACCTCATCATACATGCTAGATACGGGGCATCACTAACCCAATACTTACAATACATCATAGATCTTAGTCTGGCGACTAACGTCGCGGCTGTGACGTCACGCGTAAACCATGTGATAGACGCCATGCAATCGTCCGGCGACGTTACATGACGCGCGAACATCAATGTCCAATCAGACGGCGCCTGAACCATGTGACGGACGCCATGTGATCGTCCAGTGGCGTCACATGACGTCCATATCCAATCAGACGGCGCGACCGCGTCACGAGGAATCCCGCCGTCATGTGACCATCACATGATGTCACATGACCCGCGAGCATCTTAATGAAAAGCGACGCGATCGCGTCATCGCATACAAGCGCCGCCCCCATCTGAGACACGCAGCCCGGATAGGACGTAGAGACGTCCGTATTGAGTCCGACAACGCAATCGCATAATCAAGCGATCACGGCGTGCTTCCCGGAAGTGGGCAACCCTGAAATGCTAATACATTGACTGTGCTCCACCGCCCCATAACGGCAAAAAATGTGAAACGCAGCCAAATGTGTACACACAGGACTCCAACTAATCTACAGGAATTATCTAGCATCGCCCAAATCGGGCGAAAAAAGGAAAAAATTCCCCGGGATAACAATGGTGAAGCTAGTAGCTGTAAGTCTAACTACCCATTAGCACAAAAATAGTTTTATTGTTATAAAAATAATAAAATCAGCTGAGCTGAGGTTAAATTACTAAATGTGTAAACAGATAATAAATATAAAAATACAAATAAAAAATGAAAAATAAGAAATATCTTTTGGATAACAGATCAAGAAATATAGATGGTCCGCTCCAACTGTGCGAGACTAACGTCTCGCACATAGAGAGGACCATCAAGGTGGAAGAATGTAGGGACCTCAACCCATCATAACCAATGACGGAAGGAGGCCCACACACCCCAACAGGAGATTGCCCAATGGATGAATGAGGAGCAAATTCCATATAAATCCAAATTTGTCCCCAAACACAACCATACATAATATATTAAAAGTTGTGTAAAGAATATATAAAACCATATTGAATTGGTTAAAAATACAAGAAACACTAAACAACAAGAAAAAGCAGAAAACGGATCCATGATCGAAAGGCACCAACTAATGTTAGGACTGGTCGATGAAGGAATTGATATCCCATTCGACATTTAAACCAGACGGCCTGTGTGTCTGTAATTGGTATATCCAGTAAGTCTCCAGCTGGGACACACCCCTAATTCTGGGGGCACCTCTCCATGGGGGAATAAAACGATCAATGATCAAGAACTGTGTGCCAGCTGGATTCCTACTGTGATGTAACCTATAGTGTCTAGGGACCGTGTGATTCACATCACCCCCTAAAATTAATGTAACATGTTCCCCCACTCTAACCGAAAATGGCCTGATGGTGCGGCCCACATATTGTTTGCCACAAGGGCAGGTGATAAGATATACAATGTGTGTAGTAGAGCATGTACAAAAATGTTTAATTGGGTATGACTTCCCTGTACTGGTAGACCTAAACTCTAAGGTTTTACCTCTCCCGGATGTGTTATATTTACACACACTGCACTTTTTACAGGGATGATATCCCACCAATTGATGAAAAAAGGAAGGACGTACCGGGGGGTTAATGATGTTGGGTGCTATTTTACCCTGGAGAGTGGGTGCACCTCTGAAGACAACTTTGGCCTGTTCGGGTAAAACTGAGCCGAGGATATTGTCATTCCTCAAGATGTTCCAGTGCTTGGCTATAATAGCTTTCACTTGTTTATGTTGCATAGAGAAGGAGGTGAGCATTGCCCATTTGAAGCTGTTGTTGGATTCTACTTTGGGCTTAACTTCCAATAAGGAATGCCTGTCGGTCTCCAGTACTTGTTCGAGATCTCTATCGATCCTGACGGGGTCATACCCCTTATCAATGAATCGTTGTTTGAAAATCTCGGCTTGAGTCAGGAAGATATCGGTATCAGTACAGTTTCGCCTCAACCTCAGAAACTGACTACGTGGGACGGACCTCAACCAAGATTGGTGATGACAACTGTCCTGCGGAATGTATCCATTCCGATCAGTTTTCTTGAAGTGTGTCTGAAAGTGGAACTGTCGATCTTGGATGCTGATCTCCAAATCCAGAAACTGGATTCTTTCATGGCTGGCAGTATATGAGAGAGAAATGCCTCTGTCATTGGCATTAAGATGGTCCATAAAGATCTTAAGTGATGCCAGACTGCCACTCCATAGGAGGAGGATGTCGTCAATGTACCTAGCCCAAAACACTAAGTGTTGGGTGTCATAGGTATAGACGACATCCTCCTCCCATTTGGCCATGAAGAGATTCGCCAGGCTGGGGGCATACTTGGCCCCCATAGCCACACCTCTTAGTTGGAGGTAGAAATTGTCGTTGAACCAAAAGTAACTACTTCTGGTAGCAAACTCCAACAATTCCATAATGAATTCCCGTTGGAAGGGAGCTAGTGTTTCTTCCTTCTCTAGGTAATACTTAACAGCCTCTAACCCTTTGCCATGTGGGATACAAGTATATAGTGAGGCCACATCGGCTGTCACCATGATGTAATCACCTCCTATACTCGTATCCTGGAGTTTTCTAATAGTGGCCCCAGTATCCGCCAAATAGGATGGCACACGTCTGACCAAGGGCTGAAGATAATGGTCGATATAGCGGCCAATTCTGGATGTAACAGAATTAATCCCGCTCACAATGGGACGACCGGGGGGGTGTACCGGGTCTTTATGAACCTTCAGTAAATAATAAATAGTTGGTATCCTGGGGACCGCGGGAACCAGGAACGCCTTTTCCTTCTTGTTTAGAATGTCTCTAGAGAAGCCACTGTCAACCAAACTCTGAAGTTCAACTTTAAACCTAGAGGTAGGGTTGGTGGACATCCGTTGGTAGGTATTGGGTTCATTTAAAATCCTGCCCATTTCTTGTTCATAGTCAGATTTGTCAAGGACCACTATACCTCCACCTTTGTCCGCTGGGCGGATCACCAAGTCCTTGTTTGAACACAAGGACTTGAGACCCACACTGGACACAGTTTGATAAGAGCCTCGTTTCTCTGGAATTTCTGACAAGTCCTTCAGTACTAAATCTCTGAAGATACTGACAGAGGGTGCTACGGGGACGGGGGGATTAAACAGAGACGGGTTAGATAGACCCGAGTGTACCGTCCCAAACGTAGCTGCCCTGGCCTCACTCACAATGGGATTAGTGATGAGGTACCGTTGTATGTTAACCTTCCGAACATACTTGTGTATGTCGATAAAGGTACCAAACTTATCGAGTTTCTTTGGAGGGGCAAATTTGAGGCCTTTATCCAAAACTGATAATTCCTCGGGGGTGAACTCCTTTGTACTTAGGTTGAAAACGCCTTGGCCTTTTATACTCTCCTTCTTTTTCCTCTTCTGAATTCTCTGCCCCCCTCTGGTCCCTCTTTTGGATCTGGCCCTCTTCGGCGTGTGTCTGGGACCTCGTGAAAATCCCGTGTATTGTGGCTTTGTTGATTGGGATAGCCAGGACTATAATAAGAGGATTCAGGAGGATATCTAGTACGTGTATGATGGCTATCATCACGCGTATCCTCTAGAGGGATATATCTATTGTGAGAAGTAACTGGTGGGGGACCATAATATGATAGATGGTCATAGTAAGATGACGGGGCAGCTCTCTGTCGAGCTGGAGAGACGTTATATGAATAATCGTCATACTCATAGTGACGTGGAGCACTATGATGATAGGGATGACCCCTAGATGAACCTCTGGTCCCTCTAACCCCTCTGGACCTACCCCTACCCCGTTGATGAATGGGGGTACGAGGGTTTCTAGGTGGGGGTGCTCGAGAATGGCCCCCTTGTGAGTTAGACGAAGGAGTTGGGACACTAGATGTGGTTGCAATCTGAATAGGTGCTGGACCTCTTATGGAAGCCTGGGTGGAACTGGCTGCAGATGTTTGAGAGGGGGTAGAGTCCATCTCTGCGCCAAAGGATGTCAAAAATAATTTCTGCCACCCAAACACAGTATTATTCCTGTAATCTCCGGCATCCCTTGAATATTTTTTATGCTTTTTTAGCTTCTGGTCTCTATCCTCTTTTTCGAGGTGGTTTTGTAGGCTGGCAGAGAGGGAAAGATACTCAAGGGATTGTTTGTATGAGAAAAGTTTCTCCTTGAGTTCCTTAATTTCCCTGTCTAATTCCGCCAGTCTCACCTTTTTCCTAGAGATCAGAACTCCCAGAAAATTGATCCCGGCGTCATTGAAATAATTGAACCAGGAATCAATCTCTAGGTCTCCCTGTTGGGGTTGAACTTCCCAGCGGAGACTTCTAGGAACCATACGGTCTGATATGTATTGTTCCAAGAACAGTAAGTCCCATTGCAGATGTAATTCTGAAGACATAACATTTTTGAGTCTGGTAAATAAACCTCCTATTTCTGTATCACTATTGGTGGTGGAAAACACACCATCCGTGTTAACAGTGCGAGAAGCTCTGTAATCAAACACATCCATAACAAGATGTGTAATGAACAGAGTAAGTAGCTGCAGCAAATATATTCAAACCAAAAAATAGCACAAAATACAAACAATATTCGCGCTACTAACAAATGTGAGCAGCTACAATGCCTATGGAAAAAGCAAAAAACAAACAATATACAAAAAATGTAGCGCTATACATAAAAGTTATATACAAAACACCCAAGTGTAGTGCTCAAAACAAATAAATGTAAAAGAGTCCGTAAAAAGTCCAAAATGGACAAAATATATGTGTAAATAAAGTCTTTGATGACCATTCAAACGTGGATAGTCTTGAAATTTTCAAAACACAACTGGTGACTTTCAAAAAGCAAATGACTATAACGTGACCACCACCAAATGGAAAGGAGGCTTACCAGATGGAATGGACCCAGTAAACGTATGTCTAAAGGGTCAAACAGGCTTGGTACATGTATACTCGTAGGTCTAGAGTCCTGGCTGGCGTTGCACACATCAATGTCCAAAATCCAGGGTCTAGTGGTGTCACCAAATATCCGAACCCAGTATGATGATGGGATAGCTCACAATGGAACCATATTATAGGGAAGAAGGAGAGGGCACATAGCGTAATAACGTAGATACTATTTATTAAATGCAGGTAGATACACTTACATTCAAGCAGTAAACGTAGCGCTTTGCAAAACACTCAGTGGCAGCAGTGGAATCTCCCGACGCGTTTCGCAATACCTTGCATCGTCTGGGGTATGACTCCACTGTTGCCTGCATATTATTTATAAGTTTAAGGGACCTCCCCCTCATTAATCCATTATGCAATCACTTCCTGAATCTTTCAAAATGGCGTGTCGGCGTGCGTTCCACGCCTCTCTATGTAATCCCTGCATAGTGCGCTAATATATTCATCATATGGGAAGCTGTATGGAAAAAAGATGGGGGGATAGATCCATGTTTGTGTGGAATAACCTCATCATACATGCTAGATACGGGGCATCACTAACCCAATACTTACAATACATCATAGATCTTAGTCTGGCGATTAACGTCGCGCCTGTGACGTCACGCGTAAACCATGTGATAGACGCCATGCAATCGTCCGGCGACGTTACATGACGCGCGAACATCAATGTCCAATCAGACGGCGCCTGAACCATGTGACGGACGCCATGTGATCGTCCAGTGGCGTCACATGACGTCCATATCCAATCAGACGGCGCGACCGCGTCACGAGGAATCCCGCCGTCATGTGACCATCACATGATGTCACATGACCCGCGAGCATCTTAATGAAAAGCGACGCGATCGCGTCATCGCATACAAGCGCCGCCCCCATCTGAGACACGCAGCCCGGATAGGACGTAGAGACGTCCGTATTGAGTCCGACAACGCAATCGCATAATCAAGCGATCACGGCGTGCTTCCCGGAAGTGGGCAACCCTGAAATGCTAATACATTGACTGTGCTCCACCGCCCCATAACGGCAAAAAATGTGAAACGCAGCCAAATGTGTACACACAGGACTCCAACTAATCTACAGGAATTATCTAGCATCGCCCAAATCGGGCGAAAAAAGGAAAAAATTCCCCGGGATAACAATGGTGAAGCTAGTAGCTGTAAGTCTAACTACCCATTAGCACAAAAATAGTTTTATTGTTATAAAAATAATAAAATCAGCTGAGCTGAGGTTAAATTACTAAATGTGTAAACAGATAATAAATATAAAAATAAAAATAAAAAATGAAAAATAAGAAATATCTTTTGGATAACAGATCAAGAAATATAGATGGTCCGCTCCAACTGTGCGAGACTAACGTCTCGCACATAGAGAGGACCATCAAGGTGGAAGAATGTAGGGACCTCAACCCATCATAACCAATGACGGAAGGAGGCCCACACACCCCAACAGGAGATTGCCCAATGGATGAATGAGGAGCAAATTCCATATAAATCCAAATTTGTCCCCAAACACAACCATACATAATATATTAAAAGTTGTGTAAAGAATATATAAAACCATATTGAATTGGTTAAAAATACAAGAAACACTAAACAACAAGAAAAAGCAGAAAACGGATCCATGATCGAAAGGCACCAACTAATGTTAGGACTGGTCGATGAAGGAATTGATATCCCATTCGACATTTAAACCAGACGGCCTGTGTGTCTGTAATTGGTATATCCAGTAAGTCTCCAGCTGGGACACACCCCTAATTCTGGGGGCACCTCTCCATGGGGGAATAAAACGATCAATGATCAAGAACTGTGTGCCAGCTGGATTCCTACTGTGATGTAACCTATAGTGTCTAGGGACCGTGTGATTCACATCACCCCCTAAAATTAATGTAACATGTTCCCCCACTCTAACCGAAAATGGCCTGATGGTGCGGCCCACATATTGTTTGCCACAAGGGCAGGTGATAAGATATACAATGTGTGTAGTAGAGCATGTACAAAAATGTTTAATTGGGTATGACTTCCCTGTACTGGTAGACCTAAACTCTAAGGTTTTACCTCTCCCGGATGTGTTATATTTACACACACTGCACTTTTTACAGGGATGATATCCCACCAATTGATGAAAAAAGGAAGGACGTACCGGGGGGTTAATGATGTTGGGTGCTATTTTACCCTGGAGAGTGGGTGCACCTCTGAAGACAACTTTGGCCTGTTCGGGTAAAACTGAGCCGAGGATATTGTCATTCCTCAAGATGTTCCAGTGCTTGGCTATAATAGCTTTCACTTGTTTATGTTGCATAGAGAAGGAGGTGAGCATTGCCCATTTGAAGCTGTTGTTGGATTCTACTTTGGGCTTAACTTCCAATAAGGAATGCCTGTCGGTCTCCAGTACTTGTTCGAGATCTCTATCGATCCTGACGGGGTCATACCCCTTATCAATGAATCGTTGTTTGAAAATCTCGGCTTGAGTCAGGAAGATATCGGTATCAGTACAGTTTCGCCTCAACCTCAGAAACTGACTACGTGGGACGGACCTCAACCAAGATTGGTGATGACAACTGTCCTGCGGAATGTATCCATTCCGATCAGTTTTCTTGAAGTGTGTCTGAAAGTGGAACTGTCGATCTTGGATGCTGATCTCCAAATCCAGAAACTGGATTCTTTCATGGCTGGCAGTATATGAGAGAGAAATGCCTCTGTCATTGGCATTAAGATGGTCCATAAAGATCTTAAGTGATGCCAGACTGCCACTCCATAGGAGGAGGATGTCGTCAATGTACCTAGCCCAAAACACTAAGTGTTGGGTGTCATAGGTATAGACGACATCCTCCTCCCATTTGGCCATGAAGAGATTCGCCAGGCTGGGGGCATACTTGGCCCCCATAGCCACACCTCTTAGTTGGAGGTAGAAATTGTCGTTGAACCAGAAGTAACTACTTCTGGTAGCAAACTCCAACAATTCCATAATGAATTCCCGTTGGAAGGGAGCTAGTGTTTCTTCCTTCTCTAGGTAATACTTAACAGCCTCTAACCCTTTGCCATGTGGGATACAAGTATATAGTGAGGCCACATCGGCTGTCACCATGATGTAATCACCTCCTATACTCGTATCCTGGAGTTTTCTAATAGTGGCCCCAGTATCCGCCAAATAGGATGGCACACGTCTGACCAAGGGCTGAAGATAATGGTCGATATAGCGGCCAATTCTGGATGTAACAGAATTAATCCCGCTCACAATGGGACGACCGGGGGGTGTACCGGGTCTTTATGAACCTTCGGTAAATAATAAATAGTTGGTATCCTGGGGACCGCGGGAACCAGGAATGCCTTTTCCTTCTTGTTTAGAATGTCTCTAGAGAAGCCACTGTCAACCAAACTCTGAAGTTCAACTTTAAACCTAGAGGTAGGGTTGGTGGACATCCGTTGGTAGGTATTGGGTTCATTTAAAATCCTGACCATTTCTTGTTCATAGTCAGATTTGTCAAGGACCACTATACCTCCACCGTTGTCCGCTGGGCGGATCACCAAGTCCTTGTTTGAACACAAGGACTTGAGACCCACACTGGACACAGTTTGATAAGAGCCTCGTTTCTCTGGAATTTCTGACAAGTCCTTCAGTACTAAATCTCTGAAGATACTGACAGAGGGTGCTACGGGGACGGGGGGATTAAACAGAGACGGGTTAGATAGACCCGAGTGTACCGTCCCAAACGTAGCTGCCCTGGCCTCACTCACAATGGGATTAGTGATGAGGTACCGTTGTATGTTAACCTTCCGAACATACTTGTGTATGTCGATAAAGGTACCAAACTTATCGAGTTTCTTTGGAGGGGCAAATTTGAGGCCTTTATCCAAAACTGATAATTCCTCGGGGGTGAACTCCTTTGTACTTAGGTTGAAAACGCCTTGGCCTTTTATACTCTCCTTCTTTTTCCTCTTCTGAATTCTCTGCCCCCCTCTGGTCCCTCTTTTGGATCTGGCCCTCTTCGGCGTGTGTCTGGGACCTCGTGAAAATCATGTGTATCGTGGCTTTGTTGATTGGGATAGCCAGGACTATAATAAGAGGATTCAGGAGGATATCTAGTACGTGTATGATGGCTATCATCACGCGTATCCTCTAGAGGTTAATTACCAGACTCATCGTTCCACAGTGGCTTACCTGTTCATCATCTTCTGCTCATCAGTCAAGCTCACAGCCAGCCCCTCCTGGCTATTTAAACTGCCTGGTTCATTTCATCAATTGCCTTTGCCTTGGTCAACATATCTAGAGACTCTCTGCTGTGTTCCTGTTGAAGACTTGCCTGGCTGATGTCCCTTCTGGTTCCTGATCCTGCCTGCTGCCTCTGACTACGCTGATCTCTGGCTCCCTGATTTCCTGGCTTGTTTTGACTGTAAAAGTGATCACAAACGAGTCTAAAAGCAATATGGGGTGCAGTAATGCAAGACCGATGCGTTTCGACTTAAACAGTCATCAACAGGGGCATCAGTTGCTGAAGACTGCTGAAGCGTAGGGGAGAAGACACTGAGGGAACTGGTTAAGCAGCAGGGAGGAGTAGAGGACTGGATAAGCAAATCTTAATTTCCGTGTTCCCTAGACCTAAATGAGCACTTAGCCTTTGCAGTGTGGGTGTAGCCTCACTGCAAGGGATCATTTTAAAGTTCCCTGACGTCGGGTTCTAAGCAGTACCTTTTCTTCTATAACAGCTTCCTCCTATCATGTCTCCTCTTTGTTGACCTGAACTAGTTTCCATGTCATCACCACTAAAACAGATTCATCACCAATAGACAGTCAAATCATAATGAATCCTGTCGTAATTTAAAATTCCACTTCACCTGTAAATCTGAGGCTTAGTTACTAGAAAATTGCATTTTAACTTTTTGATACTTTCAGAAAATTACAGTTGGCACAGATTAAAATGAAAGTGCCTTTTTGATATCAATTTACAAGACAGTTATCTCAAAATGATGCATGTTGTAGATGTGGGGTTACCCTCTAAATATCTAAACCTTTTCCCGAAAAAATCTCAAAATTAATTTGCCTGACAGGCAAAATTTGCAATAAACAAATTACATAAAAACTGAATTATGTTCCTAACTCTTCTTCTTAGTTTGAAACTGAAATTCATGAAGATTAATTTTGAATGAAGCTATTTTCAATTATTTGATGGGAACTGAATTTACTTACTTACACAATATACACAGTCTTATATATAGTCTAATACACAGACAGCTAGCTTTAATAATGCATGACATCCTGTTGCAAAAAGCATTTAACTTTAGTTTCAATGCTCTGATATGTACATTCTTTTAAAAGTGCAAATGAGCTCAATGCATCTTAAAGGTCAGCTGTTGCTACAAACTTGATACAGAACCAAAGACATACAACTGTATACAGCATATGTGTGCATATACTATATATATATATATATATATATATATATATATATATATATATATATATACTGTATATAGTATCTCACAAAAGTGAGTACACATTTTTGTAAATATTTTATTATATCTTTTAATGTGTCAACACTGAAGAAATTACACTTTTCTACAATGTAAATTAGAGAGTGTACAGCTTTGTATAACAGTGTAAATTTGATGTCCCCTCAAAATAACTCAACACAGCCATTATTGTCTAAACCGCTGGCAACAAAAGTAAGTGCGCCCCTAAGTGAAAATGTCCAAATTGGGCCCAAAGTGTCAATATTTTAAATGCCCACCATTATTTTTCCGTACTTCCTTAACCCAGCGGTTTAGACATTAATGGCTGTGTGTTGAGTTATTTTGAAGGGACAGCAAATTTACACTGTTATTCAATCTGGATGAGCGAGATTGAAGTGGAGGAACTTGACAGGCCTTCTCGTCCAACATCAGTGCCTGACCGCACAAATGCCTTTTTGGCAGGCGTCCCAATACTTTTGACAATATAGTGTATGTATATATATTTTGTATATTTTTGTTTTCGCTTTCTTTTTCCAGCACGTAAAAATCTGCCACTGAGTGGTAAATTTGTCTTTCCAACACTCTCTCTCAAACCATCAGACTCTGCCTGGCATGGGAATGGGTTGTTTGTTACAATGGCCCCCTGTGACAAACCCAACTGGGACAAGGGCTTTTGGAGGGGACTGCAGGGTAGCCTCTTGCCTACTGACTATGCGCTATGAACCCTGGCATCTGAGTGAGTTACAGGCATTTAGGAAGATGTCTTGTTATTTAATCCAAGATGACATGTTATTACCACATTTACTAGTCAAGGAAGCCATGATGGTCTCTGCCAACTTGAAACTCAGTCTCAGTGAGAAGATGGATGTAAAAAGAAAGCTGGTTAATGAGATTTGGACAGCCCTGGGCCTTCTTGAATACTGGTGCCTGACTGTCTAGGGGTTGGGGGGTGGACTCCCTGACTAATCAAGTCTTGGTCAGGTGCTAGCTGTTGGTTAGCTTACTGTTTGATTAGATAAATCACTGTGAGGCTGGGTTCAAACCAGACCCTTATCCGAGCACGCAATTTGGCAGGCCGCAGGGGAAGAGGGGGGACGAGAGAGCGCCCCCCCTCCCTCCTGAACCGTACCAGGCCGCATGCCCTCAACATGGGGGGTTTGGTGCTCTGGGGCAGGGGGGGCGACCCATGTTGATGAGAACAGGGCCTCTTCCCGACAACCCTGGCCGTTGGTTGTCGGGGTCTGCGGGCGGGGGGCTTATTGGAATCCGGGAGCCCCCTTTAATAAGGGGGCCCCCAGATCCCGGCCCCCCACCCTATGTGAATGAGTATGGGGTACATCGTACCCCTACCCATTCACCTGGTGGAAAAAAATGGCAATAAAAACACAACACAGCTTTTTAAATTAATTTATTGCACAGCTCCGGGGGTCTCCGCGCTCTCCGGTTCTTCCTTCCTTCTGCCGAGCCTCCGCTATCTTCTTCCAGCTCTTTTGCTAGCGGGGCCCGGTCTTCTCCGTCGCCTTCTTCTTCTCCCGCTCTCCGGTTCTTCTCTCGCTCTCCGGTTCTTTCTTCCGCCGGGCCTCCGCTATCTTCTTCCAGCTCTTTTGCTAGCGGAGAGGCCCGGTCTTCCCGTCGTATCGTCCGGCTCTCCGTTGTCCTTCTGCCGGCCCCTCCACTTCCAGCTCTTTTGCTAGTGGAGGGGCCGGTCTTCCCGTCGCCGTCTTCTTCTCTCTTCTCCTCCTCGTTGTTGACGCGTCGCTTCCTCCCGCTGTAATACTGGCTGTTCGCTCCGCTCCGAATTAATATAGGCTTCTCATGACGTCACAGTCACATGCTCCCATGACGTCACAGTCACATGCTCCGGGGCCACCCGGAGCATGTGACTGTGACGTCATGAGAAGCCTATATTAATTCGGAGCGGACAGCCAGTATTACAGCAGGAGGAAGCGACGCGTCAACATCGAGGAGGAGAAGAGAGAAGAAGACGGCGACGGGAAGACCGGCCCCTCCACTAGCAAAAGAGCTGGAAGAAGATAGTGGAGGGGCCGGCAGAAGGACAACGGAGAGCCGGACGAGATGACGGGAAGACCGGGCCTCTCCGCTAGCAATAGAGCTGGAAGAAGATAGCGTAGGCCCGGCGGAAGAAAGAACCGGAGAGCGAGAGAAGAACCGGAGAGCGGGAGAAGAAAAAGGCGACGGAGAAGACCGGGCCCCGCTAGCAAAAGAGCTGGAAGAAGATAGCGGAGGCTCGGCAGAAGGAAGGAAGAACCGGAGAGCGCGGAGACCCCCGGAGCTGTGCAATAAATTAATTTAAAAAGCTGTGTTGTGTTTTTATTGCCATTTTTTTCCACCAGGTGAATGGGTAGGGGTACGATGTACCCCATACTCATTCACATAGAGTGGGGGCCAGAATCTTGGGCCCACTTATTAAAGGGGGCTCCCGGATTCCGATAAGCCCCCCGCCCACAGACCCCGACAACCAATGGCCAGGGTTGTCGGGAAGAGGCCCTGTCCCCATCAACATGGGGGCAGGGTGCTTTGGGGTGGGGGGGCCGCTAGGTCGCCCCCTGCCCCAGAGCACCAAGCCCCCATGTTGAGGGCATGCGGCCTGGTACGGTTCAGGAGGGAGGGGGGCCGCTCTCTCGTCCCCCCCTCTTCCCCTGCTGCCTGCCAGGTTGCATGCTCGGATAAGGGTCTGGTTTGGATTTTGGGGGGGACCCCATGCCGTTTTTTCAGCGTAGGGGTTCCCCTTCAAATCCAGACCAGACCCAAGGGCCTGGTATGCTCCTGGAGGGGGAACCCATGCCGGTTTTTTATTTAAAATTTGGCCTGGAGTTCCCCCTCAAGAGCAGCACAGCACAAGTCGCATGCCAAAGTCGGATCATGCAAGACTGCGGTACGACTTTGATCCGACTTCAATGATAGTCAATGGGCTGAAGTCGGATCAAAGTCAGACTGAAGTAGTACAGGGAGCATTTTCAAAGTCGGACCGACATGTGTCGGACCAGTTAAGACGGCTCCCATAGGGAAACATTGATTTTCACACGTCATGCGACATGAGCTCCCAATGTCGGAGCGTTTGTCGCCCCAGTGTGAACCCGGCCTTAGATGTTAGTTGATAGCTGTTGATCAGCTTCCTGTTAATTAGATCACTGGTAGCTGTTGGCTGGTCATTAGATGTACTATTAGATGTACTGATGATATTACTGTTTACAGTTTGCCTTGTTTAGGATAATGCGATCAAGCTCTGACCTGATTTTATGTGGTATATATTCTGTGTGAAATTTTCTGTGTGAATTTTCAATAAAGAGTTCCAGTATGCACCTAAGCTAGTGTCATCTAGTTCTTGGGTGCAATTCTCAACTATATTACCTTGTTCCTGATTCCTGAGTGGAGGAAGCTGTATCTTGGCGGAAGCACCCAGGCTGGGTGCCAGGCGGTCCAACACACTCCGTCTATAGCATTTATGGTTAAATGGATAAAACGTATGTAGCGGGTATGTACTTTCCCGAGTGTAATTTGAACTTGCCAGAGACATTAGTGATGTGTAATTCTCTGCAGCCCAGCAGGTGGCGCTGTCGCCCTGGGCTGGGGTTGAATCATTGCTGTGGGCCGTGCCTCCCTTTTGTCCTTCCTCGGCAGCGGTATGGTGGGGCGGGGAACCCGCCGTGCTTGCTGGGAGAGGGTATAAAGGGGCCGGCCATCTTTGTCACGGGGTTGAGTCCCAGGCACCTTCAGCTTGCGGGTGGTGGTTCATATCGGTCCTCTAGGCGGCTTAGGCCTAGAGGACAGCCGGAGGTCGTGTTCCATCCCAGGCACCTTTAGCCTGGGGTGAGGTACTCGGATGGAGGTCTGGAGCTCAGTGCCCAACACTGAGTTCCGCGAGGGAAGGAGATCCTAGGGTACCCAGGGATTGGGTACCTGAATCTGGAAGGCGTAATGGGCCGGGGGAGCTCCTCACTTGAAGACCTGGTGCAGCATATTGCCAGTGACGGGTGAGCATCTCATCGGAGACCGCCTGGAGGGAGATCCCCCCCCCGCTCGGAGACCGCAACTCACTTTCAGGGAGGAAAGTGGAGAACACATTGTGTCTGGACCTACTCGCATCCACACCTCCTTTTCTGTTCTGTTTCTACAAGGGAGTTCAACTGATTGTGTTCATTCGAGAAGAATTGTCACGTACCTGATGGTAGCGAGCCCGAATTGCAGGGGACGGCCTCCCTTTCGGCTCCCACTCCCGGCCCCCTGGTAAGGTAACAGTTGGCACAGGAGTAAGGAGTGGCACGGGTGCCTGGCAGGATCAACTGTGGTGAGGTGGTGATTCAAACACCCGGAAGCTTCCTTGCAGAATACCGGAACTGGAACGGCTAGCAGGCTGGATCGGAAGTAGCACAGCAGACTGGATCGGTCTCGCAGACTGGATCGGAAGAAGCACAGCAGACAGGATCAGCTAGCAGGCAGGTTCAGCTTAGCAGGCTGGATCTGGGACAGCTCAGCAGACTGGATCGGTTTAGCAAACTGGATCGGAACCAGGAACAGGGTAGTAAACAGGCCGGGTCAGATATCAGGCGGGCAGCAGAAGTACAGGATGCAGGCAAAGGGTAGTCACAACAAGCCGGGGTCGGGTGCAGGCAGATAACAGGTTGGTCAAGGTAAGCCGGGTCTTTTAGCACAGGTATGGTCTCAGATCAGGGTTTAGCACACAACGCTGTAGCGCAGACAGCAGGGACTGTCTGTAAATGACAGGTTTAAATAGTCTCTCTGGCGCCACCCGCTGGACGCACGCGTGAACGGAGACCAGGAAGTCCGGGGCGCCTGTTTCTGGCAGGATCTCCATGAAATTGCCCCCCCCCAAGGGGCAGCCTCCGGATGCCCATCCGGGCGAACTTTTTAGGGTGAGACCTTTTAAAGGACTGTACCAGACTCTTAGCGTGGATGTTCCCCTCGGGCTCCCAAGAATTCTCTTCGGGTCCATACCCCTTCCACTTTATCAAAAACTGGTTCTGGTTCCTTCTCCTCCTGTAATCCAGGATAGCCTCTACTTCAAACTCCTCTTCCCCGTCTATAATAACAGGGTCAGGGGTAACAGAGCTTCGGCCAGGAAAGGGATTGGAAATAGATGGTTTCAACAGTGACACATGGAATACTGGGTGGATCTTCAGTGAATCCGGGAGTTCCAGTTCAAAAGCCACTTCATTGATTTTCCTTTTAACTGGAAAAGGTCCTAGGAACTTGGGACCCAATTTCTTTGAAGGGCATGCCATCCTCAAGTTCACTGTAGACAGCCACACCAGGTCACCGGGTACCAGTACCAACTCACCCCGTCTCTTCTTGTCAAAAGTTAATTTGTTGTGTTCCTGGGTCCTGGTCATAGTTTCCTGCAAAAGTTGGTTATTGGTGGAAAATAAATTTATTTTCTCCTGTACTGCTGGCACCGCACATTCGGGGAGAGAATTGGGTAGGAATGAAGGGTGAAAACCAAAGTTGGCAAAGAACGGGGTCTGCTTGGTGGCGGAGTGGATGGAGTTGTTGTAGGCGAATTCGGCCAAAGGAAGCAGGGAAATCCAGTTATCTTGTGTAAAAGAGGAGAAGCAGCGCAGGTACTGCTCCAGAGTTTGGTTAGTCCTCTCAGTCTGTCCATTGGTCTGGGGGTGATAGGCGGAAGAGAATGACAGTTCTATATCCAAGGCCTTACAGAGGGACCTCCAGAAGCGGGAGGTGAACTGTACCCCTCGATCTGAAACAATGTTGGCTGGTACCCCGTGGAGTCTGACGATTTCCTTGATAAATGCCTGTGCTGTTTCAGGGGCAGAGGGAGTGCCTTTCATAGGAATAAAGTGTGCCATTTTGGACAGACGATCGACTATCACAAAGATAGTGATATGATCTTCTGCTGGAGGTAACTCGACAATGAAGTCTATGGATAACATCCTCCATGGTCTGTCTGGAACAGGCAAAGGTCTTAATAAGCCCCAGGCCTTGGTTCTATGAGTCTTGTTCCTGATGCAGGTAGTGCAGGACTCCACAAATTCTTTACAATCTTCCCGTAATTGAGGCCACCAAAAGGTACGCTGTACCAAGTCGGTGGTCTTCGCTATGCCAAAGTGCCCGGCTAATGCATGGTCGTGGCAGAGTTCCAGGACAGATACTCGTAGATCCTCGGGGATATAGATCTTGTCCTTATGCCAGAGCAACCCGTCCTTAACCTGCAGTTCCAATTCAGGAGAGGGCAACTGCCCTGCGGAGGCTTGTTTAAGTCTGGAGAGCAGGTTTTCCTGAAGCAAGAGGAAATTCCCAGGGGCAAGGATGGTATCCGGAAGAGAAACTTCTTTGGGTTTGTGAAACATCCGAGACAAGGCGTCAGGCTTAGTGTTCTTGGAGCCTGGACGATACGTGACATGGAACGAAAACCTGGAGAAAAAGAGCACCCATCTGGCCTGTCGTGGTTTCAGTCTCTTTGCGGATCTCAGATATTCCAGGTTCTTATGGTCAGTAAATATCAGAATTGGATGGGCAGCTCCCTCCAGCAGATAGCGCCATTCTTCTAGCGCAGACTTAATCGCCAGCAACTCCCGATCCCCCACATCGTAGTTCCTCTCTGCTGTTGACAACTTGCGTGAGAAGAAGGCCATTGGGTGAAGCAGGGCCTTGGTTCCTTGTCTCTGGGACAATATTGCCCCTACAGCGATTTCGGATGCGTCTACCTCGAGGACGAATGGCAAAGAGGAATCCGGATGCTTTAAGACAGAGGCAGAGGTAAAAAGTCCCTTAAGGGCCTCAAAGGCCTTTTGGGCCTCGGAGGACCAATGGAAGCGGTTCCGCTGTTGGGTTAATTGAGTGATTGGTGCAATGATGGCCGAGAATCCTCTGATGAACTTGCGGTAAAAATTGGCAAAGCCGACAAAATGTTGGATTCCCTTCTTGTCTGTAGGGACTGGCCAGTCTAGGATTGCAGCAATCTTCTGGGGGTCCATCTCGATGCCCTCACTGGAGATGATTAATCCCAAGAATGGTATACTTCCCTGCTCGAACGCACATTTTTCGGCTTTCGCATATAGGCCATGTTGTCGAAGCCGGGCTAACACACTCTTGACATGCCTGCGATGGGATTCGAGGGAGGAAGAGAAAATTAATATGTCGTCTAGATAGACGATAACAAATAAGTCCAGAAAGTCCCGAAGGGCATCATTAATGAAGTATTGAAACGTGGCGGGGGCATTGCACAACCCGAAAGGCATCACCAAATACTCGAAGTGCCCAAATCGAGTACGGAAAGCAGTCTTCCACTCATCTCCGTCCCTGATGCGGACCAAATTATAGGCTCCACGGAGATCAAGCTTGGTGAAGACATTGGCAGCCCCCAGTCTCTGGAATAACTCTGGCATCAAAGGAAGGGGATAACGGTTCTTCACCGTAATTTTATTTAATTTGCGGTAATCCACGCAAGGACAAAGGGTATGGTCCTTTTTCTCGACGAAAAAGATGCCCACACCTGCTGGAGACGTGGATGGGCGAATAAACCCCTTCTTCAGGTTCTCGTCAACGTATTCCCTTAGTGCCCCCTGTTCAACCTCTGTCAACGGAAAAATCCTTCCAAATGGGATTTCAGCCCCAGGTAATAGTTCAATGGGGCAGTCGTAGGCTCGATGGGGTGGTAGAACCTCCGCCCGTTGTTTACTGAATACATCCAGGTACTCATCATAGACTTCTGGAATAGACTGACGTAATTCAGCTTCTGAGTCCAGGCAGAGCAGGTTAGACGGCCCATGAGGGGCGTGAGAGCCACAGAACTGCTGGCAGTAAGGTGACGAGAAGGTGACTTCCCCTGTGGCCCAGTTGATGGCAGGGTTGTGAGCTTGCAGCCAGGGCATACCGAGGATCACACGGAATAATGGAGAAGAGATGATGTCCATACGTAACAGTTCGTGGTGGGAGCTGGAAATGACAGCAGAAATAGGAGCAGTCTCTAGAACTACAGGGCCGGATTTAATAGCAGACCCATCAGCCAGGTGAACAGAGAGTCCATGGGTCTTGGGAAGGAGAGGAATCCGATGTTTAGCAGCGAATGAAGAGTCCATGAAACAACTGCAGGCCCCAGAATCAATAATGGCGGGGGTTGGTAGGGTCTTTCCTGAAAGCTGCAATGAGACTGAAAGGGCCAGGTGAGATGCGGTCTTGGCTATAGGACCCGTGTATTCAGGAATCATAGAGAGACATTTACGGAGCTTCAGAGGGCAGTTCCTAACGTAATGTCCGGGCCCTCCGCAATACAGACACAGATTGTTCATCCGACGACGTTGTCGCTCCTCCGGGGTAAGGGAAGGACGAAGAACCCCAAGCTGCATGGGCTCAGGTGCATTGGGTGCTGAAGCTGGTGATGCAGCGGGTACTGGGTGCAGGTGACTTGGAGCCCTTGGGAGCATCCAGGTTGGGTGAGAAAACCCTGTAGCTCTCTCAGCCCTTCGTTCTCTTAGGCGTCGATCGATCTGTATGGTTAAATCGATCAACGCATTCAAAGTCTGTGGCACCCCATCTCTAGCCAGCTCATCTTTCAGAGAATCAGAGAGTCCCATGCGGAACTGGTGACGGAGAGCGGCATCGTTCCAGTCTGTATCTGCGCTCCACCGCCTAAACTCGGCCACGTAGTCCTCTGCCGCCCTGCGTCCCTGCTGAAGGGTACGCAAAGCCGCTTCTGCAGTTGCTGAAAGCTGGGGATCTTCGTATAGCTGAGCCATAGCATCAAAGAAGGAGGTCATAAGTATGTCCTTTCGTTCCAGGAGACGGTGGGCCCAGGCTTGGGGGTCCCCGGTAAGCAGGGAAACCACAAAGCCCACTTTAGTGATTTCCAGAGCGAAGGTTCGTGGCTGGAGGGTGAAGTATAGTTCGCAGGAGTTGCGAAAAGCCCTAAAGCTACTTCGATTTCCGGAAAATCTTTCGGGTGCAGGGACCCTAGGTTCTGGAGGAAGCATTACTATTGTTTGGGTTGGCTCAGTCCCAGAGTAAGAGGTGGAAGCATGGGGAAATCCTTGGGTTCCAGTAGCGTTGGGAAGAACCAGTAACCGTTCTTCCAGCCGGGTGTAGTTTTGTTGAAGGTCCTTGACTGCTTCGGTTAGATCTGCCAGACGCTGACACAGATCTTCCATAGGGGAGGTTCCCTGCTCAGGCTCAGGCATGGCTGTCTGCTACTGTCACATACCTGATGGTAGCGAGCCCGAATTGCAGGGGACGGCCTCCCTTACGGCTCCCACTCCCGGCCCCCTGGTAAGGTAACAGTTGGCACAGGAGTAAGGAGTGGCACGGGTGCCTGGCAGGATCAACTGTGGTGAGGTGGTGATTCAAACACCCGGAAGCTTCCTTGCAGAATACCGGAACTGGAAGGGCTAGCAGGCTGGATCGGAAGTAGCACAGCAGACTGGATCGGTCTCGCAGACTGGATCGGAAGAAGCACAGCAGACAGGATCAGCTAGCAGGCAGGTTCAGCTTAGCAGGCTGGATCTGGGACAGCTCAGCAGACTGGATTGGTCTCGCAGACTGGATCGGAAGAAGCACAGCAGACAGGATCAGCTAGCAGGCAGGTTCAGCTTAGCAGGCTGGATCTGGGACAGCTCAGCAGACTGGATCGGTTTAGCAAACTGGATCGGAACCAGGAACAGGGTAGTAAACAGGCCGGGTCAGATATCAGGCGGGCAGCAGAAGTACAGGATGCAGGCAAAGGGTAGTCACAACAAGCCGGGGTCGGGTGCAGGCAGATAACAGGTTGGTCAAGGTAAGCCGGGTCTTTTAGCACAGGTATGGTCTCAGATCAGGGTTTAGCACACAACGCTGTAGCGCAGACAGCAGGGACTGTCTGTAAATGACAGGTTTAAATAGTCTCTCTGGCGCCACCTGCTGGACGCACGCGCGAACGGAGACCAGGAAGCCCGGGGCGCCTGTTTCTGGCAGGATCTCCATGACAGGAATAAAGGAGTGTTGAACTTTAATGGTGTGGAGCTCATTTCCTGACAGACATTGTTCAAGGTAACTCTCGGTGGAGGCTCCAGGTGCACAGCACTGACCCGAAGGTAAAAGAACTTTGCTTACACCACATTGACACCTGTGGTGAAGGCCAGGCATGGTGTCCCCACTCCCTTCCCCTCTGAAGGTACCCCTAGACAAGAGACAGACGAGCTGAAGAAAAAGACGGGAGTGAGGAGGGTGCTACACGTGGGGGCTCGGGTCCGGCATAGTGTTTGTGCACCACAGAATTGAACGTGTCTGCCTGGAGGAGTTACACGAGTAGGCAGGCCTTCATTGGCCAAAGTGCATCCCTGCTCGAAGTCGTGGACATGACCCAATGAAGGGAAAGGCCCGCGCAGAAGAGTGGAAAAAGGGGGAAGCTCAGCCGTGTGAAGTAGTACACGTGGGGGCTTCTATTGCACTGCGCCACCAGGCACACCCCCATCGCTTAGTTTGTGGGCGTGACTCAGAAACAGAAAAGAAGAAAAGCCTGCGAACTGGAGCAAAGGGGAGGAGTCCAATACGTGTGAAGGACTACACGTGGGACGTTGGCGCAAAAACTTTGCAGTGTGCGATGGATCAGCAACAGGTCGCCATGTTCGGACATACATCATGGATTCCAGTTCACCCTTCCACCACGACATTGACTGCTGCTGCTCCGGTAACAGATACGGGGATCCGGCTAAAGCCAAGGGGTCGATTCGCCCTGTATTCGTGCATGGACGTTGAGGCCCTGGGTGTGATTTGTCCCGGCTGTTCGGGACTGGTGTGCCAACTGAAGCCATTTGGACAATGTGAGGCCTGTGGGGAGTTCCTGTTCGAAGTGGATCCGGCGGTTGAGAAGCCGAGAACCATTTGCCCCGGCCGTGCTACGGGCAACACCACTCACAGAGGAGGAATCACTGCTTTGACAGCCACCCCTACGCACACTGCAGCGACCGCGGAGGAGGTCATGAAAACTCAACGGGAGAAATCCGAGGATGCTGACTCGGTCACCACTGTCTCGCAGCGTCCACCACCGAAGAGAAAGACCGGTATGGTAGCCCCGACCAGCGGTTGTGGTGGGCCGTCTCGCCCGCTTACGCCCGGCTCGGATGGATCCGTCGACAAGCGTTCCGGACGTCCCGCTTCAAGTAAAGGCCGAGGTAAGCCAGGCGGAGAGATTTGGTGTGTGGGAAGAGGTGAAAACTCAGTCTCCACTACAGGCTATCTGCCCGCGGAGGAGTGTGACACCTCTGACCTGGAGTCGCTCTCGGACATGGGAGACGACGTTGCAATAGATGAACTGTTTGCAAAAAAGGGCTGGGACAAAGTACCTCTCGCTTCATCCCGGAGGACCAGGGATCTACCCATGTCTACAGGGGAAAGTACACCCCGGGTGGAGGCGCCAGCGCCTGAAGAGGGGTCCCGTCCCCAGCCTGCCTCCACATCCCCGGTGCCATCTTTACTGAAGACCGGGGAAAAGAGACTGTTACTGCGGGCACCAATGCCCAGATCAGTTGTGATCAAGGTCCCTCGCCACCCGGACTCAATAGTTTTGCCTGGCGAAGGGGACAAAGCTACCATGCCTCCTTTGGCGAGACTACAACGCCTATTTGGCCAGAAGGTTGCTGCAGAGTACGGATGGGAGTATCCATACTTGTCGAAGGAACTGCTCTATGAGGTGGAAGTGTGTCGGGAGCGCTGGTACAATGACTTTGTGTGGACCCACCTTCAGGTTCCCCACGCCCGCAGGTACCTGGCATGCTCTCCAAAGGCCTCTCAACGTTTTAAAGACTGCAAGGCAGAGTGGATGTTGGGATGGCACATCCATGCAGACAAGGTGTTGATCCGGCGCAAGGAAGGAGAAGATGTGAAGTATCATCTGGAGACCATGGATCAACACTTGAAGCCACTTGTTCTGCCGCATCCCCGTTTTTACCTGTAGGAGAGAAAAGACTCCGTTCTTGTTATGCTGCTGAACTTTCTGGGGCCCGTTGCTTTTGTGCCCAGAGGAATGAAGGACTGTTCCTGTTGTTCTTCACTTTTCTGCAAGAGATCATGGACTCTGGGTAGATAGGGCCAAAGAGAAGAGGGAAAGTTCCAGGAGTGCAGTTACCACGGTGCTGTCACCAGGTGGCAGTGTTGCGCAACGTTAAACACTTTTCACGCACTCACTCTTTGGAGAAAAGGGATTTCTTCCAGTAGAAGTTTCTTTTCTCTCACACGAATACATGTGTCAGGGTTATATGTGTTAATCCTTTTTCTTTTCCCTCTGCAGGAGAACATCCCATCGAGACCACTCAGTATGGGGTGGGTCTTAGTCAGGATGGGTGGGAAAAGTAAAATGTGAATATGTGATTCCAAGTTATGGTTTAATGCTGTTGTTTTTCTCTTCTTTCTTTATTCCCTTTTTATTAAAGGGCTCAGACACAATGTTTCAGTTGGATAGTTTTTCCTAAAAGTTTTATTTTTGTACAATTGTTAGTCGGTCTCTGGATTGGATTATGTCAGCCGTTGAGGGCATGATTTACTCCAGACACTGGGAACCAGTGTCAAACCACCAGGGGGAGAGTGTAGCGGGTATGTACTTTCCTGAGTGTAATTTGAACTTGGCAGAGACATTAGTGATGTGTAATTCCCTGCAGCCCAGCAGGTGGCGCTGTCGCCCTGGGCTGGGGTTGAATCATTGCTGTGTGCCGTGCCTCCTTTTTGTCCTTCCTCGGCAGCGGTATGGTGGGGCGGGGAACCCACCGTGCTTGCTGGGAGAGGGTATAAAGGGGCCGGCCATCTTTGTCACGGGGTCGAGTCCCAGGCACCTTCAGCTTGCAGGCGGTGGTTCGTGTCAGTCCTCTAGGCGGCTTAGGCCTAGAGGACAGCCGGAGGTCGTGTTCCATCCCAGGCACCTTTAGCCTGGGGTGAGGTACTCGGATGGAGGTCTGGAGCTCAGTGCCCAACACTGAGTTCCGCGAGGGAAGGAGATCCTAGGGTACCCAGGGATTGGGTACCCGAATCCGGAAGGCGTAATGGACCGGGGGGAGCTCCTCACTCGAAGACCTGGTGCAGCATATTGCCAGTGACGGGTGAGCCTCTCATCGGAGACCGCCTGGAGGGAAATCCCCCCCCGCTCGGAGACCGCAACTCACTTTCAGGGAGGAAAGTGGAGAACACATTGTGTCTGGGCCTACTCGCATCCACACCTCCTTTTCTGTTCTGTTTCTACAAGGGAGTTCAACTGATTGTGTTCATTTGAGAGGAATAAAGGAGTGTTGAACTTTAATGGTGTGGGGCTCATTTCCTGACAGACATTGTTCAAGGTAACTCTCGGTGGAGGCTCCAGGTGCACAGCACTGACCCGAAGGTAAAATAACTTTGCTTACACCACATTGACACCTGTGGTGGAGGCCAGGCGTGGTGTCCCCGCTCCCTTCCCCTCTGAAGGTATCTCTAGACAAGAGACAGACGAGCTGAAGAAAAAGAGGGGAGTGAGGAGGGCGCTACACGTATATTTAGAGGTCTAAATGTTATTCTCAAGTTTACCCATTTCTCTTTCCATTAGACATACAATGCATTAAACAAGTCCCAATACAGTGGGAAAAAAAGACACTCTCTTCTGTGTTTCAATAGAAAAGATATGCCCAGTTCCAGTGTGTCATATTTTATTAAGGCAGTAGGATAGTTTTCTCAGTACCATGAATGCACAGCCCTCCAATCTAGTGTGTGTTTAGTATGTCTAAGGCCACGAAACGTGCATTGACCGAAATCAGTTTTCTGCTACTCAGCTGTTCAGTTCAATAATATCCTACAAGGGGTCAACCATCCTCCGTAATGGTTTGCTGTCATGGATAACCACTGCATTGCAAAACAAAATCAAAGTCAGCCTTTAAAATAAGTTAAATAGTTTCATGACAATAGTTCCACTCTGTGCTGGGATTATTCATCCTTTTATTAACCCTAGTCTTCCTCCAGTTTTTAAATTCTGACAATCTATACAGATGTGTTTCAGTCTGCTGACATTTTTGCCCATTTTTTCTTATTGTTTGACAACCTAATTGCTCAGTAGTATTACTCTTTGTATGAGTTTGGATGAGTTTTTAGTACAATGTACCTGCCTCAGATATACCAACAATTTGGCCATTCTTATACCCAACTCTATAGTGACCGCTGGCCAGATTAATTGCTGGGGTAGACAGCAGTTTCATTATTGTAGGAATCACTGAACTATATAAGCAGAGTGTTCATAGTAAGTGTAGCGACCTCACCCCTCTCACCCCTTCTTCTTCTCGGCTTGTTGTCTCGTCTAGGGGGGAGTATGGGGGGAGGGATGTGATACACCACAGCCCATGTCCTCTTTTAGATAGAGGTGAAGGCCAGAACCTATTTTACCATCGGGTCGTGTGCCTAACCCAGAGCCAAGTCTTTTTCTGTAAATGACCCCCTCTGCTCCCAGTAACTGGAGTTCCACACCACTGAAAAGGTCCAACTCGTATTTATTCTCCAACAGCAATAAATCGTCATTTAGCACAGACAGGTTGTGACCAAAGAACAGTTCAGTATAGGTGGGGAGTAGGTTGAGGCACAATCCTTAGATAGAACCAACCATTGTGGTGTCACCAACGGTTATGACGTACAGTCTCTACCACCGACTGTGTAGAACAGAGAGTGAATTACCTTCGCTAAGCGCAGCCCCTGTCAGAGGGAAGACATCCGTCCAAGAGAGTTACCAGAGGCCCCGCCGTCACCAGCAATGCTGCACCGGACTGTTCGGAGGGGTTACGCTCCCTGGCCTCCTCATCTCAGACTCGGGCACCCAAGGCTTTAGGGCCCCCTCGGATTCCTCCACCCTTGCGGGACCCAGTCAAAGACACCGGGCCCCAGGCCTCCTCAATAGTACCTCACCCCAGGCTAAAGGTGCCTGGGATGGATTCCATCTCCCGCTCCGGCCAGGTCAAGGGCACCTGGGCCCAGAACTCCGGAACGCCGGCACCCAGGCTGAAGGTGCCTGGGCGGGACTTTGCCCTCCAAATCTGAACCCCGTGTCCCCCCCCTTTTATCTCCTCTCCCTCAGCGTCACCGCAGGTTCCCCGCCCTGCGGTACAGCCACCGGAAGAGGACAAAAAGGGTACGGTTCTGCAGTGAGGGCTCAACCCCAGCCCAGAGCGACAGCGCCACCCACAGGCCGAAAAGAACCTCACACCACAGAGTCCTCCATGAACAACAAATGGTCCCAAATTCCCTAACAATCAGTGCATCTGGGTTACACTACCACCCAGATGCCTCCCCTAAAATCAAATACCCGCTACATAAGCATTTCAAGGCTTCCATTTTAATATTCTTACAGCTATAACCATTATATGTGTAGCGGTGCACTGGCACAAGTTCAGAAGATCCACACATCACCCTGCTGCCTGACCATCATGCATCCATCTTCAGACAATAAACAGTCATTTGCGTTGCTTTGCAGCATTTTTATTGTGGGATAAAACTTGGGTAGGATAGGGATGATATGAGATGCCCATAACATTAAGCACATTGATAAAAGGATGTAGCGGGGTGTCACTTTATGGTATGCTATAAAAACTACTTTTATATGCAAGTGAACCCAGATCCCTCCGGAGTTCTATTTGACAATGGACTGACTACTGTTTAACCTTGAGAAAGGTGCATGGCGGGACTTGTGGTACAGGGAGAGATGGACTCCAATGCCGTGGATATTAAGTAGACTACTGTACCCACAGTGCAGCTGTACGCCCACAGTGCATTGCCTGGTGCAAGGTCTGCTGGGAATGGTTATTTAAAGGGGAGGAGGAGCAACATGCGTTCTTTTTTTCAGACATCGTCCACCCAGCAAGTCGGAGCCTGTGTTGAGGCCTGTTGTGTCCATCTAGGCCGGAGAGCCTGGGCCTGCAGAATCCGGAAAGCCTGCTCATCTGAAGAAGAGGAATGTCATCCGGAGAGCCTGCTGACATCTCGGAGCATCCAAGAGTCTATCAACTTCCATACGGTTGTCTGAGGGAGACTATGAGTGGTGGAGAGATCGTGTGCCGGAGCACCAGCAACGGAACCAGCCGTACGGACTGGGCCTGGTCGGGTGAGAGGGTACTTGCCCAGGACTCTTAACTGTTTAATAGGCCCGTGATCCTTTGTTTAGGGCCCACCGCCATCAGAGCAGTGCGCTACGCACCAGGGGACAGTGTGTTGTGCAGTAACTGCGTAGTTAAAGTTTGGCATTTTATTATCTGTGACTTCACACCCAAAAGCATTGCGGGAGTTCAGCTAACTTTTTGATATCCCTTGGATTACAAATATTATGTGCACCAACGTTTGCTAGCGAAGATCCCTTCTATTGGAGTAACTGTACATTGACATTAGTCAGGCCTGACTGGAACTCACAGTGACAGTACTTGGGCGCCATATTACCCACTGGGAGGAGCTCGCGAGCATAGTTTATTCAAAGACATTTAGTGTGTAATAAGATTCTATTATATCTTTGTACATTTATATGTTTATAACTTTGGCTTTTGCAGGGCTCTGCATATGTAAACCGCATATTTGTTTAACCTGTCATTTCTTATTCAGTAAAGTAATTTTGTGGTCGAGCAAACACGTTGTGTGGAGTATTAACTGCTACAGGGAGACGGCCAACACAGGTAAACAAATTTTTAACTGTGACTGTATACCCTATTGTGATTCCTATTGCTAGTGGGTTCCACAATCCCATTTGTTTGACAGCTGTGCCAGTGGAGGGTTAGAGTCCGTTTCTGGGGGTTGACAGCAGTACGGTACAGGCCCAAAACAATACCAGCAGCTCTCTTAACTGGGGGTAGTGCTACACTAGTAATGAGACACAGCAAACGTTTACAGTCTATGGCTCTGCTTTGCTTCACTGCAGACTATTGCTCCTTGGATGCGGCACTGACTCCTGAAGAGTATCACTTTAAGGTTCCTGTGTAAATCCTTTGCTGCAAAACTGTTAGTTTCCTGAATTGCTACATGAGGAGTCACTCTGAATAACTCCCCAGCTTGCTGACAGTCACTCAAATGCTGGCACTGAACCAGAGGTGCAGCCACACACCTTCCCCCGATGGTCCAATACTTTAGTAGCACATGGCGACTGATGGACTACTAGGCCCAGCTAGTCCAATCTTGCAGAAGCTATGTTCCCCGGCAACAGCAATCCGTACTAAGTTTAAAGTCTCTTCCTGAACTGCTGCGTTCCCCGGCCACAACAGTCTACACTGACACTTCAGAAGTTTCCTCCGGTTCCATTACTTGCTGAAGTGTACACACTGACCTTCTCCATGTTGCCCGGTCCATGGAGGAAACCGCAGTTCAGCTGCACAGTCCAGCAGTAGCAGTTTCTCTAATCCTTCCTTTCTGTCCTGAATTTCCCTTCTGCGGTGTTGGAGAGGGATGGTCTTCCCCGTGACTTCCCGCTCAGCACATGGTAGGCCCCAGGCTGGGGACCTACACCCAGCAACACTACTGCTCCATCTTCTTTTCTCTAACAACCCCAGCAGCATGTGACCTCAGCTTATATAGGAGGCCCGCCCCCACCAATACTGAATGGGGATTGGCAGAACCCCCTCACATGAGCTGCCTGCCACTCCAGCACGAGACTCAGCCTCTTTCTCCAGAACATTCTGAAGGAAAACAGGGGAGTCGCCTCTGAGCCTGAGCACAAATGGTCACACCCACTGCTACACTGAACACTCCCAGTCCCAGACCAAAACAAACAGGCCTAGCTTAATGCACAGGCCTGCCTACATTTTGCCTGCACTAATACCTGAACATAGAAAAACCTCACTCTAGCACCTACCAAAAGGTAGTGGGTGCTACATATGAACTTTAACTGGGTCACTGACTGCGATTGTTATTTATTTATAAGTATAAAATATTACTAACCTATTTGTTCACTTTGGAGCAACCATTTCCTGTTCTGGTACTAGGTGGTAGTAAAAAGATCACATTCTTATATTGTAGTACAGAAACCCATCAGGTAACATAAGCTATATGAAACTTACATTTGGTTAATCTGTAACATACCAGCTCATAGATGTCATCTTGACAATTTAGGGATTATACAGTACCTAATACGTGAAATATACTTCTGTTGATGATATAGCTTTTAAGAATCGGAGCACAGTCACTGCATGTGTAAATGTAGCTGCTCTTAATGCACTTAATAACCACCAAGGCAATCCTGTATGCACTAATGTATAGGACAATCAACGGAGAGACTGTATATACTTGTAAAGAGGTTGCTCCTGCTCCATCTAATGCAAAGTTCTTTGTGGAAGATCTCCAGATGTACTGTATGTTATGAGTTATGTTATGATCAAATCCACTTACAGGGCTTGTCAACACATCAGATATTTACAAAATCAGGTTTATGCAGCCTCCATTTTAGATCCAGCCCATACAATACATTAGATATGCAATTCATAAAGTTATTATACCAAACAGGTCAGTAAACCCTATGGAAAGATCACAATGAAGTTTAACATATTAGGGTATCATCCGAAAAGCTCAGAGCAAGGCGTGGAAAGTCTCTAGGTTGACATTAGAGGAGAGGGTAGGCGGGCCCATATAGCAGCAAGGGAGAAATTCCAGCCTTATTGAGAATTAAAAGTGTGGATGTTAAGACAAGCATTGTAAAATGCTCAATATAAAAAGGTAAGCCGTTTCTGACCATTTTCAATTATTTAATGTACATTTTACTCCATTTTCTAATTATTAGTGTAAAATATTAATCTGTTACAGAAACCATGAAGTCTAGACAACTGAACATTTAACAGGTAATAGGTAGGATTTATTCATACGAATATGCCTTGGATAAATTACACGAAATCCTAGCAACCAAGTGTGATGATAATGAAGTCTGACGAACCCTAAATCATGTGGAGAGAATAGGAAAGTGGTGCTGAATAGTGAACCCAATGCCACCCGCTTTTCCACAAAATTCAAAAGTCGGCCAGATTAAAACCTTCTGTCTCTGCTTAAAGGATAGTAGGGCAAAAGCTCTTTGGTCCTACTTCTCCTGTGGGTCACAGAAGTACACTTAGTTCTGCACACCTATGACCCATATTCAGCCAACAGTGGGCTAAAGTCTGCTGTCGGTTGATGTCACTTAGCCGATCCAAGCCTCGGAGAGATCGCTATACTACAATCGTTCTGTGTATGTGCATGTGGAAGTAAAGCATCAAGAGAGCGGAGAAATGATTGTAGCAATCCCTAAGGGTGTGTGCTGACATCTAAATAATTATAGTTGTCTGGAGATTTCCTGACTTTAATGTCAGTATCCACCCAGATGCCTGATCGGTAAGGATGAGCCGAACACCCCCCGCAGAGCCCCCCTGCCCCAAAGCACCCATCCCCCCATGTTGAGGGCATGTGGCCTGGTCAGGTTTAGGAGGGGGGTGCTCTCTTGATTTTTGGGGGGACCCTATGCCATTTTTTTTATTTTGGCGCAGGGTTCCCCTTAATATCCATACCAGACCTGAAGGGCCTGGTATGGAAATTGGGGGGGACCCCTGCGCAATTATTTTTTTTAATTTTGGTTCAGGGTTCCCCATAATATTCATACCAGACCCAAAGGGCCTGGTAATGGACTGGGGGGGGGGGAACCCATGCCGTTTTTTTCAATGAGTTTTATCTGTATTGCCGAGACCCGACAATTCATTACAGCCGCAAGCAGTTTTAAATGACTTTTTTTCCTTTAGAAATGTCATTTTGCTGCAGGACTGTTCTAAACACGGGAAAAATTGCATACTATAGACACCCCCCAGGCACAAAATTTTAAGGAATATTTCACTTTTATTGTTTCACTTTAAGCATTATTAAAATCACTGCTCCCGAAAAAACTGCCACTTTTAAAACTTTTTTTGCATTGATACATGTCCCCTGGGGCAGGACCCAGGTCCCTAAACACTTTTTATGACAATACCATGCATATAAGCCTTTAAAATGAGCACTTTTGATTTTTCATGTTAATCTCCCATAGACTTTTAAACGGTGTTCCGCGGCTTGCGAATTTGCCATGAACACCGCATAATGTTCACTATTCGGCGAACAGGGGAACACCCGATGTTCGAGACGAACTTATGTTCGACTCGAACATCGGGCTCATCCCTACTGATCGGCAGCTGGCCAGCCTCTCAACCAGGGGCGGATCCAGAGTCTTTTCTCGGGAGGGGCACTGCCAAAAAATGTTTTTTTTTGTGGGAAATTTATCGGGGAAATGGTTGGTGTCGGCGCTTCAATCATCCCGGCACCATGGTTGTTATGGTGTCAGGATGATTGAAGCGCATTATTTCTATTATTACATTGTAATATGAAATTAAATAGTTCAATGCAGAATCAGTGGGAGCCCTGAGTGTGTCATTTGCCACCGTCGCCTGCAATTAGTGGGAGCCCTGAGCGTGTCACTTGCCACACGTTGTGGATTGTCACTTGCCACGTCACCTGCCACATCTTGTGGATTGTCACTTGCCACACCTTGTAGATTGTCACTTCCCACATCATCTGCCACACCTTGCGGATTGTCACTTGCCACATCACCTGCCACACCTTGCTGATTGTCACTTGCCTGCCACCAGATGCAGATTGTCATTTGCCACGTCACCTGCCACAATTTGCGGATTGTCACTTGCCACGTCGCCTGCCACACCTTGCGGATTGTCACTAACTTGCCTGCTAAGGTGTAGTTTTGGTTGTCTCTTGCTGTGTCCCAGACTCCCAGAGTCAGGCAGCAGAGAGATAATGTAATCTCTCTGCTGCCTGCACAGTGAGGGCGGAAGTCACTGCAGGAATGGAGGGCAGGCACGGGCGGTGAGAGATGATCTCATCTCTCTGCTCCCCCGCTCCCGGCTAGCTGATTGGCCAGCTGCCACACTGAGCCTGCTCTCTCACTCTCACCTGCGCTGCCAACACACTGAGCAGCACGGTCTGCCCACGAGCCGCGCCGCCCCCCGACAACAAAACGCGCCGCAAGCGGAGCCGCCCGCTTTCTTACCCGTCTGTGGAGCCGCACGCTATTGCACCTGCCCGCAGAGCGGCCTGACGTGACTCACTGACGTCACTCGTTGCTAGACGCCAAGCGGCCCAGGTGTTAGCAGCGAGTGCAGGGAAGAGGCTCCACCCACCTCCTCCTCCGCTCCTGGTATCATGTTAGTGCGCCACGTAACTACATTAGACAAGTCTCTCTCTCAGCGCCGCTGATCGGCTGATGTGAGAAACTGAGAGAGAGACTCAGAGAGGCAGTGGCAGCCGCAGAACAAGTACTGTATATAATCGAGTATAAGCCGACCCGAATATAAGCCGAGGCACCTAATTTTACCCCAAAAAACTGGGAAAACTTATTGACTCAAGTATAAGCCTAGGGTGTCCTAGGCTTATACTTGCCTCACTTTGCCTCACTGTGCCCATGCCTCACTGTGCCCATGACTAGACTGATGTTTAACATGGAAGTCTATGGAAGGAGTGCCCGGCTTTAAATAATCGATTCTCCCAGACACCAAACTTTTCAAACTTATAGAGGAGACATGGGGCTACATGTGTGCCAAGTTTGGGGTCCAGAGGACCTACGACCGTCCGGTACCGGGTCCGCAAAATCACTGGAGAAATGACCGTTTAACATTGGAATCTATGGAAGGGGTGCCCGGTTTTAAAAAATCAGTGCTCCACGGCCGTAGGTCCCCCAGACACCAAACTTTGCACACTTGTAGAGAAGACATGGGGCTACATGTGTGCCAAGTTTGAGGTCCTGGGGACCTAGGACCGGCTGGTACCGGGTCCGCAAAATCACCGGAGAAATTACAGTTTAACATTGGAGTCTATAGGAGGGGTGCCCGGATTTAAAAACTCAGTGCTCCCCGGCCATAGGTCCCCCAGGCACCAAACTTTGCACACTTGTAGAAGAGACATTGGGCTACATGTGTGCTAAGTTTGGGGTCCAGGGGTCCTACGGCCGGCTGGTACCGGGTCCCCAAATTTCAGGAGATCAGGCGCAAAAAAAAAAAAAACAGAGCAAGCAAGTGAGTGTGACAGATGGTCTGGGGGGGGCAATTGCCCTGTTGCCCCCCCTGGATCCGCCACTGCTCTAAACAGGCTGCAGAGAACCCGATCCAGCTGCTCCCGCCCCCTTCACAGCCCAGCGCTCCAGTGAGCAGTGGAAGGGCAGAGCAGAGAGCCTGTGACTGACAGTGACCGTCTCTCTGCTTTAATTGCTCAGTTCTCAGTGTAGAGGCGGCGGGGACAGCTAAAGCATTGGATCTATGCTGCAGCCATATAGATAAGTATAAATGTTTTTGTTTTGTTTTAGATTCCCACACTTCTCCTTTAAGCAGCCAAGCCCAGTTAGAAGGCATTCAGAGGCATCTGAAACCTTGTCACAATCTGTAGGAGGTGGAGGCAGTTGTTTGGGGCCCGGCTGGTGGAGAAAAAAAAAAAGCCATATTTCAAAGGATGCAGATTATATACTGCATATTCAATTAATCTAGACCTCATAAACTAAAACTGCTCTCCAAGACTTAGGCCTGCTCTCCAAGACTTAGACTGGGATGGAATATTGGAATCAATAAACACAGAACAGGAATGAGAATTCTTCAAAATGACTGTATGCGAACACACTGCAAAATTTATTCCCATGGGAAATACGTTTAAAAGGCTAAAACTAAAGCCTATGTGGCTCATGTCCAAAATTAAAAAAAGCAATAAATAATAAGAAAATTGTTTTTTAAAAATATAAACATGAAAGAACACTGTCATCACTTAAACGTTACAAAGAACATAACAGAATATGTAAAAAGGAAATCAAGACTGCAAAAATTCAAAACGAATGACAGATTGTAGGACACACCCAAAAAAAAAAATCTTGGAGAACTAACTACAGATCTTCTGTGGATGCAAACTGCCTCAAATACGTCTGTCTCTTTATGTAATCCCAGACAGACTTAATGATTTTGATGATGCTTGTGGGGCCAAACCGTCACTTCCAGGACTCCTTGTTCCTATTTATGCTGAAGATAGTTCTTAAGGATATTGGCTGTTTGTTTGGGGTCGTTGTCCTGCTACAAAATAAATTCACATGCCTCCCAACGGTATGGCATGATGGATAAGTATCTGCTTGCATTTCCTCAGCATTGAGAACATCATTGATCCTGACCAAATCTCCAACTCCATTTGCAGAAATGCAGCCCCAAACTTGCAAGGAACCTCCACCATGCTTCTCTATTGCCTGAAAACACTCATTCTTGTACTGCTATCAGTCCTAAACACCTGCTGTAAATTTTTCTGCATCCCAGTTCCTGTTTTCATGCATTGTTGAATCATTTAGCCTTGTTTCAATGTGGGACGTATGGTCTTTTGGCCGCGATTCTTCCATGAAGACCACTTCTGCTAGACTTCTCCAGATAGTAGATGGGTGTACCTGGGTTCCCCTGGTTTCCACCAGTTCTGTGCTGATGGCACTGCTGAACATCTTCCCATATCAAAGGGAAGTACTGTAAGCATGATGTGACTTTCATCTCCATTAAGTTTCCTTGGCCAACCTTTGTGTCTATGGTCCCCAACGTTGCCCATTTATTTGCTCTTCTTCAATCTGCTGGTTCTCAGGTTGATATTCCACTAGCTGGAAAATCTCTGTGCAGGGCAAGGATGAAAGTGTGCATGTCACATCAAATTCTCACTTTGGTGGGATTGTTACACTTAAATATTTAATCCTGTACTAAGGATAACCCTGTACTGTGGGGTTACTGTTCCACAGTACAGTACTAAGGGACCCTTCCACAGTACAGTAACCCTGTACTGTGGAAACAGATCTTGAAGATCAACCAGTGCATACTTTTTTTATACTGCATATACACATATAGCAACAGTTCCCCTCCTAGCCTTTGTTTTTTTATCCTATCTTTTATTTGGCTAGTGGGCTTTAAAAGAATGAGTGAAATGATCTGATGAAAGCCTGTCAAGGAAGGTGGATTGATACATATGGCGAATCAAAAGAGGTACTGATTCAACCTTTACATGAGTTTGATTATCCAGGCACAGAAGACACTGAAGGAGCCTCCAGCAGTAATAGCTTTGCCTGTCTCAGGTTCAAGAGACTCTGGTACTTTACAGCAGGAGAATACTGGTGTTGGTCTGGAGTGCTAGAACTATCCCCAGCGCAGTGAGGTGAAGGTACAAAGACTGAGTATAATGTACTGACTAACACAGCCTTTGGTCTACAGCCCTAGCATGCCAGCACAAGACTGTCTGTCTCTAATGTCAACCATCCTAAGCTCCAGCAATTATTATAATTGCTGCATGACACACCTGCAGTTTCTCAAATGCTAAGCTGAAGCTGAGATGGGAGTGGAACAGTGCTGTGCTGCAAGGATAGCTGTCCATTGGTATGAAACAAAGACTGCTAAGCTCTATTGACAGGATAAGTCTCTCAAATATCAATTGACACCAGTGGTCTACTGCAAAAAAATCAGGTCACTGCAGGAAGGGCAGTGGTAATCTGCCTACTGCCTAAATGACTGAAAAAGTAGACTAACTAAATGACTGAAAAAGACTCAGATGAGTCCCTGGAGGATAATCTAGGATCACCTCCCGCACATCTGTCCCACAGAGATCCATTAGTTTGTGATGGAGTGCAAGTCTGAGTTTGCCAAACTGGCAACAGATATAGAAGATACCTACAGTTTATAACTACCCAAGGACAGATGCCAGCTTCCTGGTAGGATCGCTCAGGTAGGTTCAGACTAGGATCCAAAAACATCTGAGCTCATCCCTACTCGGGTGTCCGACTGCTGTAAGGCTCCACCTAGTGGATTTAAAAGGAGGTAAACCTCCAACAGCAACCTCTACTACCCCTGTTAGCCAAGCCTCCCAGAGAATAGTTCCTGGAGATCCAAGTATTAATCCGGGCATTAGCTGATACCTGAAGATGCTATACTTGTGGCAAATCTGAACACTTCAGAAATAATGATGAGCTCCTAGTTCCATCTAAACACAGGTTTGGACTGAACTTTATTTGTTCAGGCATTTATCCGAAAGCTGGAATTTCAGCCCATCTGTCAGGAGCCAAACATCATATATAGTAACAGATTTTTCTCCAGCTACTGTATACAACAAGTAGAAATGAATAAGCCACACACTGATGCCGTCAATGATGTAAAACCAGCTTTTTTAAAATAGGTACAGGATTCATCACATTTAGTCTCATCTGTCCACCTCCCACTCCAACATGTTTCACCCTATAAAGGGCTCAATCTTGGTCTTCGTGATTAGGGTAAAACACATTGGAGTGAAGGTGGACAGGAAAGAAACCCGTAAGAGAAACCCGGAGAACAAGCACGCAGCCGTGCGCAGACGTGCACTTTCCAAGAAATGCACAAAAAAGGACAAGTTTTGGCACATGCGCGTGCGCGCACACGTGCGCGCGTTGGTGCCGGTCTGCCTAGTTAAACCTGCCAGTGACATGCACACTTTGCTGAGTGGTCTTTCAGCTAGTGCCTGACTTACCTGATTTGTACCAGCTTCCTGTAAACCTGACCTGGCTTACCTGAACCTTCCTCTTGACCTCCGCCTGCCTACTTGTGACCCCGGCTTGTGCTTGACTCTGTCTCTGCCTGATGTTCCTGTGCCTCATTGCCCGACTGTTTACTGAACCTGGCCTGTGTCCTGTCTTTGCCTCTGCCTCAAGTCTCGGTACCTGCTCTGTCTGGCTGTTGATGACCCACTGGCTTATATCCCGGCTATGCTTCCAGCTGCTGATCCAGCAACACGGAGCTCCTGTTCTCAGTTCCGGCCCAGCGCTCTCCAGCTACCTGGTTCCTGCCAAGTCCCAGCCAGAGCCATCTGCTACATCGGCCCTCGTGCCAATCTGTGTCCTCCACTCCCTGTCGCCACTATCAGGGATGTTGGACAGGAGGTGCAAGAGAAGCCCCCTTTACAGCTTGATCTCCACCAGGTATGTGACAGACTGTATGTTGTGAATCCTCTACTTATTATATTAAAGCTGGTTTTACATTGGTGACAGCATCAGTGTGCAGATCATTCATTTTCACCTGACAAGCAAAACAGCTGAGCAGGGATCCTTTCCTGGGCATGCACCTAATGAGAGCTGGAGGTACAGGGAAAGAGGCAACTTTGGACCAGCATAGCTAAAGGACAGGAAAAGAGACAACTTTGGACAAGCATAGATTCTATTGAACCAGTGATGCCACCAAGCCCCATGTCTGGTTTGAATTTTAAGGGGGACCCCTTGCAGAAAAAAAAATTGCGTGGGGTCATCCCAAATTTGGGATTTTAAATGGGAATCTCACATAAAAAAAGAAAAGGCTTGGTTACCACCAAATAATCTATACCAGACATTTATATAAGCATGCAGCTTGGCAGTCCAGGAAAGGGGGGTGAATGTGCTCTCCGAATCATACCAGGCCACGTGCCCATGTTGATAAGGACAAGGGCTTCTTCCCCACAACCCTGGTCAGGTGGTTGTGGGGGTTTTGAGTGGGAGACTTATACAAGCCCATTTTAACAATAAAGGGAAACCAAGATGCTGCCCCCCCATGTGAATAAGTAAGGGGTGAAAATACACCAGTTTTTTGACAAGTCCTTTACTTCAAAAATAGTCTCATGATGTAAATCCATCGCCAACACATGATCTGGCAATGCAGATCCACATCAATTTCTATGAACATTGACAACGCCCACTGATTCGTCAAAAAAAAAAAAAAAAAGACAAAATCTGATCCCAACATCTGCTTGACCATGAATGACAACAGTGGCACATGACAATATAAACAAAGGGACAGAGTCTCCTATGTGATGTCATTAACCAAATCTGGACATACTGTACAATGAAAGGAATCCCAAGCTGTCATTTGTCAGAAATGTAAATAGCATTTTTTATTTTATTTGTAAATGTCAGTTTGTTGTAGTAGGTTGTATCGGAAATAGTGCAGCGCAATACAATTGAAATTAACTAGAGTAAAACAGTCCATGTGTGATCATACAAAGATACACTCGTTGATAAAATAATCCAAATCGCAAGGAATGTCACTACATGCACATAGAGAGTGTCCAAAGGCAGCAGTATCTGTAAGGTACCTGTGATAGGTAGTGTCCGAAGTGGAACTTGTGTGCTGAGGATTCAGGCGAAAACGTAGTCAGGCAGATTAGGTTGGCAACAGATCAGGCAAAATGGTACACGATCGAAATCCAGAGAGTGGTCAGGCAGGCAAAGGTCATACACGAGCTGGCAGTGAAGTACAAAATCAGCAGGCTGGAGAGTAGTCAGGAATTCAGGCAGAAGTTCAACACGAAAATCAGGATCAAAAAGCAGTCACAACACCCAGGGAGCTATTCCACACAAACGGGCGCTGAGAGATAGCATCACTTCCTTTTTAAGGGCTGCTTTGATTGAAAATTGTCCACAGCTGGCAGTAGGTGGGGCTAGTGAGTCCAAGGTAATGTTTAATACTGAGGACAATTCCAAAAGTCTAGATCTGCTCAGTAGCGCAACAGGTAAGGCTGCAGCTTTGGGACCAGGAAGATCCCGGTTCAAATACACCCAGGTACATGACAGTATCCCACAAGTGAAAACAGCCGACAAAACAGTGAAGCAGTGATCCAGGTCCCTCCACCATAGACAGCCCAGCTTCTCACCTCATTGATTCGACTTGAAACATGTCACAAAGCCACAAGATCCACTCCTGGGATGATGATGGTGTAGCGGTGGGCCAGTGAACTTCCACAGCTTATGTTAATGGTAACCTCCCTGGCGGTATTCCCGAGTCTGGCTCGGGGTGAATTTTTCATACCAAAAGCGGTAACCCCGAGCCAGACTCGGGGCTGCATCGCAGGATACAGGGAAAGTTACTTACCCTGTCCCCTGGATCCTGCGATGTTTCCCCGCTGTGTCTGCGAGCCGTGTCTCGCTCAATTCACAGTGCCGAGCTCCGTTCCCTGCAGTGATGATGTGTATGCTTTATGTTATAATTCAAGTTCAATTGTTATGCCTAGTTCCTTATGCATGTTAGGAAACAGTTAACAGTTTTGGTCATGTGATCTGGGGGCGGGAGCTGTGGTTAGTTCTAAGATGGATGCTACTGAATAAAGACCAAGCTTGTGTTCAAGCTCATGCTGTCAGCCTATCCTTCATGTTAAATCTTTACATGGTACCAGAAGTGGGGTACAGAAGAGTCACGGCAGCAACACAAAGAACATTCCATCCCTGGATTTTGAATTAGGGAATGTGTCTGAAAACTGGTCACAATGGAGAGAGCTGATAGAGATTGTGTTTGCAGGACCAGATGCAGACAGATAGTCTGATCAGCAGAAAGCAGCTCACTTTCTGATATGTGTGGGACAAAAAGGACATGATGTGTGCAGAGCCTTGCAAGCAAGTGAGGAGATCACTGCAGAGGACAAAAACAAAACAGAGGTTCTGTTTGCAAAGTTTGAAGCATACTGCAACCCAAGGAGAAACTCCACAGTGCAAAGGAAACTGTTTTATGCAAGGAAGCAGTGTGGAGGTAAGTCTGTGGATTAGTGATGAGCCGAACACCCCCGGGTTCGGTTCGCACCAGAACCCGCGAACGGACCGAAAGTTCGTACGAACATTAGAACCCTATTAAATACAATGGATGCGAACGTTCGAATTCTAAAGTGCTAATTATAACAACTATTATGCATGTTATTGTCCTAAAAAGGGTTTGGGAACCGGGTTCTGCACCAGGGGACATGTATCAATGCAAAAAGAAGTTTTAAAAACGGTCGTTTTTCGGGAGCAGTCATTTTAATGATGCATAAAGTGAAAAAAAAAAGTCAAATATTCCTTTAAATATCGTACCTGGGGGGTGTCTAAAGTATGCCTGTGAAGTGCCACGTGTTTCCCGTGTTTAGAACTGTCCCTGCACAAAATGACACTTCTAAAGGAAAAAAAAGCCATTTAAAACTTCTTGCGGCTTTAATGTAATGTCTGGTCCCGGTAATATGGATGAAAATCTTTAAGAAAAATGGCATAGCTACCCCATGACCCCCCCCCCCTACCCCAGCCCATTACCAGCCCCTTTGGGTCTTGTATGGATATTAAGGGGAACCCCGCACATAAAATAAAAAAGGCCCTATATACTCTGAACAGCCGTATACAGGCGGTGCATACAAGACAGGGACTGTAGGTTTGTTCTTATGTAGAATGTGTTTGTAATTTTGAACAGGTACATTGTTGAACTGTAGCTCCAGCCCAAAAATCTATTTTTAAACTTTTTGGGAAACATAGGTAAGGGTTATCACCCCTGTAACATTTGTTTTGCTGTCTGTGTCCCTGTTCAGAACATTTCACCTCACTTTCCGTCCCAATGACAACTGTTTTTGAAATGTGGTGTTTTTCTTGAAACAAGGATTGCTGATAAAGCATCAGTACAGAGGAGACACCTTTCTCCCATATTTATTCTTACAGGAGAGAATTTTCCTTCCTAGGGGTAGATTTCCTCTCACTTCCTGTTGTCTTCTTTCGTTTGCAAGTAGGAGTCGTTTGTAAGTTGGATGTTTGAAAGTAGGGACCTGCCGTATATACTCTGCAGAAATAGGCCCCTTAGTTGTTGGTGTTGGCACAACACTGTAAGCACTCACAGTTACTCTTGGTTGGTGCTGGAACGCCCTGCTGTCAACTATTATATCAGGAATTTTAATTACATATAATTGTTGAACAGTGGTAGTAAAAATTGGGGCTTTGATGGTGGTGCTGGTGCCACAACACTGTAAGCCCTGACAGTTACTCTTGGTGGGTGCAGCAATGGGCCCTGCTGTGAATTATTAGATCAAGAATTGTAATTGCATGCCCCTGTTGAACAGGGGCTGAAAAATTGGGCTTTTCGTGGTGGTGGTGGTGGTGGTGGTGTTGCCACAACACTGTAAGCCCTCAGAGTTACTCTTGGTGGGTGCAGGAATGGGCCCTGCTGTGAATTATTAGATCAAGAATTGTAATTACATGCCCCTTTTGAACAGTGGCTGAAAAATTGGGCCTTTCGTGGTGGTGGTGGTGGTGGCGTTGCCACAACACTGTAAGCCCTCAGACTTACTCTTGGTGGGTGCAGGAATGGGCCCTGCTGTGAATTATTACATCAAGAATTGTAATTGCATGCCCCTGTTGAACAGGGGCTGAAAAATTGGGCCTTAGGCACTGGTGGCACAACACTACAACCCCTCACAGATACTGTACTTGGAGCACAGCAATGAGCCCTGTTGCAAAGTATTGCTTCAAAAATTGTAATGACACGCCCCTGTTAAACAGGGGCTGAAAAATTGGGCCTTAGGCACTGGTGGCACAACACTACAACCCCTCACAGATACTGTACTTGGAGCACAGCAATGAGCCCTATGGCAAATTATTGCTAAAAAAATTGTAAGTACACGCCCCTGTAAAACAGGGGCTGAAAAATTGGGCCTTAGCCACTGGTGGCGGCACCCATAAACAAAAATGATCTTCCAAGCTATCATCATCAATCGTATCATTGAGGACTCGGAGGAGGAGGATAGCCAGTCAACATAACAGCACAGGCACTCAGCATCAGCATCAGTCTTGAAGGGACGTGACATGTTAAAATCAATTAGTCTGTTATATCAGCATCAGGTGTGTGGTAGCTGGTGGTGATCCAAGACTGGTTCATCTTGATGAAAGTCAGTCGATCAACCGAGTCGGTGGACAGGCGCACCCTGTGATCCGTGACAAATCCTCCAGCAGCACTGAATGTGCGTTCCGAAAGAACGCTGGATGCAGGACAGGCCAGTAGCTCAATTGCATACTGTGCAAGCTCTGGCCAGTGATCCATCCTCAAGACCCAGTAAGCCAGAGGATTTTCGGTGGGGAAGGTGTCCAAGTCTGACCTTGCCCCTAGATATTCCTGCACCATGTTTATCAGACGCTGGCGATGGTTGCTGGAACCAATCATACTTTGGGGCTGCGGACTAAAGAATTGTCTGAACGCATCGGTCAGACGGCCACCTTCCCCACCGCTCCTTCTTTGACTGGCCGAAGCCTCAGCAACTCGTTGTCCTGGACCAGGAGTTTGTAACCTCCCAGTCTCTGGGAACGCGTTGCACAGACCTTTCTGCAAGGCCTCCCGGAGTTGTCTCATCCTCTGCTCCCTCTGCGACGGTAACATAAGGTCCGCAACCTTACCCTTGTACCGTGGATCAAGGAGAGTGGCCAGCCAGTAATGGTCCCTCTCCTTGATCCGAAGAATACGAGGATCCTTCCGCAGACTTTGCAGGATCAGGGAGGCCATGCAGCGTAGGTTTGCTGAGGCATTCGCTCCGGAGTCCTCTGGGTCACTAAGGACGACATGATCCGCAGTCACCTCCTCCCAGCCACGTACAAGTCCACTGGTTTCTTGGGACTGTAAATCATCCCTAAAAGACTGCTGCTGATGATGCTGAGTGCCAGCCTCCACCTCCATGCTGACACAATCCTCCTCCTCCTCCTCCTCCTCCTCCTCTTCCTCTTCCTGTGCGATGGGTGGGACAGAAGGAACACTGTCTGGGTAAAGGGGGCCTTGAGAGGCAAGGAAGTCCTCCTCTTCCTGCCTCTGTTCTGCCTCAAGTGCCCTGTCCATTATTCCACGCAGCGTGTGCTCCAACAGGTGGACAAGAGGTACAGTGTCACTGATGCATGCACTGTCACTGCTCACCATCCTCGTGGCCTCCTCAAATGGTGCCAGGACAGTGCATGCATCCCTGATCATGCCCCACTGGCGTGGAGAAAAAAAACCAAGCTCCCCTGACCCTGTCCTGGTGCCGTAGTCGCACAGGTACTCATTGATGGCCCTCTGCTGCGTGTGCAGCCGCTGCAGCATGGCCAACGTTGAGTTCCACCTGGTGGGCATGTCACATATAAGGCGGTTCTTGGGCAGGTTCAACTCCTTTTGCAGCTCAGCCAGGCGAGCACTGGCATTATAAGATCTGCGGAAATGCACACAGACTTTCCTGGCCTGCCTCAGGACATCCTGTAAGCCCGGGTACCTGCCCAAGAACCGCTGCACCACCAGGTTAAGGACGTGAGCCACACAGGGCACATGGGTCAGTTGTCCCTGTCGGAGGGCGGAGAGGAGGTTGGTGCCATTGTCGCAAACCACCATTCCTGGCTTAAGCTGGCGTGGCGTCAACCACCTCTCGGCCTGGCCCTGCAGAGCAGACAGGACCTCTGCCCCAGTGTGGCTTCTGTCCCCCAAACACACCAGCGCAAGCACGGCATGGCATCTTTTTGCCTGCGTACTTGCGTAGCCCCGTGAACGGCTACGGAGCACCGCTGGTTCATAGGACAAACCACAGGAAGAGGCCATGGAGGAAGAAGAAGAGGAGGGGGTGGAGGAGAGAGGTGTGTCACAACCAGTAGTAGCATTTTGGAGGCGTGGCGGTGGGACAACCTCCAACACTACTGCACCTTGTCCTGCATCCTTCCCAGCTGCCAAAAGAGTGACCCAATGGGCCGTGAAAGAAAGGTAACGTCCCTGTCCATGCCTGCTGGACCATGAGTCAGCGGTAATATGCACCTTACCGCTGACCGCCCTGTCCAGCGAGGCCAAGACATTGCCTTCCACATGCCGGTAGAGAGCCGGAATAGCCTTCCGTGAGAAAAAGTGGCGTTTGGGAACCTGCCACTGAGGAACCGCACATTGCACAAACTCACGGAAGGGGGCCGAGTCTACCAACTGAAAAGGCAGCAGTTGAAGCGCTAGCAATTTAGCCAAGCTAGCATTCAACCGCTGGGCATGTGGATGGCTGGGAGTGAACTTCTTTCGACGGTCCAGCAGCTGGGGCAGGGAAATTTGCCTGCTAGAATCGGACGTCGGTGTACTGCTAGCAGAGAGGCCGCAAGTACTTGGCTGTGACACACCTAATTCTACACCTTCATTCCTCTCAGTGCATGTTTCAGAGAGGACTGAAGTTATAGTGGGGTTGGAGATCCCAGCTGATGCGGTGCAAGGAGAGGTCCGCTTTGTTCTTTGGTGTGGGTCTTTGAGGTAGGCTTGCCAACGAGCTGCATGGCAGGTCAACATATGTCTGGTCAGGCATGTGGTACCCAAGCGGCTGATGTTTTGGCCACGCGATATACGCTTGAGACATATGTTGCAAACAGCAGCTGTGCGATCTGATGCACTAGCCTCAAAAAAGGCCCACACCAAGGAACTTTTTGAATGACGGGCAGAGGCAGCGCCCTGCACAGGCGGAGCTCTGCGGTGTGATTCCGTCGGTGTACTGCCCTTACGCTGGCCACCAAAGGGCATCCTGTCTCGTTGGAGATGTGCCTCCTCCTCATCCTCCTCCTCCTCTCTCCTATTAGGCACCCACGTGGAGTCAGTGACCTCATCATCACCTCCCTCCTCATCACTGGAGCCAATCTGGCAGTATGCTGCAGCTGCTGGAACATGACTGCCAGATTGGTGTCCTTCTTGAGCATCCCCTCTGTCTGCTCTCACCCTACTGCCTTCCTGTAGCTGGGTTTCATCATCAGACCCTTCGAAACGCTGGGCATCCTCCTGGAGCATGTACCCAACACTGTGCTCAAACAGTTCGGGGGACTCCTCAGGAGGAGGACATGGTGGGTATAGGGAAGGAGTGACTGATGATGAGTCTGACATTGATACCAGGGAAGAGGACGCTTTGGCAGCTGCTTTGCCAGTACCCTGAGCCTGGGTGAGAGAGGATGAGGAGGAGGAGGAGGGCTTGGTCATCCACTCTACCAAGTCTTCGGCATGATGTGGCTCAACATGTCCAGCTGCGGAAAAGAAGGACAAGCGTGTCCCATGGCCATGTGCTGATGACAATGCACCGCGTCCACGACCAGCACTGTTGCCCCCAGACACAGAGCCTGCTTGCCCTCTTTTATTGCCTCCTGACTGTCTGCCTCTCCTTGTTTGCCTTCCAGACATTCTAATAGATGGCCTGCAGGGAGATGGGAAAAAAGCAATAAGGGCTACCTTCAGGTGTCCTTCTCTGTCCCTTGAAACAAGGACTTGCACAGTGAAAGAAACTGACACTCTCCCTACCTACAGTTTTCTGTCCCTAGAAAAAATGTTTTTTTTAAGCACAATATAGCACAAGGAGAATTCACTCACTGTCCTTCCAGGTCCCTAGAAACAAGGACTTGCACAGTGAAAGAAACTGACACTCTCCCTACCTACAGTTTTCTGTCCCTAGAAAAAATGTTTTTTTTAAGCACAATATAGCACAAGGAGAATTCACTCACTGTCCTTCCAGGTCCCTGGAAACAAGGACTTGCACAGTGAAAGAAACTGACACTCTCCCTACCTACAGTTTTCTGTCCCTAGAAAAAATGTTTTTTTTAAGCACAATATAGCACAAGGAGAATTCACTCACTGTCCTTCCCAGTCCCTAGAAACAAGGACTTGCACAGTGAAAGAAACTGACACTCTCCCTACCTACAGTTTTCTGTCCCTAGAAAAAATGTTTTTTTTAAGCACAATATAGCACAAGGAGAATTCACTCACTGTCCTTCCAGGTCCCTAGAAACAAGGACTTGCACAGTGAAAGAAACTGACACTCTCCATACCTACAGTTTTCTGTCCCTAGAAAAAATGTTTTTTTTAAGCACAATATAGCACAAGGAGAATTCACTCACTGTCCTTCCAGGTCCCTAGAAACAAGGACTTGCACAGTGAAAGAAACTGACACTCTCCCTACCTACAGTTTTCTGTCCCTAGAAAAAATGTTTTTTTTAAGCACAATATAGCACAAGGAGAATTCACTCACTGTCCTTCCAGGTCCCTAGAAACAAGGACTTGCACAGTGAAAGAAACTGACACTCTCCCTACCTACAGTTTTCTGTCCCTAGAAAAAATGTTTTTTTTAAGCACAATATAGCACAAGGAGAATTCACTCACTGTCCTTCCAGGTCCCTAGAAACAAGGACTTGCACAGTGAAAGAAACTGACACTCTCCCTACCTACAGTTTTCTGTCCCTAGAAAAAATGTTTTTTTTAAGCACAATATAGCACAAGGAGAATTCACTCACTGTCCTTCCAGGTCCCTAGAAACAAGGACTTGCACAGTGAAAGAAACTGACACTCTCCCTACCTACAGTTTTCTGTCCCTAGAAAAAATGTTTTTTTTAAGCACAATATAGCACAAGGAGAATTCACTCACTGTCCTTCCAGGTCCCTAGAAACAAGGACTTGCACAGTGAAAGAAACTGACACTCTCCCTACCTACAGTTTTCTGTCCCTAGAAAAAATGTTTTTTTTAAGCACAATATAGCACAAGGAGAATTCACTCACTGTCCTTCCAGGTCCCTAGAAACAAGGACTTGCACAGTGAAAGAAACTGACACTCTCCCTACCTACAGTTTTCTGTCCCTAGAAAAAATGTTTTTTTTAAGCACAATATAGCACAAGGAGAATTCACTCACTGTCCTTCCAGGTCCCTAGAAACAAGGACTTGCACAGTGAAAGAAACTGACACTCTCCCTACCTACAGTTTTCTGTCCCTAGAAAAAATGTTTTTTTTAAGCACACTATAGCACAAGGAGAATTCACTCACTGTCCTTCCCAGTCCCTAGAAACAAGGACTTGCACAGTGAAAGAAACTGACACTCTCCCTACCTACAGTTTTCTGTCCCTAGAAAAAATGTTTTTTTTAAGCACAATATAGCACAAGGAGAATTCACTCACTGTCCTTCCAGGTCCCTAGAAACAAGGACTTGCACAGTGAAAGAAACTGACACTCTCCCTACCTACAGTTTTCTGTCCCTAGAAAAAATGTTTTTTTTAAGCACACTATAGCACAAGGAGAATTCACTCACTGTCCTTCCCAGTCCCTAGAAACAAGGACTTGCACAGTGAAAGAAACTGACACTCTCCCTACCTACAGTTTTCTGTCCCTAGAAAAAATGTTTTTTTTTAAGCACAATATAGCACAAGGAGAATTCACTCACTGTCCTTCCAGGTCCCTGGAAACAAGGACTTGCACAGTGAAAGAAACTGACACTCTCCCTACCTACAGTTTTCTGTCCCTAGAAAAAATGTTTTTTTTAAGCACAATATAGCACAAGGAGAATTCACTCACTGTCCTTCCAGGTCCCTAGAAACAAGGACTTGCACAGTGAAAGAAACTGACACTCTCCCTACCTACAGTTTTCTGTCCCTAGAAAAAATGTTTTTTTTAAGCACAATATAGCACAAGGAGAATTCACTCACTGTCCTTCCAGGTCCCTAGAAACAAGGACTTGCACAGTGAAAGAAACTGACACTCTCCCTACCTACAGTTTTCTGTCCCTAGAAAAAATGTTTTTTTTAAGCACAATATAGCACAAGGAGAATTCACTCACTGTCCTTCCAGGTCCCTAGAAACAAGGACTTGCACAGTGAAAGAAACTGCCACTCTCCCTACCTACAGTTTTCTGTCCCTAGAAAAAATGTTTTTTTTAAGCACACTATAGCACAAGGAGAATTCACTCACTGTCCTTCCCAGTCCCTAGAAACAAGGACTTACACAGTGAAAGAAACTGACACTCTCCCTACCTACAGTTTTCTGTCCCTAGAAAAAATGTTTTTTTTAAGCACACTATAGCACAAGGAGAATTCACTCACTGTCCTTCCCAGTCCCTAGAAACAAGGACTTGCACAGTGAAAGAAACTGACACTCTCCATACCTACAGTTTTCTGTCCCTAGAAAAAATGTTTTTTTTAAGCACAATATAGCACAAGGAGAATTCACTCACTGTCCTTCCAGGTCCCTGGAAACAAGGACTTGCACAGTGAAAGAAACTGACACTCTCCCTACCTACAGTTTTCTGTCCCTAGAAAAAATGTTTTTTTTAAGCACACTATAGCACAAGGAGAATTCACTCACTGTCCTTCCAGGTCCCTGGAAACAAGGACTTGCACAGTGAAAGAAACTGACACTCTCCCTACCTACAGTTTTCTGTCCCTAGAAAAAATGTTTTTTTTAAGCACAATATAGCACAAGGAGAATTCACTCACTGTCCTTCCAGGTCCCTAGAAACAAGGACTTGCACTGTGAAAGAAACTGACACTCTCCCTACCTACAGTTTTCTGTCCCTAGAAAAAATGTTTTTTTTAAGCACAATATAGCACAAGGAGAATTCACTCACTGTCCTTCCAGGTCCCTGGAAACAAGGACTTGCACAGTGAAAGAAACTGACACTCTCCCTACCTACAGTTTTCTGTCCCTAGAAAAAAATGTTTTTTTTAAGCACAATATAGCACAAGGAGAATTCACTCACTGTCCTTCCAGGTCCCTAGAAACAAGGACTTGCACAGTGAAAGAAACTGCCACTCTCCCTACCTACAGTTTTCTGTCCCTAGAAAAAATGTTTTTTTAAGCACACTATAGCACAAGGAGAATTCACTCACTGTCCTTCCCAGTCCCTAGAAACAAGGACTTACACAGTGAAAGAAACTGACACTCTCCCTACCTACAGTTTTCTGTCCCTAGAAAAAATGTTTTTTTTAAGCACACTATAGCACAAGGAGAATTCACTCACTGTCCTTCCCAGTCCCTAGAAACAAGGACTTGCACAGTGAAAGAAACTGACACTCTCCATACCTACAGTTTTCTGTCCCTAGAAAAAATGTTTTTTTTAAGCACACTATAGCACAAGGAGAATTCACTCACTGTCCTTCCAGGTCCCTGGAAACAAGGACTTGCACAGTGAAAGAAACTGACACTCTCCCTACCTACAGTTTTCTGTCCCTAGAAAAAATGTTTTTTTTAAGCACAATATAGCACAAGGAGAATTCACTCACTGTCCTTCCAGGTCCCTAGAAACAATGACTTGCACAGTGAAAGAAACTGACACTCTCCCTACCTACAGTTTTCTGTCCCTAGAAAAAATGTTTTTTTTAAGCACAATATAGCACAAGGAGAATTCACTCACTGTCCTTCCAGGTCCCTGGAAACAAGGACTTGCACAGTGAAAGAAACTGACACTCTCCCTACCTACAGTTTTCTGTCCCTAGAAAAAATGTTTTTTTTTAAGCACAATATAGCACAAGGAGAATTCACTCACTGTCCTTCCAGGTCCCTAGAAACAAGGACTTGCACAGTGAAAGAAACTGACACTCTCCCTACCTACAGTTTTCTGTCCCTAGAAAAAATGTTTTTTTTAAGCACACTATAGCACAAGCACAAAACACACTGACACTCTCCCTACCTATCCTTCTCTTTCCCTAAACTAAAGGAATCCAGGTTAAGCAAGAAAGAAATAAAAGTCACTGTCCCTGCCTATGCTGCTCTATCCCTGCTCCGGAACACACTACACTAGGCCGCCGTGCTGGCGGCCTTTTATAGTGTGGGGCGTGTACTAAACACCCTCAGCAATAATTGGCCACAGGCATCCTGCCTGTGGCCAATCATTGCTCTCCTCGCTGCCGGCGCTGTGATTGGCCAAGCATGCGGGGTCACAGTGCATGCTTGGCCAATCACAGCGCCTGGATGACACTGCGATGGCGTAGTGCATTGTGGGCCGTTCGCGTCACTCGAATTTGGCGCGAACGGCCCAAATCGTTCGACCTTCGTCGAACGATCGAACAGCCGATGTTCGAGTCGAACGTATGTTCGACTCGAACACGAAGCTCATCCCTACTGTGGATGAATGGGTGACACAGCTGCGCTTGCTTGCCGAAGACTGTGCTTTCTATGATGCTGGAGATATGATAAAAGACCGCATTCTGATGGGCAGTAAGTTTAAGAAAGTTCAGGAAAAGCTGCTGCAGGAAGAAGACTTAAATCTTGAGAAAGCCATAAGGATTGCCAGAGCATATGAAATGTCAAGAAAGGACATGCAGGTACTGGAAGGAACACAGCTCCAGATTAATGCTATAGAAAATCACAGCAGCAGATATTGGCAAGAAAGAACACACACAGGAGTAAAGGGCACCTATGGCACTGGGACAAGTAACACACAAGAAGCGTGTGGATATTGTGGAAACATGCACCATAAAAATAGTGTCTGTCCGGCAAGGGGGCAGATATGCAATAAATGCAGGAAAAGAGGACATTTTGCCAGGGTGTGTAAGCTGTCTTCACAAACTGGAAGGTCAAAAACACGTTTTGTACATGCCATAGAGGACAATGATGACAATGCAGAGTCAGATTCAGACTGCACCCCAATATATCTTGCAGCAGTACAAAAAACACATCAGTCTGCAGATGAAGCAAATGTAACATTACAGATAGGGACTAATAAAACTCCAATCACATTCAAAATAGATACAGGAGCACAAGTAAATTGTGTGCCAAGCCACATATACCTGGAACACCTCAGTAATGAATCCCCCTTAGAGACTCAAGACTAGGGATGAGCCGAACACCCCCCGGTTCGGTTCGCACCAGAACCTGCGAACGGACCGAAAGTTTGTGCGAACTTTAGAACCCTATTAAATTCAATGGACGCGAACGTTCGAAATGTAAAGTGATAATTATAACGGCTAATATGCATGTTATTGTCCTAAAAAGGGTTTGGGGACCCGGGTCCTGCCCCATGGGACATGTATCAATGCAAAAATAAGTTTTAAAAACTGTCTTTTTTTTGGGAGCAGTGATTTTAATGATGCATAAAGTGGAAAAAATAGTGAAATATTCCTTTAAATATCGTACCTGGGGGGTGTCTAAAGTATGCATGTTTAGTGGCACATGTTTCCCGTGTATAGAACTGTCCCTGCACAAAATGACATTTCTAAAGGAAAAAAAGCCATTTAAAACTGCTTGCGGCTTTAATGTAATGTCTGGTCTCGGCAATATGGATGAAAATCATTGAGAAAAATGTTGAACAGGGGCAGAAAAATGGGGCATTAGGCACTGGTGCTGGTGCCACAACACTGCAACCCCTCACAGATACTGTACTTAGAGCGCAGCAATGAGCCCTGTTGCAAAGTATTAGACCAAGAATTGTAATTACATGCCCCTGTTAAACAGGGGCAGAAAAATTGGGCCTTAGGCACTGGTGCCAAAACACTGCAACCCCTCACAGATACTGTGCTTGGAGCGCAGCAATGAGCCCTGCTGCAAAGCATTGCATAAAGAATCGTAAATACATGCCCCTGTTAAACAGGGGCTGAAAAATTGGACCTTATGCCGCGTACACACGACCGTTTTTAATGTCATTTTAAAAAACGACGTTTTTCTCGAAGTGATTTTTCTTGTTTCCTCTCAAGCCTGTCTTGCATACACACGTTCATTAAAAAAAACGCTCGAGCAAAGTGCAGTGACGTACAACATGTACGACGGCACTATAAAGGGGAAGTTCCCTTCGGATGGCGCCACTCTTCATGTCAGTAAAGTTTGTTGAGCGACGATTCGCGCTTTTCAGCCTCGTGCTTTTCAGTCCGTTACAGCGTGACAAATGTGCTATCTCCATTACGAACGCTAGTTTTACCAGAACGAGCGCTCCCGTCTCATACTTGATTCTGAGCATGCGCGTTTTTTTTTCTCCTCGTAAAAGCATACACACTACCGTTTTTCACGACGTTAAAAAAACGTCATGAAAAACGACGTGAAAAAATAGAGCATGTTCGAAATTTTTAATGGCCGTTTTTCACGTTGTTAAAAATGCTCTGGAGCATACACACGATCGTTTTTAATGCCAAATTTAAAAAATGGCATTTTTAACGGCGTGAAAAACGATCGTGTGTACGCGGCATTAGGCACTGGTGCTGGTGCCACGACACTGCAACCTCTCCCAGATACTCTAGTTGGAGTGCAGTAATGAGCCCTGCTGCAAAGCATTGCATCAAATATTGTAATTACATGCCCCTGTTAAACAGGGGCTGAAAAATTGGGCCTTAGCCACCGGTGGTGGCACCCAGAACCAAAAATGTTCTTCCAAGCTATCAGCAGGATCATTGAGGAGAAGGGGATAGTCAGTCAACATAACAGGACAGTCACTCAGCATCAGCATAGGCAGTCTTGAAGGGATGTGACATTTAAAAAAAAATATTCGGTTACATCAGCTTTAAGTGCTTGGTGGTGATCCAAGACTGATTCATCTTTATGAATGTCAGTCGATCAACCGAGTCGGTGGACAGGCGCACCCTGTGATCGGTAACAAAGCCTCCAGCAGCACTGAATGTGCGTTCCGAAAGAACGCTGGATGCAGGACAGGCCAGGAGCTCAATTGCATACTGTGCAAGCTCTGGCCAGTGATCCATCCTCAAGACCCAGTAAGCCAGAGTATTTTCAGTGGGAAAGGTGTCCAAGTCTGACCTTGCCCCTAAGTATTCCTGGACCATGTAAATCAGACGATGGCAATGGTTATCTGACTGACCGAAGCCTCAGCAACTCGTTGTCCAGGACCAGGAGTTTGTAACCTCCCAGTCTCTGGGAACGCGTTGCACAGACCTTTCTGCAAGGCCTCCCGGAGATGTCTCATCCTCTGCTCCCTCTGCGACGGCAAGATAAGGTCCGCAACCTTACCCTTGTACAGTGGATCAAGGAGAGTGGCCAGCCAGTAATAGTCCCTCTCCTTGATCCGAAGAATACCAGGATCCTTCCGCAGGCTTTGCAGGATCAGGGAGGCCATGCAGCGTAGGTTAGCTGAGGCATTCGGTCCGGAGTCCTCTGGGTCACTAAGGACAACATGATCCGCAGCCACCTCCTCCTTGCCACGTACAAGTCCACGGGTTTCTTGGGACTGTAAATCATCCCTAAAAGACTGCTGCTGCTGATGCTGAGTGCCAGGCTCCACCTCCATGCTGACACAATCCTCCTTCTCCTCCTTTTCCTCTTTCTGTGTGATGGGTGGGACAGAAGGAACACTGTCTGGATAAAGGGGGCCTTGAGAGGCAAGGAAGCCCTCCTCTTCCTGCCTCTGTTCTGCCTCAAGTGCCCTGTCCATTATTCCACGCAGCGTATGCTCCAACAGGTGGACAAGAGGTACAGTGTCACTGATGCATGCACTGTCACTGCTCACCATCCTCGTGGCCACCTCAAATGGTGCTAGGACAGTGCATGCATCCCTGATCATGCCCCACTGGCGTGGTGAAAAAAAAAGAGCTCCCCTGACCCTGTCCTGGTGCCGTAGTCGCACAGGTACTCATTGATGGTCCTCTGCTGCGTGTGCAGCCGCTGCAGCATGGCCAACGTTGAGTTCCACCTGGTGGGCATGTCACATATAAGGCGGTTCTTGGGCAGGTTCAACTCCTTTTGCAGCTCAGCCAGCCAAGCACTGGCATTATATGATCGGCAGAAATGCACACAGACTTTCCTGGCCTGGCCTGCCTCAGGACATCCTGTAAGCCCGGGTACCTCCCCAAAAACCGCTGCACCACCAGGTTAAGGACGTGAGCCCCACAGGGCACATGGATCAGTTATTCCTGTCGGAGGGCGGAGAGGAGGTTGGTGCCATTGTTGCAAACCACCATTCCTGGCTTAAGCTGGCGTGGCGTCAGCCACCTCTCGGCCTGTCCCTGCAGAGCTGACAGAACCTCTGCCCCAGTGTGGCTCCTGTCCCCCAAACACACCAGTGCAAGCACGGCATGGTATCTTTTTGCCTGCGTACTTGCGTAGCCCCTTGAACGCCTACGGAGCACCGCTGGTTCTGAGGTCAATCCAAAGGAAGAGGCCATGAAGGAAGAAGAAGAGGAGGGGGTGGAGGAGAGAGGTGTATCACAACCAGTAGTAGCATTTTGGAGGCGTGGTGGCGGAACAACCTCCAACACTACTGCACCTTGTCCTGCATCCTTCCCAGCTGCCAAAAGAGTGACCCAATGGGCCATGAAAGATAGGTAACGTCCCTGTCCATGCCTGCTGGACCATGAGTCAGCGGTAATATGCACCTTACCGCTGACCGCCCTGCATGGACATTGCCTTCCACATGCCAGTAGAGAGCCGGAATCCCCTTCCGTGGGAAAAAGTGGCGTTTGGGAACCTGCCACTGAGGAACCGCACATTGCACAAACTCACGGAAGGGGGCCGAGTCTACCAACTGAAAAGGCAGAAGTTGAAGTGCTAGCAATTTTGCCAAGCTAGCATTCAAATGCTGGGCATGTTGATGACTGGGAGTGAACTTCTTTCGACCGTCTAGCAGCTGGGGCAAGGAAATTTGCCTGCTACAATCGGACGTTGGTGTACTGCTAGCAGAGTGCCCGCAACTACTTGGCTGTGACACACCTAATTCTACACCTTCATTCCTCTCAGTGCAGGTTTCAGAGAGGACTGAAGGTATAGTGGGGTTGGAGATCCCAGATGATGAGGAGCAAGGAGAGGTCCGCTTTGTTCTTTGGTGTGGGTCTTTAAGGTACGCTTGCCAACGAGCTGCATGGCAGGTCAACATATGTCTGGTCAAGCATGTGGTGCCCAAGCGGCTGATGTTTTGGCCACGTGAGATACGCTTGAGACATATGTTGCAAATAGTAGCGGTGCGATCTGATGCACTCGACTCAAAAAAGGCCCACACCAAGAACTTTTGGAATAACGCGCAGAGGCAGTGCCCTGCACAGGCGGAGCTCTGCGGTGTGATTCAGTCGGTGTGCTGCCCTTAAGCTGGCCCCCGGAGGTTATCCTGCCTCGTTGAAGATGTGCTTCCTCCTCCTCCTCCTCTCTGCTATCAGGCACCCATATGGACTCAGTGATCTCATCATCCCCTCCCTCTTGATCACTGGAGCAAACCTGGCAGTATGCTGCAGCTGGTGGAACATGACTGCCAGATTGCTGTCCTTCTTGAGCATCCCCTCTCTCTGTGCTCATGCTACTGCCCTCCTCTAGCTGGGTATTATCATCAGAGCCTTCAAAACGCTGGGCATCCTCCTGGAGCATGTTTGGGGGACTCCTCAGGAGGACATGGTGGGTCTAGGGAAGGAGTGACTGATGACATTGATATGAGGGAAGAGGACGCATTGGCAGCTGCTTTGCCAGTACCCTGAGCCTGGGTGAGAGAGGATGAGGAGGGCTTGGTCATCCACTCTACCAAGTCTTCGGCATGATGCGGCTCAACACGTCCAGCTGCCGAAAATAAGGACAAGCGTGTCCCATGGCCACGTGCTGATGACGATGCACCGCGTCCACGACCAGCACTGTTGCCCCTAGACACAGAGCCTGCTTTCCCTCTTTTATTGGCTCGTGACTGTCTGCCTCTCCTTGTTGGCCTTCCAGACATACTAATGGCCTGAAGGGAGATGGGAAAACCAGCAATAAGGGGTAGCTTCAGGTGTATACTGTGCAGTAGGCACCTACACCCACTGTAACTGCTGAAGATGCCTGCCTGTGTTACACAACAGAACAACACCAGCAATAAGGGCTAGCTTCAGGTGTATACTGTGCAGGAGGCACCTACACTCACTGTAACTGCTGCAGATGCCTGTCTGTGTTACACAACAGAACAACACCAGCAATAAGGGGTAGCTTCAGGTGTATACTGTGCAGGAGGCACACTTCACCCACTGTAACTGCTGCAGATGCCTGTCTGTGTTATACAACAGAACAACACCAGCAATGAGGGGTAGCTTCAGGGGTATACTGTGCAGGAGGCACACTATACCCATTGTAACTGCTGCAGGTTAACAAGCAAAGATGACACTGACACTGTCCCTGCCTATCCTGCTTTCTCCCTGCACGCCAACACACTGTAACTGCGCTAGGTTTAGCAAAGATGACACTGAGACTGTCCCTGCCTATCCTGCTCTCTCCCTGCACGCCAACACACTGTAACTGCGCTAGGTTTAGCAAAGATAACACTGACACTGTCCCTGCCTATCCTGCTCTCTCCCTGCACGCCAACACACTGTAACTGCGCTAGGTTTAGCAAAGATGACACTGACACTGTCCCTGCCTATCCTGCTCTCTCCCTGCACGCCAACACACTGTAACTGTGCTAGGTTTAGCAAAGATCACACTGACACTGTCCCTGCCTATCCTGCTCTCTCCCTGCACGCCAACACACTACACTAGGCCGCTGCGCAGTTCCTTTCAGCGGGGACCAAACTCCAAATCACATAGGCAACAGGCCATAAGTGACCATCATGTTCTTGATAGAGCACCCCGCCCAACCCATCTTGACTGGCATCGACGTGTAGTTCGTAGGGCATGGTGGTGTCCGCATAGGCCAAGACCGGGGCAGTGGTTAGGCTCCTTTTCAACTGACTGAAAGCCTCCTCACACTTGGAAGTCCACTGATCCTGGATGGACTCTTTAGGTTTCTAGGCCCTATTGCAGGCTTCACAGGTTTGACTGGTTCTGGGACATCATCCTCTCCCTCACTCCTCAGTAGTTCATTGAGCGGGCGGGCTATCTTGGAAAATCCTTCTACAAATCTTCGGTAGTAGGAACAGAATCCCAAAAATGATCAAAGCTCGGTCACATTAGTGGGTCTTGGCCAAGAGGTGACGGCATACAGCTTCTCAGGGTCTGTGGCTTTCCCCTCGGCAGACACAATGTGACCAAGGTAGTGAACCGAGGACTGATAGAACTGGCACTTCTCGATGGAGAGCTTCAGGCCTTCTTCATGAAGTCTCTTCAGGACCTTCTCCAACCGTTCTTCATGCTCTTCTAAAGTCCTGCCGAACACTATAATGTTGTCCACGTACACCAGCACTTCGATCAGGTTCATGTCGCCCACTGTCTTCTCCATTAACCGTTGGAAGGTGGCCAGGGCTCCTGACAACCCTTGAGGCATGCGATCAAACTCAAAGAATCCCACCGGGGTAAAGAAGGCAGTTTTCTCTCTATCCTCAGGATGCATGGGGATTTGGTAATACCACTTTTTAGGTCCATCACACTAAACCACTTGGCCCCTGACAGGCTCTGCAAGGCGTCTTCTATCTGGGGGGTAGTGTACTGGTCAGGAATGGTCCTTCTGTTCAGTGTTCGGTAGTCTATGCACAGCCTTAGTGACCCATTTTTTTTTCGCACCACCACTATTGGAGAAGCGTAGGGACTCCAGGATTTTCTGATGATCCCCGCTCTTTTGAGTTCAGCCAGTTGTTCACGTAGATCTTCCAAATCCCCCAGAGGAACCCGTCGGACCCTTTCTCTGAACGGTTTGTCTTCTTGTAGACGGATCTTGCGGGTGGCACTCTTCCCACACCCTACATCGAATTCGTTTTTGGAGAATGCAGTCTGCCATTGGGCGAGCTGGGCTTTAACGCTTTATCTCCATTCTGGTGGGAGGGTGGTGTCTTCCGGGTAGAACTTCTGTACTGGGATCTCACCCTTCTCCTCCTCCTTCAAGTAAGATGGCGCAACTGGGGTGGCAGTGTTCACTTGGCCCAACAGCATTCTGGCTGGTACCTTCACAGGTGAGGTGGTCGTGTTTCGAACACTCACCGAGACCTTCCCATGATTCCTCCGTAGGGCCTTCAATGGAACCACTTCTGGAATTATTTCTATCCTCTTTCCTTCCTTCCTTTGGTCCGTTTCAAGGACAATAAAGGGGCCTGGTTGCTTCCAAGTAAGCTTGACTGGCGCTCTCAAGTTACCTCCCCAGGCTGCAGTACTCTCTGTCCCCTATCCAAACGCCAGATCTTGCCTACTCCTTCTGCTGGAGCCTTCTGTTCCAGTACTAGGCGCTGGTACGCCTGCTTCAGCATGGGGTGCACTCCTGCAGTTGAAGCACTCCGCTCTTGGGCCAGAGGTGTTAGTAGTCTCCTAACTAGGTCAGTGTTGGTCCCTATAATGAGGGAACTTTTACTAGCCCCTGCTGGGCGAGGGCAGACCACTGCCAAGGTGTCAAAAGTCTCTGTTCCTCCTGCCACTGAGGGGTCAAAATTTAGTTTGATTGGTAAGTAACCATCATATGGAAAGTTTTGAGTCCCAATGCCCCGTACTGTATCTCAAGTTCTTCCAACTTCTGCAGCGGCAAGTGCCTAAGGTGCTTGTCATAGAAGTCTCTGTACAGGAGAGTTAATTAAGCCCCTGTATCCAGGAGGGCCTTGGTGTAAATCCCTTCTACCTGGATTGAGACTACTGGGGAGGGCCCCACTAACTTGGCAGGCAACTTCCAGAGAGGAGCCTGCTTACCAGGTTCAGTAGTTTGTACTTTTACTCCTTTCTTTCTGGAACTTTGACTGGATTTCGACCCCTGTTGGATCTGGTGTGCACTGACTCCCCGCCGCCGGGCAGGTTGGGTTATGGAGCGGGAAACATTGGATCACTCAAAGGCAACAACGGGGGCCCTAGGCGAGGGTCGGGACTCCCGGTGCTGTCTCCTCGCGTTGTTAGATTTTCTGGAGTTAGCTGAAACTGGTGGGCACCCGGTCGACTCCTTCACCGGGGCCCTCTGGAGTTTTCCGCCGGCTTGCGGTACTGTGCTGCAGCTTTCTCCGGGCTTGGACATGCTTCCCGATAATGTCCGACTACTCCACATTTGAAGTAGATTATCAGTTTCCTTGGTTTCTGCACTTGGGCAACATTAGAGTGGAGAGACTTCTTGGCCTCCTCTGGAGTGCTTCCACTGGGCAGAACAGTTGGCTGGTTGGTCAGTATGAACATTATCTCTATTAATTGGGACACTTGAGTCTTTAGAAGCTCAACCTGAGGGTCACCATCATCACCGTTTATCACTCTGACTCCGGCAGCGGATTCAGGTTTCTGACTCTTCTTCTTGTTGTCCAACATGACTTCTTCCTCCCTTACAATCCGGATCAAGTCTGGATACTTAAAAATACCACCATGCTGCCGGGTTCTCAACAAAAGGGTGATAGGGTCTAAAGGTTGGGCCCCTTTCAAAACTTGCTTTGCTCTGATCTCATCTAACTTCCGGGGGTCTAACCCCTTTTTCAACAGGATCTGGTGTATGATCTTGTCCAGACGCCTCATGTACTCTGACAACTTCTCTCCCTACTTCTGATAAGAGTGTTCCATTTGGTAGACGAGGTTGGCGACTTTCTCAGTGTGACTGAATACATCCTATAAAATGCTCAGGTAATCTTGGGCAGTACAGTCTTTTTTACAGAGCTTCAGGTTGCGAATGGCCTCCAGGGGAGGCCCCTTCAGACTCTCCATGATCCTTTGCTTCTTACACGGTTCTGGTATGTCCCATTCATCCAACGCTTGGGTAGCCTGGTCCAGCCACTCTTCAAAACTGTCTCCTGCTGAAGGTACAGGTTGCCTTCCAGAAAAAATCCTGAGCTTCCTGTAACTAGCAGCCGAGTATGCGTGGGGATCCTTTTGGCACTTTGCAACAAATTCCCCCAGGACAGCACAGAGTTCGGGCCCAATGGTGGCCAGAGGTGACTTGGCAGGAACTTCTGGTTTGCTAAAGTCAGCTTGACTGAATGAAGCAGGGCCTTTTTTCGGTGCCTCTGGGTGTATCACATTAAGTTCTCCCTTGTTGGCCAACTTCACACTTACACCCTTGAAGTGTTCAGGGATTTCCTGTTTCCACTCAATCAATGCATAAGTATGTGGGGTCCCTGTGTCTGTCTTTACAGCAATCACCCATGTTTTTTTGTCTGGGGACAGTGTCTTCATGGCTAGAATTAACTGTTCTTCACCCCAGGACTCTCCTGGAATTTCAAGTATCACACTGCACTCTGAGCAGGCGTTTTCCTCCTTGCACCACGCTATAGCAGCAACAGAATCCATTTTGGTGCCGTTAGAGGTTCTGTCTGGTGGGGGGGGGGGGTTTGATTGCAGAGTCACAGAAATCCCGGACGAGCCTCCACGTGTAGCAATACCCCCGTAGGAGCTGCTGGTTTCATTTTGGGTTCTGTACTCTGCCTATCAACCCCTATAACTTGCCTTCATTCCCCCTTGGCACAACTGGACAACAATGTGATTGTGGGCCCCTAAAAGGCTGTTGAGGGCCACAATGATACCACACAACAATAAATGTAGTTAAGTATTGTTACCTTAGTGTGGTTTACCTGCCACACAGCTGCAAAAGACCCACACAAGATGCAGTTCAACCAAAAGGTAATACGTTTACTTGGTAGAGAAAATAGAATACAAATTACACAACAACATTTGACTCAAACAGATCCCTGCGAGAATCAAATGACATACATATGCATGACAGTTTTAGGGTTAGACCTGAGGAAGCACACGGTAGAGGAATCTCCCAATGCAATGATGAAAGCAGTGGGATAATTCTCCACCAAGCCCCACCCAGCTCACTGAAATAACACAATGATAATGAAATGAATGCAAACAGCTTACATATGTGAGTTCAATAAACTATTTGGCTCCCCCTGGTGGGCAGCTCAACTGGTGCGTCTCCCGTTGTATCAACCTAAGCAATGATCTGAACTGATGAGTGTTCCTAACAGTTTCCAGTAATCTTCGGCTAGCTTTGTTGGTGCACTTGAGTATTTGTAATCCAACAAACAAGGTGAAGAAAGAATGAACACTTGAAGTATGCAGTACAAAGCAAGAGAAACACTGATCCTCCCACAGTGCTATATATCACTCCCGGGCATAAAGTGTCTCCACGTGCGGCAGTGTAGTTGCCCACTAATACTAGTGAAACTATGGAAGTCACTTTCCTGCAACCCAGTTGGTTATGTTGGTGGGCAGGTGCCCTCTCACCAAATGAGGTCTCGCCTCACCGGTATGCTCCGTCCGGACCCGTCTTGGTTCGCAGCCTCCCTGCAGGTCCTGGTCCCTGGTCCACTGCACAATCGCTCACGAGGTGCCGATGGATCGGTGACTTTAGATGCTGTGGAGTGTAGAGCGGTCCCTCTTACTGGCCCAATCAGCAGGGCTGTGACAGAAATCCCTCCGTCAGGCGATCCCGTCTCCGTACTTTAGGCCCAGGCTTCTCTGGCCTAAGCACGCTCACTCCAGGCCTCAACACAGGCCTCCTCCCGGCTTGAAGATGGCGTCCCGAGAGATGGAACAAAACCCCCACCCTTGTCTTAAATAGGTCCTCCCAGCAGGCACTTTTGGTAGAACAGTGGTCTTTTGGGTAATGTAGTCTCAGTTCTATCCACACCAATAGAGTCTCTGTCTCTGACGCCACAATACCCACAATGCTTTATCCAATAACTGAACCAAACAACGTTAGTAGCCTAGCATAAGATATACCCCGGAGGGAGCTAGGTTCCTTATTGGCACAAACTGTAGTCCGTAAGCTACATGCAAAGTGACACCTTGCTACACTGGGGACAACACAAAATTGTGTAGTAGAAGCCCAAAATGTAGCAAAAGCAAAATCCGCACCATTTTCTTTATAAAATGGAAGTTATTAACACCATGTTGTATGTTACAAGTCATGATTGCAGACTGCCTTTGTACTCATTCCTTCAGAGTAGTGATGAGCCGAACACCCCCGGGTTCGGTTCGCACCAGAACCCGCGAACGGACCGAACGTTCGTACGAACATTAGAACCCTATTAAATACAATGGATGCGAACGTTCGAATTCTAAAGTGCTAATTATAACGACTATTATGCATGTTATTGTCCTAAAAAGGGTTTGGGAACCCGGGTTCTGCACCAGGGGACATGTATCAATGCAAAAAGAAGTTTTAAAAACGGTCGTTTTTCGGGAGCAGTCATTTTAATGATGCATAAAGTGAAAAAAAAAAAGTCAAATATTCCTTTAAATATCGTACCTGGGGGGTGTCTAAAGTATGCCTGTGAAGTGCCACGTGTTTCCCGTGTTTAGAACTGTCCCTGCACAAAATGACACTTCTAAAGGAAAAAAAAAACATTTAAAACTGCTTGCGGCTTTAATGTAATGTCTGGTCCCGGTAATATGGATGAAAATCTTTAAGAAAAATGGCATAGCTACCCCATGACCCCCCCCCACCCCAGCTCATTACCAGCCCCTTTGGGTCTTGTATGGATATTAAGGGGAACACCGCACACAAAATAAAAAAGGCCCTATATACTCTGAACAGCCGTATACAGGCGGTGCATACAAGACAGGGACTGTAGGTTTGTTCTTATGTAGAATGTGTTTGTAATTTTGAACAGGTACATTGTTTAAGTGTAGCTCCAGCCCAAAAATCTATTTTTAAACTTTTTGGAAAACATAGGTAAGGGTTATCACCCCTGTAACATTTGTTTTGCTGTCTGTGCCCCTGTTCAGAACATTTCACCTCACTTTCCATCCCAATGACAACTGTTTTTGAAATGTGGTGTTTTTCTTGAAACAAGGATTGGTGATAAAGCATCAGTACAGAGGAGACACCTTTCTCCCATATTAATTCTTACAGGAGAGAATTTTCCTTCCTAGGGGTAGATTTCCTCTCACTTCCTGTTGTCTTCTTGCGTTTGCAAGTAGGAGTCGTTTGTAAGTTGGATGTTTGAAAGTAGGGACCTGCCGTATATACTCTGCAGAAATAGGCCCCTTAGTTGTTGGTGTTGGCACAACACTGTAAGCACTCACAGTTACTCTTGGTTGGTGCTGGAACGCCCTGCTGTCAACTATTATATCAGGAATTGTAATTACATATAATTGTTGAACAGTGGTAGTAAAAATTGGGCCTTTGATGGTGGTGCTGGTGCCACAACACTGTAAGCCCTGACAGTTACTCTTGGTGGGTGCAGCAATGGGCCCTGCTGTGAATTATTAGATCAAGAATTGTAATTGCATGCCCCTGTTGAACAGGGGCTGAAAAATTGGGCCTTTCGTGGTGGTGGTGGTGTTGCCACAACACTGTAAGCCCTCAGAGTTACTCTTGGTGGGTGCAGGAATGGGCCCTGCTGTGAATTATTAGATCAAGAATTGTAATTACATGCCCCTTTTGAACAGGGGCTGAAAAATTGGGCCTTTCGTGGTGGTGGTGGTGGTGGCGTTGCCACAACACTGTAAGCCCTCAGAGTTACTCTTGGTGGGTGCAGCAATGGGCCCTGCTGTGAATTATTAGATCAAGAATTGTAATTACATGCCCCTGTTGAACAGGGGCTGAAAAATTGGGCCTTAGGCACTGGTGGCACAACACTGCAACCCCTCACAGATACTGTACTTGGAGCACAGCAATGAGCCCTGTTGCAAAGTATTGCTTCAAAAATTGTAATGACACGCCCCTGTTAAACAGGGGCTGAAAAATTGGGCCTTAGGCACTGGTGGCACAACACTCCAACCCCTCACAGATACTGTACTTGGAGCACAGCAATGAGCCCTGTTGCAAAGTATTGCTTCAAAAATTGTAATGACACGCCCCTGTTAAACAGGGGCTGAAAAATTGGGCCTTAGGCACTGGTGGCACAACACTCCAACCCCTCACAGATACTGTACTTGGAGCACAGCAATGAGCCCTGTTGCAAAGTATTGCTTCAAAAATTGTAATTACACGCCCCTGTTAAACAGGGGCTGAAAAAATGGGCCTTAGCCACTGGTGGCGGCACCCATAAACAAAAATGATCTTCCAAGCTATCATCATCAATCGTATCATTGAGGACTCGGAGGAGGAGGATAGCCAGTCAACATAACAGCACAGGCACTCAGCATCAGCATCAGTCTTGAAGGGATGTGACATGTTAAAATCAATTAGTCTGTTATATCAGCATCAGGTGTGTGGTAGCTGGTGGTGATCCAAGACTGGTTCATCTTGATGAAAGTCAGTCGATCAACCGAGTCGGTGGACAGGCGCACCCTGTGATCCGTGACAAATCCTCCAGCAGCACTGAATGTGCGTTCCGAAAGAACGCTGGATGCAGGACAGGCCAGTAGCTCAATTGCATACTGTGCAAGCTCTGGCCAGTGATCCATCCTCAAGACCCAGTAAGCCAGAGGATTTTCGGTGGGGAAGGTGTCCAAGTCTGACCTTGCCCCTAGATATTCCTGCACCATGTTTATCAGACGCTGGTGATGGTTGCTGGAACCGATCATACTTTGGGGCTGCGGACTAAAGAATTGTCTGAACGCATCGGTCAGACAGCCACCTTCCCCACCGCTCCTTCTTTGACTGGCCGAAGCCTCAGCAACTCGTTGTCCAGGACCAGGAGTTTGTAACCTCCCAGTCTCTGGGAACGCGTTGCACAGACCTTTCTGCAAGGCCTCCCGGAGTTGTCTCATCCTCTGCTCCCTCTGCGACGGTAACATAAGGTCCGCAACCTTACCCTTGTACCGTGGATCAAGGAGAGTGGCCAGCCAGTAATGGTCCCTCTCCTTGATCCGAAGAATACGAGGATCCTTCCGCAGACTTTGCAGGATCAGGGAGGCCATGCAGCGTAGGTTAGCTGAGGCATTCGGTCCGGAGTCCTCTGGGTCACTAAGGACGACATGATCCGCAGCCACCTCCTCCCAGCCACGTACAAGTCCACTGGTTTCTTGGGACTGTAAATCATCCCTAAAAGACTGCTGCTGCTGCTGCTGATGCTGAGTGCCAGGCTCCACCTCCATGCTGACACAATCCTCCTTCTCCTCCTTTTCCTCTTTCTGTGTGATGGGTGGGACAGAAGGAACACTGTCTGGATAAAGGGGGCCTTGAGAGGCAAGGAAGCCCTCCTCTTCCTGCCTCTGTTCTGCCTCAAGTGCCCTGTCCATTATTCCACGCAGCGTATGCTCCAACAGGTGGACAAGAGGTACAGTGTCACTGATGCATGCACTGTCACTGCTCACCATCCTCGTGGCCACCTCAAATGGTGCTAGGACAGTGCATGCATCCCTGATCATGCCCCACTGGCGTGGTGAAAAAAAAAGAGCTCCCCTGACCCTGTCCTGGTGCCGTAGTCGCACAGGTACTCATTGATGGTCCTCTGCTGCGTGTGCAGCCGCTGCAGCATGGCCAACGTTGAGTTCCACCTGGTGGGCATGTCACATATAAGGCGGTTCTTGGGCAGGTTCAACTCCTTTTGCAGCTCAGCCAGCCAAGCACTGGCATTATATGATCGGCAGAAATGCACACAGACTTTCCTGGCCTGGCCTGCCTCAGGACATCCTGTAAGCCCGGGTACCTCCCCAAAAACCGCTGCACCACCAGGTTAAGGACGTGAGCCCCACAGGGCACATGGATCAGTTATTCCTGTCGGAGGGCGGAGAGGAGGTTGGTGCCATTGTTGCAAACCACCATTCCTGGCTTAAGCTGGCGTGGCGTCAGCCACCTCTCGGCCTGTCCCTGCAGAGCTGACAGAACCTCTGCCCCAGTGTGGCTCCTGTCCCCCAAACACACCAGTGCAAGCACGGCATGGTATCTTTTTGCCTGCATACTTGCGTAGCCCCTTGAACGCCTACGGAGCACCGCTGGTTCTGAGGTCAATCCAAAGGAAGAGGCCATGGAGGAAGAAGAAGAGGAGGGGGTGGAGGAGAGAGGTGTATCACAACCAGTAGTAGCATTTTGGAGGCGTGGTGGCGGAACAACCTCCAACACTACTGCACCTTGTCCTGCATCCTTCCCAGCTGCCAAAAGAGTGACCCAATGGGCCATGAAAGATAGGTAACGTCCCTGTCCATGCCTGCTGGACCATGAGTCAGCGGTAATATGCACCTTACCGCTGACCGCCCTGCATGGATATTGCCTTCCACATGCCAGTAGAGAGCCGGAATCCCCTTCCGTGGGAAAAAGTGGCGTTTGGGAACCTGCCACTGAGGAACCGCACATTGCACAAACTCACGGAAGGGGGCCGAGTCTACCAACTGAAAAGGCAGAAGTTGAAGTGCTAGCAATTTAGCCAAGCTAGCATTCAAATGCTGGGCATGTTGATGACTGGGAGTGAACTTCTTTCGACCGTCTAGCAGCTGGGGCAAGGAAATTTGCCTGCTACAATCGGACGTTGGTGTACTGCTAGCAGAGTGCCCGCAACTACTTGGCTGTGACACACCTAATTCTACACCTTCATTCCTCTCAGTGCAGGTTTCAGAGAGGACTGAAGGTATAGTGGGGTTGGAGATCCCAGATGATGAGGAGCAAGGAGAGGTCCGCTTTGTTCTTTGGTGTGGGTCTTTAAGGTACGCTTGCCAACGAGCTGCATGGCAGGTCAACATATGTCTGGTCAAGCATGTGGTGCCCAAGCGGCTGATGTTTTGGCCACGTGAGATACGCTTGAGACATATGTTGCAAATAGTAGCGGTGCGATCTGATGCACTCGACTCAAAAAAGGCCCACACCAAGAACTTTTGGAATAACGCGCAGAGGCAGTGCCCTGCACAGGCGGAGCTCTGCGGTGTGATTCAGTCGGTGTGCTGCCCTTAAGCTGGCCCCCGGAGGTTATCCTGCCTCGTTGAAGATGTGCTTCCTCCTCCTCCTCCTCTCTGCTATCAGGCACCCATATGGACTCAGTGATCTCATCATCCCCTCCCTCTTGATCACTGGAGCAAACCTGGCAGTATGCTGCAGCTGGTGGAACATGACTGCCAGATTGCTGTCCTTCTTGAGCATCCCCTCTCTCTGTGCTCATGCTACTGCCCTCCTCTAGCTGGGTATTATCATCAGAGCCTTCAAAACGCTGGGCATCCTCCTGGAGCATGTTTGGGGGACTCCTCAGGAGGACATGGTGGGTCTAGGGAAGGAGTGACTGATGACATTGATATGAGGGAAGAGGACGCATTGGCAGCTGCTTTGCCAGTACCCTGAGCCTGGGTGAGAGAGGATGAGGAGGGCTTGGTCCTCCACTCTACCAAGTCTTCGGCATGATGCGGCTCAACACGTCCAGCTGCCGAAAATAAGGACAAGCGTGTCCCATGGCCACGTGCTGATGACGATGCACCGCGTCCACGACCAGCACTGTTGCCCCTAGACACAGAGCCTGCTTGCCCTCTTTTATTGGCTCGTGACTGTCTGCCTCTCCTTGTTGGCCTTCCAGACATACTAATGGCCTGAAGGGAGATGGGAAAACCAGCAATAAGGGGTAGCTTCAGGTGTATACTGTGCAGTAGGCACCTACACCCACTGTAACTGCTGAAGATGCCTGCCTGTGTTACACAACAGAACAACACCAGCAATAAGGGCTAGCTTCAGGTGTATACTGTGCAGGAGGCACCTACACCCACTGTAACTGCTGCAGATGCCTGTCTGTGTTACACAACAGAACAACACCAGCAATAAGAGGTAGCTTCAGGTGTATACTGTGCAGGAGGCACACTTCACCCACTGTAACTGCTGCAGATGCCTGTCTGTGTTATACAACAGAACAACACCAGCAATGAGGGGTAGCTTCAGGGGTATACTGTGCAGGAGGCACACTATACCCATTGTAACTGCTGCAGGTTAACAAGCAAAGATGACACTGACACTGTCCCTGCCTATCCTGCTTTCTCCCTGCACGCCAACACACTGTAACTGCGCTAGGTTTAGCAAAGATGACACTGAGACTGTCCCTGCCTATCCTGCTCTCTCCCTGCACGCCAACACACTGTAACTGCGCTAGGTTTAGCAAAGATAACACTGACACTGTCCCTGCCTATCCTGCTCTCTCCCTGCACGCCAACACACTGTAACTGCGCTAGGTTTAGCAAAGATGACACTGACACTGTCCCTGCCTATCCTGCTCTCTCCCTGCACGCCAACACACTGTAACTGTGCTAGGTTTAGCAAAGATCACACTGACACTGTCCCTGCCTATCCTGCTCTCTCCCTGCACGCCAACACACTACACTAGGCCGCTGCGCAGTTCCTTTCAGCGGGGACCAAACTCCAAATCACATAGGCAACAGGCCATAAGTGACCATCATGTTCTTGATAGAGCACCCCGCCCAACCCATCTTGACTGGCATCGACGTGTAGTTCGTAGGGCATGGTGGTGTCCGCATAGGCCAAGACCGGGGCAGTGGTTAGGCTCCTTTTCAACTGACTGAAAGCCTCCTCACACTTGGAAGTCCACTGATCCTGGATGGACTCTTTAGGTTTCTAGGCCCTATTGCAGGCTTCACAGGTTTGACTGGTTCTGGGACATCATCCTCTCCCTCACTCCTCAGTAGTTCATTGAGCGGGCGGGCTATCTTGGAAAATCCTTCTACAAATCTTCGGTAGTAGGAACAGAATCCCAAAAATGATCAAAGCTCGGTCACATTAGTGGGTCTTGGCCAAGAGGTGACGGCATACAGCTTCTCAGGGTCTGTGGCTTTCCCCTCGGCAGACACAATGTGACCAAGGTAGTGAACCGAGGACTGATAGAACTGGCACTTCTCGATGGAGAGCTTCAGGCCTTCTTCATGAAGTCTCTTCAGGACCTTCTCCAACCGTTCTTCATGCTCTTCTAAAGTCCTGCCGAACACTATAATGTTGTCCACGTACACCAGCACTTCGATCAGGTTCATGTCGCCCACTGTCTTCTCCATTAACCGTTGGAAGGTGGCCAGGGCTCCTGACAACCCTTGAGGCATGCGATCAAACTCAAAGAATCCCACCGGGGTAAAGAAGGCAGTTTTCTCTCTATCCTCAGGATGCATGGGGATTTGGTAATACCACTTTTTAGGTCCATCACACTAAACCACTTGGCCCCTGACAGGCTCTGCAAGGCGTCTTCTATCTGGGGGGTAGTGTACTGGTCAGGAATGGTCCTTCTGTTCAGTGTTCGGTAGTCTATGCACAGCCTTAGTGACCCATTTTTTTTTCGCACCACCACTATTGGAGAAGCGTAGGGACTCCAGGATTTTCTGATGATCCCCGCTCTTTTGAGTTCAGCCAGTTGTTCACGTAGATCTTCCAAGTCCCCCAGAGGAACCCGTCGGACCCTTTCTCTGAACGGTTTGTCTTCTTGTAGACGGATCTTGCGGGTGGCACTCTTCCCACACCCTACATCGAATTCGTTTTTGGAGAATGCAGTCTGCCATTGGGCGAGCTGGGCTTTAACGCTTTCTCTCCATTCTGGTGGGAGGGTGGTGTCTTCCGGGTAGAACTTCTGTACTGGGATCTCACCCTTCTCCTCCTCCTTCAAGTAAGATGGCGCAACTGGGGTGGCAGTGTTCACTTGGCCCAACAGCATTCTGGCTGGTACCTTCACAGGTGAGGTGGTCGTGTTTCGAACACTCACCGAGACCTTCCCATGATTCCTCCGTAGGGCCTTCAATGGAACCACTTCTGGAATTATTTCTATCCTCTTTCCTTCCTTCCTTTGGTCCGTTTCAAGGACAATAAAGGGGCCTGGTTGCTTCCAAGTAAGCTTGACTGGCGCTCTCAAGTTACCTCCCCAGGCTGCAGTACTCTCTGTCCCCTATCCAAACGCCAGATCTTGCCTACTCCTTCTGCTGGAGCCTTCTGTTCCAGTACTAGGCGCTGGTACGCCTGCTTCAGCATGGGGTGCACTCCTGCAGTTGAAGCACTCCGCTCTTGGGCCAGAGGTGTTAGTAGTCTCCTAACTAGGTCAGTGTTGGTCCCTATAATGAGGGAACTTTTACTAGCCCCTGCTGGGCGAGGGCAGACCACTGCCAAGGTGTCAAAAGTCTCTGTTCCTCCTGCCACTGAGGGGTCAAAATTTAGTTTGATTGGTAAGTAACCATCATAGGGAAAGTTTTGAGTCCCAATGCCCCGTACTGTATCTCAAGTTCTTCCAACTTCTGCAGCGGCAAGTGCCTAAGGTGCTTGTCATAGAAGTCTCTGTACAGGAGAGTTAATTAAGCCCCTGTATCCAGGAGGGCCTTGGTGTAAATCCCTTCTACCTGGATTGAGACTACTGGGGAGGGCCCCACTAACTTGGCAGGCAACTTCCAGAGAGGAGCCTGCTTACCAGGTTCAGTAGTTTGTACTTTTACTCCTTTCTTTCTGGAACTTTGACTGGATTTCGACCCCTGTTGGATCTGGTGTGCACTGACTCCCCGCCGCTGGGCAGGTTGGGTTATGGAGCGGGAAACATTGGATCACTCAAAGGCAACAACGGGGGCCCTAGGCGAGGGTCGGGACTCCCGGTGCTGTCTCCTCGCGTTGTTAGATTTTCTGGAGTTAGCTGAAACTGGTGGGCACCCGGTCGACTCCTTCACCGGGGCCCTCTGGAGTTTTCCGCCGGCTTGCGGTACTGTGCTGCAGCTTTCTCCGGGCTTGGACATGCTTCCCGATAATGTCCGACTACTCCACATTTGAAGTAGATTATCAGTTTCCTTGGTTTCTGCACTTGGGCAACATTAGAGTGGAGAGACTTCTTGGCCTCCTCTGGAGTGCTTCCACTGGGCAGAACAGTTGGCTGGTTGGTCAGTATGAACATTATCTCTATTAATTGGGACACTTGAGTCTTTAGAAGCTCAACCTGAGGGTCACCATCATCACCGTTTATCACTCTGACTCCGGCAGCGGATTCAGGTTTCTGACTCTTCTTCTTGTTGTCCAACATGACTTCTTCCTCCCTTACAATCCGGATCAAGTCTGGATACTTAAAAATACCACCATGCTGCCGGGTTCTCAACAAAAGGGTGATAGGGTCTAAAGGTTGGGCCCCTTTCAAAACTTGCTTTGCTCTGATCTCATCTAACTTCCGGGGGTCTAACCCCTTTTTCAACAGGATCTGGTGTATGATCTTGTCCAGACGCCTCATGTACTCTGACAACTTCTCTCCCTACTTCTGATAAGAGTGTTCCATTTGGTAGACGAGGTTGGCGACTTTCTCAGTGTGACTGAATACATCCTATAAAATGCTCAGGTAATCTTGGGCAGTACAGTCTTTTTTACAGAGCTTCAGGTTGCGAATGGCCTCCAGGGGAGGCCCCTTCAGACTCTCCATGATCCTTTGCTTCTTACACGGTTCTGGTATGTCCCATTCATCCAACGCTTGGGTAGCCTGGTCCAGCCACTCTTCAAAACTGTCTCCTGCTGAAGGTACAGGTTGCCTTCCAGAAAAAATCCTGAGCTTCCTGTAACTAGCAGCCGAGTATGCGTGGGGATCCTTTTGGCACTTTGCAACAAATTCCCCCAGGACAGCACAGAGTTCGGGCCCAATGGTGGCCAGAGGTGACTTGGCAGGAACTTCTGGTTTGCTAAAGTCAGCTTGACTGAATGAAGCAGGGCCTTTTTTCGGTGCCTCTGGGTGTATCACATTAAGTTCTCCCTTGTTGGCCAACTTCACACTTACACCCTTGAAGTGTTCAGGGATTTCCTGTTTCCACTCAATCAATGCATAAGTATGTGGGGTCCCTGTGTCTGTCTTTACAGCAATCACCCATGTTTTTTTGTCTGGGGACAGTGTCTTCATGGCTAGAATTAACTGTTCTTCACCCCAGGACTCTCCTGGAATTTCAAGTATCACACTGCACTCTGAGCAGGCGTTTTCCTCCTTGCACCACGCTATAGCAGCAACAGAATCCATTTTGGTGCCGTTAGAGGTTCTGTCTGGTGGTGGGGGGGGGGGTTTGATTGCAGAGTCACAGAAATCCCGGACGAGCCTCCACGTGTAGCAATACCCCCGTAGGAGCTGCTGGTTTCATTTTGGGTTCTGTACTCTGCCTATCAACCCCTATAACTTGCCTTCATTCCCCCTTGGCACAACTGGACAACAATGTGATTGTGGGCCCCTAAAAGGCTGTTGAGGGCCACAATGATACCACACAACAATAAATGTAGTTAAGTATTGTTACCTTAGTGTGGTTTACCTGCCACACAGCTGCAAAAGACCCACACAAGATGCAGTTCAACCAAAAGGTAATACGTTTACTTGGTAGAGAAAATAGAATACAAATTACACAACAACATTTGACTCAAACAGATCCCTGCGAGAATCAAATGACATACATATGCATGACAGTTTTAGGGTTAGACCTGAGGAAGCACACGGTAGAGGAATCTCCCAATGCAATGATGAAAGCAGTGGGATAATTCTCCACCAAGCCCCACCCAGCTCACTGAAATAACACAATGATAATGAAATGAATGCAAACAGCTTACATATGTGAGTTCAATAAACTATTTGGCTCCCCCTAGTGGGCAGCTCAACTGGTGCGTCTCCCGTTGTATCAACCTAAGCAATGATCTGAACTGATGAGTGTTCCTAACAGTTTCCAGTAATCTTCGGCTAGCTTTGTTGGTGCACTTGAGTATTTGTAATCCAACAAACAAGGTGAAGAAAGAATGAACACTTGAAGTATGCAGTACAAAGCAAGAGAAACACTGATCCTCCCACAGTGCTATATATCACTCCCGGGCATAAAGTGTCTCCACGTGCGGCAGTGTAGTTGCCCACTAATACTAGTGAAACTATGGAAGTCACTTTCCTGCAACCCAGTTGGTTATGTTGGTGGGCAGGTGCCCTCTCACCAAATGAGGTCTCGCCTCACCGGTATGCTCCGTCCGGACCCGTCTTGGTTCGCAGCCTCCCTGCAGGTCCTGGTCCCTGGTCCACTGCACAATCGCTCACGAGGTGCCGATGGATCGGTGACTTTAGATGCTGTGGAGTGTAGAGCGGTCCCTCTTACTGGCCCAATCAGCAGGGCTGTGACAGAAATCCCTCCGTCAGGCGATCCCGTCTCCGTACTTTAGGCCCAGGCTTCTCTGGCCTAAGCACGCTCACTCCAGGCCTCAACACAGGCCTCCTCCCGGCTTGAAGATGGCGTCCCGAGAGATGGAACAAAACCCCCACCCTTGTCTTAAATAGGTCCTCCCAGCAGGCACTTTTGGTAGAACAGTGGTCTTTTGGGTAATGTAGTCTCAGTTCTATCCACACCAATAGAGTCTCTGTCTCTGACGCCACAATACCCACAATGCTTTATCCAATAACTGAACCAAACAACGTTAGTAGCCTAGCATAAGATATACCCCGGAGGGAGCTAGGTTCCTTATTGGCACAAACTGTAGTCCGTAAGCTACATGCAAAGTGACACCTTGCTACACTGGGGACAACACAAAATTGTGTAGTAGAAGCCCAAAATGTAGCAAAAGCAAAATCCGCACCATTTTCTTTATAAAATGGAAGTTATTAACACCATGTTGTATGTTACAAGTCATGATTGCAGACTGCCTTTGTACTCATTCCTTCAGAGTAGTGATGAGCCGAACACCCCCGGGTTCGGTTCGCACCAGAACCCGCGAACGGACCGAACGTTCGTACGAACATTAGAACCCTATTAAATACAATGGATGCGAACGTTCGAATTCTAAAGTGCTAATTATAACGACTATTATGCATGTTATTGTCCTAAAAAGGGTTTGGGAACCCGGGTTCTGCACCAGGGGACATGTATCAATGCAAAAAGAAGTTTTAAAAACGGTCGTTTTTCGGGAGCAGTCATTTTAATGATGCATAAAGTGAAAAAAAAAAAGTCAAATATTCCTTTAAATATCGTACCTGGGGGGTGTCTAAAGTATGCCTGTGAAGTGCCACGTGTTTCCCGTGTTTAGAACTGTCCCTGCACAAAATGACACTTCTAAAGGAAAAAAAAAACATTTAAAACTGCTTGCGGCTTTAATGTAATGTCTGGTCCCGGTAATATGGATGAAAATCTTTAAGAAAAATGGCATAGCTACCCCATGACCCCCCCCCCCCCCCACCCCAGCTCATTACCAGCCCCTTTGGGTCTTGTATGGATATTAAGGGGAACACCGCACACAAAATAAAAAAGGCCCTATATACTCTGAACAGCCGTATACAGGCGGTGCATACAAGACAGGGACTGTAGGTTTGTTCTTATGTAGAATGTGTTTGTAATTTTGAACAGGTACATTGTTTAAGTGTAGCTCCAGCCCAAAAATCTATTTTTAAACTTTTTGGAAAACATAGGTAAGGGTTATCACCCCTGTAACATTTGTTTTGCTGTCTGTGCCCCTGTTCAGAACATTTCACCTCACTTTCCATCCCAATGACAACTGTTTTTGAAATGTGGTGTTTTTCTTGAAACAAGGATTGGTGATAAAGCATCAGTACAGAGGAGACACCTTTCTCCCATATTAATTCTTACAGGAGAGAATTTTCCTTCCTAGGGGTAGATTTCCTCTCACTTCCTGTTGTCTTCTTGCGTTTGCAAGTAGGAGTCGTTTGTAAGTTGGATGTTTGAAAGTAGGGACCTGCCGTATATACTCTGCAGAAATAGGCCCCTTAGTTGTTGGTGTTGGCACAACACTGTAAGCACTCACAGTTACTCTTGGTTGGTGCTGGAACGCCCTGCTGTCAACTATTATATCAGGAATTGTAATTACATATAATTGTTGAACAGTGGTAGTAAAAATTGGGCCTTTGATGGTGGTGCTGGTGCCACAACACTGTAAGCCCTGACAGTTACTCTTGGTGGGTGCAGCAATGGGCCCTGCTGTGAATTATTAGATCAAGAATTGTAATTGCATGCCCCTGTTGAACAGGGGCTGAAAAATTGGGCCTTTCGTGGTGGTGGTGGTGTTGCCACAACACTGTAAGCCCTCAGAGTTACTCTTGGTGGGTGCAGGAATGGGCCCTGCTGTGAATTATTAGATCAAGAATTGTAATTACATGCCCCTTTTGAACAGGGGCTGAAAAATTGGGCCTTTCGTGGTGGTGGTGGTGGTGGCGTTGCCACAACACTGTAAGCCCTCAGAGTTACTCTTGGTGGGTGCAGCAATGGGCCCTGCTGTGAATTATTAGATCAAGAATTGTAATTACATGCCCCTGTTGAACAGGGGCTGAAAAATTGGGCCTTAGGCACTGGTGGCACAACACTGCAACCCCTCACAGATACTGTACTTGGAGCACAGCAATGAGCCCTGTTGCAAAGTATTGCTTCAAAAATTGTAATGACACGCCCCTGTTAAACAGGGGCTGAAAAATTGGGCCTTAGGCACTGGTGGCACAACACTCCAACCCCTCACAGATACTGTACTTGGAGCACAGCAATGAGCCCTGTTGCAAAGTATTGCTTCAAAAATTGTAATGACACGCCCCTGTTAAACAGGGGCTGAAAAATTGGGCCTTAGGCACTGGTGGCACAACACTCCAACCCCTCACAGATACTGTACTTGGAGCACAGCAATGAGCCCTGTTGCAAAGTATTGCTTCAAAAATTGTAATTACACGCCCCTGTTAAACAGGGGCTGAAAAAATGGGCCTTAGCCACTGGTGGCGGCACCCATAAACAAAAATGATCTTCCAAGCTATCATCATCAATCGTATCATTGAGGACTCGGAGGAGGAGGATAGCCAGTCAACATAACAGCACAGGCACTCAGCATCAGCATCAGTCTTGAAGGGATGTGACATGTTAAAATCAATTAGTCTGTTATATCAGCATCAGGTGTGTGGTAGCTGGTGGTGATCCAAGACTGGTTCATCTTGATGAAAGTCAGTCGATCAACCGAGTCGGTGGACAGGCGCACCCTGTGATCCGTGACAAATCCTCCAGCAGCACTGAATGTGCGTTCCGAAAGAACGCTGGATGCAGGACAGGCCAGTAGCTCAATTGCATACTGTGCAAGCTCTGGCCAGTGATCCATCCTCAAGACCCAGTAAGCCAGAGGATTTTCGGTGGGGAAGGTGTCCAAGTCTGACCTTGCCCCTAGATATTCCTGCACCATGTTTATCAGACGCTGGTGATGGTTGCTGGAACCGATCATACTTTGGGGCTGCGGACTAAAGAATTGTCTGAACGCATCGGTCAGACAGCCACCTTCCCCACCGCTCCTTCTTTGACTGGCCGAAGCCTCAGCAACTCGTTGTCCAGGACCAGGAGTTTGTAACCTCCCAGTCTCTGGGAACACGTTGCACAGACCTTTCTGCAAGGCCTCCCGGAGTTGTCTCATCCTCTGCTCCCTCTGCGACGGTAACATAAGGTCCGCAACCTTACCCTTGTACCGTGGATCAAGGAGAGTGGCCAGCCAGTAATGGTCCCTCTCCTTGATCCGAAGAATACGAGGATCCTTCCGCAGACTTTGCAGGATCAGGGAGGCCATGCAGCGTAGGTTAGCTGAGGCATTCGGTCCGGAGTCCTCTGGGTCACTAAGGACGACATGATCCGCAGCCACCTCCTCCCAGCCACGTACAAGTCCACTGGTTTCTTGGGACTGTAAATCATCCCTAAAAGACTGCTGCTGATGATGCTGAGTGCCAGCCTCCACCTCCATGCTGACACAATCCTCCTCCTCCTCCTCCTCTTCCTGTGCGATGGGTGGGACAGAAGGAACACTGTCTGGGTAAAGGGGGCCTTGAGAGGCAAGGAAGTCCTCCTCTTCCTGCCTCTGTTCTGCCTCAAGTGCCCTGTCCATTATTCCACGCAGCGTGTGCTCCAACAGGTGGACAAGAGGTACAGTGTCACTGATGCATGCACTGTCACTGCTCACCATCCTCGTGGCCTCCTCAAATGGTGCCAGGACAGTGCATGCATCCCTGATCATGCCCCACTGGCGTGGAGAAAAAAAACCAAGCTCCCCTGACCCTGTCCTGGTGCCATAGTCGCACAGGTACTTATTGATGGCCCTCTGCTGCGTGTGCAGCCGCTGCAGCATGGCCAACGTTGAGTTCCACCTGGTGGGCATGTCACATATAAGGCGGTTCTTGGGCAGGTTCAACTCCTTTTGCAGCTCAGCCAGGCGAGCACTGGCATTATAAGATCTGCGGAAATGCACACAGACTTTCCTGGCCTGCCTCAGGACATCCTGTAAGCTCGGGTACCTGCCCAAGAACCGCTGCACCACCAGGTTAAGGACGTGAGCCACACAGGGCACATGGGTCAGTTGTCCCTGTCGGAGGGCGGAGAGGAGGTTGGTGCCATTGTCGCAAACCACCATTCCTGGCTTAAGCTGGCGTGGCGTCAACCACCTCTCGGCCTGGCCCTGCAGAGCAGACAGGACCTCTGCCCCAGTGTGGCTTCTGTCCCCCAAACACACCAGCGCAAGCACGGCATGGCATCTTTTTGCCTGCGTACTTGCGTAGCCCCTTGAACGGCTACGGAGCACTGCTGGTTCAGAGGACAAAGCACAGGAAGAGGCCATGGAGGAAGAAGAAGAGGAGGGGGTGGAGGAGAGAGGTGTGTCACAACCAGTAGTAGCATTTTGGAGGCGTGGCGGTGGAACAACCTCCAACACTACTGCACCTTGTCCTGCATCCTTCCCAGCTGCCAAAAGAGTGACCCAATGGGCCGTGAAAGAAAGGTAACGTCCCTGTCCATGCCTGCTGGACCATGAGTCAGCGGTAATATGCACCTTACCGCTGACCGCCCTGTCCAGCGAGGCCAAGACATTGCCTTCCACATGCCGGTAGAGAGCCGGAATAGCCTTCCGTGAGAAAAAGTGGCGTTTGGGAACCTGCCACTGAGGAACCGCACATTGCACAAACTCACGGAAGGGGGCCGAGTCTACCAACTGAAAAGGCAGCAGTTGAAGCGCTAGCAATTTAGCCAAGCTAGCATTCAACCGCTGGGCATGTGGATGGCTGGGAGTGAACTTCTTTCGACGGTCCAGCAGCTGGGGCAGGGAAATTTGCCTGCTAGAATCGGACGTCGGTGTACTGCTAGCAGAGTGGCCGCAAGTACTTGGCTGTGACACACCTAATTCTACACCTTCATTCCTCTCAGTGCATGTTTCAGAGAGGACTGAAGTTATAGTGGGGTTGGAGATCCCAGCTGATGCGGTGCAAGGAGAGGTCCGCTTTGTTCTTTGGTGTGGGTCTTTGAGGTAGGCTTGCCAACGAGCTGCATGGCAGGTCAACATATGTCTGGTCAGGCATGTGGTACCCAAGCGGCTGATGTTTTGGCCACGCGATATACGCTTGAGACATATGTTGCAAACAGCAGCTGTGCGATCTGATGCACTAGCCTCAAAAAAGGCCCACACCAAAGAACTTTTTGAATGACGGGCAGAGGCAGCGCCCTGCACAGGCGGAGCTCTGCGGTGTGATTCCGTCTGTGTACTGCCCTTACGCTGGCCACCAAAGGGCATCCTGCCTCGTTGGAGATGTGCCTCCTCCTCATCCTCCTCCTCCTCCTCTCTCCTATTAGGCACCCACGTGGAGTCAGTGACCTCATCATCCCCTCCCTCCTCATCACTGGAGCCAATCTGGCAGTATGCTGCAGCTGCTGGAACATGACTGCCAGATTGGTGTCCTTCTTGAGCATCCCCTCTGTCTGCTCTCACGCTACTGCCTTCCTGTAGCTGGGTTTCATCATCAGACCCTTCGAAACGCTGGGCATCCTCCTGGAGCATGTACCCAACACTGTGCTCAAACAGTTCGGGGGACTCCTCAGGAGGAGGACATGGTGGGTCTAGGGAAGGAGTGACTGATGATGAGTCTGACATTGATACCAGGGAAGAGGACGCTTTGGCAGCTGCTTTGCCAGTACCCTGAGCCTGGGTGAGAGAGGATGAGGAGGAGGAGGAGGGCTTGGTCATCCACTCTACCAAGTCTTCGGCATGATGTGGCTCAACATGTCCAGCTGCCGAAAAGAAGGACAAGCGTGTCCCATGGCCATGTGCTGATGACAATGCACCGCGTCCACGACCAGCACTGTTGCCCCCAGACACAGAGCCTGCTTGCCCTCTTTTATTGCCTCCTGACTGTCTGCCTCTCCTTGTTTGCCTTCCAGACATTCTAATGGATGGCCTGCAGGGAGATGGGAAAAAAGCAATAAGGGCTACCTTCAGGTGTCCTTCTCTGTCCCTTTACTTAAGGATTTCTAAATATGATTGAGGATGATTGCTTTCGCACAGAATAGCACAACGACAATTTCCCTGACTGTCCAAAAAACAAGGATTTCAAAGATGGTTGATGAGGAATGCTTTAGCACAGTATAGCACAAGGAGAATTTCCCTCACTGTCCTTCCCTGTCCCTACAAACAAGGATTAGCACAGTAAAACACACTGACACTCTCCCTACCTATAGTTTTCTGTCCCTATAAAAAATGTTTTTTTAAAGATGGTTGATGATCAATGCTTTAGCACAGTATAGCACAAGGAGAATTTCCCTCACTGTCCTTCCCTGTCCCTACAAACAAGGATTAGCACAGTAAAACACACTGACACTCTCCCTACCTATAGTTTTCTGTCCCTATAAAAAATGTTTTTTTAAAGATGGTTGATGATCAATGCTTTAGCACACTATAGCACAAGGAGAATTTCCCTCACTGTCCTTCCCTGTCCCTACAAACAAGGATTAGCACAGTAAAACACACTGACACTCTCCCTACCTATAGTTTTCTGTCCCTATAAAAAATGTTTTTTTAAAGATGGTTGATGATCAATGCTTTAGCACACTATAGCACAAGGAGAATTTCCCTCACTGTCCTTCCCTGTCCCTACAAACAAGGATTAGCACAGTAAAACACACTGACACTCTCCCTACCTATAGTTTTCTGTCCCTATAAAAAATGTTTTTTTAAAGATGGTTGATGATCAATGCTTTAGCACACTATAGCACAAGGAGAATTTCCCTCACTGTCCTTCCCTGTCCCTACAAACAAGGATTAGCACAGTAAAACACACTGATACTCTCCCTACCTATAGTTTTCTGTCCCTATAAAAAATTTTTTTTTAAAGATGGTTGATGATCAATGCTTTAGCACACTATAGCACAAGGAGAATTTCCCTCACTGTCCTTCCCTGTCCCTACAAACAAGGATTAGCACAGTAAAACACACTGACACTCTCCCTACCTATAGTTTTCTGTCCCTATAAAAAATGTTTTTTTAAAGATGGTTGATGATCAATGCTTTAGCACGGTATAGCACAAGGAGAATTTCCCTCACTGTCCTTCCCTGTCCCTACAAACAAGGATTAGCACAGTAAAACACACTGACACTCTCCCTACCTATCCTTCTCTTTCCCTAAACTAAAGGAATCCAGGTTAAGCAAGAAAAAAAAAATGTCACTGTCCCTGCCTATGCTTCTCTTTCCCTGCTCCGGAACACACTACACTAGGCCGCCGTGCTGGCGGCCTTTTATAGTGTGGGGCGTGTACTAAACACCCTCAGCAATAATTGGCCACAGGCATCCTGCCTGTGGCCAATCATTGCTCTCCTCGCTGCCGGCGCTGTGATTGGCCAAGCATGCGGGGTCACAGTGCATGCTTGGCCAATCACAGCGCCTGGATGACACTGCGATGGCGTAGTGCATTGTGGGCCATTCGCGTCACTCGAATTAGGCGCGAACGGCCCAAATAGTTCGATCTTCGTCGAACGATCGAACAGCCGATGTTCGAGTCGAACGTATGTTCGACTCGAACACCGAGCTCATCCCTACTTCAGAGCAACAAAAGAATAGCTAATATTAGTTAATAATTAGGAGGCTACCAAAACAGCCTGGGGAATAAATTCAATCAAGTGCTTTGGATAATAATTGTGTGATAAAAATTTATTTTTAGCTATATTTCTCCTATGGATCACAGAAGTGCAGTTGGTTAAAGCCCGCTGTCTAGGCTGGTGAAAGATCCCGACTTTACAGCCGGGATCAACCTAGATGCTGTTCTGCCTATAACTGGTACACACCATCAATAGGCTGCTGTAAAACTTCCGTTACCCTAGGTAACCATTTGTGTCTTCACACTACTCCACTCCACACTGATTTATACCCAATTTGTTTCAGGCCCACTTGCATTACACCCCTTTCAGTAACTTCAGACCAGGCACATTTCAAATGCTTTACTTAGAAAGGTGCAAACGCAGTTACAGAATCCAACATTTAAAGGCATAATTCTTTCCTAATTCCCTAACTCTAAGTACAGGCTGTGCACTGCCCTGAAATACCTGCACAGGTAGCGATCATGTTACACATAGTCCAACAGAGATATTCTTCCAGAGCTGGTGTCTTCAGGGAGAACCCCAGGTTCTGATGACTTTACATCCAGGCAGAGATGAGCGACATCCTTCAGTTCCATTAACTGTTAGACAGGGTCAATTTAGTTATATACATAGGTCCCTTGGGCACTGCGACTTACACATATATTTGCATTTTGCAAATGTGTGCAAACAAAACCTTCTGTTTTTAATGTAAACTGTTAGGGTCAATTTGGTTGACTTGCAGACTGGCTGGTAAATCTTTGGCGGGGCACTGCGACTTACACATATATTTGCAAATGTGTGCAAACGAAAGCCTCTGCAGGGTCAGTTTGGTTGTTTTGCAGGCTGTCTGGTAAGTGTGCTGGGAAAATTTTTACAAAGTTACATAGTTACATAGTTAGTCAGGTTGAAAAAAGACACAAGTCCATCAAGTTCAACCAAAAAAATACAATCTCATATACACAAACCTACACTCACAGTTGATCCAGAGGAAGTAAAAAAAAACCCAGCCAAACATGCTCCATTTTGCTACAGCAGGGGAAAACAATTTTCCTGATCCTCCAATTGGATTTTCCCTGGATCAACTTTACCTATAAATGTTAGTACCCAGTTATATTATGTACATTTAGGAAATAATCAAGGCCTTTTTTAAAGCAATCGACTGAGCTTGCCAGAACCACATCTGGAGGGAGTCTATTCCAAATTTTCACAGCTTTTACTGTGACCTTTCCATATTTGAAGATGAAATCTTTTTTCCTCTAGACGTAAACATTGTCCCCTAGTCCTCTGTGATGACCTTAAAGTGAATAACTCAACATCAAGTTCACGATACGGACCACTTATGTATTTGTACATGTTGATCATATCCCTCCTTAATCTCCTCTTCTCAAGAGGGAATAGATTCAATTCCTCTAATCTTTCCTCATAGCTGAGCTCCTCCATGCCTCTTATTAGTTTGGTTGCCCTTCTCTGCACTTTCTCCAGTTCCCTGATATCCTTTTAGCATAGCTCCCAACTGTTCCTGATTTTAAGGGACTGCCTCTGATTTGGAGCAATGTACCTCTGTCCCTCATTCCTCCTAATTTCTCCCTCATTTTGGTATGATTTATAAAGTTGTGTATAAAATGCACTTTTTATCTATCAAAAAGAATTTTCCAGCGCTAAACCTTTCATCTGATTTCTAAATTGCTACATTTGTAAATTCCAAAAGCCAATAGAAAGGAATAGTAGTGGTAAAAAAAAAAGCACTTGTGGGTTTAACCAATCTTGTTTTTTTTGTAAAATTTTCATTTAAGAGGGTGTGGCAAGGGGTGTGTCCTATGCCTGCATACTTTTGCTGATAGGTGTCCCTTATTCGCATCTCAAAAAGTTGGGAGGTATGTTTTTTGAGAACTGGTGCCAAAAACTGAACTGCATATTCCAGATGAGGTCTTACTAATGATTTGTACATTTGTATGATTTTGTTGATTTGTGATGTGCATTATGCCACCATGTGCACCTTGCTGCAAAGGTCAGTTATAGGTTGGGGTTGATACCACTTTTTTGTACAGAATGTTTCATGATGCCTAGATTACAAAATGCTACAATACAATATATCTGGATGAAAAACTGGATAATATAGGAAGTAGGCCTTTCTCCCTATATGCATGTTAAAAAATGTTGTGTGCATTGAGGTGTGCTGCTGTGTACTATGCTGTGCTGTAACACAGCTACACTCTGGAGCTGTCATGAAGATCCTGCCAGAAACAGGCGCCCCGGACTTCCTGGTCCACGATCGTGTGCGCGCGCTCCCTGCGGATGGCGCCAGAAAACCTATTTAAACTTGTCATTCACAGACAGCCCCTGCTGTCTGCTCGACAGCGTTGAGTACCTGAAAACCTGATCTGAAACTTACCCGTGATAGACCCGGCTTGCCTGAGACTACTCCAGCCTTCTGGCTGCATCTGACCCCTGGCTTGTTGTGACTTCCCCTCCACCTGATCCCTCTGTGCCTCGCTACCTACCTGATTAACTGACCCGGCTTGTCTGACTATTCCTACTGATCCTGGTTCCAGTCCTGTCTGCTGAAGCTGTTCCAGTCTGCTGAGCTTCCTGTGTTCCCGGTTCCAGTCCAGTCTGCTGAAGCTGTTCCAGTCTGCTGAGCTTCCTGTGTTTCTGGTTCCAGTCCAGTCTGCTGAAGCTGTCCCAGTCTGCTGAGCTTCCTGTGTTCCTGGTTCCAGTCCAGTCTGCTGAAGCTGTTCCAGTCTGCTGAGCTTCCTGTGTTCCTGGTTCCAGTCCAGTCTGCTGAAGCTGTTCCAGTCTGCTGAGCTTCCTGTGTTCCTGGTTCCAGTCCAGTCTGCTGAGGCTGTTCCAGTCTGCTGAGCTTCCTGTGTTCCTGGTTCCAGTCCAGTCTGCTGAAGCTGTCCCTGTCTTCCTGGTTCCAGTCCCAGCAAGAAACACTGAACTATCACCACCTTGGTTGATCCTGCCAGGCACTCGTACCACTCCTTACTTCCGTGCCTCCTGTTGCCTTACCAGGGGCCACAAGTGGGAGCCGTAAGGGAGGCCTCTCTCTGCAAGTTCGGGCTCGTCACCGCCAGGTACATGACAGTAGCAGACAGCCATGTCTGAGCCCGAGCAGGGAACCTCTCCTATGGAGGAACTATGTTGACACCTGGCAGGATTGGCTGAAGCAGTCAAGAACCTTCAGCAAGGCTACACCCACCTGGAAGAACCAGTGCGGGTCCTCTCCAACCCATCTGGAACCCAAGGGGGGCCCCATGCCTCTATCTCTACAGCTGGGGTGGGATCTACACCAACAGTCGTTATGCTCCCTCCAGAACCCAGGGTACCTACACCTGAAAAATTCTCCGGGGATCGAAGCAAGTTCAGGGCCTTCTGTAATTCCTGTGAGCTATACTTTGCCCTTCAGCCATGCACCTTCTCCCTGGAAGCCACCAAGGTGGGCTTCGTAGTTTCCTTGCTTTCTGGAGACCCTCAGAGCTGGGCCCACCGTCTCTTAGAACAGAAAGATGCTGTACTGAATAACCTTACCACCTTCTTCGACACCATGGCCCAGCTATATGAAGACCCCCAGCTTTCAGCAACCGCAGAAACTGCCTTACGTACCCTTCAGCAGGGGCGCAGAGCAGCGGAGGACTACGTAGCAGAATTTAGGCGGTGAAGCGCAGATACCAACTGGAATGATGCCGCCCTCCGCCATCAGTTCCGCATAGGACTCTCCGATCCTCTGAAAGATGAGCTCGCTAGTGTTGGCATACCACAGACTTTGAACTTACTGATCGACTTAACTATTCAGATCGATCGGCGCCTAAGGGAACGAAGGGCTGAGAGGGCCACGGGTTTCTCTCGCCCGACCTGGATGCTTCCCCGGGCCCCCAAGTCATCTGCATCCTGCACCTGCTGCACCCTCAGCCCCCACACCGACGCACCCGAGCCCATGCAGCTTGGAGTTCTTCATCCCTCCCTTACCCAAGAGGAACGTCAACGGCGCCGAATGAAAAATCTATGCCTGTACTGCGGGGAACCTGGACACTTCGTCAGAAATTGTCCTCTGAAGCTCCGTAAGTGTTTTTCTGTATCCCCTGACCATACCAACCCTCAGGCCAGGTCCACATCTCATCTTGCTCTCTCTGTCTCGTTACAGCTCCCAGGAGAGACTCTGCAAGTGCCCGCCTATATTGATTCCGGGGCCTGCAGCTGCTTTATGGACTCATCTTATGCTACCAAACACCAGATTCCCCTTCTTGCCAAGACCCATGGACTGTTCGTTCATCTGGCTGACGGGTCCGCCATTAAGTCTGGACCCGTGGTTCGAGAGACTGCCCCTATACCCGTTACCATCTCCGGAACCCTCCAAGAATTTCTAAGTTTGGACATCATCTCTTCCCGTTTGTTTCCAGTGATCCTCGGTATGCCTTGGCTACAAGCCCACAATCCCACTATCAACTGGGCCACAGGGGTGGTTTCTTCTCTTCACCCTACTGCCAACAATTCTGTGGCTGACATGAACTCCCTGGGCCTTCCGCCTTATTGTGCCTAGATCCGGAATCCGGAATATGTCAATCCATCCCAGAGACTTACCATGACTTTCTTGACGTGTTTAGCAAACAAGGGGCAGAGACTTTACCACCTCATCGGGCCTATGATTGCCCCATCGATCTACTTCCTGGAGCAGAGATTCCGTTTGGCAGGATTTTTCCGTTGACGGAAGTGGAACAGGGGGCATTGAAGGAATATATCGATGAGAACCTAAAGAAAGAGTTTATTCGTCCATCTACATCCCCAGCAGGCGCAGCCTTCTTTTTTGTAGAAAAGAAGGACCATACCCTTCGACCCTGTGTGGACTATCATGAATTAAACAAAATCACCGTGAAAAATCGTTACCCTCTTCCCTTGATACCAGAGTTATTTCAGAGGCTGGGGGCTGCCATCATTTTTACCAAACTTGACCTCCGCGGAGCCTACAACCTGGTCCGCATTAAAGACGGGGATGAGTGGAAGAATGCTTTCCGTACCCGATTTGGACATTTTGAGTACCTGGTAATGCCCTTCGGGTTGTGCAACGCCCCTGCCACATTCCAGTACTTTATCAACGACATACTTCGGGACTTTTTAGACCTGTTCGTTATTGTCTACCTAGACGATATTCTAATCTTCTCTTCTTCCCTTGATTCTCACCGCAGGCACGTCAGAAGTGTGTTGGCCCGGCTCCGCCAGCATTGCCTGTATGCGAAGGCGGAGAAGTGTGAATTCGAGAAGGAAAGTATAGCATTCTTGGTGTTAATTATCTCCAGTGAGGGCATCAAGATGGACCCCCAGAAGATAGCTGCAATCCTGGACTGGCCAGTTCCGGCAGACAAGAAGGGAATCCAACGTTTCGTTGGATTTGCCAACTTCTACCGCAAATTTATCAGAGGATTTTCAGCTATTATTGCACCTATCACCCAGCTAACCAAACAAGGGATCCGCTTCCATTGGTCCCCTGAGGCCCAAAAGGCCTTCAAGGTCCTTAAGGGTCTCTTTACCTCTGCTTCCATTTTGAAACACCCAGATTCCTCCTTGCCATTTGTACTTGAGGTAGATGCCTCCGAAATTGCAGTAGGAGCAATACTGTCCCAAAGGCAAGGAACCAGGGCCTTGCTCCATCCAGTATCCTTCTTCTCCCGCAAGCTATCTGCAGTGGAGAAGAACTACGACGTGGGAGATCGGGAATTGCTGGCAATCAAATCTGCATTAGAAGAATGGCGTTATCTACTAGAAGGAGCTGCTCATCCAATCCTGATATTCACCAACCACAAGAACCTGGAATACTTGAAAGCCGCAAAAAGACTCAAACCACGACAAGCCAGGTGGGCACTCTTCTTTTCCAGGTTCTCCTTTCATGTAACATATTGCCCCGGTTCTAAAAACGTTAAACCCGATGCCCTGTCTCGGATGTTTCACAAGTCTAAGGAGCTCTCTCCTCCCGATACCATCCTCGCTCCTGGAAATTTTCTTCTACTCCAAGAAGACCTGCTTTCCCGAATCAAACAAGCCTCCTCAGGGCAGATGCCCCTTTCAGAACCAGGATTACAGGCGAAAGATGGGCTGTTTTGGTACCAGGACAAGATCTATATACCCGAAGACCTTAGAACATCCGTGCTGGAACTTTGCCACGACCATGCACTTGCCGGGCACTTCGGCATAGCCAAAACCAGTGACCTAGTACAGCGCACCTTCTGGTGGCCTCGGTTACGTGAAGACTGTAGGAAATTTGTGGACTCTTGCACAACTTGCATCCGAAACAAGGGCTATAAAACCAAGGCCCGGGGGCTACTAAGACCCTTACCCGTCCCAGACAAGCCCTGGAAGATGTTGTCCATTGACTTAATCGTTGAATTGCCTCCGGCAGAGAATCATACCACTATCTTTGTGATAGTGGATCGCTTATCGAAGATGGCACATTTTGTTCCTATGAAGGGGACCCCCTCAGCTCCTGAAACCGCACAGGTATTCATCAAAGAAGTCATCAGACTCCACGGGGTTCCGGCCAACATTGTCTCCGATCGGGGGGTACAATTTACCTCCTGGTTCTGGAGGTCCCTTTGCAAGGCTCTGGATATAGAATTATCATTTTCCTCTTCTTATCATCCCCAGACCAATGGGCAAACGGAGAGGACTAATCAGACCCTCGAGCAGTACCTGCGCTGCTTCTCCTCGTTTGCCCAAGACGACTGGATCTCCCTACTCCTGTTGGCCGAGTTTGCCTACAACAATTCCATTCACTCCGCCACCAAGCAGGCCCCATTTTTCGCTAACTATGGTTTTCATCCTACCTTCTTGCCCAATTCCCTTCCCGAGTGTACAGTGCCAGCAGTCCAGGAGAAAATGAACTTTTTCTCATCCAACAACCAACTCCTGCAGGAAACCATGACCAGGACTCAGGAACACAACAAAATTATCTATGACAAGAAAAGACGGGGTGAATTGGTGCTGGCACCTGGCGACCAGGTATGGCTATGAACTGTAAACCTAAGGATGGCATGTCCTTCTAAGAAGCTGGGCCCCAAGTTCTTAGGGCCATTTCCTGTCAAAAGGAAGATCAACGAAGTGGCTTATGAACTGGAGCTTCCCAACTCTCTTAAGATCCACCCGGTTTTCCATGTTTCTCTATTGAAACCTTCTGTGCCCAATCCATTTCCGGTTCGAAGCCCGGCTCTCCCTGATCCTGTAATTGTAGATGGGGAGGAGGAATTTGAAGTGGAAGCTATTCTGGATTTCAGGAGGAGAAAGAACCAGAACCAATTCCTGAATAAATGGAAGGGGTACGGACCCTAAGAAAATTCCTGGGAACCTGAGGAAAACATCCATTATAAGAGTCTGGTGCAGTCCTTTAAAAGATCTCACCCCGAAAAGTTCACCCGGATGGGCATCCGGAGGCTGCCCCTTGGGGGGGGGAATGTCATGGAGATCCTGCCAGAAACAGGCGCCCCGGACTTCCTGGTCCACGATTGCGGCTGCGCGTGTGCGCGCACGCCCCGCGGATGGCGCCAGAAAACCTATTTAAACTTGTCATTCACAGACAGCCCCTGCTGTCTGCTCTACAGCGTTGAGTACCTGAAAACCTGATCTGAAACGTACCCGTGATAGACCCGGCTTGCCTGAGACTACTCCAGCTTTCTGCCTGCATCTGAACCCTGGCTTGTTGTGACTTCCCCTCCACCTGATCCCTCTGTGCCTCACTACCTACCTGATTAACCGACCCGGCTTGTCTGACTATTCCTACTGATCCTGGTTCCAGTCCTGTCTGCTGAAGCTGTTCCAGTCTGCTGAGCTTCCTGTGTTCCTGGTTCCAGTCCAGTCTGCTGAAGCTGTTCCAGTCTGCTGAGCTTCCTGTGTTCCTGGTTCCAGTCCAGTCTGCTGAAGCTGTTCCAGTCTGCTGAGCTTCCTGTGTTCCTGGTTCCAGTCCAGTCTGCTGAAGCTGTTCCAGTCTGCTGAGCTTCCTGTGTTCCTGGTTCCAGTCCAGTCTGCTGAAGCTGTTCCAGTCTGCTGAGCTTCCTGTGTTCCTGGTTTCAGTCCAGTTTGCTGAGGCTGTTCCAGTCGGCTGAGCTTCCTGTGTTCCTGGTTCCAGTCCCAGCAAGAAACACTGAACTATTACCACTCCTTACTTCCATGCCTCCTGTTGCCTTACCAGGGGCCGCAAGTTGGAGCCGAAAGGGAGGCCTCTCTCTGCAAGTTCGGGCTCGTCACCGCCAGGTACGTGACAGGAGCTGCACTGGGGTTCCATTTAAATTGACTGGCACAGCAACCCACTGCAGCAGTGCCGCAATGCAGGGGTATGAATCAGTCCCTAATGTCAACAGGTGCTGGGCTACAGTAATATGGAGTTGGAGACCTTGCCGTTTATTCTTCTCTCCCTCCACTGAGATACTGATGTTATGCTGCATCATCCTCCTCTGGTCAGCAGGGAGAGAGCTACAGCCAAGCAAGCCTATAAACTACTATTAAGAGTGCTGAGAATCCTGGGATATGTAGTTTGAGATGGCAGCCATATAATGGCTACACTATAATGGTTACACTACAGATACCAATACTACGAGGTGTGGAGAGATGATTTTTAGTAAAATGCCTGGGAAAGTTCTTTTGGCACCAAGGTAGTTTGAGAAAGAACACCTCTATCTAAATTTTCACCTTCCAGCTGGAGACCATACCAAGGGAGATCCGAGCCTGAGACTGGGAGTGAGGACACCCAGGGACAGCGAAGCACTGTACACATCACAGCACCTGTACCGCTGCCGCAGGGAGACCGGAGCTTCCACTCATCCTCTGCTTGACATTACTGATCAACAGAGGCTTTCGGGAGGAAATTGAGGGTTCCTCACCCCGAGAGGTTACTGCAGCATTCTGGGGACTTGTGAGAGGGCCATTTGCCCACTGCTGTTACTTCTAACAGGGACTGAGCCACTCAGAGCAGAACAACACATATCCCTTTTCATACCACATCGATCCAGCACTGTATACCGCACTTATTTCAAACTTATACTGCACCTATACCGCATTATACTAAACCTGATCCGTAACCTGAACCACATCTAATTTGCACCTGTGCTGGGACTATACTGTACCTATAATGCATACAGGTTAACTGGGACTGTCGTTAAGTGCACCAATATTCTTAAATGGCCTCGGCGATAGCCAGCAGAAGAACATCTCAAAGGACTTTCCCTCCTGCAAAAATTATTCTGCAAACCTTTGTTTCCCTGCCCCCTCTGCTATCATCCTCCTTCTATACTAATGGGAGAGAACAAGGAGGGTGGGACTTTAAATGAAGCACTGGGTTGCAAGAAGAATACTTAGGTAAACCAAAAGAATTTTATTAAAAGGTCATGTAACACATATAAACAATAATAATATTTTGGTACATAGTAACCATGGTGTAACAATAAACATGATGATAACGTAAAGTGTCATGATGTAACCACAGCTATATGGGTAAACAGTAAACATGATTTAGGCAATAACATGGTAAGAATAATGTCACAATAAGGGACACTTGCAAAATTCAATGGATCATCAATCAAAGATAATGTACAATCGTAATCAAAGATTAATGCCTGCAGGGCCTATGGCCTTGGGACCTGTAAAGGTTGAAACAGCTAGGTAGTAAAAAATGAAGGCTTAAAATTGTAAAGACACGGCATCATGTAGCTCAACGCGTTTCGTAGCTGCTATGCTACTCATCAGGAGCATGCGCGTGGTGGATCTAGAGTGGAAAATTTATGTAAGTACATAGATGGAAATCCTCCTTCTATGTTGGACAGTGCATACCCAGGCAGTCTAGGACTAGCATCACTGCCATAAATGCGCTCTGGCAGTAAAGTTTCAGCACTCGGTAGATTAGATTTTACTACTGCTAACTACTGCACTTGAGATGGTCTTGCTACTGTTTATGCTGATCTGGACACCAAGGGGTTGATTTACTAAAGGGAAATAAACTCTTTCAGTGCTTCGTAATTGAGCAGAAATTCTGCTGACTTTCATCATCCAGTCATGTGCAGACTAAAATTCAGTTTTTTTATTTTCCTTGCATGTGATTGGGTATTCTTTGCAAAGTGAAGATTTACCTCATTTACTAAGCTCTGGAGCAACTGCATTTGCAGAGTGCAAATACACTTTGTAAAGGGCACAGTCTGTTTGCCTTTAGTAAATCAACCCCCAAATGTCATCTTATGCCTAGTGCTTACTATTAATCGCTTTATATGCTAAATTGTGTTATTACCATTGTTAATCCATTTTATGCTTGCTCAGTTACCAACCATTTTAGATGACAATATATTAATTTGCCTTTACTGCCTGGTTTGGTGCCTGTTTGCTTTGATATAGCCTTACTACTGGGTACTAAGTACTACTTTCAGTGATTTCCGGAGATATTGTATGTTTGTGCACTCAACCTAGTGTGTCAGAGGGGTTGAGGTTCTTGAGAATGTTGAGGCAAAGAACAGAGGACCCATCCTATCCAGCCGCCCCTACAGGGTTAGCGCTAAATATATATGCTGGTGTTGGCTGGTGGATGAGATTAGAGAACACACAACAGGTAAGACTTCAAACATATCAACATATAGAGTTTACCTGTAGAATTAAAGTAGCACTATACTCTGGTTTTAAAAAAATCTATTCAATATGTATTCTTAACTCAAAAAGGTACTTTTTATTGCTGTCAGCCTCCAAATTTCCAAATCCTTTTAATTTCTACTGTGGTTCAACCTCCTGTTAGAGGGTGGCTATGTTTGTTCTTTATGGTCTCAATGTATGTAGGAACATAGTCAATATCTGTTGCTTGCTCCTGAGATGGACAGGAACTATAGACTATGGGATTTGTAGTATGCATAGAGCAGTACACATGACCACAACTAAAGTGCTTTGCTTGTTCCAAACAAACAGAGATGAAGGGCAAAAGAAGAGGTTCGAGAGATCACGAAGGTTGTTGCAAGGTGGCAGAAAAACACTGAAAGAACCAATTTCATTAAAATTAGATTACGGGGCCATTAACCACTTGTCCCCCGCCCACTGTCAATTGACGGCGGGCGGAGGATACTCTCGTTCTGGGAGGACGTCATATGACGTCCTCCCTTTAAAACGAGCTAGGAGGCGCGCCGCGTTCACAAGGCCCCGGTGCGCGTGCCCGGCGGTCGCGATTGCCGCCGGGCACCCGCGATTGCCCGGGAAACGAGCAGGAAAGTGGATCTCTGTGTGTAAACACAGAGATCCACGTCCTGTGAGGGAGAGGGGACCGATGGTGTGTCCCTTGTACATAGGGACAACCATCGGTCACCTCCCCAGTCAGTCCCCTCCCCCCACAGTAAGAACACTTTGAGGGAACATATTTAACCCCTTCCCGCCCCCTAGTGGTTAACCCCTTCCCTGCCAATCACATTTATACAGTAATCAATGCATTTTTATAGCAGGGATCGCTGTATAAATGTGAATGGTCCCAAAAATGTGTCAAAAGTGTCCGATGTGTTCGCCGCAATATTGCAGTCACAATAAAAAATCGCAGATCGCCGCCATTACTAATAAAAAAAAAATGCTATAAATCTATCCCCTATTTTGTAGACGCTATAACTTTTGCGCAAACCAATCAATACGCGCTTATTGCGATTTTTTTTTTTACCAAAAATATGTAGAAGAATACGTATCGGCCTAAACTGAGGAAAATTTTATTTAAAAAAAAAATGGGTATTTATTATAGCAAAAAGTAAAAAATAGTGTTTTTTTTCCAAACTGGATGCTCTTCTTTTGTTTATAGCGCAAAAAATAAAAACCGCAGAGGTGATCAAATACCACCAAAAGAAAGCTCTATTTGTGGGAAAAAAAGGACGCAAATTTCGTTTGGGAGCCACGGCGCACGACCGCGCAATTGTCATTCAAAATGTGACAGCGCTGAAAGCTGAAAAATGGCTTGGGCAGGAAGGGGGTTTTCGTGCACAGTAGAGAAGTGGTTAAAGAGGAGCACCAGTCTTCCCCAAAAAAATAAAAGTCAGCAGCTACAAATACTGTAGCTTTTGACTTTTATTATAAAAGGACACTTACCTGTCCAGGGATCCAGTGATGTCCGCATCCAAGCTGATTCTTCAATCGGCTTCGGGTGACGGCGACCGGCATCTTAGGCAAGGTAAACCAGCAGTGAAGTATTACATCTTCACAGACATTTTTCTACTGCGCACGTTTGAGACGCTCTGCACTTTGTGAATGGTTCCGCCGTCCTCCGGATACCACCGCCTGCTGGTACCACCGTCTTTTGGTACCTGTGGGTGTCCCAGAAGGCTGTGGGGTGTGAGGAGGAAGGGCCTGAACACCCTCGTAGATTGGTGCAGCGATCTGACCTGGAAGTGGGAGCGGGTACCTGTCAAAAACAGGTACCCACCCCCCAAAAAGTGCCAAATAACAGTGAATGGGGGGGTATACAAACAAGCAAAACGTACCCTTTTTGGTGAAGTTACGCTTTAAGTAGTGGATGTGTATGAATTATTTTAGCAGAATAAGGATATAGTTTCACTTTAATTTTAACAGTGATCATATTATATTGCATGAGGAAAAAATGAATAAATATATATATATATATATATATATATATATATATAAATGTATGTATGTAAGAAGGCCAGTATGCTGACCTGTATTTATGGGAGGAGCCCGGGGGGCTATTTAACCAGCCCACTCACCTGTGGTCTTCGTCGGTTTCCTGTGAGCGATACTACACGTCACTGGGCCGACTCTTACCAGCTCACCTCATGTTTGTGAGTCCTGGCATTTCGATCGCAGGTGTATTTCGGTTTCTTTGTTCGTGGTCTTCGTCGGCGGTTCCCGCTCACTGTCGCAGGTACTTTTCGAATCTTTCGCGTCATGTGCAATCTTGCAATTTGTTACGCTTCCTGTCCTGCATTCCTTTCGTAAAAAGTCTGCTTCTGAGTTGTTCTCTGCCAAACATACGATTCATTTATAATTCCAAACCTCCGAGTCGCTGTTGGTCGTTGTCCGATATCACTCGCCGCAGGTTTCACTGGACATAAAGATTCACTGTCCATGGCGTTGCCGTCTCTTCCATTTGAAAAAAGAAAAAAAAAGGGAGATTCTAATTAGTCTCACCTGGTGCCTTCTATGCACTTGGTTTAGCCTGGGGGGAGGGGTGATTGGTTGGTGTTCAGTTTTAGAGTAAGGGGCGGCATACACTATACGACCAATTCGTATCAGATAATTCTATACTCCTCACTACCGATTCGTATCGGATTCCTTTCATATATTTACGAACTGATTCGGGTCACATACATTGCATACTTTTCACCGTTACCATTCGTTGTTCGCCTTCATGACGTGTGTTTTAATTCCCGCAGCGGAACTTACGAATCGTTTGTACACGTTTTCTCTTATTTTGTTTACCAAACCTAAGTCATTTTCTGTGCGTCATGCACGGCGCAACACCACACTCTTTGGATGTCTTGTACACCCACCGTGCCTTTCGTACATCAAGTTTTTCAAACTGTCGCAGGTAGGATTCGTACAATTTCTTTGTTTCACGCACTGTTTGCCAGATAACCCGTGTCATCAAAACCCAGCTGTGGAACTTGCGAGTCATTAGTCAAGTCTCCATATGCGGCCTTATTTCAGCCTCGTGCAAGACCACGGTCTTGTCGTGCAATTCGTGAGCACAAACGCAGAGCTGCTTTCATCAGTTTAGTTTTGTGCATTTTTTCGTACCTTGTCGTTTCACGCCACGTAGTAGGCCCATGTCACTTAGAAATGCACTGTCTATCATTACAGTTATTTTACTTTGCATTACCCTCCGGTCGAATTTAGTCGCATCAGCGACTCACCGGTTCGTCCCCGCTAGTTTTGTCATCTCATTCACTGATAGTAATTTCATTTGTCACATCTCGCATACCCTTCACTCTCCTTATGAAACTCTGCACATAGCCACTGATTCATCTCGCATCGTTAGTCATTTCCTGTGCATCACTCTGATATGAATCCAAGTCGCATCCACTATGCACCGATTCGTCCCGGCGTGCCCCAGTTGCTGGCCTCATTTCAGTACATGCTCCAGAGTCCGCGCGTTGTCAGTCGCACATGTGGCTCACTGACTCATGCCTAGATCATGGGAGAATTCTGTCATTCATGTCACCATCACGCATCTGAGTTAAATCCACGCGCATTCTTATGTGCAGATTCGTCCCAAACGTGTCCCAGTTGCTGGCCTCATTTCAGTACATGCTCCAGAGTTTTCTTGCTGTTAGTCGCACAGCGCCGAACCGATTCGTGTCTCTGTCATGGGAAATTTCTGTCACTCGTTTCACTGTTACGCATCTGATTCGAATCCATGTGCATTCTCGTGTGCAGGCTCGCCTCAAGCGTGCTCCAGTTGTTGTTGGCCTCATTTCAGTACATGCTCCAGAGCCCGGTCGTTGTCAGTCGCACCTGCGGCCTACCGATTCATGCCTCTGTCATGGAAAATTTCTGTCACTTATGTCACCGCCACGCTCCACCATCCGATTTGTTCAAATCAGCTAGTCAAACCCCTCACCACTCATCAGCTGTCATTTCTCCTCCAGGTCAGTCAAGTAGGTCCACCCTGCAACAGGTTGGACGTCATTTCACCAAAAAAAATATATATATGTGTGCAAAGCACTTACCAACAGCCGATCTGAATCTAGTCGCAACGTCGACCCTATGATTTGGATCCTCATCAATCACAAACCCCTTCAACCACTAACACCATCAGCCGATCTGAGTCTAGTCATATCATTGGTGCAACAACTCGGATCCGGAACATGAGCTCCCTTGTCACCTTACATCTACAGCCGATCCGAATCTAGTCGCATCATGGGCGCAACGATTCGGATCCTCGACAATACAAACTTCACCGACCGATCCGAGTCCAGTCGCAGCGCCGGCTTAACGTTTAAGATCCTTCACAAACCAAACCCCACCGGTGCTCACACCTCAGCCCGATTCGAACTATTCGCATCAGTGATACGAATAAAGTGGTACTTACGATTCAGATCCCTGGCCTTACGTTCGTTATCTAGCATAAACATTTACATCTCACTCCATCTGCATGTACAATGTTGTGCACGGTCATTCCTACATACTCAAAATTTCCGCTAACCTTGTTTTCACCTTTCCAATAAAGCTGCTTAACCACTTCCCTACCCAGCCCAGCCATAGTCAAATGACGTCCACAGATGGGATCTCCCATCCTGGGTGGACGTCATATGACGGCCTCGGCTTTGTAGGGGGATATCTGAATGATGCCTGCAGCTAGAGGCATCATTCAGATATCCTTTTGACGTGCCGGCGATTCTGTGCACCATAAGAATGATCATAGCGATGATCCGCTGCCGCCGCTTGATCGTTCTTATAGGCGGCAAGAGGGGACATCCCCCCTCCCGCCACCATCCGGTGCTTCTCCGGGCTCTCCCGTGCGATCGGGGACCCGGAGCGAATCTTCCGGCCCCGGTGGTGGGTCACGTGACGAGCATAGAGATGACTGGTGACCAGATGGTCACCAGTCATCTCTATGATTGTCGGAGGCCCGGGCGCGATGTGATGACGTCACGCCCGGGTGACAAACATTGCGGCTAGTAAGTATGAGATCGGTGAAAAATGTTTCACTGATCTCATGCTTTCCAGCCTGGAGGAGAGATGTGGGGTCTTATTGACCCCGCATCTCTCAATAAATAGGACCTGTCACACACATTCCTATTACAAGGGATGTTTACATTCCTTGTAAAAGGAATAAAAGTGATCAAAAAAAAAAAAGTAAAATAAGTGTGAAAAAATTTATAAATACGTAAAAAAAAAAAAAGAATAATAAAAAAATTAAATAAAACGCCCCTGTCCCCGGTAGCTCGCAATCAGAATCGAATGCACACGTGAGTCGCCCACATATGTAAACGCCGTTCAAACCACATATGTGAGGTATCGCTGCGTGCGTTAGAGCGCGTGTAACAATTCTAGCACTAGACCTCCTCTGTAATTCTAACCTGGTAACCTGTAAAAAAAATTAAAGCGTCGCCTATGGAGATTTTTAAGAACCAAAGTTTGGCGCCATTCCATAAGTGTGCGCAATTTTAAAGCGTGACATGTTAGGTATCTATTTACTCGGCGTAACATCATCTTTCATATTTTCCCCAAAAATTGGGCTAACTTTACAGTTTTGTTATTTTTTAATTCATGAAACCATTTAAAAAAATAAAAAAAGGCGTTTGAAAAATTATTGCGCAAATACCGTGCAAAAAAAAAAGTTGCAATGACCGTCATTTTATTCCCTAGGGTGTCTGCTAAAAAACATATATAATGTTTCGGGGTTCTGAGTAATTTTCTAGCAATAGAATGATTATTTGTACATGTAGGAGAGAAGTGCTAGAATAGCCCCGGTATGGAAGTGGTATAAAAAGCCCTGTATTGAAGTGGTTAATTGCAATCACTGCAAGCATTTCGGCAAGCGGCTCAAATTGGTCACTCACCATCTCCAGTAGCAACTCGGCTGCTCACCTATTCTCTGTCGTGCTCAAACGCAAACTAGCTTTCACTACGCCTGTCGTTCCTTAAAGTCGACCCACATCAGGTCAGTTCTCCAAAACTTCACCCGTACACAGGGTGTACTAAGAAGCAGCTTCAATCTCTCCCGGGAATGCTCAATTTGCAGCAAGGATCATTCCCCAGGGTTGATCTTTTGTATCACGCCTCCTGGTCTTCCTCTCCCAGACACAGGACCCCGATCAGATCCTTAACTTAGACACCGTGGCAGTAGCGGACCTGTCAATATGGGAGGAGTTCCTTACTACGTGGAAGGGTATGTCAATGTTATACCATCAATATCGCCCCTATCACCGCAGGTAGTGACGGATGCCGGAGCCTCCACAGGCATCTCTGCAATTTTTGGCCACCATTGGTTTGCAGGACCATGGCCTCCAGAGATACTCAATCCCAGGGTTTACCCAGACTTCCTCCCTGTTCGAACAATACCCGATTGTGGCAGCTGCTCAGCTCTGGGGTCACATCTGGACAGGACAAACCATGGCCTTCAAATCACCACCAACAACCAGGCCATGGTCGATATTATTAATAAAGGCAAGTCCAAGTTATGTCCTTCCTACACATGCCTGTACAACTATCTCGACAGCACCAGTTAATGTCCACTATCCTTGCTAGTTCCCCATTCGGCCTTCTCCCCAGCCTGGTCATTCAAGCATCCATCTACTTGGCCTACCACGGGTTCTTGCGGCCTAGCGAGTTCACCCGCAGCAACCCCGCCGGTCAAGTTATGTGTAGACCTCACTTGGCTCGCTACCAAGACCATTTCATCCTCCACCATACACTATCCAAAACCCAGCAATCAGGCTCCGAGGTAGACATCCACCTCCATAAAACAAACAATCTCTGGTGTCCAGTAACCATACTCGATCGCCTGCTGTCCCTCTTACCGGAACAGTCAAACTCTTGTCTCTTACCACCTTTCCCGATCAAACCCTTGAGTGCCTGCCAGTTCGTCAAACACATGAAAATTCTGCCACGCAACCTACACCTCAACCCCAGTCAGTGCTCCAGTCACTCTTACCGTATTGGAGCGGCCTCATTCTGGCATGGGGTCCCAGGTCATGTCATTAAGAGACTAGACAGGTGGAAGTATGCCTGCCTCACCCAGCACATCCCCAATGGTATTGAAATCTTTAGGTGGAAGTGGCACAAGCGTTCACCAAACTTGCTCAATGAATAAAGCTAAAACCAATAAAACGACACCCCTACCTGAATGTTTTTGCCCCCTTATTTTGGCATACCGTCCATCAGATCAGGGCACACTTCAGGTCCATTTCATGTTGTAAGTCTTATGTTAAGTCTATCTATCTTGTTCTTATCTGTATATATCCGATGGAGATAGCACATTCGTCACGCTGCAAATTTTAAAATCTTTTAATGCAGCGCATTCTCTTCTTCTTTATAATGCTAGAATAATGAAGTTGTTTTGCTGCTGATATTCACACAGAGTTCTGACAAACTGAAGAGCAGTAACGAACTGAAAAGCACAAGGCTGAAAATCGCGAATAGTCTCTCACCAAACTTCTACTAACACGAGATTAGCAGAAGGAGCCCAAAGGGTGGCGCACTTGGTATTAAAATTCCCTTTTATAGTGCCATTGTACGTGTTGTACGGGACCGCGTTCTTGGCAATTGGAATTTCCGACAACATTTGTGCGACCGTGTGTATGCAAGACAAGTTTGAGCCAACATCCGTCGGAAAAAAATCCACGATTTTGTTGTCGGAATGTCCGATCGTGTGTACGTGGCATTAGAGACTAGGCTGAATAATTTTCTAGCCAACCATAATTTCTCTATAATAACAAAAAAAATTTGTTTTATGAATATTATATTATTTTTCTAGGGTAAGAGGAAGCATAACCTTAGCCTCTTTGTTGAAAAACATTCTCTATCTCTTTTTCTTATTTTGTTGTATGACTTTTATCTTTGGAAGGTCACGAGGAACAAGGTTATTAATAATACATCTCTCTGTGTGATGTTAATTATTTATTTACAGCTTTTGTGTTCTATCCGTTGACACAATATTTTTCTCCTTCATCACAAATAAGAACCTGACATTTTTTAATCAGCACTTGCATCAACGTAGAACCAATGGAATTTACAAAAAAAACTGAATTCCATATCACATGTACTAAGCTGTCAAAATTGTGATAGCATGACATATTTAAAAGCTTTATGCATAGAGTTGAGCGGACACCTGGATGTTCGGGTTCGACGGGTTCGGCCGAACTTCGGAAAAAAGTTCGGGTTCGGGACCGAACTTTAACCCGAACCCGGACCCGAACCCGAACCCCATTGAAGTCAATGGGGACCCGGACTTCTATGGACTAAAAAGGCTCTAAAAAGGTAATGGAAAGGGCTAGAGGGCTGCAAATGGCAGCAAAATGTTGTTAAGAGCATGGCAAGTGCTCTGCAAACAAATGTGGATAGGGAAATAACTTAAAATAACATAAAAAAAATAAAAATAAAAAATAATAATCTTGACCTAGGAGGACGAGGTCCATATGGAGTAGGAGGTTGAAGTGGCGGTGGATGTGGCTGTGTAGGTGGAAGCGGCGGTGGAGGAGGACGAGGTAGCCAACACTGATTCAAAAATACAACAATGGCTGTGTAATGCCGGTGATGTGTCGAATTCTGTCCCCCGTCAAATAGTGTCCACCCTGTACTGCGCTTGCTCAGTATGTAGGACAAGGGGATTTCGAAAATCTCCCAAGATGAACGGCGCCTGCGTGGTGAGTTCAGGTGAAGGCCACACCATCCGTGGTTCAAGACGAGCCAAGTGAGGCCGTGCCCGAAGCGTGGCGATCGAACCAAGCCCGTGAGGGGCCCTGTTATTATGTGCTACCGTATGTCCACTTGGATGGTGGGGCTTGAACCTGCACTCACAGCGCAGGCGCCGTTCATCTTCGGAGATTTTGTGAATCTCCTTGTCCTCTGTACTGCGCAAGCGCTGCGCCTTCGCAGTATGGGCCGGACACAATCCGATGGCCAGACAGTTTTTGTCACAACACCGGTATACATGTCTATTCTGCACAAGGTACGGACAAGTCCTGTGGGATCCATGCCTGGTTCATTTTAATGAACGTGAGCTTGTCCACATTGGCTCTGGACAGGCGGCTGCGCTTGTCTGTGATAACGCCCCCTGCCGTGCTAAATACACGTTCAGATAATACACTGGCTGCAGGGCAGGCCAGCACCTCCAAGGCATAAAGGGCAAGCTCAGGCCATGTGCCCAATTTGGAGACCCAGAAGTTAAAGGGGGCAGACCCGTCATCCAGTACGTGTAGGCCTGTGGACACATACTGCTCAACCATGTTGGTGAAATGCTGCCTCCTGCTAAGACGTTCCATCTCAGCTGGTGGTGCTGGTTGTTGTGGCGTGCTGACAAAGCTTTTCCACATTTCAGCCATGCTAACCCTGCCTTCTGAGGTGCTGCCGGTGCCCCGGCTGCGTTGGCGACCTCTTCCTCCTCCTCTGCCTTCGCCTTGTGCTTCCACCGTACGCCCGCTGTCAGGTGGGAATGCCACCAGCAGCGCGTCTACCAGCGTGCGCTTGTACTCGCGCATCTTACGATCCCGCTCCAGTGAGGGAATTAAGGACGGTACGTTGTCCTTGTAACGGGGATCCAGCAGGGTGGCCACCCAGTAATCAGCACCAGTTAAAATGTGGGCAACTCGGCGGTCATTGCGGAAACACTGCAGCATGTAATCGCTCATGTGTGCCAGGCTGCCCAGAGGCAAAGAAAAGCTGTCCTCTGTGGGAGGTGTATCGTCTGTGTCCTCTGTATCCCCCCAGCCACGCACCAGTGATGGCCACGAGCTGGTCTGGGTGCCACCCTGCTGTGAAAATGCCTCCTCCTCCTCCTCCTCCTCCATCTCCTCCTCCACCTCGTCATCCTCCAGAACTGTTCCCTTTCCGCCGGACAATTGTGTACCTGGCGTTTGTTGGTGCAGGAACCCACCCTCGTAGCCACTTGTGAAAGACTGCCCTGAAAGCCTTTGAAATGATCCCGCTTCCTCCTCCTCCTCCTCATCCTCCTCTTCCATCATTGCCCGAAGCGTTTTTTCAAGGAGGCATAGAACTGGGATAGTAACGCTAAGAACGGCGTCATTGGCACTGGACATGTTGGTGGAGTACTCGAAACAGCGCAACAAGGCACACAGGTCTCGCATGGAGGCCCAGTTATTGGTGGTGAAGTGGTGCTGTTCCGCAGAGCGACTCACGCGTGATTGCTGCAGCTGAAACTCCACTATCGCCTGCTGCTGCTCGCACAGTCTGGCCAGCATGTGCAAGGTGGAGTTCCACCTTGTGGGCACGTCACATATGAGGCGGTGAGCGGGAAGGCCGAAGTTACGCTGCAGCGCTGACAGGCGAGCAGCAGCAGGGTGAGATCGCCGAAAGTGCGCACACACAGCCCGCACTTTCTGCAGCAGCTCTGGCATATTGGGGTAATTTTTAAGGAACCTCTGGACCACCAAGTTCAGCACATGCGCCAGGCAAGGGATGTGCGTCAAACCGGCTAGGCCCAGAGCTGCTACGAGATTTCGCCCATTATCGCACACCACCAGGCCGGGCTTGAGGCTCACTCACAGCAACCACTCATTGGTCTGTTGTTCCATGTCCCTCCACAACTCCTGCGCGGTGTGGGGTTTTTCCCCCAAACAGGAAAGTTTTAAAACTGCCTGCTGTCGTTTACCCCTGGCTGTGCTGAAGTTGGTGGTGAAGGTGTTACGCTGACCGGATGAGGAGGCGGTAGAGGATGAGGAAGCGGAGTAGGAGGAGTTAGCAACAGGAGGCAAACTGAAGCGCCCTGCAATCCTCGGTGGTGGAAGGAAATGCGCCAAACTGCTATCTGCCTCAGGCCCAGCCGCCACTGCATTTACCCAGTGTGCTGTTAGGGAGATATAACGTCCCTGACCGTGCTTACTGGTCCACGCATCCGTAGTTAGGTGGACCTTGCCACAGATGGCGTTGCGCAGTGCACACCTGATTTTGTCCCCCACTTGGTTGTGCAGGGAAGGGATGGCTCATCTGGAAAAATAGTGGCGGCTGGGCACGACGTACTGTGGGACAGCCAATGCCATCAGGCTTTTAAAACTCTGCGTCTCCACCAGACGGAATGACAGCATTTCAAAGGCCAGGAGTTTTGAAATGCTGGCATTCAGGGCCAGGGATCGCGGGTGGCTAGGGGGGTACTTCCTCTTCCGCTCCAATGTTTGGGAGATAGAGAGCTGAACGCTTCCATGGGACATTGTGGAGATGGTTGGTGACCCAGGTGGTAATGTTGCTGGCAGATCCTCTGTTTGCGGGGTGGCAGGTGCCACTGTCACTACAGAGGTGGATGAAGAGGCCGAGACTGCAGCAGAAGAGGAAGCAGGAGGAGCCAGAGACCTTTCTTGGTTTTTGAGGTGTCTACTCCACTGCAGCTCGTGCTTTGCACTTAGATGCCTGGTCATGCAGGTTGTGCTCAGGTTGAGAACGTTTATGCCTCGCTTCAGACTCTGATTGCACAGCTTGCAAACCACTCGTGTCTTGTCATCAGCACATTGTGTGAAGAACTGCCACGCTAGGGAACTCCTTGGACCTGGCTTTGGTGTGCTCGGTCCCTTGCTGCGTTGGGCAGTAGCAGACATACTGTCTAGCTGACAAACGCTCCGCTTTTGCACCCTGCTCCCTCTTCTGCTGTGCTGGTGGCTCTGTGCGACCACCGCCTCTTCCTCCAAACTACACTGGTCACCTGCATAACGTTGATTCCATGTGGGGTCGAGGACCTCATCGTCCTCCACATCATCTTCCACCCAGTCTTCACCCCTGCCCTCCTTGTCTGTCTGCACAATTGCGAAAGTAGCAGCAGTTGGCACCTGTGTTTCGTCATCATCCGAGACGTACTGCGATGGTCCTCCCATGTACTCATCATGAAACATAAGTGGTTGGGCATCGGTGCACTCAATCTCTTCCACTTCTGGGGCAGGGCTAGGTGGATGGCCCTGGGAAACGCTGCTAACAGAGTCATCGAAAAGCAGAAGAGACTGCTGCATGATTTGGGGCTCAGACTGCTTGGCTGATTTGCAAGGGGGTGAGGTGAAAGACTGATGGACATGGGTTTCAGGTGCCAACTCTGTTCTTTCATCAGAAGAGTGGGTGGGAGACAATGTGAAGGAACCCGAGGCACTGTCAGCAACCCAATCTACTATCGCCTGTACTTGTCCTGGCCTAAACATTCGTACAGCCTCATTAGGCGCGACAAAATACCGCCGCAGGCTCGGTCGCCTACTCGCACCTGAGGAAGGTGTTTCACTTGTGCGTGTATCTGGCACAGATCCACCACGTCCTCTCCCTGCAACAGGAGCTCCACCAGCAGCACCACGACCGGGGCCACCACGTCCCTTTGACCTTCTCCTCATATTTTCTAAATTTAGGATCTTGCCCTAAATGGGTGTTTTTGGAAGCGCAGAACACACCCACAGTACGTAACCGCTGACTCGCACAGCTACAGAACTGCAGAAAATGCTATTCAAAAATGTTTTTGTTTTTTTAGTATAGCAACGTAGCAGAAAACTATAAAGAAATTGTTTATTTCAAACACCTCAAAATATGTATAACACACTGCAAACTTTTTTTGGTGCCACTAAACGGCGTTTTTTGGAAGAGCAGAACACACCCACAGTACGTAACCGCTGAATCGCACAGCTACAGAACTGCAGAAAATGCTATTCAAAAAAAATGTTGTTTTTTTAGTATAGCAACGTAGGAGAAAACTATAAAGAAATTGTTTATTTCAAACACCTCAAAATATGTATAACACACTGCAAACTTTTTTTGGTGCTACTAAACGGCGTTTTTTGGAAGAGCAGAACACACCCACAGTACGTAACCGCTGAATCGCACAGCTACAGAACTGCAAAAAATGCTATTCAAAAAAAATGTTGTTTTTTTAGTATAGCAACGTAGGAGAAAACTATAAAGAAATTGTTTATTTGAAACACCTCAAAATATGTATAACACACTGCAAACTTTTTTTGGTGCCACTAAACGGCGTTTTTTGGAAGAGCAGAACACACCCACAGTACGTAACCGCTGAATCGCACAGCTACAGAACTGCAGAAAATGCTATTCAAAAAAAATTTTGTTTTTTTAGTATAGCAACGTAGGAGAAAACTATAAAGAAATTGTTTATTTCAAACACCTCAAAATATGTATAACACACTGCAAACTTTTTTTGGTGCCACTAAACGGCGTTTTTTGGAAGAGCAGAACACACCCACAGTACGTAACCGCTGAATCGCACAGCTACAGAACTGCAGAAAATGCTATTAAAAAAAAAATTGTTTTTTTAGTATAGCAACGTAGGAGAAAACTATAAAGAAATTGTTTATTTCAAACACCTCAAAATATGTATAACACACTGCAAACTTTTTTTGGTGCCACTAAACGGCGTTTTTTGGAAGAGCAGAACACACCCACAGTACGTAACCGTTGAATCGCACAGCTACAGAACTGCAGAAAATGCTATTCAAAAAAAATGTTGTTTTTTTAGTATAGCACAGTAGGAGAAAACTATATAGAAATTGTTTATTTCACACACCTCAAAATATGTATAACACACTGCAAACTTTTTTTTGTGCCCCTAAACGGCGTTTTTTGCAAGTGTACATTAAAGTGCAAATTTATTTTTATTTTTTTTTGCCCTAAACGGGTCTTTTTTTGCACGAGCAAAATAAAATGCTTTTTTTTTTTTTTTTTTTTTGCCCTATGGGTCTTTTGGAAAAGAGAACAATAAAGTGCCTTTTTTTTCCCCCTAAAAGTTAGATTTTCTCTGACACTGGGCTCATGGCAGTGTAAAAAGACTGCACTGCAACACAAATAGGTAGACCTATGCAGATCGCTGATTTTAATCTCTGAATCTGGACTCCTATATAATATTCTCTCTCCCTGAAAGCACCAACACAGGAACCTGGCCCTACACTACACTATCTCTCTATCTTTTCCCTCAGATTGTAGAATCAGGACGACCTCTTCTATCTTTCTATCTCTCCCTAAAAGCAGCAGCAGCAGACTAGATCCTCTCCCTATCTATTCTGAAGCAGAGTGTCATGTGTGCTGTGTGCTTATATAGAAGCTGGGTCACATGTTGCACTGACCAATCACAGCCATGCCATTAGTAGGCATGGCTATGATGGCTTCTAAGGGCACACCAGCTAATCAAAAGGTGATTGGCTGGCCCCTGAAGCATTTCTAAATGCGTTATTAGATTACCGAACCCGAACCCGAACCCGGACTTTTGGGCAAAGTCCGGGTTCGGGTTCGGGAAAAAGCTAAAGTTCGGTACGGACCCGAACTTTACAGTTCGGGTTCGCTCAACACTATTTATGCACAATAGATTTTTTTCTTATTAGAAAGGATTATTTTTCCTTTAGGAAGAACACGGGAAAAACAGACACATTCATTTAAAATGAAAAAAAAAATTGAACTTTTTCATCACGTAGTTACAGAAGAACATTGGTCTGTAGAAAAAAAAAAATCTGAAACTGAGAGGACTTTAATAATATTCAGACTAGTGAATGATTTGCAATGAATTAGACAGGCAGAATAATTCACAGTCTTGTGGCTGTCCTGCTGTACAACAATTGAAGTCTTTGTGAGCCCAGCTGTGTCAATGACCACCAACCTCACTGACAGCATTGACAGAGCTGTAAAGAGTAAAGGATCGCTGCTACTCCCAACCAGCCCAGGCAAATAAACAATAAGGAGCGGCCTCAGTCTACATGTCTCCACCAAACCACACACCCTGATGCATATAGGCTGAGGCTGCTCCCTATCGGTTATTTACCTGGGCTGGTTGGGAGTAGCAGCGATCCCTTGCTCTTTACATGTACTAGCCCTCTGGATTGGTATCAGGATGAGAATGCACCCCATGTTCTGGGATCCAGGAATATGCTTTCCCTTCTACTTTGAGCGGCGCCAAAAGCAATATAACAGTTCACATGCTAACAGAGGTGGATTTATATTTTTTCCTGCTGTAGGCTAGATACTTTGAAATGTTCCTACCCACACACACTCAAGAGGACTGGGGGCTTTAGGTCGAGGAGAAACTTGAGTAAAGCTGGCCATCACAATAGAATTTGGGGTAGTTCCTAATGAATGGATTTAAATTTAATCAGTGCGTGGCCCTGTTGGCACCACTCCATCCAACATGCTTCAATTGAAAAATCAAAATGAGCTGGGTGGAAAATTGACAGCCAAATAAAGTGTTTGCATCCAATTAGATGAAAGCAGTGTTTGAGTATTCTGACAGCAGTTTACAAGAAGAAGTGGGACCACACTAAGGTGGTCAGAAGTACAAAAATAAATAAAGAAAAAACAGAAACCCTGGCAGGAGGACCTTTTATTAGCATCTCAAGAAGATTTAGGCTCCTTTCACAGGGGCAGTAAGATCAGGTCCAGCTGATGACTCCTCCTGTGACATTTCAGCCTTTCTGGACTGTACATTTTACAGTTTAAAGGGGTTGTAAAGGTTCGTTTTTTTTTCCCCCTTAATGCATCCTATGACTTATGGTCCAGCAGGCATGGACAGGGACGTTACCTTTCACGGCGCATTGGGTGACTCTGCTGGCAGCTGGGAAGGATGCAGGACAAGGTGCAGTAGTGTTGGAGGTTGTTCCGCCACCACGCCTCCAAAATGTTACTACTGGTCATTCTGACACACCTCTCTCCTCCACCCCCTCCTCTTGTTCTTCCTCCATGGCCTCTACCTGTGCTTTGTCCTCGGAACTAGCGGTGCTCTGTAGGCATTCAAGGGGCTACGCAAAAAGATGCCATGCGGTGCTTGAGCTGGTGTGCTTGGGGGACAGGAGCCACACTGGGGCAGAGATTCTGTCAGCTCTGCAGGGGCAGGCTCAGAGGTGGTTGACGCCACGCCAGCTTAAGCCAGGAAAGGTGGTTTCCATCAATGGCACCAACCTCCTCTCCGCCCTCCGACAGGGACAACTGACCCATGTGCCCTGTTTGGCTCACGTCCTTAACTTGGTGGTGCAGCGGTTCTTGGGCAGGTACCCGGGCTTACAGGAGGTCCTGAAGCAGGCCAGGAAACTCTGTGGGCAATTTCCGCCAGCCATATAATGCCAGTGCTCGGCTGGCTGACCTGCAAAAGGATTACAATCTGCCCAAGAACCGCCTAATCTGTGACATGCCCACCAGGTGGAACTCTACGTTAGCCATGCTGCAGCAGCTGCACACGCAGCAGAGGGCCATCAATGAGTATCTGTTGCAATATGGCACCAGGACAGGGTCAGGGGAGCTTGGATTTTTTCCCCAGGCCAGTAGCCAAGGTCAGGGATGCATGCACTGTCCTGGCATCATTTGGGGAGGCCGCAAGGATGGTGAGCAGTGACAGTGCATGCATCAGTGACACTGTCCCTCTTGTCCACCTGTTGGAGCACGCTGCGTGGAATAAAGGACAGGGCACTTGAGGCAGAACAGAGGCAGGAAGAGGAGGACTTCCTTACCTCTCAAGGCCCCCTTTATCCAGACAGTGTTCCTGCTGGCCCAGCTATCACACAGGAAGAGGAGGAGGAGGAGGAGGAGGATTATTGTGTCAGCATGGAGGTGGAGCCTAGCACTCAGCATCAGCAGCAGACATCAAGGGATCAATTACAGTCCAAAGACACCCATGGACTTGTACGTGGCTGTGAGGAGGTGGCTGCTGATCATGTCGTCCTCAGTGACCCAGAGGACTCTGCACCGAATGCCTCAGCAAACCTACGCTGCATGGCCTCCCTTATCCGGCAAAGCCTGCAGAAGGATCCTCGTATTCGTGTGATCAAGGAAAGGGATCATTACTGGCTGGCAACCCTCCTTGATCCACGTAACAAGGCTAAGGTTGCGGACCTTATCTTGCCGTCGCAGAGGGAGCAGAGGATGAAGCATCTTCGGGAGGCCTTGCAGAAAGGTCTGTACAATGCGTTCCCAGAGACTTGGAGGTTACAAATTCCTGGTCCTGGACAACGTGTTGCTGAGGCTCCGGTCAGTCAAAGAAGGAGCAGTGTGTCATGGATATGCAGTAGTGTTTGTCTGTCAGCTTACCTTCCTTCCCATGTGTTCATCTTAGAGGCCAGAACCCTTTCACCTGGCTTCCTTTATAATCTCCTCCCAGCCTGACTCCACCCCAGGCCCTATCACAGAACACTATATTAACCTGTGCACTGCAAGCCTGCTTTGCTGATCAACGTGTTTGTTAGGCATTGTGTGTTTGGGTTCCTGCCTGCCGTGTGCTACGTCTGTCTCTCTGTTACGTTATTGGCTTGTCTCCGACTATCCCTGTCTGCTCGTGACCCTTGACCTTCGGCTCGTTCTTTCGTTATCCTTGTCTGCTTGTGGCCCCTGACCTTCAGCTTGTTATTCGGTTCTCTCATATCTTGTGCTGCTGCTTCCCCTCTTTTCCCCTTATCCTACGGGGCGTGAGCTAGGAAACTCCAGGGGCCGCGACCTGGTCCCAGCCTGCAGCATAACATCCTCACCACTAGAGGCCCTGGAGAAGACCTGCTGGGTCTTAGACTCCGCGCCCTGGGGAATCTTGGCTCTAGCTTCCGTTAGGATCCCGGTTGTGCTCCTCTAGTCCCGCTTTCCACAACCACCCAGTTTCCTATCCGCAGCAGTCAGCCATAGGGTTCACTACCTTGCGGTGCACTCCTGTCCCCCTACGGTGTGCATCTGTCACCTGGGCACAGGTGACCTTGACAGTTTGATCAGCCATGGACCCGGCTGACATCCCGATCCCCGCGGATGATCCATTGTGGGGCATAGTCCACAGACTTGAAACCCAGGAATCGAATCAGACTCAGGTGATGCGATTCCTACAGGATCTGGCTTCTCGATTCGAGCAGCTTCAGGCCTCCTTGGGAACCCCGAATCCGCAACCTCAAGTACAACCAGCGGTGGTACCTACCGCACCAGTCGCAGCCACACACTCACTAACACTGCCAGCTCCGTTCCGTTTCTCTGGGGACTCCAAGGCCTGCAGAGGGTTCCTTAGCCAATGCACGATTCATTTTGAGCTTCAGCCTCAAAACTTTCTGTCTGATAGGGCAAAGGTAGCCTATATCATTTCCCTCCTCTCCGGTGAAGCTTTAGCCTGGGCAGCCCGTCTGTGGGAACTGAATGATCCAGTGGTTTCTAGCCTGTCTGGCTTCTTGAAACTTTTTCGGAATATCTTTGAAGAACCGGCTCGTGTCTCTTCAGTGGCCAGCGCCCTTCTACGTCTCCGCCAAGAGTCTGCTTCAGTGGGACAGTACGCCCTTAATTTCCGCATACTGTCGGCTGAGTTGAGCTGGAACAATGAGGCCTTAGTCGCAACCTTTTTGCATGGCCTGTCTGATAGAGTGAAGGATGAATTAGCAGGAAGAACCATCCCCACTGATCTGGACGGAGTTATCTCCTTGTGTAACCAGATCGATATTCGCTTTCAGGAAAGGACCCTAGAAAAGCGGCGCCAGCACTCCTTGGTCCTTAGTCAGCCTGAGCTCCCCTCTCCTCGACCCGTGGAGCATCTCCTGCCAGCTGAGGAACCCATGCAGCTGGGCAGGACCAGGCTATCCCCAGAGGAACGTGCTAGGCGCAGAACTCTAGGCCTGTGTCTCTACTGTGGGGGCAAAGGTCATTTTCGTGACACTTGCTCTCTTTGTCCAGAAAAACGTTTGGGTCCACTTCATCTGGAAAGTGGAGTATTGGACCCAGAAATATCACCTTCCCCTTCTCGTCTTCTGCTTTCTGTGTTCCTCCATGTTGGTGCTTCTTCTCATTCGGTCTCAGCATATCTGGATTCCGGAGCCGCTGGTAATTTCATGGACTGGGAAATCGCGTCGTCCATGAGACTTACTCTTTTGCCCCTCACCATGCCATTGGTGGTCTTGGCGATTGATGGTACTGTTCTCCCAGGGGGACCTATCCGCTTCCAGACCCTCCCTGTTAAGATGTCGGTAGGGACACTCCACCAGGAGTGGATATCCTTCCTTATCTTACCCAAGGCCTCAACGCCTATAATTTTGGGTCTCCCATGGTTACAGCTCCATTCTCCTCATGTGGACTGGACTACTGGACAGATCCTGGCTTGGGGTTCCTCCTGTTCCTCGTCCTGCCTACCCAAGGTTGCCCCCTGTGAACCTGAGCCGGTCATTCATTCCAGGTCGCATAACCATTTACATTTCTCTGTCCCTAATCGCCCTTGGACGCACAGCCAGGCTAGCTTGTCTACAAGTCCTGCAGTCGCTACGTCTTGCGATGCGATTCAGGTAGTCGCTACACCTGACTCTATTCACTCGGCCTCTGTACTAGTTATGCCAGTCCAGCCCATGCCCAGTGAGCCGCCTACTTTTTCTTGTTCAGGACATTCTGCTTGTCTTTCAGCTATTCAGCTTGACTCCTGTGACATGTCACCCTCTAACCAACCTGACTTCAGGGTTCCACTGACATCTGCCCAGTTTGATGGTCCTGTGCTAGATGACCAGTTCATCTTTAAGGGTCTAGGGGACCCTCCTCAGATTTCTGTTGATCCTTTCATGCCCTTGCTTATTCCTAGAGAGCCTTTGGTCCTCAATAGATCTTCTTGTCATCTCCCTACCTCGGTTCTAGTCTCTGAGGATAATCTAAAGTACGAGGTTAGACAAGTTCTGGATTCTCGGCTCTGCAGAGGTATTCTTCAGTACCTTGTGCATTGGAAAGGTTTTGGTCCTGAGGAGGCGTCTTGGATCGCTGCATCTGATGTCGTTGCACCTCATCTGTTGAGGAGGTTTCATCTGAGATTTCCCTTTAAGCCTGGGCCCAGGCGGGGGAGGGCCCATAAGAGGGAGGGTACTGTCATGGATATGCAGTAGTGTTTGTCTGTCAGCTTACCTTCCTTCCCATGTGTTCATCTTAGAGGCCAGAACCCTTTCACCTGGCTTCCTTTATAATCTCCTCCCAGCCTGACTCCACCCCAGGCCCTATCACAGAACACTATATTAACCTGTGCACTGCAAGCCTGCTTTGCTGATCAACATGTTTGTTAGGCATTGTGTGTTTGGGTTCCTGCCTGCCGTGTGCTACGTCTGTCTCTCTGTTACGTTATTGGCTTGTCCCCGACTATCCCTGTCTGCTCGTGACCCTTGACCTTCGGCTCGTTCTTTCGTTATCCTTGTCTGCTTGTGGCCCCTGACCTTCAGCTTGTTATTCGGTTCTCTCATATCTTGTGCTGCTGCTTCCCCTCTTTTCCCCTTATCCTACGGGGCGTGAGCTAGGAAACTCCAGGGGCCGCGACCTGGTCCCAGCCTGCAGCATAACATCCTCACCACTAGAGGCCCTGGAGGAGACCTGCTGGGTCTTAGACTCCGCGCCCTGGGGAATCTTGGCTCTAGCTTCCGTTAGGATCCCGGTTGTGCTCCTCTGGTCCCGCTTTCCACAACCACCCAGTTTCCTATCCGCAGCAGTCAGCCATAGGGTTCACTACCTTGCGGTGCACTCCTGTCCCCCTACGGTGTGCATCTGTCACCTGGCCACAGGTGACCTTGACACAGTGGAGAAGGTGGCCGTCTGACCGATGCGTTCAGACAATTTTTTAGTACGCAGCCCCAAGGTATGATCGCTTCCAGCAACCATCGCCAGCGTCTGGTTTACATGGTGCAGGAAAACCTAGGGGCTAGATCAGAGTTGGACACCTTTCCCACCGAAAATCCTCTGGGTTACTGGGTCTTGAGGATGGATCACTGGCCAGAGCTTGCACAGTATGCAATTGAGGTACTGGCCTGTCCTGCATCTAGCGTTCTTTCGGAACGCACATTCAGTGCTGCTGGAGGCTTTGTAACCGATCACAGGGTGCGCCTGTCCACTGACTCAGTTGATCGACTGACCTTCATAAAAATGAATCAGTCTTGGATCACCACCAGCTACCAAGCACCTGATGCTGATGTAACCGAATAATTTTTTGGGAAATGTCAGATCCCTTCAAGACTGCCTATGCTGATGCTGAGTGACTAAACTGTTATGCTGAGTGACTATCCTCTTCCTCCTCAATAATCATGCTGATAGCTTGAAAGAACATTTTTGGTTCTGGGCACCGCCACCAGTGGCTAAGGCCCAATTTTTCAGCCCCTGTTTAACAGGGGCGTGTATTTACAAATTTTGATGCAATGCTTTGCAGCAGGGCTCATTGCTGTGCTCCAACTACAGTATCTGTGAGGGGTTGCAGTGTTGTGGCACCAGCACCAGTGACTAAGGCCCAATTTTTCAGCCACTGTTGAACAGGGGCGTGTATTTACAATTTTTGATGCAATGCTTTGCAGCAGGGCTCATTGCTGCGCTCCAACTACAGTATCTGTGAGGGGTTGCAGTGTTGTGGCACCAGTACCTAAGGCCCAATTTTTCTGCCCCCGTTCAACAGGGGCATGTAATTACAATTCTTGATATAATAGTTCACAGCAGGGTGTTCCAGCGCCCACCAAGAGTAACTGTGAGGGCTTACAGTGTTGTGGCAACACCACCACCACCACCAACGGCCCAATTTTTCTGCCCCTGTTCAACAGGGGCATGTGATTACAATTCTTGATCTAATATTTCACACCTGGGCCCATTCCTGCACGCACCAAGAGTAACTGTGAGGGCTTACAGTGTTGTGGCAACACCACCACCACCACCAAAGGCCCAATTTTTCTGCCCAGGTTCAACAGGGGCATGTGATTACTATTCTTGATCTAATATTCCACAGCTGGGCCAAGAGTAACTGTGAGGACTTACAGTGTTGTGGCACCAGCACCACCACTACCACCAAAGGCCCAATTTTTCCTACCACTGTTCAACAATGGCATGTAATTACAATTCTTGATCTAATATTTCACACAGCTGGGCCCATTCCTGCGCCCACCAAGAGTAACTGTGAGGACTTACAGTGTTGTGGCACCAGCACCACCACCACCACCAAAGGTCCAATTTTTCCTACCACTGTTCAACAATGGCATGTAATTACAATTCTTGATATAATAGTTCACAGCAGGGTGTTCCAGCGCCCACCAAGAGTAACTGTGAGGGCTTACAGTGTTGTGGCAACACCAACACCTAAGGGCCACATTTCTGCAGAGTATATACGGCAGGCCCCTACTTTCAAACATCCAACTTACAAATGACTTCCACTTGCAAATGTAAGGAGACAACAGGAAGTGAGAGGAAATCTACCCCTAGGAAGGGAAATTCTCTCCTGTAAGAGTTAATATGGGAAAGAGGTGTCTCCTCTCCACTGATGCTTAATCACCAATCCTTGTTTCAATAAAAACCCCAAATTTTCAAAAAAACATTTGTCATTGGGACAGAAAGTGAGGTGAAATGTTCTGAACAGGTGCACAGACAGCAAAACAAATGTTACAGGGGTGATAACCCTTCCCTATGTTTTCCAAAAAGCTTAAATGCCATTTTTCTCAATGATTTTCATCCATATTGCCGGGACCAGACATTACATTAAAGCCACAAGCAGTTTTAAATGACTTTTTTTCCTTTAGAAATTTCATTTTGTGCAGGGACAGTTCTAAACACGGGAAACACGTGCTACTTCACAGGCATACTTTAGACACCCCCAGGTATTTAAAGGAATGTTTCACTTTTTTTTTTCACTTTATGCATCATTAATATCACTTCTCCCGAAAAAACGTCAGTTTTTAAAACTTATTTTTGCATTGATACATGTCCCCTGGGGCAGGACCCGGGTACCCAAACCCTTTTTAGGACAATAACTTGCATATTAGCCGTTATAATTAGCACTTTTAATTTTGAGCGTTCGCGTCCATTGTATTTAATAGCGCAAACTTTCGGTCCATTCGCAGGTTCTGGTGCGAACCGAAGCGAGGTGGTGTTTGGCTCATCCCATACATGTGTTCATGCTCAATAAATTATAACACCAAATTACTCACATAAATGTGAGTAACTTATTTTTTTTTTTTTTTTGGGTTTCCTTCAATATTGCACTACCTATTGGAATCAGGAACATTTTCCCACAGCTGGTCAAACCAGCCTGCCCACATTGACTAAACAGAGAGGCACATATGAATTTATGCTGTGCTCCTTACCATATTTGAGCTTTTTGCTACCCCCGAGTTTTGAAGAGCGGTATATACATACCCTGAGGCCTGATGTTAGACATTACTTTTTTTTTTTTTTGCTACTTATTTATGTTTCACATCTGAGATTTGGGGTTTTTTCTTTTTTCTTATTTTTTTCTTTGGTTGTGCCATTTTTCTGTTTATTAAAGATATGTCCAAGTAGAAAGGTTTGTCAAGGAGAATGAGAGAAGAAGAATAGGGAAAGGACATGATTTTTCATTATACTCCCTTGGATGAACAAAATTAAACAGGACTATAGAAATAATTATATACCTGCCTAGTGCCTAGTGCCTAGTGCCAGCTGAAATCTATCCTGATTTTTACTTAATATAGGTGGTGTTTTTTTTTTTTTTTTTATGGGTATTGTTTGTATGCTTGTTGTACGCTGCTTTTCTGATTTTTTATTTTTTTTGTTCTTTTTTCCCCTTCCCCCCTCCCCCTTCTTTTTTTTTGTTTAGGGGTAAACTAGCTCCACAGTCTAGTATATAAGTAAAAAGTAAAGAGTAAAACTAGAGAGAATCATGAGAATATAAAGATCCAACGCCAACAGGCCAGAGATACATCTTATTTGTTATTAGCTATTTGTATTGTTTTTTTTGTTTTGTTTTTTTGCTTCTGGATTGGTATACTGGCTGGTGCAAGGGACTATAATAGCGTTAAAAAGCTCCATATATACAGACTGTATGGATGTAAGGGATTACAATATCACTAAAAAACTCCATATATGGACTGTATTGATTGCATAGACTGTGGGGTAGTAATTGGTGACTGAAATAGAAATTTTTAGGTAGAAGGGAAAATGAGGAGAAGGGGAGCAAAAACAAACCAAGTGGACAGTGGTAGTAGTAACTCCATAAAAGCCTACGTGGTGCAAGACAAAGCAGACCAAAAGGTAGAACAGGTAGTGGAAAATATAGAAAATATAGAAAGAAAAATCCCCTCCACTGAAGGACAGAAGAAAAACCTGTGATCTAGGCGAAGAAGAGATTTTACAGCAAGATCAACAACAGAAGGAAATGGAGAAAGAATTGGATAATCCTCAGGCACTCCCTACAAAACAAGATATGGTAGAGATGATGGCCCACTTAGGAGTGATTAAAAGAGAACTGAGTGCTACTCGAATGGATATACAAAATGTACTACAAAGAGTTGAAGAATCAGAAGCTCATTTAGGTGAACACAAATATGCAATCTCAGAGTTGCGTGAAAGAGCAGACTCAGAGTGGGTAGAAATGAGGAATATCCGGTGTCGGCTTGAAGATCAAGAGAACCGCAACAGACGTTACAATCTGAGGATCCGGGGGCTACCGGAGTCCGTTAAAAATAACAATTTGGAAATTACGGTCCGCGAGATATTCAACAAGATACTGAAAAAAGAAGCAGCAGCACCCATGTCCTTTGAAATAGTGCATAGAGTACAAAGAATATCCACTACATCAACAGATATTGCTAGAGATGTGATAGCGAGGTTTTCAAGTTATGAAATAAAACAACAAGTATCACAGGGTACGAGGAGCGCCTCACCAATTGAATATATGGGAATTGAGATTCTTATTTTTACAGATTTAACACAAGAAACCCTGGCCCACAGGAGGGCGTTGAAACCCCTGACAAAACAACTACAAGATAAAAACATTGTATATAGATGGGGTTTCCCAGCTTGTCTAATAGCAAAAAATCAGGGAGTCTCGGCTACACTGAGATTCTCAGAGGACCTGAAAGAGTTCTGTAGTAAACTAGATATACCAATGCCCCAATTAGAAAACTGGGAAAAGAAACCCCCAGAATGGAAGAAGCTAAAAGATCAGTCATGGAACAAAAAGTTGAGATGTGGAAAAATAGTAGGCAAGAAATAAATGGCACCGCCAGGGGGGTGGAGGTGGAGAGAGGGGGTCAATAGGATAAAAGAACCTGCTCGGGGGGGTGAACTGGTGCGTGGTAATGCCCGTCCGTGTACCCGGGACCATCTCTGCACCAGAGATGAGGCCCGGAGGACCGGATGGCCATTTAAATACCCCTAGAGTATGCCCCACCCAGCTGAACGCCAATAATTTGGGCGACAGCTGGGTGGGCCATAACATTGATAATCAATGTAGTTGGGGAGGGGAAGAGGGAGGGGGGCTTTCTATGTGGGTTATGTCATGTTGTTTTGTTATGATGTGTTATTCATTGTTAGTTGTATGGGTTAATCCTGGAAAAATAGAGGAATTGCTCCCCTCTTATATGGTTAGAAGTACCTGGTCATGTGAGCAATATCTATTAAAAAGATGGCGCCCTTAAAAATAATTACTTATAATGTTAGAGGTCTAAACAGCCCCAGTAAGCGGCATCAAATATTGCAGGAACTAAAAGGCTGGGCAATAAATATAGCTTTCTTGCAAGAGACTCACCTTAAATGGTCTACTAGGGTAGGACTGAATAGTAAAAACTTCCCAGTCTGGTTCCATGGATATTCCCCCAATAAGAGATCCAGGGGGATAGCAATTGGCTTCGATAGGAATACACCATTTATTTTAAAAGCAATGGAGTCAGACGCCGAAGGAAAATATTTATTTGTCAAGGGTTTTTTGTTCAATAAAGAGTATACGTTAGTAAATATTTATTGTCCCAATGTTCATCCCAGCTTATTTTTAAAAAAGGTTTTGAATAAATTGGAAAATTTCAGAGAGGGAAAAGTAATAATGGCAGGAGATTTTAATTTTGTTTTTGACCCAACCTTGGATACCCAACCTCTTTCTCTCCGTTTAGAGGGAAAACATTTAAAGGTAGTTAACCACTTAACGACCGCCCACCGCCGATTTACGTCGGCAGAATGGCACGGACAGGCAGAATCACGTAGATCTACGTGATCGCCTTTGTGCAGTTGGGGGGTCCATCCGGACCCCCCTTCACTGCAGTGAGCGGCCGTTAAGTGTTCGGGAGCGATCAGGCATGAGGGGGCGGCCGCTCGATTCCGCCCCCCCCTCGCGATCGCTCCCGGCCAATGAAATTGCTTCCTCCGCCATGTGATGTAAACACAGGCTGGAGGAAGTGATGTCATCTCCCTCGCCGCGGTCTTTTCGTTCCCGGCGCCGAGGAGTGAAGACAGAGGTTAGTGCTCCAACAGTCCACTGACACGTAGGTACACATAGGCACACAAATCACCCCCCAGTCACCCCCAGATCACCCCCCAGGTCACCCCAAAGCCCCCAATCACAGTGTCACTGATTGCAGTGATCATTTATTTTACTGATCACTGCATTTAGTGTCATCTGTGATTGTAAAAAGTTGCAAGGCAGTTAGGATTAGGCCCCTTTAGGTCCAGGGTAGCCCCCTAACCCCCCCTAATAAAGGTTTAACCCCTTGATCACCCCCCAGGTAACCCTTTCACCCCCTAACTTCAGCGTCACTAAGCGATTGTTTTTCCGATCGCTGTATTCGTGTCGCTGGTGTTTTAGATAGGCAGTTATTTTTTTTTTAGGTTCGCCGCAGGTTTTTATTGGTGTCAGGTACCCCCATATTTAACCTAATAAAGGTTTTAACCCCCTGATTGCCCCTAGTTAACCCTTTCACCAGTGATCACCATATAAAGGTTACGGGTGACGCTGGTTGATTAGTTTGCTTTTTATAGCATCAGGGCACCCGCCGTATATAACCCAATAAAGGTTTAACCCCCTGATCGCCCGGCGGGTGAGATCAATTAGGTTTTAGCGCCAGAGAGGGTCTGCGTCGCCCCAGGCAGTGTTAGGTTAGTGCCAGTAACGCTAACACCCACGCGCAAAGCATACACCCCCCTTAGTGGTATAGTATCTGATCAGATCTATACTAGCATCCCCAGCGGTTTAGGGTTCCCAAAAACGCAGTGTTAGCGGGATCAGCCCAGATACCTGCTAGTACCTGCGTTTAGCCCCTCCGCCCAGCCCAGCCCAGCCCACCCAAGTGCAGTATCGATCGATCACTGTCACTTACCAAACACAACACACATAACTGCAGCGTTCGCAGAGACAGGCCTGATCCCTGCGATCGCTAACAGTTTTTTTGTAGCGTTTGATATATTTGCTGACGACAGTCAGGTGCTTTTTTTCCTGTGAATCTTACTAGTGTACCCCTAAATTTAGAGCCCAAAATGGCAAGTCGAAGGTACACTAGTAAAGAGGCCTACGAGATTCTGAGCATGACAGATAGTGAAGAGGAGGTCACGTATCTGTCAGATTCAGGCTCAGAATATCTTCCCGTAGAAGACAGTGACGTCAGCGGCCCCACGTCAGATAGCTCTGACGACGAAGTTGAGGTCCCTGCTAAGGTCAGGCGTACCCGATCCCGATCTTCTGAGGTTGTTGAGGAGCAAGAACAGCAGGTCTCTCGTATCATGGAGCAGAGTAGTACTAGCGCCGCTATTCCTTCTGGTGAACTGGCAAGCACCAGCGGCCTAGTACAGCCTGGACGTACATCCAGCACTGCAGTAACACTTGGTGACGTGGCGAGTCCCATAAGTGCAGTTCAAGCTGGCGAGGTGGCAAGCACAAGTAGTGTCCCGCTGCCACCAAGAAGACAAAGGCAGGCCCATCGTGCCCATACTGCCCTTCCTGCAGAATTCGCCTATCCTGATTGGGTCCCCACCACTTCTGCAGAACCCGTACTTCCCCCATTCACTGCCCAACCCGGTATTCAGGTGGAAAAAGCTGATTTTATGCCAATCGATTTTTATTCGCTGTTTTTCACGGAAGATCTCTATAGATCTATTGTGGACCAGAGTAATTTGTATGCTGGTCAATTTATCGCCGCTAACCCCCAGTTGCCTAAAATTGCCAGAAATCGGAAACCAATTACGGTTTCCGAATTTAAGACCTTTCTGGGCCTTTCCCTCAACATGGGCACACATAAATTTCCGTCATTGCGTGCTTATTGGTCCACGCACCCAATTGACCACATGCCCGTGTTCTCTGCCTCCATGTCCAGGGCACGATACGAGCAGATTTTGCGGTTCATGCACTTCAACGACAATGAACTTTGTCGTCCACGTGGGGACCCTGAATACGACCGGCTCTATAAAATTCGGCCCCTCATAAACCACTTCAACGATTGTTTTGCAGCCTTGTTTACTCCCGATCAAGTTGTCTGCGTTGATGAGTCCCTGATTAAATTTTCTGGCCGCTTGTCTTTCAAGCAGTACCTTCCCAGCAAGCGTGCCAGATACGGGGTCAAGCTCTACAAGTTCTGTGACAGGGCAACAGGCTATGTAGTGAACTTTACGGTTTATGAGGGAAAAGACAGTCAGATTGAGTCGGTCAACTGCCCGGATTACATAGGGAGCGCTGGCAAGATAGTGTGGAACTTGGTGTCACCCTTATTCGGAAAGGGGTACCACTTGTATGTGGACAATTATTACACGAGCGTGCCACTGTTTAGTCACTTGTTTGATCATAAGATTGGAGCATGTGGCACCGTGCGACCTAATTGCCGGGGCTTTCCCCAGCGGCTTGTAGATGCCCGTCTTAGGCTGGGGGAGAGAGCCTGCTTGAAGTGTAATAACTTGCTCGCTATGAAGTGGAGGGACAATAAGAATGTTTTCCTTCTTACCTCCCTTCATGCAGACACGACAGTCCAAATTCGTACGGCGACTGGTGTTGTGGAGAAACCCCTCTGTGTCCACGAATATAACCAAAATATGGGAGGGGTGGACCTCAACGACCAGTTGATGGCGCCGTATCTAATTGACCGTAAGGCGAGACGCTGGTACAAAAAAGTGTCTCTATCATTATTCCAATTGGCTTTGCTGAACGCTCATGTGCTATACAGAGCTTCAGGCGGGACGTTATCTCTTCTAAAATTCCAGAATGAGATAGTCACAGAACTCCTGTATCCAGGCGGTTCTGCACCTCACCATCCCCAACCAAATGCAGTAAGCCGGCTGCATGAGAGGCATTATTCGTATGTCCTCCCGAGTACCCCTACCCAAAGCCACCCCCAAAAAAGATGTCGTGTCTGTAGCAAGCGCGGATTTAGGCGTGACACCCGTAGTTTTTGTCCACTCTGTCCTGACAAGCCTGGTCTTTGCCAAGGTGAATGTTTTGAACGCTACCACTCAAAAGTGAAGTTTTAGCGTAGGGTACAGCATTTCACAGACTAGGACACACTTACACAGGGTCTCCCAAGATGCCATTACATTTTGAGAGACCCGAACCATTACAGTTGTAAAGTTACAAAAAAAAGTGTAAAAAAGAAAAAAAAAACGTAAAAAACAAAACACAAAAAATATATAAAATAAAAAAACCAAAAATAGTTGTCGTTTTATTGTTCTCTCTCTCTCTATTTTCTCTCTATTGTTCTGCTCTTTTTTTACTGTATTCTATTCTGCAATGTTTTATCATGCTTGCTTTTCAGGTATGTAATTTTTTGTTTTCAGGTGTGCCATTCAACTGCAGCGCGGAATTATTTATCTTGACAGCAACAGCGTTTGCTCCCACGATACATAAAGCCGTGACTCCAGTGCTGTAGGAGGTGATTTCACCACCACAGTTAAAAAAAAGAGCATATATGCCGAAGCATGGGGGCAGCAGGGGCAGAGGAGCGATTTTGCTCCTAATGCCGCGTACATACGGTCGAAATTCCGACCGTGTGTACGCGGCATAACTTTTTTGCGGGAGGATGCCCCCATGCTTCGGCATATATATATTTTAGGCACAGGTTGCGTTAAAACATTTTTTTATTTTTTACTAGGTTTTGTTTTGGTATTTGCTTTGCAGGTATGGCATGGTAAGGTCTTACTGTTGTACTGTAATGTTACTTTGTTTTAATGTTAACCACCATTTGCTTAGCAGGTACGCCATTCAGTTGCAGCGCGGATCTATTTATCTTGACAGCAACAGCGTTTGCTCCCACGATACATAAAGCCGTGACTCCAACGCTGTAGGAGGTGATTTCACCACCACAGTTAAAAAAAAGAGCATATATGCCGAAGCATGGGGGCAGCAGGGGCGGAGGAGCGATTTTGCTCCTAATGCCGCGTATATACGGTCGAAATTCCAACGGAGGCTTATCCGTGGAAAAGTCCGACCGTGTGTACGCGGCATAACCTTTTATGCCGCGTACATACGGTCGAAATTCCGACGAAGGCTTGACCGTGTGTACGCGGCATAACTTTTTTGCGGGAGGATGCCCCCATGCTTCGGCATATATGCCCATCATTAGAAGTGGGTGGATGAAGGGAGGTATTCTAATGGTGGGCATACCCACCAATCAATCTCTTTTTTTCGTTCAGCCAATAGGCTGTATGAAAAAAAAGATTACAATACATGTCCAACAAGGACCAGCAACGTACTGGTATGTTGCTGGACTTTGAATGTTTATACCAGAATGATGCCTGCGGGTTTAGGTATCATCTTGGTATCATTCTTTTCAGCCAGCAGCCGGCTTTCATGTAAAAGCAATTCTAGCAGATAATTAGCCTCTAGACTGCTTTTACAAGCAGTGGGAGGGAATGTCCCCCCCCCCGGATATAAAAAGCGCCATTGGGAAATTGGGAAAGCATTTTATCACACCGATCTTGGTGTGGTCAGATGCTTTGAGGGCAGAGGAAAGATCTAGGGTCTAACCCCCCAATTTTTTTCAAAAAAAGAGTACCTGTCACTACCTATTGCTATCATAGGGGATATTTACATTCCCTGAGATAACGATAAAAATGGTAAAAAAATAAAATATGGAAGGCACAGTTTAAAAATAAAATAAAAAAGCCAAATAAATAATAAAAAAAAAAAAAAAAAAAAAAGCACCGCTGTCCCCCCCTGCTATTGCGCAAAGGCGAACGCAAGCGTCGGTCTAGCGTCATATGTAAACAGCAATTGCATCATGCATGTGAGGTATCACCGCGAAGGTCAGATCGAGGGCAGTCATTTTAGCAGTAGACCTCCTCTGTAAATCTAACGTGGTAACCTGTAAAGGCTTTTAAATGCTTTTAAAAATGAATGTAGTTTTGTCGCCGCTGCGCGTTTGTGCGCAATTTTAAAGCATGTCGTGTTTGGTATCCATGTACTCGGCCTATGATCATCTTTTTTATTTCATCAAACATTTGGGCAATATAGTGTTTTTTAGTGCATTAAAAATAAAAAAGTGTGTTTTTCCCCCAAAAAATGCGTTTGAAAAATCGCTGCGCAAATACTGTGTGGAAAAAAAAAATGCAACACCCACTATTTTAATCTGTAGGGCCTTTGCTTTAAAAAAATATATAATGTTTGGGGGTTCAACATAATTTTCTTGCAAAAAAAAATTTTCTTTCATGTAAACAAAAAGTGTCAGAAAGGGCTTTGTCTTCAAGTGGTTAGAAGAGTGGATGATGTGTGACATAAGCTTCCTAATGTTGTGCATAAAATGCCAGGACAGTTCAAAACCCCCCCAAATGACCCCATTTTGGAAAGTAGACACCCCAAGCTATTTGCTGAGAGGCATGTTGAGCCCATTGAATATTTTTTTTTTTGTCCCAAGTGATTGAATAATGACCAAAAAAAAAAAAAATGTACAAAAAGTTGTCACTAAATTATATATTGCTCAAACATGCCATGGGCATATGTGGAATTACACCCCAAAATACATTCTGTTGCTTCTCCTGAGTACGGGGATACCACATGTGTGGGACTTTTTGGGAGACTAGTCGCGTACGGGACCCCAAAAACCAAGCACCGCCTTCAGGATTTCTATGGGTGTAAATTTTTGATTTCACTCCTCACTGCCTATCACAGTTTCGGAGGCCATGGAATGCCCAGATGGCACAAAACCCCCCCAAATGACCCCATTTTGGAAAGTAGACACCCCAAGCTATTTGCTGAGAGGTATGTTGAGTATTTTGCAGATCTCGCTTTTTGTCACAAAGTTTTGAAAATGTAAAAAAAGAAAAAAAAAAAGAAAAAAAAATGTCTTTCTTAATTTTCAAAAACAAATGAGAGCTGTAAAATACTCACCATGCCTCTCAGCAAATAGCTTGGGGTGTCTACTTTCCAAAATGGGGTCATTTGTGGGGGTTTTGGGCTATTTTGACATTTTATGGCCTTCAAAACTGTGATAGGTAGTGAGGAGTGAAATCAAAAATTTATGCCCTTAGAAACCTTGAAGGCGGTGCTTGGTTTTTGGGGTCCCGTACGCGGCTAGGCTCCCAAAAAGTCCCACACATGTGGTATCCCCGTACTCAGGAGAAGCAGCAGAATGTATTTTGGGGTGTAATTTCACATATAACCATGGCATGTGTGAGAAATATATCATTTAGTGACAACTTTTTGAAAATTTTTTTTTTTCTTTTTGTCATTATTCAATCATTTGGGACAAAAAAAAAAAATATTCAATGGGCTCAACATGCCTCTCAGCAAATGGCTTGGGGTGTCTACTTTCCAAAATGGGGTCATTTGGGGGGGTTTTGTGCCATCTTGGCATTTTATGGCCTTCAAAACTGTGATAGGTAGTGAGGAGCGAAATCAAAAATTTATGCCCTTAGAAACCTTGAAGGCGGTGCTTGGTTTTTGGGGTCCCGTACGCGGCTAGGCTCCCAAAAAGTCCCACACATGTGGTATCCCCGTACTCAGGAGAAGCAGCAGAATGTATTTTGGGGTGTAATTTCACATATGCCCATGGCATGTGTGAGCAATATATCATTTAGTGACAACTTTGTGCAAAAAAAAAAAAGTTTGTCATATTCCCGCAACTTGTGGCAAAATATAAAATATTCCATGGACTGAACATGCCTCTCAGTAAATAGCTTGGGGTGTCTACTTTCCAAAATGGGGTCATTTGGGGGGGTTTTGTGCTATTTTGGCATTTTATGGCCTTCGAAACTGTGATAGGTAGTGAGGAGTGAAATCCAAAATTTGCGCCCTTAGAAATCCTGAAGGCGGTGCTTGGTTTCCGGGGTCCCGTACGTGGCTAGGCTCCTAAAAAGTCCCACACATGTGGTATCCCCGTACTCAGGAGAAGCAGCAGAATGTATTTTGGGGTGCAATTCCACATATAACCATGGCATGTGTGAGCAATATATCATTTAGTGACAACTTTTTGTAATTTTTTTTTTTTGTCATTATTCAATCACTTGGGACGAAAAAAAAAAAATATTCAATGGGCTCAACATGCCTCTCAGCAATTTCCTTGGGGTGTCTACTTTCCAAAATGGGGTCATTTGGGGGGGTTTTGTACTGCCCTGCCATTTTAGCACCTCAAGAAATGAGATAGGCAGTCATAAATTTAAAGCTGTGTAAATTTCAGAAAATGTACCCTAGTTTGTAAACGCTATAACTTTTGCGCAAACCAATAAATATACGCTTATTGACATTTTTTTTACTAAAGACATGTGGCTGAATACATTTTGGCCTAAATGTATGACTAAAATTGAGTTTATTCGATTTTTCTTATAACAAAAAGTAGAAAATATCATTTTTTTTCAAAATTTTCGGTCTTTTTCTGTTTATATCGCAAAAAATAAAAATCGCAGAGGCAATCAAATACCATTAAAAGAAAGCTCTATTTGTGGGAAGAAAAGGACGCAAATTTCATTTGGGTACAACATTGCATGTCCGCACAATTTACAGTTAAAGCAGCGCAGTGCCGAATCCCAAAAACAGGCTTGGTCCTAATGGCCCGAAATGGTCCGGGGCTTAAGTGGTTAAACAAAAACTCTTTTAGCAGCAACTAGTGGAGGTTTGGAGAATTTTACATCCAAGGGCGAGGGATTTCACATATTACTCCCAGGTACACTCCTCCTACTCTAGAATTGATTAAGTTTTCTTAGACTATCAGCTTCTTGAAGGATTATTAAAGGCGGAAGTGAAATCGATCACCTTCTCTGATCATGCCCCGGTTATAGTGAGCTTGGAATTTAAGGATGTACCGGAGAGGCAAAGATCCTGGAGGTTGGATGAATCACTTCTATACGATCAGGGCATTCTGGGCGATTTGGAAAAGGAAATTAATTTCTTTTTTATAGAGAACAACATAGAAAATATTGCACCAACGACTCTGTGGGAAGCCCATAAAGTTTTTATGAGAGGGAGACTAATAGCGGAAGGGGCTAAGAGGAAAAAAATCTGGACGGCCCAAAAACAGTCCCTCCTACAGGAAATCCAGGAGCTGGAACAGAAACATAAGAGAGCAAATGATAGTAAGGTAATGGTTGAACTGATAGGAAAACGTGAAACCTTGAGGGATCTGATGGAGCAGGACACCAAACAAGCTTTCATTAGAACAGCAAATAAACAGTATAAATTTGGAAACAAATCAGGGAAACTGTTGGCGGGACAGATTAAACCTAGGAGAAACCCGAACTTCATAGTAAAAATGAAAAATAAAAAAGGTGAGATGAAATACTCCACCAAAGACATCAGCAAAATATTTACGGAGTATTATCAATCATTATATAAAGTGAATGATACAAAAGATCCCGGGGAGGTACAAAATAAGAAAAATAAAATAGAACAGTATTTAAGGGGGGTAAAATTGCCTGAAATATTAGAAGAGGACTCAAGGAAATTGGATAGTGATATCTCTAAAGAAGAAATAGAACAGGCAATTAAAAATAGTAAAGGAGGAAAAAGCCCCGGGCCAGATGGCTATACTTTGGGTGCTTACATATCTCTTTTAGCAAAGGAAGGAAAAGATCCCACAATGTGCTCAAGCTTTAGGCCAATATCCCTGATAAATGAGGACGTAAAAATCTACGCGAGGTTATTGGCCGAAAGACTAAAGCCGTACATGCCAGAATATATAGAGAAAGACCAAGCAGGTTTTGTCCCAGGGAGGGAGACCAGGGACAATATATGAAGAACAACCCTCCTAATCCATGAAGCTAAGAAGAGTAAAAAGCCAACCATCTTCCTATCAATAGACGCCGAGAAGGCCTTTGATAGGCTTGATTGGGACTTTATGCTGCAGACATTAGATAAATTTGGTATGGGACCCCGTATGCTTAAATGGATAGAGGCTTTGTACTCCAATCCTTCGGCTCAAATCCAAGTGAATGGAACCCTCTCGGAAACGTTCCGACTTTTCAATGGTACACGTCAGGGGTGTCCATTGTCTCCCTTACTTTTTGTGTTCTCTTTAGAACCTTTTCTAGCATCCATAAGAGCAAACCAGGAGATTCAAGGCATAGAGGTTGGGGATCAAGAACATAAGCTATCCGCTTTTGCGGATGACATTATGATCTATATAACAAATCCTAGGCGGACTCTCCCAAAAATTATGGAAGAATTGGGAAACTATGGGAGGGTATCAAATTTAAAGATAAATATGGAAAAAACTGAGATATTAAATATTTCAGTCCCCTTGAATGAAAGCAGAGACCTTAGAAAACTTTATCCCTTTACGTGGAAGCAAAGAGGACTGAAGTATTTGGGAGTATTTTTGTCGAAATCAACATTAGATTTATATCAAGATAATTATATACCTCTCCTGAATAAAATTAAAAGTGAATTGAAAGGATATCCCGCACATAGACTGTCATGGTTTGGTAGAATAAGTGTGATTAAAATGATGATTCTACCAAAAGCCTTGTATATCTTTCAAAGTCTCCCAATTAATATTCCGGTGGCGTATTTTAAAACCCTGAGATCAATAATACAGAGATTTGTGTGGAGTAATAGAAGTAACCGTATTTCCTATAAGACACTGACCAGACCAAAAGAGAAGGGAGGTATATTCCTCCTCGACCTCGAAAAATACCATGAGGCAGCAATTTTACGGAGGATCATGGACTGGGCCCATGCTCCTCTGCAAAAAAAATGGGTGGAGTTGGAGGACAATATTAGTAAATTGAAGCTGGGACAGATGATTTGGATCCCAAGGCAGTACAGAGGCTCTCTAGTTGATGCGGCACCAATTACGCTAGAAGCATTGAGAATGTGGGACAAATTATTTTAAAATATACAGGGACAATATAATAGCCCTTTAATGGCCCTAACAGGCAATAGTTATTTCCCACCGGGGAAAGACAATAAGTTATATTTAAAATGGACCACATCGACCTTTTTGAGACTAAAAGATGTTATGAAAGGGAATGCTCTCTGCTCCCTCCTGGAACTACGTGAAAGATATGGGACAACCCCATGGGAAGTCTGGAGATATAAACAACTACTACATTTTGTAGAATCCCTCCCAAAACCCCTTCGGGGGACGGATAGTCTGAATATATGGGAAAAATTGGCAGATCAAGGAGGGACAGATAGGTACGGAATCTCTAGCCTATACAAAATGTTGATAACACACCTAGATGGAGGATCCGTGTGTCCAACGGTAAGTTGGGAATTGGAACTAAATCTCTCATTACCAGAAACAATGAGGGGTAGAGTTTTAGACTATGTTCATTCCACGTCTGTGGACGCACGGATAAAAGAAATTAACTACAAATTATTAACTAAGTGGTACTACGTTCCAGTAAAATTACATAAAATAAATCCCCAGACACCACCCCTATGCTGGAGGGAATGTGGGGAGGAGGGAACTCTTGCCCACATTTGGTGGCAATGCCCAAAGATCCAACCATACTGGGAGGAAATAATAGACCTAATAAACATGATTAGCGGGACGGAAATTAGATTGGACCTATGGCAATGTTTGTTCCATGCAACGAATATCCCAAGGAAGAAATATAGAGCAATAATTACCCCGATTTTATTGAACTCAGCAAAGATATTAATTCCAAGACAATGGAGGATAAAGTAGGCTCCAACGGTACAGGAATGGTTGAGGGAAGTAGATCAAATAAGATATATGGAAGAGGTAACACATTTGCATAAGGACTCTAAAACTGAATTTATTAGATTTTGGAAGGGCTGGGAGGAGTTTAGACACTCAAAGTTATATGAAAGGTATATGAGAAAAGAAGGCGGCACCTAACGGCACTTTGTTTGGACTCCCTGCGAGGGAACAGTGTCCCCCTTTCCCCCCTCCCCTTTTTTTATTTTCCTCTCTTCCCGCATGATACCCGGGCCCTCCCAATAATTAATAAAAAACACAAATGTCACGGAAGTCATATGGGGGGGGGGGTGAGAGAGGGGGGAAGGGTAGGGTAAATAAAAAAGGGCAAGGAGGGCACATTGTTTTCCTAAATTTGAAATAAAATTAGGTGGAGAGAGTCGTTTTTTCCTTTTTTTTTTTTTCTCTCTCTGGGGGGTTGGATTGAGGTAAATAAAAATTAGGCCTCCTCACAAACAAATAAAAAGCACCAATGTCACGGCAGATAATAAGAGGGGGAAAAAAAAATATTAATTTTTTTTTCCCCTCTTTTTTCTTTTTTTTTCTCTCTGTTTTTTCCTCTCGGAGGCAGAGAAAGGTATAACACAGAAGACACGAAAATCAGTGTAAAGGGGAAAAAGGGAGGGGGAGGGTAGAATAAGTAAAGGGAAAGAGGGCACTAGGCACTAAAAGTTAAAACAAGGTGGTTTTGTGAGTTGGTAGAGGGAAGGAGAGTAAGGGAAGAAGCGGAAGGCAGAGGCATTTTTTTTTTTTTTTTATATATAGAGAGAGAGAGGGGGTCAGGGGGGGAGAGGAGGGAGGGGGAAGGAAGGAAGGAAAAGAAAGAAGGAGAAAAAGGGAGAAAGATTTATCATAGAGGCCATGTAAGTTAATTAAAAGGGAATGAAGAGAGGGGAGAAGAGTAAATGATGTTAAAGGATGGACCCATTTTTGTTGTAAGTGTATGTTTTGTATATTTTTCTTTTGTAATGTATATGTGGCGATTGGCAAGGATATAAAAGATATATGTGCGTATGTATGTATAATTTTTTTTTGAATAAAAATATATTTAAACATGTAAAATGTTTTAATCCTCAATGAAAATTTGCTGTCAGAGATAATCTACAGTGCAAAAAACATGTAAAAAAATATGGCAACATAGAATTTAACATATGACCTGCTAAAAAAATACCCTCCAAATTTGCCCTAAGAACACCTATACATAAATAGAGCTTTCATTTATGTTGCATATAAATTTGACATTATTACAGTGATTCAGCCATGAGAATTGAGTGCACCATTTGGTATGATGAGCTGGCAATTTAACAAATGGTCTCATTCTAAGTCAAGACTGCCTGCAGAGTTCCATTATTAGCAAATAAACCAAAATTGCAACTTCATTCAAATTACGAAGAGCAACTGTACTTTTATTTCTATTGTGGCAGCCCTACAGCCTGTGCCTGTGTGGGTGTCCAAAAGCCCTTTTGCTGCCATGGGTATTCTCACATGATCTACTTTTTGTAGTTGAACTTTTCACATGAACTAAAAGGACATACATTGCAAACTTTATCTTTCACAAAAGTCCCCAAAAACTATATATTTTCTGACAGCAGAGATCCTCTAAATTAATTGCCTACATCTGTATTTAAATAACAGTTATAAAATGATTTATTAACCACTTCAACCCCAAAAGGTTTTACCCCCTTCATGACCCGGTCATTTATTGCGATATGGCACTGAATTAATTTAACTGACAATTGTGCAGTCATGCAATGCTGTACCCAAATCAAATTGTCCTTTTTTCCAACAAATAGAGCTTTCTTTTGTTGGTATTTGATCACCTCTGCGGTTTTTATTTTTTGTGCTATAAACAAAAAAAATTGCAACAATTTCGAAAAAATAAAACAAATATTTTTTACTTTCTGCTATAAAACATATCCAATAAAAAAACGTCAAAAATTCAAATTTCTTGATCAATTTAGGCCAATAGGTATTCAGCTACATATTTTTTGTAAAAAAAAAAAAAAATCCCAATTTTACTAGTAATGGTGGCGATCAGCGATTTTTAGTAAGATTGCGGCATTGCGGCGGACAAATCGGACACCTAACTGACACTTTTTTGTGGACCAGTGACACTATAACAGTGATCAGTGCTAAAAATATGCACTGTTATGCCGCATACACACGACCGGTTTTCCTCCGATGGGTTTTTCCGACGGAATTCCGCTCAAGCTGTCTTGCATGCACACAGTCACACCAAATTCCGCCTGTCAAGAACGCGGTGACGTACAACACTACGATGAGCCGAGAAAATTAAGTTCAATGATTCCGAGCATGCGTCAAATTGATTCTGAGCATGCGTGGTTTTTAGTCCATCGGAATTGCATACAAACGGAATTTCCGATCGAAATTTTTTCCATCTAATGTTCTCTAACTAAGTCCGTCGGAATTAAATTCTTACTGACTTTTTCCCTCGGAAATTCCGACCGTGTGTACCCGGCATACCTGGTCTAATGACACTGGCAGGGAAGGGGTTACCACCAGGGGCGATCAAAGGGTTACGTATGCTCATAGGGAGTGCTTACTAACTGTGTGGGGGATGATTGGGCAAAGAAAGAGATCCGTGTTCCTGCTTAGCAGAAACACAAGAGCTCTCTCTTTCCCTCTGACAGAGCGGCGATCTGCCCTCTTTACATAGGCAGATTGCCACTCTGCCTCTTCCGGGAACAATTGTGGGGGGCTGGCAGACATCTGGTCCGCGGACCCACTGATTGGTTCCCCCTTTGGCCAATCAGTGCACCTGGTTAACGGAACGGTTAATAAACGACAAGTCTGCTACTAGCACAAAAAACACAAAATAAAAAATGAAAAATCCCTAGCATATTTCAGAGTTTAAAGCGGTAGTAAACAGTGGCGTCTCCAGCTTTCATATTTAGGGGGGGCACATGGGGGGACAGGGACAAAAGTAGGGTGGCCAACTATAAAATGCAATTATATATATATATATATATATATATATATATATATATATATATCCTGGGGCCCTTTACTACGATCCCACAACGGGCCCTTTCACATGTTCTGCAGTAAGCTCCCTTCCTACTATGCTGGGGCCCCACCAGGGTGGCAGAAAACAAGATATATGTCACCAGCACACCAAGAAAATATAAGGGTCCAAAGCAGTGGGAGAACTATCAGGGTTGCAAAGGTTGTCTTGCCACCGGGCCCTGATGTTCTGCCACTGTGGGGTTCCCCAGCTGTCCTGTCCCTGTTATTGACAGCGCTGGTCTGGCATCTGTCTCCTTGGCACCGGCGGCAGTCTATTAGGACTTTGTGCTGGTGACATTATGGGTGCATGTAGGGGAAGGCTGGCACTATTGGTTATAGAGAGCCGAGCCCCCAGCTGGTCACCTAGCAGCAGTAATGCTGTATAACCTTCTCTGTTGACATGCTGATCGGGATGTGATCCTGGTGATGCTCCCAATCAGATCTAATAAACACAGTATTTATTAGCATCAAGAGTACAACCACATATATATAATCAACCGTATGTTCAGCAGCCATGTGGGCTCTATGCCTGTAAAGTGTGGGCTTTGATCAATAAAATCACTGATATTTAACACTGGAATTTGACTAGGAGCATCACCTGGATTGCATCCCGATCAGCATGTCAGAGAAGGCTCCACTGCTGCTAAGCAACCTGCAGGGAGCTCAACTGTCTACAACCAATAGAGATGGGCTCGGGTGTGTTTGAAATCCCACATGCCCGATCTCCCCCCAGGAAGCCAACACTCCACAGTGCTAATCACAGCCAGTGAGACATTTCCTGATCTGTGCAGCTGCGAACCGAGAAATGTCTCACTGCCTGTGATTAGCGCTGTGCAGTGTGGGCTTCCTGGCAGGCTCTGGCATGTGGAATTTTGAACATGCCCAGCTCATCTTTAACAACAAATTGTGCTGGCCATCCTGTACATCAGCCCCATAAAGTAACCAGCACTGGGATCCAATGTGCTGCCGCCGCTACCATGGAGACAGAGACCAGCGCTGTGAATAGCCGGGACAGGACAGCAACTCAGGTTGTTCCAGCACTGGTCCACACTGGGAGGATTCCCCCATCCACCTATAATGTGTAGATGGGGGAATTGGATCATTTCCCTTTTTTTTCATCCAACCTAATAGTTGAATGAAAACACTGGGGCAGGAGGTGCGCTATACCTTCGTTTTTACCGCGGTATGCGTCCGCTAGCGGGGTGAATTTAACCCCGCTAGCGGCCGAAAAAGGGGAATACCGCCCGCAATGCGCCTCTGCAGAGGCGCATTGCGGGCGGTATTACCACGGTCTCCCATTGCTTTCAATGGGCAGCAGCGGTAAAGGAGCGGTGAACACACCGCTCCTTCACCGCTGTAAGGACTTTTGGAGGGGTCCTGCTAGCGCACCGCTTCAGTGTGAAAGCCTTTGGGCTTTCACACTGAAGACTGCAGGGCACGATTTTTTCAGGCGGTATAGCAGCGCTATTATTAGCGCTAAACCGCCTGAAAAACGTGTCAGTGTGAAAAGGGCCTAAGAGCTAAGACCAGCCATAGACAGCTTAAATCTCAGCTGGTTCAGCAGGAACTGGCTGAGATTTGAACCATTAATGAGCAGATTCTCTTATGATTATCACTAGTGGTTGCTATACCCACTAGTGATAATCACTGTTTGTCAGGAGAATACAATTGCTGGGCAGGCGGGATATTCCCCTGTCAGCACTGTCTGTGTTGATGGGGGAATTATGCAAGTTTCTTTCCTGCAATCTGTGGATGCAGGAAAGAAATTTGCACCGTCTATTACCTGCCTAACTGAAAGTGAAAGTAAATTGTGAATGTCTTGAAAGAACAGGAGAGGGGGAGGGAGACCGATGGGGGAGAGAAGGGATGGAGATAATGCAGTTCAGTGATTACAGTGTACTGCAGTCTGCAGTGCATACACTTACCCACGGTCCAGGTTAGAATCTCAGGCATCATTCACACACAGCCAGGAATGCTGCTGATTTTCATATTTCCCGCCCACACATCCCCTCTCTTCAGATACAGCATGCCGGGATAGTGTGGGCGGGACTGGAAGGAGGAGGAGGAGCTGTATTCCTCCCTGCTCGTATGTGAGGAGAGTGAGGGGGGTGGCTGGACTCGCTGGGCTGTGAAAGAGTATCATAGACTGACACTCGGCTCAGCTTGCAGTCACCATTCTCGGAATTTACAGGCTGGTTCTCCTGTCCTAAGGACGGGAGAAATCAGTCTGTTTTTTCAGTAACTGAGATGAAGGCTTGGGCCCCCCTCCCCCCCCCCCCTCCCACAGTGCTCGTGGAGTCCTTCCTGCAACTCGCTCTTCTCCGTGCCAATGAGGATGCAGGGAAAGGAGCAGATCGGGCGGCTGTGGTTGTTTGAGCGCTCGCATTATGCAGTGTCAGCGAGCAGAGGGAGGGGGGAGGAATCCCCCACAGGAGCTGACTGGGGACGCTCTCCCTCTCAGGAGAGACTATGTTACCCCAGCAGCAGCCTGAGCGGGGGGGGCACATGGTGGGGCACAGCATAATGTTGGGGGGGCCAGGGCCCCCTCTGGTCCCCCCCTAGGGACGCTATTGGTAGTAAAGCCCGAGTGGTGATTTTTACTACAGATAAGCCTAAAATAAGGCTTAAATGTAGGTAAAATGTGCACCGTTTAGGAGATATACACCCTGGATTCAGCCAGTTACATCACTGGCGCATGTGCTCTGATGGTCCGACATACCTTGCTAGACATTCAGAGCTTCAGGCTGGAACAGAGGGCTCCCTCTCACATGCGCGGGAGTGACATCATCGCGGTCCCACCAATCACATAGCCGAAGCTGGGGAAATCGGAAGAAAGACCTAGGGAAGATGACAGCCCTCTCAGTGGTGACAGCACAGCGCCGAAGGGTTTCATTACAAGTATTTTATAATGTGCTAGAATGCATCACATTATGCAATTGCCTTACAGGTGTGTGTTTTTTTTAAACAGCCACGGTTTACTACCGCTTTAAAGTGGTATTAAACCAAAAAGCAAACATTTATTATATTGCAGCTTACCAATTTTTAGATGTGGTGGCTGAATTGATTTTTATTTTATTTTATTTTCACTTGAAGTCCTGCAGATGTAGCAGTTAGGAAGTTGGGACAAACCATTTATTACTGATGGGGTGCTTATAATTGTAGCACCCTCTACTTAGGTAGGTGCTAGAAGTTAGGATTTTTGTAGTATAGGTACATTTAGGCATGGCTAGGCCTGTTTGTTTTTGATTGTGTGGGCTGGGAGTGGATCAGAGTAGCAGCTGTGACTCACAGACAGCATCACTCCACTGTCACCTCCCTCTTTCTTCTAGAGAAATCTAGAAGAGGAGGGGGTAAGAGGGGTGGTGCTGTCTGGGGTGTCTCAGGGAGCCCTGACCAATTCCCAACTAGGATTGGCAGGGGGCAGGCCTCCTTGAAATACCCAGGGTCAGCCCAGCTGCGGAGGAATTGTCGGGTGGAAGAACTGTGGGTGGAGTACTAGGCTGTTGGGGCATTTGAGGGAGCTCCCCAGTCTTGGGGGGGGGGGGTGAACTCGGGCCTGGGACTTGGGTGCATGCTGGAGTCTCTCAAGAACTCATGAAGGATCTAAACAGGAGGCATAAGAGGAATCAAAGAGGACAGCAGGAGCTAGTACTGCAGGGCAAGTCTTCAGGAGGGAACCACTGGTTGCAGCCAGGAGGGCTGGTGAGTGACATGTGCAGTTGGGAGTACTGGAGAGGCATGCCAGAGAGGACTGAGAGGAAACTGGGTGTGAAGCCATTAGTGAGGATTGCAATGTCATGGGCAGTGAAGTTAGGCAGCTGCAGCCAGGAGGGCTGGCAGGGCCTGAAGAGGACTAACTGGGAGCAGAAGCCCACCAGAAGGACAGCTAGCACTAATAAGACTTTCCATATTTTCTGTTACACTGTAGGGGCCCGCGGCCCCTGCCTACAAAGTGCAAGTTACTTAGGCCCGGCTGAGCCAGTGTCAGGTCTAACCACCATGTGCTAGCTGATCCTGGAACCACTAAATAGGAAGCGACATTCAGGAGGGATGGAGCGAACTACTAAATAGGAAGCGACATCCAGGAGGAATGGAGCAAACCACTTGGTAAGAAGTGAAGAGTTGTGCTGGAGGAGTCTGGAGAAGTGTACAAAGAGTGTACATAGTTGTCCCTAGCAACTTTTCTATTATTTCACTGGGCATCCCATAATTCCCATACCCCATTCAAGTTGAATTTCCCCAATAAAACAACAAAAACAAAGCCAATGGAATGTTCATTGTCTTGGAGTGTCTGGGAAGTAAATTCTGGGCCAGGCAGGGAGACAGGTGGACCACATCACTTAACAGCCCCTACAGGGGTACCGCTACACAATTATCAGCTTTTTATTTATTTATGTAAAACCTTTATTCCAAAAGTACCAAAACCATTTGCTGTTATAAAGTGTTAGCTGGAATTTGGCTTCAATTTGTTAGTGTATCGAAATCTGCTAGTGCATCTAACACACCCCTCCCCCTAGACTGACAACACTGCTGTCCAAAGATTCCCTTATGCTCCTTCATCCAGAGTGGGGGAACTCTAATACAGGAAGTGTATTACTGGCCAGATCACCAGGTGAAAACAGAGGGGAAAATTTAAAAGAAGAAAATGAATGCAGCTACAACATCTAATGATTGGTAAGCTGCAATACATTACAATTCTGGTTTTGGGTTAAATACCGCTTTAAACCGTGCCAATTTAATAAATACCACATACATTTAAAATAAAGAATTCTAGTACTTTGAGAAACAACAATAAAAATATGTATACATTTTCAATGTATAATTATCTACTATTAAACTTTCATTATGCCACTAAATGTATTTTACACTCTAATGGATACATGTATGCCAGTGATAAGTGAGGGAGCCTCTTCCTTTCTGACTAATGGAAGTCATTGGCAGGGATCCCAATGTTGGTTGCAAGCTTAAGGCAACTGTGAAATTGCAATCAGAAAAACAAGCCAAGAACCTAATTCTCAGTTATTAGTAGAAATGAGTTTCAGGTTCACCACAACCATGGGTCCAAGGGAAATCCTGCAGCTTTGAGATTTGCAGTCCCGGCAAATATATGTGTAGATTTACCAGGGCAAATATTTATTAAAACCCCAATTTGTTGTATGGCCTTTGAACTATGGCCAGCAAGCTTAGAGGGGCCAATAGAGGGTTTTGAATAAGCTATCCCCCTCACTATAAAAGGGGAGGGGCACAGAAAAGCCAAAGTATTAGTGCATTGGAAGCTGTCAGGGTAAAGGATGGAATAAGGAAAACTGACAAACTAAGTAGAGAGGGTTTAGGGTCACTCTGGAAACTGACATTTAGGTATGGCAATGTTTACAAGGTTACGTGCATTGGTCCAGCTTGGACCAACCTAAGTATGTATGTGCCATACGCCCCTTTAACAGAAGTCAATGCAAGTCATGTTGAAGTCATACCAAAGTAGCGCAGGAACCTTTTTCTAAGTCGGAGTGACTTGAGTCGCACCGGATAGAACAGTTGCATTGCCGTTAATACGGTGCAACTTGTCATGCGACTTTGTACTCTCAAGTCACATGACAAGGCACGGCACTGTGAACTGGGTTGTTTTAAACATAAGAAATGATAGAATGTTAGATTTAGCTACAGTAACACTGTTTTTTTAACTAACACTAATCAAAGTACATTGTACGAAAAAGTTAGTTTTTTAGTTTTTGTTTGTCCTAAAAAATCATATACTGTACATATTGCTTTGTTATCCTAAGTAATGACAAAGATATTTCTGAATAAACTGACCTGTAGCAGAAATGTAAATGTTACTCTGGTCCATAGGGGGTATACAGTTGTGAGAGCTAACACGGTTAATATTGTCCTGCTTATTGCCAATTTTATACTGTTGTTATCTGTGGCCTCTTAATACTTTTTGTCTCTAGTACATTTTGGTCAATACTCCCTCGTTCACATTGTCCTGTTGCTGGACAGCTTTACACTGCTGCATCATTTTAATTCTTATTGAGAGTTTGATAGATATTGGCCAGCGGAAGGATAGTTTTGCATTTGTGAGAACATGGATAGCCTCAGTGAACTTCTAGCAAATTTCTATTTGCTGGTCAAATAGGGCCTATTACTGTTTTTATAAAACAGAAATGAATCAGATTAGGGTGCTACTGATGTACACTACATTGACAAAAGTACTGGGACATCTGCCTTTTTCTTTTCAAATATTTTTATTGTAGATAATAATACATATTTTATACATACAATTTTTTTGTATAATAATGGTATATCATAGATTACATTTTTTAGTTCTAAAATAAAATAAGATGAACATAAGATATAAGGGCTTCTCAAAAATTTCACAAAATTTACATCTGATTTTTCAATAAACATAGATTAAAGGTTTGGAGCAAGTAAGAGGTAACATAAGTTATGTTCATATTGTTGTTAAAATTATGTATTTCTAACAGGGGCCAAGATCCTGCTTTGTGGCTTGGCGTATCCTGTCGATGGAAAAAGTAAAATCAGACATTAAAATAGTCTTATTACTCCTAAAATCAGCTTATAGAAAGAATAACTATTTGTATAGTAGTAATGTGTATAACAATTACAGGGAATACAGAGGGGGAGGGTGAATCTCCAGAGGGGATCAGGAGGTTCATGAGATTCTGATATATAAAAATTTATAATAAATACAGTAGTAGGATATTTTAGGATAATACAAATGAGTTGTCAAACCCTGGCGGCAGGTGATGATTTATCCAAGGAAGCCAGAGGGCTTCGAATTTTTGGATTTTATTTAAATAGATAGCTTCAGTTTCAGCCTGCGTTACCCAGTGTTTAGTTGAAATTACACATAGAGTAGATGTTTTCCATGATTGAGCTATAGTTTGTTTGGCAGCCGTAGTGACATATAATAGAAGTTGGAATTGACGTTGTGAGATATTTTGTGGTTTGTTATTTAGGAGTGCTACAGTTGGGTCAGGTACAACAGTGGTATTGAACATGGTGGATAGTAGGTTAAATATTTGCTTCCAGAAATTCTTAGCTTTAGGACAGGTCCACCATATGTGAAGATGTGTGCCTATATCTATACAATCTCTGAAGCATTGGGCTGGGTATTGGGGGAGAAATTTGGATATTCTTGCTGGTACAAGGTACCATCTGGTGAGTACCTTGTAGTTAGTTTCCAATGCAGCAATATTTTGGGTAGCTGATGTTGTGGCTTGCCAAATTTGAGTCCAATTTATATCGTCGGATTGGAGATTCAGGTCTGTCTCCTATTTGGCAGTGTAGGTTGGGGGAGTTGAGGTTGTATGAGATAGTAATTGATTGTATAGTTCCGAGATTAGAACACATTTGTGTGGGTCAGAGATGCAGGTTTGTTCAAATGTTGTACAATTAGGCATTGTAGAATTCGGGGGATCATTCTGTTGTAGGAATTGTTTGATTTGTAGATACCTGAAGGTTTCTGTTTGTGGAATATCTTTTGTATCACAGAGTTTGGGAAAGGGCGTGATGGTGTTTGATTCGAAGAAATGGTATGCTCTTATTAGACCTGCTTTTGACCATGCTGAGAAGGAAGAAGGGGAAGCCCAAGCAGGGTAAAAGAAGGGGTTGTTTAGGAAGGAGAGGAGAGGATTATGTGGAGATTAAAGTCCAAATCGTGTTTTAAGCCTATCCCAAATGGATAAATTATGCCTAGTTATAGGATTTGAAATCGTACGGCGTAAGGCTGGAGTGAGCCAGAGAAGGTTTGCTAAAGAAAGTGGGTCGCAATCGGCCGATTCAATCGAGACCCAAAGGGGAATCTCTTTGGTAGCATGATATTTAGGGAGTTGAGCCAATTGGACAGCGTAATAATATTTAGTGAAATCTGGAACACTTAGTCCATCTCGTATACGGGGGTATATAAAGTAGCTTGTGGTAAACGGCGTTTAAGTTTGCCCCATATGAATTGCAGAGTTTTGCGTTGGAGAATACGAAGGAAGTATGCTGGCTTCAAAGTTTTGATTGCTGTTTGAATTTCAAAAGATGTAATAGTTTTTTCAAGGGTTTCTAAAGCCCTGTACACACGATCGGATTTGCGATGGAATCAAACGCAATGTATTTTTCCATCGGAATTCCGATGAAGCTGACTTCCATCAGTCTTGCCTACACACCATCAGACAAAATTCCGACCGTCCAAACGCCGTGACATACAACACGTATGACGGCACTATAAATGGGAAGTTCAAATCCAATGGCGCCACCCTTTGGGCTGCTTTTGCTGATTTCGTGTTACCGCGTGTTAGTAAAAGTTTGGTGAGAGCCGATTCCCGCTTTTCAGTCTCCGTGCTTTTCAGTCCGTTACAGCGTGACGAATGTGCCATCTCCATTACGAACGCTAGTTTTACCAGAACAAGCGCTCCCGTCTCCTAATTCAGTCTGAGCATTTTTTCTCTGATGGAGTTCCACACAGACGATCGGAATTTCCTATTGTTTTTTTTTCCATTGGAAAAATTTAAAACATGTTCTATTTTTTTTCACAGCTGGAAATAAGTCCGATGGGGCCCACACATGATCCGTTTGTCCGATGAAAACAGTCCATCGGACTGTTTCCATCGGTAAAACCGATCGCGTGTACAGGGCTTTATTGGGACGTGGAAAGAGAGGGAAGTTTAATATCAGCTAATAGCAAATCAAGGCGTGATAGGTCAAAAGTTTGAGTCTCTTGGTGTAAATGGGATAATTTTCTACCAAATTCATTCACCATTTTTTGAGGGTTACTGGGGAAAGTGTTTTTAGATATTTTTAATCTAATTGGTTTCCGTGAGTGGTCGGATTTACGGAGAGAAAGGGCTAAAAATGTTGTAGGTTTGTTGGCTTTCATATAGAGAGTGTGTTTGGTTTTGCAGAGAGTCTTTTCTGCTTAATCTGTTAGAAAAAGGTCGAGCTCTAGTTTGGCTTTATCATAGGCTAGTTTGTTAGAGGGGGAAGGCTTGGTTTGAAAGTTTTCTGAAGCCTTATAAAATGCTTCATCTAATTGCTTATGTATTCGTTTATTTTGTTTGCGTAGGTAAGATGCTTTACTGATACAGATTCCTCTGATGACTGGTTTCAGGTTTTCCCAATAAGTCAGGGGATTTGTCTCTGATGGTTTATTATCTGCTATGTAATTTTGAATGGCTTTTTCTATAGCCTGTCTGTATTTAGGGATCGCTAGTAAGCTGTCATTTATGTACCATGTACGCTGATTAGGTTTTGGAATAAGAGAAGAAAAGGAAGTCAGTACTGCATTGTGGTCAGACCATGCACAAGGGACAATTTGTGAATTGAGTATTAGTGGAGAAGAATTGATATTTACTAATAAATGGTCTATTCTGGAAAATTGTTTATGGGGATGAGAGTAGTGAGTATATTGTTTTTTCCTAGAATGTTGTTCACGCCATGTATCAATAAGGGAATATTGGTTTAAAAGTTGTTGGTATTTAGGACGGTGAATAGTTGCTGGTGTTGGGGATTTATTTATTTATTTATTTACCTTTTTTGTGAGAGTCTATTACACTGAATAGGTGAGAGAGAAAAGATATTGGATTTTTGTTGTAGGCATAATATGATACAACCGTGATTTCATTGTCCAGTAATAAACCATTGAGTAATATGTAGCGACCTTCAGGATCATTAATCTCTGAGTGTAGGGTAAAAGGTTAGAAAGTGTTACAAAAAGAGAGAAGCTTTTATAACGGTATTAAATAAATGGCTCCTAACTGGAACTAGTATCCAGTGGGTTGCAAGAAATTACCAGCCAGTGGGTACAATTTATCCAAAGAGTGTCTGGTAGACACACCAGGCACTTAAGGATTAAGTTGGAGGTGCAGTGAGCTGTCTCCGAGACAATATCAGCCAATATGAACTTTAAAACACATAAACTTATAGAACTTAACAAGTCACTATTTAACCTCCCTGGCGGTATGATTCTGTCAGATTTTAGGTGCTGAAAGCGGTACCATTATTTTGCATGGAAATTTGGCTTTTTGTATTGTAGGCCTGCAATTCTTAGGAATAACTCACTTAAATCTGTCCAAACAGGAGTCTAGTAGACAGCCCAGGTATGATAAAGTTCAAAAACAAAATCATAAATTATAATATAATAAATAACTATAAATAATTATAACAAATAATAATATAATAATAATAATAATTATTCAATAATGTAATTAAATCAAAAACACAGAAATTTGCTCAGTTGCAGAATTGTCGCTGTCATTAGATTTAGTGTTTGATGATGAATTTCCCCACAAATCGCTATCGCTCAATTCTGCATTTATTATCGTTGTTTTCTAGCTAGTCTAAAACCATTTTTGATGTAAAACGGACACTTTTTGGTTGCTATGGACAATCTCAAGTTTCCAGGCAGAAAGAAAAGTTTTTATAATATAAAAGTGCATGCGGGGCACTGGACAAACCACTAGGGACAAAGGGGATGTGTTATTGTTTGATGCAGTACTGTAATCTGTAAGATTACAGTATACTGTATGTATACTGTGTGTTTCATTTTTTGAATTTGGCGCAGAACTCCGTCCCTGTGCGCCGCAACGCTCGCAGAGAACGGAGCTCGGCGGCACTCGGCAGTGAGGATCGAGCGAGATGACGGCTCACAGAAAAAGCGGGGATACATCGCAGGATCCTGGGACAAGGTAAGTAACTGGCCCTGTATCCTCCCCTGTATCCTGCGATGCGATCCCGAGTCTGGCTCGGGGTTACCGCTTTAGGTACTGAAATCTTACCCCGAGCCAGACTCGGGAATACCGCCAGGGAGGTTAAATAAAATAATGAGTAAAACAATTCTGGTATATATTCTACCGGGTTGTCCGTGTATGAGATATAAGGTCAATGTCCTGCATATGAGCTAGAGATGGAAGAAGCATAGAGAGAGTTATTCCAGAAAAGGAAGCGTTATATGATAGTAGACAGAGAAGTTGAGTGAAGTGAATATCTATTTAATAGGCAGGAAAACATCAATTATTTTGGAATGAACATGAAGATATAACTTGCTATGAAACTATTAATTATTATTTAAACAACATTACTATCTGGTATCTGTTCTATCTAAATAGGGAATTGGTTATAGGGTTGTTCAAACTAGGAGGTTTAAGCGTGATTATTATCACTGTTAACAATATATGTAGGAAGACCTAAAGAAAAAAAAAAGGTGAATGACAACAGAGGAAGAGTATATGGTCTGTCTCTGTGTGTGGTATCTCGTAGGGTCTTAAAAATGTGGTTCTATTATTTCAAAAATCTTAAAAAATCATATCACCATATCGACAGTTTCAGTCCATGTGATCAGTGGCAGTTGACAGGGGTGAGTCATGGCGACTCCTTTTTTGGGTACTGGAGTGGGCTTGAGGAGATGAGTCTTCATGTTGGTTTGCTGGGGAGCCTGAAGAGGCTCTGCGTTTGGCTCCTTCTGCAGTGTTTTCCGGCATTGAAAGGTGAATATCTTGTAACGTGGTGAGAAGGTCTTCCATTGATTTGCAGGTATATGTAGTTTCTTTGTAGGAGAATCGGAGGGCAAAAGGGAAACACCAACGATAGGTGATGGGATGAAATTGGAGAATCTGCAGCTGTGGTGGTTTCATAATTTTTCTTTTGATTAGGGTCTGCTACACAACGTTACTCTTCAGGAACTCCAGGCCCTTCAGGACCTTATGGAACTTTGGGATGAGAGTAATCCTGAAGAGGAAGGTTGGACATTTTCAGTACCAGGGGTTATCCCTGGTGGCTCAATACAAACCAGATCCAACAAACCCATTTATGTTGCCCGGAAGTCCTACAAGCCCAAGTCACGCTCATTTCCAGTCCCGCAGGGCAACCCCAACATTTGGGCGTTTGTCCTGCAGGTGACCAAGGAGATTGAGTCTACCAATTGGCGGCAAGGACCTCCCTCCAACCTTAACCCGTAACTCAAAGCAGCTCTCAATACCATACGCAACAATGATGATATGGTTGTTAAACCATCAGATAAAGGGGGAAATGTAGTGGTAATGAACAGATCAGGATATGAAAAAATGTCCTATGACATTATACAAAACAGAGACTGGTACAGACCTGTACCAGCCTCCTTTATTTCCTTAAGCATTAGAAAATACAAAGAAATTCTAACTCGTGCACATACATCTGGAGTCATCGACACCAATACCTATCAATTTCTTAACATAGAAAAACCACTTACACCTACCTTTTATGCACTTCCTAAGGTGCATAAGGGGGTCATACCCCCTCCCAGACGTCCCATCATCTCGAGTTGTGTCTCATTAACAGAAAACATCAACAGGATCATCGACGAGTACCTGTATCCTCACGTACGCAGTTTATTTTCACATGTAAAAGACACCATTGAATTACTTAAAATCACTGACGGCTTATTGATACCACGAGGTGCCTGGCTTGTGGCCATCGATATTGAAGCACTATACAACTCAATCCCACACCTTTTGGGGATACAAGTTGTATGTAGCTTCTTAAATGAACACGACAAAGATTGCCGCAAATATAACAACTTCATTATTGAAATGTTAGAATTCATTCTAAAGCCTCGTACACACAACCGAGTTTCTCGTCCAAAACCGACAAGAAAAGTGCAGAGAGAGCTTTATTGTCGAGAAAACCGTTCGTGTGTATGGTTTTACGACGAGAAAACTGCCGTGAATCTCGACGAGAAAAATAGAGAACCTGCTCTCTATTTTCTCGTCCGGATTCTAGATTTTCTCGTCCTGTTTCTCGTCGGCCTGTTTTGCGACGAGAAAATGGTTCGTGTGTATGCTTTTACGACTCTTCAAAAAGCACGCATGCTTAGAATCAAGTATGAGACGGGAGCGCATCTTCTGGTAAAACAAGCCTTCGTAATGGAGATAGCACATTCGTCACGCTGTAAATTATTGCATCGTTTAAATGTTGTGCATTTAAATCTTATTTAGAATGTTACAATTATGAAAACGAATGAACTTGTTTTGCTGCTGATATTCACACAGAGTTCTGACTATCTATTTTAAACCTTTTTCATGCTGCTCTTAAGAAGATTTAGCTGTATTATATCGTGCAAGATCTTCTGAATATTTTAATGTTTTGTTTTTTTTAGACAGATGTTAATTGTAATTTGTCGATGTTTTGATAGTGATCTCCCATATTTTTTTTAAAATTTTGTTGTGTCAAGTTTACACCCTATTTTTTTTAAAGAACACCTTTAATGTTTTTTTTTTGGTGTTATCTGTCCCTTTTCTTTTTTTGGGTCAAATGTATCTGCTTACTCCAAAGGTAAATAAATAATTATTCTAAAAACACATAGTCAAGTATGAACTTAAACCAAAAAAACATTTATTCATGTATAGAACAAAATAAATAGAAGGCAGCGCTGGAGAACCTGCTGCCATTTGTGCATCCCTGGGACCCCAGAGCACACATCAACCCTGTGTGGACACTAAAATTGGGAGCTTGAGCAGCACAACAGTTGTGAGCACAATCTGATGCTGGCCTCCCAGAGGTCAGGAACAGCAGCAGGTGATATATATGTCCCAAGTCTGTGGTACTACAACAGGCTTCCTTCTGTCCGACCACAATGAAGCAAGGCCATCACTTCCTCGTCTTCTTGGCAGCCTTCCCTGCAGCCTTCCCTGAAGCCTTCTCTGCAGCCTTCCTTCTGCGTGTGGCTGGAGGCTGGGCCACTTGAGGGGTACTCCTGTCAGGAGGAGGAGAAGGAGGTGGAGGAGAAGGGGGTGGCGCAGAAGAAGAAGGTGGAGGTGGAGGAGGAGGTGGAGGAGAAGGGGGTGGCGCAGAAGAAGAAGGTGGAGGTGGAGGAGGAGGAGGTTGAGGTTGGGAAAGCTGTGCGACCTCACATATGGCCGTATTGGGGGTTATTCTCTCCATCACCCCCTTGTTCAGCAAGGTGATGAGCAAGGGCTCGCATAGGAGGCATTGCTCCATGCTCATCACCTTGAACTTGGCCTCAACTAGGCCGGCAATGGCCTCTTCAGGGGATGTGGGCTCCTGGAGGGTGGCATGTGCCTCTCTAATAAGGGCCATTGCTTCCTCACTTGTGGTCCTGTCCCTCCTGCTTCTTTTCGGAAGGCGGATGGGAGGCACCTGAGATCTTGTGCTTCTACTCGTGCCGGCCACCTCCTGTCTGCCACTGGGCCCTGCCACCTCCTGTCTGCCACTGGGCCCTGCCACCTCCTGGCTCACAGTGGGCCCTGCCACCTCCTGGCTCACAGTGGGCCCTGCCTCCTCCTGCCTGACAGTTTCCAGACCCTCCTCCTGGCTGATTTCATCCTGTGTATAAGAAAGGGACATAGTTTATTTTTTTGGTTTATTTTTTTCACACAAATTTGAGATCATGAATGTAGCAATTTGAATGTAAATCAAGAGAAAAGACAAATAATTTTAGGACTACATCAGATTGACTATTTTGCACCCAATTTATGGCAGACTAATGTCTATAGATATTGATTTCACTTTTGTATCCCAAAATAGTTTCTGTTTTTCATATTGGCTTATTTTTCCTGCATTAATTTTCTCAGAATACCTTTTCATTAATTACTATACCTGGCTCCAGATGTCCAAATCAGCTTCTTCCAGGATGGCTGCCTCCTCTTGCTCCAGAGAAGGCTCAGGTTGGCTGCAGGGAAGTCTGGGGGGAAGAGTGGACAGTGATGGCCTTGCCTCAATGTGGTCATCCAGAAAGGACATCCTGCTGTAGTACCACAAATTCGGGACATACACATCATCTGCTGCTGCTCCTGACCTCTGAGAAGCCAGGACCTTAGAGTGTTCAGTCCTGTATGTGCCTCTCAAGCTCCCAATTTTAGTGTCCACCTGTTTTGCTGTTGCTGTGGGCACCTTGGTATGCACAAATGGGAGCAGGCTCTCCAGCGCTGCTTTTCTTACTCTTTTTTTTCTATGTATGGGGTTTTTTGTTTCCCACAGAGCGGGCAGCTCCCTTACCCAGTCTATAAATTCCGCAAGGAATTCCTTGTCACTGATAAAGACATGCATTTTGGGTCTGCAAGCCAAAAAAAAGACCAAAAAATAATGTGAGTCACACAGTCTAACCTCCTGTAAATCTTAGTCACCATATATATCCTCCAACATTCTCTAGACAGTATAGGCCACCAATTTCTCAAAGTCTCAAAATCACATACCTTTGTTCGCACGTCCATCACTTTTACTCCTCTCTCCGCACACCGAACGTAGTCTAGTCACATGTGTGTTTGCTATATATACACCACGCATGCGTAAAACTACTCACACGTCGCTCCGCACACGTCGCCCGCCCATGATGTTCTAAGTAACATCTTTTCCCCGCCCCTTCTCTTTCGGCGCGCAGACAGATATGGCGGATTCACAGCAGGTGTCTGCTAATTCCTCAAATAACGAGGAGGAGACAAGCCCGGAGACTGAGGAAACGTCACGACCAGGGAGGAGATTCAAGGCATCTAATATGTCTTACGCAGAGATGGCGGAGATGGTGAACATATTGCTAAAGTTGGATTATGACGCAAAGCAAACCTATAGCAAACCTAATCGAAGGAAGGCCAAAATCATGAAGAAAGTCGTGAAGAGTCTGAAGAAGAATTTCGGGGTGAAAAGATCAAATGAGCAGCTCAGAAAGAGGTGGTCTGACCTCAAACTGAGGGAGCCGGAGCAGTTAAGGAGCATTAAGAGAATGCTTGAAAAAAGTAAGTTTTTTTGCCCATTTTTCCTATTATTGTATTTCACAACTTGCATGTTGCTCCATGTTATTGCATTTTTCTATTGTACCTTACAAAATGTCATAGTTTGAACTTGGTTTGGCACAGTAATCGTTCGTTACAGACACATCGTTCGGCCACTATGCACGATTTGTATAGATTTTACAGGGTTAAAATATTTTACACAGCTGCCTGTTTTTATTCAATAGTTGTTCTTACATTGTTGGCTAGATGATGTGTTTGTAAAGATAATGAAATGCAAACTTTAATCAGTGTAAAGGAGAGGACACTCAGCAGCTGGTTCCACATCTGTACTTCTGAGCACTATAGTGTGGGCCACCAGAACCTCCTTTTTTGGGTGCCCCACACAGGTGCATTAGTGAATTTTTGTGGTGCCTCCATGTCTAAAAATTGACAGCCAAAGTTGAATATTAAAGAATATAGTTTTTAAAAATAATGTCTTTATCTTGAAATCCCGCCCAAATAGACACTTGTACCCCACTTCCAACCAATGTATCATGTTTTTATTTTTTATACAAAATTTATGTGTGATAACTATACCTTTTGTTTGATTCTCATAGGGGAGAGAAGACTGGGAGGAGAACACTCCAGGGAGCACAGGAACCCCACACCTTCTAAACAACCCCAACCTCACCAAGACCCACAACCTGAGGGTGTTGAGGAAGTTGAAGAGGTGGAGGAAGGAGAAGTGCAGGAAGGAGAAGTGGATGACATAGTGGAACTGGTCACCACAACAGGTCAGTATCTGTCACCCCAGCTTCAGGTAAGAGATGTAGGCCTGCAGAGTTATAATACCTTTTGTATTTTTTTATAGGGGATGTAAATGTTGTGGTGAAAGAAAGTATGCATTTCTCTGCTGACAGTGCCCTACGAATCATACAGCAAGTGATGGAATGTAGTACAGAACTGGACAGAATTAAGCAAAGAATTCATGTGATGGATCAAACCTTTAAAGACATCCTAGATGTTTTGGGGAGAATTGAATAAGGCATCAAAACCCCCATTTTTGGTTTGAGATTGTTCTACCCCCTTTTTTAAGCTTTTAGACAATCAATCAAGCCAAAATTTGAATATGCACACAGTGTGTCAACATGTGCCATCTGCCATCAGGGGATATCCATGTACGTCTTATGGGGGTGCAACCCCTTCCTCGTATCTCAAGTAGGTGAACTGAAGAAGGGGTTGCACCCCCAAAACACGTACATTGATCACCCCTGATGGCAGATAGCACATGTTGACAATAGGGATCAGGAGTCTAAAATCCCTATTGGAAATGACTTCAAATTGTGTGCATATTCAAATTTTGGCTTGGCCAGGGGTGCCAATACCCCATATTAGGACGGCCAGATAGAGACATATTTTGTGTAAGTGAATGTCTCATATTGCAGAGAGGTATCCAATGTTGGAGTTTGTTGAATGCTACTGATGTTTTTGTATTTTCAAAAAAAAAAAAAGCCGGTTTGTGGCCAGCCAAAAACAACAAAGTGTAGCTTCTTTTTCAAATACACTCTAACCTTATTTGTGTATATTTTTGTGGTTCATAGTGAAATGGTTGGTATTTACTAAAGGAAAATACACTTGGCACTACAAATGCACTAAGACAAACTAGGAGACAGGAAAAAACAAAAGTTAAAAGATTTAATCAGATTTTTAATTATTTTTTTCTCCAAGAAGATTTACACATGGCCTGGCATAGGAATTGCCCCCCTACCCGTGAAATATTAAAGATATTTCTAATGAACCTCACGGGCATTTTGGGGGGGCAAGCCAGGACGGGCAGATTCGAGGCCCGGCAGGGTATTGCCATATGAAAGTCCTGCCTCAGGCAATATTGAGGCCATATAATTTGTTGATTTTCGGCTCAGAAAATTATGGAGCACACAGCAGTATAAAACAACATAGTTAATTTTGTACTCCGCCAAGTGAATAGGAGTCATAAAAAGGCGGAACATTATCCCGAAGGCATTTTCTACGACTCTTCGGGCCCTGGCCAGCCGGTAGTTGAACACCCTCTTCTCTGGGGTCAGGGTCCTCTGGGGAAATGGCCTCATGAGGTGCGGTCCGAGTCCGAAGGCTTCATCAGCCAAAAAAACAAAGGGGAGTCCTTCAACATTCCCTGCATCCGGTGGCAATGCAAGGTCGTCACTCTGGAGACGGAGGGCAAACTCCGTCTGGATGAAGGATCCCCCATCGGACATCCGGCCATTCTTCCCCACATCCACATAGAGGAATTCATACCGTGCTGACACCACCGCCATCAGCACAATGCTATGAAACCCCTTGTAGTTGTAGTAGTAGGACCCAGAATGGGGTGGCGCCACGATGCGGACGTGCTTCCCGTGAATGGCTCCACCGCAGTTGGGGAAGTCCCACTGCATGGCAAACTCCGATGCCACAGTCTGCCATTCCTGTGGCGTGGAAGAAAGCTGTGGAGTCAAACAAGATAAAAAAATATTAGTACTTTTGCACATAACATTGCAAGCAGATTATAATAAAATACATTTGAGCCCAACATCAATCAAAATCTCCATTTAATGTGTTTTTAAAAAGTATAATGGAAGGCTCAAGTATGATATTCATCACCCCCTCTGATGGTCCATTATAATCAAATTTGGGGGGGCTAGATGTGTTTGGCCACAGGATAGCATTGCAGTGGCGGTGCGTCCAGAGTGGGCGCTGGAGCACTGCCCCCTCTCTCCTGCGCCCGTCACTCAGAACAATACATAGGTTCATGCCTTGCATTAACCTAGGTATTGTCAATGCCGCCCACTATTCAGGTGGATGGCCCCCTGTTGAGCGACGGCCATATGAATAACTGCGGCATTTTTGGGGTGAAAATCAGAGACAGGGGGGCAAATAGCCTTGGCGATTACAGCCTGAGGGATGTAATTGGCTTCATAAAAGTTAACCAGGGGACGCAGGGGGGGGTGCATTCCTTGGGTAAACACTGACAGGCTCCTCTGCCAATCATGTTCACCAAGTCTGTTTACCGGTAACCTGATTGGCTGATGCAACATCGAGGGCAGGAGAAGACATCAAGGAGAGAAGAAGGATGGCGCTGACCAGAAGAAGGTAAGTGCAGGGCTGGGGGGGAACTGGTTGCATTGGAGGGGGCAAACTGTCTGCATTGGAGGGGGCAAACTGTCTGCATTGGAGGGGGCAAACTGTCTGCATTGGAGGGGGCAACTGGTGGCGTTTAATAGGCACAGTCGCAAAAATGGAGGAAGTTTATATATAAAATTTTGGGGTGGCCCCCCAAACATTTTGAGCAACAGCCGCCACTTATGGAGAGGTTAGTGAAGGGAAATATGCATGGAGGAGAAAAAAGGGGCATTTAAAAGCTTCCAGCATGCATGAGGACAAAGGGGACATTCTCAGCATATTACAATCATGGTAATTAGGGAAGGATGAAAGAAATACAATACATTAGAATACATGAAATACATAAAATGTGATGTAAAAGGAGAAAACTTACCCTAATATAGTCCCCCTGCAGGACTTGTATAATGGCAGAACAGGTGTCTGGGATTATGAGGCCCAGAGCCTGGGGGGAGATGCCTGTCATGAACTTCAAGTCCTTCAGACTTCTCCCTGTCGCCAGGTAACGTAAGGTGGCGATGAGCCTCTGCTCAGCACTGATGGCTTCCCGCATAACGGTGTCCTGCCTGGTAATATAGGGGGACACCAAAGCCAAAAGATGCTGAAAAACGGGGTCAGACACCTGCAGAAAATTCCTGTAGTCCTCAGGATTATTCTCGACGATCTCCCGCAGCAGAGGCATATGACAGAATTGGTCCCGCTGGAGCAACCAATTCTTGGTCCACGAACTCCTCCTCACCCCGTTCATGGACTCGTCTTGGTCCAAAACAAGCAGACCAACACCAAGCGCCCGCACAGCACGAACTCGACGACGAGAACGTACCCGCGACATGGCTAGGAAACGGTCGTCTTATCAGAACGTACTAAACAGAACGCACTTTAGAACAGCAAGGCCTAAGCAGAACGAACTGAAATTCAGAAACGAACGGGCAAGAACGCACTGTAAAACAGATACGACCTGCCTACACGCCCTGAAATACAAGATACAAACCCACAAGGACAAACTGAACCGCAGAAAACGAACTGAAAGCGCAAATCGTCTCTTCCCAAACTTTTACTTCACACGCGGTAACACGAGATCAGCAAAAGCAGCCCAAGGGGTGGCGCCAGGGAAATCGATCTTCCCCTTTATACTGCCGTCGTACGTGCTGGACGTGACCACGCAGAACAACGACGATATTTGGAATTGTCAGTGTCTACGCATGGAAAGCTTGACGAGAAACTCGTCAAGGTTAACAAGAATCTCGTCCAGAAAAACGACGTGTTTTTAACGACGAGAAACTCGGTCGTGTGTACGAGGCTTTACTCACAATACCTTTCTTTTCAAACGCTCCCACTACCTCCAGGGGCAGGGGGTGGCTATGGGGGCTGGCTGCGCCCCCTCATACGCCAACCTGTACCTGGGGGGGTGGGAGCGTGACCTCTTTGCCAATGATGATCTGCACTTTGACCTTGGCCACATACTCTCATGGCATCGTTACATCGACGATGTCATGATGATTTGGGCAGGATCGAAAGATGATCTCATGCGCTTTTTAGAAAATCTACAAATCAATACTTACAATCTAAAATTCACCTACAACTTTAGCCAGGAGAGAATCACTTTCCTGGATGTTGAACTATTTGTAAATGAGAAAGGCACCATATGCTCTACACTGCACAGAAAACCTACTGCAGGCAACACTTTGCTGCATGCCACAAGCTCGCATCCCAAATCACTTATCTCTAGCATACCTTTTGGTCAGTGCCTCAGACTAAAGCTTAACTGCTCTGAAAATACTGATTTCCAAACAGAATCCAATAAACTATACGCACGCTTGAGATCCAGAGGTTATACTAAGACCTGCCTAAAAAGAGCTTTTAACAAAGTGAGATGCCTAGACAGAAATACCTTGATCTATAACACCAAAGAAAGAAAGAAATCTGATTCAACCAGAATAATTACCAGGTATAACCGACAACACATGTCTATTAAAAAAAATTTCAACAAGTTTTGGTATCTGTTGACTTCAGATGCAAGGATCAACAGATAAATAAAACCTTACCCAGAAATAACGTACAAACGTTCGCGGTCCATTCGAGACACCACAGTATCCAGCCATTACACCACCGACATTACCACTAAGCCTCTCAAGACAGGCACCTACATATGTGGGAAATGTAATTTTTGCCGCTACATACTACAAGGCCCTAACATAAATCTGCCCAATGGGGACAGTTGGACACCTAAATGTAGAGTCACTTGTCAGACAACAGGAATTATTTACCTTATGAAGTGCAGCTGCGGGGCATTCTATATAGGCAAGACCAAAAGGAACTTCTTTGTTAGGATCCGTGATCATGTATCTGCAATTTCCAAAAAACTGATGGAAACACCCATCAGTCGACATATGGGCTTGTTCCATAACCACAACCTTAAAATGATAGGCTTTTTTGCCCTGGAACATATCTCTACCAATGAGAGAGGTGGTGACGTCGATCAACGTTTACTCCAAATCGAGGCGAAATGGATTTATTGCCTTCAGGCGACCAAATACCCTGGTTTAAATGAACGTATGAGCTATAAACCCTTCCTCTAACAACCATGTACATATACAATGAGCAATGATCTGGATTCTGCGGCATCGACCTGCACTTCTCCTCTCTCGCACTTCTCCTCTCCCCCCTCCCCCCGTAGCCTGCCTGTGCCCCACAATTGTGAGGCTTTTGGTCACACCCGCGACTTGGCTTGCTACATGGCAGCCTTGTCCCGGATCACTCCCCTTGGGGAGAGTCACCTGTCACAATGGATGTAGGCTTTTTTGCCCTGGAACATATCTCTACCAATGAGAGAGGTGGTGACGTCGATCAACGTTTACTCCAAATCGAGGCGAAATGGATTTATTGCCTTCAGGCGACCAAATACCCTGGTTTAAATGAACGTATGAGCTATAAACCCTTCCTCTAACAACCATGTACATATACAATGAGCAATGATCTGGATTCTGCGGCATCGACCTGCACTTCTCCTCTCTCGCACTTCTCCTCTCCCCCCTCCCCCCGTAGCCTGCCTGTGCCCCACAATTGTGAGGCTTTTGGTCACACCCGCGACTTGGCTTGCTACATGGCAGCCTTGTCCCGGATCACTCCCCTTGGGGAGAGTCACCTGTCACAATGGATGCAGGACGAATATTCTAACTGCGATCCCTTCTGTTCTCATCAGCAATGATTTATATATTTTGACTGTAAATATAATTAGGATTTTCCCCCAAGAATTACTCTGTAAATTATCCCCTTTCTCCTTATCTGTTATCATTGATGTATTCCTTCAAAAGTTCTAAGCAATACCTGCTTTTTATCCTGCAAGCCCTATTTCATATATGCCTTGATATCACAGGGTGTTATACTCGCATTCAATAAGGTATTTTAATGACTCATCCGTAAGGAGATATGGATAATCACACCATACTCCTCTTGCACTAATATTGGTTATGTATTTATGTACAATATGGTGTGTCACATACAATACTATTATTCCTCCCAAAAAGAATATTTTATTCTTTCTCAACATACAATTCTCCTTTATATTTTGCTGTGTTTAGCTCTAAAGTTCAATTTTGCCATGCATTGCACTTTTGACATCTGCGCATACAGTGTTCTTGTTCATCAACCCACTAATTTCTCCAGAAGTCCACCGCGGGCGCTAGGGGGCAAGCATCAGTGAGTATACTCATCACTGAACCCGAGCGGAGGCACGGATGCTATGCTTGTCCGATTTGTGACGTATGCCCATGGGGGAGAATCATGCGATGTAGATTTGACGTCTATGATGCCCGTACCGCCCCACAGTTGCGCCGCTGTACGAGTTGGCCTCCATCTGCTAACCTCTACTGTGCATGTATCATCTCCCCTATCCGAGGCATCACTGCTTCCACCCGCACGTCACTACCCAGCGCCCGCATTACGCCGCTGACGTGATTACGTCATACATGGCGCCGCCATCCCATCGCACATAGGGGATATAAATAGGACCCATTCAGGCTATGACACTGTCATGGGACCTTATCTGGGAGCCACGCTACTCACATACAGCAAGACGGTAGGTTTTAACTGCAGCAATTTGATTGACATATTTGGCCATTTTTACCACAAGACTAATTGGTCTCTGTTCACACAGACTATATCGGTCTGCCAGTCTGTTTCTAGCCTGTCAGATCTATCCTCTCGACCAAAATTTGAGGTAAACTCTCTGTTTGAAAGGACTGTGTAGCTTTACATTTGAATGTTGGACCTTGCAGCGTCCCTGTTTTTTTAACTATGGCCAACGCTTTATCCTTTTCTATGTCATTGACAGATATAGTGTACATCCAACACTAGGCTTACCCTTAAGCCTGTCTGCGGTGTTGTGACTTTCAGGCTCCCAGACTATGCACCTACAGTTACCTACATGTAAGCCAATTTCTTTGTTTTCCACAGTAACTTCCTTATGGTACTATCCACAGACAACCCAAGCTTTATGACTTATTTGTCCTTATACATATCTTTTAAGGCTGCATCAGCGTAGGTGCTAGACGTATCTTCCCCATTGGAATCTCTGGACTAGACACGTGGGCAATCACTGAACTTGAACGCATGTTAGCGCAGATGCTCACCATTTTGTCCATACCAGTGTTCCCAGTTCATTCAATTCATCACTGGGACACTCTTACGGTTCTAAGGGCAACCAGGATTCTTTGAGGTATTACTTCTTATTGGTGATATGTTATAAAAGGTGAATAATCCGCGCTAACCTATCTAAACCAATGGGATAAACCATATAAAAAGTGAAAAAAACCTTTGAAGTTAAATGTGACAGGTGCTGCAAACTTATAAACAGCCGGAATAACAGCTGTGAACGTGTATGCTAAAATATGTATAAATCAGTGCGCAACCTATTAGGTAAGCCTACACAGTGCTTATAATTGTACAAATAAAAAGTGAAAATAAACATGTGAATAGATAGACACTTAAACAAATGTCCTATAGTGCCACCTGATTGGCAAGTAAAAAAAAAAAAAGGGGAAGAAACAAAAATCAAAACCACAACAATGAATATTATCCCCTGAAACTAATATACTCCGGGGTACACAGTTCAAGTGTGTTTAAAGTTCGTATAAATTGGAATGTCGACGTCAAACGATTTCCATCAAACAAACAAACAAAACCCGATCCTGTGGTGCAGATAAAGCAAGACTTTTTCAACTTGCTGGAATAACTGATAAAGGCAATGGAGGCTTACCAGCTCAGGTGGATCCCGATTACAGAGATCATATGGGGCTCATGCATGAATAGAGACATCCACGACATGCCGCAGGTCTTTTACCTCCAATCGTCTGATATCCCGATCCTCCAGGGGCCCTCAGAGCAAGGTGATCTTGCAAGGGATTCCCTCGTTCATGCAGCAGGAAAGGATGTTGAAATAAAAAAGGAAAAAAACCTCCTTTCCCAGTGGACGCCTTGTATGACGAAACGCAGCGTCGGGTGGAGCTGTTGATCGGGCCATCACTACGCTACAGCTGACTGCTACACAGCAGCTGAGTACGATCAGTTTTTTGAATTTGCCGCCTTCCTCGTGTTTAAACTTCATGTGAAGCGATTTTATTTTGCCCGAAATTAATAAAGGGTATCTTTTTTTAAAACTAAAGTATTGCACCATGAGGTTTTTTTCCTTTTTTATTTCAACATCCTTTCCTGCTGCATGCCAATCAGGTGGCACTATAGGACATTTGTTTAAGTGTCTATCTATTCACATGTTTATTTTCACTTTTTATTTGTACAATTATAAGCACTGTGTAGGCTTACCTAATAGGTTGCACACTGATTTATACATATTTTAGCATTGCTTCTTATTACTTTTTATTACTTTTTGATACTAGACATTGTTTTTTTTTTGTTTTTTTTGTAGTACTCATTATTCTTGTGATTTACATATGGAATATATACTTATGAATTGTTTATTTCTACATTATTCTTCAGATTAAATTTAAGTCTCCATACGTCCCTGAAGAAGCCTAGAATAGGTGAAACATGTAGGACTGCAACGTTGGTGACTTACAAGGATAGAGTGCACTGTTTTGTACTTCTCCTCTATATATTTTTTCAAATATGCTGTATAAATTATGAATAAATTTGTTATATTTTTTTATATATCTTTCTCTCTTTCTTTTCTATCTACTTGTAATATTTATACAAGCACCGTTATAGTCCCATGCACCCCCCCCCATCTAATTGGGGTTTTTCCAAAATCTTTCTATAGGGATGCAGGTGCTGCCACATATATAATATTGTGCTTTGTGTTAGTTCTATTATTTCTATACTTCTGCTGCGAAAGGTCTTGGAAAATCTGGTAACGGTGACCCTGGAAAGTCAGTGCTTCTTTATTGCAAGCTGCTTCTAGGATTTGCTCTTTGGAGCGAAAGTAGCGGAATTTGATTACAATGTCTCTGGGTGGTCCTTCATCTTTGCAAGGAGCTAATGATCTGTAGATCCTATCCATCTCCAAGCGCTCTATTGGAATTGATGGGATGAGTTCTTAGAGAAGGGCTGTTACAGTGGAGTTTAAATCAATTATGGATTTAGGAATGCCACGGATACGGATGTTGGCTCTTCTTGCTCTATTCTCAAATTCCTCGAGACGGTTATTGAGGGAGGTATTCTCCTCTTTAAGTGCTTCTAATTCATCAGCATTAATAGTAGAAATGCCATCCAGCTCATCCATCCTTTTGTTCAAGAACAGATGTTCGGCGGCCCACCTCACGAATTTCCCACGTCAATTTGTCTGTGATGTTGTCTGAGGTGGTTTGAAGTGCTTCTTGTAGGACCCTTTCAAATTGTGTCAAAAGGTCAGTTCCTGGTGAAATATTTTGTAGAATATTAGGAGTCATTCCAAATTCACAGTCAGATTCAGGCTCATTAAGAAGATACTGAGGTGAGTTCTTATTCTTTTTTTGTAGCTGAGGTAAAGCTGAGCGGGAGGATGGTGCTGCTGTCATCTTAGCTGCGGTTCTAGTCAGAGCGTCCGGCCCTTTGCTGCTTTTAGTTTAGATTTTCTCCCGCTATACATAGTATTTTTTTGATCACTGAAGTTTCCGGTAGCTATTAGTTACCTTGTTAACGAATTTTGAGGCGGTGACTCGTTCTATCTCGGCTTTTTAGTCATGGAAGATGCAGAGCTTCAGGCAGCCATAACCTACCAGTCAGCCTCGCGCCTGCGCCTCGGGACATCGGCTTTACAAGCACATGAACTTTAATGACATCCCAGAATTAGGGATGCTGTCTCCGCTCTAATTCATCCCAAAGGTGTTCTATTGGGTTGAGATCAGAACTCTGTGCAGGCCAGTCAAATTCCTCCACCCCAAACTCGCTCATCCATGTCTTTATGGACCTTGCTTTGTGCACTGGTGTGCAGTCATGTTGGAACAGGAAGGGGCCATACCCAAACTGTTCCCACAAGGTTGGGAGCATGAAATTGTCCAAAATGTCTTGGTATGCTGACACCTTAAGAGTTCCCTTTACTGGAACTAAGGGGCCAAGCCCAACCCCTAAAAAAACAACCCCACACCATAATCCCCCCTCCACCAAATGATTTGGACCAGTGCACAAAGCAAGGTCCATAAAGACATGGATGAGCAAGTTTGGGGTGGAGGAACTTGACTGGCCTGCACAGAGTCCTGACCTCGACAGAACACCTTTGGGATGAATTAGAGCGGGGACTGCGAGCCAGGCCTTCTAGTCCAACATCAGTGCCTGACCTCACAAATGCGCTTCCGGAAGAATGGTCAAACATTCCCATAGACACACTCCTAAACCTTGTGGAAGCCTTCCCAGAAGAGTTGAAGCTGTTATAGCTGCAAAGGGTGGGCCAACTCAATATTGAACTCTACTACCTAAGACTGGGATGCCATTAAAGTTCATGTGCGTGTAAAGGTAGGTGTCCCAAAACTTTTGGTAATATAGTGTATGTAAACAGAGTGAATTGTAAATGGAAAAATCTATTCTACAGCCATATATGTGCTGCCAGTGTATGCTATGGCTGAGACTGAGAAATCGTACTCTTCTTTTACACCACATCCAGCTCTAAGGAATCCCTAAGTGTTGGGTGTTATTTACGTTGTATTTTTAATTTTTTTGTTGTTGCATTGGTACATGTTCCCAAGGGGAATACCCTGCTTCCCACGCCTTTTTTACAGTAGTATGCCTATTATCTCTAAAATGGTCAGAGTTTCAAAAAAGGATTCACCTTCCATAGACAATTTGCTGCTCAGTTCACTTTCAGTAATTTCAAACAGTATTGGTCAAACCTTTGGTGAATAGAACCCAGACAGATTCACTGAACCCTAATTATTACATACTAAAATAGAATAAAGGGGCTTCTGAGGAAGAGGATTTGTCCTTGGAAATGCACCAGCCCACTTGCACCCAAAGCAATTTGTCACAGTTTGCTGAAGAGGTCCTCCTATCAGTTATCCAGGTTATGGAGATTTAAAGGGATCCTGTATGATGCCTGTGAATTTACAACATAATACTTTTGTAATTATTTTTATAAACTAAAATAATAAATTGGTGTATTGCACTAGGCCAGTGTATTCTTTTCTTATTTCATCATTATATATGCCAAAGACACGTGACTGGCCTCTCCTCCAATCAAAGGGTTCTTTCTGCAGTGTAAAGCAAAGAGGACTCCATTGGACACTGTGGGATCTACACTGTGGCCTGTATTTCATGAATGAGATGTAAAATGAAGGCCAAAGTGCAGTGCATAGAATAAATATCAGCATCTGCTCGCCACTATAAATAGCGCTCATAATGTCCCCCTGGCCACTTTCTCTCTGAGGTTTTTTTTGCGCTAAAAATAGCGCCTGAAAAGCTCCTGAATAGCTCTTAATAAGAGCACAACAAGAATAATCCATTCTAAGTCAAGAGCAATTTTAAGTGTCCTTCAACTGCTCCCCTTCAGCTGCAAAGGCAGCAGCTGGGGGGTGTATACTGTCGTGCTCAAAAGTTTGCATACCCTGGCAGAAGTTGTGAAATTTTAGCATTAATATTGAAAATATGACTGATCATGGCAAAAAAAACTGTCTTTTATTTAAGGATAGCAATCACATGAAGCCATTTATTATCACATAGTTTTTTGGATCCTTTTTAAGTCATAATCATAACAGAAATCACCCTGGCCCTCATAAAAAGTTTACATACCCTGGAATGTTTGGTCTTGGTACAGACACAGAAGGTGGCACACACAGGTTAAAATGGCAATTCAGGCTCGGTTCACACCTATGTGAATTCTGTGCGGCTTACACCTCATCCAATTCGCATAACATTTTAAAATACATTTATGTTAATGAGGCTGGTTCACATATGTGCGATGCTTTTGCACTTCGCATTGCCAAAAAAAGTGTGCGTTTTCTAGGCATTGCGGTGCGAATTGTCTGCACATTATCTTCTATGGAAACGCATCTGATACGCAGATGTGTTCCGTTCTGAACAGGAATTCTCTCCCTGCTCACTACACTTCCGACTTGGCCCGGCAGAAGGCAGAAGGCACTGGAGAGCGGGAGAAGAGAGTGGAGAAGTCGGAAGAAGACCCCCGGAGCTGCCTAATAAATTACTTTAAAAACCTGTCTAGTGTGTTTTTTTATTGACACGTTTTTTCCCCCAGGTGAATGGGTAGGGGTACCCCCTACTCATTCCCATAGGGTGGGGGGCCGGGATCTGGTGGCCCCCTTATTAAAGGGGGCTCCCTTGCCCCAAAGCACCCACCCCCCATGTCGAGGGCATGCGGCCTGGTACGGTTCAGGAGGGGGGGGGGGCGCTCGCTCGTCCCCACCCCCTTTCCTGACCGGCCGGGCTGCGTGCTCGGATAAGGGTCTGTTATGGATTTCGCCGTTATTTTCAGCATAGGGGGTTCCCCTTAAAATCCATACCATACCTAAGGGCCCGGTATGCCCTTGGAGGGGAACCGTTTTTTTATTTAAAATTTGGAGTGGAGTTACCCCTCATGATTCATACCAAACATAGTGCCTGGTATTGGCGGGGATCCCAGTCGGATCCCCGCAATGTCCCCTCCATAGAGAGGGGACATTGACGCTTCTTTCTCGCGCTCGCTGCGATAGGAAAATGTGTTTTTCCTACTGCAGTGAGCGCGAGATGTACAGTACCCTGACGCCGAGAACCAGGTGGAAACATGGGACTGTATGCAGAATAATTATAAATAATGACCTCAGAGACAAAAAGTGGGTTAAACTTGGCCGCAGGCCTTTATTACTGGTATTTATTATTTTTTTTTTAATCATATTTATTTAACCAATAACCATTACTAGATATCAAAATACAATACATCACTTTTTTACTTAAACCACCATACTTTCATCAACCCAGCCACTACGACTCAGGTTGGAATTAACGTCTACTAACCCCTCTCGTTAGCAAAGGAAAACCAAGAGGGGGTACCACGTAATAATATAAGGCCGTGACAAGGGAGGGGGGGGCGGGGAGTTCAAAGGTAAGGGGTTGCCTGATCCTCTGGTCACAGGCAGCTTGCTGCTCTGCCTTAAATACCTCTCCCAACTTCCAGAATTTTCCTACTTGCCATGTGACCCGACCTATGCCCTGTTATTGGTCCCTAGCTTCCCTTACCTTAATATTATACCTAATTATCTGCCAGGTGTGAGAGGGGGAACTAGAAACTTCCCCTCTGCCACATTCCCATGAGCTCGGGGAGCTTAAAACAGCTCCCTTCACTTACATGGGACTGTATGCAGAATAATTATAAATAATGACCTCAGAGACAAAAAGTGGGTTAAACTTGGCCGCAGGCCTTTATTACTGGTATTTATTATTATTTTTTTAATCATATTTATTTAACCAATAACCAATACTAGATATCAAAATACAATACATCACTTCTTTACTTAAACCACCATACTTTCATCAACCCAGCCACTACGACTCAGGTTGGAATTAATGTCTACTAACCCCACTAGCCGGACTTGTTTTTTAAACTTTAAAGAACAAGGCCGGCCCAACCACCCCGCCTCGCGGCCAACTCCACCATAGACTGAAGATCATTATTGAAAATGTCAAGCCCAACGTCTGAAAGATGCAACCCGTCTGGTCTGAATAGACCAACTGACCCCCCCTCCAAGTCTACGTGACGGAAGGACAGACCTCCAATGGTGGGCAAGAACTTCGCTAGGGCCCTATTCACTCTCTTTCTAACCTTTTCAAATGGGGAGTTCAACCATACCAATCTCGGAGCAATCTCTGAAAAAATCAAACATACCCCAGGGAAGGACAGACTGAACTGAAGCAGATCCCATTTTATTTGAAAAATTAAATCAAGGGACTTAGTACGCCCTATATCGTTCCCCCCAAGGTGGATAATCAAAACATCAGGAACTGGCAGAGTTTGAAACATAAAACTTAACTCTTCAAACAAATTATTCCATACCATACCCCTCCTGCCATGCCAACAAATATTCACCAATGTGGGATCAAAATTCAAGCTTCCGGTATAGACTCTTCGCAAAGCTCTCCTTTCGGCCCAGAATATAAATGAATGGCCTAAGATCCAGACGGATAACGCCTGACCTGTAGATTTAAAAAAGACAGTGAGGACGTATGTACAATTTGTAAGCATCAGACTGCCATCTACCGATGCGCTTAATACTAACCACATCTAACCCCAGCCTGGTGGCCTCCGTAGCAGCCCCTATCCGAAAGGAGTGGGATGAGAGTGGCAACTTGCCCATGTTTAGCGAGACCAAGCATTTGTGCAGAACCGAGTTAAACTGATAAACGGACAAAGGAAGGCCATTCTCATGAATAAATAATGACCCGTCTTCTGAACCTCTGACCCGTAGAAACTGCCCCACTAGGCTAATAGGGCAGATGGGAGAGTTAGGAAATGACTGCAACGTCAACCAAGCACCCTTGCCAAACTGGTCCGTCTTTGATCGTGGGATAAAAAGGTTAAGCTTCGAACCGTCTAAATAAACATGCGTTAAACAAAGGCCTGACTCGGACTTCTTATTAGGAGCCACTATTTCTGAAATCCTAAAAGCTCCGAAAAATAATAGAGAAAAAACCGCCCGAAAAAGGGCAGCCTCATAGCGTGAAAAACATACCCAATCAACCGCTGAACACAGTTTGGCAAGGATACCCGGCGTCACCGCCATTCTATTGTCAGGATGAGATGAACCTTTTTTATAACCCTTTAGAGCCCGTTGTACAGAGAAGAAAGAAGAACATGGGGGGTGATGGTTTAGCTTCCCAAAAAAAGAAACTCCTGCCAAAGTTTTATTAACCTGGGACCATGACACCTCCCTAGCCAGTAACCCATTCAAAAAGGATAAAACCAGCTGTTCAGAAAAAGCAGACTGCTGCTCACCCAGGGAACCTAGATGAGACAACCACAGCCGCCAGGCTGAGGAGTACGCTGCCAGAGTAGCGGGAGAGATGGATTTCAGAATGTTCGTATGAACCAAGTTTAAATTAGCTCCCATAGGTGGGCCGGACACGGGATCCCTGTCTCGTCTGCGGCTGGGAAAAGCACCTTGAATCTCTCCATCTGCAAACGTGAGAGAGAGTCTGCGATGTCATTCAACTTACCTGGTAGGTAACGAGCCTTGATCCACACATTCAAGCTCAAGCATTTAAATACAAGGTAGCAAATGAGGGAGATGACAGGAGGTGATTTGGACGATAAGCAGTTTACCGCAAAAAGCACCCCTTTATTGTCAGTACTGAAGAGAAGCCTTTTATTACTCACCCCAGATCTCTAAGGCCACCAAGATGGGGAACATTTCTAAGATCACGATGTTCTTCAGGTGACCTTTTTGTCGCCAACAAGGGTGCCACAACGAAGCGCACCAGTGGGTTCTCCACAAGGCTGAAAACCCCACCGGGCCCGCTGCGTCCGTGAACAAACAAAAATCTTGGTCAGTTACAAATTCTGATTGAAAAATTGCTCTACCGTTAAACTTCTCCAAGAATTGTGACCAAACCAACAGGTCCTCCCTAATTTCCGAAGAGATTCTAATATGGGAGGAAGGGGATTTGAATCCAGAAATGGCTAAATAGAGCCTCCGAGAGAATATTCTCCCGACAAGCAGGATTCTGGATGCAAATGCCAGCAGGCCGAGCAATTTTTGAACCTCCTTCAAAATGGACTTACGTCATCTAATCATTGTGTAAAGGATACCTTGTAGTTGAATAATTTTGCCGCCGGCAGTTCAAACTCCATTGCTTCGGTATCAATAGTGATCCCTAAAAAGACTAAACGTGTTGTAGGAGCCAGGGTTTTTTCTTGTGCCAAAGGGATATTAAAGGATCCACAAATCACAAGAAAAGAATTTAGGACGTTTGAACAATCAGCGACAGAACTACCCAAAAAAAGGAAATCGTCTAGATAGTGCAACAGAAAGGATGAGCCAGAGTGCTCCTGTACCACCCATTCCAGGAAAGTGGCAAAGGTCTCAAAGAAATTGCAGGAGAGCGAGCAACCCATGGGGAGACAACGATCAAAGAAAAAACAATCATCAAAAACAAAACCTAATGAGTTAAAAGATACAGGATTAATGGGCAATAAACGAAAAGCAGATTGGACATCAGCTTTAGCAAGAAAAGCTCCTTGCCCTAACAAGCGAATCTTCACTAACGCATCCTCAAACGTAGAATAATCTACGGATGCCATCTCAGTACTAATCTGATCATTCAAAGAATCCCCCTTAGGAGCTGACAGATGGTGGATTAACCTGAATGACCCATGCTCTTTCTTTGGAACAAGCCCAAGGGGGGAAATTCTAAAGTTTAGAAAAGGAGGGTGCAAAAAAGGGCTCGAGATCCTACCAGCCTGAAGCTCCTTACAAATTTTTTCCCTAACCACTTCAGGGAACTCTAAAGCTGATTTTAAATTTTTTCCTACCACACAACCTTGACCTTTAAAGGGAGGGAGCACGAAACCTTTGTTGAACCCTTCAAAGAGAAGAAGGGCCATCCGCCTGTCTGTGTAGACTTGCAGCCACGGGAACATGTTTAGCACATTCATGTCTATACCTGCAGGAGCCTGGGAATTTGCACTGAGCGTCATTGAATGAGAAACAAATTCCCCTCCTGTATGCACTGACTGGTGCTGCGACCTGCAGCTGTGGTTTAGGATTGAACGCTCTCTGGGGCAGAAAAAGGGGCAGAAAAAGATTTAGCCATAAGCCAATATCCTTTGAGCCCCATGTCAAACTTGGATGCACCGACAATTTCTGTCGGAATGACTCGTCATAGACGAACCAGGAAATGCCTCCAAAATTTTTATAGGCTTCCAGAACAATGTCCAGATGCTGCAACAATCCCACGCTCTTCTCAGGGTACCTTTCACAAATAATACTGGAATAGATCAAAAAAGCTTGCAGCCAGTTATTGAAGCTCCTGGACACCGGCCTACGCCTATCCTCATCACCTTTCTCATCTTTTTTGTCATTTTTAAACAAAGCTTCTCTTGAGGAAGGGAGCAGCGACAGCAAGTCCACAAACTCCCCCTTGACAATCTTTTCTTTCATACTTGGAGTCAAATGGTAACCCAATGGGGATAGTGTACATGGCAAGGCCTCCCTAGCACAGATCTCTGGGACATTAGGCGGGATATCCAAGCCATTCCCTGACTGTGACGGACTTGCCATAATAGCGGGCACACTGCCACCCCCCCCCCTGACTGCCCCGTGCAACCTCAGGGCTGGCCCATACTGAAGCAGCAGAGCTAGCAACCTTCTGAGTAACCGACATATTAGGTGTCATACCTGCAATAATAGATGACAGGGAAGCAGTCAAAGAGGTTAATAATTGTAACTGAGTACAAGTGTCATTACCTGGACCCGTAGCAGTCATCTGAGAGCACACCACAGGTATCTGCTGCGCCTCCAGCGATGCATGAGTGCTGGAGCTTGAGGTAGCCTGTCTTGTGCTGCCGCCATTCCCAGCCAGCAGCCCGGATTCTCCTGTGCGGGTGAATGATGCAGGGATAACCTGGGATGAAACCTGTGGAGAAAAAGACATGTGAAGAGAGGACTGGCCACTGGAGGGCGCTGTAGGAGTACCGCGGCGTGACGAGAGCTGTCCCTTGCCAGACACTCCTCTATGGCTGCTCTTGCTGGCTGATGTCCGTTTGCTTGAAGCCGTGGACGAGCTTCTGAGGGACCTCCTCCTCTTCTCTGGCAGTACGTACGGGTCACCGTCAGGAGCAGGAACCTCGATGGATGCCTCCTCTGCCCTGCCGCCAATGGGAATGCTGACTGAGCCCACCTCTGCTCCCCATGTGAATGCAGCTTCAGAGTCTGCTGGGCAAGGAATACTGACGGGAGGATATGATGAAAAAGGGATGCCAGTAGAGGCGGCTGAGGATGCAGATGCCGCGGCGGCTGCGGATGAAGATGCGGAGGCAGCTGACACCGCTTGGTCTCCAGCAGGGGTGTAAGCCAGGTCCCGGAGCTCCGGTGTTGGGGGCATGGAAAGGCAGTGCTGCAGCCAAGATTCCCCGTCTTCAGCTCCAGCTCTTTCAAGGATGTGGCGAAGCAGGTTCTCCATGACTGTCACAGAAATGCGCAGGGAAACACAGGAGTTCAAAGGTAAGGGGTTGCCTGATCCTCTGGTCACAGGCAGCTTACTGCTCTGCCTTAAATACCTCTCCCAACTTCCAGAATTTTCCTACTTGCCATGTGACCCGACCTATGCCCTGTTATTGGTCCCTAGCTTCCCTTACCTTAATATTATACCTAATTATCTGCCAGGTGTGAGAGGGGGGAACTAGAAACTTCCCCTCTGCCACATTCCCATGAGCTCGGGGAGCTTAAAACAGCTCCCTTCACTTACATTCTCGCGGGCAGGTACTGCAATCCGCAGCTACAACGCAGCTGAACCGCTGAACAGCTCTGTTTTCTCTTTGCAGAGAAAACAGAGCTGGAATTCGCACCGCACAAGTGTGAACCCAGCCTTAAGGTTAATTTCCTACATTTGTGGCTTAAACCACAATTAGTGTCTGTGTATAAATAGTCAATGAGTTTGTTCTCACATGGATGCACTAAGCAGGCTAGATACTAAGCCATGAGGAGGTAGAAAAGAACAGTCAAAGGACCTGCTTAACAAGGTAATGAAACTTTACAAATATGCCAGTTAGTACTGTTTAAGAACTTATTAAGAAGTGGAAAATTAGGGGCTCTTTTGATACCAAGCCAAGGTCAGGTAGACCAAGAAAGATTGCAGCCACAACTGGTGGAAGAATTGCTCATACAAAGAAAAACCCACAAGTAACCACAGGAGTAATACAGACTTCTCTCCAAAATACACAATTTACAGATACTTGAACAAAAAAGAGCTGCATGGTTGAGCTTCCAAAAGGAAGTCTTTACTGCGCCAATTCCACAAAAAAGCCAATGTGGTATGCTAAGGTGTTGTTGGGCATATTGTAACCAGGCTTTTTTGTGGAACTTGTACAGTAAAGGCTTCTTTCTGGCAAATTGACCATGCAGGTCTTTTTTGTTGAAGTATCATCGTATTGTGCTCCTTAAAAACAACCACAACGTATTTTTCCAGAGCAGCCTGTATTTCTCCTGAAGTTACCTGTGGGTTTTTCTTTGTATCCCGAACAGTTCCTGTGGCAATTGTGGCTGAAATTTTTCTTGATCTACCTGACCTTGGCTTGGTATTAAGAGATCCCAAATGTATTATTAAGTGATTGAACAGTACTGACTGGCATATTCAAGGCTTTTGATATCTTTTTATATCCTTTTCTATTTTTGTAAAGTTTCATTACCTTGTTACGCAGGTCTTTTGACTGTTCATTTCTATCTCCTCATGGCTCAGTGTCTAGCCTGCCATGTGAGAGCAACAAACTCATTGACTATTTATACACAGACACCAATTGTGATTTAAAAAGCCACAAATGTGGGAAATTAACCTTTTAATTGCCATTTTAACCTGTGCATGCCACCTTCTGTGTCTGTACCAAGACAAAACATTCCGGGGCATGTAAACTTAATCAGGGCCATTTGGGTGATTTCTGTTATCATTATGATTTAAAAAGGATTAAAAAAAACTATGTGATAATAAATGGATTCATGTGATTGCTACCCTTAAATAAAATACAGTTTTTTGGCATGATCAGTCATATTTTCAATATTAACCACTTAACGACCGCTCACTGTATATATACGTCGGCAGAATGGCACCGACAGGCACAATCACGTAGAGTGTACGTGATCGCTTTTGTACAGTTGGGGGGTCCGATCGGACCCCCCTTCTATACAGTGAGCGGCCGTTTATCGTTGGGGAGCGTTCAGAGATGAGGGGGTGACCATTCGATTTCGGCCACCCCCTCGCGATCGCTCCCGGCCAATGAAAATGCTTCCTCTGCCATGTGATGTAAACACAGGCAGGAGGAAGTGATGTCATCTCCCTCGCGGCGGTCTTTTCGATTCCGGCGCCGAGGAGAGAGGAAGCAGGTTAGTGCACCAACAGTCCACTGACACGTAGGTACACATAGGCACACATTTCACCCCCCAGTCACCCCCAGATCACCCCCCAGGTCACCCCCCAGCCCCCAATCACAGTGTCACTGATTGCAGTGATCATTTATTTTACTGATCACTGCTTTTAGTGTCATCTGTGATAGTAAAAAGTTGCAGGGCAGTTAGGATTAGGCCCCTTTAGGTCCAGGGTAGCCCCCTAACCCCCCCTAATAAAGGTTTAACCCCTTGATCGCCCCCCAGGTAACCCTTTCACCCCCTAACGCCAGCGTCACTAAGCGATCGTATTTTCGATCGCTGTATTTAGTGCCGGTGGTGCCCTAGATAGCCAGTTATTTATTTTTAGTTTCACCGCAGGTTTTTAGAGCGTCAGGTACCCCCATATATTATTTTAACCCCCTGATTGCCCCTAGAGTTAACCCTTTCACCAGTGATCACCGTATAAGCGTCACTGGTGACACTGGTTACCCAGTTAATTATTTAGTTATTTAGGTAACCCGTCAGGTTTTTATATAGCGTCGGGTACCCCCATATTTAACCTAATAAAGGTTTTAACCCCCTGATTGCCCCTAGTTAACCCTTTCACCAGTGATCACCATATAAAGGTTACGGGTGACACTGGTTGGTTAGTTTGCTTTTTATAGCATCAGGGCACCCGCCATATATCACCCAATAAAGGTTTAACCCCCTGATCGCCCAGCGGGTGAGATCAATTAGGTTTTAGCGCCAGAGAGGGTCTGCGTCGCCCCAGGCAGCGTTAGGTTAGTGCCAGTAACGCTAACACCCACGCGCAAAGCATACACCTCCCTTAGTGGTATAGTATCTGATCAGATCTATACTAGCGTCCCCAGCGGTTTAGGGTTCCCAAAAACGCAGTGTTAGCGGGATCAGCCCAGATACCTGCTAGTACCTGCGTTTAGCCCCTCCGCCCAGCCCAGCCCACCCAAGTGCAGTATCGATCGATCACTGTCACTTACCAAACACAACACACATAACTGCAGCGTTCGCAGAGACAGTCCTGATCCCTGCGACCGCTAACAGTTTTTTTTGTAGCGTTTGATATATTTGCTGACGACAGTCAGGTGCTTTTTTTCCTGTGAATCTTACTAGTGTACCCCTAAATTTAGAGCCCAAAATGGCAAGTCGAAGGTACACTAGTAAAGAGGCCTACGAGATTCTGAGCATGACAGATAGTGAAGAGGAGGTCACGTATCTGTCAGATTCAGGCTCAGAATATCTTCCCGTAGAAGACAGTGATGTCAGCGGCCCCACGTCAGATAGCTCTGACGACGAAGTTGAGGTCCCTGCTAAGGTCAGGCGTACCCGATCCCGATCTTCTGAGGTTGTTGAGGAGCAAGAACCGCAGGGCTCTCGTATCATGGAGCAGAGGAGTACTAGCGCCGCTATTCCTTCTGGTGAATTGGCAAGCACCAGCGGCCTAGTACAGCCTGGGCGTACATCCAGCACTGCAGTATCACGTGGTGACGTGGCGAGTCCCATAAGTGCAGTTCAAGCTGGCGAGGTGGCAAGCACAAGTAGTGTCCCGCTGCCACCAAGAAGACAAAGGCAGGCCCGTCGTACCCATAGTGCTCTTCCTGCAGAATTCGCCTATCCTGATTGGGTCCCCACCACTTCTGCAGAACCCATACTTCCCCCATTCACTGCCCAACCCGGTATTCAGGTGGAAACAGCTGATTTTATGCCAATCGATTATTATTCGCTGTTTTTCACGGAAGATCTCTATAGATCTATTGTGGACCAGAGTAATTTATATGCTGGTCAATTCATCGCCGCTAATCCCCAGTTGCCTTCCATTGCCAAAGATTGGAAACCAATTACGGTTTCCGAATTTAAGACCTTTCTGGGCCTTTCCCTCAACATGGGCACACATAAATTCCCGTCATTGCGTGCTTATTGGTCCACGCACCCAATTGACCACATGCCCGTGTTCTCTGCCTCCATGCCCAGGAAACGATATGAGCAGATTTTGCAGTTCATGCACTTCAACGACAATGAACTTTGTCGTCCACGTGGGGACCCTGAATACGACCGGCTCTATAAAATTCGGCCCCTCATAAACCACTTCAACGAATGTTTTGCAGCCTTGTTTATTCCCGATCAAGCTGTCTGCGTTGATGAGTCCCTGATTAAATTTTCTGGCCGCTTGGCTTTCAAGCAGTACCTTCCCAGCAAGCGTGCCAGATACGGGGTCAAGCTCTATAAGTTCTGTGACAGGGCAACAGGCTATGTATGGAGCTTTATGGTTTATGAGGGAAAAGATAGTCAGGTTGAGCCGGTCAACTGCCCGGATTACATAGGGAGCGCTGGCAAGATAGTGTGGAACTTGGTGTCACCCTTATTCGGAAAGGGGTACCACTTGTATGTGGACAATTATTACACGAGCGTGCCACTGTTTAGTCACTTGTTTGATCATCAGATTGGAGCATGTGGCACTGTGCGACCTAATCGCCGGGGCTTTCCCCAGCGGCTTGTAGATGCCCGTCTTAGGCTGGGGGAGAGAGCCTGCGTAAAGTGTAATAACTTGCTCGCTATGAAGTGGAGGGACAATAAGAATGTTTTCCTTCTTACCTCCCTTCATGCAGACACGACAGTCCAAATTCCTACGGTGACTGGTGTTGTGGAGAAACCCCTCTGTGTCCACGAATATAACAAAAATATGGGAGGGGTGGACCTCAACGACCAGTTGATGGCGCCGTATCTAATTGACCGTAAGGCGAGACGCTGGTACAAAAAAGTGTCTCTATCCTTATTCCAATTGGCTTTGCTGAACGCTCATGTGCTATACAGAGCTTCAGGCGGGACGTTATCTCTTCTAAAATTCCAGAATGAGATTGTCACAGAACTCCTGTATCCAGGCGGTTCTGCACCTCACCATCCCCTACCAAATGCAGTAAGCCGGCTGCATGAGAGGCATTATACGCATCTCCTCCCGAGTACCCCTACCCAACGAGCCCCCCAAAAAAGATGTCGTGTCTGTAGCAAGCGCGGATTTAGGCGTGACACCCGTTATTATTGTCCACTCTGTCCTGACAAACCTGGTCTTTGCCTTGGTGAATGTTTTGAACGCTACCACTCAAAAGTGAAGTTTTAGCGTAGGGTACAGCATTTCACAGACTAGGACACACTTACACAGGGTCTCCCAAGATGCCATTACATTTTGAGAGACCCGAACCATTACAGTTGTTAAAGTTTAAAAAAAAAGTGTAAAAAATAAAAAAAAAAACGTAAAAAACAAAACACAAAAAAAATATAAAAGAAAAAAACCAAAAATAGTTGTCGTTTTATTGTTCTCTCTCTCTCTCTCTATTTTCTCTCTATTGTTATGCTCTTTTTTACTGTATTTCATTCTGCAATGTTTTATCATGCTTGCTTTTCAGGTATGTAATTTTTTGTTTTCAGGTGCGCCATTCAACTGCAGCGCGGAATTATTTATCTTGACAGCAACAGCGTTTGCTCCCACGATACATAAAGCCGTGACTCCAGTGCTGTAGGAGGTGATTTCACCACCACTGTTAAAAAAAAAAGAGCATATATGCCGAAGCATGGGGGCAGCAGGGGCGGAGGAGCGATTTTGCTCCTAATGCCGCGTATATACGGTCGAAATTCCGACGGAGGCTTGCCCGTGGAAAAGTCCGACCGTGTGTACGCGGCATAACTTTTTTCCGGGAGGATGCCCCCATGCTTCGGCATATATATATTTTAGGCACAGGTTGCGTTAAAAAAATGTTTTATTTTTTACTAGGTTTTGTTTTGGTATTTGCTTTGCAGGTATGGTATGCTAAGGTCTTACTGTTGTACTGTAATGTTACTTTGTTTTAATGTTAACCATCATTTGCTTAGCAGGTACGCCATTCAGTTGCATCGCGGATTTATTTATCTTGACAGCAACAGCGTTTGCTCCCACGATACATAAAGCCGTGACTCCAACGCTGTAGGAGGTGATTTCACCACCACAGTTAAAAAAAGAGCATATATGCCGAAGCATGGGGGCAGCAGGGGCGGAGGAGCGATTTTGCTCCTAATGCCGCGTATATACGGTCGAAATTCCGACGGAGGCTTGCCCGTGGAAAAGTTCGACCGCGTGTACGCGGCATAACCTTTTATGCCGCGTACATACGGTCGAAATTCCGACGAAGGCTTGCCCGTGGAAAAGTCCGACCGTGTGTATGCGGCATAACTTTTTTGCGGGAGGATGCCCCCATGCTTCGGCATATATATATTTTAGCCACAGGTTGCGTTAAAAAAATGTTCTATTTTTTACTAGGTTTTGTTTTGGTATTTGCTTTGCAGGTATGGTATGGTAAGGTCTTACTGTTGTACTGTAATGTTACTTTGTTTTAATGTTAACCATCATTTGCTTAGCAGGTACGCCATTCAGTTGCATCGCGGATTTATTTATCTTGACAGCAACAGCGTTTGCTCCCACGATACATAAAGCCGTGACTCCAACGCTGTAGGAGGTGATTTCACCACCACAGTTAAAAAAAGAGCATATATGCCGAAGCATGGGGGCAGCAGGGGCGGAGGAGCGATTTTGCTCCTAATGCCGCGTATATACGGTCGAAATTCCGACGGAGGCTTGCCCGTGGAAAAGTTCGACCGTGTGTACGCGGCATAACCTTTTATGCCGCGTACATACAGTCGAAATTCCGACGAAGGCTTGCCCGTGGAAAAGTCCGACCGTGTGTACGCGGCATAACTTTTTTGCGGGAGGATGCCCCCATGCTTCGGCATATATGCCCATCATTAGAAGTGGGTGGATGAAGGGAGGTATTCTAATGGTGGGCATACCCACCGATCAATCTCTTTTTTTCGTTCAGCCAACAGGCTGCATGAAAAAAAAGATTACAATACATGTCCAACAAGGACCAGCAACGTACTGGTATGTTGCTGGACTTTGAATGTTTATACCAGAATGATGCCTCCAGGTTTAGGTATCATCTTGGTATCATTCTTTTCAGCCAGTGGCCGGCTTTCATGTAAAAGCAATTCTAGCAGATAATTAGCCTCTAGACTGCTTTTACAAGCAGTGGGAGGGAATGCCCCCCCCCGGATATAAACAGCGCCATTGGGAAATTGGGAAAGCATTTTATCACACCGATCTTGGTGTGGTCAGATGCTTTGAGGGCAGAGGAAAGATCTAGGGTCTAACCCCCATTTTTTTTTCAAAAAAAGAGTACCTGTCACTACTTATTGCTATCATAGGGGATATTTACATTCCCTGAGATAACAATAAAAATGATAAAAAAAAAAATATGGAAGGAACAGTTTAAAAATACAATAAAAAAGCAAAATAAATAATAAAAAAAAAAAAAAAAAAAAAAAAAAAAGCACCGCTGTCCCCCCTGCTCTTGCGCAAAGGCGAACGCAAGCGTCGGTCTAGCGTCATATGTAAACAGCAATTGCATCATGAATGTGAGGTATCACCGCGAAGGTCAGATCGAGGGCAGTAATTTTAGCAGTAGACCTCCTCTGTAAATCTAACATGGTAACCTGTAAAGGCTTTTAAATGCTTTTAAAAATGAATGTAGTTTCTCGCCGCTGCGCGTTTGTGCGCAATTTTAAAGCATGTCATGTTTGGTATCCATGTACTCGGCCTAAGATCATCTTTTTTATTTCATCAAACATTTGGGCAATATAGTGTTTTTTAGTGCATTAAAAATAAAAAAAGTGTGTTTTTCCCCCAAAAAATGCGTTTGAAAAATCGCTGCGCAAATACTGTGTGGAAAAAAAAATGCAACACCCACTATTTTAATCTGTAGGGCCTTTGCTTTAAAAAAATATATAATGTTTGGGGGTTCAACATAATTTTCTTGCAAAAAAAAAAATGTTTTCATGTAAACAAAAAGTGTCAGAAAGGGCTTTGTCTTCAAGTGGTTAGAAGAGTGGATGATGTGTGACATAAGCTTCCTAATGTTGTGCATAAAATGCCAGGACAGTTCAAAATCCCCCCAAATGACCCCATTTTGGAAAGTAGACACCTCAAGCTATTTGCTGAGAGGCATGTTGAGCCCATTGAATATTTTTTTTTTTTTGTCCCAAGTGATTGAATAATGACAAAAAGAAAAAAAAAATGTACAAAAAGTTGTCACTAAATTATATATTGCTCAAACATGCCATGGTTATATGTGGAATTGCACCCCAAAATACATTCTGTTGCTTCTCCTGAGTACGGGGATACCACATGTGTGAGACATTTTGGGAGCCTAGCCGCGTACAGGACCCCGAAAACCAAGCACCGCCTTCAGGATTTCTATGGGTGTAAATTTTTGATTTCACTCCTCACTGCCTATCACAGTTTCGGAGGCCATGGAATGCCCAGATGGCACAAAACCCCCCCACATGACCCCATTTTGGAAAGTAGACACCCCAAGCTATTTGCTGAGAGGTATGTTGAGTATTTTGCAGATCTCGCTTTTTGTCACAATGTTTTAAAAATTGAAAAAAGAAAAAAAAAAAAATGTCTTTCTTCATTTTAAAAAACAAATGAGAGCTGTAAAATACTCACCATGCCTCTCGGCAAATAGCTTGGGGTGTCTACTTTCCAAAATGGGGTCATTTGTGGGGGTTTTGGGCTATCTTGGCATTTTATGGCCTTCAAAACTGTGATAGGTAGTGAGGAGTGAAATCAAAAATTTGTGCCCTTAGAAATCCTGAAGGCGGTGCTTGGTTTTCGGGGGCCCGTACGCGGCTAGGCTCTCAAAAAGTCCCACACATGTGGTATCCCCGTACTCAGGAGAAGCAGCCAAATGTATTTTGGGGTGCAACTCCGCATATAACCATGGCATGTTTGAGCAGTATATCATTTAGTGACAACTTTTTGTACATTTTTTTTTTTTCTTGTCATTATTCAATCACTTGGGACAAAAAAAAAAATATTCAATGGGCTTAACATGCCTCTCAGCAATTTCCTTGGGGTGTCTACTTTCCAAAATGGGGTCATTTTGGGGGGTTTTGTGCTATCTTGGCATTTTATGGCCTTCAAAACTGTGATAGGTAGTGAGGAGTGAAATCAAAAATTTATGCCCTTAGAAACCTTGAAGGCGGTGCTTGAGTTTTGGGGTCCCGTACGCGGCTAGGCTCCCAAAAAGTCCCACACATGTGGTATCCCCGTACTCAGGAGAAGCAGCAGAATGTATTTTGGGGTGTAATTTTACATATGCCCATGGCATGTGTGAGCAATATATCATTTAGTGACATCTTTGTGCAAAAAAAACAAAGTTTGTCATATTCCCGCAACTTGTGGCAAAATATAAAATATTCCATGGACTGAACATGCCTCTCAGTAAATAGCTTGGGGTGTCTACTTTCCAAAATGGGGTAATTTGGGGGGGTTTTGTGCTATTTTGGCATTTTATAGTCTTCGAAACTGTGATAGGTAGTGAGGAGTGAAATCAAAAATTTACGCCCTTAGAAATCCTGAAGGCGGTGCTTGGTTTTTGGGGCCCCGTACCCGGCTAGGCTCCCAAAAATTCCCACACATGTGGTATCCCCGTACTCAGGAGAAGCAGCAGAATGTATTTTGGGGTGCAATTCCACATATAACCATGGCATGTGTGAGCAATATATCATTTAGTGACAATTTTTTGTACATTTTTTCTTTTTTTTTCTTTTTATCATTATTCAATCATTTGGGACAAAAAAAATAATATTCAATGGGCTCAACATGCCTCTCAGCAAATAGCTTGGGGTGTCTACTTTCCAAAATGGGGTCATTTGGGGGGGTTTTGTGCCATCTTGGCATTTTATGGCCTTCAAAACTGTGATAGGTAGTGATAGGTAGTGAGGAGTGAAATCAAAAATTTATGCCCTTAGAAATCCTGAAGGCGGTGCTTGGTTTTTGGGGTCCTGTATGCGACTAGGCTACCAAAAAGTCCCACACATGTGGTATCCCCGTACTCAGGAGAAGCAGCAGAATGTATTTTAGGGTGTAATTTCACATATGCCCATGGCATGTGTGAGCAATATATCATTTAGTGACAACTTTGTGCAAAAAAAACAAAGTTTGTCATATTCCTGCAACTTGTGGCAAAATATAAAATATTCCATGGACTAATAATGCCTCTCAGTAAATAGCTTGGGGTGTCTACTTTCCAAAATGGGGTCATTTGGGGGGGTTTTGTGCTATTTTGGCATTTTATGACCTTCGAAACTGTGATAGGTAGTGAGGAGTGAAATCAAAAATTTGCGCCCTTAGAAATCCTGAAGGCGGTGCTTGGTTTCCGGGGTCCCGTGCGTGGCTAGGCTCCTAAAAAGTCCCACACATGTGGTATCCCCGTACTCAGGAGAAGCAGCAGAATGTATTTTGGGGTGCAATTCCACATATAACCATGGCATGTGTGAGCAATATATCATTTAGTGACAACTTTTTGTAATTTTTTTTTTTTTTTTTGTCATTATTCAGTCACTTGGGACAAAAAATAAAAATATTCAATGGGCTCAACATGCCTCTCAGCAATTTCCTTGGGGTGTCTACTTTCCAAAATGGGGTCATTTTGGGGGGTTTTGTACTGCCCTGCCATTTTAGCACCTCAAGAAATGAGATAGGCAGTCATAAATTTAAAGCTGTGTAAATTCCAGAAAATGTACCCTAGTTTGTAGACGCTATAACTTTTGCGCAAACCAATAAATATACGCTTATTGTCATTTTTTTAACTAAAGACATGTGGCTGAATACATTTTGGCCTAAATGTATGACTACAATTGAGTTTATTCGATTTTTCTTATAACAAAAAGTAGAAAATATCATTTTTTTTCAAAATTTTCGGTCTTTTTCCGTTTATATCGCAAAAAATAAAAATCGCAGAGGCAATCAAATACCATTAAAAGAAAGCTCTATTTGTGGGAAGAAAAGGACGCAAATTTCGTTTGGGTACAACATTGCATGTCCGCACAATTTACAGTTAAAGCAGCGCAGTGCAAAATTCTGAATTCACCTCTGGTCCTCTAGCTACCAAATGGTCCGGGGCTTAAGTGGTTAATGCCAAAACTTCACAATTTCTGCCAGGGTATGCAAACTTTTGAGCACAACAGTATATGCTGTAGCAGGAATTATACCCGTGTAGCGTTTGGCGGGTAGATCACCTGCGAAATGGGACCCATTCAACGCACACAGTTGCGATGCAGTAGTGCAGCATTTAGGGGATTAAACCAGGCCTTCCAAACACCTCTGAAGAGCGATCTGAGTGTGGATTGTTTTTCAGAGTCCTTGCTGTTATTGTAAGGAAGCCCTTACTTTCTTACCTGTTTGAATAGTTTTGGCCCAAGAAAGCTCATTCTGGGATGTGGTGTTCTGTCAAAAAAGACTGTTTTAAGAATCTGCCATCTATCATTTACCTACACCTTTACACCTTTCCAGCTTTCTTGGCTCTTCCTCTACACAGTCTATCAGTAGCTTTCCATATCAACAGATAACACCAGCAATGCTTTTCAAGTGCTTTCAGGTCTGAATGTGTTATCTATAAATTCTGTTTTCCATTGTAAAGCTAACTTTTATAAACTGTAAAGTTACAGGGAATAAAAGCCAAGCTCAGTCCTTGAGCTCAGGGCCATGCATGTCATTTTAAAAAGGCAGCTGGGACCAGAGATTACGTGGGGTGAGAACTCAGCTAAGGAATGGCAAGCTGTAGACAGCTTCCTAATGTATTGTCTCCATTTGAGTTCTATATAATACATATCTGTTGGAGGGCAAGGAAAGGCCAAGCTTGAAAATGTAGTAAAAGATGCATTTACCAATTAAGTGCCGTAAGTTATTTATTGTTCCTTAACTGAGCATCCTATAAGTGAATGATGCTTTCATTTTTTATTTTATTTGTATAAACAACACTATGATAACCAGCTATAGTCACAAAATGACTGGCAACTTTAAGCTGTCAATCACACAGCTGGGGTTAACAAGCCATTGCTCCATTAGGTCATTCAGTGACACATTGCTGTGTTCATAAAACCCTGCTTGTATCCTTTATTTCTCCTTGTCAGCATAATAACACAACCATAAATCATTCCCCTCTCCTAGTAAGAAGTGGTGCAAAATTATTTATTGTTACTAACATAACACTACTTTAAAGATTACATAAGAATTCCTATAATCTCTTCTTTAAATTAGACGTTTTAATTATTTCAAATTTTGCATTATTTTGTTTTAAACATCAAGATATACAGCAACAGAATATTAAAAATGATGCATTTTTTAAAGGTCTTTGGTATTAAAAAAACACTTTTAGAGCACCTACCCAGTGACTTTGCCTAGCCTGGCATCAATCTGCTGCAGGGAGGAGGAAACATTTCCTCAGTCTCCTCTACCCCAGTGATCAGACCGCAACAAATTTATAGACTCACAAGATGAGAGACTGTGGGGGGAGCCTGATCTGTGTCTTATACTTGTGAACATTACCAAGAACTGTACAGGCACCAGGATTAAATTGGTTGTAAAGGCAGAAGGTTTTTATTTTAATGCATTCATGCATTAAGAAAAAAAGCCTTCTGTGTGCAGCAGCCTCCCCTCAGCCCTCCTAATACTTACCTGAGGTCCATCTAGATCCAACGATGTTGCACGAGAAACTCAGCTGTGCAGGACTCTCCCTCCTCATTGGCTGAGACAGCCGCACGGCGCCCTTAGCTCCCTTTGCTGTCAATCAAAGTCAGTAAACCAATAAGGAGAGAAATGAACACAGGGAGCTGCAGCTCAGCTTGGGTGCCCCCATAGCAAGCTTCTTGCTGTGGGGGCAATCAACAGGAGGGAGGGGCCAGGTGCACTAAAGAGGGACCCGAGAAGTGAAGGGTCAAGGCTGCTCTGTGCAAAAAACAAAACTGACTTTATCACTTTAACAGGGCTGTGCTTTCTCTCTGAAACAGTATTTCAGTCCAGAATGCTCATACAAAATGATACCTGAACAAGTATGGCTCTGGCTCTCACTCTAAAGAGTGAAGAAGATAAAGAAGTACTGTGATTTCTTGGAGAGATAATAAATACCTTTATGTTACATATAGACATTACTTAGCATGCATGAGCTTTTTATTAAAATTTTGTCTAATGCTAGGTTTGCTTTAAATATGCTGAAAGAAGTACATCTATTAGATCATAAGGTTGTGGGATTCAGAGCTACGTCTTGGTTTTCCACAAATCGCTCGTAATTGTGAGTGATCAATCTCCACTTAAATTGATTGTAAACCTCAGAAGTGAAATATGAACAAAGCATACCCCTCTATGTACTGTGTGTACTTGTCTCAATCCAGGGAATATTTGATTGCCTCTCGGGGGATCAGGAAGGATTTTTTTGCCCTGCTGTAGCAAATTGGATCATGCTTTGCTGGGGATTTTTTCGCCTTCCTCTGGATCTACTGTGGGTATAGGATAATGTATACGGGATTGTATGTTTTTCCCTTTTATTGGTTGAACTAGATAGACTTGTGTCTTTTTTCAACCAGACTAACTATGTAACTTTGTAATAAAGGGCGAAGAAGGATCTCCCTGCAGCCACACATCCGTGCTGTCCCTTGGATGAATGTATAAGTGTGTGAATGGCAACCTTAGCCTGGACTCTGGCCGGGCCACACCCCCAACGCATTTCGCTCTGCCCTTCGGAGCTTAGTCATTGGGATATGTAATACAGGGCCCTAAAAAAAAATTCTGTCAACTTCCTGATTCGTCTGCTATAAGCATGAGTCTCTTCTGACGATTTTTCCTGACACCAAGATAAAAATGGTGACAGGGAGGGAGCTCCAGCTGATTGACAGCCTCAACTCTGTTCCTGTGTGCTGTGTGCTGTGAGAAGGGGGGTGTCCCTTCCCTCCAATCAGCTCTTACTGATGTAACTCCAGCTCGCCGTCCCCTGCTTTTCAGAGCTGAGAGATCCTGTGTACATTCTGCACTATGAATGGATGTAGGGGACAGACAGCTGTAGATAGACAGGTACAACTTATATAGGAGTATTTGTTTCATCTCTTTGTATAACATGAGGCTATTCACTTCACTGGGTATATATGAAGGTTTACAACCACTTTAATGCTGAGTAGGGATGAGCCGAACACCCCCCAGTTTGGTTCGCAGCAGAACATGCGAACAGGCAAAAAATTTGTTCGAACACGCAAACACCATTAAAGTCTATGGGACATGACCGTGAAAAATCAAAAGTGCTAATTTTAAAGGTTAATATGCAAGTTATTGTCATAAAAAGTGTTTGGGGACCTGGGTGAAACAATAAAAGTGAAATATTCCTTTAAATTTCGTACCTGGGGGGTGTATATAGTATGCCTGTAAAGTGGCACATTTTTCCTGTGTTTAGAACAGTCCCTGCGCAAATAGACATTTCTAAAAGAAAAAAAGTAATTTAAAACTACTCGCGGCTATAATGAATTGTTGGGTCCCGGCAATACAGATAAAAGTCATTGAAAAAAACGGCATAACCAAAAGTAAAATAAAATTGCGTGGGGGTCCCCCCCATTCCATACCAGGCCCTTCAGGTCTGGTATGGATTTTAAGGGTAACCCCGTGCCAAAATAAAAAAAAAATGGTGTGGGGGGGTCCCCCCAAAAAATCCATACCGGACCCTTATCCAAGCACGCAACCTGGCAGGCCGCAGGAAAAGAGGGGGGCGAGAGAGCGCCCCCCTCCTGAACCATACCAGGCCACATGCCCATAACATGGGGAGGATGTCCCCATGTTGATGGGGAAAAGTCCTCATCCCCACAATCCTTGCCCGGTGGTTGTGGGGGTATGCGGGTGGGTAAAGGGGACCCGAAGATCCCGGCCCCCCTATGTGAATTGGTAACGGGGACATTGTACCCCTACCATTTCACTAAAAAAGTGTCAAAAATGGTCAAATACACAGAAGACAGCTTGGGACAAGTCCTTTATTAAAAAAGAAAAAAAAAATGCCAGCGATGTAATCCATTCTCCACCTGGGATATGGAAAAACACACCGCCATGATCCGATTCCACCTACATGGGAGACACCCGCTGAATGACGCTACAGCCGCTGTGACAGCTCTTAAATAGCTGAGGGTGGGGCCACTGTGACGTGTGCGGGTGACCCCACCCCCTCTGACGCAACGGGAAAATGCTGCGGGGTTACCCAGTGACATGTACGGGTGACCCCGCCCCCCTCTGTTGCAACGGGGGTTTCCCGTGGCTTCAGAGGGGGGCGGGGTCACCCATGATGCCACGGGGAAACCGCCGGAAACCCCCGTTGCATCAGAAGGGGGCAGGGTTACCCGCACACGTCACAGGTCGCCCCGTATTTAAGAGCTGTCACGGCGGCTGTAGCGTCATTTGGTGGGCCCCTCCCATGGAGGCGGAATCAGATCGTGGCAGCCTGTTTTTCCGTATCCTGGGTCGAGAATGAATTAAATCGCTGGAATTTTTCTTCTTTTTTAATAAAGGACTTGTCCCAAGCTGTCTACTGTGTTTTTAACCATTTTTGACACTTTTTTTGTGAAATGGTAGGGGTACAATGTACCCCGTTACCAATTCACATAGGGGGGCCGGGATCTGGGGGTTCCCTTTCCTCTCTCGTCCCCCCTCTTTCCCTGCAGCCTGCCAGGTTGCGTGCTCGGATAAGGGTCTGGTATGGATTTTTGGGGGATCCCCACGCCATTTTTTTTATTTTGGCGCGGGGTTCCCATTAAAATCCATACCAGACCTGAAGGGTCTGGTATGGATTTTGAGGGGGACCCCAATGCCATTTTTGGCGCAGGGTTCCCCTTAATATCCATACCAGACCTGAAAGGCCTGGTATGGAATTTGGGGGGACTTCCACGCAATGCCGGGACCCGACAATTCATTATAGCCGTGAGTAGTTTTAAATTACTTTTTTTCCTTTAGAAATGTCGTTTTGTGCAGGCACTGTTCTAAACACAGGAAAAATGCGCTACTTTACAGGCATACTATAGACACCCCCGGGTACGAAATTTAGAGGAATATTTCACTTTTATTGTTTCACTTTAAGCATTATTAAAATCACTGCTCCCGAAAAAACGGGCGTATTTAAAACTTTTTTTGCATTGATACATGTCCCCTGGGGCAGGACCCAGGTCCCCAAACACTATTTATGACAATAACTTGCATATTATCCTTTAAAATTAGCAATTTTGATTTCTCCCATAGACTTTTAAAGGGTGTTCCGTGACTTTAGAATTTGCCGCGAACACTCCAAATTGTTCGCTATTCGGCGAACACCCGATGTTCGAGTCGAACTTACGTTCGACTCAAACATCGGGCTCATCCCTAATGCTGAGCAAAGGCAGTCCTATTTTATGTATGAACCACTAAGTTGTTTTGTTTTTCGAATTAACACATTAACCGCTTGCCGACCGCCTCACATAGATATACGTTGGCAGAATGGCACAGGCAGGCAAAGCAACCTATATATACGTTGCTTTAAGCCTGCCCCCTAGCGGGCGCGCGCCCACCGTGGTCTCCGTGACTGTGACTTGATGTCCACTGGTGTCCCGCGATCAAGTTACGGAACGACAGAACGGGGGGATGTCTTTGTAAACAAGACATCTCCCTATTCTGCCTAGTGACACAGCACTGATCGTCTGCTCCCTCTCATCGGGAGAAGCGATCAGTGACATGTCACAGTAAGCCACGCCCCCTAACAGTTAGAATCACTCCCTAGGGCACACTTAACCCTTTCAGCGCCCCCTACTGGTTAACCCCTTCACTGCCAGTCACCTTTACACAGTCATCAGTGCATTTTTATAGCACTGATCGCTGGATAAATGTGAATGGTCCCAAAATAGCGCCAAAAGCGTCCGATGTGTCTGCCATAATGTCGCAGTCATGATAAAAATCGCAGATTGCCGCCACCATAACAAGTAAAAAAAATAATAATATAAATGCCATAAAACTACCCCTATTTTGTAGACGCTATAGCTTTTGTGCAAACCAATCAATATACACTTATTGGGATTTTTTTACATGTAGAAGTATCCGTATCAGCCTAAACTGAGACAAAATTTCCTTTTTTTTTTTTAAATTGGGGATATTTATTATAGCAAAATGTACAAAATATTGATTTTTTTTCAAAATTGACGCTCTATTTTTGTTTATAGCACAAAAAATAAAAACTGCAGAGGTGATCAAATACCACCAAAAGAAATCTCTATTTGTGGGGAAAAAAGGACGTCAATTTTGTTTGGGAGCCACGTCGCACGACCGCGCAATTGTCAGTTAAAGCAACGCAGTGCCGAATTGCAAAAAGTGGCCCGGTCATTTGGCAGCCAAATGGTCCAGGGCTGAAGTGGTTAAATGGCTCCTAAAATGTGCTCTGATTTTTAGTTAGAGATGAACTCCCGCTTTTCCTCCCCAAAACAAGAGACGCATTGTGCATGTAAATGAATCACAACCCCACTGTGAGTTTATGTGTAACGTACCTCTTTTAGCTGTATACAGCAGGTTTCTTTGTCTGTGATGTCACTTCTCCTTCTGGCTGAATTTCTAAGTTCTCTGACTTCCTGTTTCCTTCCTTTTCCAGTCCTGATATGCATTTTCTGTGCATGTTCCAGTGCTACTTTGGGGCATTGGTCGCATGAAGGACAGCCTATTTAAGTGCATGTTTACGCTTGAAAAATGTGCAAGAAACCGCGAGCGGGAACATGCAATACTGCTACACTGAGGGGTGAATGGAATGTGCTTGGAAGGAAGTTTTTAGGCAGCAAGAATGACCAGGGAGGAGAGGCGAGGGTTAGAAAAAAAACACAGATCCATCAAAGTTGAACAGGAATGAAATAATAGTCACGCTGGAAGTCACGTGACTTTCAAGTGGTGCTAGTGTGTTCCAGGGCTATCAATTCATCCATCCCAGCATCAGCACAGCTAGCTTTCCCAGCAGGCTGTGTATGTGTGAATGTGTAGGGCTTTCCTTTTTGAATAATGCTTTGATCTATGAGGCGAGACTTGAGAGGTTTGGATTCTTCCTGTAGGTGGGACTGGGCGAGATTGAATCCTAATTATGATGTATACAATCCCACCCACCATCAGAGCTGTGAAGGAAGTTACATCATTTGAAGAGTCTGAAAGACTACAGAGGGGTGTGTTTTAGGTTCTAGCTGCTGCAAGTGGCTGTGGAAGGGACACAGTCTATAGCAGGCTATACAGCAGGGATATGCAATTAGCGGACCTCCAGCTGTTGCAAAACTACAAGTCCCATCATGCCTCTGCCTCTGGGTGTCATGCTTGTGGCTGTCAGTCTTGCTATGCCTCATGGGATTGGTAGTTCTGCAACAGCTGGAGGTCTGCTAATTGCATATGCCTGCTATACAGAGTATCACATGATGCAAAGTCACAACTAAACCCAGAATATCAGGGGATCTGCAGACAACTGAGCAACATGGTACAGAAATATGATCTATGCTGGGATTGATCATTCCATTTAGTTCTAGTAAAAAGAAAGTTGGAATTTCGCTATAGAAATATACCATATCTCTGTTGAACAAAGGAGTTGATTTACTAAAGGCAAATAGACTGTGCAAGTGCAGTTGCTCCAAAGCTTAGTAAATGAGTTAAGTTTTTAACCGCATCCAATTCGCATAACATGTGATTGTGACTGGCTTTCAATGAGGCTGGTTCACACATGTGTTGGGCGACCGCAGAGCGGTTTTGAAAAGGGTCCTGTGCGTTTTTGGGCTGGTTCAGGTGCAAATTCAGGTAAACATTCGCACCTGAATCGCACCTTAACCGGTGAACAGAAACACACCGGACTCTTGACTGCAAACCGCAGCCGAATATGTGTGAACCCAGACTCAAGCTCCAGTTTGCAATGAATACCTAAACAAGTGCAAGGGAAAAAAAAAAAAGTCAGCAGAGTGTCTGCTCATTTACTAAGCTCTGGAGCAACTGCACTGCCTATTTGCCTTTTGTAAATCAATCCCAAAGTGTTAAAAAATGTATACATCTGTATACCTCTTGTATAATGACACATTGAGGACAATGGAAGTCAGACAATCTATTTCGTTTGGAGTTATTTACAAAAGAAGAACATTTTCACTTAATAAAGTGGGCCTGTGTTAACTTTAAACAAAGAATAATATGCAGAAGAATTTGGGAGATTTTGCTTGCAGATGACAGAATAACATAAGGTGGACACATCTTTATTAAGCCAAGTGAAAAATTTGCTTCTTATGACCTGTACCTTCAGATGAAATACCTAAATGCTTCCTGTAACATAGGTGTTGGTTTGTGCTGACTTTGCAAGTGTAGTAACTACTGTTTGCAAAAATGTTTTGCAGACTACTGGTCTGCAAAAGAGAGGGCATACTTTCTTGACCACATACAAATGCATGTATATACACCACCAAAAATGAGTCAGCTACAGTGCCTTGAAAAATATTCATACCCCTTGAAATTTTCCACATTTTGTCATGTTACAACCAAAAACGTAAATTTATTTTATTTGGATTTTATGTGATAGACCAACACAAAGTAGCACATAATTGTGAAGTGGGAGGAAAATGATAAATGGTTTTCCATTTTTTTTTTACAAATAAATATCTAAAAAGTGTGGCGTGCATTTATATTCAGCCCCCTTTACTGTGATACCCCTAACTAAAATCTAGTGGAACCAATTGCCTTCAGAAGTTACCTTTCCACCTGTGTGGAATCTAATCTCAGCAAAAATACAGCTGTTCTTTGAAGCCCTCAGAGCTTTGTTAGAGAACATTAGTGAACAATTGATGCATTGAACTTTAGTTTAAATAATTACGCTTGGCTTACCCCAATCTGATCTAATTCAACTTTAAAAAAGGCTTTTTAGGAAGTTTAGCCTGATGTCATGGATATGCATTAATGTCTGTCTGCCATCTTACCTTTCCTCCTCATGTGTCCATCTTAGAGGCCAGAACCCTTTCACCTGGCTTCCTTTATAATCTCCTCCCAGCCTGACTCCACCCCAGGCCCTATCACAGAACACTATATTAACCTGTGCACTGCAAGCCTGCTTTGCTGATCAACGTGTTTGTTAGGCATTGTGTGTTTGGGTTCCTGCCTGCCGTGTGCTACGTCTGTCTCTCTGTTACATATTTGGCTTGTCCCCGACTATCCCTGTCTGCTCGTGCCCCTTGGCCCTCGGCTTGTCCTTCGTTATCCTTGCCTGCTTGTGGCCCTTGACCTTCTGCTGGTTATTCGTTACTCTTATATCTTGCGCTGCTGCTTCCCCTCTTTTCCCCTTATCCTACGGGGCTTGAGCTAGGAGACTCTAGGGGCCGCGACCTGGACCCAGCCTGCAGCATAACATCCTCACCACTAGAGGCTCTGGAGAAGACCTGCTGGGTCTTAGACTCCGCGCCCTGGGGAATCTTGGCTCTAGCTTCCTATAGGATCCCGGTTGTGCTCCTCTGGTCCCGCTTTCCACAACCACCCAGTTTCCTATCCGCAGCAGTCAGCCATAGGGTTCACTACCTTGCGGTGCAATCCTGTCCCCCTACGGTGTGCATCTGTCACCTGGCCACAGGTGACCTGACACCTGAAACCCCTAATTTTTTTTAATAAAGCCGTAAGAGGTCCGTATTGACTAGTGGAACACCAAATCTAAATGCTATAGTAAGGTTTATTCTTAAAAAATAGAGCTAAAGCCCTTAAATTCATACATAGTGGCCAGTGGCAAAACAGTTTAACAGTATATTTTTTTTTTGTAAAAGTTTACTAAAATGTCAAAACAGAGTGAACAAAAAAACTTCAAACACAGCTCGCTATCCATGAATCGCTTTGTATTTTTATGTATCAAATTATTCCAAAAATATTTGAAATATAGACCTCAGTTGTGTGTTTGGTAGAAATTGGCTAATGTCAGGAAAGTACGCAAGCACTCTAAAGCCCTGTACACACGATCGGATTTCCTATGGATTCTAATCCAATGGATTTTTCCATCGGAAATCCGATGAAGCTGACTTCCACCAGTCTTGCCTACACACCATCAGTCAAAAATCCGTCCGTCCCAAACGCCGTAACGTAAAACACTCTGACAAGCCGAGAAAAATGAAGTTCAATGCTTCTGAGTATGCGTCGACTTGATTCTGAGCATGCATGGTTTTTTTGTCCAATGGAGTTCCACAGAGACGATCGGAATTTGCTATCTGTTTTTTTCCCATCGGATAAATTTAAAACATGTTCTATTTTTTCTCACCGATGGAAAAAATACCAATGGGGCCCATACACGATTGGTTTGTCTGATGAGAAAAGTCCATCGGACTGTTTTCATTGGTAAAACCGATCATGTGTACACAGCATAAGGTCCCATGTACACAGGACGCTGCTAAACGTACGTTCAGAGGCAGCTGGACACTTTTTTCAACTGCCCCTGAACACATTCAATGTTATCCTATGTGACCATGTTTGTTGCCGTTTTTATGCAGTTGCGTTTAAAAGCGTTTCTTTGAAAGCAAAAAAATGGGTTCAGACGCAAAAGATTTCCAGGTTTCAGACGCAAAATGTGGCTAAACGCGGCTAAACCCGGTACCCGCGTTTAGACGCGTTTTCGTTTATAAGCGTTTTTAAAGGTACAATATTTTTTGGACCTAAAAAGACAAAAATATGATGGAAAACAATAAAAAAACATTTAAAAAAATGTGTTTAAAATGTTTTAATTACTTGCGATGATTCATAGACCATATATAGCCCTTGATGCAATGCAATACACCACTAGCATTGCAAATTTTTATTGGAATTTGACCCATATGTTCAGATTTGACCAAGATGATCCCACCATTTAGCTTGACCCCCGACTTGATCCAAGAGCGACGAACTCTGACTCTGGACCTCGCACGCAATTTTCTACGTCGTTCTAGCCTCATCAAGAGCAACATCAGGAGCATTTCCTCACATGCTCATTATGGGATCCATTGCAAAAAAAAGCACAGAAATAGAGGCAAATTCAAGTATACAGCTGCTCTCTCTGCTGCTGCTACTCACTCTGTTCAAAATGGCTGAAATAGTTAAAATAACAATGTTTTTGGAGCTTGTGGATGGTCCTATGAGGTTATCTTAATAAACGCTTCTAGACGCAAACGCGGTAAAACGCGGCATGCAAACGCGGCAAAACTGGCGTTTCTAAACGCCGGTTTCAAGCCTTAAAAAAAATTTGTTCAGAGGAGTTTCCACCAGCATCCCGTGTACATGGAGCCTAATAGGCAGTAAATAGTAAGCGATAAGGTAGGTTTGTCTTTTTATAAAGTGCATTATCTGAGACAATAGCTGCAAATTTTGTTATTGACTGGGCAGTATGTGAGCAGCTTAATTAGGCCACAATATAAGAGGGAAAGACTAGGCAGGTTTTATCTTGCCATAAAATTAGAGTGTATTATCTAAAAGACAAAGACCACAAATATTGCTCAGTGGCTGAACAATATAAGTAGCTTGGTCAGTTTGCAGTATAGGAGAGGCAGACAAGACAGGTTTTATTTTGAAATAAAAACGAGTGTGGTTAAAATGAGACACAATAGCTGAAAATATTTTTCAGATGTGCAAGAGTATGTGGGCAAATTGGGTAGGCTGCAAAATAAAAGGGAGAAACAAGGCTGCCATTTGCAAAATGCAACACAACATTTTCCCTGAAGCAAACATTGTGTGGCACCTTTTTAGGGCCTGCCCACTAGAATAGGCATGCAAACTTTAAAACACAAAGTAGGATTTTTCTTGTAGCAAACATTAGAAATTTGGCAGCTGAGGTCAAGCTTAGAAAACATTGTGTGGCACCAGCACTAAAGCACCAGAATAAGCCAGTGGTGATAGGAGCAGGTAATGGTGGCAGGTATTTATTTTATTTTCTGGAGGGGGATAAAATGTATTCTGTAGCATTAGCTGCATGGGTTTTGTAGTCATTGATAATCCAAAACTTGTTTGTTAAAAAAACAAGCGAGCCAGTCCACACTGCTTTCTGTCACAAAATTAGCTGCTGTGCTGAAGGCCATTTCAGACAGCATACTGGCTGCAGAGCAACCCCAAAGCTCCAGAACACAATGTGCAATGCTTTCATTTCAGGGATCAGAGGAAAAATGGAACAATAATTTATAATAATTGATATATGGACATCAGAGGGGATTCTGTCACCATGAGGACATACAGTGAAGAGGTTATTATGCAGCACCTCTTCAAGGTGTGACATTTTGAGCTCCCTCTGGAATTGTGACAGTAGTTTGGCCATTTTACATTTGTAACAGTGGTCCCTCTCTTAGATGACGCTAATCATGGTGTCCTTGCACAGGCATCTGAGCATAAAAAAAACAAATTTACCAAAAATTGTCTTCAGTAATGGACCCATAGACCTCAGACTTGCTGAGGACATTAATGTCCATAACAATCTCAGCCCACTCACATAAAAATCCTGGGGTTTGAGGAGTGAAAGGGTGAAATATGCCCCTTTAATTTTGACCCATTTCCTCCTCCTCATCATCTCCAGAACATCAACCATCCTCTTCTGATTCCTCCTCTGCCTCTCGCTGCCTATGTCTTACAGGCATTGAGTTAGTAGGCAAAAGAACTAGCTGGCCCTAAGACAGTCTCCCTCTTCCTCCTGCTGCTGGCCCTGTAGTGCCCAGTCTATCAGGCCACAGATTGTGTGGTCCAGGAGGAACATGGGAGGGATCGAATCACTAATTTCTACCTTATTGTTACTCACCGTTTTGGTCACCTTTACAAAAGTTACTGAAATACTGTGCACATCCTGAATGATGAGCCATTGAGGTGGATGATAGCTCTCCAAAGACTGTTTTTATACCATTATTGTACAGGTGCACATTAATGGCATGCTTTTACATCCTCTGCAGTATGGCCATTGTTGGGATCTTGCACACTTCTGCACTACCAGGTTAAGTGACAGGCAAGGTATGTGTGTTATTTTTCCCAGGCGAAGGACACCAGAAGTTTAGTAGCAGTGTCACACTGGACCTTGTCTGGCTGAAGACGGTGTTAACTCAGCCACCCTTTTGCCTGGGCCTGCAGAGTTTCCAGCAGCTCCTGTCCCCAAGTATATGAACTGCAACACAACATGGAAGCATTTAGCCAGGGACATTGCATATGCTTTGCTAGTTCCAAGGAGTCAGAGGATCAAGCCAGTGAAATGGAAGATATAGCATTTCAGTCTTGTTCTTTGCGCACAAGGATTTCTACAGATTCTCTGAATCTTTTGATGATATTATGTACTTTAGATGATGATATATTTTAAGTTTTTGCAATTTTATGTTGAAGAACAGCTTGGTGAACCTCTGCCCATCTTTACTTCTGACTCTAAGGCCTCGTACACACGGGCGAGAATCTCGTCAAGAAAAAACACGTTGTTTTTCTTGACGAGATTCTTGGACAAGAAACTTGTCCCGGCCGAGTGTACACACGCTCCTTTCATAGAACCCGCGGTTCTTTGAATGGAGCGAGCGCACGACTACGCACGTACGCTCGTCACATTCGATGCCGTCGCCGCCATCTTGCTACACCCTACCTATGCCTAGGAAGCTACCGCGCATGCGTCGAAATCATTTCGAGCATGCGCGGGCTTCCCAGAGGACAGGTAAGTGTACACACACACACACTTTTCTCGTTGAGAAACATGCTTACGAGAATCTCGACGAGAAAATAGAGAGCAGGTTCTCTATTTTTCTCGTCGAGATTCTTGACGGTTTTCTTGACGAGAAACATGATAGCCGCGTACACACGACCAATTTACTCTGCAAGAAAGCTCTGCCAGCAAGTTTCTTGCTGGTTCTTGCCGAGAAACTCGGTCATGTGTACGAGGCTTGTGATACACATTTTATACCCAATCATGTTACTGACCTGTTGCCAATTACCCTAATTAGTTGCAAAATGTTATTCCAGCATTTTGTTGTTTACTTTGCCAGCTTTTTGCTGCCCTGTCCCAACTTTTTTTGAGACATGTTGCTTCCATCAATTTCAAAATGACCTTTTTTTTTTTTCAAAATGGTACATTTTCTCAGTTTAACCACCTCCTTACTGTGCACGAAAACCCCCTTCCTGGCCAAGCCATTTTTCAGCTTTCAGCGCTGTCACACTTTGAATGACAATTGCGCGGTCGTGCGATGTGGTTTCCAAACAAAATTTGTGTCCTTTTTTTCCCACAAATAGAGCTTTCTTTTGGTGGTATTTGATCACCTCTGCGGTTTTTATTTTTTGCGCTATAAACAAAAGAAGAGCGTCCAGTTTGAAAAAAAAACACTATTTTTTTTACTTTTTGCTATAATAAATACCCATTTTTTTTTTTTAAATAAAATTTTCCTCAGTTTAGGTAAAAAAAAAAAAATCGCAATAAGCGCGTATTGATTGGTTTGCGCAAAAGTTATAGCGTGTACAAAATAGGGGATAGATTTATAGCATTTTTTTTTTTTATTAGTAATGGCGGCGATCTGCGATTTTTTATTGTGACTGCGATATTGCGGCGGACACATCGGACACTTTTGACACATTTTTGGGACCATTCACGTTTATACAGCGATCCCTGCTATAAAAATGCATTGATTACTGTATAAATGTGATTGGCAGGGAAGGGGTTAACCACTAGGGGGCGGGAAGGGGTTAAATATGTTCCCTCAATGTGTTCTTACTGTGGGGGGAGGGGACTGACTGGGGGAGGTGACTGATGGTTGTCCCTATGTACAAGGGACACACCATCAGCCTCCTCTCCCTCACAGGACGTGGATCTCTGTGTTTACACACAGAGACCCACTTTCCTGCTCGTTTCCCGGGCAATCGCGGGTGCCCGGCGGCAATTGTGGCCGCCGGGCACGCGCACCGGGGCCTTGTGAACGCGGCGGGCGCGCGCACGCGCCGCTGGCGGCGAGCGCGCGCCTTCTAGCTCGTTTTAAGGGGAGGACGTCATATGACGTCCTCCCAGAACGAGAGTATCCTCCGCCCGCCGTCAATTGACAGTGGGCGGTGGACAAGTGGTTAAACATTTGATATGTTTTTTTTTTTCATTTATTTTTTACATTGTGAATATAATATGGGTTAATGAGATTTGAAAATAATTTTCTGTTTTTATGTGGATTTTACAGTGTCCCAACTTTTTGGAAAAAATACCAGTGAAGGGGAGGAGGTACAGGTCATTGTGCTGTAACCATCAGCACCACCAGCTCCAAGATGTCGCCTGTTCTGCATCCTATCCTACCCAAGTGCCAGAAGAATGTATTCTACCTGACCATGTTTACTGGAACATGAGTATGAACACATGAACATGTGTACCTTACCATTGACAGCATAGTCTAGTAGTGACATATTGCATTCCACATGCTGGTGGTGGCTAGGAATGGCTTTATGGGCAAAAAATTACAGTTGAGTATCTGCCATTGAAGTGTGACACAGGCCATAGACTTCCATTTTTTTCTTCTGCTCCAGCTACCTGCAGTAGAGACACCTTCCTTGGGAAGGATGCTGCTGAAGCCCACAAGGTGAGTGTAAGATAATTCTGCATAGGTTTAGGCCTTCCCTTGTCCCTCTTCAGTGTGACCCCATGACCTTCTTCCCTGGCATATCCTAAGTCTGTAAAAGCCCTTGGGAGACTTACCTCCCTGTCACTAAAAGGTCACAGATGCAGCAGGAAAGTGAGGAATGAGAAGGAGGAGTGCCAACCTTTTGCTGCCAACTTGTCTCATTGATGTGCTGCTTCCACCAAACTTTGTGGTGCAGAGTCATGAAATTCCTCATGTATATGTGTAGGCAGGTGCAGTATACTTTTTCCATTGCAAGTGGCACCCTCTGCAAAGGCACTGTTGTTGGAGAAGAAGTCAAGAGGAACAGGGCTCCTCTATGGATTCCTCGGCCACTGGGGAAGCTATGCTATTGGATGCTGTGGTCCTATGTGACTCAAGTGGCCATCATGGGTCAGGCAGAGCCTATTTAAGGCCCTGGCTCATGGGTTTGGCATGCATTTTGTGAGTAGGGAAAGGTACCCCACCTGTTAGGGACAGTGTTGGTGGTAGAGAAAGGTGCATTATGAGCAGGGAAAGAGTAGCGTCTGCAACTCCTCTGGACATTTTCCCAATTGAGCATGAGATGGCCAGGCTGTATTCTGCCCTCTCTACAGGTGCTGTCACTTTGGTTGAGCATCACTTCATGCACATTGCTAAAAATCATGAGTGCACCCAGTTGGGCAGTCTTTCCTCTAGGTTCTGTTGTGAACTGTTTCTGCATACTTTAATACACGCTCTATATTGCATCCCATCTGTGTGAATTATTGTTCTCACTATGCACACCACCTACATGTGGTACCCAAATGGTTGGTAGTTTTACTAAGGCTGATAATCTGCAGGTAGAGGCTGCAGACCACAATGGTGCTGTTGGCAGCAGACTTGGTAAAAAAAGGCCCTGTGAATAGCAATGGCCTGTACCTCAGGGACAGTGCAATTTGAAGGATTAGGATGGCTAAGTATTTCCACCAGTCCCCTTGTGAGCTCCTCCTGAACAACATTATCCCTTTCTTATGTTCTGCCTTTCTCCCAGAACTTTTGGAGGTAGTTATGAGCAGCCTGACACCTCATTATTCAAACCCTGCCCATCGCTAATTCCTATATTGCGGAAACCCGCACCTATTGAATTACCACAAACTCTTGCTGCTCCCTGCCTGAAGTCCTCCCCCCCTCCTTCCCCCATAGTCACGACACCATCTTCCTCATCTTTAATATCTGAAAGGAGGAATGCTTGTGAATAACTAAGATCATCCTCCTGCAGCAAGTCAGTAATCTTGTGATCAAATAATCCCACTAACTCCTCATTGTCAATTTGTATGGCTATGGAGGGATTAGCAGAAGAGGAGGAGGAAAAAGAAGACACATTAGCATCAGGTGCAAACAAATGCCTGTTCTGTGCCTGGGAATCGGAAAAGAGGAAGTCTTTGTCAACCACTCAACTACTGTGCATGCTGTGGCTGTTTAGCATTGTCACTCTGAGGTAAACAATGCAGGCAAACCCTGCCCCTAGATGATACAGCCCAACCACCACTTTATCCAGTATAGCCTGCTCATCCCCTTACTACCTCTGCATGCAGAACCTCTGCCTCTCATTTGGTCCTGCCTGATGTTTTTTTAAAGAGGAGCACCTAAGTTTATTGACAGCTATAGCAATAGGGGGGATAAATATGTGGTGCTTTGGTACAATCTACTTTATTGCACCAGTATGCATTGACATGCTGCAAACAAAAGGCAGATTTACCTGCTAAAAACAAGGGTATGCTGTTTATCTCAAAATAAAAAATGGGTGTAACAACAGAAAATAAAATGTAGCGGGTATGTACTTTCCCGGGTGTAATTTAAACCTGGCAGACACCAGTGATGTGTAATTCCCTGCAGCCCAGCAGGTGGCGCTGTCGCCATGGGCTGGAAGTTGAACCATTGCTGTGTGCCGGGCCTCCTTTTTGTCCTCTCTCGACAGCGGTATGGTGGGGCGGGGAACCTGCCGTGCTTGCTGGGAGAGGGTATAAAGGGGCCGGCCATCTTTGTCACGGGGTCGAGTCCCAGGCACCTACAGCCTGTGGGCGGTGGTTCGTGTTGGTCCTCTAGGCAGCCTAGGCCTAGAGGACAGTCGGAGGTCGTGTTCCATCCCAGGCACCTTTAGCCTGGGGTGAGGTACTAAGATGGAGGTCTGGAGCTCGGTGCCCAACACTGAGTTCCGCGAGGGAAGGAGATCCTAGGGAACCCAGGGGTTGGGTACCCGAATCCGGAAGGCGTAATGGACCGGGGGGAGCTCCTCACTTGAAGACCGGGTGCAGCAGATTGCCAGTGACAGGTGAGCCTCTCATCGGAGACCGCCTGGAAGGAAATTCCCCCCCCGCTCGGAGACCGCAACCCACTTTCAGGAAGGAAAGTGGAGAACCAATTGTGTCTGGGCCTATTCGCATCCACACCTCCTTTTCTGTTCTGTTTCTACCAAGGGAGTTCAACTGATTGTGTTCATTCAAGAAGAATAAAGGAGTGTAGGACTTTAATGGTGTGGGGCTTTTTCCTGACAGACATTGTTCAAGGTAATCTCACGTGGAGGCTCTAGGTGCACAGCACTGACCCGAAGGTAAAACAAGAACTTTGCTCACACCGCACTGACACCTGTGGTGAAGGCCAGGCGTGGTGTCCCCGCTCCCTTCCCCTCTAAGGTACCCCTAGACAAGAGACAGACGAGCTGAAGTGAAGAGGGGAGTGAGGAGGGTGCTACAAAAATATCCCCAATCACCCCGAAAAACGAATCCCAAGTAATTTATTTTTTTGCCTAACAAAAAAAAAATGGGACAAACTTTAAAATGAATTTAAGAAAAATAATTTAAAGGGGATCCAGCAGATAATCCTAGTAGCCCAAAAACAACTGTTGAGTTTTGGAACTGTGAACATGTAGGGATACACAAACCGGTCACATTTCCTTCAGAAATGGGAATAATGCCTTGAGAACCAACCCCCCCCCCCCCCCCAAAAAAAAATGCCTATGGCTAATGAGCTCCAAACTCATAATCTTTTACTTGGCCCTGTATGGATTTCCAGCATGAAGAGGCTATGTGCGTTCTACCTGCTTTGCTAGGCATCTAGAAAAAATATACTTTACAGGCAGTGAGCCTGTGATACCTTGCTCTGTACACTGGCAGATTCAATACATGCCATTGTAATGCTTTATACATTGCATTCTCTGTAATTAGTTAGGATAATGGTAGCTTATCATAGACCAGTGTGTCCCAAAACTGTTGTCAAATTCTTCCAAGAGCTCATGTTTCATAGCTTCATATCTACACAGGTAGCTAAACAGCAAATAATAAAACACAAATTTCTCCTCACTGGAGATATTCCCCTTCTCTATTTTATTGGTGACAATAGTCATATGAACAAAAGGTGACAGAGAATGGAGCAGAAAGCTTCAAATGGGAACACCTTTTTCAGTGACAACTAGCTAAGATCGTATTTAGAATAACTTTGTTGAGATTTTACTTTATATTCCCTTGTGTGAAGGGAAATATCCTTGATAGGACACAGATAGCAAAAAAGGCAAACCAACTGACAAGGTTATTACTATTCCCCAATCCACAAATAACAAAAAAAAGTTTTGGCTTCTGAAAAACTTTGTTGGCTGTTTAAAGTGGTTGGAAACTCTGGAAAAAAAACTCCCTGCAAGACAAAGGCATAATGAGCTAGTATGCATCGCATACTAGCTCATTATGAAATACTTACCTTAGATCAAAGCTGTTGCAGCGGTCCCCACACACCACTGACTGGCGACATGTCTCCCAGAGTTATTTCCAGGTTCGCGGGCTCCGGCACTGTGATTGGAGGGAGCCGCAATGACGTCGCTGCCCCTTAGGAGCCGCCGGTCACGGCACGGTTTCTGAAGAAACGGCAGGAGCAGGCCGTTTCTTCAGTGTGCATGTGCAGGATTAGGATATATTCACGTGAGTAAAAGCAAAAGTAAGTATCCACGGTGAGTAAAAGTGGTATAACTAGGTTTACAACCAATTTAAAAGTGTTGAAGTACAATGGTCACCCTTTAGTAAACAATACTATGATAGGATTCATGTATTTATAATACTGCAGTACAGAATTTTTACCCAAGCCTTTCACAACTTCGACCCAGATGGCAATTCTATAGCAGCATAATGTCACAGAAAATGTAACAAGTTTCATTTGATTTCAGTAAATATGACATTTAATGTTGTGATAATGTGTCAGTTTAAACTGGGATACTAAACAGTAAAATGCCATAACAGTACAAAAACACCCATAAATGTCATATGTAAAAAAAATATTTCCATACGTTTTTTTCCAGTTTATACATTTTAATGTGTTAAATGCAAATGAACAGATGGAGACTTTACAAAAACAAAAGGCAGTGTCTAACAAAATAAAGTTTTTTTTTTTCTCCTAATGTAATAGAAAATTGATTTAGCATTCACCCAGGTGGCACTAGGCACTTGAGTCAGACACAGACATTATTCTAGATAACTTTTACTGAACTACAGCAACTTTTAGAAGTTGTCAACCTGAACACCAGGTAATGGTCTCCCACTTGTTGGAACAGTTGTGCACACTTAGTAGTTCCAACCGTAAAAACAGCACAGCTCTCTAGAGTACAGTATGTAATGACACTATAACTTAAATGGAATTTTCCTCAAGTTTAATCCATGTATTTTACTGTATATACAGTCCTGCAATCTTTATTCCTATTCCAGTTAATGCAAACCAATAGGTGTGCCCCATACTTCACCTTTCCAGGATCTGTTATGCCGTGTACACATGATCGGTTTCACAGATGAAAACAGTCCGATGGACTTTTTTCATCGGACAAACCGATCGTGTATGGGCCCCATCGGTCTTTTTTCCATTGGTGAGAAAAAATAGAACATGTTTTAAATTTATCCGATGGGAAAAAAAACGATAGCAAATTCCGATCATCTGTGTGGAACTCCATCGGACAAAAAAACCCACGCATGCTCAGAAACAAATCGACGCATGCTCAGAAGCATTGAACTTAATTTTTCTCGGCTTGTCGGAGTGTTTTACGTCACGGCATTTGGGACGGTCGGATTTTTGACTGATGGTGTGTAGGCAAGACTGATGGAAGTCAGCTTCATCGGATTTCCAATGGAAAAATCCATCGGATTAGAATCCATAGGAAATCCGATCGTGTGTACAGGGCTTTAGAGAATATGTCAATTCTAACAATTACCTTCTCTTATTTTCTTACTACTGCTGCTAAATGTGACAGCATCCGCATCAGGCTGGTGGTGTGGGACCTGAAATACACCAGCATCTTAACAACCAGTGCCACATCCTCACGCAGTCTATTTAACCGTCAGACAATGATTCCTGGCTAACAGGCGAATATATACAAAGGGGTGGGGATAATGTAAAAAAAATGAAAATGGGTGGGTTCCTCCCCAAAGTTCATAACAGACACTTAAGGTCTGGTATAGATTTTAAGGGCTGCAAAAAAAAAAAAAGACAAGCATGGGGACCACCAAAATCCATACCAAACCCTTATCCGAGCATGCAGCCTGGCAGGCCGGGAAAGGGGATTCCACTGTGCTGTCACCAGTAAAAATATAGTCCTGTCCATATTTGGTCAATGACATCACCCGAGATACCCCACCCATTTGTTTACATTTAGCTGTGAGACCCAGTAGCTGTAATTTATGGTGAGAGAGCAATAGGATCAGACGTGCCTTTTTTAAAAAGATTCTACCATAAGGCCCTCCACATCCTTCTTAGGGGACTAGATATGGGGAAGACACCCTTGTCCCTCAACACCCCATTTTTTTTCCCAATTTCCTAAAGCGACAGTACACAATAATTTAAAAGAATGTTGTTGAGTTCCTCTAAATATTCCGACTAGAAAAGGTAAGGCAGTGAGTGTGGGACCCCCTTCCTGTACCATACTAGACTACATGCATTTCAACATTTAAGGGGTTTCCCCAAAACCCTACACTCTCCTCTCAAAAGGGTGTGGGGGTTTGGTATCTGGAAGGCTCCTTTATATTAAGCGGCCCCTAGATATCTATCTGGCTTCTCCCAAGGTAAAGAGTACAGGGGAACTTTAGTACCCCAGTGTTTTATTCCCAGAAAGAGTAAAAATTATAAAAACACCCCCGCATTGTAAAAAAAAAAAGTTTTTATTTACATTACAAAATTAAATACATTTTCCCAATGTCTCACTCCCATCACTAAATAACAGATCCACAGTACATGTCCCCCGTGGCAGTGCCCAGCTCTCAGTTTCCTTTTTTAACGTTAGCTTACCTTAGCCTTGAAAATTGACAAACAAAAATAACAAGTTTACCTCCTGAAGACTTCAATGGGTTCCTTTGTTAGGATTGGAATTCACAGACTTCCCATTGGGTTTGTTCATCCCTAGAGGCCAGATGATCCACTTTCACTCCACCACCAGTCCTACTGAACACATTTGAGAGAAAAGGGGATCTGGTCTGATGCAACCACTCAAACACCTCCATCCCTAAACAATGAACAGAAGAGCAAAAAAATGCATGTCGCCCTGGGACTTTGAGTGAGGTGAGAGAGTTAGGCACATGCTCACACCAGGGGCGGATCCAGAGTGTTTTCTCGGGAGGGGCACTGCCAAAAAATGTTTTTTTTTGTGGGAAATTTATCGGGGAAATGGTTGGTGTCGGCGCTTCAATCATCCCGGCACCATGGTTGTTATGGTGTCAGGATGATTGAAGCGCATTATTTCTATTATTACATTGTTATATAAAATTAAATAGTTCAATGCAGAATCAGTGGGAGCCCCGAGTGTGTCACTTGCCACCGTCGCCTGCAATTAGTGGGAGCCCTGAGCGTGTCACTTGCCACACGTTGCGGATTGTCACTTGCCACGTCACCTGCCACATCTTGTGGATTGTCACTTGCCACACCTTGTGGATTGTCACTTGCCACCGTCGCCTGCAATTAGTGGGAGCCCTGAGCGTGTCACTTGCCACACGTTGTGGATTGTCACTTGCCACGTCACCTGCCACACCTTGTGGATTGTCACTTGCCACACCTTGTGGATTGTCACTTGCCACATCACCTGCCGCACCTTGCTGATTGTCACTTGCTACATCACCTGCCACACCTTGCTGATTGTCACTTGCCACATCACCTGCCACACCTTGCTGATTGTCACTTGCCACGTCACCTGCCACACCTTGCTGATTGTCACTTGCCTGCCACCAGATGCAGATTGTCATTTGCCACGTCGCCTGCCACACCTTGCGGATTCTCACTAACTTGCCTGCTAAGGTGTAGTTTTGGTTGTCTCTTGCTGTGTCCCAGGCTCCCAGAGTCAGGCAGCAGAGAGATAATGTAATCTCTCGGCTGCCTGCACAGTGAGGGCGGAAGTCACTGCAGGAATGCAGGGCAGGCACGGGCGGTGAGAGATGATCTCATCTCTCTGCTCCCCCGCTCCCGGCTAGCTGATTGGCCAGCTGCCACACTGAGCCTGCTCTCTCACTCTCACCTGCGCTGCCAACACACTGAGCAGCACGGTCTGCCCACGAACCGCGCCGCCCCCCGACAACAAACCGCGCCGCAAGCGGAGCCGCCCGCTTTCTTACCCGTCTGTGGAGCCGCAAGCTATTGCACCTGCCCACAGAGCGGCCTGACGTGACTCACTGACATCACTCGTTGCTAGACGCCAAGCGGCCCAGGCGTTAGCAGCGAGTGCAGGGAAGAGGCTCCACCCACCTCCTCCTCCGCTCCTGGTATCGTGTCAGTGCGCCACGTAACTACATTAGACGAGTCTCTCTCTCAGCGCCGCTGATCGGCTGATGTCAGAAACTGAGAGAGAGACTCAGAGAGGCAGCGGCAGCCGCAGAACAAGTACTGTATATACTCGAGTATAAGCCGACCCGAATATAAGCCGAGGCACCTAATTTTACCCCAAAAAACTGGGAAAACTTATTGACTCAAGTATAAGCCTAGGGTGTCCTAGGCTTATACTTGCCTCACTTTGCCTCACTGTGCCCATGCCTCACTGTGCCCATCACTAGACTGATGTTTAACATGGAAGTCTATGGAAGGAGTGCCCGACTTTGAAAAATCGGTTCTCCCAGACACCAAACTTTTCAAACTTATAGAGGAGACATGGGGCTACATGTGTGCCAAGTTTGGGGTCCAGGGGACCTACGACCGGCCGGTACCGGGTCCGCAAAATCACTGGAGAAATTACCGTTTAACATTGGAGTCTATGGAAGGGGTGCCCGGATTTAAAAAAATCAGTGCTCCCCAGTCGTAGGTCCCCCAGACACCAAACTTTGCACACTTGTAGAAGAGACATTGAGCTACATGTGTGCCAAGTGTGGGGTCCAGGGGTCCTACGGCTGGCCGGTACCAGGTCCCCAAAGTTCGGGAGATCAGGCGCAAAAAAAACAAAACAGAGCAAGCGAGTGTGACAGATGGTCTCGGGGGGGGGGCAATTGCCCTGTTGCCCCCCCCCCCCCTGGATCCGCCACTGGCTCACACAGATGCATAATAAAAACAATTTATTAGTAACAGATGCTGTAGAAACAAAATGGAGACAACAGTGATTGTGCGTCACCCGGCATGGTAGCCAATGTAAAAACAACATAAGTACAGATAATTATGAATACATAGCAAATATAATACATCCTTGAACAATATGATGACAAATGATAGCTGAGCCAGTGGATACATGCACATAGACAAGGTTACTTGAACAAATATTGTTGTATAAAAATCATTATAAGAGCTTGTTGGGGAGAGTAAGGTCCTCAACGCATGCAGATATACAAAAACGCATCATTATGCCCTACGCGTTTCGCAAGATTCCACTTGCTTCCTCAGGGGCTGATGCATGGTAGTTGTATCTGTTGTGCAAATAAAGACAGCAAAAATATGTTGGTAATAGTTGGGGTCAATGGGAAATGGTGAGTAGAGAGGGTCAGAAAGGGACAAAAGACCCCATACTCACCAATGCCTTGGGTTGACTTGCTGATCGCTGGCTGCCGAGATGGAGGCATATGATATATCCAGCTCGGGAGCTGAGGGGACGAAACAATGGGGTACCATCCACGGGGAAGATTCGGATGAATAGCATAGTCTATGCAGAGGTGTCTGACCAGTGGTCACAGAAAGCCCACTTTGGAAAAGTCTGGAAAAACTGTGACAATGCACATATGTCAATTGATTTTTTTTTGCTCTTCTGTTTACTGAACACATTTGAGGACACAGGTATTGTGGTTGTGTGACTAATGAACATGGATAACATTTTCATAGTTTTGCATGCTTACCAGGTTTGCTTTGTAATTGTATGAAATTCACATTTTCTTTAGGAGACTGGGATTTACTGTGGCAGTAATAGATGTATTATTAGTAACTGTTGTTTGTTTTCTTCTTTGACAGTATAGCTTGTCATATACATAAAACCATGGCTGAATATTAGGAAGACAGGTGAGTCTAGCAAAACATATTTACAGTAAAACTACAGTCCATTGACTAAAAAGAAAAACCCTAAAAAGAGCAGCACAGAAGCATATGAGCAGGTACGTAGCCAACAGCAAACCCAAGTGCTGCCAGTTGCAGAAAAATAAAAACTTTTTTGGATTTTGAGAACAAGGCCTTACCTTAGCCCTTGCTGTAGTTCTTAGAAAGCGTCATCACTTGCTTGTATGTAGATTTGGGTCAGAGAAACCAGTAAGTGCCCGTTCACACTACCGCGACTTGGGATCCGACTTGTGTCGCCCCAAGTCGCGCGACATGAGAAATTACATTAAAGTGAATGAGAACCATCTTAATGCACACTACTGAAGTCGCTCTGACTTCAGAAAAGGTTCCTGTACTACTTCAAGGCGACTTCTACCCTTTGATTTCAATGGAAGTCGCCTCCAAAGTCGGATTAGTGTCTTAACTGAAGCAACTTTACAGGAAGAGAAAATAGTTTTCTCAGACAAACCCCTCCCTTCCACAGAGCTGATTATTGTTTGATTGGCCACTGGCAAAGTTGCCTATCCTGGAGGCGACTTGAAGTTGCCTCAAAGTTGCCTCAAGTTGCCTCGCAAAGTCGTGCCGACTTTCATGTCGCTGTAGTGTGAGCCGGCACTTAGACACAAGAAGGAGTTTACCAGTTGACCTCATTAGTACACACCCTTCAACCTTCAACTATGTGTGCACAGCATCCCTTGATTTTCTCCACATATGCATTTGCCTGGCTTCCCCATGGTCCCCTAAGGCTGCATGTTAAACTCCCTGGGGCTGCATGCAGCCGACGGGACACCCCTGATATAGGGCAAGGGCCTGCCTGATTGGATACAGAGTAATTGAAAAGATGGTGTGACCTCCTATTATATAGTTTTAGTAAATTGCTGGCTCTGATAGACACTTCAAAAAACCAACCAACTGCTGTTATTCAGATGGCCGGCGCAAGCCAGGGGGCCGGCCATCTGAATAGTGGGCGGCAGCGGCGCCGGCGACAATACATATGTAGCAAAAATTCGAAACAATATATAAAGCCGCGCTAACCAATAGAGTGAGAAGGGGGCGTGGTCTATCCGCTGTGCATGCTGGGAGAGGGTACAAAAGGGGCAGGCGCCATTTGGCGTGAGGCGATTCCAGGGGGACCCCAAGGCGTTCAGGGGGACTTCTGGTCCAGTGAGCGTGCCTCGTGGCCCACATGGCACGAGGTGCGCACGTGTGTTTAGGCCTCGGGCACCTTTAGCCCGAGGCTCTGCTGCTGCATCGTAGGCCCAGCTCTCTTAACAAGTGCCTACACTTCGGAAAAGGATCCCAGGCTGCCCGTTTGTAAGGGGGCCCATCTTTAGGAAAGGAGTTCCAGGGGAAGATCAGTCCCGGCGGAGATAGCGACGGTACTGCTGTCTTGGGGAGAGGCCTGGAGGCCTACCTAAAGGGGAATTCATCATCTCTGACATCCGTGCTCCATCCCGGCTGCTAGGACTGCTCTTATAGGAACTATCCGGGTGAGCAATACCCACTCAGGCTTGAGTGGCGACGAATATATATATTTGGGATCTAAGTGTTGCGTGCCTGAACCTTCCCCTACATCTTCAACTTTCCTGCCTTTGCTTTCTTCAAGTTGACTTTAAAAGTAACAAAAAGAATAAAGCCTTGCTGATTAGGTTTTACTCGTGTATGGACATTGGCCTTATTCCTGAATACACTGGTGTACCTAGACAACGGAGCTGAAGGATCAACTCGTGGGAGGTAACTCGCTGCAGACCCAAAGGTAATTAAACAGTGGATTTCATACTTAACAAAGTGTTTTGTTTAAAGTATGCTGACATCCGATGGCTGTTATGGGCCACTACAACATGTTTACTTTTCTTAGTTGGTTTCTCCCTCTGTTCTCCCTCCTTTTTAGTGCTAGTTAGTTCAGTCCTAGCTAGACCCTCCTGTTTCTTACATGTTCCCCCAGTCAGTGTTAGTTCTTCAAAGCTTAAGAAAGCTATTGTCTTCTTAGGCTTTAAAAGACTGGAAAAAAATAATCTCTGTATGGCAATTAGTAAAATTGCATTGATTTCAACTTTTGTGTCTTATTGAAGAATTAAAAAATAACTCCACTTTTCTTGATAACAAAAGCAATCCCCTCTGAGTCATCAATGTGTGTTGCACAATATATGTTTCAGGTTTCAGGTTCCAAACTGTTTCTGCCTTGAAGGAATAATTTTTTGTTAGATCACATCTTGCGCAGAGTGATTCTGAATTGGTGTGAAAGCATCATTATAAGAAGCTGATGCACTTTCAGGGTTCTGAATAGAAAAGTTGCAAAGGAGGGGGCACAGCCACTGACCAGCAATACAAGGTGGGTGGGTGAGTTAAAAATAATGACACTGAGTGCAGATGATGTAACCTGAGGACTGAGTACACCACCCCCACCCCATGACACAGTTAGAACTCATTTGGGGTGTCTGGAAGTGGGGTAAGTTTTTCCCCTCCTACAAATCTAGAGTTGATCCTGTACTCACTATTCAAAGGCGTTTAGCATTCTGACTTTGCCAGCTGTACTTATATATGTTACCTTGAAAGACAAAAATTGCCGCTCCAGGCAGATCTGTCTTGGTTGCAATCTATCTCTCAAGAACCGAGGGTGCTGGCAATGCACATGGCAATTAAGAACAATAGATGATTAGGACAGCCGCACTCCAATCCAACGTAGCTTTATTGTAAAAATGGAAACAGGCACTACAATTCATAGCAATGAACCTAGGACAGCTGTCCTAGATTCGTTGCTGTGACTTGTAGTGCCTGTTTCCATTTTTACAATAAAGCTACGTTGGATTGGAGTGCGGCTGTCCTAATCATCTATTGTTCTTATATATGTTACCTTGCTATGGATTTGATATTAAAATGTTTGACAGAATGTACCAATGTTTCTCTTCTCCTTTTTTCTTGAAAAATTCAATAAAAAACGATTGAAAGCAAAAAAAAAAAAATGACACTGACACCAATGCTGGGGTTATTTTTGCAGTCGCCCACACCAATGAGGTGAAGGTTATTACAGCAACTGACACCATTGTTGGGGTTTTTATTGCAGTCATTGATATCAATGCTGTGGGTATTAGTATTGTGAACACTAACATTAATCCAAGGTTATCATCTTGGCCAATGACACAAATCCTGTGGATTATAACTGAGGCCACTAACACCAATTCTGGGAGTTACTATTACTGCCACTAGCACCAGCAATAGGGCTTATTTACTAAGCCCCAAATTAATGTAGCCCTCTTTCTCTTCTGTGGGCATTGCACTACATTGCAAAAAATGCAGCAAGGTCAACAGTTGCAGCCCATTAGTTTTTAACCACTTGGCCTTCGGGATGTTTTACCCCCTTTATGATCAGGACATTTTCTGCTATTCAGCACTGTATTACTTTAACCACTTGACCTTCGGAATGTTTTACCCCCTTCATGACCAGGCCATTTTCTGCTATTCAGCACTGTGTTACTTTAACCACTTGGCCTTCGGAATGTTTTACCCCCTTCATGACCAGGCCATTTTCTGCTATTCAGCACTGTTACTTTAACCACTTGTCAACCGCCCTATAGCTGCCCAGTTCTGATCACATAGCAGGGTAAAGAGACAATCAGCAGCTCTTTACCATGTGATCAGCTGTGTCCAATCATGCTGACAGCATGAGGAGAAGAGAGCCGATAACCGGCTTGTGTAAAAGGGACATCTACACTGATAATCAGGGCACTGATTATCAGTATCCTGATTATCAGTGCAGTCCCAACAGTGCCCATCGGTGCTGCCAATCAACCCCCATCCGTGCTGCCAATCAGTGCCTCCTCATCAGTGTCACCTATCTGTGCTGCCTACCAGTGCCCATCAGTACTGCCCATTAGTGCTCAGCAGTGCCACCTACCAGTGCCCATCAGTGCAGCCTATCAGTGCCCATCATATCAGCCTCATCAGCGCACATCAGTGAAGGAGAAAATAACCTGTTTACAAAATTTTATAAACAAACTATGAAAAACTTTATTTTTTTGTTTATTTTTTGTTTATTTTGAAGGGGGTAAAAGTGCTCAGTGGGCAAATGGTTAACTGGCAATTGTTCAGCCATAAATTAATGAAAAAAAGCCAGAAAACTTTGAAAAAATATTATTTGTTACTTTCTGTTATAAAACATATTCGATAAAATAATATTTCTTCATAAATTTTGGTCAAAATGTATTCGGGTACATGTCTTTGGTAAAAAGAAAAAAAAAGTGTATATTACCGTATAACACGCACCCTAACTTTAAGAGGGAAGTTTCAGGAAAAAAACTTTCCACAGCCCCCTGCGTATAACACCCAGGCACAGTTTTCCCTCTATTTTCAGGGTAAAAAAGTGAGTGTTATACACCAATAAATACAGTAATTAGTTTGTGTGGAAGTTATAGCATCTACAAACTATTTGGAAATTGATCAACCCTGATGCACTGACATCCTATCTAATTGAGGCCCTAAAAAGCCAGGACAATATAAATGACCCAGTCTAGGTATTAAGTAAGAGGCATGGTGAATTTTTTAAAGTTGTAATTTTTTTGTCACAATTTTTGGGAATTTTTTTTTTTACATTCTGTCACCAGTGCAGTACATTGTCATCATATGACTGGTGTGGTGGTGATCAGAGATAATGACTGCTGACAGTGTGTAAGAAAAAAAATGCAATCATTTTTTATTCAACTTTTTTTTTTTTTTTTCTTTTTTTTTTACTATTTTTTCTACTCACTGTCAGAGTAGTTCATTGTCACCATAGTGGGGTGATCAGGGATTTTATTATTTTTTTTTATTTTTACACTATCACATCTATCGTTTGAGCTGTCATGAATGAATTTCATTCATAACAACTGTGCTTACTCTAGTGATGCTGTAATTGTCCCACATCTATCACATGGTACAGGGTACCAGTGGCAGTTGGTGTTTTCTTTTTGGGGGGGCAGCAAACAACCCCTGCTGGGTGGCCAGCGGCGCAGCACTACTCCCCCGGCTGAACTTATCCCATCTAGGTGGCGGTTGGTGGGCTGCGGGCAGCGGCTCCGGTGTCCTCCAGTGTGACGACTCCAGTGTCCTCTCCCCCATCGGCTTCCTTCACGGTTTCTGCCGTGTGTCTCCTCTCTCCTCCTCCTAGGCGTCCAATAGGATCGCCTGACGTTTTGGCCAATCGGGAAACGGGTCTCACGACCCGCTTCCTGATTGGCGGGGAGGAGATTTTGTGTGAAAATAGTAAATATTCATTCGCTATCATCACACAACTGGGTGATATCAGGGCACAGTGCTCTGCGCCCCTAGCCCACCCTTTTTTGAAGCCTTTTAGAGCCTCTGGCTCTAATCACGTGCTTAAAAAAAAACTTGCCCCCCCATTGGAATCCATAGCCTGGCACCCTGTATGTAGATCAGGGGGTCGGACGCATGGATAGGGGGAGCGGCACCTGTGCGCCCCTAATGCATGGGCCGCCACTGCAGGGTGCTGTGATTGGCCCAGGTACCATATGATATCTGTGGACTAATCACAGCCTCACTGGAATAAGCACAGCCGTTCTGTATGAATGAAAGAAATTACAGTTTTGTTTACATTGCAGTCATGTGACTGCATAGCAATCACATCACCCCCCAGTCACTCGAAGCTGCCAGGTACTGGTAACCAAAATCATAGGAGTGCAATGGGTGAACCACTGCGCATGCGCTAGACAATGTATATTTACAATGCTAAGCCTGGCTGTGCCTCCCATCCACAGTAAAAGTACTGTGGGTGGGACTGCAAGTGGTTAATGGGATGCCTAACTTGAAGCAATGCATCTCAACACATAAAAATATATTGCTACAGGAAGTCCTGGGGGCCCCTCACTTAACACCTCACATAATTTTCAAGTTGACCAAAAGTAAATATCCTGCAGTGCTATTTTACTGCATGACCAAAGCAGTACAACAAACTTTTTCAGTCAAACTAAATTAGCTTTTGTTCAATAACAGGGTTGTAGGTATTGGACAATGGGTATTCTTTGGTGTGTGTATTTTATTAGAAAGTCTCTTGCAATTGCAATTGCAATTAATCTAAACCAATTTGTCCATTTTGAGTGGAGGCTTAAATATGAAAGGTGATACCCAATTACTTACTTAAAAAGCAGTTTCTAGATGCATTTGTTTAGCACACTACCTTGGTTAAACTGCAGTTTTTGGAAGTCCATCTGCTGCCCTCCATTGTTAATTTGCAGTGGAAAGCACAGAAGGAAGAATTTGAATGGCTCATGTGTTCTTTATTAGCTGATACTTGATGCTAATTGTGATAACTGGAGCCAGCAGAACACTGAAATAATGAAGAATTTTGGAAAGTCCAAAACACTGAAACTAAATATCTACTATTTACCGGTATGTTACTTTTCAAACAATGCAAGAATACTAAATGTTCAGTGCATGACTCTGAGGATTCAACACTAGGGATGAGCTCCGGCGTGTTCGCATACTTCACGTGCCGAGCCCGCCAGGAAGTCGGCACGGCGCTGCGCTAATCACAGGGAGGGAGACATGTCCCGATGCGCGGCTGCAGAGATTGGGACATGTCTCCCTCCCTGTGATTAGTGCAGCGCCGTGCCGACTTCCTGGCGGTAGGGTGACCACGTGTCCCGGATTGCCCGGGACAGTCAAGCATTTTGCAGATCTGTCCCGGGCACCTTTATTCCAGGACAATACAGTGTCCCGGAATGAAACTGACACAGCCACCCCCCAGACCAATCTGATGCCCCCAAAAAAAGGCTGCCATAGCACCGCTTTACTCACTGACAGTACTTGTCCTGCCCAGGAATGCCTGGAGGAGCACAATCCCTGCCCCCTGCTTGTGATTAGAGAAATCATAAATCCCACCTCTTGTGTCCAATTACTGTGCTGTGATTCGTTACAGCACAAGCTGATTTTTGGGAAGAGGGGGTGTCCCTGGATGATAGTTTAAAAATGTGGTCACCCTACCTGGCGGGCTCGGCACGCAGAGTATGCAAACATGCTGAAGCTCATCCCTATTCAACACTAATACCAAGGCTAACACTTTCAACACTAAAAAGGTAAGACTGGCATTTAAGGGGTTATGAATTAAATTAATATTATGGGTTAGGGAGGTAAGAGTTAAGACTAAAAGTTCAGGTTAGGCAAATTTTTACCTGGCTTCACCACTTCAGCTCCAGAGGATTTGGCTGCCCAATGACCGGGCCCTTTTTTTTGCGATTTGGCACTGCTTCGCTTTAACTGACAATTACACGGTCATGCGATGTGGCTCCTAAACAAAATGTACCTCCTTTTTTTCCCACAAATAGAGCTTTCTTTTGGTGTTTGATCACATCTGCGGTTTCTTTTTTTTGCGCTATAAATAAAAAAAGACAATTTTGAAAAAAAAGCAATATTTTTTACGTTTTGCTATAATAAATATCCCCAAAAAATATATAAAAAATCTATTTTTTTCCTCAGTTTAGGCCGCTATGTATTCTACATATTTTTGGTAAAAAAAAAATCGCAATAAGCTTATATTGCTTGGTTTTCACAAACGTTATAGCGTCTACAAAATAGGGGATATATATATATATATATATATATATATATATATACACATACATATACAGTATATATATGGTATTTTTATTAATATTTTTTTTTATTAGAAATGGCGGCAATCTGCAATTTTTAGCGTGACTACGACATTATGGCGGACACATCGGACACCTTTGACGCTATTTTGGGACCATTGTCATTTATACAGCGATCAGTGCTTTAAAAATGCACTGATTACTGTGTAAATTACACTGGCAGGGAAGGGCTTAACCACTAGGGGCGAGGAAGGGGTTAAGTGTGTCCTAGGGAGTGATTCTAACTGTGTAGGGGCTGGGCTACCAGTGACACGACATTGATCACTGCTCCCAATGACAGGGAGCAATAGATCAGTGTCCTGTCACAAGGCAGAACAGGGAAATGCCTTGTTTACAAAGGCATCTCCCTGTTCTGCAGCTCCGTGACACGATCTCGGGACACCGGCTGACATCAAGTCCACGAGTCCCGTGGGCATGGTCATGGAGCTCACGCGCGCGTCTGCACGGCGGCAAATTCAAAGGGACGTACAGGTACGTCCCATTGCACAGCCATGCCATTCTGCCAACGTAAATGTTCGTGCGCCAGTCGGCAAGCGGTTAAAGCTGGTTTTAGGTTTTAGTGTTTAAGGTGTGTTGCATTTCAGCATTAAAGTGGTTCTAAGCCTAAACATTTTTTATCTTAATGCCTTCCTTGCATATGGTAAAACATGTTTAGGCATCAGCATCCCCCTCTCCCCTCCCCTTTACCTACCTGGGAGCGCTGTGCACGTCTGCATCGCTTCTCTCCCCTCACTTCAGGGTCTCCCTAGCTTTGCTGGGGATGCAGCAGAAGGGCTTGAGAGCGTGCCCATAGATAGCGGCCTCCTGTGGGGGCACTGGACCGAGAGGAGGGGCAGGAACGCCGGTGAGGGACCCAAGAAAAGGAGGTTTTGCGGCCATTCTGTGCAATTCCATTGCACAAAGCGGGTAAGTATAGACACGTTTGTTATTTAAAAAAAAATATATTTACCTTTACAAAACGCTTTAAGTTATAGGTTAAGGTTTGGGATAGGCTGAACATAACTGGGTTTGGTTCAACACAGGTTCAGTTCACATGACCAAAGTTTAGATCTCCAATCTGAACCCCATTGGAGGAGCAAAATCTTAGAAATCAGCAGTGGCGGCCTGTCCATTAGGAGCGCAGGCCCCCCTCAATCCATGCACCTGGCCCCTAATCTACATGCAGGGTGTCGAATGCATGGATTCCAATGGTTTTCTTTTATTTTCATTATTTAAGCACATAATTAGAGCCCGAGGCTCTAATTGGCTTAAAAAAAAGCCAATTTCAGTGGCCTGAGCCCACTCAGTTGTGTGACAATAGCGAATTAAGATACTGATTCTCCTCCTGACCAATTAGGAAGCTGGTCCTGAACTGGCCAGGGAGTTTCAGAACCCACTTCCTGTTTGGCCGAGAGGAGAATCCCTCATCAAGCTCATCTCTTCATCTAGGCTCGGCTCCCGGCTCGGATCCCATCTGCCTCCTTATCCTCTGATCGCGGCCTCCTGACCGTCTCTTGTGGGGGGCCTCCCGTCTTTCTCTCGCGGGGGGTTCTATTGTGGCCTTCTGTCCGTCTCCCACTGCTAAGGTTGTGTTTTCTTGGTGTTGTCTTGGCGGTGATGCGAGTGAGGGGGGGAGGTTTGTTTGCCGCCCCCCCAAATATTGAGCTGCCACTGGAAATCAGTAATGGACCATTTCTAGGGGCTGAAAGACCGGGTATTATCGAATAAAAGGCTGCGCAGTGTTCTGGAGGGCATGTGCCAATGAAACTTTTTTTTTCTTTCATTTATCATTCAGCAGCAAGAGGGTAATTTCAGGTAGCTTAAAAGGCAACATTGAAAATACAGGAATTCAATTACATGCTTAGGGGATGCCCTAATGCTGTACAGTGGAACCTCGGATTACGAGCATAATCCGTTCCAGGAGAATGCTCGTAATCCATAGTACTCGCATATCAAAGTGAGTTTCCCCATTGAAGTCAATGGAAACGAAAATAATTAGTTCCGCATTGACTTCAATGGCATGCAATGCCGCATGCGGCCAGAGGCTGGGGGAGGCATCAGATAGCCTCGGAAACGGCCGAAAAGGCCCGAGGACACCTTGGCTGACCTCGGCAAACCGCGGAAAGACTTTGTTCCCGAGATTTGCCGAGGTCAGCCGTGCTGTCCTCGAGCCCTTCCGTGCATTTCCAGACGGCGACGTTCGGCTCTGCACGGCTCCAGCGCTCCCCACCTCAGGCCAAACGCGGTACTGCACACCGCTTTGGCCTGAATCGTGCTCGTTTTGCGAGACAACACTCGCAAACCGAGTTACGATTTTTAAAAATACAGTGCTCGTATTGGGAAACGCTCATTAACCGCGTTACTCCCAATCCGGGGTTCCACTGTATTTGGTTACACAGAACACTACGATTCTCAGGGATATCACCAGCAACACTGTAAATTATTCATTAACTTACATACAGCAGCAACCCAATATTTTTGATTTCCAAAAGAAAAGTGGTTTATTAGGTAGTTTTTTTCCAAGGCAATGCTTTTTTTTGGTGTAGCAGTGGCATAGTAATAATAATTGAGAGCTGGAAATAGCTTTGACAATATAGCTAAAGTGTATTATAATATATACTTTGAAAAAAAAATTAGGCTAAAGCTATAACGTTCATGCAAATTTTCAATGTCAAAACGGATAATATAGCACAGCTTATAATGTTTTTTTCAGTAGCACACTGTATTGTGTACAACATTTTAACCCAGAGTGCATCAAAACACCTTAAAACCACACGCAACAGATAAGATCCCATTCACACAGGGGCGGCACGACTTGTGCCGCGACTGTGCTGGGCGATCTCAAGACGACTTCAAAGCAGACTTCCAAAATGACTTCTGTATTGAAGTCAATGGAAGTCGCCTTGAAGTCGTCTTGAAGTAGTACAGGAACCTTTTTCTAAGTCAGAGCGACTTCAGTCGCGCCGCTTAGAATGGTTCCATTGTACAGAATGGGACGCGACTCGTCAGGCGGCTGAGACGCCTGACGAGTCGCCCCTGTGTGAATGGGGTCTAAGGCAGTTGTTACGGTGAAACAACAAAAATTACAGTGTCATGTGTCAGAGACAACAGCCAAACATTTGGCACAGTGAATGGAGAATTAGTATGCAGTTTAATTGGGGACTGGATAACCCATTTAAGAGTGAAGGATAAGTAATATTTTTTCAAGAAATACCCCATAAAATTTCCTCTCCACAACCAGGAAGAGGACATTTTGTGGGGGTTGTGCTGGACTGAGGCTTTGAACGGCTTCCACGTTTGGGCACAGGAACCCCCTGGGGAAGAGGTGCTGGATAAGAGCAGACAAGAGAGTAATATTCCCAACCATTTCATTGTGCTATATTGGCTACTTTTATTGTAGTGTTCTTATTTTAAGAGTGTCCATTAGGATTGGATGGTGGAGGATTACATTTTTTTTGCACTTTTTGAGAGACTGTACATATAGAGACAGGGGAGGGCTGGCGGCCTTAGGCCTGGGGGGAAAGTCCAGTCAAGTGGCCCATTGAACCGCCGAATCAGCTCACCATCCATGGCCCACCTGTTTTTTTTAATGCAGCCTCACCAGTGCCCATCAGTGCAGCCAACTCCAGTGCCCATCAATGCAGCCTGATCACTGGGGCAGGTTGCATGGGGTGTATGGGGGGGAGATGGGGGGGTCATCTAGGGGTGTCAGGGTCTCTCACCTCAGCGATCTCAGCTCAGCAGGTCCTTGCACGCCACGGTTTCCAGGGGGGTAATGCTCCTGATCCTGGGGTCAAGTTGCAGCCAGCGCCCAGCCCTGCAGCCCTGCGTCCCGACTCCCTGGCACGCCCTGCCTCTGCCTGCTTCCAAGAATCTGGTCCCAGGGAGTTGTAGTTTCCTCTGTGCTGCTTTGTTTTACACCCACCAGAAGCTTGAGTGCAGACTACAACTCCCGGAATGCAACAGCTAGTGGTCGGCCGCCATGGCCATGCCCCCGGCACGACTTCCTAGACCGGAATAAAAAAGAAAATGGTAGCGGGCAGTGGCTGCCGGCCATTTTGAACATAAGTTAGGGCGGCCTGGGAGGCAATTGCCACCCTGCCCCCTGGCCCAGCCCTCCCCTGTATAGAGACTCTTTTAACACTTGATTCATCTCTTTGATTGCACAATTTATATAGTTTGATACACTTTAAGTAATTTTTTCACTTGTGTTCATAATTTTTGATCACTTTTTATTACTCTTTATGATTTATATCTGCTGCACAATATATTGGATGTATTTTTTTTAGTTTTTTTATGGCGCTGCAAATACTTACCTACGTCAGGCAGAGACATGAAATTAAAATTTAGGTTCTTAAATATTATATAAAAATTGAGCAGACTTGATGCATGAAATCACATCTTTTTTAATCCTAGGAAATTTCAGAAGTCAAATTTCTGCCAGAAATAAGCAATACGGCTGTTATTTTTCAAAGACACTATATTGGAATGGAACTGATGTGCTGCACAGATGCCAGCTAAAGGACAGCCAAGCAACTCAGTTGCATACTGGGAAAGCTCTGGCCAGTGGTCCATACTTGTTTTATAATAATGAAGAGGATTGTCTGTGGGAAGGGTGTCAACATCCACCCTTGACCCCATGTAATTCCCCATCATATGATGCAGCTGTTGCTGGCAGCAGACAGCCCTGGGAATAGAAAAATGTTTTGAATGCCTCGCTTAGACAGTCACCACCACTGCTGCTCCTCCTTTAAATGACAGCAGGGTCCAGGTCAAAATGTCCATACTTTCAGCCTCTGGAAAGGAGGTAACTGGTTTCTCCACAACACTTCCTCCAGGTGTTTCATCTTTTACCCAACTGCAAGGGCAAGATGAACTTTTCAACTTTCCCCTAGTAACATGGACCCAGGAGGGTTGCCATCCAGTAATGGTCTTTCTTCTTGAATCCACAAATCCTAGGAGCTTTTTGCAAGCTCTGAAGCATGAATTAACCCATCTGCCACAAAGGAACCCAAGTCCTCCGGTTGCTCAGGATGACATTGCACTAAGCTACCTTCCTCAATTAACATACAACTCCAGCGGTTTGTGAAGGTGAAACACAACCCCGGAAGCCTGCCCCATGTCCTCTTCCTGAATGCTGCGACAGCAACTGACTCCTCTTCTTTTACACACTCCTTCTGTACCTGCTGAGGCCTCACAGGCTCTGGAGAGGGAAGAGAAGGGCTCTGACATGAGAAAGCCCTTCTCTTTCCCCTGCTGCTGTGCTTTCAGTGTCCTGTCTATAATGTCATCTAGTGTCTGCCCCAGAGGGAAGGAATTGCTGCCCATGTTGTCACAGCTCACTATAACTGGTTGCCTCTTGAAATGCTGACAATACATATGTAGAATAACCCAATCACACCCAAGTCTTTCCTCATGCCATATATTCACAGGTACTAATTTATGACCTTTATGGCCAAGGTTGAATTCTACTATGCGAACATGTCACATATCAGATTTGCTGGCAGATGAAGTTTTCATTGAATTTGACCTAGTGAAATTGATGACTGCCATCTCAGTATGACTGCCTGAGATGACTACAAATTCTTTTGGCCTGCCTCAAAAGATCCTGTAAGACAAGGGAACTATCCAGGAACTATCCAGGAACTGCTGCACCACCAGGTTGAAAATGTGTGCCAAGCACATGTGAACCCTGGCAAGGACGGACAGCAAGTTGGCACCATTAACCACATTTAGGCCTGCCATTTCAGAGCTGATATAATATCTGACGCAGTGGCTACTGTCCCATAGGCATTCTATCTGCATCACAGCATGGCATTATTTTCCCTTACCTGTTGCATAGCTTTTTGAATGCTTGTGGGGTACTGGTGGTTCAACTCAACTAAATAGGGCATTGAGGAGGAGATAGAAGTGACTGCATTGGATAGATAGAGGAGAGGAGATAGAAGGACACGGGGCTGCACAACCAGCTCCAGCTCAAAAAAATGTGTCCCATCCTGTATCCATTCTGGGTGCCAGCAAAGTTACCCAGTAAACCATGAAAGATATATACCATACCTATCCAACCTGACAACAGACCATGTGACTGTAGTCAGGTTGACACTCCTGCTGACTGCATGGTCCAGTGACATGGAAACATTACCTTCCACATAACAGTGGAGGACAGGGATGGCCAATGGGTGAAGAACCTGCCACTGTGATACATCACAGTCTGAAAACTCAACATAGGGTACTAAATAAACCAGCTGAAAAGGCTGTAAAGCCAGCAATTTTGCCAAGCTGGCATAGAGCTACTGAGCTTGTGGGTGGCTGGGGTTGTACTTTGCTTTCCATTCCAGCAGCTGAGGCACAGAAACTTTCCTGCTGATTTTTACAGCTGGAGACCAGCATAATCATACCAGGATTTCAGTCTATGCTTGCCCTTACCTTGCTTGGCACAATTCTGACTCTCTTCCCTGCTGAAAGAGCCATACGTTAAACCTCTGACACCACTTGAAAGACTTTCATCCCTATTGCTGAAGGCTGCAGGTGGGGAATCTTTGTATTGTGGGAGTAGGGGTGTAAGGGGGAAAAGCTGAATGAAGGAGGAGGAGTGATCCCAGCAAGCTACATGGTGAGAACGAGAAGTTACGTGCCTCTTCATACACGTGGTACCCAAATGAAAAGGACAGCAGCTCCCTCCTCTTCTCTGCCACATTCCCCAGGATGATATCCCGTCTTGCTGATGCTCCTTCCTCACTTTACTCTTCTTCTATATCTAGTACCCAAGTGCAGGTAGATACCCCATCTACAGCTGCAGGAATATCTATGCCAATTGGTTCTCCTTGCTTGTTGTCACCTGCCCCTATTCTTCCATTGCTCTCAATTAATTGTTTGGCATCCATTACAGCAAGTGGCTGATACTGTGCTCAAATAACTTAGCTGACTCCTCTGAGCCAATTAGTGGGGCAACAGCAGAAGTAGCTGTGGATGAGAGGGCAGAACAGGGTGCTTCAGCAGCTGCTGATAAAGTCAAGCTACTCTGTGCTTAAGAGACAGAGGAGGAGGAGGATAAAGGCTTACCTACCTCTAGATGCTGCACCCTGACCAATGCCTTGGCCTGTGGAAAGGATGCTGCTTACCTTCTGATATCTGCATGGGAACCACTTCTGTCTCCCCCTTTGTGCCTCTCAGACATGATGTTAACCTGGAGATTCCATCCCTGCATTAATTAGCAGCTATGGCAATGACTGTATGTGGGGGATATGGTGTTTGGGTGCACTAGAAACTGTGGTGCCTTTGTGAACTAAACTGCACCACAATAATATGCAGGACATCTTTTGTGGTGTCACCAACAACTACACAACTACTGCTGCTGCTGACCCTGTTAAGAATAATAATAATAAATAATAATAAAAGACCCTAACAACTTTAAACACAGATAAAATAGATCCGAAGGACAAAAAAAGTAAAGTAACTGCAAAAATAAATATATAAATATCAACCTTAAGACACTACAAGCAATATAAATCCTTTTTATATTTTTAAATGCAGGAAAAAGTAAATTTTAAAGGACAAGTAAAGAGTAAAACAACTTAAACACCCCCAAAAAATAAATAAATACTGTACAAAACAGCAAAAGTGGTTGTTGCTGGCACAAACAAATAAGTCCTAAAAAGGATTGTTGGGTCATATGAAAGCACAATGAATGTTGGTTGGCCTATACTCCACTCTCCCTAGCCACACAAACTGCATTTCACTGCAAAGTAACGCTCTTCACTGCAAACTCTCTCTCCCTGTAACACTATCAACTGCCCGTCACACTAAACCCCCACACACTGTCAAAGGGCTTCTAGGAATATACTTTTTTACAGTGTGTGGGCTGCAACTGTGTTAAAAACCATCATTGTCCAAAGGTTTGCACTTGATCAGAGGTTTTTGACAGTTTTTGCAATCCATTATGGGACGTTCGGCAGAGCAATTCCCACTGAATATCCTTAAAGTTTGGATTTAATGCAAACAGCTGAAGTTTGGTCTTAAACCTCATACACACGATTGGATTATTGTGTGATGACAGGCTGTTGTCTGAAAATCCAACCGTTTGTACGCTCTATCGGACAATTGTTGTCGGATTTTCCACCAACAAAAGTGGGATAGCATGCTTTAAAATTGTCTGCCAAAAAATGTGTGTTGTTGGATTATCCGATCCTGTGTACACAAGTCCATGGGACAAAACTCCAAAGTGCAAACAAACACACATGCTCAGAAGCAATGCTAACCATAACAGAACATTAGCAGAAGTTGCCCAAAGGGTGATACTAAAGAGCTGAAAAACCACGTAGTTTCGTGTTTGTTGACCGACAATTGTGTGCCGTTTGTATGCAAGACAAATTCCTGGCCAAAGTCCTTCAGACAAAAGCCGTACGCTTTGTCCACGGAAAATCCAATCGTGTGTACCAGGCTTTAGAATTTACATTCAGACAGAACTCTCAACTCATCCTTACCCTAGTTAGGATTCAATACCAGGCCCTCCCCCCCCCCCGCCTCCTGCCCTGGACAATTTTCAGCTTTCAACGCTGTTGCACTTTGAATGACAATTGCACGGTCATACAACACTGTACCCAAATTCCATTTTTATAATTTTCTTCCCACAAATAGAGATTTTTTTTGGTGGTATTTAAAGCGGAGCTCCGCCGGAAAAAAAAATTAAAAGCCAGCAGCTACAGCTACAGCAGCTGCTGGCTTTTAATATTTGAACACTTACCTGTCCTGGAGTCCAGCGACGTCCGCAGCAGAGGACGAGCAATCGCTCGTCGCTCTGCTGCTCCCTCCGCCATCCTCGCTGAGGGAACCAGGAAGTGAAGCCCTGCGGCTTCATGCCCGGTTCCCTACAGCGCATGCGCGAGTCGCGCTGCGCCGTTCTGATTTGTCCTCCTGTGTTCTGGGAGCCGAGTGTCTCCCAGAACACTACGGGAAGTCTGGGGGAAGTGACGTCACTCCCGCAGATTCCCGGAGAGAGGACTCCCGGATGTGGGTAAAAATACCTGTCTTAGACAGGTATCTTCACCCCCTCCCCCCTGAAAGGTGACAATTGTGACACCGGAGGGGGGGAGGAATCCGATCAGCACAAGTCAAAATTTAGGGTGGAGTTCCACTTTAATCACCTCTGGGGTTTTTACTTTTTGCTAAACAAAAAGACCGACATTTTTGAAAAAAAAAAAAAGTTTTTCTTAGTTTTTGTCATAACATTTTGTTTTCTCCTTCACTGACGGGCACTGATGAGGTGGCACTGATGGGCACTGATGATTTGGCACTGATAAGATGGCACTGATGGGCACTGATGAGGAGGCACTGATATGCAGAATTGATGGGCACTAATATGCAGCACTGATGGGAAACGAAAGGCAGCACTGATATGCAGCACTGATGGGCACTGACAGGCAGCACTGATGGGCACTGATAGGCGGCACATATTGCCACTGATAGATGGCACTGATTGCCACTGACAGGTGGCACTGATAGACACTAATATATGGCACTGGTGGGCAGCACTGATGATGAGGTACTGAAAGGTGTTAATGCTGGGCACTGATTGGCACTGTGGTGGGCACTGATTGGCACTGTGGTGGGCACTGATTGGCACTTTCATTGGCACTTACAGCCGTTATTGATAGGACACTGATTGGCAGCTAATGGGCACTGATTAAAAGCTGATGGGCACATCTGATGGGGGCTGCGCTGATAATCAATGTGCTGATTATCAGCACAGATCCCACCTCTGACAGGAAGAGCCGCTGATCGGCTCTCCCTGTAAGTGGGAACCGAGGAATGACATTTACCGGCACTTCTTGGTCCATGCGATGATCAGACTGACACACAGCACCTCCGATCGCCGTGCTGCGTGCTCCCGCGGGCGCGCACTCACTTGTTATCCTGCTGGACGTCATATGACATCCAGTCAGAATAACAGAACCACCGCCAGGCCATCAAATCTGCTATAGGCTAGGCGGGAAGTGGTTAAGGACTGAATTTTAGGGTTAGGTTAAAGCCCCATATACACAATCAGTGTATGATAATCTGATCGTTAGTACACAGCTTTTGTCCGAAATTTTCCGAAGGGACAAACATGAACATTTTTCTCCTACGATACCAGATCGTACGATTTTTGTTTAATCAGTAAAATTTTCGTCCAAAATTACAATACAAATACATTACATCACTTCCTAATTTTTATTCTGTCGTACGAGAATTTTCGTACTTTAGTAACCTATTCTTTTCGATATGGAGTCTAGCATGCAAAAAAAACCTGACGATTATTCGTCCGATAAGCTCATTGTGTGTACTAGGCATAAGATTTAGTAAAGGCAAGTAAAGTGTTAGAGTCAGGTTAAAGTGGATGTAAACCCTCACATATACCCAGTGGAGTGAACAGCCTCAGATGATACACAGAGATGAAACAAATCTCCCTACATAAGTTTTACATGTATATCTGCTGTCTTCAGCTTTCTGCATTCTTTAGAAAGTGCAGATCTGTTACAAATCTGTCTTCCTGTTTCAGCAGTGGGAAAGGAGTATGGGCATACACTGTGTGTGAGTTGATTGGAGGAAAGGCACCCCCCCCCTTCACATGGGCAGAGGAATGAAGAAACTTGCAGGGCTGTGCTGTGAATAGACACGGTCTCTGCTTATCTATCTCTAAGCTCCCTGCTCCACACAAATTTCCAGCTGCTTTTATCTCCTTTGTCAGAGAGCTTTTTTATAAGTTATCGTGCTTATAACAGAGTAAGGCCCCATGCACACGAGACGCTGTTATTTGCTGTTGAACGCGCGTTCAGAGGCAGTTGGACGCTTTTTTCAACTGCTCCTGAACCCATTCAATGTTATCCTATGTGTCCATGCACACACTCTCGTTTTTTGGCGTTTACAAGCAGTTGCGTTTAACCTCGTTTTTCCAGAAGCAAAAAAATGGGTTCAGACGCAAAAGTTTTCCACGTTTCAGACGCTAAACGCTGCTAAACGCGGCTAAACGCGGCTAAACGCGGTACCGGCGTTTTGCCGCGTTTGCGTTTATAAGCGTTTTTAAAGGTGACCTATTTTTTAACATTAGAAATCTCAAAAATTATGGCAAATGATGAAAAACTACTAAAAAATATAAAAGAAAACTGTAATTGCTTGCATTGCATTGTGGACAATCCACAACTTGTGGCAGGTAACGTGGCAAGTGGACAATCAACAACTTGTGTCAGGTGATGTGGCCAGGTGACGTGGCAAGTGGACAATCCACAGCTTGTGGCAGGTGACGTGGCCAGGTGACGTGGCAGGTAACGTGGCCAGGTGACGTGGCAGGTGATGTGGCAAGTGGACAATCCACAACTTGTGGCAGGTGACGTGGCTAGATGACGTGGCAGGTAATGTGGGCAGGTAACATGGCTAGGTGGCGTGGCAGGTGACGTGGCAAGTGGACAATTCACAACTTGTGGCAGGTGACGTGGCCAGGTGACGTGGCCAGGTGATGTGGCCAGGTGACGTGGCAGGTGACGTGGCAAGTGGACAATCCACAACTTGTGGCAGGTGACGTGGCCAGGTGATGTGGCCAGGTGACGTGGCAGGTGACGTGGCAAGTGGACAATCCACAACTTGTGGCAGATGATGTGGCAAGTGATACGCTAAATACAACTACACTGCTGCTCTCTCAGCTGCTGCTACTCACTCTGGTCTCACAAACTGGCTGAAATGGTTAAAATGTACTCTTTTTTGAGCTTAGGGAGGGTCTATGATGAAACGCTTATAAACGCAAACGCGGTTAAACGCCGCTAAACGCGGCCGCAAACGCGGCAAAATGCGCATTTATAAACGCCGGTTTCAGCGTTTAAAAACGTGTGTAAAGCAGAGTTTGCACCTGCGTCTCGTGTGCATGGGGCCTTACAGAGCAGCAGAAAGTCATGGGACTCAGAGATTTGGAGAGAGATAAGTAAACACTACAGATATATGTGCCCAAGTCATATTTCATCAATGGGGTTTGCAACCACTTTAGGATATGGGTCAAAGCATGAACTTCTTAACTAAAGCAAACTGAAAAAGTAAGCCAATTAAACACCATTTTTTTTGTTATCTGCAGCTTGGGATCATCCAACACTGTCCATCTTAAAATATTTTTAAACCATAAAAGTCAATCATGCACTAGAAATATTCATTTATTAGTGCTGCATTTTAAAGAGAACATCACGTTCAGAACAGAGATATTTCTGCTGCTTAACAATAAAGGCCAGAGGACAGTGTTCTGCTTGAGCTGCCCATGCACCAGGAAATATGCGAACACTGCAAGTAGGTATAAATCTAGTCAGTGGTAACATGGAAGGACATGAAGTACCTTGCAGGACCTAGAGTCTATATCATTTAATTATCAATAGATTTAAAAAAAATTAACAAATACAATTTTTTTTTTTTATATATAACAAATACAATTGTGGCACAAGATATATTGTAATTGAATGTTATTAACCACTTGCCGACAGCCCTATAGCAGTTTTACTGCTACAGGGCGGCATCTGTGCCCAGGATCATACATATATACGTGATCCCACCTTTCCGCCTGCAGGGGGCTCACGCGCTCCGCTGATGCACTTTTTCTGCTGTGATTATTCACAGTAGAACCTAATCTGCAGGTACCGGGCACTATGTCCGCCTGCACCTGCCAAACGTTGGGCAGAGACTCAAAATGGAGCTCTGCCTATGTAAACAAGGCAAAGTTCCGTTCTGATAGAGGGAAGGGATGGATTCTGTGTTCCTGCAAAGCAGGGACTCAAATCCATCTCTTCCCCTATTAAAAGAAGCACACCTAGTAAACACAAACCCTGGCTAGGCACACATTTAACCCCTTGATCGCACTAGATGTTTAACCCCTTCCCAGCCAGTGTCATTAGTACAGTGACAGTGCATATTTCTAGCACTGATCACTGTATTAGTATCACTGGTTCACGCAAAGTGTCCACAGTGTCAGTTAGTGTCTGATTGTCCCCCGTAATAACGCAGTCTTGCTATAAGTCGCTGATCGCCGCCATTACTAGTATAAAAAAATTCCAGTATATATCCCATAGTTTGTAGAAGCTATAATGTTCACATAAACCAATTAATATAGACTCATTGGGATTTTTTTTTTTGCCAAAAACGATCAGCAGAATACATATTGGCCTAAATTTATGAAGAAATTCGATTTTTTTCAATTCTTTTATTGAATGTGTTTTATAGTAGAAAGTAAAAAAAAAAAAATGTTTTTTTTTTTTTCAAAATTGTTGGTCTTTTTTTGTTTACAGCAAAAAAAAAAAAAACCAGGAGGTGATCAAATACCACCAAAAGAAACCTCTATTTGTGAGAAAAAATTGCATACATTTTATTTGGGTACAGCATTGCATGACCATGCAATTTTTAGTTCAAGTAACGCAGTGTCCTATCTCAAAATGTGGCCTGGTCAGGAGGTCAAGTGGTTAAAATGTACCTTTTCTTTTCAATCTGCAGCACTGTAATTATCTGTAAAATGCAATGCAATATGGCTACCTGGAGGAGTTCTGTACATTGAATGCCCTCTGAAAATGTAATTTCCTGCTTGTGTGATTGGCTCACCAATTTTCCCAGAAGTCTGCACTAAGATACAACTCAGATTTTTGGCATCCTTTTTGATTGCAAATGATAAAAACACTCCCATAGAGATTCACTGTGCCCATGGACACAGACAAACAAAAAGCTATTTCTTCAGAATAACAAAAGGTAAGATTCTGCAACAAAGTTTGTTAAAATCCCTGCCATTTTCATAGATCACCCAGAGGGGGAATGTTTTTTTATCAACAAAAGTGGAGTTACTCTTTAAGCACAGATTTGATGTATTTGAGGAAAAAAGGAAAATCCCTTTAAGATATTGCATCTCACATGTGTGATGTTCTGCTGTAACTGGCACACATAAAGACAATATGAATGGTTCAATACAATTTTCACAAAGTCTGCTGCCTCTTTGCCATGAAAATGAACTTAATCCCATAAAAAACATTTCCACTGCATTTGTGAAGAAGGCTTCAGGGCGCCCAAGAAAGTCCAGCAAGTGCCAGGACCGTCTCCTACAGTTGATTCAGCTATGGGATCAGGGCACCACCAGTGCAGAGCTTGCTCAGGAATGGCAGCAGGCAGGTGTGAGTGCATATGCGCACACAGTGGGTTGAAGACTTTTGGAGGATGGCCTGGTGTCAAGAAGGGCAGCAAAGAAGCCACTTCTCTCCAAGAAAAATATCAGGGACAGACTGATATTCTGCAAAAGGTACAGGGATTGGACTGCTTAGGACTGGAGTAAAGTCATTTTATTTGATGAATCCCCCTTCCGATTGTTTGGGGCATCCAGAAAAAACCTTGCCTGGAGAAGAAAAGGTGAGAAATACCATCAGTCCTGTGTCATGCCAACAGTAAAGCATCCTGAGACCATTCTTGTGTGGGGTTTCTTCTTAGCCAAGGGAGTGGGCTCACTCACAATTTTGCCTAATGCCGCGTACACACGATCATTATTCACGGCGGTTAAAAAACCGCCGTGAATAATGACAGGAAAAACGAGGGAACCGCTTGGTTCCCTACACACGGTAGTTTTTCCCGTCATTTTTTCTCTTGACGAGAAAAACGACCGTCTGTGGGCTCCGCGGCAGTGTCTCCCTATGGGAAAACTGCCGCGGAAAAAAATGCTGGAAAAAACGATGAGAAAATTTAGAACATGTTCTAATTTTTCTCGTCGTTTTTTATGCCGTTTTTCTCGACGAGAAAAACGACATAAAGCCCACAGACGATCGTTTTTCTCGGCGAAAAAAAAAAATGCTGTTTTTCTCGTCGAGAAAAGCGGTCGTGTGTACGCGGCATAAGAACACAGCCATGAATAAAGACTGGTACAAAAACATCCTCCAAGAGCAACTTCTCCCAACCATCCCAAAACAGTTTGGTGAGGAACAATGCCTTTTCCAGCATGATGGAACACCTTCCCATTAGGCAAAAGTGATAACTAAATGGTTTGAGGAACAAAACATAGAAATTTGGGTCCATGGCCATAAAACTCCCCAGACCTTAATCCCATTGAGAACTTGTGGTCAATCCTAAAGAGGCAGGTGAACAAATAAAAACACAAATTCTGACAAACTTCAAGCATTGATTATGCAAAAAAAGACTGCCATCAGTCAGGATGTGGCCCAGAAGTTGATTGACAGGATGCCCGGTCGAATTGCAGAGGTTTTGAATAAACTTAATGTAATTGTCAGTAAAAGCCCTTGACACTTAGGAAATGTTTGTATTATACTTCAGTATACCATAGTAACATCTGACACTGAGGCCTCGTACACACGACCAATTTTCTCGGCAAGAACCAGCAAGAAACTTGCTGGCAGAGAGGTCTTGCCGAGTAAATCGGTCGTGTGTACGCTGCTATCGGGTTTCTCGTCGAGAAAACCGACAAGAAACCTCGACGAGAAAATAGAGAACCTGCTCTCTATTTTCTCGTCGAGATTCTCGTCGGCATGTTTCTCGACGAGAAAAGTGAGTGTGTGTACACTTACCTGTCCGCCGGGAAGCCTGCGCATGTTCGAAATGAATTTGACGCATGCGCGGTAGCTTCCTAGGCATACGTAGGGTATACCAAGATGGCGGCGACGGCATCGAATGTGACGAGCGCATGCTCGACGTAGTCGATGACGTCACCGCGTGCACTCCTTTCAAAGAACCGCGGGTTCTTTGAAACGAGCGTGTGTACACTCGGCCGGGACAAGTTTCTTGTCCAAGAATCTCGTCGAAAAAAACGACATGTTTTTTTCAACGAGAATCTCGGCCGTGTGTACGAGGCCAAAGATCTAAAAACACTGAAGCAACAGACTTTGTAAAAAAATTATATTTGTGTCATTCTCAAAACTTTCCGCCACGGCTGTACTGTGGAAGCAATTCGTTGCATGGAAACTATTTAGTCCTTTCCACATTTAATCTTAATTTTGCTGTTATTATCTTCTTTGGTAGAGCATTCCACAATTTAACCAATATCCACAGTCTACATAAAGAACACCTTTTGCTCTGATGGTAATATCATCTTCTTTCATATACAAATGCTTCTATATACTGTACAGTCCTTGGGATAATCTGATTGTTTGTCAGATCTTTATACTAACCTTGGATATATTCTTATACATACTGGTTAAAGGTAAATTCCAGGAATTCAGCATCTTTCTAAAAAGTGCAGGCATACTATGGTTTCATTTCAAAGAGCTACATGACATCTAATTAACTTATCTCTATTTTTTATATCTGACAGGTTTATGGCTCTGCTCGGGTATACACTTACACTTGACAGAGGAGAGGGAGGCACACAGAGCAGCTCCTGCCCCTCCCCTTCCTTCTGCTGCTTAGGCCTGGGTTCAAACTTGTGCGACACGACAGCCATCCTACTTTGGATCCGACTTTGCCCTGCGACATGAAGCCGACATATGTCCGACTTTCAATGAACGGGGATCCGACTTGGATCCCCGCCAATACCAGGCAGTGTGTTCAGGGGCATACCAAGCCCTTGGGTCTGGTATGGATTTTAAGGGGAACCCCTACGCCAAAAACACGGCATGGGGTCCCCCCAAAATGCAAACCAGACCCTTATCTGAGCACGCAACCTGGCAGGCTGCAGGGGAAGAGGGGGGGAAGAGAGAGCGGCCCCCCTCCCTCCTGAACCGCACCAGGCCGCATGCCCTCAACATGGGGGGTTTGGTGCTTTGGGGCAAGGGGGCGACCTGCAGCCCCCCACCCCAAAGCACCCTGCCCCCATGTTGATGAGGACAGGGCCTCTTCCCGACAACCCTAGCCGTTGGTTGTCGGGGTCTGCGGGCGGGGGGCTTATCGAAATCCGGGAGCCCCTCTTTAATAAGGGGGCCCCCAGATCCCAGGCCCCCACCCTATGTGAATGAGTATGGGGTACATAGTACCCCTACCCATTCACCTGGTGGAAAAAAATGTCAATAAAAAAAAACACACACAGGTTTTTAAAGTAATTACACAGCTCCGGGGGTCTTCTTCTGACTCCGGGGGTCTTCTTCCGACTCCGGGGGTCTTCTTCCGACTCCGGGGGTCTTCTTCCGACTGCGGGGGTCTCTTCCGACTGCAGGGGTCTCTTCCGACTGCAGGGGTCTCCGGTGTCGTCTCCGCGCTCTTCCTTCCTTCTGCCGGGCCTCCGCTATGTTCTTCCAGCTCTTTTGCTAGCGGAGAGGCCCGGTCTTCCCGTCGTCTCGTCCGGCTCTCCGTTGTCCTTCTGCCGGCCCCTCCACTATCTTCTTCCAGCTCTTTTGCTAGTGGAGGGGCCGGGTCTTCCCGTCGCCGTCTTCTTCCCTCTTCTCCTCCTCGATGTTGACTCATCGCTTCCTCCCGCTGTAATGCTGACTGTTCGCTCATCAACGATTTATATAGGCTTCTCATGACGTCACAGTCACATGCTCCGGGTGGCCCCGGAGCATGTGACTGTAACGTCATTGGAGCATGTGACTGTGACGTCATGAGAAGCCTACATAAATTGTTGATGAGCGAACAGCCAGCATCGAGGAGGAGAAGAGGGAAGAAGACGGGCCGGCAGAAGGACAACGGAGAGCCAGACGAGACGACGGGAAGACCGGGCCTCTCCGCTAGCAAAAGAGCTGGAAGAAGATAGCGGAGGCCCGGCAGAAGGAAGGAAGAACCGGAGAGCGCGGAGACAACACCGGAGACCCCTGAAGTCGGAAGAGACCCCCGGAGTCGGAAGAAGACCCCCGGAGTCGAAAGAAGTCCCCCGGAGCTGTGTAATCAATTACTTTAAAAACCTGTGTGTATGTTTTTTTTTGTTGACATTTTTTTCCACCAGGTGAATGGGTAGGGGTACGATGTACCCCATACTCATTCACACTTATTAAAGAGGGGCTCCCGGATTTTGATAAGCCCCCCCGCCCGCAGACCCCGACAACCAACGGCCAGGGTTGTCGGGAAGAGGCCCTGTCCTCATCAACATGGGAGCAGGGTGCTTTGAGGTGGGGGGCCGCAGGTCGCCCCCCTGCCCCAAAGCACCAAACCCCCCATGTTGAGGGCATGCGGCCTGGTACGGTTCAGGAGGGAGGGGGCGCTCTCTCGTCCCCCCCCCCTCTTCCCCTGCGGCCTGCCAGGTTGCATGCTCGGATAAGGGTCTGGTTTGGATTTTGGGGGACCCCCACGCCGCTTTTTGGGCGTAGGGGTTCCCCTTAAAATCCATACCAGACCCAAGGGCCTGGTATGCCCCTGAAGGGGGAACCCATGCCGGTTTTCTATTTAAAATTTGGCCTGGAGTTCCCCCTCAAGAGCAGCAGAGCATAAGTCGCATGCCAAAGTCGGATCATGCAAGACTGCGGTCCGACTTTGATCCGACTTCAATGATAGTCAATGAGCTGAAGTCGGATCAAAGTCGGACCAAAGTAGTACAGGGAGCATTTTCAAAGTCGGACCGACATGTGTCGGACCAGTTAAGACGGCTCCCATAGGGAAACATTGATTTTCACATGTCATGCGACATGAGCTCCCATTGTCGGAGCGTTTGTCGCCCCAGTGTAAACCCGGCCTTATTCAGAGAAGCCTTTGTATTTTGTGAATTGGGCAGGAGGAGGAGAGAAACAGGCAGCAGCACACTGAGCTTCCCAGTGGATGGCTGTGCAGCAGGGGAGAGTCAGGACAAGTCTGATCATTGGAAGAGAGCAGCCTGAATTTCCAGCATAGCTAGAGAACTGGCCACGATGTGCTCTCCTGCTTAGTGTGGTCAGTTTTTAATAGAAAATCAGAAGGACTTGCAGGAACACCAAGGATTTCACATAAAGGAAGCAATACAAAGATAACAGAAGACTTTCTCATACAAGAACATTGTACAGCAGGCACATATCAGGAATAAGAAGTGTTGGGATAACAAACGCTTTAACTCATAGTGTGCCTTCACTTTTTACAAAGGAGCTGAATTCCTGGAATTCAGCTTTAAGTTTCAAGAAACCAAAGTCTTCTAAACATTCATTACAAGGTCTTCCATTTCTTTGGACTATAGAATATCTCTATATATCTTAGAACTGCTATGCATATTTAATATGTGACCTTATCATGAACGTATACATAATGTATGGTTTTATTATGCATTTTTCTCTTTGTGTTTATACATATTGTTCTGTTAATATTGTCCTTAAAAGAAACATTTGTATTACATGCACCCCAATCACATTCGCCTTACATTGAATATGAGGCAGTGCCAGTGCTGCAATAAATCAACATGCAATATTAAATCAAATCAATTTATCACAGCACTTCCTTATTCCCAATGTAAGGTGAATGTGATTGGGGTGCATTTATTACTTTGTAAGGTAGCAGTGGTAAGTACATTTTTCTTTATTTTAAGTATTTTACTTTTTGATTTTGTTTGGATATTTTCCCACTGGTTGATTTATATATAAATATTTAACACTGTAGGTCACTTTATGTATGATATTTTGAATTAGGAAGATTATTCTACCATTTCAAGTGCAGGTATGGGCTGCCAACACAACATGGAGGCTTCCATTGCTTTCCTTCAAAATTAGGTCATTAATACCAGCAGCCATATTTGTTTTCTTCTTCTTGTGGTTGCCGATAAAATCTCATTGGAGGTTTTTCCCAAAAAAAGCAGTGATAATATAACATTATATTATCACTGCATTTTTTTTTTGGAAAAACCTCCAATGAGATTTTGTCGGCAACCACAAGAAGAAGAAAACAAATATGGCTGCTGGCATTAATGACCCAATTTTGAAGGAAAGCAATGGAAGCCTCCATGTTGTCTCTAAGATTTCTCTTTACAGTGTGACACATTGATGAGATTGTAAGTCTGCCATCTCATATCAGTATTAAGCATCATACACATGTACTGAATGTCGACTGGTTTAGCAGGAACTGACCAACCTTTAGTACATGTGTACCATTGTCTGTTCTAATGACTGGCTTCTGTTGAATGGTCATGCTGGAAAACCAGCATTCGGCAGCCATTGGCCAATGGTGATCTTACAGTGGATCACCGCGATGAACTGACCAGAAGTAGGAGTGGGTACATGCAAAACCAGGTACCCTCTCCCCCTCCAACAAAAAAAGTGTCAAACACAGAAGAGGAAATAGGGGGGGGTATAGGTAAAGTTCTGCTTTAAAGTGGTGTTCCAGTAATTTTTTGGTTTATTAAAAGTCTGCAGCTACACATCCGGATGCCCACTGTGCATGCACGTGTGACGCTGCTCTCTGTGATTGGTCTTCTAGGACCTGTCATGTGTTCCAGAAGACTTCAAGAGGGAGGGGTGGAGGAGAACTTTTTCTTTCGATCATCTAAGGTGACCAGAACAGAAGTAGGAGCAGGTACCTGTCAAAATCGGGTACCTGCTCCCCCTCTCCTCCCCAAAAGCTCAGTTTCACGAACAGGAGGCCTTAAAATGGAAGTTACACTTTTGGGTGGAACTCCGCTTTAAGTTACTTAAGTCTCTCCTGATATGTTTTATCCACAGACCTTTCATTATTTTGGTTGCCTGTCTGTGGATTTACCCTATCTTATAATTATCTGTAAGTGAGGTCTTCAAATCTGTACTCTATCAAGGGATTTCAGGTGCATTATTTTATATTTAGAAACAATGAAATGCAGTTTCTACTGCGTTTACCAATTTTCCAGCACTACCAAATCATGTTGCAGACACCTCCAGGGATATCAACCTTATTGCACACCTTTGTGTTATCAGCAAAAAGAAATACCTTGCCCAACAAACCTTTAGTTATCACTTACATAGAGATTAAATAGAACAGCACCTAGTACAGAACCTTGTGGTACACCACTAGTTACTGGTCTCAGTTCCAAATGAACCCCTTTTACAATCAGACACCGGGAGTGCCAGGAGGAGGGAACCACAGAACCTAATGGTTCTCTCTAATGTCTGATTGCTGTGGATATGTTTAAAAACTTTAGTAAGAAGAAAGGTTTACATCAAGATGGATAGAAATATACACATTCAATCCCTTGTTCAATAAATAGCACACGACAACAGAAGATAATTTGTTAAACTGAGCATTTTTATACATAAGCATCAGTAGTATACATTATCGGTTTCATCCGGTAATTACATAAGTTATACTTACAATGGACCAATATGGTGTAAATAAATCTTACATATGGTATGTAAGAATAAAATCATTTTCATGTGTTTACAAATATGTATGCATGTGTATGCAGTCTAGTAGACAGGCATGTATAAGTACACATATTTTCTACATATCCTAATGAGAATAAGCTTGCTTCACAATCTAAAAAGAGAGAGCCTCTTTCTTTGTAACATCAATGAGGCAGCTGTTCATTTCCTGGCTGAAGGCTAAAAATATGATCTACAATCAATGTAAACAGGTTTTTGTGTATTTACAATGTTAAAAAAATTCCAGTGGCAACACCGTAGTCTGCTAAACAAAAAGGGATTGCGTCTTGCTTGCATTCCTGTTATACTTAAGAGACTCTTGCTGGAAGGAACATGTGCAAGCTGCAGTACATATGAAGTGTAAACACATTTAGATGCTTCACATATCTGTAGCAGCTTTCCAAACCTTCTAGTCATGGCTGAAATCTTTGGCCTTTCTATCAAGCAAAGCTTTAGGGCCTATTCACATGGCTGAGGGAGAAAGTTTTCCCCATGCACACGCGTGTGCTAGGGTGATCACATTTCCAATCTACCATTCAGGGACACCCTCCCTTCCCAAAAATCAGCTTGTGCTGTAACGAATCACAGCACAGTGATTGGACACAAGAGGCGGGATTTATGATTTCTCCAATTACAAGCAGGGGGCAAGGATTGTGCTCCTCCAGGCATTCCCGGCCAGGACAAGTACTGTCAATGAGTAAACAGTGATGTGGCGGCCATTTTTGGGGGCATCAGATTGGTCCTGGGGGGTGGCTGTGTCAGTTTCATTCCGGGACTCTGTATTGTCCTGGAATGAAGGTGCCCGGGACAGACCTGTAAAATGCGGGACTGTTCCGGGCAATCCGGGACACGTGGTCACCATAGCGTGTGCAGTTAGTTGCACTCAGCAGATTCGTACTTTGTTTCAAGCAGTTACTTGCGATTAGGGATTCTGACCAGCCCTGGATGCAGACAATTTGCATCCATGGACAATGTTTCTGGCTGCAGCTAATTACCAGTTTGTATGTGACCATAGCACAGAGCTGCTGCATCCAGAAGCAGTTTTGGCTTTCCCTGAATGCAGCATCCTCTCCACCCTTATTTACCTGTCTGAGCCTTAAAAGAGAAGTATGCCTTTTTTTTTCTTTAAGAATCATACTTACAGTACCTAGGTGGATGCAGCAACGGTCCCCCGCCAGCTCTAAGACTGAAAACCGAGCGATCAAACACCGCCGATCGCTCGGTTCTCAGGGATCTGGTGACTGTCAGTCACTGCTGTCCTAACCCTACCCTTGTTTACTGGAGCGCTGGGCTGTGGAGGGGGCAGGATCAACTGGCTCAGACTTTCAGCAGCTCGCTGAAAGGCTGAGCTGGGTGCCAGTCCAGACATGTGGGCATATCCCGACATCATTGTCACAATCTTGCCCCAGCCTGGACTGATTCTGTGATGTCAGCCGACAACAGGCTTCAGCCCGCCGTCTGCTGAAAAAGGGTCACAGGAGTGCAGAACAAGCTGCACTCCTGTGATCCACTGGAGAAGTAAAACCAAAACGAACTTTGGCTGTACTACTCCTTTAAAGCTGGGCTTCGTTTTTTGTGCCTCCTGCTGGGCATAAACCCTTGTCCATCAATAGAAATGTGCTTAGCGGCAAGCTTCAACGCTGCAGGAACTTTGCTTACCAGAATGGCCCTGCATTCCGCCATGACAAGAAGGTTTGGGGGGCTGTTGCAGGTACAAGCCTTTATGTGCCTGCTCTTCATATCTGCAGCAATACCTCTCCTCCACAGTGGCAGTGGCAGTTTATGCTCAGTCATATTTTCAATAGCTGCTACCCAAGATGTTGCCTGCACGAAGATAGAAAATGTACAGTACAGTCAGATTCATTTAGGGTCTTGTTACATCACCTTTTTTATTTTTACCTTGGAGTTACCGGCTAATTATGTGATAGCCATGTTGACTCTCTTGTGTTAGTAGTCTGAGTCACTGACTCAGAACAAATATGTACCATATACAAAAACTATGGCAGCTTTATCATTTCCTTATTACAGGTTTACTTTAAGTTCAATCCCCCCAGGAGTAGACAAACACCATTCTTCTGTGTGACCACTAAAATGTTCTTGCTGGACAGCAGAATAGATGGTGGCCAGGTCACAGTGCAGAAGTCAGGCCTAGTAACAAAATGAAACAACATCTGAAAAGTGCATTTCTCTGGCTAATAGAGGTATTAGCAGTACAATTACCCCCTAGGAATAGACACCACAAACTATTACATCTATTAGACTGAACAACCTCTTACAAATGCATCTCTAAGTTCCACTATGTTACTGGGATCTGGCTTCTGGGCTATTCCTCACCAACCACCAATCTTCTGTGTGACCAGTAAAATGCTCTTGCTGGACAGCAAAATGGATGGTGGCCAGGTCACAGCCCAGAAGTCAGGTCTAGTAACAAAGTGAAACACCTGAAAAGCGCAAAAGAAGAAACTTCTCTGGCTAATAGAGGTAATAGCAGGCACCACGTGGTGTCTGTGGTTAGGCAAGACTTAAAAAGTACACAATGGCTGCCAGGTTGATCAATGACAACACCAAAGACATACATTTTATTCTAACAATCAATTCTACTCAGTCATAAAGGTCATTTTCTACTTCCCATACTGCTAAACCCAAATTAGGACTTGATTCAGAGCTAGTATGCAGCCCAAGAAAGGGAGAATGTCTAGTACCATTAGAAAATGCAATTTACTTCAGTGATAGATTTACTCATTTGTTACAGATTGGCTTTGGCCATGAGACAATTTAGTTTGCATTTGTAGCGCTATACAAGTTACTCACTCACTCACAGATTGGCTTTAAATTAAAAAAATGGTAAAGACAGGACATGAAGACTTAAAAGGTTTAGGGGGTATGCACAGTGAAATTGCTCCTAGTTATCAGATGTCTAATGATGTCCTATTCCTGCATGGTCATTATCCTGCAATATTATATATATTCTGTAAAATAATGACATTGTAAAAATAAAAACTAAATACTAAAAAGTTTCTGGAATGGTGCACAAAAGGCACTTTGTGTACCAGAGTGTGTAAAACCCTGTTTTCTTCAGAGAAGCCAGAATCTATCCTGCCAGAACATTTCACTGAACCCTGTGGGGAGAGAAGACATGCCCATATACAAAATAATTTAGAGTCGGGGCTAAAAGCTAGGGAAGAAAATGTATCTTATCTGCTTTGTTGGGACTTTTTTTTTTCTTTGTGTGGACTGCACTGGGCAGCCTTGCCTCGCACAGTCCCAACACAAGACAAGGTAAAAGGTCTAGTTCTTTATTAGATTAGTTCACACTACTATGCTGCAGTGGTGTGCACTGACAAAAAGTACTGCACACAGTATTTTTTTTCATGGTGTGACACAATCTACCGCATCACACCACACTGTGGCCAAAAGAACTTAATGAAATGTCATCTAAAGCCCAACTCTGGGCAAATATTTTTTTTCTTTTTTTATATTTAATTACCCCTTGCAGTGGGTCTGTGTCCACAGTGCAAGAGTTAACTGCTTTCTTATGTCTAAGGGAATAATAAAAGGAGATGCTTACCTGACCCTCTGCTCCTCCCCACAGTTTGACCGACACCCACAACTTCTGCACCGCTCTAGTGGTCTAGAGTCCTGACATCATCAATATCTGCTCTGGACATGAAGATGCACAAAGGACAATCCACCACCAGATCATGGGGGAGCACTTCCTACTTGTGGGGGGGGGGGACAGAGGATCAGGTAAGTAAAGTGGTTTCTCCATTCCCCTAGACAAAATGAGCTACTATACCTTGTAGCATGGGTACAGACCCACTGCAAGACTTATTTTTTTTGCCTGGAGTTGGGCTTTAATGAAGTTCAGCCATCAACGCTACTTCCTTCAAACTGCACACCAGTGGCTACATTTTAAAGAAGTTGCTGATGTGAACAGGCCCTAAGATTAGACAAAGCAAAAGGGCCATTCAAACGGCTGTGGTAAGTAACTGCACACACATTAACATGTGGAATAAGGCGGGTAAACATGCATTGTGTTAAGGCAGCTAATTCGATTAGGATGGGCGGCCAACAGAAACTCATATTTTAATGGACATTGAAGCAATTTTTACAACGCAATGGGGATTTACTAATAATAATACTACTGGAGCACTCCGAATCTGGTGCAGCTGTGCATGGTAGCCAATCAGCTTCAAACTTCAGCTTCAATTAAATGTTGACAATAAAAACTGGAAGCTGATTGGTTCCTATGCAGAGCTGCACCAGATTTTGCACACTCCAGATTTAGTAAATCTCCCCCCACATCTCACAATGAACAGATTCATATCTGTGTTTTACATTGCAATACATTGTGCTGTGTTACATAGGTACATTGGGGAGTCATTCAAAATTAATGGCATTGCACTGTTTCACCTTCTACCATGCGCTGCAGTAATGGCACATTTTACCACGTATTACCACAACTCAATCGTCTGAGTGAGCCCTAGTTAAAGAGCACTTACAGACATGCTTTTAGTTAGGATTTATTCATATTTTTGTGTGTGCCTTTAGCAGCAGCACAACTAACCAAAATTCATACTTGACCCATTTATTGCCAATACAGCACACTGCAAAGAATCTATCTTTACACCTATGATTTGTGATGTGTTGAAGGGTCAGATGTGTTTTATGCATTGGGAGTCCATTAAAAATAAAAACTTAGATAAAAAAAGAAAAGAGCGCCCAGTGTCCAGAGAAATTTGACTTCATAAATATGGTTCATGGACGTTTGTTAAAAATTAGCAACATGTACATCAAGTATTAATAAATTTCCTCCAACCATATTTTAGAAGTCACATTTCTCTGGACACCGGGCACGCCTTTATTTTTTAGTCTGCAAGCTGAAATTACCTTAAGGTCACACAGAAAAGGCAGCAGCACATACCCAGAGAAGGCCCATCGTCACCCTCCATCACTGGGCACTATCCGCAGTAAGGAATTCCTTCCTTTTTGCCCACACAAACACTCACTCAGAACCAGTGACCAATCCAATTAGTCCAGCGCGGTCTCCAACACAAGCAATAAAAATAAAGGGAATGGTTGCCAAAATAATGCACGTATAAAGCATGTTACTGTGCCCATCAATGCTCTTGAAAATGCAGGGCAACATCCATGTTAACGCACCCACATAAGTGGAAATTCAGCCAAAACAAACTTTTTTTTTTTTTGAGAAAATTATTTTTTCAAAACAAACTTTACAAACAACACTGGGCAATACTGGCATCTGTAGAGCAAACGGTGGCCACAAGGTGATACTGTTTTGGTAAATGTCTTTTTTTTACTAGTAGCTATCTAGTACCTATCAAATAAAGAGCATTTTCCCGCAAAAATAAGAAAATGGTGATGTTAGGTAAAGATACACCACCTTGAAAGTACACTGAATACTGTAGCAGACTTAACAGGAACATTTAAGGTAGCATCCATTGAAAATATACCCTCCTCAAAGGCCATATATGTCATCATTTTACAAAAATAAGACAAAAGGTATAGATGTTACACATAAAAAAGGAAAGAATAAATATTGCATCATTGTCGTAATAGTCTTCAAGTTAAAAACTGTGTGATTCTATTTTTCAACAGCTAAGGGAGGTTTATTTTATATATTGTAGTTCTGGCTTAAAAATTAAAATAAGAGTTGGTTGAGCATGGCATGCAGGTGGCACCTATTGCCAAGCACACTGACAATCAGGCTCAATGCGAGTCAAGTAAACAGTTGGGGTAATACATCAAATTTAAGGTGGCCATATGTAGGCCATTTACACCACCTGGCACAAGCATAATTAATGCATAAATATCCAGTTCAAGAAAAAAAAAAGTGAAATGAAAAAGTCTGGCGGTGAGCCAATATTTGGATTTACTGTACAGTACAAAATGAAAAACCAAGTACCTTTTTTTGCATGACTAAAGCATTGATGGCAAACAACTATGAAAAAAAATGTAAAACTGTAGCTATTATCTGGTGTGCTGGAAAGCATATGTGCTTTAGGTAATGAATCAATAAGGTAAGTGAGAATTCCCTTGCAAATGGAACAGGCTTCACTGAGAGACTTGGAAATCACTCAAAGTGATATAAATAGAACTTTGAATTATATGGTACTTATTTGGAGAATGGGAATTTTTTTTTTCCATCGTAATTACATTTATTATGGATCTGAGTCCATTATGCCATTTTTTTTATGTACAGTATAGAGCTTGCTAAATTGGTCTATGGAATAATATTCATAGATAAAGTTATATATTATATCTAGAAGGAAAGTCGTATAGATCGGAGCATGTTTTCCAGCACACAGCTGACATCTTGCCCAGTCATCGCATACAAAAATATCTCTGACTCTGACTGTCACTTCTAATACCTCCTTGGCTAAAAATGGATGCTAGCACAGAGCAATAGGTACATTTTAGATTTTTGTACAGGTATGGTAACTTCCATTCTTTATTTGTGACTATTAATACTTAATAATGCCAATTTTTATTTTTGTTTAGATTTATGTGGGTCCTTTTATATGCTGCTTAGAACTGCAGACTAAAAGGAATAAAACATTAACGCATTCCTTAATAACAATGCAAAATAATGAACGTTGGCGATCAACTGTAGATTCAAAAAAGGTCCTATATGAAAATGACTCTATTAGCTTTAATTTTTCAGGGCAATTTCTTTGATGTATAGTAGTAGGTATACTTTGCAGTCATATCCTAATTCAAAGCAACCCAGCTTTTTACATACCTGTTAACTACATCACTGCTGTAATGTATACACTTTTCAAGCATGGTACTGTTAAAATCAAATGAGACATTAGGACTAACCTGTATACAGTACTACAGGGAACATTTGCATATATCTAAAAATGATAAAGCTTGGCAGTTTTTCCTTTTTTTGGAGATTCATAGCTGCCAATTGATTGTGCCAAATCTCTCTTTTTTATGTTTATCCATTATTATGTTTTATCTGCTTGTAGTTCCAAAATGAGCCAATTAGGTTATCTTAAACAAGAACCCATTTTCGGTGTAGATTATATTTGTTATCACACTGTGCTTATTATATGCAAAATACAAACATCAATATTGATATTAATATCTAATGCTACCGGAATTATTTATCCGAATAAATGTATTGATCCTAATGCACCATTAGATACTGTTACTATTGGTATGTAGTTGCATGTGACTGTTATATAAATATATATACTTGAACATACATGCATGCATGAACTGATACAGATATTATTGTATCTCTCATACATATATAATTATAATACTTTAATCAGCTGACATCTCTTTGCAAAGGTAATACAGTTCTGGCCATATTTCAAACTGAAAATATCATAAAAATCACCCATTTGTCTTGGCTATAATATGTATGCATAGCACATTTTGTTTTGCCAACTTTAAGGAGGTGTTAACAATTGTTGGCCTATTTTTTTGGAATATGAGTGCATTTGTGTGTTTGTCAATGTCCTCAGAAATCAATGTACACATATACACATATGTATGCACATTTAAATCTAAAAATATACAGCTAAATACAAAAACTTCTATACATTGTGCAATGCTTGGGCTGCCACGTACATCTCTGGCCAATCAGATCACACGTCAATGTCTGACCTTTTTTTTTTTAACTATTTTTAACATACCTTTGTGTTTTTTGTTTTCTGGACAGTTTTACTTTACTAATCTGTAATCATGTTTTGTTATTACTCATTGTGTTAGTACAGCACGTATACTTTCAAGCATAAGTTTCCCTGATATGTATGTACAATCCTTGGTGCAAGCATAATTTACCTATGGAACCTTTTACATTATAAAATGTACAATCATTGTGTCCCTTTTTACTGATTTCATTCTCCTATTCCTATAAGGAAATTATCAGGATAATGTAATTCAAGAATAAATATCATAAACACTAATAACACAGCTACACAGATAGCTGAATTTCATGTGTGTGTGTGTGTGTGTGTGTGTGTGTGTGTGTGTGTGTGTGTGTGTATGTGGGCATGTGCATTGATATAAATATTTAGATAGTGTGTGCATGCAATTGTTGTCCATGCATTAATCTTAATTTCACAGTAATGTTTTTAAAAATGGAATGTAGTTAAGATTACAGTATTATAGTGTGACAGGATATTATAATTACTAACTCGACACCTTTAACACTAGAGGAGGCCTGTAACACTTTAACCTTCAATGCATACAGTACCTCTCCAATGACCTGATGTGATCCAGTTACAAAGTGTTAAATCAGGAGCGCTCCGCCAGTCTGAGATATACAGGTCTAAAGTAGCAAAATATTAAGGCAGACATTATCCACTTCACAGACAGAGCACTGCTGTCAGACCAGATTGTTAGGTACATATAAAAAACATTAGCATGCAGTTATTTTACATACAGGTTGAATGGAATTATGTTACCCTTATTATACCATGGCCTTATTGCAGTCACATCTGAGCAGGTTAACAGACTCTTCTATCTCTATTAAAAAATCGATTGGTCATATATAACCTTTGAACCCTGTGTAGCATGTCGCCTCGACATAAAAGGATGAAGCTTCCTTTTAGGCATTTACACATCCCTGGTTTAACCCCACCCCTCTTCTTGACATCTAACCTTGATCAATAATGAAGTGATACCCATAATAGCTAAGAAGCAGTGGACCATGGTGCTTATATTTCCATTCCAGTAAGGAAGGTTTCAATGGCTAAATATTCAATGTCTGCAGGTCACAGTAACACATTAAGTTCCTTTTAATGATGCACAGACACACTGCAGTGGCAGCTAAGCAGCTCTCTAAGTTCTTTAAAAAATAAAACCCAAGTATCTGTAGCTTTGATATACAAATAACAGAATCCTAACACAAAAATATATGTTCCTCATTAAAATATGGAAGGCCTTTTTCTTTAAATCAGCTATTTAATTCCTAAAGCATGAAATGTTGGGCTGTACATATGTGCATTGATCTTTTAAGTGCAATTGAACGTCATTATAGGATAAGCAGGGCATACCCAACAGAATAAGATTCAATTCTAATATTACTTTGCAAAACACTTTCTAATTAGTGAAATATTGTATCTGTGATTCGATTGCAAGGTACATTTCTTTGGAAAACACAATTTACGTTAAGTGTAATAACTCCTTTCCCAACGCCATTATAATTTGGGTCAAGAAACCGTTCTGTCAGTGAAGCCACTGGCTGCTGCAGAACCTCTTTTAAACAGTTACCATCAGTAGTGTCCTTCATGAAGCTATAGCTAATTATTTGGACACAAAGCACAACATTGATGTGACACCTATGTATCCCAAGAGGTTTTACAGCTAAGTATTTTCAGTGTTACAATCTATCCAGGGTGATGGGCCTAATGCCAAATAAGGCTGTCTGATTGCTCCGTACTTATAGCATTTTAAATCCAATACACTCTGCTCAGAAATGCTACCACATTTCTCTGGCCTATCATTGTTATCAACAGATGTTCCGTGAGTTTGAATTTAGTTGCAGATGCAATAAAACATCACTTAAACAACTATTGCTTTCCATGCAGAATTGACACATCTAGAAAAATATTACCTAGCAGATTATTGCATTACACAAATTCTGCAGCTGCCCCCATACAATCTTGCACGGGGCAGGTAAGTCAAACGTCAGTCAGCATTTTGGTTATATTTACATAGTTTGTATTTCCTAAGGTGCAGTTTGCAGTTTTTAAGTTCTTGTCCATAAAATCTTCATTACTATGATTAACTCCTTCTTGAATTTCCATGTAGTCAGATTTACTGAGAGTGGAGGCACTTCTGCTTTTTTGAAGGTCAGGGGAAGATGGGATCTTTGGACAGCTGGTTACTTGCAAATACTGTGCTTGCTCCTCACCCTCTGTCTCTCTGTGATAGAAGTAATTGAAGTTGGAGACTATAACAGGAACTGGTAAGGCAATGGTTAACACGCCTGCAATTGCACAAAGAGATCCTACTATTTTGCCACCTATTGTTGTAGGGACCATGTCTCCATATCCTACTGTTGTCATGGAAACCACAGCCCACCAGAAGGCATCTGGGATACTAGGAAACTGAGATTCTTTCTCATCAGCTTCTGCAAAATATACAGCACTGGAGAAAAGAATTACACCAATAAAGAGGAAAAATATAAGAAGGCCTAGTTCTCGCATGCTAGCTTTCAGTGTCTGACCCAAAATCTGAAGGCCTTTTGAATGTCTGGAAAGTTTGAAGATCCTAAATACTCGAACCAGTCTTATTACCCTAAGAATTGCTAAAGACATTGCTTGTTGACCCTGCTGTCCATCTTCTGTTTTTTCAGCCAGTTCTGTACCCAGTGTTATAAAGTAAGGGATTATAGCCACTATGTCAATAATGTTCATAATATTAGTAAAAAATCCAGCTTTGCTTGGACAGGCAAAAAAACGAACTAAAAACTCAAAGGAGAACCATATAATGCAAAGTGTTTCAACAATAAAGAAAGGGTCTGTGAAGGTGTTTGATTGTTGGTATCGATGTGTACTGTTGGGGTATGCGTAATAATCTACAGGTCTCATAGACATATCCTCATTGTCATCTCTAAAAATAGGCAGTGTTTCAAGGCAAAAACTCACAATAGAGATTAATATCACCATAACTGATATAATTGCAATAATCCTGGCTGGACCAGAACTTTCTGGATATTCAAACAGCAGCCAGACCTGCTTCTGGTACTCGTTGTCTGGCAAAGGGCGTTCCTCTTCTTTAATAAATCCTTCATCTTCCCTAAAGATCTCCATGGCTTCCTCACCAAGTTCATAGAAACGTATTTCCTCTGAGAAGATATCCAAGGGCACGTTTACAGGTCTTCTTAACCTGCCTCCAGACTGGTAATAGTACAAGATGGCATCAAAACTTGGTCTGTTCCTGTCAAAAAAATATTCATTTCTTAAGGGATCAAAATATCTCATCCTCTTTTTAGGATCCCCCAACAATGTTTCAGGGAACTGAGATAAGGTTTTCAACTGAGTTTCAAACCGCAATCCTGATATGTTAATAACAACTCTCTCACAACATTCATGATCGGGTTCAGGGTCATAACTGTCTTGGGGGTGACCTGGCAAAGCTGAAGCTTCATCTGTGGGATCTCCAGTGGCAACTGTCATAGTTATGGGCCAATTAGGTGCACAGTCTGTTTCTCCTGGTTGGCTGCCGGAAAGTGATCACAATGAAGCACTGTAGAAGTACGTGCACTCAGAATAGGAAATATTTTCTGGAAATGAGAGGCATATAACCTCTCACCTATAAAAGAGGAGAAAATAATTAGAGTGTGGGTCATAGTTTTTCAAACCAACAGACCTGAGATGTTGCTAGATTTGCTTTGAACAAAATTTCCCAGAAGGAAACCATCAGCATGGAGAAGGTTAAGATGCTGAAATGTTCCATAGATCAATGCACCCTGGGCTGTTGTAAAGATTAAAAGGTATGCATCCTGTGTTCCAAAAAAAATGAAAAAAAAATATTTTAGGGATGAATCTTAATGTTGTTTAATTGCAGTGAACTAAAATGAGATCCCACGGGCATTAGAAGTCATCTACATTACAAGGACATAAAAGTAATGTCAAGAATGCTTCCTGTATGCAGCACTGTATTTGAAAAATGTTCACTGTTCTCTCACACACATATCATCAAGTTCTTTGGTCATGTAATAAGGTCACTATATTGTCAAAGATAAAACCATATCAATCTATCAATAAATAGATGTTGAAATTAATCATTACAATATGAAATCTTCCTATAGAGGGCAAAATCATATTTAATAACATTATATGATCTTGCAATGAATATCTTCAATAGGAAATCTTTAAAGCACACCATGTAATCACAGACATTTCAAAAATTCAAGAAATATATTCAAGGTTCAGGAAAATCATTTTTTTTAACAGGTGCATTTTGATTGTGAATCAAGCAACAGGAAACATGCAGCTAATGTCTGCAGATCTAGACAGGGACCAAACATGCAACATGCTGATTAGAACAAAATGCCTAATTGGAATCATCAAATTATGTCAGCATTTTCAGTGTCATTGGGAACCTGTATGAAAGCACTGAAACAAGACATTACCTTGAGAAACAATCCTCCAGGTTTCTTAGTAACCAGGCTATGTAGACTCTGCCCTCTGGAGAATACAATGAAGGAAAACAGATTTTCTGGCATCCTATAAATTTGTTTGTCCTAAGAATCCAAAATATGAAATCAGTTGATACAGAAATGGGGGATTCCTGGGTAAAAGGTGCTCATTCTTCTTGAAGCGAAAGGACAACATTGGTCTGGCAGGTTCCCTTGCTTGAAATCCTCCGTTAAAGCATATAAATGTGATAAATGGAAGATGCTAAGCTCAGCAAAAAAAAAAAAAAGAAGGAAAAAAAAAAAAAAAGTCTGGTGCCCTCAGGAGGAGTGACGTTGCCTGGTGGTAAGGAGTAAAAAAACAGGAGCTAGGTATGGCTGGTACATCATGAAACATCTGCAGAGACCCAGTTTCCAGATGCAGTAGTCACACAGCCTTCCCCCTTGTCAGCCTGCGTTATGATGCTTCGCTATTCTGCACTGCAACAAAACAAGAGGCAGTATTCACAGCACATCCCACGTTTCAGGGAGAGCTGAACAGAGGAAATGTAGGAATTTACACAGCATACAGCATCTCAGAGAGCAGGCACATAGAAACAGTGCACCCTGGCTTCATATGTGTCTGTATGTGCATAGAAGGTGTCAACTGCACAGCTGATTCATCATTCTTTTAGTTAGATTACAATACCTTCTATGATATGGACCTGGGGACCATAAAATGCCCCTGGACAAACAGTTCAGGGCACAAATAATGGTCTTCAGGTGGTACACAAAAGCAGTAGGAACTTGACCCCTTGCATGAGGTTACGAAAAACAAAAAGAAAAATGTCAAGGATGCAGCATAGAGTATTCAATGTGTAACATTCACCGTTTACTTTCTGGAATGTTAAGAAAAAAAAATATATATATATATATATATATATATATATATATACATATATAATAAATATGTAAACTGCAGTGTGCTTTTATAATGGCCTTCATCAGTCATCATAAGTAATCTGTGTAGTACATGAAGCCATATGAATATTACATGTGGGTATCACCAGAGCAGTTTCCATTATAAAAGGGGAAAGCACACTGTAGGTGTCTCTCTTTAAAGCATCCCAATTGAAGGGGCAATGATTGTCCTCTATGTGAACAGACAGAGTTCTCGCAGGATGCTGTGGATCACCACTCCTTAAGGCAACAGAAACTTTTTTTTTCTCTCCTGCCTAGGTCACACAGCTCACACAGCTCACAGAGAAGACAAATGAAATGTGTATTCAAGTGTATTCTGCATAACAAATGAGCTGCCTGGGTACTGAGCCTTGAATCAATTGGATAGGTTTACTGACAGCAGACAGCAAGCTGACATTTGATCTATTGCAAAAACAATCTTAGCAAATCTAATACTCTGCCTATTGAACATCTAAGATACACCCCACTGTAAATGGTGTCATTGCGTACAGCACCACCTTTACCATGCACCAGATAGATGTATAGACCATTGTTATCACTCTTTCTTTCTTTTTTTCATAACAGGAGATTCGTTGCTGACGTTGGAATGGGGAGATCCCAAGTTCATCCCCCTTTTCTCTACCATTTCACTGCTGGGGGCTGCCAGTCTATGCCCTAATATGACACATAATGAGAGCATGCCACTGATTTTTCTTAGACACTGTAGACTTGCCGTAGCTGAAGGGTTAAAGAAAATCCCTCTACCTACAGCAGCCACACGGCTATTTCTTCACAGCAACAGGGATTAGAGAATTAGTCTGGGGACAGGTGGGGCTCCGCATGATTTCTTTAGACTTTATGTTCAGAAATAGTCTTGGCCTTTTATTCTGAACATTACGGGAGCGTAGATTTGGGTTACAGCCATAGATAACACAATTGGGCATTGTCTCGCTATTCAGAAGGCACCACAGCAGTCCATTTTCTTATCCATCCCCTCCCGTCCCTCAACATCAGAGAGATAGTACATTCCTTACAGTTCTCTGCACAGGAGGCTGGAATTCCCCTATTAAGTATAGGCTACAGATTATATTAATGAGCTATGCTCTTATGTTATAATAAACTGCTAGATTAGGATCAAAAACTCAAATTGGCAGTGGCGCTCCCTATACATGGTTAAAAAAAGTCAAATCTTTTGTTAGAAATAATTGCATTAAGTCATGGAAACAGAAAACATATGATTATTCCATGATCCAGTAGAAAAAAAAAAAAAAAAAACCCGTCTTCGAGTCAAATTGAAAAAATGCTTACCTTTTTTATGGCCCATCAATTACTAAGGGTGGTGTCTTTTAAAACTGTACACATGTAATCACGGTTTATTTTGTTGACGTCCCTTTGCTTGCAAGTAGTAAAGACTTTACAAGTTAACCAGCTACACAAAAGCGATCCTTGTAGACGTAATTTGGCTTCTTTTATGCAAGTGGTCTTAATTGGTGTTTCATCACAGCAGCATGCACAGTGTTGATGATAATGAGCCACATTGCAGGCAGTTGGCATCCTATATCACACACGTTATTTTCAAATTCTCTCTCATAGACTAGAACAGGTCACAATCTGCATGCAATGAGGTAATTGGCATGTTTGATTTACCCTTTTTATTGGAAATCAGAAGCATCCATTTACCCAGTTTGTGGTAAAGCTTTACTTAATGGGGGGAAAGGCAGAAGCTTACAATTGGTTCTGCAGTAAGGCATGCAGTGCATACATAAAGACTTCACTGCACTGTAGTATCTCTTCCCTACCTGACAGCACTTTGACTAAATGAAAGCAGCTTTCATATCAATACATATAGCCTCAAGCTTTTTACACTGGAAAGTAATGTAACATTGCTTTGTTAGCATATATGTTGGGCTACGTTGTGGGGAAATCCTCAATAAACAAATGAGACGCTGTCGAAAATCTTAGAGAATCAATTAGCGATTGTGCCAACATTTAAATTTAGGTTGCAGAAAATAAGCATCTGTAGTTCGACTGACTCATCTAAATATTTTTTTTGCTACTGACTTAAAATTAATATTACGCTAAACTCTGGTTGAACCCTTTCGCTGCCAGAGCTGATTTTTTCATTTTTCGCACACATGTTTAAAAAATAATTTTAGCACTGAAGATTGCATAAGTGTTGGTCAAATGTCAGCCCACCCTGTCACTTGGGGTTCCACCGTGCCTCTGGAGGTCAGGGTGGTGCCGCACTGGTTACGGGTTAAAAAAAAAAAGAACAGGGTTTTCATCTTTTTTTTGGTGAGATCGAGTATTTAGCTAGAGGATGGTGAGATGGGAAAGGGTAGCAGGCTCCATCAAACACCCCCCCCCCCCCGCCAGATATCACTTTTAAGGTGAAAAATAATATGATTTGTTCTGATGACAGGGCCTCTTTAAGTTCTTACCCTCCATGACCACATTCTATAACTAAATATTGCATAGTGTAAAAAAAATATTTTAAATCATTAAAATATGATGACGGTCTAGCACCAACCAAGATAAAAGACCCAAGCAGACAACACCACCAAGCAGACAGCTACCTCTCTTACCCACCCCTTGTCCTGGCCCTAGAAAGCACTATCCTAAGACACAGAGGGGGCGCTTCTCTGCTCCTCTTTACACCAGTCTTTTTTTTAGAAAGGTTACTGTATAAAAATCTTTTAACTGCTTCCATAACTGAGTCATGGAAGTGCTGGTGGAATGCCACCACCTACCTTCGTTTTGTAGCAGTTTGGGATGTTTCTGGGCATTATAGTAGCATATTAAGTGCACACTAACTACTCCTAAATTAAAGTGGAGTTCCACCCATTTTATACTCTTCCTTACTCTGGTAAATTCGCCATGGAATTTTTATTTTTTTTAAAGGAAATACCTTAATTATCTTTTTTTCTCTTGCATTTCCAGTAGTCCCCGCCGAGGCTAGGCAATTCGCCAGGGCCCCTGGGATAGCGGCGTCATGTATCTCCGAAGTCCTTGTGAATCGCCTAGTGACCAAATCTCACAATGATTGACGGAACATCCGCCGACGCCGCTATGGCAACGTGTCAGGACTCAAGAGGAGGGACGCCGTGCGGTGGCATTACTGTGCAGGCACGAGATGTGGAGGTACATGCTGCACCGATTCCCGGAAATGGATAGGAGAGGGCTTCAGATGCCCACAGTGGAGATGGACCCTGCCAGCTTCCGAGATCCAGATTGTTTTATTTATGTTTGAATAGAAAACAAGTGAGTACTAGAATAACACTATCTAAAGATTGCATATAAAGTGGATCAAGTTGAAGTGGAGTCTTAAAAAAATAAAATTGAGCTGGGGGACTGGAACTCCGTTTTAAGGGGATATACTAAATTATTTACAAAACAATGATTGTATAGATCTAGTTATGGAATGAAAGAGGCAATTGTGAAGTTAAAGCTGAACACCAGCCCTAACTTCAGTCTTGCACAGTTATATACGTTCCTTCCCTGTACTGAAATAGCTTACTCTGATTTCCCTGCATGCTGTGAGCTTCTCACAATGTGCATGAGAAATTGCAGCAAATCAAATACAGCCCACATAATTTCCTAGCTGGAGGACATCTAGCGCCATCTAGCCCAAGAGTCTCCAAACTTTCCAAACATATTGCCAGTTTATTGTCCTTTAGGCTTGGGGGGGGGGGGGGGACTGTGGCCAGTGGGGGTAAACAATGTCCCAGTGTCAGTGGGAGTAAAAAATGCCCCAACTTTGGTTTTAGTGGGAGGAATAGTGTCTTGTTGTTGGTATGAGTGGGAGGAATAGTGCCCAATTGTTGGTGTCAGTTGGAGGAATGGTGCCCTATTATTGGTGTCAGCTGGAGGAATGGTGCCCTATTATTGGTGTCAGCTGGAGGAAAAGTGTCCCAAGGGCCGGATAAAGGCAGGCAAAGGGCCACATCTGAAACCCGAGCTACAGGTTGGAGTCCACTGATCTAGCCCTTCGCTTTTCAGCCTAACTGTCCATGGCCCATCACTTCATTTACTGTTGGCATTATCTAGAGCAATCTTCATGCAAATACATCCTGCCTACGAATTTCTGGTACTCCAGATGGACATACAACCATCAAGGTATTTTGATAAGTGCATAGATTCTTCCATGAGCTAACCCACATCTTGCATCAGAGCTGAGGGCTCTCGAGAAAAGTACCAAGGCTGTTATATCTTAAGAAAACTATGGGGTTGATTTACTAAAGGCAAATCCACTCTGCACTACAAGTTCACTGCAAGTTCCCTTGAGGGTGCACTTGGAAGTGCAGTCACTGTAAATATGAGGGGAAGATCTGAAATCAGGGGAAGCTCTGCTGATTTTATAATCCAATCATGTACTAGCAAAAATGCTGTTTTTTATCTTCCTTGCATGTCCCCTTCAGATCTACAGCGACTGTTCTTTCAAATGCACTTGCAGTGCACTTGTAGTGCAAAGTGGATTTGCCTTTAGTAAATAACCCCCCATCGTATAGCACCCAGCTGACCTCTACCACCAGCCATAATCCGCCTGCATTCTATAGAGAGGCCTGGAGGCCCAGTAGTAACATCACTGTTTCTAAAATGAGCTATGCAATAAAACAGAAAATGCTTTATTCTAACATTTCATTAGCATGCTGTTATGAGGGGGCAAAATATAGGCAAAATAAACTTCAGCTTTAAATAATCAGTCTGAGTGAAATTAAACTAAATGAATAAATAAAAGTTTTGCCATTTAAACATGTATTGTAACGGTTTTCAGTTCCTTTTAAAGTTCAGTTTAAGCTGCTGTGATCCATTCAACGGCAGATAAAGAGAATGCAACTTAAGCAAATTAGAAAAACAAGGATAAATGACTGTGCAAAAGCAACCTTGCTGTTAGATCAATAACCCAACACCTTTTAAAGCTAGGAAACCATTACCAGTGTTAGAACAGTTGCTATGGCAGTCCGGGAAGCTGGGAAGGGCAATAAATAATTCCTCCTCCCAGCGCCTGTGATAATTTCAGTGAAGGTGTTACCTGCAGTTTATATATGCTCAAGTGAGCCAAGTAGAGTCTCCATAAGTGCTTTAACCACTAAAGGATCGGAAGGATTTGCCCCCTTAACCTCCCTGGCGGTATGATTCTGTCTGGAATTATGTACCAAAAGCGGTACAATTATTTTGCATGGAAATTTGGTGTTATGTATTGTAGGCCTGCAATTCTTAGTAATTACTTACTTAAACCTGACCAAACCAGAGTCTGGTAGACATCCCGGGTATGATAAAGTTTGAAACACAAAATCATAAATTATAATATAATAAATAACTATAAATTATAACAAATAGTAATGTAATTATAATAAAAATTATTCACTAATGTAATCAAATCAAAAACACAGAAATTTGCTCAGTTGCAGAATTGTCGCTGTCATTAGATTTAGTGTTTGATGACGAATTTCCCCACAAATCACTATCGCTCAATTCTGCAAGTGATTCTAATTTATTATCGCTGTTTTCTAGCTGGTCTAAAACCACTTTTGACATAAAGGGACACTTTTTGGTTGCTATGGACAATCTCCAGTTTCCAGGCAGAAAGAACAGTTTTTATAATATAAAAGTGCATGCAGGACACTGGACAGACCACTAGGGACAAAGGGGGTGTGTAATTTGATACAGTACTGTAATCTATAAGATTACAGTATACTGTATCTATACTGTCTTTTTCACTTTTTGAATTTGGCGCCGAACTCCGTCCCCGTGCGTCGCAACATCGCAGGGAACGGAGCTCGGCACTCGGCAGTGTGAATCGAGCGAGACACGACTTGCACACACTGCGGGGAGACATTGCAGGATCCAGGGAACAAGGGAAATAACTCTCCCTGGATACTGCAATGCAGCCCGAGTCTGGCTCGGGGGTTACCGCTTTTGGTATGAAGAACTCACCCCGAGCCAGACTCGGGATTACCGCTAAGGAGGTTAATGACCAGGCCATTATTTGTGATACAGCACTGTGTCGCTTTAACTGACAATTGCGCTGTCGTGCGACGCTGTAACAAAATTGGTGTTCTTTTTTTCCCCCAAATAGAGCCTTCTTCTGGAGGTATTTGATCACCTCTGAGTTTTTTTTTGTTTGTTTTTTTGCGCTATAAACAAAAAAAGACTGACAATTTTGAAATAAAAACAATATTTTTTACTTTTAATAAATATCAGGTGTCAGTGTGGTATAAGCAAAGTTCTTTTACCTTCGGGTCAGTGCTGTGCACCTGGAGCCTCCACCAAGAGTTACCTTGAACAATGTCTGTCAGGAAATGAGCCCCACACCATTAAAGTTCAACACTCCTTTATTCTTCTCGAATGAACACAATCAGTTGACCTCCCTTGTAGAAACAGAACAGAAAAGGAGGTGTGGATGCGAATAGGCCCAGACACAATGCGTTCTCCACTTTCCTCCCTGAAAGTGGGTTGGGGTCTCCGAGTGAGGGGGGATTTCCTTCCAGGCGGTCTCCGATGAGAGGCTCATCCGTCACTGGCAATATGCTGCACCAGGTCTTCAAGTGAGGAGCTCCCCCCGGTCCATTACGCCTTCCGGATTCGGGTTCCCAACCCCTGGGTTCCCTAGAATCTCCTTCCCTCGTGGAACTCAGTGTTGGGCACTGAGCTCCAGACCTCCTTTAGAGTACCTCACCCCAGGCTAATGGTGCCTGGGATGGAACGCGACCTCCGGATGTCCTCTAGGCCTAGGCCGCCTAACGGACCGACACGAACCACCGTCCACAGGCTGAAGGTGCCTGGGACTCCCCTCCCTGACAAAGATGGCCGGACCCTTTATACCCTCTCCCAGCAAGCACGGTGGGTTCCCCGCCCCACCATACCACTGCTGAGGGAGGACGAAAAGGAAGCACAGCACACATCAATGATTCAATCCCAGCCCAGGGCGACAGCGCCACCTGCTGGGCTGCAGGGAATTACACATCACTGATGTCTCTGCCAAGTTCAAATTACACCCGGGAAAGTACATACCCGCTACACGTATATTGATTGATTTTCGCAAAAGTTTCGCTCGTCTACAAAATAGGGGATATATTTATTGCATTTTTATTATTGTTTTTTTTACTAGTAATGGCAGCGATTTTTAGCGGGACTGTGACATTGCGGTGGACATATCGGACACTTTTGACACTTTATTGGGAGCATAACTTTTTTTTTGCTAAAAATAGCCACTGATCACTGTATAAATGTCACTGGCAGGGTAGGCGTTAACACTAGGGGGTGATCAATGGGTTAAGTGTTTCCTAGGGAGGTGTTTCTAACAGTGGGGGGAGTGTAGTGAATGGAGGAGGAGAGAGATCGCTGTTCCTAATCACTAGGAACAGACGATCTGTCTATCCTCCCCTCACAGAATGGGGATCTGTCTGTTTGCATTGATTCTGCCTCTCTCAGGAGCAATCGCGGGTGGCTGGCGGACATCACGGCCATGGCCACGAGCATCGGCTCCCTCGTTGCGCCATGGGCACGCGCCTCCCCAGTGGTCCTAAAGCAGCAGGCAGTATATTCAGTGCACAAAATACAGAAAAGTTTTTTTTTAGCATTCCAAGTCTACATCCTCCAAAAGTAGGTTTGAAGGTGCATTGCCAACATTTTGCTTCTGGCATTTCATTTCTGTTAAAGCAATCTTATTAGCTCATTTAAAAAAAAAATGAAAACTGGCAGTATCCCGTAAAAGGTGCACCATTATACTCATCTTTCTTTTGAAGAGCTCTAGAAGCAGCTGTTATCTGAGATGAATGGGTGTCTCGGATAGTGTGGTCACCCACTGGCTGTATAATATTCACCACATAGTGATTGGGGCTTTCTTTAACTTTATGACCACCAATGCCAGGGGACACTTTACCTCCCACTGACTCCAGGACACTTTAACTCCCATTGATGCCATGACATTTTCTCTCTAAATGATGCCAAGGCTTTTTTGCTTTCTATGGACATCAGGGCATTTCCCCTTTCCAATGATGCCGAGGCATATTTTCCCTCCATTTGACTTCAAGGAATTGTTCCCTCCCATTCCCACTGACTTTCATTTACTGAAGCCAATTATCCTGCTATCGCTGCAGAAGAAATGCATGCATTCTTGTATGGCACTTTAAGTTTGCTGAAGCATCACACATAGGGTGACCAAGTGTCCCGGATTGCCTGGGACAGTCCCGCATTTTGTAGGTCTGTCCCGGGCACCTACATACCAGGATAATACAGTGTACCAGAAAAAAACTGACACAGCCACCCCCCCCAGAGCTGATCTGATGCCCCCAAAAAAGGCTGCCACGTTGCCGCTTTATTCACTGACATTTCTTGTCCTGACAGGGAAGAGGCACAATCCCCGCCCCCCTGCTTGTGATTGGAGAAATCATAATTCCTGCCTCTTGTGTCTAATCATTGTAGAGCCAGCGTTGGAACAAGGTAAAATGGGCCTTGGCTGGCCAGGAAAGTACTGTCAGTGAGTAAAGTGGCAATGCGGCGGCCTTTTTTTGGGGGGGCTGTGATTCGTTACAGCACAAGCTGATTTTTAGGAAGGGGGGTGTCCCTGAATGGCAGTTTGGAAATGTGGTCACCCTATTCGCACAGGATAGTTAAATCACTAGGTTCCCATCACTGGGGTTGTGCTTTTTACATAAACTGAGGCCATGCAGGGAGATGTAGTTCCCTGTAGCAGGCAGGCTATTGATTCTAAATGAACAAGTACATGTCTCAGCATGACCTATGTTTACATGTAAAAATAAATAAATTCTGACTGCACCAGTCTGTATGCCATGCTATATGCTACTTACACCTGATAGCTCCACTGTGTATTTTGTACTATTTGTTACGGAATCCTAACTGTTCCACTTTGTAAACTGTACTGTACATTGCATACTCGTGACCTGACCGCACCACTTTATAGTCTTTATTTCAAGCTATATACTTCTGACCATACCACACTGTGCACAGCATTGTACATGGATGGTAGTGAACGCTCCACACTATACGCAGTACTGTAAGTTACATACTGCTGACCACACCACTCTACACGATGTACTGTATGTTTCATGCTCCTGACCTTCCAATATGTAAAATTTGCATTCTCACATTATTAAATGGACTGCCTGCTCAAAGAAGTCTACTAAAGGGGTGCAAGACTGTCTAAAAACAACTCATTTCAGGGGGCAAAAGCATTGGTGATTTTATAGTTCCTGTGACTCAATTCTATTAGCAATAAAATAAAATGGATTCATGAGATGACTGTCATGTACTCTTTTTTGTCAGTTTCACAAAGCGGGCCGTCACCCTGACCAATACCTTGGGCTGTCTGCTTTCTAAAAAGCGGTCATTTGGAGGTATTTGTACTGTCCTGCCATTTTAGGGCCTCAAGAAATGAGATAGGCCATCTGTACATTAGGATATTTTTAACAAAGACATGTAGCAGAATACATTTTGGTGTAAATTTATGAAGAAATTCGATTTTATAGGATATGTTTTACAACAGAAAGTAGAAAATGTTTTTTTTTTTTTTTTCCATTTATATAGCAATAAAAAAAAAACAGTGGTGACTAAATACCACCCAAAGAAAGCTCTATTTGTGTGAATAAAATGATAAAAAAGTACTTTGCGTACTGTGTTGCATGACTGTGCAATTGCCAGTTAAAGTAGCACAGTGTTGAATAGCAAAAAATGCCCTGCCATGAAGTGGATAAAACCTTCTGGAGGTCAAGTGGTTAAATTGACTCAGATGAGCAGTCACGAGACAAATCTGTGCTCCGGTTTTCCGCTTTGAATTGTTTCAGAAGGCAAGTTAGACCTCTTTCACACTGAAGCGGTTTGCAGGCGCTAAAAATAACGCCTGCAAAACGACCCTAAACAGCGGCTGCTGTTTCTCCAGTGTGAAAGCCCGAGGGCTTTCACATTGGAGCGGTGTGCTAGCAGGACCGCTCCAAAAGTCTTGCTAGCAGCATCTTTGGAACGGTGAGAGGAGCGTTGAGTTTACCGCTCCTCCACCGCTCCTTCCCATTGAAAGCAATGGGAAACCGCGGCTATAGTGCCGGAAATGCGCCTCTGCAGAGGCGCATTGCCGGTGGTATTAATCCTTTTTCGGCCGCTAGCGGGGGTTGAAACCGCACCGCTAGCGGCCGAATACCACTGCAATTCCGACGGTAAAGTGCCACTAAAAATAGCGTAGCTTTACCGCCACCACACCTCCCGCCCCAGTGTGAAAGGGGCCTTATGTCAGTGATAGCAAGTACTTAATAGGTTAGGCCAGTGTTACCAAGGAACAAAGGCTTTACTGCGCCTGTTAACACTTGCATAACTTGCCTTCTGAAACTATTTTCAGCAGAAAAGCAGAGTACAGAATTTTCTGGTATCCGTGTATCCTAGTCAATTCAATATTCTTGAGCCTTGCTGAAGGCTCTTGGACATTTGTTTGGCGCCCTCATTATACGGTATATACAGTATGTGAACCAAAGGTCTTCTGCCGGAGTCATTTACCTCGCAAGTCTGCTAGTCTGAGTAGGACTAGCAGACAAAAGATGAGTTTCTTAATGCAGTTTTGCATGTGAGGTGTGTTTTGAAAGGCATGTTTGGACAAGGGTGACCACATTTCCAAACTACCATTCAGGGACACCCTCCCTTCCCAAAAATCAGCTTGTACTGTAACAAATCACAGCACAGTAATTGGACACAAGAGGCGGGATTTATGATTTCTCCAATCACAAGCAGGGGGCGGGAATGTGCTCCCCCAGGCATTCCCGGCCAGGACAAGTACTGTTAGTGAGTAAAGCAGTGCTGTGGCGGCCTTTTTTGGGGGCATCAGATTGGCCCGGGGGGGGTGGCTGTGTCAGTTTCATTCCGGGACACTGTATTGTCCTGGAATGAATGTCCCGGCAATCCAGGACACATGGTCACCCTAGTTTGGACACCCCAGTAATTCTGGGCGATCCCTGCTATGAATCACATGGCTGGATGATGGAGTATTAATTACAGGTGAGTTCCAGAATCTTTGGATGACTTGGTTTTTTGTTATATTTGCAAATACTGTTACAGTCTATCCAGGCAACAACATGATGACCCTGTCACTTCTTGTAAACTTACACAGAAGGCAGCTTTGGTGACATCACCCTGATTCTCACAATATGTGATTAGTGCTTTAGCATAGTAGTCAAATGAGTCATATGGCCTGTTTACAACACAGAATGATTAAATGGTAAATGTTTCTAGAATCATGTGAAACTCAGTAGTAAATCACAAATGTATTCTAATAAAATAACCTCTTTTCCAGACAGTAATATAAGATGGAGTACCATTTGGCAGTGGACCTGGTGTACATTAGTATGGCCTAACATGCAGCTGTGGGCCTGTTGTGGCTCAAGCCTCCTTCTTTTGAAGGGGAAAAAAATCACAGCAGCTGTTTGTACATACAGTAGTTTAAATATAGCTTGTCTTACATTGTAAGTTTCCAAAGCACATACCTGGCAGGAAGCCCAGGTTCTAGAGGTTTCCCCTATAACTCCAGCACCGGTTGAGCTAGCCGTCCTTGCATCACCATGGCTTAGGGTAGCATGTTGTTCGGGGGTTTCACACAGCTACCCACACTTTGGGGTTGATTTACTAAAGGCAAATCCACTTTTCACTACAAATGCACTTGGAAGTGCAGTCACTGTAGATCTGAGGGGCACATGCAAGGAAAATAAAAAACAGCATTTTTGCTTTTGCATGTATAGCGATACCCCCAGTTAAGAGGGCTGCTGGTATAATTCTTTTGGGCCCCTGTAATGCACCCTGTCAACCCCCGGCAGTTGGCTCCAACCTCCCCTGGCACAGCTAGTAAGGGATGGTAGGATTGGGTAGCCTGCAACTGACGGAGACACAATCCTATATTAGAACACACACAGCAATGTACTTTAACTATCCTTACCCGTCTCCGCTGCAAAGTAAATGACACAACACCAGTATACTTAACCCTTGCACTTTTACTCAGTTGGTTGGGTAAGAATATAATCAACAGTTTACATATCATGTGCAGGGCCCTGCAATAAAAGAGTATCTCAGCAAACAGACAGATATACAATATGATGCATAAGTCTAACAGTCCCCGCTGCAGCTATTCTCCCTCGTGGCAAAAATGGCGCCCAGTAATGTCTACGCTAAGTCAGGCCTGACTGTGCTATGTAGAAGTTCTGTAGGGGAAATTCTTCGCTAGCAAACGGTGGTGCACTTGCTGAAGAAACAACTGTAATCCACAGGGTAAAAGGGGGTTTTGATAACTTGGTGAATAAAGGAAATCTCTAAAGCTGCTCCGATGCACTGTCCCTCCGGTGTGCAGCACAACACTAATGAAAGCTCCAGTTAAACAGTTATTGGGCCTAGAGATCCTATGTAGTTCTCTGAGCAGGTGCTCTCTCACCCAACCGGACCAGTCCGTGTCCGTATCTTCCGCTGCTGTGTCTTGGTACACAGGTCTCACGACATCCAAGTTTTCGGTCCTCCGGGCAGCGATGCGGCAACGGTATGCAGAGCGTCCCTCAGGTTCCTCGTTGAGAGCGGAAGGCTCTTTGGAGAAAGGCCCAGGCTTCAGGTCTTGTAGCACTGCAGGCTCGGAAAGGAGTTCCTTTTGCTGGGCGGGCGATGTCCAAAGAGACTGAAGCTGGCTCCGCCCTTTTCTTATAAAGTCCACCCCAGCAGTCTTTGCACGGGGCAATGCACCCTGGGTGGCCAGTGGGGTTATGGGTACAGTAGTCTCTGAGGCATAATAGGAAACCCCCGCTACACATGATTGGATGATAAAAATAGCAGAGCTTTCCCTCATTTCAGATCTTCCCCTCAGATCTAAAACGGTTGCAATTCCAAGTGCACTTGTAGTGCAAAGTGGATTTGCCTTTAGTAAATCAACCGCTTTATGTTGCTGTCAGTAATTTATTTGTATATTAAACCTTTACAATACAGAAAGTACCCTAGCACAATTATCAGCTTGTCAGCACAACAACAAAGACTACACTGTTTCTGTTACATACTTTTGTAAGTATAACCACTTGACCTCCAGAATGTTTACCCCCTTCCTGACCAAGCAAATATTTAGCTATTTGGCACTGTGCTACTTTAACTGGTAATTTTTCATACAAAACGGAAAATTTATATCAAATACTTACCGTAATTTTTCTTTCCTGATGGACTCCATGGCCGCCTACGTGTGGGTTAATCCCGCCCCTCATACCTCATAGGACCCTTCTCCCATAAATCTTTGCTCTGGGCCAGAGGCTGTGTTCCATAATTTAGCCTACTCCAGCCACTGGGAGGGAACTCCTGCTGCCATGGAGTCCATCAGGAAAGGAAAATTACGGTAAGTATTTGATATAAATTTTCCGTTTTCCTGACAGACTCCATGGCAGCCTACGTGTGGGAAATAACTAGCCATACACACCCGGGTGGGCAGAGTGCTGGACAAAAGAAAAAAGGTTTAATTGGCACCATCACAGACAAGATACGTAAACCACTACGCAGTAGTGTGCCATGAACGTGTTAATTGAAGACCACAAGGCCACCTTGCAAATAACTTCTGGAGGCACGTGACGTGATGCCGCCAATGATGAAGACACTTCTAGTTGAGTGAGCAGTCACCGCTTCTGGAGGCGCCAAGCCCTTGGCTTTATAGGCCCACTGAATGGCCTGAACAATCCATGCTCCGCTAGATCTGGAAGAGGCACGCATTCCCTTATACTTCCTGTGAAAAGAACGAGCAGGTGGTCGGTCTGACGGAAAGAAGCTGTAGCTTCAAGATACTGACTCAGAGCTTTTCCAACATCTAAGGGATAAACACTGGAATCCTCGGTAGATCTGAACGTTGGAAGAGCAATCTCCTGATTGTCATGAAACACAGATGCCACTTTGGGGTTTGAACCCAACATAGGAATTAAAAGGTTTAGAAATGGCTCCTTGCATCCCTGAGAGCTGATTTCAGAGACCCTCTTGGCCGAGGTTATAGCCACCAAGAAGACAACTATTAGAGAGAGTCATTTGACAGAAGATTGATCTTCATGTTCCAACTCTCTACCTAAGAAAAAATCCAGGACAAGGGGAAGATCCCAATTAGAAAAACTTGGCTCTGAGGTCTGAGCCTTATTGAGTAAGAGGGTGTCTAGCCCAGGAAACACCCGTAAAGGCAGAGATTACAGCGATTTGGACTCGCAGCGAGCTGACTGACAATGAGAGATCCAATCCTGATTGTAAGAAGCCCAGGATATCATGTATCTTTGGGTTATTGCAAGAACCTGCAGTGGAAGAGGTGTAGTCTGAAAACTTTTTCCAAATCCTCTGGTAGACCCTGTTGGTGCCTGTTCTTCTGGCATTTAATATTGTGGAGATGGCCCTACTTGGACAGCCTAGGGCCTCCAACCTTCCCCTCTCAAGAACCAGATCATCAGATGTAGATGGGCCAGGCATGGATGTAGAAATGCCCCTTGTGATAGGAGATCTGGTCTGGAGGGTAGAGGAACTGGGTCCCGGAAGCTGAGTTGCATCAGCAGTAGAAACCATGGCTTGTTTGGCCAGTACGGGACTATTGCCACTATCTCTGCTTCTTCCATCCTGAGCCTCGACAAAAAACGGAGAATGACAGGAACCGGGGGAAAGGCATAGGCCCTGTGGAACCGCCAATGGTCTGTCAGAGCATCTACCCAAAAGCCTGGGGATACCAAGACCTCGTGTAGTATCTCTCTAGTCTGAAGTTGCATGGGGAGGCAAACAAGTCTACTTCCGGAATGACTCCCAGGGACAGGACCCACCTGAAGACTTCGGGGGGGAAGTCCACTCGTTGTCCAGAGAAACTCTCAACAGAAAATCTGCCTGAACGTTCGGGACTCCAGGGAGATAGACAGCTGTCAGGTTGGCCAGGTTTTTCTGGGCCCAGATCATGATGGGCTCTATTTCCTTTGACAGGGAGAGTCTGCGAGTACCCCCCTGTCTCTTGATGTATGCGACTGCCGTTGTGTTGTCCAGTCTTAGGAGGACTGAGTCTCCTGCTGTTAAGTGGTGAAAGGCCTGCAGAGCGCAGAACGCTGCCCGGAGTTCCAGAACATTGGAGAGAATCCTGTGAGAGGGAAAATTCCATATGCCTTGGGCTACTTCTGTCAGCCCCTGTTGCTGGCATCTGTAGTGATGGTGACCCAAGACACAGGTGTGATGGAGTGACAATTGAGGAGGTTCCTCTGTTGTAGCCACCAAGGAAAGCTCTCCCGCATGGATGAGGTTATTTGGATAAAGTGATCCCGAAGCCCTGGATTATACTGCTGGAGAAAACCCTTCTGGAAGGGCCGCATTTTCCACTGAGCCCACTTTACCATGGGTGTTGTTGCCACCATGGTGCCAATGATCTTTAGGCATTGAGAGGCTTGGAGATGAGGACGACATTGCAAGCCAAACTCTGTCCCGGATCACTGGGATTTTTCCAGGGGTAACAAGATGGTGCTCTTGATAGCGTTGAAGTGTGCCCTGAGGAATACCAGGGACTGCGTAGGATCCAGATGGCTCTTTTCCAGATTCAGAAGCCAACCAAACTCGAGTAGAGTGGAGATGACCTGGGATCTGTGGATTAGCAACTGCTCCTTGTCCCGAGACAACAGCAGGTCGTCTAGATAGTGATACAGACGGACCCCTCTGGTCCTGATCAGAGCCACGACAGCCAACAAGTTTTGAAAACACACGAGGCGATGTAAGCCTGAAGGGGAGACAGGTGAACTGCAGACGGATTTGATCGACAGCAAAGTGAAGGTATTTCTGGAATTCTGACGCTATCAGAACATGGAAGTAGGCGTCCTTCAGGTCTATAGAGACAAGCCAATCGCCTGGTTGGATTGCTTGACTGATCATGAGTAGTGTCTCCATCTTGAACTTCTCCTTCTAGATAAAAGAATTCAAGTGGGTTAGGTCTATAACTGGCCTCCAGGAGACGTTTTTCTTCAACACCATGAAGAGGGGCGAGTAGACCCCTTAAAACCTTTTGTCATCTGGAACTGGAATTGCAGCGCCCTGAGCCACAAGAGAGACAGGAGAATTTGCTTTTTCTCTTCCGAGAGAGGCAAGGATGCCAACTCGCTCTGTTTTAGGCAGGTGCAATATCATAAAGACTTAGGGGATTCTTGTCCACCGGAAGATGCCCCTTTTGAAAACTTCTGGCCTGAAGGCTGTTTTTTTCTTCCAGGTCTTCTTGAACTCACGGCCAGGCCTATAGTAGCGAGCATTCCTTGCTCGATCTGAACTTTGCCTGGGCTGTGTTCTCTTCTGGTTTAGCAGACGGCGATCCTGGGGAAGGAACCCCGATTTGCCCCCTGTGGCACGGGTGATGGCACTGTCCGATATGTTCCCAAAGAGGGACGAACCCCCAAATAGAATCCTGCACCATGCCTGCTTGGAGGCAGGGTCAGCTATCCATGGGCGCAGCCACAAGGCACGCTTAGCCGTGACAGATGTCAGCATGATCCAAGCCACCAGGCGAATTATGTCTAGGGAAGCCCCACGAGAAAAGCCAACGTCAACCTTAGCCCATGAATAGGTGAGCTCCTGGCCAGTTCTTCCAAGATGCTCCTCAGAGAAGCATCTACGTCATCTGCCCAGACTTCCATCGCTTTAGAAAGGGCTGCGAGAGCTAGAGCTGGTTTGCAGGTCATACCCGCTGTAATGTAGATCTGCTTGAGGTCGGTATAAATTTTCCACTCCAGGCAATCCCTAAAGGAAACAGTATCCTCCAATGGGAGTGTGACATGCCTCACCATCCTCATTAGGGCTGAGTCAATGAGAGGAGCCGACTCCAGGTGTTTTACATCCTTGCTTTTAAATGGGTACATTTTTGATACCTTCATTAACAGGCAATTCTTCCTTTCAACACCATTCCATTTGTCGGTAATTATTGCGCTGAGTTCACCCAAAAAGAAGAAATTAGGGTGTTCTTTTTTGAGGTTTTTAAAATATTTCCTCTGTTTGGAGGGTGCCTCCACTGGCTCTTCCATCTCAAAGCTTCTTTGACAGCTTTTGACCAGCTGTGGTACTAGGGCAAATTCAAAACCTGCACCAGGGTCATCTACCTCCACCTCACTGTCTGAGGCTTCAATTGAGGAATGGCTCGGCTGTGAAGGGCCTGGAGCCTTGAGCTCATCCCTAATAGGGACTGACATAGTGTCGCCAGCAGGGTTGTGGGTATGACCAGAATTCCCTTTACTCAGGGGCTCATGGACCACCTTTCTGACCAGTGCTTCCACTTGTTGGTCTCCACCCTCTCTTTCTTATGCGACTTTAGAAAAGCATCGCTTGCAGAGCGATTTGCCTTCAGGAACCTGGGCCCCGCATACCCAGCAGGCTTTCCTCACAGAGCGGCTGGAGTGGCGGTGAGAGTGACGCCCAGAGGTGGTTTTAGACTCCTATCTGTGGTACCTAGATCTAAAGGAAGATCTGACGCCTGTACCTTGAAGAGGAGTGACAACGTTGAGACCTAGGACGGTCTTTGCCGTGCTTTGGTGTTCAGACCTAGAAGAGCCGAGTGAAAAAGAAAGGGTTAACAGCTCCTGAATGAGTGAACCCAAGCATCACAGGTAGAAAATAAATAAATCCTACCTGCAGCGCAAGGGTTGGCCACAAGAGGGCGGTGACAGATCCATGGCAAGGCAGTTTGAAAGTGAAATGAATCATTACAGCCTTATAAGAAACAGGAGTGACAACAGGCATGAGAGAGCACATAATAAAACATAGCCAGCACCCAGGGAGCCTGCAGCAAACAATTTACCTTGTAAACCAGAGCCCAGTGCCTGGGTAAACACCGCATAAGCCTGCAAGTCATCCCAAGTAATAGCTGCTTTGACAGCTATTTAAATCTGCCACCGTTAACGATGTCACCGCCCCATAGCGGTTGCCATCCGGTGGCGGCCAATCGCATTCGCGACCGCCGCCGCCATTTTGGCGAAACTGCGCCTGCACGAACCAAGCACAGAATCTTCGTTCGCGGCTTGCGGATGCGCAGCGACTTCCTGACACGGCGAGCTGGAACGCAGCTGCGCTCCAGCCGCCGTGGCCACTCACTGGAGCTTGATAGAAAATAAGGAGACACACAAAACACAGAGATACGGCTGCCATATAAAAGGAATATCTTTGTAAATTACCACCACCACGGCACGATCCGGACCAGAACCTGGGACTGGGGAGCTGTTCGCTCGACCCACCGCACGATCGGGCGTTTACAAAGCCTCCCGCTAATAGCTGGGACGTTTGGCCATATTACCGCTTGCCTGCCAATGGCCAGGTTAGTAAGCTCTTCATGATATCACATCATATCGCCCATGTCCACCTGCTAATAGCTAGGATTGCTGGACTGCAGAGAGGATCACCGCTAACCACCAACGTATCGCCGTGCACACCGCCAGGCCTGGATTACAGAAAAACTTCATGAAAAGGTAAGACTATATCTTGGTCCTAGGAGGAGGACAAAAAAAGGAACACAGCCTCTGGCCCAGAGCAAAGATTTATGGGAGAAGGGTCCTATGAGGTATTAGGGGCGGGAGTAACCCACACGTAGGCTGCCATGGAGTCTGTCAGGAAATAGAGCTTTCTTTTGGTGGTATTTGATGACCACCGTTTTTTTATTTTATAATTTGCGATATAACTGAAAAAAAAAAGATTCTTTTTTTTTTTTTTTTAAAACAATATTTTCTACCTTCAGTTATAAAAAAATATCAAATGAACTCAAATGTAGTCAAAATGTATTCTGCTACATGTCTTTGGTAAAAAAAAAAAAAAAATCACAATAAGTGTATATTGATTAGTTTGTGGGAAAGTTATAGAGTCTACAAACTAAGGTATATTTACTGGAATTTAGGCAGCTTTTACTGACTGCCTATAACATTTCTTGAGGTGCTGAATAGGGATGAGCTTCGAGTTCGAGTCGAACTCATGTTCGACTCGAACATTGCCTGTTCGCCCGTTCGCTGAACAGCGAACAAATTGGGGTGTTCGCGGCAAATTCGAAAAGTCAATGGGAGAAATCTAAAGTGCTAATTATAAAGGCTTATATGCAAGTTATTGTCATAAAAAGTGTTTGGGGACCCTGGTCCTGCCCCAACCGTTTTTTCGGGAGCAGTGATTTTAATAATGCTTAAAATGAAAAAATAAAAGTTAAATTTTCCTTTAAATTTCGTACCTAGGGGGCAGGGCCGGCCCTACCATGGGACCAGATGGTACCATTGTACCAGGCGGCACTTTTTGGGGGGCGGCAAAGCTGTGAGCAGAAAAATCTATCCACAAAATGTAGCTGTAAAACTTGTATGCCCCTGTTGCCTGCCTAATTTAAGGATTATGCGCTCCTGCTCACTGCTCTGCGGCAGCAGATGCACCCCTTTCTAGGCTCCCTTCTTGAGTTCCTATGAGTCTCCCCCCCCCCCTGGATCGGAGCTGGTACAGTCCCAGCGAAAGTGCATGTGGGCGGAGCAGAAAGAGAACCTCACACTGCAGCATCGATCTTTGGTTCCCGCCCAGCACACAGCAAAGCGCTCCTCCTCCAGAGCAGAGTGAAGATGTGTAAATCACGGATGACAGGCTGGATCCTCTTCTACTGTGAGTCCCGACTGCTCTGCATTCCATATACTGTGATTATAAACGTGCCCTGCACTTTTCACTGCAGGTTTATTGAAAGTAAAATTCTTAAACAGGTTAGGAATTAGTGTGACATTTCAGGTGCTACATTATATGTAATCCACATACACATTATATCTTCTAAAAAGAATGATTTTTTAATAAGATATAATGTGTATGTGGATTACATATAATGTAGCACCTGAAATGTCACACTAATTCCTAACCTGTTCAAGAATATAACATTACACAGCAAAGGATGTGATTTCTTATCCCAGCCCAACTTCAAGAAAGTCCACTCTTGCAGTGTGGGGGAGGGGGGAGAAGGGGGATACTGTATAGTCTTTTTGTACTTGATTCTATGCTTCAGCCAGCTCCAGTGCTCTCCTCCTCCTCCCTATCACATATAGAGGAAGATTAACCCTGTATGGTCTAAATTGGAGGCTGGAGTGTGACCACTGTCACTCCTAACTGACACAGGAGCTGCAGGGGACCAGTAACAGAACTGCAGAGAGCCCGCTGAAGCAAAGTACAAGGTAAAACTGAATACACAGCAAAGAATTCATTGGGTTCAGCAGGGTCTGAATTTTTGATCGATGTGTAACCCTCTCTGTTAGACAGAAACCGATTTGTTATATCCACTTCTGCTGGAAATCCTTGTTCAATTAGCTGTTTGCAGCCAAACGGAAGCAGTGCTGATCAGTGTATTTTGATAGGGGAGAGTCCCTGCTGTCAGAATACAATTCCCACATCCATCCAACTTGTGTGGATGGAGGAATCTGTCAGCCACTTGCTTGAGCCCCATCTCGATCCAGCAATGTGCACAAGAGCACTTGCTCTCTAGTGCAGGGGTCTCCAAACTCTCTAAAGGGCCAGTTTACTGTCTTTCAGACTTCAGGGGGGCCGAACTGTGCCCAGTGGGACTTAACAATGTGCGATCTGGTGTCGTTGGGAGGAATAGTGCCCCTTTTTTTTGTCAGTAGAAGGAATTATGCCCCATCATTGGTGTCATTGGCAGGAATAATGCCTCAAGGGCCAGATAAAGGCAAGCAAAGGGCCACATCCGGCCCCAGGGCCGCAGTTTGGAGACCACTGCTCTAGTGGACTGTTTTTTTATAGTGCACTTTAATATTACTTTGCACTGTGTGTTTGATTTGCAGCACTGGGAGTTTGGTAGTAACTCCAAAACCAAATTGTGTACAAATGAACCATAAGAATTTGACTAGAGTTATTTGAATATTTGGGAGTTATTCACATTATATGTTATAGTATTTTACATTTTTTATTTACAGTTCCCTCACAAAATGTTTTTGCAGCACAGGGATTTTGGTCCCACATGTGATATGTAATTGAATATTTATGAGTTGTTCGCATTATATGTTTTGGGATTCGCCCCTTCATAATTTTGTTTGCAGCACTGGTATTTTGGTTCCATATTCATGTGCTATATATTTCACTTGGTCAGATTTGATAATGACACATACACTAAATTTGATATCATTTATAGGGGCTACTGCTATGCACTAGGGTGTATATACTCCTGGTCTCTGTACTCTGCAGTTTACTGCTCTTGACTTCTGCACATTGTATATTACTGTACATACTCTACCTCTGAACACTGTACACACTGCTCCTGATCCTTGTACTTTGTAATCTATCCAATTCTGACCTCTGCACTATATATATATATATATATATATATATAATGTATTTGTGTGTAAGATAATTGGTCATGGGGGGGCGCAGCTTGGCATGTTCGCCCTGGGTGCTGGTTGACTTTGTCCCGGCACTGCCCCCTGCACTGTGAGGCAAATTGCCCGCTCCACTCCCCGCTGCACTTCAAGCATTTTTATTATTAACTTTTTTACTAGTAATGGCAGTGATCTACGACATTGCGGTGGACAGGTTCGGACACTTTTGACACATATTTGGGATCATTGACATCTATACAGCGATCTGTGCTATAAAACTGCACTGATTACTGTGTAAATGTCACTGTCTGGAAAGGGGTTAAATGGGGAGGTGTTTCTAACTGGGGGGGATGGGACTGACTGGAGGAGGAGAGAGATCTCTGTTCCTAATCACTAGGAACAGCAGATCTGTCTCTCCTCCCCTGTCAGAATGGGGATCTGTCTGTTTACATTGACAGATCCCCGTTCTGGCTCTCTGTGGAGCGATCGTGGGTGGCATCGCGGCCGCCGGCCAAGCACAGGTCCTTTTATACTCCAATATACATGTATAGAGCCATGACAGGTCCTCTTTATACTTCTATATACCTGTATAGAGCCATGACAGGTCCTCTTTATACTCCTACATACATGTATAGAGCCATGACAGGTCCTCTTTATACTCCTACATACATGTATAGAGCCATGACAGGTCCTCTTTATACTCCTACATACATGTATAGAGCCATGACAGGTCCTCTTTATACTCCTACATACATGTATAGAGCCATGTAAGGTCCTTATTATACTTCTATATACACGTATAATGCCATGACTGGTCCTCTTTACACTCCTATACATGTATAGAGCCATGACAGGTCCACTTTATACTCTTATATACATGTATAGAGCCATAACAGGTCCTCTTTACACTCTTATATACATGTATAGAGCCATGACAGGTCCACTTTAGTTATCATAATATAAAATAATGGATGTGGGGGCATTTTGGTGGGCGTGATTTTTTTTTGGGGGGGGGGGGCAGCATTTCATTTTTGGTACCAGGCAGCACAATGTCTTGGGCCGACACTGCTAGGGGGTGTGTATGATATGCATGTAAAGTGGCGCATGTTTCCCGTGCTTAGAACTGTCCCTGCACAAAATGTCATTTTTGAAGGAAAAAAAGTAATTTAACCACTTAACAACCACCTGTCGACAAATAACGTCGACAAGGTGGTTGCTTAACTCTGGGAGGACGTTATATAACGTCCTCCCAGAATCGCGCTCCCGCGCGCCCCCTGGGGCGCGCACACGGGATAACGAATCGCGGTAAATCGCCGCTGATAGCGGCCGTTTACCACGTGATCGCTCCGTCAAATGACGGAGCAATCACTTGTAAACAGACCGGCGTCATTTGATGACGCCGGTTCCTCCCTCCCCTCTCTGTACCGATCGGTACAGTGTGAGAGGGGAGGGGGAGGGAGCGGATGGCAGCAGCAGCACTGTGGGCTGGATCTGTGACAATTGCAGTCACAGATCCAGCCATCCATCCATCCCTGCTCAGCCATCCCTGTGCAATACTCTGCAATACACCCTGCCAATACTCTGCAATACCCTGGTGCAATACTCTGCAATACCCTGGTGCAATACTCTGCAATACCCTGGTGCAATACTCTGCAATACCCTGGTGCAATACTCTGCAATACCCTGGTGCAATACTCTGCAATACCCTGGTGCAATACTCTGCAATACACCCTGCCGCAATACTCTGCAATACACCCTGCCAATACTCTGCAATACACCCTGCCAATACTCTGCAATACACCCTGCCAATACTCTGCAATACACCCTGCCAATACTCTGCAATACACCCTGCCAATACTCTGCAATACACCCTGCCAATACTCTGCAATACACCCTGCCAATACTCTGCAATACACCCTGCCAAATACTCTGCAATACACCCTGCAAAATACTCTGCAATACACCCTGCAAAATACTCTGCAATACACCCTGCAAAATACTCTGCAATACCCTGCAAAATACTCTGCAATACCCTGCAAAATACTCTGCAATACCCTGCGAAATACTCTGCAATACCCTGGTGCAATACTCTGCAATACCCTGGTGCAATACTCTGCAATACCCTGGTGCAATACTCTGCAATACCCTGGTGCAATACTCTGCAATACCCTGGTGCAATACTCTGCAATACCCTGCAAAATACTCTGCAATACCCTGCACAATACTCTGCAATACCCTGCACAATACCCTGTGCAATACCCTCCACAATACCCTGTGCAATACCCTCCACAATACCCTGCCATACACCGCAATACCCTGCCATACACCGCAATACCCTGCCATAGTCCGCAATACCCTGCCATAGTCCGCAATACCCTGCCATAGTCCGCAATACCCTGCCATAGTCCGCAATACCCTGCCATAGTCGGCAATACTCCGCAATGCCCGGCAATACTCCGCAATGCCCGGCAATACTCCGCAATGCCCGGCAATACTCCGCAATGCCCGGCAATACTCCGCAATGCCCGGCAATACTCCGCAATGCCCGGCAATACTCCGCAATGCCCGGCAATACTCTGCAATAACCACTTCCCGCCCTCCGGCCGTCATATGACGTCCTTGACTTTGTGCGGGGATATCTGAATGATGGGAGCAGCTACAGGCATCATTCAGATATTAGCTTTTTCAGCCGGCGATTCCCTACACCATAAGAACAATCATAGCGGCTGTTCCGCCGCTTGATCATTCTTACGGGAGGCGAGAGGGGATGTCCCCCCCCCCCCCGCCGCCCTCCGGTGCTTCTACCGACTCACCGCTACGATCAAAGCCAGGATTGTTGTTTTTTTTTTTTTTTTTTTTTTCAGGCTTCCCAGCCTAGAGGTGAGATGTGGGGTCTTATTGACACCCCCCCCCATATCTCACTGTAAAGAGGACCTGTCATGCCATATTCCTATTACAAGGGATGTTTACGTTCCTTGTAATAGGTATAAAAGTGATCAAAAAAATGTTTAGGGCGGAAAAACATGTCAAACTAAAATAAATAAAGTAAAATGAAGAATAATTTTTTATTTATTTTTTTAAAGCGCCCCTGTCCCCGTGAGCTCGCATACAGAAGCGAACGCATACGTAAGTCCCGCCCACATATGAAAACGGTTTTCAAACCACACATGTGAGGTATCTCTGCGAACGTTAGAGCGAGAGCAATCATTTTGGCCCTAGACCTCCTCTGTAACTCAAAACATGTAACAATATTTAAAGCGTCGCCTATGGGGATTTTTTAAGTAGCGAAGTTTGGCGCCATTCCACGAGTGTGTGCAATTTTTAAGGGCGACATGTTAGGTATCTATTTACTCGGCGTAACTTCATCTTTCACATTATGCAAAAACATTGGGCTAACTTTACTGTTTTTTTTTTTTTTTTTAAGCACAAAACATTTTTTTTCCGTAAAAAACGCGTTAAAAAAATTGCTGCGCAAATATCGTGCGAGATAAAAAGTTGCAACAACCACCATTATATTCTCTAAGGTCTTTGCTAAAAAAACATATATAATGTTTTGGGGTTCTATGTAATTTTCTAGCAAATAAATGATGATTTTTACATGTAGGAGAGAAATGTCAGAATTGGCCTTGGTGCTCCAGAACGCCTGAAGGTGCTCCCTGCATGTTGGGCCTCTGTATGTGGCCACGCTGTGTAAAAGTCTCACACATGTGGTATTGCCATACTCGGGAGTAATAGCAGAATGTGTTTTGGGGTGTAATTTGTGGAATGCATATGCTGTGTGTGAGAAATAACCTGCTAATATGACAATTTTGTGAAAAAAAAAAAAGAGAAAAAAAAAATCTTGATTTTGCAAAGAATTGTGGGAAAAATGACAACTTCAAAAAACTCACAATGCCTCTTTCTGAATACCTTGGAATGTCTTCTTTCCAAAAAGGGGTCATTTGGGGGTATTTGTACTTTTCTGGCATGTTAGGGTCTCAAGAATTGAGATAGGCCGTCAGTACTTCAGGTGTGATCAATTTTCAGATATTGGCACCATAGCTTGTGGACTCTATAACTTTCACAAAGACCAAAAAATATGCACCAATTTGTACTTATTTTTACCAAAGATATGTAGCAGTATAAATTTTGGCCAAAATTTATGAAGAAAAAATAGTAATTTGCTAAATTTTATAACAGAAACGAAAAAAAAATCATTTTTTTACAAAATTTTCAGTCTTTTTTCTCTTATAGCGCAAAAAATAAAAAACCCAACGGTGATTAAATACCACCAAAAGAAAGCTCTATTTGTGTGAAATAAAGGACACAAATTTCATATGGGTACAGTGTTGTATGACTGAGTAATTGTCATTCAAAATGTGAGAGCACCGAAAGCTGAAAATTGGTCTGGTTATTAAGGGGGTTTAAGTGCCCAGTGGTCAAGTGGTTAAAACTCACTCGCGGCTATTAATGAATTGTCGGCTCCCGGCAATACATACAAAAGTCATTGATAAAAAAAAAAAAAAAAAGCGTGGGGGTCCCCCAGAATTCAATTACCAGGCCCTTCAGGTCTGGTATAGATATTAAGGGGAACCCCGCCGCAAATTTAAAAAAAAAAATGTGTGCGGTTCCCTCAAATATCCATACCAGGCCCTTCAGATCTGGCATGGATTTTAAGGGGAACTCCACCCCAATTTTTTTTAAAAATGGCGTGGAGTCCCCCCAAAAATGCATACCAGACCCTTATCCGAGCACGCAACCTGGCCGGCCGCAGAGAAAGAGGGGGGGACGAGACAGCGGCCCCCCTCCCTCCTGAACCGTACCAGGCCACATGTCCTCAACATGGGGAGGATGTCCCCATGTTGATGGGGACAAGGGCCTCATCCCCACAACCCTTGCCCGGTGGTTGTGGGGGTCTGCGGGCAGGGGGCTTATCGGAATCTGGAAGACCCCTTTAACAAAGGGGACCCCCAAATCCGGCCCCCCCTATGTGAATATTGGTAAGGGGTACATTGTACCCCTACCATTTCACGAAGAAAGTGTCAAAAAATGTAAAAAAAAAAAAAAAAAAAAAAAAAAAAACACACACAAACACCTTGGAAAAGTCCTTTATTAAAAAAAATTAAATTAAATAAAAAAAAGAACATTCCAACGATGAAATCCAGTGTCCCGCTGCGATCCCGATGTCCAGCGCTGTCCGTCATTGGTTGTGCCTGAGCGGACCTGATGGGGAACTTCCTCCGCAGTGTTTTAAATGTATAGACCCGCCCCTTCTAAAGTTCCCCAATCAGGTCCGCTAAGCGGACCAGATGCAGAACATGAGAAGGGGCGGGTCTATTCACGTATTACACAGTGAAGGAAGTTCCCATCAGGTCCGCCCCCTCGTAGAGCGGACCTGATGGGGAACTTCCTTCACTGTGTAATACATGAATAGACCCGCCCCTTCTCGCTTTCCGCATCTGGTCCGCTGAGCGGACCTGATGGGGAACTTTAGAAGGGGCGGGTATATACATTTAAAACACTGCGGAGGAAGTTCCCCATCAGGTCCACTCAGGCACAACCAATGACGGACAGCGCTGGACATCGGGATCGCCGCGGGACACTGGATTTCATCGCTGGAATGTTTTTTTTTTTTTCATTTATTTTTTAATAAAGGACTTTTCCAAGGTGTTTGTGTGTTTTTATTTTAATTTTTTTACACTTTCTTCGTGAAATGGTAGGGGTACAATGTACCCCTTACCAATTCACATAGGGGGGGGCCGGGATCTGGGGGTCCCCTTTGTTAAAGGGGTCTTCCAGATTCCGATAAGCCCCCTGCCCGCAGACCCCCACAACCACCGGGCAAGGGTTGTGGGGATGAGGCCCTTGTCCCCATCAACATGGGGACATCCTCCCCATGTTGAGGGCATGTGGCCTGGTACGGTTCAGGAGGGAGGGGGGGGCGCTCTCTTGTCCCCCCCCTCTTCCCCTGCGGCCGGCCAGGTTGCATGCTCGGATAAGGGTCTGGTATGGATTTTTGGGGGGACTCCACGCCATTTTAAAAAAAAATTGGGGTGGAGTTCCCCTTAAAATCCATGCGAGATCTGAAGGGCCTGGTATGGATATTTTAGGGGGAACAGCACGCCATTTTCTTTTTTAATTTATGGCAGGGTTCCCCTTAATATCCATTCCAGACCTGAAGGTCCTGGTAATTGAATTTGGGGGAACCCCCACGCTTTTTTTTTATTTTTTATCAATGACTTTTCTATGTATTGATAAAAGCCGACAATTCATTAATAGCCGTGAGTGAGTTTTAAATGACTTTTTTTCCTTCAAAAATTACACTTTGTGCAGGGACAGTTCTAAGCACGGGAAACATGCGCGACTTTACATGCATATCATACACACCCACCAGGTACGAAATTTTAAGGAAAATTTCACTTTTATTTTTTCATTTTAAGCATTATTAAAATCACCGCTCCGTAAAAATGTCTATTTTTTAAACTTTTTTTTGCATTGATACCTGTCCCCTGGGGCAGGACCCGGGTCCCCAAACACTTTTTAGGACAATAAATTGCATATTAGCCTTTATAATTAGCACATTAGATTTCGAACGTTCGAGTCCATTGTATTTAATAGGGTTCTAAAGTTCACGCGAACATTCTGTCTGTTCGCAGGTTCTGGTGCGAACCGAACAGGGGGGTGTTCGGCTCATCCCTGGTGCTGAAATGCCAGGGCAATTCCAAAAAAAAAAGCCAAATGACTCCTTTATGGAAAGTAGACATTGCAATGAATTTGCTTAGAGGCATATTGAGCCCATGGAAGATTTTTTTCTGTCACAAGTTTTAAAAACAATGTTTTCCTTTTGTTTTACACAAAGTTGCAACTTTAATAAGATATTTATTACACATACCATGGGTATATGTGGAATTACACCCCAAAACACATTCTGCTGCTTCTCCTGGGTACGGGGATACCACATGTGTGAGACTTTTTTGGGAGCTTAGCTGCGTACCACCTTCAGGCTTTCAAAGGGAATCATTTTCTTATTTGTCTTCCTGACTACCTATCATAGTTTCAGAGGTCCTGAAATGCCAGGATACCACAACTCCCCCAAATTACCCCTTTTTGGAAAGTAGACAACCCAAGCTATTTGCTGAGAGGCATGTTGAGTTCATGGAAGATTTTATTTTTTGCCACAAGTTTTTGGAATATAACAAAATATTTTTTACACAAAGTTGACACTTAAATGATATATTGCTCATACATGTGTAGCGGTCTCACCCGCTCTCTCCCTTCTTCTTCTCGGCTGGTTTACTCGTCTAGGGGGACCAGGGGGAGGGGGTGAGGTGCTGCCACCAGCTCGCACCTCTTATGTGTGTAGAGGGTTGAGCTAAGATCTTTACCTTCGGGTCTGTGTCCCTGTCCAGAGATTCCACTTCAAATATGACCGATAGGTGAATGTAGAACACTTTGCTCCCAGAAAAGTAAGCCCACACCAGGTGACAGTACAACATCTATATTTATTTCCGCAGAGATAAATACGCCTCTTTGCAAGCAGACAGGTTGATACAAAACACAAAACTTGGTGGGGTGAGGGTTCAGGCACAGTCCTTTCGGATCAGAGAAGCTGTCAGGAGTTCACAACAACTTTTGGCGCACGGTCGCTGCCACCGACCGTGAGGTTGGTCCCTGCCACAGACCGGGTGAACGATGAGGTCTCTGCCACAGACCTTAGAATAGGCCTCTGCCACCGACCTGATGTAGCTGGGTCTCTGCAAAGACCATAGAACATGAACTACCTTCTAATGGCGACCCCTGTTAGGGTGATGATTCATCCCGGACGGTCCCCAGAGGCCTGCACTGTCACCAGCCAATGCTGCGCTGGGTCTTCAGGCCAGGTCACCTCCCTGGTTCTCCTCGCCCGAGACTCGGGTCCCCTCACTCGGTGGGCCCCATAGGTATTTTCTCCCATGCGGGACCCAGTCGAAGGTACTGGGCCCCAGGCCTCGGATAGTTCCTCACCCCAGGCCTAAGGTGCCTGGGATGGAACTTGAACTACCTCGCACCCAGGCCGAGGGCACCTGGGCGCTAACGAACAGAACAGCAGCCCCCAGGCGGAAGGTGCCTGGGGCTCGGACCTCATGCGAAAGATGTCCGCCCCTTTATACCCTCCCCCGGCAGGCACAGCGGGTTCCCCGCCCCGCCGTACTACTGCCGCGAGAGGACACAAAGGGCACGGCCCTACAATGATGGTTCAACCCCAGCCCAAGGCGACAGCGCCACCCAGAGGCCGTAGGGAACTGAACACCATTATATCCTCCACAAATCAAATTGGCCATAGATCCCTAACAATTAGTGTATCTGGGCCATGCTACCACCCAGATACTCCCCCTAAATGTTAACCCCCGCTACACATGCAATGGGTATATGTAGAATAACACTCCAAAACACATTCTGGTACTTCTCCTGAGTATGGGGGATACCATATCTGAGAGACTTTGATAGCCTAGCCACATACAGGCCCCCAAAATCCAATGACCACCTTAAAGGGCATATTTCCTTCCTCACTACCTATCACAGTTTCAGAGGCCCTGAAATGCCAGGATAGTACAAACACCCCCTCCCCAAATGACCCCTTTTCTGAAAGTAGACAGCCCAAGAAATTTGATAAGAAGCATGGTGAGTATTTTGCAGATCTTATTTTTCGTTTTCTTTCTTTATTTTTCAAAAACATGTGGCAACAAAAGAGATCTGCAAAATACTCACCATGCTTCTTATCAAATTTCTTGGGCTGTTTACTTTCAGAAAAGGAGTGTCTACTTTCCAAAAAGGGTTATTTGGGGGGTGTTTTGTACTATCCTGGCATTTCAGGGCCTACAAAACTGTGATAGGTTTCAGGAAGTTTAATGAAGAAATAACGCCCTTTAAACACTTCAGTCTCGGAAGATTTGGCTGCTCAATGACCAGGCCATTTTTTGCGATGCAGCACTGCTTCAATTTTACTGACAATTGCGCGGTCGTGCAACGTTGTACCCAAACAAAATTGACGTCCTTTTTTTCCCACAAATAGAGCTTTCTTTTGGTGGTAATTGATCACCTCTGCGGTTTTTATTTTTTGCGCTATAAACAAAAAAAGAGCGACAATTTTGAAAAAAAACACAATGGGGATTATTTACGAAAGGCAAGTCCACTTTGCACTACAAGTGCACTTGGAAGTGCAGTCGCTGTAAATCTAAGGGGTAGATCTGAAATGAGGTGAAGCTCTGCTGATTTTATTACCCAATCATTTGCAAGCTAAAATGCTGTTTTTTATTTTCCTTGCATGTCCCCCTTGGATCTACAGCGACTGCACTTCCAAGTGCACTTTCAGTGCACTTGTAGTGTAAAGTGGATTTGCCTTCAGTAAATAACCCCCAATATTTTGTACTTTTTTCTATAATAAATATCCAATTTTTTTTTTTTAATCAAATTTTTCCTCAGTTTAGGCCGATATGTATTATTCTACATATTTTTGGTAATAAAAAAAAAAAAAAAAAAAAAAAAATCGCAATAAATGTATATTAATTGGTTTACACAAAAGTTAGAGCATCTACAAAATAGGGGATAGATTTATGGCATTTTTATTATTATTATTGTTTTACTAGTAATGGCAGTGATCAGCGATTTTTATCGGGACTGCGACATTGCGGAGGACAGATCAGATTTTTGGGACCATTGACAATTATACAGCGATCAGTGCTATAAAAATGCACTGATTACTGTGTAAATGTCCCTGGCAGGGAAGGGGTTAACACTAGGGGGCGATCAAGGGGTTAACTGTGTTCCCTAGTGTGTGTTCTAACTGTTGGGGGATGGGAGTGACTGGAGAAAATGAGAGATCGTGGTTCCTAGCTCTCACTCTCTTTCCTCTCCTCGCAGAACTGGGATGTGTGTGTTTACACACACACACGTCCCAGTTCTGGCTCTCATGCCCAGGATCGCACATGGCCAGCGGTCATCGCGACCGCCGGTCACACGCATTGGCACCCCTGCAGTGCAGCAGGTGCATGCGTGCCTGCTATCCCGCTTGAAGAAGCTGATGTACAGCTACGACGGCACGAGGGATCATGCCAACCTGACGCAGTATAATGACAGCAGCAGGTCGGCAAGTGGTTAAAAACCTGAAGGTGCCTATTGGATATCGGGGTCCTGTATGTGGCTAGACTGCCAAAAAGTCTAGCCACAAGTGGTATCCCCATACTCGAAAGAAGTAGCAGAATGTGTTTTGGGGTGTAATTCCACATATACCTATGGCATGTGTGAGAAATCTTTCTAAAGTATGTGTAAATATATATATATATATATATATATATATATATATATATATATTTTCCAACAACTTAAAAAAAAAAAAAAACAACTTAAAAAAAAATAAAATAAAATCCTCCATAGACTCAACATGCCTCTCATCAAATAGCTTTGGGTGTCTACTTATCAAAAAGGTGTCATTTGGGGGGGGGGGGTGGGTTGTGCTATCCTGGCATTTCAGGGCCTCTGAAACTGATAGGTAGTGAGGAAGTGAAATGAGGAAATTGCACACCTTCAGGCTTTCAAACGGTTTAATTCGATTTAGGGTTAGGCTCCTACAATGTCTCACAAATGTGGTATCCCTATACTCGGAAATGTAGCAGAATGAATTTTGGGGTGTAATTACACATATACCGCTGACATGTGTGAGAAATATCTTATTAAACTGACAACTTTGTGTAAAAACAAAAACTGTAATTTTCCAAAAACTTGTGGCAAAACATAAAATCTTCCATGCACTCAATATGCCTCTCAGGAAATACCTTGGGGTGTCTACTTTACAAAAAGGGGTAATCCTGGGGGTGTTTGAACTGTCCTGGCAACATTAAAAGCTTATGCCACACATCACCCACTCTTCTAACCACTTGAAGACAAAGCCTTTATAACACTTTTTGTTTACATGAAAAAAAAAATTTTGGTAGAAAATTATGTTAAACCCCAAACAGTATATATATTTTTTAAATCAGAAGCCCTAGAGATTAAAATGGTGGGTGTTGCAATTTTTTTATGTCATGCAGTATTTGTCCAGCGGTTTTTCTAACACTTTTTTACATTTCAATGCACAAAAACACAATATATTGCCCAATTGTTTGGTATGATATAAAAGATGATGCTACGCTGAGTAAATAGATACCAAACATGATACGCCCGTGCAACGACAACAATCTAAGTACATTTTTAATATCCACAGGCGACGCTTTAAAATCCTTTACTGGTTACCACTTTAGATTTACACAGGAGGTATAGTACTAGAATTACTGCCCTCGATCTGATGCTCGTAGTGACACCTCACATGCATGGTGCAATTCCTGTTTACATACTGTCACAAGACCGCCTTTGCTGCGAGCACAGGTCCATGGGAGTGATTTCATTTTTTTTTTTTTTTATTTATAAATTTTGCTTTTATTTTTCTTTTTTTTTTACACTGTCTCTTTAATTTTTTTCTTTTTTTTTATCACTTTTATTGTTATAACAGGGAATGCAAATATCCCTGTAATACCAATAGGCAGTGACAGGTACTCTTTTCTGAGAAATCTGGGGTCTATTAGAATCTAGATCTCTCCTCTGCCCTTAAAGCATCTGATCACAACAAGATCGGTGTGATCAGATACTTTCCCAATTTCAAAATGACGCTGTTTATTTACAGCGAAACCAAAGTGATGAAATGCCCATAGCTTCCGATTCCTTAGACCATAGAGATAATTGGAGCTGTTTCAATCAATGTGTATAAAGAAATCTCTGCTATAAAAAGTATGTGGTATACCCACCATTAGAACAAAACATACAATAAACTCATGAGCACTAGGAGATTGCTTCAGAGTGATGTGGCAAATAGGGGAGGGGGAGCTGCTTATATAGCAAACAGTCTAGTTCCCAAATATCTTTATTGTGTTACTCAATTAAGATATACAAAGCAAAAGTCCATATAAAGTCAATGTCCAACATGGGCAAAAACAATTTACCACCAAAGGCAAAACATATACACTGGAAGAATGTTATAATTATTCATTTAAATTTGTTATATATTGCTCATCATGCCCATGTGGTCTACTTTATGTAGGCTGCACCACCAGAACCCTCAGAAAATGATTTGGCGAGAGGACGAAAAATACAAATTTAGTGTTCCAAAAGTGTTCTGAATTCCACCATGGATCCTCCATTGCTCTACAAGTATGGATAGTGGAAACTAGCTCCAGAGATTTCCCGTTGGGCGAAACGGTTCAAACGTCTGTGTAGGAGACTATGACCCCAAGAGGCTTGAACGAGGGCCTAGAAATCCATTCTATTTTATGATCTAATTAAATTACTTCTATATATTTTGTTAAAGCAGCTGACCAATCACTCCAATCCTCCCTCATAACAAACCTGTCCTCCCTGATTCATAAGCTTTCTCTAGAGATGAAGCATATGGATGATAGAGTGCAATATATAGAAACCAAAATGGAAAAATGCTCTGACACAGTGAATGACTTAGTAGATGCATATACAGAACAAAAAGATGAGACAATGTGGATCAAAGCAAAGCTGGTGGACCTCGAGGACTGCTCTCGACGCAATAATGCCGCGTACACACGACCGTTTTTTCTCGTTGAGAAAAACGTCATTTTTTCCATTTGACGAGAAAAACGATAGTCTGTGGGCATTTTGTCGTTTTTCTCGATGAGAAAAACGGCATTAAAAACGATGAGAAAAATTAGAACATGTTCTAATTTTTCTCGTCGTTTTTCCCGACATTTTTTCCGCGGCAGTTTTCCCATAGGGAAACACTGCCGCGGAGCCCACAGACGGTCGTTTTTCTCGACAAGAGAAAAAATGTTGTGAAAAACGATCGTGTGTGGGGAACAAGCCGTTCCCTCGTTTTTAATGTCATTATTCACGGCGGTTTTTTAACCGCCGTGAATAATGATCGTGTGTACACGGCATAACATTAAAATTTGCAGCATTCCTGGGTTCATTCCACCCACAGAGTTGCACAAGTATGCTAGTACCATGTTTTCTACACTACTCCCAGAATTATCTCCAGTAGAACTCACCATTGACCGTATTTACAGAATACCTAAACCACGCCACCTGGAAGAAGCTATCCTCAGAGATGTACTCCTGAGGATCCACTTCTCTCAGGCCAAAGAACAAATCTTATAAAAGGCAAGGGAAGTATCCACCCTTCCAGCACCGTACTCAGATGCACAACTGTTTGCAGATCTATCACAATTCACCTTACAAATGCGAAGGCAACTGACGACAGTAACAAAAGCCCTAACTAACCATAAGATAGCATACAGGTGGCGCCACCGGGCAACTATGCTGGCCAACTACAACGGAACCCATCACACAATTTCTACCATTGAAGGAGGAATGAAAATTCTCCATTCATGGGGTATCATCCCGTAACCCCCACTCAACCTGCCTGATACACATGGGAAACCCAACCCCTTTCACTTTGGGCATAACCCTGGGAACATCAAGACTAGAGTTGAGCGGACACCTGAATGTTCAGGTTCGACGGGTTCGGCCGAACTTCGGAAAAAAGTTCGGGTTCCGGACCGAACTTTAACCCGAACCCGGACCCGAACCCCATTGAAGTCAATGGGGACCCGGACTTCTAAGGACTAAAAAGGCTCTAAAAAAGTAATGGAAAGGGCTAGAGGGCTGCAAAATGTTGTTAAGAGCATGGCAAGTGCTCTGCAAACAAATGTGGATAGGGAAATAACTTAAAATAACATAAAAAAATTAAAATAAAAAATAATAATCTTGACCTAGGAGGACGAGGTCCATATGGAGTAGGAGGTTGAGGTGGTGGTGGATGTGGATGTGGCTGTGTAGGTGGAAGCGGCGGTGGAGGAGGACGAGGTAGCCAACACTGATTCAAAAATACAACAATGGCTGGGTAAGGCCGGTGATGTGTCGAATTCTGTCCCCTGTCAAATAGTGTCCACCCTGTACTGCGCTTGCTCAGTATGTAGGACAAGGGGATTTCTAAAATCTCCCAAGACGAACGGCGCCTGCGTGGTGAGTTCAGGTGAAGGCCACACCATCCGTGGTTCAAGCCGAGCCAAGTGAGGCCGTGCCCGAAGCGTGGCAATCGAACCGAGCCCTTGAGGGGCCCTGTTACTATGTGCTACCGTATGTCCACTTGGATGGTGGGGCTCGAACCTGCACTCACAGCGCAGGCGCCGTTCATCTTCGGAGATTTTGTGAATCTCCTTGTCCTCTGTACTGCGCAAGCGCTGCGCCTTCGCAGTATGGGCCGGACACAATCCGATGGCCGGACAGTTTTTGTCACAACACCGGTATACATGTCTATTCTGCACAAAGTACGGACAAGTCCTGTGGGATCCATGCCTGGTTCATTTTAATGAACGTGAGCTTGTCCACATTGGCTCTGGACAGGCGGCTGCGCTTGTCTGTGATAACGCCCCCTGCCGTGCTAAATACACGTTCAGATAATACACTGGCTGCAGGGCAGGCCAGCACCTCCAAGGCATAAAGGGCAAGCTCAGGCCATGTGCCCAATTTGGAGACCCAGAAGTTAAAGGGGGCAGACCCGTCATCCAGTACGTGTAGGCCTGTGGACACATACTGCTCAACCATGTTGGTGAAATGCTGCCTCCTGCTAAGACGTTCCATCTCAGCTGGTGGTGCTGGTTGTTGTGGCGTGCTGACAAAGCTTTTCCACATTTCAGCCATGCTAACCCTGCCTTCTGAGGTGCTGCCGGTGCCCCGGCTGCGTTGGCGACCTCTTCCTCCTCTGCCTTTGCCTTGTGCTTCCACCGTACGCCCGCTGTCAGGTGGGAATGCCACCAGCAGCGCATCTACCAGCGTGCGCTTGTACTCGCGCATCTTACGATCCCGCTCCAGTGAGGGAATTAAGGACGGTACGTTGTCCTTGTAACGGGGATCCAGCAGGGTGGCCACCCAGTAATCAGCACCTGTTAAAATGTGGGCAACTCGGCGGTCATTGCGGAAACACTGCAGCATGTAATCGCTCATGTGTGCCAGGCTGCCCAGAGGCAAAGAAAAGCTGTCCTCTGTGGGAGGTGTATCGTCTGTGTCCTCTGTATCCCCCCAGCCACGCACCAGTGATGGCCACGAGCTGGTCTGGGTGCCACCCTGCTGTGAAAATGGCTCCTCCTCCTCCTCCATCTCCTCCTCCACCTCGTCATCCTCCAGAACTGTGCCCTTTCTGCCAGACAATTGTGTACCTGGCGTTTGTTGGTGCAGGAACCCACCCTCCTAGCCACTTGTGAAAGACTGCCCTGAAAGCCTTTGAAATGATCCCGCTTCCTCCTCCTCCTCCTCATCCTCCTGTGCCACATCCTCTTCCATCATCGCCCGAAGCGTTTTTTCAAGGAGGCATAGAACTGGGATAGTAACGCTAAGAACGGCGTCATTGGCACTGGACATGTTGGTGGAGTACTCGAAACAGCGCAACAAGGCACACAGGTCTCGCATGGAGGCCCAGTTATTGGTGGTGAAGTGGTGCTGTTCCGCAGAGCGACTCACGCGTGATTGCTGCAATTGAAACTCCACTATCGCCTGCTGCTGCTTGCACAGTCTGGCCAGCATGTGCAAGGTGGAGTTCCACCTTGTGGGCACGTCACATATGAGGCGGTGAGCGGGAAGGCCGAAGTTACGCTGCAGCGCTGACAGGCGAGCAGCAGCAGGGTGAGAACGCCGAAAGTGCGCACACACAGCCCGCACTTTCTGCAGCAGCTCTGGCATATTGGGGTAATTTTTAAGGAACCTCTGGACCACCAAGTTCAGCACATGCGCCAGGCAAGGGATGTGCGTCAAACCGGCTAGGCCCAGAGCTGCTACGAGATTTCGCCCATTATTGCACACCACCAGGCCGGGCTTGAGGCTCACTGACAGCAACCACTCATTGGTCTGTTGTTCCATGTCCCTCCACAACTCCTGCGCGGTGTGGGGTTTTCCCCCAAACAGGAACGTTTTAAAACTGCCTGTCGTTTACCCCTGGCTGTGCTGAAGTTGGTGGTGAAGGTGTTACGCTGACCGGATGAGGAGGCGGTAGAGGATGAGGAAGCGGAGTAGGAGGAGTTAGCAACAGGAGGCAAACTGAAGCGCCCTGCAATCCTCGGTGGTGTAAGGACATGCGCCAAACTGCTATCTGCCTCAGGCCCAGCCGCCACTGCATTTACCCAGTGTGCTGTTAGGGAGATATAACGTCCCTGACCGTGCTTACTGGTCCACGCATCCGTAGTTAGGTGGACCTTGCCACAGATGGCGTTGTGCAGTGCACACCCGATTTTGTCCCCCACTTGGTTGTGCAGGGAAGGGATGGCTCGCCTGGAAAAATAGTGGCGGCTGGGCACGACGTACTGTGGGACAGCCAATGCCATCAGGCTTTTAAAACTCTGCGTCTCCACCAGACGGAATGACAGCATTTCAAAGGCCAGGAGTTTTGAAATGCTGGCATTCAGGGCCAGGGATCGCGGGTGGCTAGGGGGGTACTTCCTCTTCCGCTCCAATGTTTGGGAGATAGAGAGCTGAACGCTTCCATGGGACATTGTGGAGATGGTTGGTGACCCAGGTGGTAGTGTTGCTGGCAGATCCTCTGTTTGCGGGGTGGCAGATGCCACTGTCACTACAGAGGTGGATGAAGAGGCCGAGACTGCAGCAGAAGAGGAAGCAGGAGGAGCCAGAGACCTTTCTTGGTTTTTAAGGTGTCTACTCCACTGCAGCTCGTGCTTTGCACTTAGATGCCTGGTCATGCAGGTTGTGCTCAGGTTGAGAACGTTTATGCCTCGCTTCAGGCTCTGATTGCACAGCGTGCAAACCACTCGTGTCTTGTCATCAGCACATTGTGTGAAGAACTGCCACGCTAGGGAACTCCTTGGACCTGGCTTTGGTGTGCTCGGTCCCTTGCTGCGTTGGGCAGTAGCAGACATACTGTCTAGCTGACAGACGCTCCGCTTTTGCACCCTGCTCCCTCTTCTGCTGTGCTGGTGGCTCTGTGCGACCACCGCCTCTTCCTCCAAACTACACTGGTCACCTGCATAACGTTGATTCCATGTGGGGTCGAGGACCTCATCGTCCTCCACATCATCTTCCACCCAGTCTTCACCCCTGCCCTCCTTGTCTGTCTGCACAATTGCGAAAGCAGCAGCAGTTGGCACCTGTGTTTCGTCATCATCCGAGACGTACTGCGATGGTCCTCCCATGTACTCATCATGAAACATAAGTGGTTGGGCATCGGTGCACTCAATCTCTTCCACTTCTGGGGCAGGGCTAGGTGGATGGCCCTGGGAAACCCTGCTAACAGAGTCATCGAAAAGCAGAAGAGACTGCTGCATGATTTGGGGCTCAGACTGCTTGGCTGATTTGCAAGGGGGTGAGGTGAAAGACTGATGGACATGGGTTTCAGGTGCCAACTCTGTTCTTTCATCAGAAGAGTGGGCGGGAGACAATGTGAAGGAACCCGAGGCACTGTCAGCAACCCAATCTACTATCGCCTGTACTTGTCCTGGCCTAAACATTCGTACAGCCTCATTAGGCGCGACAAAATACCGCCGCAGGCTCGGTCGCCTACTCGCACCTGAGGAAGGTGTTTCACTTGTGCGTGTATCTGGCACAGATCCACCACGTCCTCTCCCTGCAACAGGAGCTCCACCAGCAGCACCACGACCGGGGCCACCACGTCCCTTTGACCTTCTCCTCATATTTTCCAAATTTAGGATCTTGCCCTAAATGGGTGTTTTTGGAAGAGCAGAACACACCCACAGTACGTAACCGCTGAATCGCACAGCTACAGAACTGCAGAAAATGCTATTCAAAAAAATGTTTTTTTAGTATAGCACAGTAGGAGAAAACTATATAGAAATTGTTTATTTCACACACCTCAAAATATGTATAACACACTGCAAACTATTTTTTGTGCCCCTGAATGGCTCTTTTTGCAAGCGTACATTAAAGTGCAAATTTTTTTTTTTTTTGCCCTAAATGGATCTTTTTTTGCACGAGCAAAATGAAATGTTTTTTTTTTTTTTTTTTTTTTGCCCTATGGGTCTTTTGGAAAAGAGCACAATAAAGTGCTTTTTTTTTTCCCCTAAAAGTTAGATTTTCTCTAACACTGGGCTCATGGCAGTGTAAAAAGACTGCACTGCAACACAAACAGGTAAACCTATGCAGATCGCTGATTTTAATCTCTGAATCTAGACTCCTATATAATATTCTCTCTCCCTGAAAGCACCAACACAGGAACCTGGCCCTACACTACACTATCTCTCTATCTTTTCCCTCAGATTGTAGAATCAGGACTACCTCATCTATTTTTCTATCTCTCCCTAAAAGCAGCAGCAGCAGACTAGATCCTCTCCCTATCTATTCTGAAGCAGAGTGACATGTGTGCTGTGTGCCTCTAACTTATATAGAAGCTGGGTCACATGTTGCACTGACCAATCACAGCCATGCCATTAGTAGGCATGGCTATGATGGCCTCTAAGGGCACACCAGCTAATCAAAAGGTGATTGGCTGGCCCCTGAAGCATTTCTAAATGCGTTATTAGATTGCCGAACCCGAACCCGGACTTTTGGGCAAAGTCCGGGTTCGGGAAAAAGCTAAAGTTCGGTACAGACCCGAACTTTACACTTCGGGTTCGCTCAACACTAATCAAGACCAAACACAAGTGAAGATCCCTGCCCTACCATCATTAGGCAACAGCAATAAGTCCGGTCTGGCTTTACGCTCAACCAACCAGTTTTTGAACTTTCCCCCAAGTTCGGTCAGCATCTCTCAAGAGTTGCACACTGCTGACTCGATTGTCTGTTATATTTTAAACTGTATCTTTTCATTTTTATTTCTGACGTAGTTTTCTTAACACTTACCTTCTTGAAACCTTAATCTAGTAGTTAAGTGTCTACAGTGCAATACTTACCTTGCTCTATACCTTTCAATAGAACCTTGACGAACAAACATTTTTGCAGTACCACTCGGAGCATCCAAGTACAGACTACTCCCATCATCAGCAACCGTATTCCTGAGGACAAATCCATCGATCTACTCCAACCATAAGTCAACTACAACCAAGCTACACACCACCACCCATTAACATGTCCTTCAGCACACTGTCCCTAAATAAGAAGGGTCTGAACCATCCGGCAAAACGAGCCTCCACGTGGAAATCAGCTCTATCGCTTAAATGTGATATCCTTTGCGTCCAAGAGACACATTTTGTTAAAGATGCATCTCTCCAGTGTCGACATAGACAGTTCCCACTAGGGATGAGCCGAACACCCCCCAGTTCAGTTCGCATCAGAACATGCGAACAGGCAATAAATTAGTTCGAACATACGAACACCGTTAAAGTCTATGGGACACGAACATTAAAAATCTAAAGTGCTAATTTTAAAGGCTTATATGAAAGTTATTTTCATAAAAAGTGTTTGGGGACCCGGGTCCTGCCCCAGGGTACATGTATCAATGCAAAAAAAAGTTTTAAAGACGGACGTTTTTACAGGAGCAGTGATTTTAATAGTGCTTAAAGTGAAACAATAAAAGTGAAATATTCCTTGAAATTTCGTACCTGGGGGGTGTGTATAGTATGCCTGTAAAATAGCGCTTGTTTGTTTCCCGTGCTTAGAACTGTCCCTGCACAAAATGTAATTTCTGAAGGAAAAAAAGTCACTTAAAAGTACTCGTGGCTGTAATGAATTGTCGGCTCCGGCAATACAGAGAAAAGTAATTGAAAGTCATTGATAAAAAAAAAAAAAAAAAAAAATGCGTAGGGATTCCCCCAAATTCAATTACCAGGCCCTTCAGGTCTGGTATGGATATTAAGGGGAACTCCGCGCCAAATTGAAAAAAAAATGTCGTGGAGTTCCCCCCAAAAATCTATACCAGACCCTTATCCGAGCACGCAACCTGGCAGGCCGCAGGAAAAGAGCGCCCCCCCCTCCTGAACCGTACCAGGCCACATGCCCTCAACATGGGGAAGATGCTTTGGGGTCTGGATCCCAAAGCACCATGTCCCCATGTTGATGGAGACAAGGGCCTCATCACCACAACCCTTGCCCAGTGGTTGTGGGGGTCTGCGGGCGGGGGGCTTATCAGAATCTGGAGGACCCCCCTTTCACAAAGGGACCCCCAGATCCTGCCCCCCTATGTGAATTGGTAAGGGGTACATTACATACCCCTACCATTTCACAAAGAAAGTGTAAAATATTGTAAAAAAAAAAAAACACACACAGACACAGTTGGGATAAGTCCTTTATTAAAAATAAAAAAAATAAAAAAAGATTCCAGCGGTGGTAATCCACTCTCGATCTCCACTCCAGTGATGTCGGTATCCAGCGATGGATGATCTGCAGGCTCCAGCGATGATATCCAACGAGGAACAGCACATGGTCCTGTCTCCACCGGAGACACCCCGGGAATGATGTCGCGGCAGCCTGACAGGTCTTATGTAGCTGAGGACGAGGCCACCCGTCACGTGACCCTGTCCCCCTTTGACCCAAGGGGAAACCTGGACTTTCCCAATGACGTGCGGGTGACCCCTCTCCCTCTGATGCAACGGGAAACCTGTGTAACATCAGAGGGGGCGGGTCATCAGAGGGTTTTACTTCTTTTTCTACCTGAAAAGCCTGCAAATTAAAAGCATAATGGGCTAGTATACATCGCATACTAACCCATTATGTGACACTTACCTGCAAAAGAATCCAACGATGTCCCTTGTGCAGGCTGCGTCCATCTTCTGTCTCCTCTTCCTTCCGGGCTGCAGATTCCGGCTCTGTGATTCGCCGGAGCCGCGTGACGTCACTCCCGCGCATGCGCACGAGAGCTGCGATTCACGTCACAGGCTGGGGAAGAAACGGCACTTAGTTTTTTTTCTTCCCTGCGCATGCGCTGTTGGGATTTGCTGTGGACTACAAGTGAAATATCTTCTAAACGGTGCACGTTTAGGAGATATTTCCACTACCTATAGGTAAGCCTTATTCTAGGCTTACTTATAGGTAGAAGTAGTCAAACAGGGTTTACAACCACTTTAAGGTGAAAAAACACCTGGCTGTCACGGGCCCCCCAGCTCCCCGTTTTACTTACCCGAGCCAGTTCACCTGCTATGCACGTCCCCTGGCGTCCTCTTCTCCATGGGTTTTGGCGTTGTTGGGATAGATTGATAGCAGCGCAGCCATTGGCTCCCACTGCTGTCAATCAAATCCAATGACGTGGTTGCCTGGGGGGGCCAGTCATATACTCAGCGTCTATGGACACCGACTGTATGACACGGAAGCGCGCCCGCAAGGTAACCCCCTCGGGATAGAGCTTCCCAGAGGGGGTTAGCTATTGCAGGGAGGAGCCGCGAGAGCCACCGAGGGACCCCAGAACAGCAGGATCGGGGCCACTCTGTGCAAAACAAACTGCACAGTGGAGGTAAATATAACATGTTTGTTATTTATTAAAACATTTTAATAAACCTTTACAACCCCTTTAAACCCAACTTCATAGCCAATGCATTTAGTGCATAATATAAAGATCTCTACAATATTAAGGAAGATGTAAGTACTCATCAACCATCTCAGGACATTTTTGCCTTCCTGGAGCAAACTAACCTCTCCTTTATATTACCACAACAACTTTCATCTCTAAATGCCCCCTTCAAAATCCCTGAAATATTACAAGCAATCAACCTTCCAAATTCCAAATCCCCAGGGCCAGATGGCTTTTCTGGAGAATACTATAATATAGCAATATTTCAACATATCCTAGCCCCTATGCTAAGTAGGACCTACAATTCAGCTGCCGCTTCTTCGACTTTCCCCACTGAAATGCTTAGTGCATTAGTAGTGACCCTCCCAAAGCCAGGAAAATAAATTTCTGACCTATATCCTTGCTCATGTATAAAACAGTAATATACAAACTTAAAGGGAAAGTCCACAATAAAACTGTAGCAGCGCTGCGATCAAATGTTAATTTGAAAGACCTCTATATAACAGTTCATATGTGGACTTTTCCTTTAAGTTTGGTTATTACTGTTTTATACATGTTTTGGACTTTTTAAGCAGCTGCTATATATGGACTATTCACATTTTACCTGGGCTCTTGCACATCTTGGTAGTTATATTCTGAGCGCTGAGTGGTGCTGGTAGGTAGGGCCAGTTGTTTCAGTACCATTTACTTATATCCTTGCTCAATATAGATTTAAAAATATATGCAAAACTTATAGTCAATAGACTAGAGGACATATTACCAACCCTTATTCACAAGGACCAATCGGGATTTACGAAAGGTCGCCAAGCCTCAGACGCTACCAGATGAGTGATTAATGCTATCCATCATGTAGAAAACTCAGGCACCCCTTCCATATTCCTATCTTTAGACATAGAAAAAGCGTTTGATAGGGTTACTGGGGATACCTTTCATCAGTATTAACCAAATTCAGGATGCAAGACGAACTCACAATGGCATAATGATCCTGTACTCTGTTCCATCAGTTCAAGTATATACAGCAGACCCCCTCTCATTGCCATTTCAGATTTCGAACGGAACGAGACAAGGATGTCCTCTTTCCCCCCTAATATTTAACCTTATTATGGAACCCCTAGCTGAAAGCATCAGATCCAATATTAAACTCTCAGGAATACCCATCGAAGACCAAGAGCATAAAATCAGCTTATACGCTGAGGACATGAAGAAATTATACTCATGGTCACCAATCCAGTTAAGTCCTTATCGGAGATTCAGAAGACGCTAGCCTGGTTTAGTAATATTTCTTACTACAAAGTAAACAAAACTAAAGCATATATCTTGAATTTAGGTGTGAACACTGCCACTAGCGAACATCTCCAACAACAATTCCCTCATACATGGGCGGATAAAAGTATAACCTACCTGGGTGTACAACTTACTATCTCAACTAAATCATTATTTCAACACAACTATTTACCATTCCACACTAAACTACAAAAGGATCTCACCAGGCTGGCGTTGTTTGAATTCTCATGGATGGGGCGCTTAGCAGTCTTTAAAATGCTTCATCTTCCCCAAATCCTTTATCTATTTAGAACCCTCCTAATCCCAATTCCATCTAGCTACTTCAAATCACTTCAAACTATACTATCTAAATTCATATGGCAGGGTAAAAGAACTAGATGTGCTCATGTTAAACTAATTAAACAACGCCAGGCAGGTGGAACTGGCTACGTAGACTTTCATGATTATTACTTGGGGGGTGCTCACACAAACAAATGGTTTTTATGTTCCACCTTCACATTACGGGGGAAAATGGAAGCTTCTACTATTCCAGGTGGCAATTTATCTACATGGCTATTCTCTATTGCACTTGGAGCTAAAATCCCTTCCTATGTCTCCCAAACAATTCTAGCAACACTCAAAACCTGGGACCGAATCATAAAAATCAGCTCATCGCACCCTCTCAAATCCACTGTCCCATTCCTCTAGAGGCATTGCTCAACATCCTATGCAATGTGGAAAGCGCACGGAATGATGTACATAACTGATCTGATCAGTAAAGAAAAAAATCAAACCATTCCCCACCTTACAAAAATTGTTTCACTTACCAAACTCAGACCTTTTCCTTTACATCTGCACTCAACATTGTATTGCCACACTTCCAACATGGTCCTGCAAAATTCCCCAATTGGCTTGGATCTTTTTTAGAACCCCCACACCACTTCAAAGGGGGATCTCACTCTTTTATAATCTCCTCCAACAAAAAAGTATCTTTATCAAATCAACCCCATCTAGGATGTACAGTACCTATACTGTAGATCAATGGGAAAAAGCCTGCAACTCCGCATACAAAACCACCTGTTGTTCGACCCTATGGGAACTATCAATCAAACTGACAGAACGTTGGTATCTCACCCCTGATAGATTGTCTAAATATGACACAAAACTAGATGGTAAATGCTGGAGGATGTGTGGACAGAGGGGAGATATGCTCCATATATTTTGGAAATGCCCCAAATTAACACAATATTGGAAATCAATCTTCCAATTACTTTCTGAAATGACCCAAACAATAATCCCTCTGAGGCCTACACTAGCACTATTATCTCTAGACATGGAACACTACCTAAAACCATTTAGAAATATTATAACTGATGTATTACTGTCACCAGAAAATAGAAAAAACCTGACCCGCCCACACTGAGTCATGTGGTGAACACAACCCACGTACATATTATCTTTGCATTAAAACTAGCATTGAGACATAAAAACGAGGATCACATCTATAGATTGTGGCAACCATAGATGAACTGGATGGATGAACTGTCAAGGCTCTTAGCTTCTAACTTCGCTAGCTAGGAATTCCATTGTTCTTCAATGGTTTAAAGTTTACTTTGAGCAACTTTGGAAATATAGACTTGCACAATTAAGGTATACATTATAAAAAGGTATGAGGTTGTCTCCAACCCAGGCACAGTATTGCACCCACAGAGGTGTCCGGGATGGTAGTCAACTCTCCTACCTCCGTCCTATGCCAAAAAATCTAATAAATCGCATAACGATAGTACTATCCAAATTGATAGTGTTATATTACCTCATATATATATGTTAAACAATTTAACATTACTCGACAGATACTGTTGTTTGTGTGTTTGTATGTTTACTTGTCTACTTACCTCTGTTTTCTATGAAAAATATTAATAAAAATCTGAATAATATTGAACGAAAGCAGCTGACCAAGCCCAATTACTATTTAATTATTTTTCCATTCTCATCTGTACTCTTCTCATATATAATAAATTATATATACAGTGGTGGTTTTGTTCATTAGGTCTATTATACCTTCAAATGATTTAAATACATTTTTTATAACAGCTATAATTTTTGGTATCCACCAATCAGTTGGAGAATTTTGTTTCATTATATATATATATATATATATATATATATATATATTGTGATATTGGGGTGTTTTAGCTCAAGTGGATAGATGCATTTTTATTGCAGGGAGTCCAAATCAGACAGGCATTCTAGTTAAGGGCCTGGTAGCCCACGTTTATTTAAACAGAAAAACAAAAGGAAAATGTCTATTCAGGATTCCCACGCAGGGGTTTAAACTTCATTCAGCACATAAATGAAAACATACCAAGCCACCTGGCTCTTGTCAGCAGTTCCTCTGCTTGCTTTCAAATAGAAACGATTCTTTCCAGCTCCCTGGACTTACTGGCTTCCTCAGTCTCCCCGACTATCAAGGCTGGCCAGCCTTTCCCAGTCCCTGGGCAAAGAATCCCCTTTACATGGGCTGCAGTCTCCCACAGGGCAGACCGCTCTCCAGACATAAGTCTGTCTTCACTTAGCAGTAGCAAGTTGCTCACTCTCCACCATCCTCCTCCTTCTGCTCTCACCAGCCCCTCATTATATTGGTTGTGTGCACCTGAGCACACACCATGCTGGCTGTCCACAAGACCCGGACACAGGGTTGGAGATCCCATCCCACCCAAGTCTCTGCGGGATCTCCAAACTACACAGCCCCATCCGAACTTAGCAAAACCCGGAGAAAGCTGCCAAAACAGCTTTCTCAATTTCCAAGCTATGCTCTGTAGTTCTGCAGTCTGCTGACATGCAGACTCTGTGTCCGTTTTTGCTCCCTTTCCATAGGGACAGGGACTTTCACTATCACATATCCCCTCCCTATGTTTCGATCCAGAGGGAGGAACACCAGCACACGTCATCAGGGTTGGGACACCTCTGTGCCGGCTGTCAGCCGCGTAGGCCCAACCCTTTTTTCGGGTGCGCTTCCAGCCAAGTCCTTCCTTAACCCTCCATAGGATCCTACTCGTTTTTATTCTACGCTTTCTCCCTCTTCTGGGGTTCCTGGGCTTATTTGCTTTTCTCTGGGGAACTCTGCCTTCCCTAATACCCTCACTTTCTTGATATAGGGGACCTGTTCCCAATACTTTGCCTGATGGGGAACCACCTTTTCCTTCACCGATACCAGTTTTTCCCATCACAACAGTTTTTTTTGGTTTAACAACTTTTCTGAGGTTACCCACGGCAACTAAACCCTTGTTATCAGTTACAACCAGTGACATACCACAAATTCTGATGTTGCCACTTCCAATACCATCAGTGGTTCCCCTCACAGTGTCTCCGGGTACTTTAATTTGTACCTTTGTGCGAATGACATGAAAAATCTCTGCTACTGCCACGTCTATTTCGGGCCCTTCCTTCACATTAGGTCTAGTGGGTGAGGCAGTGTCCGTGCCCTCTACTGACGACTGCTCAGCCGCACTTTGGACCACACCAGCAGAACTTTTCCTAGTCACAGCATCAGGCGGAGAGACCTCTGATGTTTTCAAACGTTCTCCTGAGCGCCTTCCATCCAAACCGGTAACTGGTAGCACCCTCTCAGAGAACCTTGAGACCATTTGCCACACTGCTAATAAATATGGTACCAACCAGTTCCTCTCGTGATTAACATCAAGCATAGCTTGTACTACTTGGCTCCACCTACTGGTACTATGCAGTACCACCTTGTCCGACCACGGTGGAGACACCCAAGTGTACAGCAAATGTGTTTTTTGGACTTCAAGAATTTTCAACAACACATTTGTCATCTTAATGCAATCCACATCTACATGCAAGACCTTTCTAGGGACTGTTCCATTATCAATGACGTGGAGGGGCTCATCCACTGAAGCTGGAAAGGTAGGGACATATACAGTGACCTCCACTTCACTGGCGGTATCGGTCTCCACAGCTTGGTGCTCAACTGGAGCGCTGTCAGATGTGCGTCTCACATTTACCCTCTCGGTCCCAGCATCAGCGAGCCGCTGCAGGTCATACGTCACATTGCCATTTTTGCACTCACTATTTTCCAGCAGTTGGGCTGCATATAACCCAACTGCCATGCATGCGCCCTTAACCAGTCCTTCTGATTGGAGGGGGCCAATCTCTGCCGGGGCCAACACGCCCTTGGCCACTGGCCACCCTGCAATCCCTCAATTGGGCATAGCAGGTGTCATGTCCACATCTGTGTTACGTAACCTAGCCTTATCCAGCATGGCCAGCAATTGCTTGGCCCAGCTGTCCCAGTCAGTGGTACTTCCCTGACAGGTATCCTGAAGCAGTGCATCACCTGTTCCAAGAGGCACCAAAGGAACCTGGGACTCATTACCCAATACTGTACATTTGTCATCTCTATACGCATCACATTGTACAAGCACAGTTTCACTTATGTCACATTGGGACGATGCTTCGTCAAAGAACGCAGGGTGCAATACACTATTTTGACCAGATTGTTCTGGTGGCGCTACCATCACATCCAGCTTTACACTACCAGCTTTAACAGGGTGAATAACTTGTTCACCAATCTGGTCACATACCAGGCGGGTGGTCTGCACCCACACACTCTCATTGTGTGGTGCAGTCACTCCTTGTTCCCCCAGAGTAGTGCCAGAGTGGTCCTGGAAAACCTCCAGTTCCAACACAGGGAGATCCCTGGAGGTTTCCACAGACAACCCTGCAGCTCTGCCTCCAACCTTTTTAGTAAACACATTACCAACATTATTTTCAAACATGACATTTCCAGAAATACATTTCTCAACCTTTAGAGGATCATCATGACACTTAGACATAGCTGTAGCTATTGTGGGTGGCCCTTTACCCACTTGAGCAGCTCCACAGCTGACCTGGGAAACCCTCTGCTCCAACACTGTGGGCTCCTGGGAGGTTTCCCTGGGCAACTCTGCAGCACCTGTCTCTGTCACTAGGGAACATGGTATATGGATTTCTTTGGTCACCCCTAGTACAGCTCTTCCAGCCTTGTGCTGGATTCCACCAGGTACATACAGAGTCCCCATGTCCTTTTTAGTCTCTAGTCCTGCTGCCAGTTGGGCTTTACTCTGTGCCTCCCCCCTACTCTGGGTAGCACACTGTAGCAAGTCCACCTGTACTGCGGATCTCCCCGCTGAACACACTTTAATTTCATTGGGTTATGTCCCATAAACTGCAACAGTCTTACCAATTCCTGTAGCCGTTGTCATAGCCTTCATTTGAGTGCGTGGTCTCTCATCTGTGGGGTCTCCACAGGCTGACTCTTCCATGTGGTCATGGAGCAACACTGCAGCCTTTCCGGACCCACCAACACCCCCTGCATGTAACACAGGATCCCTGTTGCTAGGGGTAACAGCAGACCAGCACTCCAAAGATGGTTGGCTACACCTCCTGGTGAATACAGACTGTTGTGCCCTTCTTTCTGGGCTGACCACTTCACATAGGCGGCCATAATACACATCTTTATATTCCTCATGCTCATTGGTACCCCCTGCAGTCCACACAGACTTCTTGCCACTGTTGCCAGGGGTGACAACCGATATGCTTGCAGAAAACGCAGGGCTGGTACACCGATGCACACTCATGCTCTCCCGAGCCACCGCTCGACTGGTGCTTTGTTGTCGCAGTAATGCGTCTCCCGTTGCTATGGGCGATGACCTCTCTTTGCTGGAGCCCATGATGCGATGGAACTCTCCTCTGAGAAGGATTTCCTCTTTAAACTTGCAGTAGTCATCCTGGTCCCCATCCATCAAATGGTAAACTGACCGGTACTCTATCAGTAATAAAGTTTGCAGCAATTTTGGCCACCGGTCTCTAGGCCATTTCCTCCTTACAGCGACTTTTTCAAATTTTTCCAGGAAGTCTCCAACCTCCTCTGTAGGTAGCATGGGTTGTATGTAATCAGAGGCCAAGATCATAGCCCCTTGAACTGCATCCGACTCTTTAGTCTGGTTCCGCTTGAACCACTCATTCACGGTCTCATACACCACTGGCCCCTTTTGACTGGCCCTCCTAGGTGGAGACATCTTCTCAGGCCACACTGAGCTCACTTCCCTTTTAACTTGATTTAACATGAACTTCTTGTGTTTTGACTGCCTCATCCTTGCAGTCACATGCACAGCAGTTTGTTACACAGTTCACAGCAGTAAAAAGGAAAAAAATTCTCACAGGTGCACTACCTGCATGCAACAGTCCATCAAATAAACTTCTGCGCAATGCAGTTTGCCCGGCTGCCACACACAGCTAGCAGCAGTTCACCGCAGAGGGAAAAAAAAAACTACTTTTCCTTTACAGGTACACCACCTGCAACACGCAATGCCTTTTGCCTGGCTGCACTTCCACAGACAGCCAACAGTTCCTGACCTGAACTCACTATGGAGCAAGGACCCGGATTCCACAGTAGTGTTGCCCGCTGAATCCACCACTGTGATATTGGGGTGTTTTAGCTCAAGTGGATAGATGCATTTTTATTGCAGTGAGTCCAAATCAGACAGGCATTCTAGTTAAGGGCCTGGTAGCCCACGTTTATTTAAACAGAAAAACAAAAGAAAAATGTCTATTCAGGATTCCCACGCAGGGGTTTAAACTTCATTCAGCACATAAATGAAAACATACCAAGCCACCTGGCTCTTGTCAGCAGTTCCTCTGCTTGCTTTCAAATAGAAACGATTCTTTCCAGCTCCCTGGACTTACTGGCTTCCTCAGTCTCCCCGACTCTCAAGGCTGGTCAGCCTTTCCCAGTCCCTGGGCAAAGAATCCCCTTTACATGGGCTGCAGTCTCCCACAGGGCAGACCGCTCTCCAGACATAAGTCTGTCTTCACTTAGCAGTAGCAAGTTGCTCACTCTCCACCATCCTCCTCCTTCTGCTCTCACCAGCCCCTCATTATATTGGTTGTGTGCACCTGAGCACACACCATGCTGGTTGTCCACAAGACCCGGACACAGGGTTGGAGATCCCATCCCACCCAAGTCTCTGCGGGATCTCCAAACTACACAGCCCCATCCGAACTTAGCAAAACCCGGAGAAAGCTGCCAAAACAGCTTTCTCAATTTCCAAGCTATGCTCTGTAGTTCTGCAGTCTGCTGACATGCAGACTCTGTGTCCGTTTTTGCTCCCTTTCCATAGGGACAGGGACTTTCACTATCACAATATACACACACACACACAATTTATGGTTTCTTGGCCATTTTTCAGAGAATATGGATGATAAGACAAAAACTTTTCTTTCACTCATAGTTAGTGTTTGGCTGAAGCCATTTATTATCAGTCAACTGTTGAAAAATGAAAAGAAAAAATGGACTGCCGCACTCCAAAAACCTTTCGGTGGCTTTTATTTAAAATGGCATCAAACAAATGACACTACAAGTCACAGCAAAGCAAAGGAACAGCTGACGCGTTTCACACTTCTAAATAGTGCTTACTCATAGCTATGAGTAAGCACTATTTAGAAGTGTGAAACGCGTCAGATGTTCCTTTGCTTTGCTGTGACTTGTAGTGTCATTTGTTTGATGCCATTTTAAATAAAAGCCACCGAAAGGTTTTTGGAGTGTGGCAGTCCATTTTTTCTTTTCATTTTTCAACTGCCTAGTGCATCGCCAGCACCCTTGATTTCTTGACTACCGAGTGATCAGCGGAATCCACCCACCTGGAGCGGCAATCTTTCTATCAGTCAACTGTGTTTACTCTTTTTAAATCATATTCACAACAGAAACTACCCAAATGACCCTGATCAAAAGTTTACACACCACAGTTCTTAATACTGTGTATTGCCCCCTTTAACATCAATGACAGCTTGAAGTCTTTTGTGATATTTGTGAATGAGGCTCTTTATCTTCTCAGATGGTAAAGCTGCCCATTCCTCTTGGCAAAAAGCCTCCAGTTCCTGTAAATTCTTGGACTGTCTTGCATGAACTGCACATTTGAGATCTCCCCAGAGTGGCTCAATGATATTGAGGTCAGGAGACTGAGATGGCCACTCCAGAACCTTCACTTTATTCTGCTGTAGCCAATGACAGGTCGACTTGGCCTTGTGTTTTGGATCATTGTCATGTTGGAATGTCCAAGTACGTCCCATGCGCAGCTTCCTGGCTGATGAATGCAAATGTTCCTCCAGTATTTTTTAATAACATACTGCATTTATCTTGTCATCAATTTTGACCAAATTTCCTGGGCCTTTGTAGCTAATACATCCCCAAAACATCAGCGATCCACCTCCGTGTTTCACAGTAGGAATGGTGTACCTTTCATCATAGGCCTTGTTAACTCCTCTCAAAATGAAGCGTTTATGGTTGTGGCTAAAAAGCTAAATTTTGGTCTCATCACTCCAAATGACTTTGTGCCAGTAGGTTTGATGTGTGTCTCTGTGCTGTTTGGCGTATTGTAAGCGGGATACTTTGTGGCATTTGCGTAGTATTGGCTTTCTTCTGGCGACTTGACCATGCAGCCTATCTTTCTTTACGTGCCTCCTTATTGTGCATCTTGAAACAGCCACACCACATGTTTTCATAGAGTCACGTATTTCACCTGAAGTTATTTGTGGGTTTTTCTTTCCATCCCGAACAATTTTCCTGGCAGTCGTGGCTGAAATTTTAGTTGGTCTACCTGACCGTGGTTTGGTTTCAACAGAACCCCTCATTTTCCACTTCTTGATTAGAGTTTGAACACTGCTGATTGGCATTCTCAATTCATTGAATATCTTTTTATATGCCTTTCCTGATTTATACAGTTCAACTACCCTTTGCCACAGATCCTTTGACAATTCTTTTGCTTTCCCCATGACTCAGAATCCAGAAACGTCAGTGCAGCACTGGATGAAAGATGCAAGGGTCTGTCAGGAGTCCAGAAACTCATTGGCCTTTTATACACACACTAATTACAAGCAAACAGATCACAAATTGTGTGCATGTAATTAGGCCCTTACTTTGTTTTGTAATTTGTATAAAGAAATATCAAGTGATATGATTCAGGTGATCTCCCTCCTCTAGTGCTTCAATCACTCAGTGCTTTAGGATAGGGATGAGTTTCGAGTTCGAGTCGAACCCATGTTCGACTCGAACATCGGCTGTTCGACCATTCGTCAAATTTTTTAAACATTATGGGTCGTTCGCGCCAAATTCGAGTGGCGCGTCATGGCCCATAATTCACTGCGGCATCGCAGTGCATTGCTGGCTGATGATTGGCCAAGCATGCAGTATGACCCGCATGCTTGGCCAATCACAGCACCGTAGGTACAGAGAGCCGTAATTGGCCAAAGCCAGGGTGGCTTTGGCCAATCATGGCTCAGAGGAGTAGGTACACGCCCCACACTATATAAGGCCGCTGGCTTGGTGGCCTTGTGTAGTGTGTTGGCATTGGTTAAAGTAAAGAGACAGAGAGAGAGACAGTGTAATTTGATTTGAGTTAGATAGAGCAGGCAGGCGAGTCAGTTAGCTGCAGTTACAGTGTGTAGAGGATATATATGCATCCTAGGTGTTGTATATATATTTACACACTGTTATTCTCTATACTGACAGGCAGGCAGGTGATTGTGCTAGCTGCAGTGTTTCACTGAAGCCCTGTACACACGATCGGATTTCCGATGGATTTTTCCATCGGATTTCCGATGAAGCTGACTTCCATCAGTCCTGCCTACACACCATCAGTCGAAAATCCGACCGTCCCAAACGCCGTGACGTAAAACACTCCGACGAGCCGAGAAAAATTAAGTTCAATGCTTCTGAGCATGCGTCGACTTGATTCTGAGCATGCGTGGGTTTTTTCTCCGATGAAGTTCCACACAGACGATCAGAATTTGCTATAGTTTTTTTTTCCATCGGATAAATTTAAAACATGTTCTGTTTTTAATCACAGATGGAAAAAAGACCGATGGAGCCCATACACGATTGGTTTGTCCGATGAAAACAGTCCTTCGGACTGTTTTCATCGGTAAAACCGATCGCGTGTACAGGGCTTTAGTGTACTGTGTCCTTTGCACAGCATGTACCTGAATACAATTGGTGGTGTTCTCATACCAATACCACAGGCAGGGAGCTGCATTAATTTCATTTAGTGTACTGTGTCCTTTGCACAGCGTTCACCTAAAGGTACCTGAATACAATTGGTGGTGTTCTCATACCAATACCACAGGCAGGGATCTGCTTTATTTTCACTTATTATACTGTGTCCTTTGCACAGCGTTCACCTAAAGGTACCTGAATACAATTGGTGGTGTTCTCATACCAATACCACCGGCAGGGATCTGCTTTATTTTCACTTAGTGTACTGTGTCCTTTGCACAGCGTTCACCTAAAGGTACCTGAATACAATTGGTGGTGTTCTCATACCAATACCACAGGCAGGGATCTGCTTTATTTTCACTTAGTGTACTGTGTCCTTTGCACAGCGTGCACCTAAAGGTACCTGAATACAATTGGTGGTGTTCTCCTATCAATAACACAGGCAGGGAGCTGCATTATTTTCACTTAGTGTACTGTGTCCTTTGCACAGCGTGCACCTAAAAGTACCTGAATACAATTGCTGCTTTTCTCATACTAATACCACAGCAGGCAGTTGATTCTGCTAGCTGCAGTATAATCAGTATAGATATATATATATACATCCCACCTTTGTGCAGCTACATCTCACTGCAGGCCATTAGTATGTGTGGAAGGCAAACAAGGAGAGGCAGACAAGCAGGTTCTGTGTCTAGAGGCAACAGTGCTGGTCGTGGACACGGTGCATCCTCATCAGGGACACGCTTGTCCTTCTTTTAGCCAGCTGGCCATGTTGAGCCGCAACATGCCGAAGACTTGGTAGAGTGGATGACCAAGCCGTCCTCATCATCCTCATCCTCTCTCACCCAGGCTCAGGGTACTTTGTCTGGCAAAGCAGCTGCCAAAGTGGCCTCTTCCCTCGGCTCAATGGCATCAGTCACTCCTTCCCTAGCCCCACCATTTCCTCCTGAGGAGTTCCCCGAACTGTTTAATCACAGTGTTGGGTACATGCTCCAGGAGGATACCCAGCATTTTTAAGGCTCCGATGATGGTACCCAGCTAGAGGAAGGCAGTAACGTGAGCCCAGAGAGAGGGGGTGCCCAACAAGGACAGCAATCTGGCAGTCATGTTCCCCCAGCTGCACCATACTGCCAGATTTGCTCCAGTGATGAGGAGGGAGGGGATGATGAGGTCACTGACTCCACGTGGGTGCCTGATAGGAGAGAGGAGGAGGAGGAGGAGGAGGCACATCTCCAACGAGGCAGGATGCCCTCCAGGGGCCAGCTTAAGGGCAGCCAACCGACTACATCACACCGTAGTGTTCCACATGTTCAGGGCACTGCTGTCTCTGCACGTTATTCCAAAAGTTCTTTGGTGTGGGCCTTTTTTGAGACGTGTGCAGCAGATCGCACCGTTGCTATTTGCAACATATGTCTGAAGCGTATCTCGCATGGCCAAAACATGAGCCGCTTGGGCACCACGTGCTTGACCAGACATATGTCGACCTGCCATGCAGTCCGCTTGGCAAGCATACAAAAAAGACCCACACCAAAGAACAAAGCGGACCTCTCCTTGCTCCTCATCAGCTGGGATCTCCAACCCCACTATACCTTCAGTCTTCTCTGAAACCTGCACTGAGAGGAATGAAGGTGTAGAATTAGGTGTGTCACAGCCAAGTACTTGCGGGCAATCTGCTATTGGTACACCAACGCCAGATTGTACCAAGCAAATTTCCCTGCCCCAGCTGCTGCACCGCCAAAAGAAATTCGCTCCCAGCCATCCACATGCCCAGCGGTTGAATGCTAGCTTGGCTAAATTGTTAGCACTTCAACTGCTGCCTTTTCAGTTGGTAGACTCTGCCCCCTTCTGTGAGTTTGTGGAATATGCGGTTCCTCAGTGGCAGGTTCCCAAACGCCACTTTTTCTCACGGAAGGCGATTCCGGCTCTCTACCGGCATGTGGAAGGCAATGTCTTGGCCTTGCTGGACAGGGTGGTCAGCGGTAAGGTGCATATTACCCCAGATTTTTGGTCCAGCAGGCATGGACAGGGACATTACCTATCTTTCACGGCGCATTGGGTGACTCTGCTGGCAGCTGGGAAGGATGCAGGACAAGGTGCAGTAGTGTTGGAGGTTGTTCCGGCAACACGCCTCCAAAATGATACTACTGGTGATTTTGACACACCTCTCTCCTCCACCCCCTCCTCTTCTTCTTCCTCCATGGCCTCTTCCTGTGCTTTGTCCTTGAAACCAGCGGTGCTCCATAGGCGTTCAAGGGGCTATGCAAGTACGCAGGCAAAAAGATGCCATGCAGTGCTTGAGCTGGTGTGTTTGGGGGACAGGAGCCACACTGGGGCAGAGATTCTGTCAGCTCTGCACGGGCAGGCTCAGAGGTGGTTGACTTTACGCCAGCTTAAGCCAGGAAAGGTGGTTTGCGACAATGGCACCAAACTCCTCTCCGCCCTCCGACAGGGACAACTGACCCATGTGCCCTGTTTGGTTCACATGCTTAACTTGGTGGTGCAGAGGTTCTTGGGCAGGTACCCGGGCTTACAGGAGGTCCTGAAGCAGGCCAGGAAACTCTGTGGGCATTTCCGCCGGTCATATAATGGCAGTGCTCGGCTGGCTGACCTGCAAAAGGAATACAACTTGCCCAAGAACCACCTAATCTGTGACATGCCCACCAGGTGGAACTCTACATTGGCCATGCTGCGGTGGCTGCACATGCAGCAGAGGGCCATCAATGAGTATCTGTTGCAATATGGCACCAGGACAGGGTCAGGGGAGCTTGGATTTTTTTCCCCACGCCAGTGGGCTGTGATCAGGGATGCATGCACTGTCCTGGCACCATTTGAGGAGGCCACGAGGATGGTGAGCAGTGACAGTGCATGCATCAGTGACACTGTCCCTCTTGTCCACCTGTTGGAGCACACGCTGCGTGGAATAATGGACAGGGCACTTGAGGCAGAACAGAGGGAGGAAGAGGAGGACTTCCTTACCTCTCAAGGCCCCCTTTATCCAGACAGTGTTCCTGCTGGCCCGCCTATCACACAGGAAGATGACGAGGAGGAGGAGGATTGTGTCAGCATGGAGGTGGAGCCTAGCACTCAGCATTAGCAGCAGTCTTCAAGGGATCAATTACAGTCCCAAGACACCCATTAACTTGTACGTGGCTGGGAGGAGGGGGCTGCTGACCGAATGCCTCAGCAAACTTACGCTGCATGGCCTCCCTGATCCTGCAAAGCCTGCGGAAGGATCCTCGTATTCGTGCGATCAAGGAGAGGGATCATTACTGGCTGGCAACCCTCCTTGATCCACGTTACAAGGGTAAGGTTGCGGACCTTATCTTGCCATCGCAGAGGGAGCAGAGGATGAAGCATCTTCGGGAGGCCTTGCAGAAAGGTCTGTGCAACGCGTTCCCAGAGACTGGGAGGTTACAAATTCCTGGTCCTGGACAACGTGTTGCTGAGGCTTTGGTCAGTCAAAGAAGGAGCGGTGGAGAAGGTGGCCGTCTGACCGGTGCGTTCAGACAATTTTTTAGTACGCAGCCCCAAGGTATGATCGGTTCCAGCAACCATCGCCAGCGTCTGGTGCAGGAATACCTAGGGGCAAGATCAGACTTGGACACCTTTCCCATCGAAAATCCTCTGGGTTACTGGGTCTTGAGGATGGATCACTGGCCAGAGCTTGCACAGTATGCAATTGAGCTACTGGCCTGTCCTGCATCCAGCGTTCTTTCGGAACGCACATTCAGTGCTGCTGGAGGCTTTGTAACCGATCACAGGGTGCGCCTGTCCACCGACTCTGTCGATCGACTGACCTTCATAAAAATGAATCAGTCTTGGATCACCACCAGCTACCAAGCACCTGATGCTGATGTAACAGAATAATTTTCTTTGAAATGTCAAATCCCTTCAAGACTGCCTATGCTGATGCAGAGTGAATATCCTGTTATGCTGAGTGACTATTCTCTTCCTCCTCAATGATCATGCAGGCCCAATTTTTGCAGCCCCTGTTTAACAGGGGCATGTAATTACAATTTTTAGTGCAATACTTTGCAGCAGGGCTCATTCCTGCGCTCCAACTAGAGCAGCTGTGAGGGGTTGCAGTTTTGTGGCACCAGCACCAGTGCCTAGGGCCCAATTCTTCTGCCCCTGTTTAACAGGGGCGTGTAATTACAATTTTTGATGCAATACTTTGCAGCAGGGCTCATTGCTGCGCTCCAACTACAGTATCTGTGAGGGGTTGCAGTGTTGTGGCACCAGCACCAGTGTCTAAGGCCCAATTTTTAACCCCCTGTTTAACAGGGGCGTGAAAATAAAAATTTTAAAGCAATACTTTGCAGCAGGGCTCACTCCTGCGCTCCAACTAGAGTATCTGTGAGGGGTTGCAGTGTTGTGGCACCAGTGCCTAAGGCACAATTTTTCGGCCCCTGTTCAACAGGGGCATGTAATTACAATTCTTGATCTAATAATTCACAGCAGGGCCCATTCCTGCACCCACCAAGAGTAACTGTGAGGGCTTACAGTGTTGTGGCAACCCCACCACCACCAAAGGCCCAATTTTGTTTTTGCCCCTGTTCAACAGGGGCATGTAATTACAATTCTTGATCTAATATTTAACAGCTGGGCCCATTCCTGTGCCCACCTAGAGTAACTGTGAGGACTTACAGTGTTGTGGCACCAGCACCACCACCAAAGGCCCAATTTTTCCTACCACTGTTCAACAATGGCATGTAATTACAATTCTTGATATAATAGTTCACAGCAGGGCGTTCCAGCGCCCACCAAGAGTAACTGAGGGCTTACAGTGTTGTGGCAACACCAATACCTAAGGGCCAAATTTCTGCAGAGTATATACGGCAGGCCCCTACTTTCAAACATCCAACTTACAAACGACTCCTACTTGCAAACGGAATGAGACAACAGGAAGTGAGAGGAAATCTACCCCTAGGAAGGGAAATTCTCTCCTGTAAGAGTTAAAATGGGAAAAAGGGTGTCTTCTCTCCACTGATGCTTTATCACCAATCCTTGTTTAAGAAAAAAAAAAAATCAAAAAACATTTGTCATTGGGACGGAAAGTGAGGTGAAATGTTCTGAACAGGTGCACAGACAGCAAAACAAATGTTACAGGGGTGATAACCCTTCCCTATGTTTTCCAAAAAGCTTAAAACTGATTTTTTTTTAAATGTACCAGTTCAAAATTACAAACAGATTCTACGTAACAAACCTACAGTCACTGTCTTGTTTGCACCGCCTGTATACAGCTGTTCAGAGTATATAGGGCCTGGGGGCCCCACGCTTTTCCTTTTTTTAATTAGGGTGCGGGATTCCCCTTAATAACCATGCCATTTTTCTCAATGATTTTCATCCATATTGCCGGGACCAGACATTACATTAAAGCAGTTTTAAATGACTTTTTTTCCTTTAGAAATGTAATTTTGTGCAGGGACAGTTCTAAACATGAGAAACACGTGCCACTTCACAGGCATACTATAGACACCCCCCAGGTATGATATTTAAAGGAATATCTCACTTTTTTTTTCACTTTATGCATCATCAAAATCACTGCTCTCGAAAAAACTTCAGTTTTTAAAACTTTTTTTGCATTGATACATGTACCCTGGGGCAGGATCCGGGTCCCCAAACCCTTTTTAGGACAATAACTTACATATTAGCCTTCATAATTAGCACTTTTGATTTCGAACGTTCGAGTCCCATAGACTTTAATAGGGTTCTAAAGTTTTCGCGAACTTTCGTTCCGTTCGCAGATTCTGGTGCGAACCGAACCGGGGGGTGTTCGGCTCATCCCTACTTTAGGATAGGGAAGGCTGAAAAACTGCACAGGGAGAGAATAGGGTCAGTTGAGAAACTGTATTTTATTCTGATTGCTAGCTCTTTCAACAATCAACCTCTTTGTGGCTTTTTTGTTGTTGTTCTTATTATCAGGGGCTCTTACTTTGTTTTGTAATTCTTATAAAGAAATATCAAGTGATATGATTTAGGTGATCTCCCTCCTCTAGTGCTTCAATCACCCAGTGCGACCTCCACCAATGTCACTCACTAGATATAATTGCTGTCTAATGAATAGAACGGCAAAAATCGCATGTGATAAGAACCAGTTCATCAGAGGTATGTAGTCATCATTAGCTCGCATTTATCCCCTCTATCTGAATCACAGGACCCTCTTCAGGATGTATCCAAGTGCATGGATCCTGACCAGGAAGTTTTATTTCTCATGGTAAAAACAACTCAGCATATCCCATCTGTAGTAATAAGTCACCAATGACAGAGAAGGAAATATCTAATGGTGCAGTATTTATTAGACATGTGCGATTCATTTCGTACGAATCGAAAATTCGGACGAATTTCCGAAAATTCGTACATTCGGAAGCATCCGAAATACGAATTTCTATTGTTACGAATTTTATACGAAATACGAAATTTCGTTGACGAATTTTGTTTCGGGAGTGGGAGACCGCTCAGACTGGTACTGGTAGTCGATGGTAGATTCAGAATTGGACAAAATAAGAATGTTGTTAATATCGTTTTATTATTGTCATAATAATTACGATTATTCGTTATGATGAAGTTAAAAACCCAGGAAGTCAGCACAGGGATGATGGGAGCCCCTCATAATGAGCACAGCAGGGGTACAGCCCCAGGAGGAAGTCAGCACAGCACAGGGATGGTGGGTGCCCCTCATAACGAATGTTCGTAATTGTTCCGAAAAGTTAACAAACCTAATGAACTTTCGTATTTCGTACGAATCCAAATTGAATTTCGGACACAAATTCCGAAACATGAATTAATGGGCTACTACAAACCCAGGAATAGGGATGAGCTCGGTGTTCGAGTCTAACATAAGTTCGACTCGAACATCGGCTGTTCGACCGTTCAGCGAACATCGAACGATTTGGGCCGTTCGTGCCAAATTCGAGTGACGCGAACGGCCCACAATACACTGCGCCATCGCAGTGCAATCCCGGCGCTGTGATTGGCCAAGCATGCACTGTGACCCCGCATGCTTGGCCAATCACAGCGCCGGCAGCTAGGAGAGCCATAATTGGCCACAGGCAGGTAGCTCAGGGGGTTTAGCACACGCCCCACACTATAAAAGGCCGCCAGCGCGGCAGCCTTGTGTAGTGTGTTCCGGCGCAGGGAAAGAGTTACATAGGCAGGGACAGTGTCAGTGCTATTTGTACCTCAAACTTGTGTGTAGGGAGAGAGAAGGATAGGCAGGGAGAGTGTCAGTGTCATATTCTTTGCTAAACCTTGTGTGCAGGGAGAGAGAAGGATAGGCAGGGGACAGTGTCAGTGTCACATTCTTTGCTAAACCTTGTGTGCAGGGAGAGAGAAGGATAGGCAGGGAGAGTGTCAGTGTCATATTCTTTGATAAACCTTGTGTGCAGGGAGAGAGAAGGATAGGCAGGGAACAGTGTCAGTGTCATATTCTTTGCTAAACCTTGTGTGCAGGGAGAGAGAAGGATAGGCAGGGAGAGTGTCAGTGTCATATACTTTGATAAACCTTGTGTGCAGGGAGAGAGAAGGATAGGCAGGGGACAGTGTCAGTGTCATTGTTGCTAAGCCTCCTGCACATTATACACCTGAAGTTAGCCTGTATTGCTGCTTTTTCCTGGTGTGTTACACCAACAGGCATTTGAAGCACTTACAGTGGGCGGAGTGTGCCTCCTGATCATATTACACCTGAAGTTAGCCTGTATTGCTGCTTTTTCCTGGTGTGTTACACCAACAGGCATTTGCAGCACTTACAGCGGGCGGAGTGTGCCTCCTGATCATATTACACCTGAAGTTAGCCTGTATTGCTGCTTTTTCCTGGTGTGTTACACCAACAGGCATTTGCAGCACTTACAGCGGGCGGAGTGTGCCTCCTGATCATATTACACCTGAAGTTAGCCTGTATTGTTGCTTTTTCCTGGTGTGTTACACCAACAGGCATTTGCAGCACTTACAGCGGGCGGAGTATGCCTCCTGATCATATTACACCTGAAGTTAGCCTGTATTGCTGCTTTTTCCTGGTGTGTTACACCAACAGGCATTTGCAGCACTTACAGCGGGCGGAGTGTGCCTCCTGCAAAATATACTCCTGAAGCTAGGCCTTATTGCTGGTTTTCCCATTTCCCTGCAGGCCATTAGAATGTCTGGAAGGCAAACAAGGAGAGGCAGACAGTCAGGAGCCAATAAAAGAGGGCAAGCAGGCTCTGTGTCTAGAGACAACAATGCTGGTCGTGGACGCGGTGCATCGCCATCAGCACGTGGCCATGGGACACGCTTGTCCTTCTTTTCGGCAGCTGGACGTGTTGAGCCGCATCATGCCGAAGACTTGGTAGAGTGGATGACCAAGCCCTCCTCATCCTCCTCATCCTCTCTCACCCAGGCTCAGGGTACTGGCAAAGCAGTTGCCAAAGCGTCCTCTTCCCTGGTATCAATGTCATCATCAGTCGCTCCTTCCCTAGACTAACCATGTCCTCCTGAGGAGTCCCCGAACTGTTTGAGCACAGTGTTGGGTACATGCTCCAGGAGGATGCCCAGCGTTTCGAAGGGTCTGATGATGATACCCAGCTAGAGGAAGGCAGTAGCGTGAGAGCAGAGAGAGGGGATGCTCAAGAAGGACACCAATCTGGCAGTCATGTTCCAGCAGCTGCAGCATACTGCCAGATTGGCTCCAGTGATGAGGAGGGAGGGGATGATGAGGTCACTGACTCCACGTGGGTGCCTAATAGGAGAGAGGAGGAGGAGGATGAGGAGGAGGCACATCTCCAACGAGGCAGGATGACCTTGGGGGGCCAGCGTAAGGGCAGCACACCGGCGGAATCACACCGCAGAGCTCCGCCTGTGCAGGGCGCTGCCTCTGCCCGTTATTCAAAAAGTTCTTTGGTGTGGGCCTTTTTTGAGTCGAGTGCATCAGATCGCACAGCTGCTGTTTGCCACATATGTCTCAAGCGTATATCGCGTGGCCAAAACATCACCCGCTTGGGCACCACATGCTTGACCAGACATATGGTGACCTGCCATGCAGCTCGTTGGCAAGCCTACCTTAAAGACCCACACCAAAGAACAAAGCGGACCTCTCCTTGCACCGCATCAGCTGGGATCTCCAACCCCTCTATACCTTCAGTCCTCTCTGAAACCTGCACTGAGAGGAATGAAGGTGTAGAATTAGGTGTGTCACAGCCAAGTACTTGCGGGCACTCTGCTAGCAGTACACCAACGTCCGATTCTAGCAGGCAAATTTCCCTGCCCCAGCTGCTGGACCGTCAAAAGAAGTTCACTCCCAGCCATCCACATGCCCAGCGGTTGAATGCTAGCTTGGCTAAATTTCTAGCGCTTCAACTGCTGCCTTTTCAGTTGGTAGACTCGGCCCCCTTCCGTGAGTTTGTGCAATGTGCGGTTCCTCAGTGGCAGGTTCCCAAACGCCACTTTTCTCACGGAAGGCGATTCCGGCTCTCTACCGGCATGTGGAAGGCAATGTTATGGCCTCGCTGGACAGGGCGGTCAGTGGTAAGGTGTATATTACCGCTGACTCATGGTCCAGCAGGCATGGACAGGGACGTTACCTTTCTTTCACGGTCCATTGGGTCACTCTTTTGGCAGCTGGGAAGGATGCAGGACAAGGTGTAGTAGTGTTGGAGGTGGTTCCACCGCCACGCCTCCAAAATGCTACTACTGGTTGTGACACACCTCTCTCCTCCACCCCCTCCTCTTCTTCTTCCTCCATGGCCTCTTCCTGTGCTTTGTCCTCGGAACCAGCGGTGCTCCGTAGGCGTTCAAGGGGCTACGCAAGTACGCAGGCAAAAAGATGCCATGCCGTGCTTGCGCTGGTGTGTTTGGGGGACAGGAGCCACACTGGGGCAGAGGTTCTGTCTGCTCTGCAGGGGCAGGCCGAGAGGTGGTTGACGCCATGCCAGCTTAAACCAGGAATGGTAGTTTGCGACAATGGCACTAACCTCCTCTCCGCTCTCCGACAGGGACAACTGACCCATGTGCCCTGTGTGGCTCACGTCCTTAACCTGGTGGTTCAGCGGTTCTTGGGCAGGTACCCGGGCTTACAGGATGTTCTGAGGCAGGCCAGGAAAGTCTGTGTGCATTTCCGCAGATCTTATAATGCCAGTGCTCGCCAGGCTGAGCTGCAAAAGGAGTTGAACCTGCCCAAGAACCGCCTTATATGTGACATGCCCACCAGGTGGAACTCAACGTTGGCCATGCTGCAGCAGCTGCCATCAATGAGTACCTGTGCGACTACGGCACCAGGACAGGGTCAGGGGAGCTCAGGTTTTTTTCACCACGCCAGTGGGGCATGATCAGGGATGCATGCACTGTCCTGGCACCATTTGAGGAGGCCACGAGGATGGTGAGCAGTGACAGTGCATGCATCAGTGACACTGTACCTCTTGTCCACCTGTTGGAACATACGCTGCGTGGAATAATGGACAGGGCACTTGAGGCAGAACAGAGGCAGGAAGAGGAGGACTTCCTTGTGTCACGTACCTGACGGTGACGAGCCTGGATCTGCAGAGGGAGGCCTCTCTTACGGCTTCCACCAGCGGCCCCTGGTAGTGAAGACAGGAGGCACGGAGGTAGAAGGGGTACGAGTGCCTGGCAGGATGAATCAAGGTAGAGTAGATTCTGAAGATTGGGACGGATCCAGGCACCCAGGGAGTATAGCAGGCTGAACTGGAATCAAGAACACAGCAACTGGAACTGGAACCGATGAAGCAGACTGGACTGGAACCAGGAACACAGCAACTGGACTGGAACCGATGAAGCAGACTGGACTGGAACCAGGAACACAGCAACTGGACTGGAACCGATGAAACAGACTGGACTGGAACCAGGAACACAGCAACTGGACTGGAACCGATGAAGCAGACTGGACTGGAACCAGGAACACAGCAACGGAGAGATTGGTCAGACAAGCCGGGTCGGTAGAACTGGCTGGCGACAAGGTACTGGAGGATCAGGCAGAAGAGTGGTCAAAACAAGCCGGTGGTCAGATGCAGGCAGGAAACTGGAAGGGTCAAGGTATGCCGGGTCAGATGCAGGTAAAATCTAAGAATCAGGTCTCTTAAGTACTACACGCTGTAGAGCAGACAGCAGGGACTGTCTGTCACAGATACGTTTAAGTAGCCCTTCTGGCGCGCTTTGTGGAGCGTGCGCGCGCCCCCACAGCGCGCGCGTGCCCGGGCACGCGGACGCATCCGCGGTTGGAAACCAGGAAGTCCAGGACTCCTGTAGCTGGCAGGATTTCTATGACATTGCCCCCCCCAAGGGGCAGCCTTCGGATGCCCAGCCGGGTGAACCTTCTAGGGTGAGTCCTCTTGAAAGCCTGTACCAAGCTCCTGGCATGGATATTCTCCTCGGGTTCCCATGAGTTTTCCTCGGGTCCGTAGCCCTTCCATTTAATTAGGAATTGGTTCTGGTTATTTCTTCTCCTGAAGTCCATGATAGCTTCTACTTCGAATTCCTGCTCACCGTCAATAATGATCGGATCAGGGTGATCCGGCTTCCGATCTGGGAATGAATTGGAGACTGTGGGTTTCAGGAGAGAGACATGAAAGACTGGATGGATTCTAAGAGATTCAGGAAGTTCCAACTCATAAGCTACTTTATTAATCTTCCTCTTAACAGGGAATGGACCTAAAAATTTGGGGCCCAGTTTTTTAGAAGGGCATGCCATTCTTAGGTTTGTAGTAGATAGCCATACTTGGTCGCCGGGTACCAACACTAATTCACCCCCTCTCTTCTTGTCATAGATTGTCTTGTTGCGTTCTTGAGTCTTGGTCATGGTCTCTTGTAGAAGCTGGTTATTGACCGAGAAAATTTTTTACTTTTCCTGGACTGCAGGCACAGGACACTCAGGAAGGGAATTAGGCAGAAATGTAGGGTGAAAACCATAGTTTGCAAAGAAAGGAGTCTGACTGGTAGCGGAGTGAATGAAATTGTTATAAGCAAACTCAGCCAACGGAAGTAGGGAAATCCAGTCGTCCTGAGCAAAAGAGGAGAAGCATCGCAGGTACTGCTCGAGCGTCTGATTCGTCCTCTCCGTCTGTCCGTTGGTCTGTGGGTGGTAAGCAGAGGAAAACGATAATTCGATCTTCAAGGTTTTGCAAAGGGATCTCCAGAATCGAGAGGTAAATTGAACCCCGTGATCGGAAACAATATTGGCTGGTACCCCGTGGAGTCCCTGACGATTTCTCTGATGAACACCTGTGCGGTTTCAGGAGCTGAGGGAGTCCCTTTCATAGGGATGAAGTGTGCCATCTTGGACAGATGGTCCACTATAACGAAGATGGTGGTATGGTTCTCAGCCGGGGGCAACTCGACAATGAAGTCGATGGACAACATTCTCCAGGGCCTATCTGGAACGGGTAAGGGTTTTAGTAGTCCCCAGGCCTTGGATCTGGAACCCTTGTTTCGGGTGCAAGTTGTACAAGAATCCACAAACCTCCTACAGTCTTCACGTACTCGAGGCCACCAGAAGGTGCGCTGTACCAGGTCAGTGGTCTTGGCAATGCCAAAATGTCCGGCCAGAGCGTGGTTGTGGCAGAGTTCTAATGCGGTTACTCTCAATTCCTCAGGTACGTAGATCCTGTCTTGGTACCACAATAGTCCATCCTTAACCTGTAATTCCGGCTCGGAGAACTGTCTCTGCCCAGTGGAAGCTTGTTTGATCTGAGTGAACAGGTTCATCTGTAGAAGAAGGAAATTTCCGGGGGCAAGGATGGTGTCAGGCGGAGAAATCTCCTTGGACTTATGGAACATCCGAGACAGGGCGTCAGGTTTAATATTCTTGGCACCAGGACGATAAGTAACATGAAAAGAGAACCGGGAGAAGAAGAGTGCCCACCTGGCTTGCCGTGGATTCAATCTTCTCGCGGCCTTCAGGTACTCCAGGTTCTTGTGGTCAGTGAAAATCAGAATCGGATGAGCCGCGCCCTCCAGCAGGTACCGCCATTCCTCCAGTGCAGATTTGATCGCCAGTAACTCCCGATCCCCCACATCGTAGTTCCTCTCCGCTGCAGATAGCTTGCGAGAGAAGAAAGCTACTGGATGGAGCAAGGCCTTGATTCCCTGTCTTTGGGACAGTATTGCTCCTACCGCTATTTCGGAGGCGTCTACCTCAAGTACGAATGGCAGTGAAGAGTCCGGGTGTTTCAATATAGAGGCAGAGGTAAATAGGGCCTTCAGGCATTCAAAAGCTTTTTGGGCTTCAGGGGACCAGTGAAAACGTGTTCCTTGTTTGGTTAGTTGAGTGATGGGTGCGATAATAGCTGAGAACCCCCTGATGAACTTGCAGTAGAAGTTGACGAATCCAACGAAACATTGGATTCCCTTCTTGTCCACCGGTTCTGGCCAGTCCAGGATTGCGGTAATCTTTTGAGGATCCATTTTGATGTCCTCGCTAGAAATGATTAACCCCAGAAATTATATACTCTCCTGCTCGAACTCACATTTTTTGGCCTTCGCATACAGGCCATGCTGGCGGAGCCGACCCAACACACTCTTGACATGTCTGCGATGAGAATCAAGAAAGGAAGAAAAGATTAGTATATCATCGAGATAAACAATGACAAAGAGGTCTAGGAAGTCCCGTAGAACGTCGTTGATAAAGTACTGGAAAGTGGCAGGGGCGTTACACAACCCGAATGGCATTACCAAGTACTCAAAATGCCCATACCGGGTACGGAAGACGGTCTTCCATTCGTCCCCTTCTTTGATGCGGATCAAGTTGTAGGCTCCGCGGAGATCAAGTTTGGTAAAGATGGTGGCAGTCCCCAGTCTCTGAAATAGCTCTGGTACCAGGGGGAGAGGGTAACGATTTTTTACTGTAATTTTATTCAGTTCACGGTAATCCACACAAGGTCGAAGGGTGTGGTCCTTTTTCTCTACAAAAAAGATGCCTGTGCCTGCTGGGGATGTGGAAGGGCGGATGAACCCCTTTTGCAAGTTCTCATCAACATAATTTTTTAAAGCCCCTTGTTCTACCTCCGTTAAAGGGAAGATTCTACCGAACGGAATCTTTGCTCCAGGAAGTAGGTCGATGGGGCAATCATAGGCCCGATGGGGCGGTAGAGTCTCTGCCCTTTGTTTACTAAATACGTCAAGAAAGTCGTGGTAAACTTCTGGGATGGATTGACATGTGCCATCTTCTGTATCAATGCATAGTAAAGAGGCCGGCCCAGGAGGTTCGTATGAGCCACAGGACTGCTGACAATAGGAAGAAGGAAAGGTAACTACTCCCGTGGCCCAGTTGATAGTGGGATTGTGGGCTTGTAACCAAGGCATACCAAGGATCAAGGAAAACAACGGAGAAGAGATGATGTCCAGACATAAGTATTCTTGGTGGGTTCCAGAGGTGGTAGAGATGGTGACGGGTATAGGGGTGGTCTCCTGGATCACAGGTCCAGACTTAATAACGGAACCATCAGCCAGATGGACACGAAGTCCGTGGGTCTTGGTACGAAGGGGAATTTGGTGTTTGATGGCAAAGGTTGAGTCCATAAAGCAGCTGCATGCTCCAGAATCAATAATGGCGGGTACTTGCAGAGTCCTTCCTGGTAGGGTTGAGCGAACCCGAACTGTAAAGTTGGGGTCCGTACCGAACTTTAGCTTTTTCCCGAACCCGGACTTTGCGCGAAAGTCCGGGTTCGGGTTCGGCAATCTAATGGCGCAGTTAGAAATGCTTCAGGGGCCAGCCAATCACCTTTTGATTAGCTGGTGTGCCCTTAGAAGCCATCATAGCCATGCCTACTAATGGCATGGCTGTGATTGGTCAGTGAAACATGTGACCCAGCTTCTATATAAGCTAGAGGCACACAGCACACACGTCAATCTGCTTCAGAATACATAGGGAGAGGATCTTGTCTGCTGCTGTTGCTTTTAGGGAGAGATTGAAAAATACATGAGTTAGTCCTGATTCTGGAATCTGAGGGAAAAGATAGAGAGACAGTGTAGTGTAGGGCCAGGTTCCTGTTGGTTCTTTCAGGGAGAGAGATTTATTATACAGGATCAGGAGTCCAGATTCAGAGATATAACTCAGCGATCTGCATAGGTTTACCTGTTTGTGTTGCAGTGCAGTCTTTTTACACTGCCATGAGCCCAGTGTCAGAGAAAATCTACCTTTTATCTGCAAGCTCAGTGCACCAGCACTGCATATATTACGCTGAGAGATACACCGTTTCCATACTGTGGGTGTATTCTGCTCTTGGAAAAAGATCCATTTAGGGCAAAAAAAAGGCACTTTATTGTGCTCTTTTCCACAAGACCCATTAAGGGCAAAAAAAAAAAAAATTTGCATTTTATTTTGCTCGTGCAAAAAAAGACCCGTTTAGGGCAAAAAAATAAATAAAAAATTTGCACTTTAATGTACGCTTGCAAAAAGACCCATTTAGGGCCACAAAAAATATTTTGCAGTGTGTTATACATATGTGGAGGCGTGTGAAATAGTAGGATTTTTAAAACAGCTTACCTGTAAAATCCTTTTCTTGGAGTACATCACGGGACACAGAGCAGCATAGTCATTACTATGTGGGTTATATAGATTACCTTCAGGTGCTGGCACTGGCAACTTCCAAAACAGGAAGTACCCTCCCCTATATAAGCCCCTCCCATCCGGGAGTACCTCAGTTTTGTAGCAAAGCAATACGTGTCCCCAAAAGAGGGGTGGGAGCTCTGTGTCCCGTGATGTACTCCAAGAAAAGGATTTTACAGGTAAGCTGTTTTAAAAATCCTACTTTCTTGTTCATACATCACGGGACACAGAGCAGCATAGTCATTACTATGTGGGACATCCCAAAGCAATGCCACATGAGGGGGGGGATACACCATACATAAGCTGGGCGCCATCAGGCATGAGGATCTTTTGCGGCCTGCAACACACTGCGCCCAAAGGCGACATCCTCCTGACTTCTAACGTCCACCTGGTAGAACCTAGTAAACGTGTGTACTGAAGACCATGTTGCGGCCTTACAAATTTGCGCCAGGGAGGCCTGGTGATGCACTGCCCATGAAGTTCCAACTGCTCTCGTGGAGTGCGCCCTAACTTTGAACGGAGGCGGTCTACTTCTCAAGCCATAGGCTTGTATTATGACCTGTCGAATCCACTTGGCTAAAGTAGATTTTGATGCTGCCTGACCCTTTCTGGGGCCTTCCGGCAGAACAAACAAAGAATCCGTTCTACGAATCTGAGCAGTGGCTTCTAGATAAGATTTAACTGCTCTTACTACATCCAAAGAATGCAATAACTTTTCCTCTACCGAGCTTGGTTTGGGGAAAAAAGAAGGAAGAACCACATCCTGGTTCAAGTGAAACCTTGATACCACCTTAGGAAGAAAGGCTGGGTGAGGACGTAATACTACTCTGTCCTTATGGATAACCAGATATGGCTCTTTACAGGACATGGCGGCTAATTCCGACACTCTTCTAGCCGAGCATATGGCTACTAAAAATATCAATTTCCTGGTGAGTAGAACCAAGGAAATGTGCCGCAAAGGTTCAAATGGCTGCTTCTGCAGAACCGACAGAACCAAATTTAGATCCCATGGGCATATGGGAGCCTTAATTGGTGGAATAATACGAGTCACACCTTGCATAAAGGATTTGACAAGTGAATGCATAGCCAGGGGCCTTTGAAATAGTATTGACAAGGCCGAAACCTGGCCCTTGATAGTACTTAAGGCAAACTTCCTGTCTACAGCCCACTGCAGGAAGTCCAGAATTCTGCCTATAACGTACTTACGTGGATGCCATTTTCTGGCCTCGCACCAAGTGATGTACGCCTTCCAAACTCTATAGTAGATCTGCCTGGATACAGGCTTCCTGGCATTGATTATAGTTGATACCACAGAGTTAGAGAGACCTCTCTTCTTTAGGATGTGGGATTCAATAGCCAGGCCGTTAAACTTAGAGTTAGTAAGGAAGGGTGGTATATCGGTCCTTGCGAAAGCAGGTCCGGACGACGTGGAAGGGTCCAAGGACTCCCCACAGACATTTTGATGATCTCCGCGTACCAGGCCCTTCGGGGCCCCGCTGGAGCCACCAGGATCACCGGCTTCTTCTCCAACCTGACTCTGCGAAGGAGTCGAGGCAACAATTGTAGCGGAGGGAATGCATATATCAGTCTGAACTGATCCCAAGGGAACACCAGAGCATCCGAGCCGCAAGCGAGGGGATCCCTTGTCCGGGAGACAAATCTGTCCACCTTTGCGTTGAATCTGGATGCTAGCAGATCTACATCCGGTGTTCCCCACCGCTGACATATTGCTCGGAAGACCTCGGGATGAAGGGACCATTCCCCTGGGCATAACTGTTGGCGACTCAGAAAGTCCGCCTTCCAATTCTCCACCCCTGGAATGAAGACAGCTGATATACATGGGACATGCTTTTCTGCCCATTCCAGGATGTGACTTACTTCCCTCTGGGCTGCACGACTCCTGGTGCCTCCCTGATGATTGATATATGCCACTGCTGTGGCATTGTCTGATTGAATTCTGACAGGGGACCCTTGGAGTCTGGATGTCCAGGCTACTAGGGCGTACCGGGCTGCTCGTATCTCTAAGAGATTGATGGGCAGGGTTTTTACTACATTTGACCATCTGCCCTGGAGAGACCATTGCTCCAGTACTGCCCCCCAGCCTATAAGGCTGGCATCTGTAGTGACCACCTTCCAAGATATCGGGCTGAAGGGTTTTTCCTTCTGGAGATTCTGGGGGATCAACCACCAGCAGAGACTCTTCCGAACGGAAGGGGACAAAGCCATCGGGAAGTCTAGAGCCTGAACTTTTCCGTTCCAGGCTGACAATATGGCCCTTTGTAAATTCCTTGAGTGGAATTGGGCGTATGGTACAGCTTCGAATGATGCTACCATCTTTCCTAGCAGCCTCATGCACAGGCGTATGGACGGCTGTCTTTTTGCACAAAGCAGACGGACCAAGGCCCTCAAAGAGGATACCTTGTCTAGAGGTAAGAAAATCTTCCTCTGGTCTGAATCCAGCCGTAGCCCTAGATATACCAGGTTTTTCACTGGCTGTAGGGCTGACTTGTCCAGGTTGATGACCCAACCGTGAGACTCTAGATACTTGATTGTATCGACAATTACCACTTCTAGCTTGGCAACTGAGTGGTCCATCAACAACAGGTCGTCTAGGTATGCCATTATCGTTACACCCCGTGTTCTTAGATCGGCCAACAGTGGGGCCAGAATTTTTGTGAACACTCGTGGTGCTGTGGCCAGACCAAATGGTAAGGCTCTGAACTGAAAATGGCGCCCTTCTACTGCAAAGCGTAGGAATTTTTGATGACCTGGAAAGATGGGAACATGCAAGTAAGCATCTTTGATGTCGATCGAGGCTAACCATTCCTCCCCTTGTAGGGCAGCGGTGACCGATCGGATCGACTCCATCCGGAAAGACCGGACGTTTAGAAATTTGTTTAGACTCTTTAGGTCCAATATGGGTCTTATGTCCCCGTTTGGCTTCGGGACTGTGAAAAGGTTTGAGTAGAAACCCAACCCCCACTCTTCCATAGGAACCTCCATAATTACTCCTTGGAGCAATAGTTGTTCTAACGCCAATAGGAGAGACCCTCTTTTTAGAGGGTCTCTTGGCATGCCTGACCACATAAAATGGGACGGAGGAGACTCTTTTAACTCCAACTTGTATCCCAGAGTTACTGCGGAGAGCACCCATCTGTCTTTGATCGTCTCCCGCCAGGTCTCTGCGAACAACTGAAGTCTTCCCCCCACCCGTTTGAGTGGGGGCAGCCCTTCATAGGCTTGACTTGGAGGCTGGTTTAGTACCTCTTCGGATCCAGGGCTTTTTATTACCCTGTGGCTGTCCCTGATTTTTACCTCCTGAGTTTGACCGAGGAGGCCGTCGGAACTGCTTAGTAGCAGACGTCGCAGGGATAGGAGAGGTAGTCCTCTTAAAAGATGGACCCCTAGACCTCTTTTTACTCGGTAAGAGAGTACTTTTACCACTGGAAATCTTCTGGATATACTTATCCAGGTCTTCGCCAAAAAGGCGTTCCCCATGAAATGGGAAGCTAACTAAGAGCTTCTTACAGGGAGCTTCAGCAGACCAGTTTTTGAGCCACAGAAGCCTACGCATATGTACCAAAGACAGCGTGAGGCGGGAGGCCTGATGGATAGAATCCTTGATGGCGTCAACCGCAAAGCATAATGCTCTAGGCAGATCAGCCAGAGCCTGGGCCTGCTGGTCTGGCAAATCCCTCAGGACCATTTTCATTTGATCCTTTAAAGCTTGGCAGACCCCAATAGCTGCCACTGCTGGCTGTGTAACAGCCCCTGCTGTGGAAAAAGCAGATTTTAATAAAGATTCCAATTTTTTATCCACTGGATCTTTGAACATTTGAACATTATCTACTGGACATGTCAGTGATTTGTTCACAGAAGAGATGGCTGCATCCACCGTAGGAACATTCCATCTCTGGGTGAACTTTTCCTCCATGGGATAGATCACCGGAAACCTTTTAGGCGGAACAAATAGTTTATCAGGATGTTCCCAGTCCTGGTATATAAGTCCTTCCAATAATGGATGTATTGGAAAGGAGCAATTAACCTGGGGAGCTTTTAGCGACCCCAATGAGGAGACAGCAGTAGTTGATGGTTCAACAAGAGGCATTTTAAATGCAGATCGAACCATGTCAGTTAGGGTCTGGACCCACAATCTTTCAGTCTGCGATGCTGAAAATGGTTCATCTACTGTCGATTCCTCAAAAACAGAGCTAACCTCCTCCTGATCCCCTTCAGGTAGGTCGGTCCCTTCCTGGGACTGTTGCTCTGCCAACAGGCACTCTAATGGAGGTGATGGAGATCTGGCGCGCTTTCTTTCCTGTAGAGAAGAAGCGATCAATGCTGCCAATCTCTGCTCCAATCCCTCCAGAGTTGAGGAAAAAACCTCCTCTGTTATATATGCAGGAGCAGGTGGACTGAGGACAGCCGCAGTACCTGGCACTCCCGGGGGTTCCTTATGGGTATTAACCTCTGATTTCTCAGGGGAGGAGGGTGCAGATGACTGCTCCAGATCCTCAGAGCCCGATGGAGACCCCCTACACTTCCTGAGAGGTATATCTCAGAGTTTTTTAGGCGGCATATTCCTTAGTTCAAAGCTGAGGTATTCCAGCCGCAATACACCCCTTACTGAAATAGTCGAATGCAATTTGCTGCTATGTACATCAGTGGGTGTCTACTAATGCGTCTTTCTGGGGATGCCTGTATCAACCGCCCGCTGTAAGCCCCTATACCATGCTACCAGCTCCTTTTCATGCCCTGTGTCCATAGCAAGCAGCGTGGACTGAGTCCTTTTATCTTGCTGGGACGCCCGCACATGCGCAGAAGCGCTGGGCGCACAGAGCGCGTCATCCGCCAGGCTCCGCCCCCTTTTTTTAAGCTAAACCTTATAAAAGGAAAGCATGTGTGCGCGCGCGCGCGCGTGCACGTGTGCGCTCTTGGCGCCATGTAGGGAGAGAAGCCAGGGTCCCTGTTTCACCAGGACTCGGGGATGGAAGGAAACTACTTGGCAGCATGACAGAGGAATGCAGCTTCCCTGATAGAGAGCTCACTCATCTGCCTGGACTTTCACCATGGAAGGAATAGTCCCAAGAAAAAAGACGTTCCACAGCGGCCTCTAGTGGACAAACACAGGTACCGCACCTTTGTCTTTTTTTTTTTTTTTTTTTTTAAAACCTCCTTTATGAAAAAACATTTCCAGGTTTACAGTTTTTTTAAAACTTCCCTTATGAAAAAACATTTCTAGGATTTCTTAGGCATATACAGCTATTAGCGGGAATACCCTTTAGGTAACAGGCAGAAAGACATATTAGGCTTGGGGGTCCCCTCAATAGAACCAAGTTCCTGAGGGGCCCCCACTTACCTTTTCCCCGCCGCAGGACTTTGTTTGGTCCACAGAAGCCCAAACTTCACCTCTCACGGCAGGCATTGTACTAGACCTTCAGGGACCGGGTTCCCAAGGATTCCACTCCCCTGGACCTGTATAGCACCCTGCACAGATAGCCTCTTGGTTTTGGGTATGACCAGAGCTCTGGATCCCAGGGTCCAGCCCTCCTAAGAGAGGCATTACAGGCAAAACCCTGCTCTTCTCTGCAAGGCCCGGGTACCGACCATTTAGCTATGAAGCTTTTTTGGTCGGATCCGGAATAGCTTGCTAAGGCCCAGAGAACCTGTACACAAGCCCAGATGAATACATGTTAACCTTGGCCAACACCTTAGACACTGGCAAAAAACTGAGGTACTCCCGGATGGGAGGGGCTTATATAGGGGAGGGTACTTCCTGTTTTGGAAGTTGCCAGTGCCAGCACCTGAAGGTAATCTATATAACCCACATAGTAATGACTATGCTGCTCTGTGTCCCGTGATGTATGAACAAGAAAAACCATTTCTATATATTTGTCTTCTACTGTGCTATACTAAAAAAACATAATTTTTTTTGAATAGCATTTTCTGCAGTTCTGTAGCTGTGCGATTCAGCGGTTACGTACTGTGGGTGTGTTGTGGTCTTCCAAAAAACGCCATTTGGGGCACAAAAAATATTTTGCAGTGTGTTATACATATGTTAATAAAAAATGTAGTGCTAAAAAATCAAAAAACAAAACAAATGAATGTCTCTCTACATATATAGTGAAGAATAAAGTGAATATCACACCAAAAAAGGTGTGTGTGTGTTCACTACAAAATCCATGAAAATCAACATGTATAATCATAAAAAAAAAACACATATATAAAATGTCCATCAGAATAACCCGTGAAGACACAGTGAAGAAGAGGACATGTAGACTGAAGGTCATCAAGGAAAACACAACTTCCGACTACTAGAGAAAATGGATGAAATACTCTTAACAGAGTCCGTGGATCTGCCTACCCATGGCAGCAGATCTTGTAAGCATGAAAGATTCGACCTCAGGAACGATCGGCTTGTCTGGTGACTCCTATGATGTTGACATCTGGACAGTTGAGATTGAACAATCCTCAAATCCAGACCTTGGATCGATATCCCGGATGGATGGAACGAATCTGGACTCCTAGGGTATCATCCTATTTCTTTTAAAAGAAATTCGACCACCAAGGACCCCAAGACAGGATAACTGAATGATGTAGAGTGACTCCAGATGAGCTCTCTCCGAGTCACATGCAGAGAAAAAAAGAGACAGGGCTCCAATGGTGCAGATCAAAAGGTAGTATAAGGTTTTATTGGAATAGGGGATGCCCCAGTAGAAGTCTTATTTAGACGAAACGCGTAGGGCTTGGTACGCTACTCCCCATATTGCTTTGTTCTTATTTTTATTTATGTGATCACTTTTTATGTCAAAAATATTTGTGGTTTTATTCCAATAAAACCTTATACTACCTTTTGATCTGCACTATTGGAGCCCTGTCTCTTTTTTTCTCTGCATGTGACTCGGAGAGAGCTCATCTGGAGTCACTCTACATCATTCAGTTATCCTGTCTTGGGGTCCTTGGTGGTCGAATTTCTTTTAAAAGAAATAGGGTGATACCCTAGGAGTCCAGATTCGTTCCATCCATCCGGGATATCGATCCAAGGTCTGGATTTGAGGATTTTTCATTCTCAACTGTCCAGATGTCAACATCATAGGAGTCACCAGACAAGCCGATCGTTCCTGAGGTCGAATCTTTCATGCTTACAAGATCTGCTGCCATGGGTAGGCAGATCCACGGACTCTGGTAAGAGTATTTCATCCATTTTCTCTAGTAGTCGGAAGTTGTGTTTTCCTTGATGACCTTCAGTCTACATGTCCTCTTCTTCACTGTGTCTTCACGGGTTATTCTGATGGACATTTTATATATGTGTTTTTTTTTTAATGATTATACATGTTGATTTTCATGGATTTTGTAGTGAACACACACACACACCTTTTTTGGTGTGATATTCACTTTATTCTTCACTATATATGTAGAGAGACATTCATTTGTTTTATTTTTTATTTTTTAGCGCTACATTTTTTATTAATATTTTGTTCACAATCTTTGTCACATTGGTGTGTAGCAGCTTTTTGCTTTATTCGTACCCTTATTAGGTTTAACACTCAGCGCAATATTTTTACTTTCTTTCACTGTTATACATATGTGGAGGTGTGTGAAATAAACAATTTCTATATAGTTTTCTTCTACTGTGCTATACTAAAAAAAAAACATTTTTTTTGAATAGCATTTTCTGCAGTTCTGTAGCTGTGCGATTCAGCGGTTACGTACTGTGGGTGTGTTGTGGTCTTCCAAAAAACGCCATTTAGGGCCACAAAAAATATTTTGCAGTGTGTTATACATATGTGGAGGTGTGTGAAATAAACAATTTCTATATAGTTTTCTTCTACTGTGCTATACTAAAAAAAAAACATTTTTTTTGAATAGCATTTTCTGCAGTTCTGTAGCTGTGCGATTCAGCGGTTATGTACTGTGGGTGTGTTGTGGTCTTCCAAAAAACGCCATTTAGGGCCACAAAAAATATTTTGCAGTGTGTTATACATATGTGGAGGTGTGTGAAATAAACAATTTCTATATAGTTTTCTTCTACTGTGCTATACTATAAAAACAAATTTTTTTTTTTAATAGCATTTTCTGCAGTTCTGTAGCTGTGCGATTCAGTGGTTACGTACTGTGGGTGTGCTGTGGTCTTCCAAAAAACGCCATTTAGGGCCCCAAAAAATATTTTGCAGACGATACACCTCCCACAGAGGACAGCTTTTCTTTGACTCTGGGCAGCCTGGCACACATGAGCGATTACATGCTGCAGTGTTTCCGCAATGACCGCCGAGTTGCCCACATTTTAACTGGTGCTGATTACTGGGTGGCCACCCTGCTGGATCCCCGTTACAAGGACAACGTACCGTCCTTAATTCCCTCACTGGAGCGGGATTGTAAGATGCGCAAGTACAAGCGCACGCTGGTAGACGCGCTGCTGGTGGCATTCCCACCTTACAGCGGGCGTACGGTGGAAGCACAAGGCGAAGGCAGAGGAGGAGGAAGAGGTCGCCAACGCAGCCGGGGCACCGGCAGCACCTCAGAAGGCAGGGTTAGCATGGCTGAAATGTGGAAAAGCTTTGTCAGCACGCCACAACAACCAGCACCACCAGCTGAGATGGAACGTCTTAGCAGGAGGCAGCATTTCACCAACATGGTTGAGCAGTATGTGTCCACAGGCCTACACGTACTGGATGACGGGTCTGCCCCCTTTAACTTCTGGGCCTCCAAATTGGGCACATGGCCTGAGCTTGCCCTTTATGCCTTGGAGGTGCTGGCCTGCCCTGCAGCCAGTGTATTATCTGAACGTGTATTTAGCACGGCAGGGGGCGTTATCACAGACAAGCGCAGCCGCCTGTCCAGAGCCAATGTGGACAAGCTCACGTTCATTAAAATGAACCAGGCATGGATCCCACAGGACTTGTCCGTACCTTCTGCAGAATAGACATGTATACCGGTGTTGTGCCAAAAACTGTCCGGCCATCGGATTGTGTCCGGCCCATACTGCGAAGGTGCAGCGCTTGCGCAGTACAGAGGACAAGGAGATTCACAAAATCTCCGAAGATGAACGGCGCCTGCGCCGTGAGTGCAGGTTCAAGCCCCACCATCCAAGTGGACATACGGTAGCACATAGTAACAGGACCCCTCACGGGCTCGGTTCGATCGCCACGCTTCGGGCACGGCCTCACTTGGCTCGGCTTGAACCACGGATGGTGTGGCCTTCACCTGAACTTACCACGCAGACGCCGTTCGTCTTGGGAGATTTTCGAAATCCCCTTGTCCTACATACTGAGCAAGTGCAGTGCAGGGTGGACACTATTTGACGGGGGACAGAATTCGACACATCACCGGCCTTACCCAGCCATTGTTGTATTTTTGAACCAGTGTTGGCTACCTCGTCCTCCTCCACCGCCGCTTCCACCTACACAGCCACATCCACCGCCACCTCAACCTCCTACTCCATATGGACCTCGTCCTCCTAGGTCAAGATTATAATTTTTATTTTATTTTTTTGTAGCGCACAGATCCTTTCCCCCTTACCTGCCTTTATGTTGTTGGCTCCTCGCAGGAGGGAGAAAGGCACACCGCACTACCAGCCCGTACCCTCCTATATAAAGAGGTTGAGCGGTGTACTTGACGGGCCGTGTCCACAGCCGGAGTTAAAACTCCTCCAGAGGATGATTCTCACCTCTACTGTAGGTAGAGGCAAGTCCTTTAATTCCCAGTAAAGTCAATGTCCACACCAGCTGAAATTACAACTCTTATTCTCTCATGGCAAAATAAACTCTACTCGGATAGAAAAGGTTAGAGCAAAGAAACAGGACAGCTTAAGGTGTGGAGGAGGTCCAGGCACAAACGTAGCACATTCACTTCACTGCTTAGGTTTCTCAAACAGTTTTAGGTGCACGGTCTCTGCCACAGACCTTGAGCTTGGTCTCTGCCACAGACCGGGTGTACAAGGCCCCTGCCACGGACCTGGAGAACTTTGGTCTCTGCCACAGACCAGGGTGTATAAGGCCCCTGCCACGGGCCGGGTGAATAAGGCCTCTGATACAGTCAAGATGACCTTGAGCTTCTCCTTCTACGAACCTAGCCCATATTAAGGGGAAGACATCTCTCCAGGGAGTCAACAGACCCTTCCTTCACCGTGACTCCCGCATCGGTCCATCAGAATGATCCTCCCTTCCCTGGAACATGGTCCCCTACACGAGGCGGCACCCTAAGACTCCTCGACCCTTAGTGGACTCCAGACGAAGGCTCTGGACTCCAGGCTTTACTCCCGCACCTAGGCCTCCATACCCAGGGCAGCAGGAACTCCAGGATAGTACCTCACCCTGGGCTAAAGGTACCCGAGATGGAACAGGAACACATGCACCCAGGCCGAAGGCACCTGGGCGTGGACCCCACTGGACATCAGCCCCCAGGCCAAAGGTCTGCCCCTTTTATATGCTCTCCCGGCATGCACAGCAGGTTCCCCGCCCCGCTGTACTACTGCCAAGAGGGGACACAAAAGGCACAGCACTGTATCGGCGGTTCAACCCTAGCCTACCATGGCAGCGCCACCTGTAGGCCGCAGGGAACTGCACACCAATACTGTCCCCCGAGGACAAAATGGTCCATGAATCCTACAGAATTAGGGTGTTTGAGCCTATTTACCACTCAAACACTTCCCTTAAATTTAGCACCCCGCTACATTTTTATTTCAAAGTATTTTATTTTCCCACTAGCTTATCCATTAAATTGAATAATTTATTCCAGAAAGGGCGTATTCTGGGGCATTCCCACCATATGTGTGGCATTGTGCCGTTGAGTTTCTGAGGTTCTTAATGACTTCCCGTACCTCTTCTGCTGAAAAGGGGGCCTCCAGCATATTTTTTTTTATGTTATTTTAAGTTATTTCCCTATCCACATTTGTTTGCAGAGCACTTGCCATGCTCTTAACAACATTTTGCTGCCATTTGCAGCCCTCTAGCCCTTTCCATTACTTTTTTAGAGCCTTTTTAGTCCTTAGAAGTCCGGGTCCCCATTGACTTCAATGGGGTTCGGGTTCGGGTTAAAGTTTGGTCCCGAACCCGAACTTTTTTCCGAAGTTCGGCCGAACCCGTCAAACCCGAACATCCAGGTGTCCGCTCAACTCTACTTCCTGGGAGCTGTAATGAAACAGAGAGGGCAAGGTGAGATGTGGTTTTGGCTTGTAGGTTAGTCATGTTAGAAGAAACTGAAAGAAACTTACGAAGCTTCAGGGGACAGTTTCTAATGAAATGTCCGGGTTCCCCGTAGTACAGGCACAAATTATTCATTCGGCGGCGCTGGCGTTCTTCCGGAGCGAGGGATGGACGAAGGACCCCGAGCTGCATTGGTTCAGGCGTGTCAGATGTGGGGGTTGGAGGTGTAGCAGGAGCCGGGTACAGGTGGCTAGGAGCCCGAGGAAGCATCCAGGTTGGGTGGGAGAAGCCAGTGGTCCTCTCAGCCCTCCGTTCCCTCAGACGTCGGTCAATCTGGATGGTTAGGTCAATCAACAGGTTGAGTGTCTGTGGTACACCGACTCTAGCAAGCTCGTCCTTCAAGGAATCAGAAATTCCTAAGCGAAACTGATGGCGGAGGGCGGCATCATTCCAATTGGTATCCGCACTCCACCGCCTGAATTCTGCCACATAGTCCTCTGCTGGTCTGCGTCCTTGTTGAAGGGAACCGAAGGCGGCTTCTGCGGTTACTGAGAGCTGGGGGTCTTCGTATAGCTGGGCCATGGCATCGAAAAAGGCAAGAGATTGTTTAGTAATACATCCTTCTGTTCAAAGAGACGGTGGACCCAGCTCTGAGGGCCTCCAGAGAGCAAAGAGACCACAAAGCCCACCTTGGTGGCCTCTAGAGTAAAGGTGCAGGGCTGTAGGGCAAAGTACAGTTCACAGGAATTCCGGAAGGCCCTAAACTTGCTCCGATCCCCGGAAAATCTTTCGGGTGTAGGAACCTTAGGTTTGGGAGGAAGCACGACCACTGTGGGTGAGGAACCTGTCCCGGCTGTGGAAGCAGAGGCATGGGGCCCCTCTTGGATGGCAGAGGGATTGGAGAGGGCCCGCACTTGCTCTTCCAGGCGGGTGTAGCCTTGTTGAAAACTCTTGACTGCTTCAGACAAACCTGCCAGGTGCCGACAAAGTTCCTCCATAGGTGAGGCTCCCTGCCCGGGCTCAGACATGGCTGTCTGCTACTGTCACGTACCTGACGGTGACGAGCCCAGATCTGCAGAGGGAGGCCTCTCTTACGGCTTCCACCAGCGGCCCCTGGTAGTGAAGACAGGAGGCACGGAGGTAGAAGGGGTATGAGTGCCTGGCAGGATGAATCAAGCTAGAGTAGATTCTGAAGACTGGGACGGATCCAGGCACCCAGGGAGTATAGCAGGCTGAACTGGAATCAAGAACACAGCAACTGGAACTGGAACCCGATAAAGCAGACTGGACTGGAACCAGGAACACAGCAACTGGACTGGAACCGATGAAGCAGACTGGACTGGAACCAGGAACACAGCAACTGGACTGGAACCGATGAAGCAGACTGGACTGGAACCAGGAACACAACAACTGGACTGGAGCCGATGAAGCAGACTGGACTGGAACCAGGAACACAGCAACGGAGAGATTGGTCAGACAAGTCGGGTCGGTAGAACTGGCTGGCGACAAGGTCCTGGAGGATCAGGCAGAAGAGTGGTCAAAACAAGCCGGTGGTCAGATGCAGGCAGGAAACTGGAAGGGTCAAGGTAAGCTGGGTCAGATGCAGGTAAAATCTAAGAATCAGGTCTCTTGAGTACTACACGCTGTAGAGCAGACAGCAGGGACTGTCTGTCACAGACACGTTTAAATAGCCCTTCTGGCGCGCTTTTTGGAGCGTGCGCGCGCCCCCGCAGCACGCACGCGCGCGCGGACGTACCCGCGGTTGGAAACCAGGAAGTCCAGGACTCCTGTAGCTGGCAGGATTTCTATGACACCTTGCCTCTCAAGGCCCCCTTTACCCAGACAGTGTTCCTTCTGTCCCACCCATCGCACAGGAAGAGGAGGAGGAGGAGGAGGATTGTGTCAGCATGGAGGTGGAGCCTGGCACTCAGCATCATCAGCAGCAGTCTTTTAGGGATGATTTACAGTCCCAAGAAACCAGTGGACTTGTACGTGGCTGGGAGGAGGTGGCTGCGGATCATGTCGTCCTTAGTGACCCAGAGGACTCCGGACCGAATGCCTCAGCTAACCTACGCTGCATGGCCTCCCTGATCCTGCAAAGTCTGCGGAAGGATCCTCGTATTCTTCGGATCAAGGAAAGGGACCATTACTGGCTGGCCACTCTCCTTGATCCACGGTACAAGGGTAAGGTTGCGGACCTTATCTTACCGTCGCAGAGGGAGCAGAGGATGAGACAACTCCGGGAGGCCTTGCAGAAAGGTCTATGCAATGCATTCCCAGAGACTGGGAGGTTACAAACTCCTGGTCCTGGACAACGAGTTGCTGAGGCTTCGGTCAGTCAAAGAAGGAGCGGTGGGGAAGGTCGCCGTCTGACCGATGCGTTCAGACAATTCTTTAGTCCGCAGCCCCAAGGTATGATCAGTTCCAGCAACCATCGCCAGCGTCTGATATACATGGTGCAGGAATACCTAGGGGCAAGGTCAGACTTGGACACCTTCCCCACCGAAAATCCTCTGGCTTACTGGGTCTTAAAAATGGATCACTGGCCAGAGCTTGCACAGTATGCAATTGAGCTACTGGCCTGTCCTGCATCCAGCGTTCTTTCAGAACGCACATTCAGTGCTGCTGGAGGATTTGTCACGGATCACAGGGTGCGCCTGTCCACCGACTCTGTTGATCGACTGACCTTCATAAAGATGAACCAGTCTTGGATCACCACCAGCTACCAAACACCTGAAGCTGATATAACAGACTAATTTATTTTCAAATGTCACATCCCTTCAAGACTGATGCTGAGGCTGAGAGACTGTCCTGTTATGTTGACTGACTATCCTCCTCCCCCATGATCCGATTGATGATGATAGCTTGGAAGAACATTTTTGTTTCTGGGTGCCGCCACCAGTGGCTAAGGCCCAATTTTTCAGCCCCTGTTTAACAGGGGCATGTAATTACAATTTTTTATGCAATGCTTTGCAGCAGGGCTCATTCCTGCACTCCAACTAAAGTATCTGGGAGAGGTTGCAGTGTCGTGGCACCAGCACCAGTGGCTAAGGCCCAATTTTTCAGCCCCTGTTTAACAGGGGCGTGTAATTACAATTTTTGATGCAATACTTTGCAACAGGGCTCATTGCTGTGCTCCAAGTACAGTATCTGTGAGGGGTTGCAGTGTTGTGGCACCAGTGCCTAAGGCCCAATTTTTCTGCCCCTGTTTAACAGGGGCATGTAATTACAATTCTTGATCTAATAATTCACAGCAGGGCCCATTCCTGCGCCCACCAAGAGTAACTGTGAGGCCTTACAGTGTTGTGTCAACACCACCACCACCACCACCAAAGGCCCAATTTTTCAGCCCCTGTTCAACAGGGGCATGCAATTACAATTCTTGATCTAATAATTCACAGCAGGGCCCATTCCTGCGCCCACCAAGAGTCACTGTGAGGCCTTACAGTGTTGTGTCAACACCACCACCACCACCACCAAAGGCCCAATTTTTCAGCCCCTGTTCAACAGGGGCATGCAATTACAATTCTTGATCTAATAATTCACAGCAGGGCCCATTCATGCGCCCACCAAGAGTAACTGTGAGGGCTCACAGTGTTGTGGCAACACCAACATGTAAGGGGCAAATTTCAGCTGAGTATATACGGCAGGCCCCTACTTTCAAACATCCAACTTACAAACGACTCCTCCTTGCAAACGGAAGGATACAACAGGAAGTGAGAGGAAATCTACGCCTAGGAAGGCAAATTCTCTCCTGTAAGAGTTAATATGGGGAAAAAAAGTGTCTCCTCTCCACTGATGCTTTATCACCAATTCTTGTTTCAATAAAAACCCCAAATTTTCAAAAAACATTTGTCATTAGGACGGAAAGTGAGGTGAACTGTTCTGAACAGGTGCACACTGCACAGACAGCAAAACAAATGTTACAGGGGTGATAACCCTTCCCTATGTTTTCCAAAAAGCTTAAAAATAGATTTTTTGTCTGGAGCTATACTTAAACAATGTACCTGTTCAAAATTACAAACAGATTCTACATAAGAACAAACCTACAGTCCCTGTCTTGTATGCACCGCCTGTATACGGCTGTTCAGAGTATATAGGGCCTTTTTTATTTTGTGTGCGGGGTTCCCCTTAATATCCATACAAGACCCAAAGGGGCTGGGGTAGGGGGGGGGATGGGGTAGCTATGCCATTTTTCTCAAAGATTTTCATCCATATTACCGGGACCAGACATTACATTAAAGCCGCAAGCAGTTTTAAATGGCTTTTTTTTCCTTTAGAAATTGTGAGGGGGTTAGCTCGGCAGCGGGTGTGTGTGACCCCCGGGATGGGCTCCCCACACAAAACAGGCCCAGCAAACGGAGGTTGTGGTTTTCAAAATCAAAAAGGTGCGGTTTATTTTCTATTTACAGTGACAAAACACAGCAAAGCAAAAGAAACATAACCAAAATAAATCCTGGTCAAGTTGACCTCTGACTAAACATACAGGTTTCCTAACTAACAACTGGGATCAGCCTAGTGCTGTCCTAGTCCCTAAGTCCCTGGTTTTAAATGTCCAAGCAAATAGCCACACAGGCTTTGTCTCACCGCACAGGGGTTCACTCTCCCTAGACAGTCCACACAGGTCTGGTTCCAGGCATCAGCTAACATCTAATGAAGCTGGGAGTTCTTATAGAGGCCTAAATGAGCTGACAAGCTTCAGCTGATCTCATCAACTCCCTGTCTGCACGACGCCCAGCCCTCTCCCTAGAGGTATGAGTCATCCATGAGCCCACTAGCCTTATACAACTCTCCACCTAGTTGTATAAGTCGGCGTAAAGCCTGAATCTGGGCGAAATATATCTACCCCCCTGGATGCAACCAGGTGACTTTACCTTCCTGCTGTCACATACCCCCCCCTCTTGTTTTAACCTCGGGGTTGGAACACCAGCAATCAGGCATTCATGTACTCGAGACAAAGCATCCACATTCCCCATTTGAACGCCAGGGCGATGCTTTACTGTGAAGTTGAATTCCTGGAGGGCCAGGAACCACCTATTCACTCTTCTATTTGTTTCCTTGTTTTGAGCCATCCACTTTAAAGGAGCGTGATCCGTAACCATGTCAAAGTGCCTACCTAGCAGGTAGTACCGAAGGGAATCTAGAGCCCACTTCACCGCTAAACACTCCTTTTCAACGGTGGCGTAATTTACCTCATGGGACTTCAACTTCCTGCTGAGGTAAATGACTGGGTGCTCTTCCCCTTTCCAGACCTGGGACAATACTGCTCCTAACCCCACATCTGACGCATCACTTTGTACGACAAAGTCTTTAGAGAAGTCGGGTGAGTACAACACTGGCTGGCTACATAAGGCTTGTTTCAAGAATTGGAATGCTGCCTCAGCCTCGGGGGTCCATTTAATCATGACCGACCCTTTCCCCTTCGTCAGGTTGGTTAGGGGCACAGCCTTAGAAGCAAAGTGGGGAATGAATCGCCGATAATACCCAGCGATTCCCAGAAAGGCTCGTACCTGCTTCTTGCTGTTGGGACGTGGCCAACTCTGGATGGCCTCGACTTTGTTGAGTTGGGGTTTTATTACTCCCCTCCCAATGGTGTACCCAAGATATTTGGCCTCCTCCTGCCCAATGGTACACTTCTTGGGGTTAGCCGTAAACCCCGCTTCCCGAACAGAGTCCAGGACTGCTTGCACTTTTGGCAGATGTGAGGCCCAATCTGTGCTATGGACAATTACGTCATCCAGGTAAGCCGCAGCATACTTCCGATGGGGCCTCAGCATCTGGTCCATTTTCCGCTGGAATGTGGCCGGCGCATTCTGTAACCCGAACGGCATTCTTTTATATTGGAACGCCCCGTCTGGGGTTACAAATGCGGTTTTCTCTTTGGCCGACTTGGCCAGGGGGATTTGCCAATACCCTTTTGTGAGGTCAAGAGTCGTCATGTATCGGGCTGTTCCCAGCCGGTCGATCAACTCATCTATACGTGGCATGGGGTAGGTGTCAAATTTTGTAACTTTGTTCAACTGACGAAAATCGTTACAAAATCGCCAGCTCCCATCCGGTTTAGGCACCAACACGATGGGACTAGACCAATCACTTTGGGACTCCTCTATCACCCCTAAGTTCAGCATTTTCTGTACTTCCTCCCGTATTGCCTCCCGTCGAGCCTCTGGGATCCGATAGGGTTTTAACTTCACCCTTTCACCGGGCGGGGTAATGATGTCATGCTCTACCCCAGATGTTTGTCCCGGCAGCTCAGAGAATACCTCCTTGTTGCGAAGCACAAACTCCTTAACCTCCTGTTGTTGGGGTTGTGACAAGGTGGCTGCTATTCCAACCTCAGGAATCACGCAACCAGTTTGAGCTGGTGACCAAGTGTCTGCGACTAGGGACTCTCTATCCCTCCAGGCTTTCAACAGATTAACGTGATAGATCTGTTCGGGCTTTCGCCTTCCTGGTTGTCTGACCTTGTAATTCACTTCGCTCACTTTTTCCATTATCTCGTAGGGGCCTTGCCATTTGGCAAGGAATTTACTTTCAACCGTAGGGACAAGTACCAATATCCTATCCCCCGGGGAAAAGGTACGGGTCTTGGCTCCACGGTTGTACACTCTCTGCTGTGCCAACTGCGCTTGGGCCAAATGTTCCTTCACGATGGGCATTACCTGTGCAATTCGATCTTGCATCAGGGCGACATGCTCAATCACACTCCTGTGGGGAGAACTCTCACTTTCCCAAGTTTCCTTGGCAATATCCAACAGCCCTCTTGGGTGTCTCCCATACAGTAACTCAAAGGGGGAGAATCCCGTAGAGGATTGGGGCACCTCCCTAATAGCAAACATCAAATAAGGAAGTAAACAGTCCCAATCCTTTCCATCTCTATCCACCACTTTCTTCAACATTTGTTTTAGGGTTTTGTTGAATCTTTCAACCAGCCCATCGGTTTGGGGGTGATACACAGACGTACGCAATTGCGTCACTTTGAACAATTTACACAGCTCTTTCATAACCCGGGACATAAAGGGTGTACCTTGGTCCGTAAGCAGTTCTTTACAAATACCCACCCGGCTAAAAACAAGAGATAGCTCTTTGGCTATGGTTTTGGCCGAGGTATTTCGGAGAGGGATCGCTTCTGGATAACGGGTGGCATAGTCCATTATAACTAATATGTACTGGTGCCCCCTAGCGGACTTGATTATAGGACCTACCAAATCCATGGCGATCCTCTCAAACGGGACCTCAATGATGGGTAGAGGGACCAGCGGGCTACGGAAATGTGGCATCGGGGCCAACCTCTGACACACAGGGCAGGAGGAACAATAATTTTCTACGTCCTTCATCACCCCCGGCCAATAGAATCTCTGTAATACCCTCTCTCGGGTTTTCTCTGTCCCCAGATGACCTCCAAGAATGTGCCCATGGGCCAACTCCAACACCAACTTCCTGTAAGGTTTGGGCACCACAAGCTGCTCAACGGTTTCTTCTGCCCTTTTTGCCACCCGATACAGTAGGTCCTTCTCTACGCTGAAGTATGGGTAAGTGCAGGTATTATCTGGGTTCACTAACTCGCCATCTATTTTCACTACGTTTTCCCGTGCCTTTATTAGGGCGGGGTCTTTCAACTGTTCTGTGGCAAAGTTTTCCCTGTGAACCTCAAGATCAGAAAACTCCACAGACGGTAGGTTTTCGTCTGAGGAGGTGGGCTCCTCTCCAGTTTCTTGAGTCTCCCCTGCCAATACTGATAAGGGAAATTCCGGAGAGTCCTCACCACTCTCAGGGGAGTTCTGGCTATCACATTCCTGGTACATAGGGGCACCAGTGAGGGGCTCAGGATCATCCCACAGTTCCCAGAACTTCGGAAAATCCCTTCCCACAATGGCGTCATGCGGTAACTGAGATACTAAGCCCACTGGATGAGAGAGGGTACCTTTGGCGGTCTCGAAACACACTGTAGTCACTGGATACTCTCGGGTGTCCCCATGCACACAAATAACAGCTACCTTGCTATTCCCAGAGACCTCTGTTTTAACTAACTCAGCCTTTATCAGGGTCACAAGGCTACCTGAATCCAGCAATACCACAACATTTCTACCATTAACACACATTTTGCATAAATGTTTCTCAGTTCCTCGAATGGCAGTGCATGCGACTGTCGCACACAGCGACTGACGTCTGCCCGTCAGAAAGTCACACTGCATGGGTTCCTCCACAACCGGGCAATTGGCTGCAATATGTCCCGCTTGCCGGCAGCGGTAGCAAACGATCCTTCTTGCCGCCTCTTGAGCCGCTGATTTCCCAGGCTGTTCTCGCCAAACTTGGGGTAGAGCTCCCACCCTCTCACTCTCTCCACCCTCACCCCTTGGAATCCTCTTATCCGCCCCTGGGGATGGTCTGGTCTTAGGGTGGAAAGTCCGAGTGTCTCTGGAAGAGGCCGTCAGGTTCTCTGTAGCCAAGTATTTCTCCACACGATCCACAAGACCATCGGCCGTCTCTGGGTCTCCATGGCTTACCCACTTTTGGATGGCAGTAGGAAGAGCTCTCAAAAACCGATCCATTACAACACGTTCCACAATCTTTGGTGCGGACAAAGTCTCTGGCTGTAGCCACTTTCTGCTCAGGTGAATGAGATCATACATTTGAGACCTGGGGGGTTTTCCAAGCTGGAAAGTCCAGTTATGCACACGCTGAGCCCGGACAGCCTGGGTGACACCCAGCCTTGCCAAAATTTCAGCTTTTAGCATCACATAGTCTTTTGCTTGGTTAGGCTCTAGGTCATAGTAAGCTTTCTGCGATTCACCAGTTAACAGAGGAGCCACCAGTCCAGCCCACTGCTCCTCAGGCCACTTTTCTCTTTCAGCGGTCCTTTCAAATGTGGTCAAAAATACCTCTGGATCATCCTCTCCAGTCATTTTTGTCAATAAACGACTCACCCCAAAGGACGCGGTATTAGTGGGACGGCTTTCCTCACTGGTCTGCGGACGTTGCTGCATTACTGCTTCCATTTGTTGTAGTCTCTGCTCTTGCTTCTGTAACAGGTCTATGAAGCGTGCCTCAGATTGCTGCTGGGCTTGTTGCTGAGCTTCCAGACTCTGTTGGTGAGCTTGCTGCTGGGCTGCAAGGCTCTGTTGATGAGCTTGCTGCTGGGCTGCAAGGCTCCTTTGCAAACCTGCATTTGTCTGCTGTTGATTGGCATTTGCTAGAGCCAGCTGTTTCAGTATCTCCTCCATGCTGGCTTAAAAAAAAACTGCCACTGGTTCTCCACCAACTGTGAGGGGGTTAGCTCGGCAGCGGGTGTGTGTGACCCCCGGGATGGGCTCCCCACACAAAACAGGCCCAGCAAACGGAGGTTGTGGTTTTCAAAATCAAAAAGGTGCGGTTTATTTTCTATTTACAGTGACAAAACACAGCAAAGCAAAAGAAACATAACCAAAATAAATCCTGGTCAAGTTGACCTCTGACTAAACATACAGGTTTCCTAACTAACAACTGGGATCAGCCTAGTGCTGTCCTAGTCCCTAAGTCCCTGGTTTTAAATGTCCAAGCAAATAGCCACACAGGCTTTGTCTCACCGCACAGGGGTTCACTCTCCCTAGACAGTCCACACAGGTCTGGTTCCAGGCATCAGCTAACATCTAATGAAGCTGGGAGTTCTTATAGAGGCCTAAATGAGCTGACAAGCTTCAGCTGATCTCATCAACTCCCTGTCTGCACGACGCCCAGCCCTCTCCCTAGAGGTATGAGTCATCCATGAGCCCACTAGCCTTATACAACTCTCCACCTAGTTGTATAAGTCGGCGTAAAGCCTGAATCTGGGCGAAATATATCTACCCCCCTGGATGCAACCAGGTGACTTTACCTTCCTGCTGTCACAAAATGTAATTTTGTGCAGGGACAGTTCTAAACACGGGAAACACGTGGCACTTCACAGGCATACTTTAGACACCCCCCAGGTACGATATTTAAAGGAATATTTGACTTTTTTTTTTTCACTTTATGCATCATTAAAATGACTGCTCCCGAAAAACGGCCGTTTTTAAAACTTTTTTTTGGATTGATACATGTCCCCTGGTGCAGAACCCGGGTTCCCAAACCCTTTTTAGGACAATAACATGCATAATAGTCGTTATAATTAGCACTTTAGATTTCGAACGTTCGCATCCATTGTATTTAATAGGGTTCTAAAGTTTGTGCGAACTTTCGGTCCGTTCGCGGGTTCTGGTGCGAACCGAACCCGGGGGTGTTCGGCTCATCACTACCCAGGAAGTCAGCACAGCACAGGGATTATGGGAGCCCCTCATAATGAGCACAGCAGGGGTACAGCCCCAGGAGGAAGTCAGCACAGCACAGGGATGGTGGGAGCCCCTCATAATGAGCATAATGAGTCGACGACTGCCATATTGAGAAAGGTATTTTTTTCTTTTTAAATTCATCATAACGAATGTTCGTAATTGTTACGAAAAGTTAAGGAATCCAACGAAAATTCGTATTTCGTACAAAACGAATCCAAATTGAGTTTGGGACACGAATTATGAAATACAAATTTTCGTCTAATACGAAACGGAATGAAACTAAACAAATTTATTGACGGCGCACATCTCTAGTATTTATTGGTGAACCAGCATAAAAACAAACATATAAAACAATTGTTCCGATAACACTTACATAAAAAAAAACTCCAATTCAACCAGGGATAATGCCAGCAGGACCTCAGATGCAAAACATCATGTGTGAAATAGTAAGCTTGCACTTACATGAAGCGCCGCCAATCTGAAACAGAGTGGCGGCCAGGACCTCTGGCGTGGTATAGTAATAAACCTCTACAGCTTCTTTGTTCACACACGCATCATCAGGAGTATAAAAGTATAAATATGTAAGAGTATAAAACTTTTTATTATTGTATTTGTTATATTATATTTATATAATAATAATATATTTGTGGTTTATTTTAGGTCAGCGTCCATTTCATATATATATTTTTTATATATATGCTAAAAGTAGCTTTTACGTGGGATACTATTGTACCCATTGGGACTGAGCACTTAAATTTTTCCATTATTATTTGAAATTAAACTTTTATTTTTTTCTATTTTAGAATTACATGTTGCATTATAGTCAATTGTTATAACATGCAAGCGCTGTTCACACACACACAGCATACACATCTTTTGGGTTATTTTTGAATTTTACAAAACCTAACTGGTTTGGGATAGCAGCTGCACAAGTTTGCACAAGTGGCGCGAATGTATTTTGAATATATATAAGCATAATATACTGCCTGGCATCTGAATTTAGATCAGATGGCATAGAAGGGTTATTAGGGGGCTTTTGGATAAGTCAGTACAATCAATATAAAAGGGTGAGTTCCCATAAGCCATATTGACAATGTTCTTTAGCTGTGATAGGGGAAGCATGGGAGTGCTGTGGATAATGTGAATAGGGAGATTAGTGTATGGCTTTTAGGCATTGGCAAGACTATTAAAAGGAGATGTAAGTCACAGTGAGCTGCAATGATGGGCACAGTGAGGCTGTAATGATGGGCATAGTGAGGCTGCAATGATGGGTACAGTGAGGCTGCATGAATGGGTACAGTGAGGCTGCATTGATGGGCACAGTGAGGCTGCATTGATGGGAACAGTGAGGCTGCATTGATGGGAACAGTGAGGCTGCATTGATGGGCACAGTGGGGCTGCATTTGATGGGCACTGGTGAGGCTGCATTGATCTCTTGTATCATGTCTGCAGTCTCTGACCATCTCCTGTATTATGTCTACATTCTCTTACCATCTTTAGTATCATGTCCTCAGTCTCTAATCATCTCCTGTACCATGCCCACAGCCTCTGACATCTTGACATCTCCTGTACCATGCCCACAGCCTTAGATATCTCCTGTACCATGCCCACAGCCTCTGACCATCTCCTGCACTATGCCCATAAGAAAACTGGCGCCGGAGACGTCCCAGCCCTTTCCTCCTGACTGAGGTCCTTCACATCCAGTCCAGTGTTCATCTGTCTCCACATCTTCCAGGCAGCTATGATTCTCCCATCACCACTGCTCTGCCTCTGGGCCCCCTCCAGGACAAGATTACAGTGCTAAGCAGAATATTTTACTCAAAAGGTATTTCATTTCTTGCTGGTTATGCTGCATAATGCATATATTTACAGTTATTATTGTATAAAAACAGTGCACAAATACACTAGGTATGTCTTCAATAACACAATATGCAAATCACAAGTACTTTCAGTTTTTTTTGGGTGGGGGGTTTTTAATGTAATTACATTTTTCTAATTTTTATTTTTTTGATGTGATGGTGTGTGTGGGTGGGTGGGGTAGCATTTGAAGCACCCGACCTTGGGGCGGCAAAGTGAGTAAATCCGGGCCTGGTCCTAGATGATGGACCACCTTTCCTTCATGGAGAGAGTTCACAAAGAAATTGTTTATTCTTGTAGTTGATCCTGCTTTCTCAGTCTTAAACATACATCTTACTGTAACTTCTGAGGATGTTTCTTCTTTCAAAGATTTTGCAGTTGGAATGTTTACTATTGTTTTAAAGGTTCTCTTTACTCTTGCAGGCCCTAACTCTTGCTGCAATTTCAGTATGTCAAACTGCAACTGACTGGACCAGGGCAATAAACAACCAACATCATTATGTTTTCAGTACCTTGCCTTAACAGAGCAATTACAGCAACTACTTTCTGCTCTGCATTTTTGTGTGGATGCCCTTGGATTGATTTCCATTCGATTATTATTGGCCAAAAAGGGGGTATGGGGGTCTTGGTACTGCCCTGGGGGGCATGTATCAATATATATATTTTTTTTTAAAAGGATTGTTTTTTCAGGAGCAGTGATTTTAATTATGCTTAAAGTGAGCATTTGTAGCATATACAGAACATTCTACAGTAAAACAGACGTTTCTAAAGAAAAACATCCCATTTAAAATGACTTGCGGTAACAATTGCCGACACCCGGCTATAAAAAATAAAGAAAAAATAATAACAATTTAAAAACAAAATCGGCGTGGGGTCCCCCCAAAAATCCCCACTACACTCTGAGCATGCAGCCTGGCAGGTCAGGAAAAGGGGGGACGAGTGAGTGGCCCCCTCCTGAACCATACTAGGCCACATGCCCTCAACATGGGGGGGTGGGAGCTCCACCCCAAAGCACCTTGTCCCCATATTTATGGGGACAAGGGCCTCTTCCCGACAACCCTGGCCTGTGGTTGTCGGGGTCTGCGAGTGGGGGGCTTATCGGAATCTGGAAGCCTCCTTTTACAAGGGGCCCCCAGATCCCCCCCCTCCAATGTGAATGGGTAGCAGTCGGCGGGAATCGTTTTTATTGCTCATGTCACAAAAGGAAAGAGGGGGTCAACACATGCTACAGCCATAAGCACCTTGAAAGCTCAATCTGTACAATCTACAGACATTAAAGTTTTTTTTTCAACAATCACAATACCAAGCGGAAGTATCTAATAAGACAAATCTGAATACAACCATAGTAACTACAGATAAAGTGCTGGAACGAACGAGCAATAGCCCCTTATCAACCATACAGCATGAAATAATGGAAACAGAGAGAATGGAAAGAGAGCCTTGGGACATGCAGGCGTATATACAAGCTTTGCTGACAATAGAAGATATGGACAGATATGTACTGTATATAGATTAGAGACTTCATACAAAACAGAACTGCAGTCAATGAAAACATCTTTGGAAAATACCCAACGCAGGATGGACACTGTGGAATCAAGAATATCAATCATCGAACAGAAATGAATACAGTCTGAAAGAAAAAAATCAAGAACAGGACCAATGTTTAAAATATGCCATTACCACCATAGATGATTTAGAACATAGAAACATGCAGAACAATATTAGGGTCAGAGGTCTACCAGAAGCAAATGGGCCAGAGGATTTGATACCAACATTACAAGGCATATTTAACATACTGTTACAATGCCCATCTATGGCCAAACTTATGTTGGATCGAGCGCATAGATCATCGGGCCTTAAAAATCCAGACCCTATGAAGCCAAGAGATGTAATCTGTAGGGTACATTAATTTCATATTAAAGAAAAAATCATGGCAGCGGCACGTAAACAAAGGACCATAGATCTTGATGGGGCACAGATCATTTTGCTACACGACCTCTCCAGATATACTCTGGTTTTAAGGAAAGCAGTAAAACCCCTCTTGGATGCCTTTAGAGAAAGGAACATTTTATATAAATGGAGATTTCCTTTTTTAGATTTTTGTTTATCACAAAGGACAAAGGGTTATATTTTGTGACATTGAGGATCTTCCTAAATTTTTTGAATAGTCTTCAGCTGCCCGAAATTGAACTGCCTCAATGGCCTCAAACGTATTTGGATCTTTCAGTTAGACCCTTTAGAGGGGGAAATAGAAGGGATAGGAAAACCTTTTTTTTATTTATTTTTTGCGGGTGGGGGGACAGGGGAAATAATTTTGGGGGATGTGGTGATTTTTATGGATGCCAATAGTGTCCTTTTTTTTTTTTCTCTCTTTTTCATCACTTTTCACTTGGGACACTATAAAGGTTTGAAATTACTGTACTGCAATGCACAAATACTGTAAATGGTATTTTTGCTGCAAGATTACTAGTTTACAAATAGGACAGCTGATTGTTCATGGATAAGGGTGGGTTTTTATTTATTTTTTCCCCTTTTAAGATCTGAGGGAAACCCTTCCCCCTCCCAAGGGGGGCAGGATTTCCCCTTATAAAATGGTTGGGGTTAGAGTATGTACAATATATACTATATGCACATGAGGAATGTAAAGAGATTGTTAGAGATTTAGACACAATAAGTATAATATGGGTATTTGAATTCACTATGGGGCAGTCTTGGGGGTAAAACACCCTCTATTTTACTGCCCCCTTTTTCACCTAAATTTTTTATTTTTTTTCCTCCTTTTCCTCACCGTCCCCTGGTTTTTCCCTTACCGCTTCCCCTCCCCGTTTGGGGGTTTCTCCCCCGTTGTTTTCATGACCCTTCTTCCCCCTTTTCCTCTCCAGCCCCTCTGTATGTGATCAAATATAGGAATGGAATAACATATCTTTTAATTTGTACAAATGTACCTGGTGCAATGGAGGTCACTTCCTACCTCTAATATAGGGTTCTTACAAAAGTAAGCTAGGCTCAAAGAGTCATTTAGGGTGTTTTGTGTGTTTTTCTTTGCCATTTTTTTTTTTTTGTCTTTGTCTTTGTCTTGTGTAAGGGCAACTATTATGCCTGTTGCCTCTGTACAACACAATTCTTATTAGTCCTGTGCAGTTTTGCTACTTACTTTACCGCAACCATTTTCTGAAATATCCATTAAAGGCATGGTTTCACATTTTTTACAATTATATATGCAGTATATATATATATATATATATATATATATACTGTATATAGTTGAGTGCTCACATAGTTTACAGCTAGGCATCACAGTTTGCAGAGGGAGGTCTGTCACAGCTACACAAATCAGTGCAAAAAAAACTCTTTAATGTACATGGTAGAAGTAGTTTAACTGTTTAACTGGGATTTTGTTGCAGACTAATTGGAAATCTTTGTGTTGCTCAGTGTTTTGCTCTACCCATGTGCACCCAGCATTTGCTAGATATGAACGGATGTATGTGACTGTAACTGTTTTTCTTTTCCAACTCTCTCCAAACAAAAAACATAGACTTTCACTGAAGTTTGTAAGATCCAACCCCCACCTCCTTTCGTTCCTACATGACCCACACTAAGGCATGTTCTCTTCACTAACCATGTTAGCTTTGTAGTTTACTTATTCTCAGATGAATATAGGTACAATATTTTCACATTTATGGTCACTACTACCCTCTCAATGAAATGTTCACCTTGTCATATTGTTTAATTATTTATATGTTTGCCAGCATTTAAAGTTTTAAACAATGCAAATAAAATAATTAATAGGCAGTCACACATTAAGAGCCCACCATTCACACTACATCAGTTGGGCTGTGATGCTCAACTCAGTCCCAAAGCAATGACAAGCTAAAATGTATTGTTTCCAATAAGTTCAGCATGTGCTGGGTGAAATTGTACAATGCTGCATTTAAACGCTTTGCAATTCATGACTAGGGTACCAAAGATGTCAACCAGTCCATCATACCACAGTGCTACGGCATATTCCCCAACTCACTTTACCCAAATAACGAGACCGACACCAATATGGAGACAATTTTGACCATATTGGCCATTTATTAACAAACATCAAAAATATCATTCCTTCGAAAATAAATTGTATAATAATCAATAAACCATAACATTAAGTTTTTCTAGAAAAAAAAAAAAATCTTGGGGAGGCCAAATTATGTTTGTATCTGCATTGCTACTTAACTATCCCCAGTCGCGCTACACCGGCTCAGGGACAAACCCACCACTTTGCAGATACTTCTTTGTTACCACTTCCCAGATAACACACCATTAACTGGAATCCAACAGAGGACACAATACCTTAGATGGACCCCTACTATGAACTGTTACTAAAATTTTTAAAGCCTCCGAACACTCCAAACCGCAAAGGCCCTATTACCAGCACAAAAACAGACCCAATGCAGGACAGGGAGTGTGGGTAGAATCCTTCTCGTTCATTGGCTCGCTCTGCTTTTACACCTTCCGAATCCCCCCCTGTATACCCCCCATTATGGCCTACCCACTCACTACAACATAGCTAATAAGGTGGGTACCCATCCTTCCTATGCTATAACTGATTTAACCCTCTTCTTCCAGGTTTCCCCTGTCCCCCTAGTTATGCAGCCCTTCGCTCATTTTTTCTCTTTTCTTGCTTCGGGCCTATCTTTACAACTTGCCACGTCATGCTGCAACACATGCTAAGGAAAGCAAAATTAAATATGTCAGCTTCTGCTTTGGAAAAAAAATGCTCAATAAAGCAACAAAAATCATTTAAAAAAAAAGACATGTCACTACAGGTCAACTCAAGTGCACCAAATACTATGTACATGATGTGAATTCAGCCTAAGAAAGACTAACTTTCATCAACTTTAATTTGGCATTGGCATTTGCACATAGAGATACAGCCAAGGCATAGAATCCGAGATTAAATATATTGCAATCGCTAATAGCACACATTTTCACTGATGGTGTATTAATAAACAAGTTAGACAGCAGGACACCAGTAAAGTGTCTTCTTTACTTTATATCACATTGATTTTTCATGATAACTCTTCCTTAATGTTTTGCTATGAAGGCTAATGTATTTGGAGCATGCTAATGATTAGCTTGCTTTTAAAGCATATGAGAAATTCTATAGCACAGATTTTAAAAGTATTTCTTAACCTATTTCCTTTGCTCAGATACAGTATCTCACAAAAGTGAGTACACCCCTCACATTTTTGTAAATATTTTATTATATCTTTTCATGTAACACTGAAGAAATGCCACTTTGCTACAATGTAAAGTAGTGAGTGCACAGCTTGTATAACAGTGTAAATTTGCTGTTCCCTCAAAATAACTCAACACTAGGGATGAGCTTCGCGTTGTTCGACTCGAAAATTGGCTGTTCGACCGAATTTCAAACATTATGGGCCGTTCGCGCCGACTTTGAGTGGCGCGTCACGGCCCATAATTCACATCGCAGTGCATTGCTGGCTGATGATTGGCTGCTTGGCCAATCACAGCGCCGTCAGTACAGAGAGCCGTAATTGGCCAAAGGAAGGGTGCCTTTGGCCAATCATGGTTCAGGGGGAGTAGGTACACAGTGTGCAACTAAAGCTAACTGCACACAATTGCTGGTGTTCTCTTCCTAATATACTGACAGGCAGGCAGCTGCAGTATTTTCAGTCAGTGTACTGTATACTGGCCACAGTGTGCAGCTAAAGCTGACTGCAGACAATTCCTTGTGTAGCAATACCCCCAGTTAAGAGGGCTTCTGATATAGATTTTGGGCCTGTAACACACTGCTGTCAAACCCCAGTAACTGGCTCTAACCTCCCTTGGCACAGATAGCAGTAAATATGGGATTGTGAAACCCCTTAGCTAAGGGGATCACAATACCGCAATAAACATATAACCACACAGCGTATTTGCTTAACCACAAGTAACTTTTACTGAGTATAAAGCATGAAGTTAGACAATCGTACATATGCCTGTGCAGAGCCCTGCAATGTTAATTGTTAAGTATATAAACAAGCAATAAGTTCTAATAGTATTGCGCACACTCAATGTCAATCAACTACGCATGCGAGCTTCCCCGTCGTGGGCAAAGATGGCGCCCAAACAATGTCTAATTGCTTTACAGTCAGGCCTGACTATTGCAGATACGATGCTCCGTTGGGAGAGATCTTCGCTGGCAATGGTGGTGCACTTTAAAGGGTATTTGTAATCCATAGGTATAAACAGCCATCTATTCGATATGCAATAAAGGATTCAACTATTGCTGCACAACACACGGTCCCTCTTGCGTGCAATGTAACACTCCGGTAAACTGTGGTCCCTGAACAAGGGACACTGAGCCTAAGGATTAGTCAAATAATCCTTGAGCAAGTGCTCTCTCACCCAACCGGACCAGTCAGTACAACCAACTTCCGTAGCTGGGCTCCTGCGCACAGTCTCACGACTCCCGTAGTCTCCGATCCTCCCGACAGTCCTTGGAAAGATGATGGACGAGGTGACTCTTGGGTTCTCCCGTGAAGGCCGGAAGGCTCTTTGGATCACAAGGCCCAACTCTCAGGCCCAGTCCAATGACAGACCCAGCGCAGGCCTCACTTGCTAGGTGGGCGACGTCCAAAGAGACCCGCGTGTTGCTCCACTCTTCCTTAAATAGGCCTTCCCCAGCAGACCTTGCTCCGGGCAATGCACTGTGGGTGTCCCATTGCACACTGGGTATAGTAGTATTTTTAGCTCCTTAACCACTTAACGACCGCCCACTGTAATTATACGTCGGCAGAATGGCACCGACAGGCAAAGTCACGTACCGGTACGTGACTGCCTTTGTATAGTTGGGGGGTCCCATCGGACCCCTCTTCTATACAGTGAGCGGTCGTTAATTGTTCGTGAGCGATCCGGGATGAGGGGACGGCCGTTCGATTCCGGCCACCCCCTCGCGATCGCTCCCGGCGAATGAGAAAGCTTCCTCTGCTGTGTAATGTTTACACAGGCAGAGGAAGTGATGTCATCTCTCATGCGGCGCTCACATATACCGAGCGCCGTACAAGAGAAGACACACAGGTTAGTGCACAAACAGCACACTGACACCAGGACATATAGGAACATAAATCGCCCCCCCAGGCCCCCCCAGACACCCCCAGATCACCCCCCAGTCACAGTGTCACTGATTGCAGTGACCATTTATTTACTGATCACTGCAATCAGTGACATTTGTGACTGTAAAAGTGTCACTACAGTTTAGTTTTAGGTCCAGTGTAGCCCCCTAACCCCCCCTAATAAAGGTTTAACCCCCTGATCGCCCCCCAGATAACCCTTTCACCCCCTAGCACCACTGTCGCTAAGCAATCATCTTTCTGATCGCTGTTTTATTGTCGGTGATGCCGATCGGTAGCCAGTTATTTTTTTTAGGTTCGCCGCAGGTTTTTATAGCGTCGGGTACCCCCATATATTACCTAATAAAGGTTTAACCCCCTTGATCACCCTCCAGATAACCCTTTCACCCCCTAGCACCACTGTCACTAAGCGAACGTTTTTCTGATCGCTGTCTTATTGTCGGTGATGCCGATAGGTAGCCAGTTATTTTTTTTAGGTTCGCCACAGGTTTTTATAGCGTCAGGTACCCCCATATATTACCTAATAAAGGTTTAACCCCCTTGATTGCCCCCCAGGTAACCCTTTCACCCCCTATCACCACTGTCGCTAAGCGATAGTTTTTCTGATCGCTGTATTATTGTCGGTGATGCCGATAGGTAGCCAGTTATTTTTTTTAGGTGTGCCGCAGGTTTTTATAGCGTCAGGTACCCCCATATATTACCTAATAAAGGTTTAACCCCCTTGATCACCCCCCAGGTAACCCTTTCACCCCCTATCACCACTGTCGCTAAGCAATCATTTTTCTGATCGCTGTCTTATTGTCGGTGATGCCGATAGGTAACCAGTTATTTTTTTTAGGTTCGCCGCAGGTTTTTTTAGCGTCGGGTACCCCCATATATTACCTAATAAAGGTTTAACCCCCTTGATCGCCCTCCAGATAACCCTTTCACCCCTTAGCACCACTGTCGCTAAGCGATCATTTTTCTGATCGCTGTCTTATTGTCGGTGATGCCGATAGGTAGCCAGTTATTTTTTTTAGGTTCGCCGCAGGTTTTTATAGCGTCAGGTACCCCCATATATTCGAAAAAACTGAATTAATAATCAAAGGAAAGTCCCAAAGATAATGGATAAAACTGAAGCAGCGCTAGCAATCAAATTATTCATATGAAAGTCCTCTATCTCAGTGCCTAGATAGGAAATGCAGCTTGAAACAGATGCTGATGGTGATAAATGATGAACCAAACTGTGGGATAGTGCTCCTTTCACCCGAATTGTGTTCACCTTGTGGGGGGATCTTAAACCCCTTTAGGGGATGCACTCACCAGATAGTGGATAATATTGGGCCTTAAATAAATCACTGCAGCTGTTAGATCTGTTCTCTCCACTGATGTCATCAAGTCTCCAATGGCATGTTAAGAAAGTAAAAGGCCACATAGAGTAGTACTGCTTATAAAAGATTTATTGAAACCCCCTTTACAAATGCATGAGTACCCCCTTATGCAGATATGCGTACCGAAAATACAATTAAAACAAGCATTGGATGTGTGCGCGTGTACTACAGGGTGCAGTACCGCGGTTTTACCAGTGTCCTGGAGGCTTCCTGGTCCTGCATCCCCCTCACACTATCCAATCAGTGTGAGGGGGATGTGTTTACTCGCGCTGTTAGATTGTTGCACAATACTCTTCTTACACTTCCGTGTTGCGCACCACTTAGCTCCAATGGGGAGCCGCTTGCTAGATGCTGGAATGAACGCAGCGGCGTCTGACGTGGTGCGATGGGCGGAAGAGAAGAGTATTTATGGCCGGTGTTGCTATGGGGAGTCACGCCCTCAGACGAAGTCCGGAAGTGACGAAACGCGTCAGGACGTGACTCCCCAGCAACTAACCGGAAGTGACGCATGCGCTCCACGGGACGCAGGACCAGGAAGCCACCAGGACACTGGTAAAACCGCGGTACTGCACCCTGTAGTACACGCGCACACATCCAATGCTTGTTTTAATTGTATTTTCGGTACGCATATCTGCATAAGGGGGTACTCATGCATTTGTAAAGGGGGTTTCAATAAATCTTTTATAAGCAGTACTACTCTATGTGGCCTTTTACTTTCTTAACATGCCATTGGAGACTTGATGACATCAGTGGAGAGAACAGATCTAACAACAGCTGCAGTGATTTATTTAAGGCCCATTATCCACTATGGTGAGTGCATCCCCTAAAGGGGTTTAAGATCCCCCCACGAGGTGAACACAATTCGGGTGAAAGGAGCACTATCCCACAGTTTGGTTCATCATTTATCACCATCAGCATCTGTTTCAAGCTGCATTTCCTATCTAGGCACTTTCATATGAATAATTTGATTGCTACCGCTGCTTCAGTTTTATCCATGATCTTTGGGACTTTCCTTTGATTATTAATTCTGTTTTTTCGCATGTTCTTTTTATTTTAAGCAGCAGCTTTATTTATTTATTGTGTTATTAGATGCCAATCCTGTACTTTTACTTTATCTTACTGGTTTTATCCTAAGCGCAGAGCGGTGCTTTTATTTAGGGCGGTGTATTTTAAGTACCTTTTTACGCATACCCCCATATATTACCTAATAAAGGTTTAACCCCTTGATCGCCCCCCTGGTAACCCTTTCACCCCCTTTTGCCAGTGTCACAAAGCGATCGTTTTTCTGATCGCTGTATTAGTTATGCTGGTGCCGATAGATAGTCAGTTATTTTTTTTAGGTTCGCCGCAGGTTTTTATAACGTCAGGTACCCCCATATATTATCGAATAAAGGTTTTAACCCCCTAATTGCCCCTAGTTAACCCTGCGTCAGACCCCAGGCAGCGTCAGGTTAGTGCCAGTAACGCCAACACCCACGCGTGAAGCATACACCTCCCTTAGTGGTATAGTATCTGAACAGATCAATATCTGATCTGATCAGATCTATACTAGCGTCCCCAGCAGTTTAGGGTTCCCAAAAACGCAGTGTTAGCGGGATCAGCCCAGATACCTGCTAGCACCTGCGTTTTGCCCCTCCGTCCAGCCCAGGCCACCCAAGTGCAGTATCGATCGATCGCTGTCACTTACAAAACACAACACACATAAGTGCAGCGTTCGCAGAGACAGGCCTGATCCCTGCGACTCCAGTGCTGTAGGAGGTGATTTCACCACCACAGTTAAAAAAAAAAGAAGCATATATGCCGAAGCATTGGGGCAGCAGGGGCGGAGGAGCGGAGGAGCGATTTTGCTCTTAATGCCGCGTACATACGGTCGAAATTCCGACGGAGGCTTGCCCGTGGAAAATTCTGACCATGTGTACGCGGCATAACTTTGCGGGAAGATGCCCCCATGCTTCGGCATATATAAATGGTGCATGTATGCCCATCATTAGAAGTGGGTGGATGAAGGGCGGTATTCTAATGGTGGGCATACCCACCGATCAATCTCTTTTTTTCGTTCAGCCAACAGGCTGCATGAAAAAAAAGATTACAATACATGTCCAACAAGGACCAGCAACATACTGGTATGTTGCTGGACTTTGAATGGTTATACCAGATTGATGCCTGCGGGTTTAGGTATCATCTTGGTATCATTCTTTTCAGCCAGCGGCCGGCTTTCATGTAAAAGCAATCCTAGTGGCTAATTAGCCTCTGGACTGCTTTTACAAGCAGTGGGAGGGAATGTCCCCCCCCGGATATAAAAAGCGTTATTGGGAAATTGGGAAAGTATTTTATCACACCGATCTTGGTGTGGTCAGATGCTTTGAGGGCAGAGGAAAGATCTAGGGTCTAATAGACCCCAGTTTTTTCAAAAAAAGATTACCTGTCACTACCTATTGCTATCGTAGGGGATATTTACATTCCCTGAGATAACAATAAAATAACAATAAAAATGATTAAAAATAAATAAATATGGAAGGAACAGTTTAAAAATAAAATAAAAAAGGAAAATTAATAATAATAAAAAAAAAAGCACCCCTGTCCTGCCCTGCTCTTGCGCAAAGGCTTTTAAAGGCTTTTAAAAATGTATGTAGTTTGTCGCAAATGCGCGCTTGTGCAAAATTTTAAAGCATGTCGTGTTTGGTATCTATGTACTCGGCCTAAGATCATCTTTATTTCATCAAACATTTAGGCAATATAGTGTGTTTTAGTGCATTAAAATAAAAAAAGTGTATTTTTTCCCTAAAAAATGCGTTTGAAAAATCGCTGCGCAAATACTGTGTGGAAAAAAAAAATGCAACACCCACCATTTTAATCTGTAGGGCCTTTGCTTTGAAAAAATATATAATGTTTGGGGGTTCAACATAATTTTCTTGTAAAAAAAATAAATGTTTTCATGTAAACAAAAAGTGTCAGAAAGGGCTTTGTCTTCAAGTGCTTAGAAGAGTGGATGTAAGCTTCCTAATGTTGTGTATAAAATGCCAGAACAGTTAAAAACCCCCCAAATGACCCCATTTTGGAAAGTAGACACCCCAAGCTATATACTGAGAGGCATGTCGAGTCCATGGAATATTTTATATGTTGACACAAGTTGCGGAAAAAATATTTTTTTTTTTATTATTTTTTTGCACAAAGTTGTTACTAAATTATATATTGCTCAAACATGCCATGGGCATATGTGTATTTACACCCCAAAATACATTCTGTTGCTTCTCCTGAGTACAGGGATACCACATGTGTGAGACTTTTTGGGAGCCTAGCCGCGTACGGGACCCCAAAAACCAAGCACCGCCTTCAGGCTTTCTAAGGGTGTAAATTTTTGATTTCACTTCTCACTGCCTATCACAGTTTCGGAGGCCATGGAATGCCCAGATGGCACAAACCCCCCCCCCCCCCCCAAATGACCCCATTTTGGAAAGTAGACACCCCAAGCTATTTGCTGAGAGGTATGGTGAGTATGTTGCAGATCTCGCTTTTTGTCACAAAGTTTTGAAAATTGGAAAAAAAAAAAAAAAAAATTCTTTCTTCATTTTCAAAAACAAATTAGAGCTGTAAAATACTCAGCATGCCTCTCAGCAAATAGCTTGGGGTGTCTACTTTCCAAAATGGGGTCAATTGGGGGGGGTTTGGTGATATTTTGGCATTTTATGGCCTTCGAAACTGTGATAGGTAGTGAGGAGTGAAATCAAAAATTTGTGCCCTTAGAAATCCTGAAGGCGGTGCTTGGTTTTCGGGGCCCCGTACGCGGCTAGGCTCCTAAAAAGTCCAACACATGTGGTATCCCCGTACTCAGGAGAAGCAGCAAAATGTACTTTGGGGTGCAATTCCACATATAACCATGGCATGTGTGAGCAATATATCATTTAGTGACAACTTTTTGTAATTTTTTTTTTTTGTCATTATTCAATCACTTGGGACAAGAAAAAAAAATGTTCAATGGGCTCAACATGCCTCTCAGCAATTGGGATGTCTAATTTCCAAAATGGGGTCATTTGGGGGGGGTTTTGTACTGCCCTGCCATTTTAGCACCTCAAGAAATGAGATAGGCAGTCATAAATTAAAAGCTGTGTAAATTCCAGAAAATGTACCCTAGTTTGTAGACGCTATAACTTTTGCGCAAACCAATAAATATACACTTATTGACATTTTTTTTACTAAAGACATGTGGCTGAATACATTTTGGCCTAAATGTATGACTAAAATTGAGTTTATTCGATTTTTCTTATAACAAAAAGTAGAAAATATCATTTTTTTTCAAAATTTTCAGTCTTTTTCCGTTTATATCGCAAAAAGTAAAAATATCATTTTTTTTCAAAATTTTCAGTCTTTTTCCGTTTATATCGCAAAAAGTAAAAATCGCAGAGGCAATCAAATACCATTAAAAGAAAGCTATATTTGTGGGAAGAAAAGGACGCAAATTTTGTTTCGGTACAACATTGCATGTCCGCACAATTTCCAGTTAAAGCAGCGCAGTGCCAAATTCTGAAAACACCTCTGGTCCTTTAGCTACAAAATGGTCCGGGGCTTAAGTGGTTAAAGTGACACCCCGCTACACCTACCTATTCCAATACATCAAATAAAGTATGTCTGGAAGGCCAACAAGGAGAGGCAGAAAGTCACAGGCCAATAAAAGAGGGCAAGCAGGGCAACAGTGCTGGTCGTGGACACGGTGCATCCTCATCAGCACGTGGCTGTGGGGCACGCTTGTCCTTTTTTTCGGCAGCTGGCTGTGTTGAGCCGCAACATGCCGAAGACTTGGTAGAGTGGATGACCAAGCTGTCCTCATCCTCCTCATCCTCTCTCACCCAGGCCCAGGGTAATTTGTCTGTCAAAGCGGCCTCTTCCCTCGGTTTAATGGCATCAGTCACTCCTTCCCTAGCCCCACCATGTCCTCCTGAGGAGTCCCCCGAACTGTTTGACCACAGTGTTGGGTACATGCTGCAGGAGGATGCACAGCGTTTTGAAGGCTCCGATGATGGAACCCAGCTAGAGGAAGGCAGTAACGTAAGCCCAGAGAGAAGGGGTGCCGAAGAAGGACAGCAAACTGTCAGTCATGTTCCCCCAGCTGCAGCATACTGCCAGGTTTGCTCCAGTGATGAGGAGGGAGGGGATGATGGGGTCACTGACTCTACGTGGGTGTCTGATAGGAGAGAGGAGGAGGCACATGTCCAATGAGGCAGGATGCCCTCCAGGGGCCAGCTTAAGGGCAGCACACCGACTGCATCACACCGCAGAGCTCCGCATGTGCAGGGCGCTGCTGTCTCTGCGCGTTATTCCAAAAGTTCTTTGGTGTGTTCCTTTTTTGAGACATGTGCAGCAGGTCGCACCTTTGCTATTTGCAACATATGTCTGAAGCGTATCTCACGTAGCCAAAACAGCAGCCGCTTGGGCACCACATGCTTGACCAGACATATGTCGACCTGCCATGCAGTCCGTTGGCAAGCGTACAGAAAAGACCCACCCCAAAGAACAAAGTGGACCTCTCCTTGCTCCTCATCAGCTGGGATCTCCAACCCCACTATACCTTCAGTCCTCTCTGAAACCTGCACTGAGAGGAATGAAGGTGTAGAATTAGGTGTGTCACAGCCAAGTACTTGCGGGCAATCTGCTATCGGTACACCAACGTCAGATTGTACCAGGCAAATTTCCCTGCCCCAGCTGCTGCACCGCCGAAAGAAGTTTGCTCCCAGCCATCCACATGCCCAGCGGTTGAATGCTAGCTTGGCTAAATTGCTAGCACTTCAACTGCTGCCTTTTCAGTTGGTAGACTCTGCCCCCTTCCGTGAGTTTGTGGAATGTGCGGTTCCTCAGTGGCAGGTTCCCAAACGCCACTTTTTTTCACAGAAGGCGATTCCGGCTCTCTACCGGCATGTGGAAGGCAATGTCTTGGCCTTGCTGGACAGGGCGGTCAGCGGTAAGGTGCATATTACCGCTGGCTCATGGTCCAGCAGGCATGGACAGGGACGTTACCTATCTTTAGCGGTGCATTGGGTGACTCTGCTGGCAGCTGGGAAGGATGCAGATCAAGGTGCAGTAGTGTTGGATGTTGTTCCGCCACCACGCCTCCAAAATGCTACTAGTGGTGATTCTGACACACCTCTCTCCTCCACCCCCTCCTCTTCTTCTTCCTCCATGGCCTCTTCCTCTGCTGATTTGTCCTCGGAACCAGCGGTGCTCCGTAGGCGTTCAAGAGGCTACGCAAGTACGCAGCCCAAAAGATGCCATGCAGTGCTTGAGCTGGTGTGCTTGGGGGACAGGAGCCACACTGGGGCAGAGAGTCTGTCAGCTCTGCAGGGGCAGGCTCAGAGGTGATTGATGCAACGTCAGCTTAAGCCAGGAATGGTGGTTTGCGACAATAACACCAACCTCCTCTCCGCCCTCCGACAGGGACAGCTGACCCATGTGCCCTGTTTGGCTCACGTCCCTAACTTGGTGGTGCAGGATGTCCTAAGGCAGGCCAGGAAAGACTGTGTGCATTTCCGCTGGTCATATAATGCCAGTGCTCGGCTGGCTGACCTGCAAAAAGGAATTTAACCCGCCCAAGAACCACCTAATCTGTGACATGCCCACCGGGTGGAACTCAACGTTGGCCATACTGCAGAGGCTGCACACGCAGCAGAGGGCCAAGTTTTACCATGTCACACAGTAAATCAGAGATCACATTTCTGGATGTACTGGTAAAAAAGCAACCAGACGGAAGTCTATTAAGTCAATTATACTGTAAGCCTACGGCAGGAAACTCATTGCTTCACGCAACCAGTTTCCACCCCAAACCCTTGCTGGCCTCTATAATTCTCTCTGCTGGTGGGGTACCTCTTCCTGCCGGAGACACCGCGATGCGAGACGATGCTCCGCCCCAGGGGCGTGGCCACGCCGCGCACCTCTCTGTCTGAGAAGCGCCATGGACTCTGCAGTCAGCTGTGTGTATTCACAGCTGACTAGGCAGAGACAGCACAGCCCTGTCTCAACACACGCTGATTGGATGTGTTCAAATTGACCAGGGTATTTAGGTGTTGCTATCTGGTCAGCCTGTGTCAGTTCCTTGGCCGCCGACCAGCTGCAAACACCTATGCTGCCCATATGACAAAAAAGGTAACTATGCTCTATGTGGAATACTGAGAATTTAGATCTCTTTTCCATACACTTTTCTGCTTTGCAGATACCTTTCTTGTGGATTTATACTTATGCTCTGTCTGAGAAGTGACATGGACTCTGCAGTCAGCTGAGTGTACTCACAGCTGACTAGGCGGAGAGAGCACAGCCCTGTCTCAACACACGCTGATTGGCTGTGTTCAAATTGATCAGGGTATTTAGGTGTTGCTATCTGGTCAGCTTGTGTCAGTTCCTTGGCCGCCGACCAGCTGCAAACACCTATGCTGCCCATATGATAAAAAAGGTAACTATGCTCTATGTGGAATGTTGATAATTTAGATCTTTTTCCATACACTGTTCTGCTTTGCAGATACCTTTCTTGTGGATTTATACTTATGTTCCTCCACCATTACTACATTTTTACAGTGCTGGTTTGCTGTTGTATTTTACACTGGGCGCTTCTTGTGAATGTGCAGTGACGCTAGCTTTCTGGACTCTTCATAGCCAGCTGCTTGTGCACAGATCCATACAGCCAACATGCTCTGCATTTTTGTATTTTTGCTTTTATCCTCTATTAATCTCCTCTGAATCTAACATATGTGAGTACCTTTGGTTACTATTGCAATTGTTAAAAATAAGTTTGTATTGTGATGAGGTTGTTTTTCCCACACATATTATACAATTGTACTTATATTTACAGACATGAACATTAGCCTCCTAACACTACAATACCACCCCTGATGAAGGAAAAGACGCACATCAGTGCAGTAAAATTCCGAAACATGTTGGGTATTTGTATGTGAATCCAACCAGCTGATCTCAAATACACTTTGAGCAACAAATTGGATTTAGTATTTTGGGCTATTTGAATATGTTCTATATATGATGATGTATGTATTGTCCTATTGTATATTCAAAATACTCTGTGTCCTATTTAGTGCGCTTTTTTTATTCTCTCTATAATAATAAAGTAGGCAAATTTTTACCCAATTTGACTTTTGATACTATCTATCTCTGCCATATAAAGACCATGAGGGCATCCTCCAATGCACTTGGTGCATAAACTTTCTTTTCAGTTATTTTTTATTGAGTTTTGTCATAAAAAATAAAAAAAACCCACATACATTGACAGTGAAACAGAAGATACACTGAGAATGCAAAATTGAATATAGGCCATTCTACATACAAACTATTATAACAAGTCCATAGATGGATGTAGTTTTAAACTAGTTGTTATCTACTGTACCGCTTCCGCACTCCAGACACCCCGAATGGGGACTAACTGTGCCCAGAGTGTGGAGCCACACCCTATATTAGTTTACCATCTAAATCGTAAAGCACAATTGTATTTCAATACTTCATTAACACATAACATAAAAGTAAAATAACATAAAGGAAAGCAAATCATTAACCAAAAACAACATGTACCAGACAGGACTGCAAATGCTCACTTATTCACTAGGATAAGACGCTACCCAGGCCTCCCAACAAGGTTCAAATTTAGTTAGAGTATGATTCCTGACAGCAAAATATCTCTCATAAACATACTGTTGTTTAACTCTAGATATGACTTCAGATACATTAGGGGCATTCAAGGATTTCCATTTGGCAGTAATCGTTAATTTTGCTGCAATCATAATGTGCGTAATCACTGGTCTGAAGATTTTAGGCACCAGGTGAATACCTATGCTTAATATAGCCAACTGTGGAGACGGTAAAATAATCAGACCCGTAACTTTGGTGATTAATGAGAACACTGACTTCCAAAAGCTCCTCACAGCCTTACATGTACACAATATGTGCATTATACCTCCTTTTTCTCCGCACTCTCTCCAACAACTCGGCGAGGAGTTGGAATATATTTGTGCTAGCCTTACAGGTGTCAAATAGGATCTATATATTACCTTCAGTATCAGTTCCCAGTGGTTCGCACAGTGGGAGTAACGATAGTACGATTGTATAGCACTCTGCCACTCCCCCTGTGAGAAGGGAGTCCCCAGATCTTTCTCCCAATTTAACATGTTAGTGGTCTTCTTAAAAGCTTGCAATGTGGAGTAAAACTTCGAGAGGCCTTTAGCCCCGTCGCCGCAAGACTCCAAATAGGACCATGTCTCTCTATGTACGCTATAGGAAATGTCCGGGTTTTTATCATGGAAGTGAGCAAGTCTGCATAAAGAAAATGAAGCCAGCTCCTGTTTTCTAGCTAATACCTCCTTATAGGTTAGAATACCTTTACCCACCCATGGTTTAATATCTAAGTCAGAGATAAAATATTCACAGAGTTGCAGAGGGAAGTCTCTGCAACATTCCAGTAATTCTGGGGGTATTGTAGTGTGTAATTTCCTCCATGCTAACAGGGTCGCCTCTATCGATGGACAGGTTCTGTAGTGAAGATTCATATGGGTCAAACCCGACAACAGCAAAGCAGGCAACGGTTTGCTGCCCACCACACTCTTCTCAACCTGAACCCACAGTTTATCAGTGGTCAGGTCAAACCACGTTTTAGTCTGGTCAAGGCGTGCTGCATAAAAGTAGTGTCTAAGGTTGGGAAAATTTATACCACCATTTTTTTTGTGCCTCCCCAATACGGGGTATGAGATCCTTGCCATCTTCCCCCCCCCCCACACACAAATTGCCGAAATAGCTTATCTACATCAGTGAAAAATCTCTCAGGTACTGCTATTGGGATTGTTCTAAAATAATAGATTATCTTTGGTAACACAATTATTTTCAGCGCTGCAACCCTCCCCACCCACGACAGTTCAAACATAGAGATATGCTGAATATCTTGTTTAATTGTACCAATCAGCTTAGGATAATTGGCTTCATAAGTAGACGATGTTGGGGGTGCCAAAGTGACCCCCAGGTATGCTAAATTATTTGTGACCCATTGAAAATGGAAATTTTGCTTTAAATTTGTTTTTCAATTTCCCCGATATGCATATGGGTAGGATAGAGGATTTAGTAGAGTTGCATAAACTTTCTTTGATGATACATAGGATGTTGGCAGAGCTAGTACACCCATCAATTCTCAGTTTTTCTATATTTAAAGGCAGAACAGAGGGAGGAAGAGGAGGACTTTCTTACCTCTCAAGGCCCCCTTTATCCAGACAGTGTACCTGCTGGCCCGCCGATCACACAGGAAGAGGACTAGGAGGAGGAGGATTGTGTCAGCATGGAGGTGGAGCCTAGCACTCAGCATCAGCAGCAGTCTTCAAGGGATCAAGAAACCCATGGACTTGTACGTGGCTGGGAGGGGGTGGCTGCGGATCATGTCGTCCTTAGTTACCCAGAGGACTCCGGACCGAATCCCTCAGCAAACTACGCTGCATGGCCTCCCAGATCCTGCAAAGCCTGCAAAAGGATCCTCTTATTTGTGGTATCAAGAAGAGGGATCATTACTGGCTGGCAACCCTCCTTGATCATCCACGTTACAAGGGTAAGGTTGCGGACCTTATCTTGCCGTCGCAGAGGGAGCAGAGGATGAAACATCTTCGGGAGGCCTTGCAGAAAGGTTTGTGCAACGCATTTCCAGAGACTGGGAGGTTACAAATTCCTGGTCCTGGACAACGTCTTGCTGAGGCTTCGGTCAGTCACAGAAGGAGCGGTGGAGAAGGTGGCCGTCTGACCGATGAGTTCAGACAATTTTTTAGTCCGCAGCCCCAAGGTATGAGCGGTTCCAGCAACCATCACCAGCGTCTGATTCACATGGTGCAGGAATACCTAGAGGCAAGATCAGACTTGGACACCTTTCCCATCGAAAATCCTCTGGGTTACTGGGTCTTGAGGATGGATCACTGGCCAGAGCTTGCACAGTATGCAATTAAGCTACTGGCCTGTCCTGCATCCAGCGTTCTTTCGGAACGCACATTCAGTGCTGCTGGAGGCTTTGTAACCGATCACAGGGTGGGCCTGTCCATCGAATCGGTCGATCGGCTGACCTTCATAAAAATGAATCAGTCTTGGATCACCAGCTACCAAGCACCTGATGCTGATGTAACCATGTGTAATTACAATTTTTGATGCAATACTTTGCAGCAGGGCTCATTCCTGCGCTCCAACTACAGTATCTGTGACGGGTTGCAGTGTTGTGGCACCACCACCACCACCAAAGGCCCAATTTTTCTGACCCTGTTTAACAGGGGCATGTAATTACAATTCTTGATCTAATATTTCACAGCAGGGCCCGTTCCTGCGCCCACCAAGAGTAACTGTGAGGGCTTACAATTGTCATTGGGACAGAAAATGAGGTGAAATCTTTTAAAGAGGTGCACAGACAGCAAAACAAATGTTACAGGGGTGATAATGCTTCCCTATGTTTTCCAAAAAGCTTAAAAATAGATTTTTTGGCTGGAGCTACACTTTAAAAATGTACCAGTTCAAAATTACAAACAGATTCTACTTAAGAACAAACCTACAGTCCCTGTCTTCTTTGCACTGCCTGTATAAGGCTGTTCAGAGTATATAGGGCCTGGAGGCCCCACGCCTTTTTTTAATTTGGGTGCGGGGTTCCCCTTAATATCCATACAAGACCCAAAGGGGCTGGTAATGGGCTGGGGGGTACCCATGCCGTTTTTCTCAATGATTTTCATCCATATTGCCCGGACCAGACATGACATTAAAGCCGCAAGCAGTTTTAAATTACTTTTATTCCTTTAGAAATGTCATTTTGTCCAGGGACAGTTCTAAACACGGGAAACACGCGCCACTTTACAGGCATGCTGTAGACACCCCCAGGCACAATGTTTAAAGGAATATTTCACTTTTTTTTCACTTTAAGCATCATTAAAATCACTGCTCCCGAAAAAACTGACGTTTTTAAAACTTTTTTTTGCATTGATACATGTACCCTGGGGCAGGACCCGGATCCCCAAACCCATTTTAGGACAATAACTTCCATATTAGCCTTCAAAAATTGCACTTTTGATTTCTGACGTTCGAGTCCCATAGACTTTAAAGGGGTTCGAAAGTTTGCGCAAACTTTTGGTCCGTTCGCAGGTTCTGGTGCGAACCGAACCGGGGGGTGTTCGGCTCATCCCTACTCAACACACAGCCATTAGTGTCTAAACCACTGGCAACAAAAGTGAGTACAGCCTTAAGTGAAAATGTCCAAATTGTTCCCAAAGTGTCAATGTTTTGTGTGGCCATCATTATTTTCCAGCACTGCCTTAACCCTCTTGAGCATAGAGTTCACCAGAGCTTCATAGGTTGCCACTGGAGTCCTCTTCCACTCCTCCATGACGACATCATGGAGCTGGTGGATGTTAGAGACCTTGCGCTCCTCCACCTTCCGTTTGAGGATGCCCCACAGATGCTCAATAGGGTTTAGGTCTGGAAACATGCTTGACCAGAACCCTCACCTTTACCCTCAGCTTCATTAGCAAGGCAGTGGTCGTCTTGGAGGTGTGTTTGGGGTCATTATGTTGGAATACTGCCCTGGGGCCCAGTCTACGAATGGAGGGGATCATGCTCTGCTTCAGTATGTCACAGTACAGGCTGGCATTCATTGTTCCCTCAATAAACTGTAGCTTCCCAGTGCCGGCAGCACTCATGCAGCCCCAGACCATGACACTCCCACAACCATTCTTGACTGTAGGCAAGAAATACTTGTCTTTGTAGTTCCTCCAATGTTTTTTTAGGAGGTTAGATTAAGTCCATGCTTGTGAAAATAAGTTTCTTGTAAAAAGGTTGTAAATGTCCTATCTTAAATTCTCCCAAGTTATAAATATTGAGAAGTCTTAGTCAAATAAACAAGATAAGGGAACCATGAGCTTACAGACTTTTTTTTCTCCTTCTCAGGATTGCGAAAGGAAAATAGGGCTTATTCGAAAAGTTGCCTTATAAACAAACCTCATTACTCATAACAAGTAATCGTATTAGTGATAATTCTCATTATAGTAGTATTACATTATTTTGGAGTAATTATATGCATAATTAATTGAACAATGTGACTTATTTTAGGTTTATTTTTATACATTCCGTATTTATCGGCGTATAACACGCACCCTAACTTTAAGAGGGAAGTTTCAGGAAAAAAACTTTCCACAGACCCCTGCGTATAACACGCAGGCACAGTTTACCCTCTATTTTCAGGGTAAAAAAGTGAGTGTTATACACCAATAAATACAGTATATATATATATATATATATATATATATATATATTTATATTGTTTGATGTATTCACTGATATATATTAGTCTTCATATTATTCATATGAGGGGTATATAGTTAAAATACTGTATATGAATGTGATGTTTAGAAGTCCTATTAATGTGGATGTTTAAGAATAAGCCATTATGCTTTTAGTCAAAATGATCTCACTCTCATGATATGTAGAAGAAGACTAATTATGTTATCCAAACTTAGGAGCTACAGTATATATTTTAGTTCCAACCACAAAATCTAACGAAGTTGACCCATAAGAAACAGCTCTAGATATTTTATAGTTTTCTGTTAAGCCTAAGTTAAAGGTTACATGGAGACTGATTTTTGACAAGTTAAAATAACTTTCAATATAATTTTTAATCCTATACTGCCCCTACTGAAAACTATGTGTAAGTACACTACAATTTCCCTATAGGTTTGTCCAGGAAATGACATATGTTTTAACGTCAGTCATGAAGTGAAAGGCATGTCCACACCCACTCCTGAGGGGAATATAGAGTGTTTACACATGAGAGTGGGGAGATTGAACCACGGAGAGCTGAAAGGAAAGAGGACGGAGAAATGTAGGAATGGTAGAAATCTCCTTTGGGGGATTCACAGCTGATATCTCTCAAAACAAGTTTCTTAGACCACCGTTAAAGTATTAATTTTCTATTTTATCTTTTGGAATTTAATTATTTAGCATATACATTGCTAAACCATTTAAACTTTGTGGCATAGCATTGGAGTGCTGTTATGTCTACCTGCAGCATGATGTACTGTATTTATTGGCATATAACACTCACTTTTTTACCCTGAAAATAGGGGGCTGTGGAAAGTTTTTTTCCTAAAACTTCCGTCTTACAGTTAGGGTGCGTGTTATACGCCTGTGCGTGTTATACGCCGATAAATACTGTAATTATATTCCAATTATAAAGGGAAATACACATTTTAGTATGTCTCTACAAAAGCTAAGTCCAAAGTCAATAACAATGGTTTTGTTATGATATAAATTTAAACATGATATTCATCAGAGAATTATCTTTACCATAAGTAAGTATTAGTTAAATTACTAAACTCTGTGCACAGTATAACATTTTGTTTGTGCACTTTTAAAGTGTAAGCTTGAAGGTCTATTTGTTTGAGAAGAAATCACAAGTGTTGAATCCACACCTAGTTTGTTTTCATAGTCTGTAAAGCCACGGAAAGCTATTTACTAAGCCATCATGAAGTGTTGAGACATGACATTTTTGTAACAAGAGCTTGCGGTAAAATTTCCCATCATTTGTACAACCCATATAATTGATAATTTAAGGTATATTCTTTGTATCATCACCAATTGTATTTGATATTATTTTGCACTGAATTTTTAGTTAATAAATATATATATTTTAGCACACCGCTGTATTCCCTTTTTGTCTTCAACTTAGCACAGATAAAAGAACTTGAGTTGTTTTGTTGATTTGTGGAAACACGTGGCAATCTCCTCATTTTTAGATTGTTACTTATTTCCATAAATATAAAATTTCAGTTTAAACATCTAACAAGGCGTATCCTTCTGGGACGACAGCCATGCAGACCAATTTGATGCAGTGTGCCGCATATGGTCTGAACACTGACATGCTGACCCCCCATCCCTTCAACCTCTGCAGCAATGCTGTTAGCACTCATACGTCTATTTCTCTAAGATAACCTCTGGATATGACGCTGAGCACGTGCACTCAACTTCTTTGGTCGACCATGGTAGCCCTGTTCTGAGTGGAACCTGTCCTGTTAGACAGTTGTATGGTCTTCGTCACCGTGCTGCAGCTCAGTTTCAGGGTCTTGCCAATCTTCTTATAGCCTAGGCCATCTTTATGTAAAGCAACAATTCTATTTTAGAGATCCTCAGAGTTCTTTGCCATGAGATGCCATGTTGAACTTCCAGTGACCAGTATGAGAGAGTGAGAGCGATAACACCAAATTTAACACACCTGCTCCTCATCCATACCTGAGACTGTGTAACACTAATGAGTCACATGAGACCAGGGAGGGAAAATGGCTAATTGGGCCCACTTAGGGGTGTACTCGCTTTTGTTGCCAGCGCTTTAGACATTAATGGCTGTGTGTTGAGTTATTTTGAGAGCATATGGAAATTTACACTGTTATACAAGCTGTACACTCACTACTTTACATTGTAGCAAAGAGTACACATGAAAAGATATAATTAAATATTTACAAAAATGTGAGGGGTGTACTCCCTTTTGTGAGACACTGTATATATACGTGCATTCTTTATTCCCTCCCAACAGCCAATGATATACCTTTTGGCACCCAAAACTGCACTGGAGTGCTCTTAAACAGAGTTTTTGTAATTTCAGCGAAAAGGAAAATAATCTTCAAACCTATCCCTGGGGGTCCCAAAAAAGGTGTCTTTAAATGGAAGAGCAGCACTCTCACCACTCAGATGTTTGTTGTGGAGTATCCTCTTTCTCTTGGGTGTCTGAAACATTGGACACTTGATTAGGTTGCCTTCTGTGGGCTTCTAGAGCAGTGGTCTCCAAACTGCGGCATGAGAGCTGGATGCGGCTCTTTGCATGCTTTTATCTGGCCTTTGAGGCATTATTCCCCCAACTGTCAGCAACAATGGGGCATAGTTGCTGCCATTGACATCAACAATGGGGCACTATTCCTCCCACTGACACCAACGATGAGGCACTATCCCCACTGATACCAATGATGGAGCGCTATCATTCTCCCACTGACATTGACAATGGGGAACTGTTCCTCCCATTAATATTAATGATGCAGCACTATTCCCCCCACTGACACCAAAAATGGGACACTATACTTGACACCAATGATGGGACACTATTTCTCCTACTGACCCCAATGATGGGGCACAATATCTCCCACTAATACCGATGATGGGGCATTGTTTACTCCCACTGACACCAGGACATTTTCTTCCCCCACTGGCCACAGCCTGGTAAGTGAGCTACTAATGCTACATAGAACAATACAGTATGCACAGTATCTAAATCGAATGCAGCTCAACAGTGGGTCACTGGGAGCATTTTGCTTGAAGTATGTGCTGTGTAGCTTCCTCTGCCTCTTTTGTACTTATGTCATTCTCTATGTATTAAATCATTTTTAAAGCGGTCTTCAATATAATCAATAGGTGTAAGAAACTTCTTAGTAGTGTCACTTTTTATTTCTTTATACGAGAGGCAGCAAAGAGCATGCACTGGGTGTTATAAAAATGACAAACCTACTAAGATAATTATATAACTAATGCTGTATTTTGGGCTAGATGACCCGTTAAGCCTATCTTATGGAAATGATGTTTGACTATAAAATATCTTTTAAAACTATATTAATGTAATTTTTTTATGTTTCATCCCATAAAATACATGCATGATAATTTGTTAAGATTTCACCTAATTAAATTGTAAAAGTCTACGATGCAGGAAAGTGTATTCTACTACAGCCAGCTATCAAATAAACATTCTGCATAAAATTATTGCATTCTCCCAGAGTGCAAAGCAGAGAAAATAAAGTAGAATTCAGCAAAATAACTGGCCATAAAAATTTATAGTAATAAATATAAGCCATGAAGGAGTTTACAGGTACAAATATGCACATAGTGACTTTCACACAACGCAGACATATTAAAGAACATATTAAAGGAGCATGTAATTTGAAAGGACCTTAAAGCCCAAATGAACCCTCTTGATGTATTACTCTAATGTAATTAGGCTGCATGTACAGTAATAAATCTGCTGTTCTTTTACTTAAAAAAAAAAAAAAACTGTTTACGATTCCAGCTTATAAATATTCACTATTAGGTTGTTTTAGAGCAGGCATGTCCAAAGTCCGGCCCGCGGGCCAATTGCGGCCCGTTTTCCGGTTTAGTGTGGCCCCCTGGTAATTTGGATATACATATCTTTTGTGGCCCCCAGGCCCACAAAAGAGAGATATTATATACTGTATTGGCGCTGCCTTGGAGGGGACAGGGAGGGAGCGGGACAAGCGCCGTCAGATTACAGGAGATTCTCCTGTTTACTCTGCAGCATCTGTAATAGGAAGTCCCGTCTCCTGGGCTGCTATTGGACAACTGTTCTGTCTATCATAGAAGGCAGGACTTTGTATTAAAGAGGCCGCCATGTAAACAGGAGATTCTCCTGTATATAATCTGTTGGCGTCGTCCCACCCCCTCCCTGTCCCCTCTGAGGCTGCAGATGGGCATAGATCAGGCTGCATTCATGGCACATGTGAGGCTGCATTCATGGCAAATATCATGCCCAAGGTCATCTCTTCACCACAAACAGCCACAAAGGCAAGAGAATTCTTGTTGGGCAGTGTATTAGTGCTCGGACGAACACACTTAATGGTTCAAAGAATGTCACGCCAAATGGTCGGCCCTCACGCATGTTTACTTTACAAAATCTGGCCCTCTTTGAAAAAAGTTTGGACACCCCTGTTTTAGATGTTAAGATAGCTTAATCATACCTCCCAACTTTTTGAGATGGGAACGAGGGACACCTCTTAGCAAAAGTATATAGGCATAGGACACACACCCTGTCACGCCCCCTTAAAGGAGAATTATACAAAATTAAATGATTAGTGAAACCCACAAGTGCATATTTTTACCATTACTATTCCTTTGTACTAGCTTTTAAAATGTACAAATGCAACAATTTAGAAATTGGATGAAAGGGTTTCAAAGCCAAGAAAGTAAGTGCATAGTATACATATACAGGCATGTACAAATTAAGACAGTAGAGGGCAGCAGATCCCTACATACTCCTCCTGGTGAAATCTTTATGTGGAAAAAGGGCATATGGAATGAATGGACAGCCGCACTCCGAAAACCATGAAGGTTGCCTTTATTGGGTAAAAAAACTTACAGCACTGCAAGTCACAGCAAGAAATGGGGGGGTACAGTCGACGCGTTTCACACTGAAAACTAGTGTTTAGTCATGGCTAACACACAATGAAAACATGCTTCAAATAAATACAAAAAGTGCACAAAATCACATGACCCAAAATAGCCAACAGGGATGAGCCGAACACCCCCCTGTTCGGTTCGCACCAGAACCTGCGAACAGACAAAATGTTCGTGTAAACTTTAGAACCCTATTAAATACAATGGACTCGAACGTTCAAAATCTAAAGTGTTAATTATAAAGGCTAATATGCAAGTTATTGTCCTAAAAAGTGTTTGGGGACCCGGGTCCTGCCCCAGGGGACATGTATCAATGCAAAAAGAAGTTTTAAAAACGGCCGTTTTTTCGGGAGCAGTGATTTTAATAATGCTTAAAATGAAAAAATAAAAGTGAAATATTCCTTTAAATTTCGTACCTGGGGGGTGTGTATGATATGCATGTAAAGTGGCGAATGTTTCCCGTGCTTAGAACTGTCCCTGCAAAAAATGTCATTTTTGAAAGAAAAAAAGTCATTTAAAACTGACTCGCGGCTATTAATGAATTGTCGGCTCCCGGCAATACATACAAAAATCATTGATAAAAAAAAAAAAAAAAGCGTGGGGGTTCCCCAGAATTCAATTACCAGGCCCTTCAGGTCTGGAATGGATATTAAGGGGAACCCCGCCGCAAATTTTAAAAAAAATTGACGTGGGGTTCCCCCAAATATCCATTCCAGGCCCTTCAGATCTGGCATGGATTTTAAGGGGAACTCCACCCCAAATTTAAAAAAAAAATGGCGTGGAGTCCCCCTAAAAATCCATACCAGACCCCTTATCCGAGCACGCAACCTGGCCGGCCGCAGGGGAAAAGGGGGGGACGAGAGAGCGCCCCCCCCTCCCTCCTGAACCGTACCAAGCCACATGCCCTCAACATGGGGAGGATGTCCCCATGTTGATGGGGACAAGGGCCTCATCCCCACAACCCTTGCCCAGTGGTTGTGGGGGTCTGCGGGCAGGGGGCTTATCGGAATCTGGAAGACCCCTTTAACAAAGGGGACCCCCAGATCCCGGCCCCCCCCCCTATGTGAATTGGTAAGGGGTACATTGTACCCCTACCATTTCACAAAGAAAGCGTAAAAAAATGTTAAAAAAAACACACAAACACCTTGAAAAAGTCCTTTATTTAAAAAAAAAAAAAAAAAAAAACATTCCAGCGGTGAAATCCAGTGTCCCGCGGCGATCCCGATGTCCAGCGCTGTCCTTCATTGGTTGTGCCTGAGCGGACCTGATGGGGAACTCCCTCTCAGTATTTTAAATGTATAGACCCGCCCCTTCTAAAGTTCCCCATCAGTTCCGCTCAGCGGACCAGATGCGGAACATGAGAAGGGGCGGGTCTATACATGTATTACCAAAGTGAGAGCAGTTCCCCATCAGGTCCGCCCCCTCGGTATGTCGGACCCGCCTACGTCATTGGCTTGAGCGGGGAACTTCCTTCACTATGTAAATTTAAATTACACAGTGAAGGAAGTTCCCCGCAGGAGGGAGGGGGGGGGCGCTCTCTCGTCCCCCCCTTTTCCCCTGCGGCCGGCCAGGTTGCGTGCTCGGATAAGGGGTCTGGTATGGATTTTTAGGGGGACTCCACGCCATTTTTTTTTTACATTTGGGGTGGAGTTCCCCTTAAAATCCATGCCAGATCTGAAGGGCCTGGAATGGATATTTGGGGGAACCCCACGTCAATTTTTTTTTTCATTTGCGGCGGGGTTCCCCTTAATATCCATTCCAGACCTGAAGAGCCTGGTTATTGAATTCTGGGGAACCCCCACGCTTTTTTTTTTTTTTTTTTTATCAATGACTTTTGTATGTATTGCCGGGAGCCGACAATTCATTAATAGCCGCGAGTCAGTTTTAAATGCATTTTTTTTCTTTCAAAAATGAAATTTTTTGCAGGGACAGTTCTAAGCACGGGAAACATGCGCCACTTTACATGCATATCATACACACCCCCCAGGTACGAAATTTAAAGGAATATTTCACTTTTATTTTTTCATTTTAAGCATTATTAAAATCACTGCTCCCGAAAAAACGGCCGTTTTTAAAACTTCTTTTTGCATTGATACATGTCCCCTGGGGCAGGACCCCGGTCCCCAAACACTTTTTAGGACAATAACTTGCATATAAGCCTTTATAATTAGCACTTTAGATTTCTCCCATAGATTTTTCGAATTTGCCGCGAACACCCTAATTTGTTCGCTGTTCGGCGAACGGGCGAACAGGCAATGTTCGAGTCGAACATGAGTTTGACTCGAACTCAAAGCTCATCCCTAATAGCCAATAAACATAGAGCATTAATTAAGAAGAAGTGGTGTTAATGGTGAAATGTGCAGGTGTGTATATTGGCTAAGTGGAAACAAATGTGAGAAAGACTATTAAGTAAAAAGAAATTCATATTATGACATGATTTAAAGGAAAAACCTGTTAAATATGTTAAAAAATACATATATGTATAAATATGTAAATAATGTGTGTATATGTGTCTGTGAACTTGAAAAAAATGTTTTTGATGAATAAAAAAGTGAGAAATATTTATATTATGTTTATATGAAAAGAATCATTATAAAAAGGGGGAATGGTTTCTGTGTTGTGTCTGTGAGTATAAATATAACCTAGTATAAAATTATGAAGAAATGTGAAATATCATGACCATAACATTGCAAGTCTATATTAATACAAAACAAAAGTTTTATGTGAAATTTTTTTGAAAAAACTTTTTGCACATATATATGATAGAAGTAAATTCTTAAATATATATCACATAAATGTGGAGGCATTAAACAAATCTGTTATGATCAAAAAGTATGGAATATTAATGAAAAATATTATTGGACACAAATGTGACAAAAAATACATACAAATTGATGTTGTGACTGAGCAGGTCAGTGTGTAGATATGACCACACACAGAGGCAACATATCATATGTTGTATGCGTCAGATGTTCCCTCAATTTAAAAGAAATCAGAAATAATATAAAATAATTCATAATATGCAATTATTCATAAATGTATAAGAACGTACATATAAACGTACAGCACATAATGCCACATTCCCCGAGGGTTACGTATCAAAAAATTTCCATCTTCAGATCTCTTTGATGATGATCTTAAAAAACTGTGGACAGATACTTTGAGCATTTGTTCGCTCAAACTAATGGACATTCTGATACAATCTAATCAGAAACATATAGAAAAACTGCAAACAGAGATGGCCACTATTCAGAGAGATCTAACTCCGCTTCAAACCCACACCGAGTTCACAGAACTTGACGGCCGCCTAAATAGGAAATTAGACAAGCTAGAAAAATTCGTCATGGAGAATAAAAAAAACAAGATGAGCCGTGATCGCACTGATTACGAAAGTGACAATGTCTATGTTTGGAGAAAATCCCAATTTCCATTCAGGCGTAACAACAAAAACCGTGTGAAAAAAGTCAGTTTTTCTGACCCTGAGAGTGAGTTTGCGGATGATATCTCGGTCACGGTCGATTCAGAATCTTCACCCGAACCGACCCCTACATCTTCAATACGATCATCCAACAATAATGATACACACACTCGAGGACACCCTCACGAATCAGACCATCGAACCAAGAAGAAAAACGGCACCATAGGAAAACAAGACGAGGAGGTAAACGGCATAAGGACTGTAAAAAAAAAACACTATGCCTTAAGGGGAAAAATGAAACGATAATCTCCAATGTTTTGAACATTTCTAATAGAATTCTCAGCACCGAGGAAAACAAATTACTCTCTAGAGGCCTCAATTTTTGTCCAACCAAACACTTCAACCTCTTTGGAACTCTATTGGATGTAAATAAATTCTCCCGAAGTCTTACTTAAAAAAAAAAAAACATTATTACACTTCTAGGCAGGAATCTGAACTTTCTTCTCCTGTTGGTCTGGATAACGGTGAGTTAATCCCCTCTCCAGTACTCTTTCAAGAAGTATGTGCTTTACATGATTTGATTGATTTGGCTGCAGAGTCAAACCTTAACCCCATTGATCCAACAGACACACACAGCCATATATCATTCAATTTAAAATCGGACTTCTATCCAACTGAGTCGAGGGGAAAAAATTTGGATCTTTTCCAAAAATTAGTTGAGGGAGATCTCACCCGTTTATCTCGGACCTGTCGCAAGGGACACATTGTGAGCAATTTATCCAATGCAGAACTACATGCTTTAAATAATTTACAGAAGGATAGTAGCATCACTATTAAGAATGCGGATAAGGGGGGTACTGTTGTTGTTCTGGATTCTATCATGTATAAAAATGAGGCATTACGCCAATTATCTGATATCAATACTTACCAGTCACTTCAGTCAGACCCCACTATTCCTTTCTGTAAAGAACTCACTGCTTTATTAGATCGGGCTGTACACGTGGGCATTTTTTCAAGCAAAGAACGGGACATATTCATACCCACAGACCCTATAACACCCATCTTCCACCATCTACCCAAGATACACAAGGGCCTCCACCCCCTGGTTGGGAGACCGATAGTGGCCGGTATCGGCTCCCTTAACGAGCGCTTGGGAGAATGGATGGATGGGCAGTTACAACCCATTGTAGTAAACCTCCCTGGTTACCTTCGTGACACCAAAGATTTATTAACTAAACTACAGGTTTTTTTTTGGTCTGACACCCATAGATGGATCACATGTGATGTAACTAACCTTTATTCCTGCATTCCACATGACTTGGGGCTATGTGCGGTTGCCTGCTTCCTCAGAGAATCAGGGAAATTTTCTCTTATCTTACAGGAGTTCATACTACAGGCTTTGGAATACCTTCTCACTCACAATTATTTTATGTTTGACGGGGGCTACTACCTCCAAAGATGCGGTGCTTCCATGGGAGCCAAATTCTCCCCCTCTCTTGCCAACCTCTACATGGGTTGGTGGGAGAGGTCCCGCATCTTTGGACCTAGTAGCCCCCGCCGTCTGGACACATTGTTTTATTGCCGCTATATTGACGATTTATTGTTTATAGTATCTGATGATGCCATATGTTTAGATGTTTGGTTAACATATTTAAATGATAATATACTTAATCTCAAATTCACAGGCAATATGCAGAACAAAAATATAGATTTTTTGGATGTAAAACTTTCTGGTACCAATGGTACAATATCTACAGGATTGTATAGAAAAAGTACTGCTGGCAATGCTCTCTTACGAGCAGACTCAGCACACCCTAAACATACTATCAAAAATATACCTTATGGGCAGTTCCTGAGGCTCAAACTTTTATGCAGCACAACAGAGGATTTTTCTAGGGAAGCTCAAGATATGTCACACAGATTTAAAGATAGGGGTTATTCCACAAAATTGTTTAATAAAGCTTTATTTAAAGCTAATAAAACACCTAGAGATTCTCTGTTGTGCCATATTGATAGAAACACGACCAAAACACAACTGGGCACATCCTTTAACAATATTCCTGTTTTCTCTACACCTTATAGTACCGAATTTGACCAGATTAAAAACACCATCAAAAAATATTTACCTGTACTTTATAACGATATCATATACCAAGATATTTTGAAACAAGGCATTAAAACAGTATCACGCAGAGCCCCTACATTAGGCAACACACTTTCACCCAGTCTTTTTTCAAGCAAAACAGCCAACGCTAATTGGCTACAATTCTCTGGTACTTTTAAATGTGGAGCCAATGGCTGCCAATACTGTCATCATATAAAAACGGGCCAGTTCATACATTCCTATGCCACGGAAAAAAGCTTTGAAATCAAGCAATTCATAAATTGTAATACAAAGTATATTGTATATGTAATCAACTGTAACATATGCCAGATACAATATGTCGGACGTACTATCAGAAGATTAAAGGATAGACTGTATGATCACTTATATGACATACAGAAAAATAATAACACCAATGTGGCCAACCACTGGAACAATTTACATCATAAAAATGTGTCCAGCTTATCTATCCAGGGCATTGAGAAGATTTCCACTCCCATCAGGGGAGGTAGTAGATTTAAACAGCTGTGTAGACAGGAGGTTTTCTGGATTTTCACTCTCCAGACTCGGCTGCCGAAAGGGTTAAATTTTGAGTGGGATGTATCCCACTTCTATAAATAATGTTATCTGCCACCATCCTGTCTCCACACCATCTTGTTGCATATTTTCATCATTTCTTTTGTTTTTCTTGTCATTTTCATTCCTTCTCCTAATGGGGATGTAGATTACCCCACACATCGCATTCCGAGACACTATATCATTTTGTCTTACTCACAGTTGGTACATACCGTATATATATATATATATATATATATGGGACTGCCACATATACCATCAGTGAGTCAAGTAGACAATCATATCTACTATGAGTCCAATGATTAAAATATGGAGATGTCTTTTTGACTTCTCTATTTCTTTACATATTTTCTCATTTAGCTACAGCTGCCTCCTTACCTATATCCATTTCTGTCTAAGTGTGGTCTTTTTACACAAGAAATGTATTGACATTATACACACACATACAGATGGACTGGTTTTTGTAGGCGGCTCTAGCATTCAGCTGGACATGCGCCTATTCATTTATTCATATTTATATTAGCCAGAGGGTCCTATTGGGTTTTTCTATAATACACTTAACGATATATATTTAATGCACCATACAACACACTCAACACATCGATTTAGTTTTTCTTTAAATTGTGTATTTTCTTCTCAAAATTACTCTTGCTTTCCCTTCCTTACAGGAATTACCAAACATCATCTTAATAGAAGCAACAGCACTTATTTGGGTTTACTATCGGAACACCTGTATGATGTAATAGTCATATTGTGATCATCTTCTAAAAGGAGATTTTGTTTTAAACTATTTGCATTTTACGCATTTCTTTTCCTTTGCATCATACATTAATTTCCTGTTCCATTGACTCTATCGATCTTTCTATGCTGTTGTAGTGTGTGTGCTTATATTCATAAGTTTATCTTTTAATGATGATCATCTTCATTCATCTAGTGTAGACATTTTTTTTTTTTTATATATTTCATAATTTTTTCATGTTAAACATGACATTATGTGCTGTACGTTTATATGTACGTTCTTATACATTTATGAATAATTGCATATTATGAATTATTTTATATTATTTCTGATTTCTTTTAAATTGAGGGAACATCTGACGCATACAACATATGATATGTTGCCTCTGTGTGTGGTCATATCTACACACTGACCTGCTCAGTCACAACATCAATTTGTATGTATTTTTTGTCACATTTGTGTCCAATAATATTTTTCATTAATATTCCATACTTTTTGATCATAACAGATTTGTTTAATGCCTCCACATTTATGTGATATATATTTAAGAATTTACTTCTATCATATATATGTGCAAAAAGTTTTTTCAAAAGTTTTTTCAAAAGAATTTCACATAAAACTTTTGTTTTGTATTAATATAGACTTGCAATGTTATGGTCATGATATTTCACATTTCTTCATAATTTTATACTAGGTTATATTTATACTCACAGACACAACACAGAAACCATTCCGCCTTTTTATAATGATTCTTTTCATATATACATAATATAAATATTTCTCACTTTTTTATTCATCAAAAACATTTTTTTCAAGTTCACAGACACATATACACACATTATTTACATATTTATACATATATGTATTTTTTAACATATTTAACGGGTTTTTCCTTTAAATCATGTCATAATATGAATTTCTTTTTACTTAATAGTCTTTCTCACATTTGTTTCCACTTAGCCAATATACACACCTGCACATTTCACCATTAACACCACTTCTTCTTAATTAATGCTCTATGTTTATTGGCTATTTTGGGTCATGTGATTTTGTGCACTTTTTGTATTTATTTGAAGCATGTTTTCATTGTGTGTTAGCCATGAATAAACACTAGTTTTCAGTGTGAAACGCGTCGGCTGTACCCCCCCATTTCTTGCTGTGACTTGCAGTGCTGTAAGTTTTTTTACCCAATAAAGGCAACCTTCACGGTTTTCGGAGTGCGGCTGTCCATTCATTCCACACGCCCTTTTTCCTGCATTAATTGCATCGCCAGCACCCTGGTTCCTGGGAAGACACTGACCATCTACTTGCACTCACCTGGAGCGGTGATCTCTTTTCTCTCCTGAAATCTTTATGTGCCATCAAAGGCAACACAACATGCATAGTAAACATCAGCTTAAGAAAACAGCATTGTCCTTTCCCGATTACAATGATTTGCTGAGGAAAAACAAGTTAATAGCAATACATGCCAGGTGAAGAAAAAAAACAGGCAACATGTTAAAGTGGAGTTCTAGCCTGGGTAAAAAAAAATTAAGGCTCTGTTCACACCTAGACGTTTTGTTTTCAGGCAGAAAGTCGCACAGTTTTTGCCGCCATTTTGTACAGGTCAAAAGGTCACCAAGTAAAAAGCACAAAAAAACTCCTGTAATCTGCAAAAAATAAGCTCCTGTACTTTTTTGAGCTTCAGTCGTTTTGCTTCAGATGACAAAATACACAGATGTGAACACAGGCTATTGAAATTAATGGTATTTGTCTTGTTGGTTGTTTTTAGAGCTGAGGCTTACAGCAGAAAACGCCCAAAAACGCCTAGGTGTGAATAGAGCCTAAATGTCAGCAGCTACAAATACTGTAGTTGCTGACTTTTAATATAAGGACACTTACCTGTCCAGGGAGCCCGCAATGTCAGCACCCTAAGTTGATCCATTAAGATCCATTAATCGGCTTCGGGTGCAGGCCTCGGAATTGCAAGTAAGGGAAACCAGCAGTAAAGCCTTCAAGCTTCACAGCCGGTTTCCTACTGCGCAATGCGCAAATCACGCGGCACATTCTGAATGGTCCCGTCATTTTCTGGGACACACACAGGTCCCAGGAGGCAGCGGGGGAAGGAGGAGGGTCGGAGGCAACCGCGGAAATGACGTACCTTGCTGCGGGGACATAGTACGGAGGTCCCGAAGAAAAGATGCAAAAATTCCCCTTTAACTAAATTGGAAACTGTTTCTACCCAAGCAGATACAAATAAACCTGGGGCCCAAAGAACAGCAAGCACAGACATTTGCAAAAGCACTTTATTGGTTTGGACAGAGGACTGATCACAGCATATTGTTTACAGCACCGGCTTTTTTTTATATATATTGGACTTTTATTTATGGTTTATTGTAAAAAAAATTGTTTACGTTGTGGATTGTTTACAGCACTATTTACTGATATATTGGCTATAGCAACAACGCTTTAAGCATTGGATTTAAAGGGATAGAAGGAGGATTTATCAATAATCTTATAACATTTTTTAGTGGTTTAGCGCTGCAGCTAGTTTTAGGTTGTTAATTTGCAAAATATCAAACATCCCCATAGGTTTAATGCCAGAGGCTGTCAGAGGATTTGGGAAAAATAGATAAGTATGTGCCACAGCAAGGATGTTATTTTCTTTTATTGTTATTAGCCACTTCAATACCATGCACTTATACAGCTTCCTACCCAAGCCAATTTTGAGCTTTCAGCGCTGTCGCAATTTGAATGACAATTGCGCGGTCATGCTACACTGTACCCAAACAAATTTTTTATCATTTTGTTCCCACAAATAGAGCTCTCTTTCGGTGGTATTTGATCGCCTCTGCGATTTTTATTTTTTGCGCAACAAATAAAAAAAGAGCGAAAATGTAAAAAAAACCTATGTTTTTCTTTGTTTCTGTTAATTTTTTTTGTAAATAAGTACCTTTTCTACTTCAATGACGGGCACTGATAAGGCGGCACTGAAGGGCACTGATAAGGCGACACTGATGGGCACCGATGAGGTGGCACCAATGAGGTGGCACTGATGAGGTGGCACTGATGGGCACTGATGATGGGCACTGATAGGCGGCACTGATGGGCACTGATATGTGGCACTGGTATGCGGCACTGATGGGCACTCATAGGTGGCACTGATTGGCACTCATAGGTGGCACTGATTGGCACTCATAGGCGGCACTAATGGGCACTTTTAGGTGGCACTGATGGGCACTTATGGGTGGCACTGATAGGTGGCACGGACGGGCACTGATAGGTGGGCACTTATGGGCACAGATGGGCACAGATGGGCACTGATAGGTGGCACTGATGGACACTAGTAGGTGGCACTGGTGACACTGCTGCCTAGCAATGCCAGCCACCACACATTATTTTCTTGGCATGATAGTGCCAGTCAGTGCCCATTTGTGGGCACTGATTGGCATATTTTTTATGGTTTTTTTTATATATTTTTTTTTTTACTACATGTGGATGGCCATGGGGGCCATCCACATGCTTAGGGCTTCCCTGGTGGTCCTTGGGGGCTTCCCTGGTGGTCCAGTGTGGGTATCCGAGGGGGGTCTGCGCTAATAAACAATCAGCGTGAACCCACCCCCTGTCAGGAGAGCCGCCGATCGGCTCTCCTCTACTCGCGTCTGTCAGACGCGAGTGAGGAAGAGCCGATCGACGGCTCTTCCTGTTTACTTCCTGATCAGCCGTGATTCGACACGGCTGATCACATGGTAAAAAGCCTCCGACGGAGGCTTTTTACCGAGATCAGTGTAGCGGTGGGTCAGACTGACCCACCGCTCCACCGATCACCACGATGCGCGCCCCCCCCCCCCCCCGGGCGTGCGGCGGCTGTTATCCCACAGGACGTCATATGACGTCCAGTGTGGATAACAGAACCACTTCCCGGACGTCAATTTGCTATTGACTGGGCGGGAAGTGGTTAAACTGGAACTTTTAAGTCTGCATGAATACGTTCATGACAGATTCCAATCTTCGGTCATTTTGATTCGACCGGGCAAGAGCGATGTCATGATGAGATCGTACATTGTGAACAAGAAGGTAAGAAAACTTTAATGAAGAAGAAATATACTGTTTTTCTTCTGCATTAAAAAGCCTGTTTGTTCACAAATTTTTATTTTATGATTAAAGTTCCACTTCAACATACAAAATCTGATGCTGTGTCATGTTAAAGCATTATTAAACTCAAAACCAAAAATTTAGTGGGTATGTGTAGTGGCTGCATCGGTTTTCTTTTTTATGCTTTTTCCCTCTGTTTTCACCAGGTGATCTGGCCAGTAACATACCTCCTGTATTAGAGTGCCACTACTCTGAATGAACGAGCACAGGGGGCACATTTGACCAGCAGCATTGTCAGTTTGGGAGGAAGGGAGTGTTAGATGAACTAGTAGATTTAGATACACACAAAAATTTTTTTTAAGCCAAACTCCAGTTAACCCTTGGGATAAAGGTTTTACCTAAATAATTAAAAGCTGATCATTGTAAGCACCCCTGCCAAAGTTAAAGTGATTGTAAAGTCAATTTTTTTTATTTTTTTAGAAAAATAATTGAAATATAACAAACATGCTATACACACCTGCTCTGTGCAGTGGATTTGCAAGGGCAGCCTGGATCCTCCTCTTCTTGGGTCTCTGTGATTCTGGCCCCTCCCTCCTGTCGAGTGCCCCCAGAGCAAACAGCTTGCTATGGGTGCACCCAAGCCGAGCTGCAGTTCCCCGTGTCCATTCAAACACGAAACGGCCATTTGGCCCCGCCCCTCTCTTTCCTGATTGGCTAACTGACTATGATTGACAGCAGTGCGAGCCAATCAGGAGGGAGAGTCCTAATCAGGAGGGAGAGTCCTGGACGGCCGAGACACTCGGCCGTTGCTGGATAGAGATGAGGCTCAGGTATGTATTAGAGGGGCTGAGGGGGGCTGCTGCACACAGAAGGCTTTTTATCCTAATGCATAGAATGCATTAAGATAAAAAACCTTTTGACTTTACAACCCCTTCAAAAGATTTGCCTAAACTCTGTAGCTGATACATCTGCAAGAGAGCTTATTAGTTTGAAAAACAACAGATTTACTGGATGGATCACCAGATGAAAATAAAGGAAATAAAGCTTAAAAAAGAAAACTAAGCCCCCATTCACATTGGCGGGATTTGACAGGTCAAATCACATGTCATATCGCAGCCTATTGCCGGTAATGGGAACATCCCAATCCGTGCAATGCCGACTTTGCCAAAAATAGTTTCTGCACTACTTTTGGCGACTTCAATAGACATCTGTGCATGAACCCACACAGATGTCTTTCAAGTCGCCTCCGAAGTGGGACTGAAATGTGTCTTGGATTTCCCAATGAATCTGGCCCAAAAAGGGCGCCAGAGTCTCAGTTGGTGGTCGACAACCAAGAATTTGCAGAAAGGAAAATCCTTCCTTCATTCCAGTTATCTGGAAAGTGGTAACAACGGATGTCAGCCTATGGGCTCGGGAGCAGTCCTAGGAGAGACCATTGTCCAAGGGAAATGGTCAGAGTCCGAGAAAACCTTGCCCATCAACATCCTAGAGATTCAGGCAATACGTTTGGCTTAATGGCCTGGACGTTCAGGTTATGTAATTGTTCCGACTATGCCACAGCAGTGGCCTATATCAATCACCGTGCTTCAATGCCATGTTCAGTGTGAACGAGGGCTAATGCAGCCATCACATCTAAGAACTTAAGCTGCAATATAATAAATGAAGGAGAAAAAGCACCACCTTCTGAGTGTAGCATTTAGGTTGTTTATTTAAAGTCAACTTAAATGCTACACTCAGAAGGTGCTGCTTTTTCTCCTTCCTTTGTCTACAGAGTACCTTCTAGCTCCACACCTGCGGCCACCACTGAACTAAGCATTTCTGTCCCATTGGACACAGAGACTTTACCCACACGCTTCCTACCCCATTAACACTATAGACTATTTTTTTCCTTTATGTGCGCCAGATTACCCCTCTCCTATTCTTGATGCAATATAATAATTGTTTGCTTTTGGTTTCAAAAGATCTTTATTTGAAAGGCATAAATTGCACAGAACTGGAAAAGCAATAAACGGGTGGAGTCAAAGTATATAACATAAAGAATATTGCATCTCAAAGCTCTGTGGTAAGAGTACAGCGAGAGAAGACAACATACTAGTATGGAAACCTAAATGTTTGCTTTTGGGTTTAAAGGGGAGGTCCACCCACCCCTGCAAAAATTAAAAGCCAGCAACTACACATACTGCAGCTGCTGACTTTTAATAATAGGACACTTACCTGTCCTGGAGTCCAGCAATGTCGGCACCCGCATCTGATGTTTCCATCAGCTGTCGGGTTCTGCCGCCACCATTACCGGTAAGGGAACCCGGTAGTGAAGCATTGTGGCTTCACGCCGGGTCCCTACTGAACATGCGTGAGGCACCGCTGCGCTCTCCTACTGGCCCAGTGGCAGGGGAAGGAGGAGGGAGGAGGAGAGAGTCGAGCTGTGATGTAAGGTGCCATGGCTTGGTCAACCAGAAGTGGGGACAGGATACCTGTCAAAGACAGGTATCCGCTCCCCCCGAAAGGTGCCATATGTGGCACCGGAGGGGGGGGGAGATAAATGAGCGGAATTTCCACTTTTGGGTGGAACTCCGCTTTAATACTGCTTTACATAAAAATTACATTTTAGAAGCTAATAGTGCTTTGCAAAATATTTTTTTATTATAGTGAACAGTATTTTCAGCCAATCAGACACCAATAAATCCATGTATTTTCCATAGATTAGGGCCAGAATGAGATGCCTTTACAGTGTAGGTCCCTGTTGTATATTTCCCCTCTGTTTTGGTGGCAACCTTGCTACCTGGACAGAAAATGGTCACAGAGCCTGCCTTCTGAACTACAGAGATGCTGAGAGGAGCAGATTCAGGAGGCGGAGTCAGTGCAGGAATCACTGCATACAGGCAGCAAAGTGACAATGGATATGTAGGCCTTAAAAATTGAAAGTAAACAGCAGAGGATAAGCTGCAATAAAGCTGCAGTGTCTCTATGTCCTGATGGGACAACATCTGCCCATGTGTTGGAATGGACTTTAAGGCATATTTAAGTACAACTAAACTATTTTCTTCTTGCTTAAATTGGACTCCCAAGTCACAAAGGTATATTCTACAATTTACTAACGTAGAATAAATATAAAATCACTGTGCATGAGTACATGTGTAAGTGTCACAAAATGCCTTGATTTCATGGGACTGCCCACCAAAAAATGGAAGACATTTGTTAATATCTAAACATGATTTAGGGTTTTCTAAAAATGGACAAGTAGGGTTTGTTTTAGCAAACCTGCAAATTGGCAGTATCGTATTCATTTCCTGGAAATTAATATATTGCCATAAGAAAGTCTAGGCAGTGATAGACAAGATTAAAGCATCTGTCTAAAAGAGAATTCCTTTCTGTTGCCAAGGGTGCTTTTCTTTTAAATCAATTTCTTTGTTGATTTTAACAGTGGTAACAAATGTAGATGGCGAGTAACAGGATGCAAATCACTGATCATTGATTTTCAAGTTTCTGTCTGAATAGCAATGTAATTGATCTTTTCTTCTATTTTAAGACATTATGTTATTTTGTATCTTTCTTTTTCCTGCGCTTTTAAGTAATTATCAGAAAAAGTGGAATGTGATAGTACAGAACGTTATGGTTAAACTATATTATCAACTATGTGCTTCACTACTGCATTGCAATTTTACTTTTTCTTTGCAGCATTCACTAAGACTACAGCCACAAGGCACATTAAGGTGCTGTGCAAATTATTGAACACATTAAAGGAATTTAAAGCCCAGTAGTATTTAAGAAAGATAATCAAATTGAAGCAACCAATAAAACACCAGCTTTCTTCAACTATGTCCAGGAAAGCGAAAAGATAATTTGTTTTGTTGTTTCCCCTTTCTGTTAAATGACCTCTATAGCAAAAATGCAACATCCACAGTATATATTTGAAAATACACAGAAGGCAGTCGATTAAGGAAGCAACCATGCACAAAAAAAAAGAACAACACCACTACTAAATTGGGGCAAATGATTGTAGACATTGGATCTTAGCCAAGGAAGTACTGAAAGGACAAAACCTTAATAATATTCATCATTACAGTCCCTGGCAAGGCTTCCAGGGAAAGAGCCAAGTTAATTGTAATAACCTAACCTAGGGTGTAACGGTACCGAGAAGTCCGCGATGGCAGGACCAGCATGAGTCTGCACACACCGGATTTTTATATATATGGTGGGGGAAAGAGAGAAAAAATATAGAGGAATAGGGGATGATGGTGAGGTTTAGGGAGGAAGAGAGGTAGTGGGAAAAGGAAAAAAAAAAAAAGGAGGGAGGGGGTTACCATCGAGAGAGCATAGAGCAAGCACCTGGCTTTCAGGTCAGTATAGAAATGTCATGTAAATTGGAGGTATTCATCAGAGAAACTAAAGAGATCCCAGTAGAACCACCCGGTTTTCTTTCTTTAAATCTGTCTCTGAGGGCAGAGGTCAGTTCCTCCATTTTCTCAATATCATTCACTCTCATGAGCCATTGTGCAACTGTAGGGGCAGACTGGTGTTTCCACATACATGAAATGCAAGCCCTCGCTGCATTCAAGAGATGTTTAAGGAGGGATTTATGGTACCGTTTCCTAGATAAGGGGTAAGGTTGATTAGAACCACCATGGAATCATCGCGCAAGAAAATATCCATAAATTTATAAATGAGTTAGAGTATCGGCTCCCACATGGTGTGCAAACGAGTGTAACCTCCTAGAGAATATTGTGGGTTTAGGCAATGAACTGAGAAAATTAGATAGCCAAAGAGCCCTCCAATGATCAAGGGGTGGGGGGGCCAGTGAGTAATGTCTTCATAGAAACTCACTCAGAAGGGTGAAGAAAGTGAGAAGCACGCAAGAGTCCTTGAGATTTCAATGACAGAAAAGCCAGTTTAGAAAGGTCAGGTGTAAACTCTGAGTGGCCTATTATCCATCTCATAGTGGATGGGAAGCTATTTAGTGAGGCCAAATGGAAAAATATATTGAGTTCGGAAAGGGTAGGTCCAATCAGCGGGTGGGTATCTAGATGAGATACATGTTGCTTCCCTGCCCAAGGAAGATTAGAGAGCAGTGCAATAGCAGCCTCCTATTCCAATGAGATGATTGTGCCGACACCAATCTATGATCCTAGTCATGTGGGCCTCTGTGTAATACAAAGCTGGATCGGGGATGCTCAGGCCCCTTTTAATTTTGGCCTAAGTAATAAAACTCTATCAATGTGAGAGCGTTCGCCATGCCAAACAAATTTAATGAATGTGGAGCACACAGAATGAGAGAAAGCCTGAGGTATTCAGATAGGTAACACTTGCAAAAGGTACAAGAGTCTGGGCATCACATTAATTTTAAGTACATTATAGCGGCCAAACCATGATAAGGCTAGAGACTGACACTTTTTTAAATCAGCAGACAGAGCGGATAAAATGGGCTGGAGTTTAAGTGAGAAAATGGTATTCAAATTCTCATTCATAATACTGGATAGAATGTGTGGCCCATTTAAAAGGGAAGGAAGGGTGCAGTCCAACCATAACAGTTTCTGTAAGGAAAAGTGTTTAAAGCCTCCAATTTCTGGAGGTTGACCTTGAAGTTAGACAATGAGCCATAGCAGTCTAGCTCCTGCAACAGAGAGGGCAGTGAGACAAGGAGGTCTGTAATGTAAAAGGGGTGTCCATTCGCATATGCCGCTACTTTATGATGGTACTTGACGGCTCAGATGCCCTGTATTAAACTATTATTTTAGATATGTTGAAGGAAGGGTTTCAAAGAAGGGACAAAGCGTGGCTGCGATAAGGGACGTCCCTTTCTGGTACTGTTGAAGATCATAACAGGTTCTGAATCCTGACCCTGACTGTGGCCGAAGGGTTTGTATATAGGACTGAGATTCAGGAAAGACTTGGCGCAGGCATATCCACTTGTCAAAGGGTCTCATTAAGGAAAGTCCAATCTACCCTACCTATTGGCTTTTCAGTGTCTGTAGATAGTAACAGAAGAGGAGTATGTTTTTTTTTGGCCCGCCGCTATAATATTCATGGTGCGAAAAGTGTTGTCCCTGGCTTCTCAAGTTTGGACAAAGCCAACTAGGTCTGGGGAAATAAGATGTTGTAATAAGGTGTTCAGTCTCGTAAAAAAAAATTTGGTAAAAAAGCTTATTATTGCAGTTCAAGAGGGAGATGAGTCTATAACTGGCACACCATAATGGGTCCTTAGCTTACCCAGTTTAGGAAGTACTGAAATGCTGGCACATAGCAGCTGTTACATCTGTACTAGCATTAAAGGCTGCAGTAAAAATGGGTGCTAATTGGGTTTAGTAAGTCTTATAGTATGAAAATATAAATCTGTCAGGTCCAGGGGCTTTCACCAGCTGAGTGTCTGCTATGGCAGCTGCAAATTCCTCTGCAGAAATAGGCTTCAATAAAGCTTCCCATTTCTCTGTAGTAAGTGTGGGAAGATTTGCTTCCTGTAAATAAGTGGTCATGTCTAGAGACATGTGATGGCATTGAGAGGACGGGGCTTGAGTTTAGGTTGTAGAGCTCAGAGTAAAACTCTCCGAAGGTTTTAGCCACTTCTAGGGTGGAGTAATATTTGGACCCTGTTGGGGAGCTTAACACGGGATATATGATTGGGATCTTTTAGATCTCAGGGCATTGGCCAGTAGGCGACCACATTTGTCCCCATATTCATAAAACCCTTCAGTAAATCACACCCACTCTGAGGAAGAAGGTATCCCTTTGAAACCAGAAGTTTTTAAACAAAAGCTAAATCAAGTACTAAAAAGACTCCCTGGAATAAAAACAATACCAGATTATATACTAATAGTTGGTTGAGGAGATGAATCTGCAACAAAAGATCATGATCAGAAAATACAATTCTTGGATTGATGTTGAAAAAGAAAATCAAAACAATCCTGGATGAATTCCAAATGAAAATGACTGGGGTTCTACTGTATCTTTGGAAAAAAAATTATAATTAGTGGATATTCTTAAGTCTGTGTGTTTTGTAGTCTACAAATTATGGTGCAAATAATTGAAAATTGATCACACCTGATGCACTGACGGCCTATCTCATTTCTTGAGGCCTGAAATGTCAGGACAGTACAAATACCCCCCAAATGACCCCTTTTTGGAAGGTAGATAACCAAAGGTATTTGGTAAGAGGCATGGCCAGTTTTGTGAAGTTGCAATTTTTTTCATTCACAATTCTTGGGAAAATTACGATTTTTTTATTTATTTTTTAAACAAATTTATTATGATAACAAGCTATCTGTCAACCCTGCCCCAGAACCGCGGCCTTCTCAATGCAGGTGCTGAGCCCCGCGTTGAGAATGTCCAGACCTATATCTGTCAAGTGCACTCCATCCCGCCTATAAAGCCCCGGAAGACCACCTTCCAATTCCGTGTGCCGGAATGAAAAACTGCCTGAAAAACCTAAAAACTTCTGGACCGAACGATTAACCCGTTTCCTCACCTTCTCCAAAAGGCGTAATGTGTCTGAGCGCAACCACTGCAATCTAGGAATAATCTCTTTAAAAAATAATAGCCGTCCCAGGGGATGACAAGTGAAACTTTAACAAGTCGTCTCTCATCTGAAAGATCAAATCAAGGGTCTTAACCTTCACAATGTCATTACCCCCAAGGTGCAATATTAAAATGTCTGGAGCCGGCCACTGCAAATATAACACGCTCAACTCTGTAAACAGCTCTCATTTGTTTTTGAAAATGAAGAAAGAAAATATATATATATTTTTTTTTCAATTTTCAAAACTTTGTGACAAAAAGCGAGATCTGCAAAACACTCACCATACCTCTCAGCAAATAGCTTGGGGTGTATACTTTCCAAAATGGGGTCATTTGGGGGGGGGGGGTTTGTGCCATCTGGGCATTCCATGGCCTCCGAAACTGTGATAGGCAGTGAGGAGTGAAATCAAAAATTTACACCCTTAGAAAGCCTGAAGGCGGTGCTTGGTTTTTGGGGTCCCGTACGCGGCTAGGCTCCCAAAAAGTCTCACACATGTGGTATCACCGTACTCAGGAGAAGCAACAGAATGTATTTTGGGGTGTAATTCCACATATGCCCATGGCACGTTTGAGCAATATATCATTTAGTGACAACTTTGTGCAAAAAAAAATCAAAAATTGTATTTTTTCCGCAACTTGTGTTAACATATAAAATATTCAATGGACTCGACATGCCTCTCAGTATATAGCTTGGGGTGTCTACATTCCAAAATGGGGTCATTTGGGGGGGTTTTGAACTGTCCTGGCATTTTATACACAACATTAGGAAGCTTACATCCACTCTTCTAACCACTTGAAGACAAAGCCCTTTCTGACACTTTTTGTTTACATGAAAACATATTTTTTTTTTGCAAGAAAATTATGTTGAACCCCCAAACATTATATATATTTTTTAAAGCAAATGCCCTACAGATTAAAATGGTGGGTGTTGCATTTTTTTGGGGGGAAAAATACACTTTTTTAAATTTTAATGCACTAAAACACACTATATTGCCCAAATGTTTGATGAAATAAAAAATATGATCTTAGGCCGAGTACATAGATACCAAACACGACATGCTTTAAAATTTCACACAAACGCGCATTGGCGACAAACTACATACATTTTTAAAAGCCTTTAAAAGCCTTTACAGGTTACCACGTTAGGTTTACAGAGGAGGTCTACTGCTAAAATGACTGCCCTCGATCTGACCTTTGCGGTGATACCTCACATGCATGGTGCAATTGCTGTTTACATATGACGCCAGACCGACGCTTGCGTTCGCCATTGTGCAAGAGCAGGGCAGGACAGGGGTGCTTTTTTTTTATTATTATTAATTTTTGCTTTTTTATTTTATTTTTAAACTGTTCCTTCCATATATTTTTTTTTTTATCATTTTTATTGTTATCTCAGGGAATGTAAATATCCCCTATGATAGCAATAGGTAGTGACAGGTACTCTTTTTTTGAAAAAACTGGGGTCTATTAGACCCTAGATCTTTCCTCTGCCCTCAAAGCTTCTGACCATACCAAGATCGGTGTGATAAAATGCTTTCCCAATGGCGCTTTTTATATCCAGGGGGGGACATTCCCTCCCACTGCTTGTAAGAGCAGTCCAGAGGCTAATTAGCCACTAGGATTGCTTTTACATGAAAGCCGGCTGCTGGCTGAAAAGAATGATACCAAGATGATACCTAAACCCGCAGGCATCAATCTGGTATAACCATTCAAAGTCCAGCAACATACCAGTACGTTGCTGGTCCTTGTTGGACATGTATTGTAATCTTTTTTTCATGCAGCCTGTTGGCTGAACGAAAAAAGAGATTGATCGGTGGGTATGCCCACCATTAGAATACCTCCCTTCATTCACCCACTTCTAATGATGGGCATACATGCACCATTTATATATGCCGAAGCATGGGGACATCCTCCCGCAAAAGTTATGCCGCACACACATGGTCAGACTTTTCCACGGGCAAGCCTCCGTCGGAATTTCGACCGTATGTACGCGGCATTAGGAGCAAAATCGCTCCTCCGCCCCTGCTGCCCCAATGCTTCGGCATATATGCTTTTTTTTTAACTGTGGTAGTGAAATCACCTCCTACAGCACTGGAGTCGCAGGGATCAGGCCTGTCTCTGCGAACGCTGCAGTTATGTGTGTTGTGTTTTGTAAGTGACAGTGATCGATCGATACTGCACTTGGGTGGCCTGGGCTGGACGGAGGGGCAAAACGCAGGTGCTAGCAGGTATCTGGGCTGATCCCGCTAACACTGCGTTTTTGGGAACCCTAAACTGCTGGGAACGCTAGTATAGATCTGATCAGATCAAATATTGATCTGTTCAGATACTATACCACTAAGGGAGGTGGATGCTTTACGCGTGGGTGTTAGCGTTCCTGGCACTAACCTGACGCTCCCTGGGGTGTGACGCAGACCCTCTCTGACGCTAAAACCTAATTGATATCACCCGCCGGGCGATCAGGGGGTTAAACCTTTATTGGGTTATATACGGCGGGTGCCCTGACACTATAAAAAGCAAACTAACTAACCAGCGTCACCCGTAACACATATATGGTGATCACTGGTGAAAGGGTTAACTAGAGGCAATCAGGGGGTTAAACCTTTATTAGGTAATATATGGGGGTACCCGACGCTATAAAAACCTGCTGCGAACCTAAAAAAAATAACTGGCTACCTATCGGCATCACCGACACTAAGACAGCGATCAGAAAAACTATCGCTTAGTGACACTGGCAAAAGGGGGTGAAAGGGTTACCTGGGGGGGCGATCAAGGGGTTAAACCTTTATTAGGTAATATATGGGGGTATCCGACGCTATAAAAACCTGCGGCGAACCTAAAAAAAATAACTGGCTACCTATCGGCATCACCGACACTAAGACAGCGATCAGAAAAACGATCGCTTAGTGACAGCGGTGCTAGGGGGTGAAAGGGTTACCTGGGGGGGGCGATCAAGGGGTTAAACCTTTATTAGGTAATATATGGGGGTACCCGACGCTATAAAAACCTGCGGCGAACCTAAAAAAAATAACTGGCTACCTATCGGCATCACGACACTAAAATAGCGATCAGAAAAACGATCGCTTAGTGACGGCGGTGCTAGGGGGTGAAAGGGTTACCTGGGGGGCGATCAAGGGGTTAAACCTTTATTAGGGGGGTTAGGGGGCTACACTGGACCTAAACTAACTGCCCTGACAATTTTACAGTCACAAATGTCACTGATTGCAGTGATCAGTAAATAAATGGTCACTGCAATCAGTGACACTGTGTCTGGGGGCTGGGGGGTGATCTGGGGTGTGATCTAGGGGTGTCTGGGGTGGCTTGGGGGGGCGATTTATGTACCCATGTGTGCTGGTGTTAGTGTAGTGTTTGTGCACTAACCTGTGTGTCTTCTCTCATGCGGCGCTCGGTATATGTGAGCGCTGCATGAGGGATGACATCACTTCCTCCTGCCTGTGTAAACATTACACAGGCAGAGGAAGCATTTGATTCGCCAGGAGCGATCGCGAGGGGGTGGCCAGAATCGAATGGCGGCCCCCTCATCACGGATCGCTCCCAAAGCGATCCCGGCCGCTCACTGTACCGGAGGCGGGTCCGATTGGACCCCCCACCCATACGAAGGCAGGCACGTACAGGTACGTGATTGTGCCTGTCCGTTCCATTTTGCCGACGTATATTTACAGTGGGCGGTCGTTAAGTGGTTAAACACCTGCAGGAATTGAAATTTGCTCAAAGGAGAGCCGTCACTGTGAACAAAAAATTGACCACCCACCCCTGGCCTCTGCCTAACATAGTCCCCTAGCAAGGTTACTAGGCAAATCATAGGGTTGCTACAGCCGTGCAACACCAAACAGGAACCCTTCCCCAACTGATCTGTTTTGGAACGCCTCACATGAATTTGTACTGAGGCTCCACTCACTATGACATCCCCCCATTGCAAACCTCCTTGTTTAAACTTGGCGGGGGGAAGCATTTCCGAAATCCTTAAAGCAGCAAAAAATGTAGTAGAAAAAACAGATTTAAATAAAGAAACTTCAAACTCAGACCAGCAAACCTTATGTGCAACCTCGCAAAGCCTGATCAGCACTGCCGTGGATATGGGCTTCCGAGAATCAACTGTAAGATGCGATTTTCTGTAGCCTTTTAAGGCTTGACGAACCACAAAAAAAGATTATGTATGATATACTGGACAGTATTTTATTAATATGCGACCAAGAAAATTCCTGCCTGAAAAGGTTATTTAAAAACAGCAGCGCCAAACCTTCCGAGACAAATGTATCCACTATGCCTTGCTCCCTTAAGAACAAGGACCACGACCACCAAGCTGATTGGTATCCCACCATGGTGGAGGGGGCAATGGAACACTGCACATTTAACAAAACGGTTCTCAAATCAGTGTCCACAGGAACTTTGGGCAAGTCAGCCCCTCCAGATCCACGCTTGGCAACAGGGAAAAGAATCGCCCCATCTGAAAACAAGACAAAGCATCCGCCAAATCATTGTTTCTGCCGGGAACAAATTGTGCCTTTATCCAAATGTTCAAGCTCAAACACTGGAAAATTAAACGTCTCAGCAGAACAATGACCGGCGGAGACCTGGAAGACAAGCAATTTACAGCAAACAGCACACCTTTATTATCAGTGCGAACTAGGAGCCGCCGGTTTTTAAAATGAGATCCCCACAGCTCAATTGCCATCAAGATAGGGAACAACTCGATCAAAACACTGTTTTTCAAATAACCTTTGCGCCTCCAGCCAGGATCCCAAGGCTCCGCACACCAATGGTTCTTCCAAACGGCTGCAAAACCCTGGGACCCTGCAGAATCCGTCTGCAGACAAAACTGCTCGTCTGAGACAATTTTCTCCTGCCAAACCGCCCTTCCATTAAAATGTTCCAAAAACCTCAACCAGACCAACAAATCCTCCCGAATATCGTGTGACACACGGACATGAGCCAAGGGAGATATGAGGCCGGCAATAGCGATATAAAGCCTCCGGGAAAAAATTCTCCCCACAGGCATTATCCGCGTGGCAAATGCTAACTGACCTAACAGAGACTACTTCTTTAAGGGTAACTTTCTTCTTCCTGATCAACAAAATGATACAGACAGTAAGCCTGTAAATTTTGTCCCTAGGTAACCTGAATTCCATATTGATCGAATCAAACCCAGGAAATCTAACGAAACTGACGGAAAAACCGTCTTTTCCTTTGCAAGAGGAACCCCCAACCCCTCACAAACTGAAAAAAATGTCAGCAATAAGTTCTGACACGCAGAGGAGTTGGGGGGCCTATGAAAAGGAAATCATCCAAGTAGTGAATCAAAGAGGACACCCCTGCAACCTTAGCAACCACCCATTCCAAAAAAGAGGCGAAAGCCTCGAAATAAAAACAGGACAAGGAACAGCCCATAGGCAGGCACTTGTCAAAATAAAAATTGCCCTGAAAAAAGAAACCCAATGAATTAAAAGCTGCAGGATCTATAGGCAGCAATCTAAAAGCTGCCTTCACATCCGCCTTTGCCAGCAACGCTCCCTGCCCCAAATCCCTCAGCAGTACCATTGCATCTTCAAAAGAGGCAAAAGACACAGACGAATACTGCTCCTGGATTTGATCATTTAAAGAATTCCCAACAGGGAAGGATAAAGGATGAATGAGCCCATAAGAGTTCGGCTCCTTCTTGGGTACAATACCCAGAGGGGAGACCCTAAAATTAGAAAATGGCGCGTCTGAGAATGGGCCCGCAACCCTACCTAAACGAATTTCAGCAATAATTTTTTCTAAAACGATCGATTCCAAACCAAAGGTGGACTTTAGATTGGAATGAATCTGACAACCCAAACCATGGAAACTCGGTAAGGAAAAACCAGACAGAAAACCGTCAAACAGGAGCTGTGCTGTCAGTGTGTCTGGGTATTCCCTGAGCCAAGGTGCCATGACGTGGAGTTTCACCGGGGACACCGCCTTTAGAAAAGGGTTTCCTACCTGTCGACTGGTTTGAAGCGGAGAGTTTCTTAAAACATTTGGCAATGGGGTGAGTACCTGCACAAAATGCGCATTCGTGCCTGTACTTACAGGAATTGGGCCACCTACACTGGCTCTCGTTGAAATTAAAACAGACCCCTTTTTTAAAAGTGGAATGGGCTGCCAGGGACGGGGGAACGGCTTGTCTGTTAAAAGTGGGCCTCTGCGGAAGAAAAAGATTCAGCCATAGGCCTTAGAACCCCACTGTAAAGACGTGTGCACCGCCATTTTTGGCGAAACGACTCGTCATAAACAAACCAAGCCATATCCCCAAAATTCTTGTAAGCCCCAAGGATGATATCTATGTGCTGAAAAAGCCCCGGGCTTTTCTCCGGGAATTTTTCACAGGTCACACTGGCAAAAATCAGGAAAGACTGCAACCAATTATTAACCTCCCTAGCGGTAATCCCGAGCGTGACTCGGGGTTGTTTTTTTATGCTAGGATCGGTAACCCCGAGTCACGCTCGGGGTAGACATTGCAGAGCCCGCAGCGGAGTTTCCCTACCTTCTCCTGGCGATCCAGCGATGATGTCCTCTGCTGTGATCGCCAGCGAGATCTCCGGCGAGTGTCGGCACTTTCGACCCCATCTGACTTCCTAGTTCCGTTCCCTGCGAGCCGCAGCGGCGCATGGGAGCGGAACTGGGCGGCAAATTCAAAAAGGTAAACACATAGTATACATACAGTATACTGTAATCTTACTGATTACAGTACTGTATGTAATAATTACACACCCCCTTTGTCCCTAGTGGTCTGCCCAGTGTCCTGCATGCACTTTTATATAATAAAAATCGTTCTTTCTGCCTGTAAACTGGGGATTGTCCATAGCAACCAAAAAGTGTCCCTTTATGTCAAAAGTGGTTTTAGACCAACTAGAAAGCAGCGATAATAAATTAGAATCACTCGCAGAATTGAGCGATAGCGATTTGTGGGGAAATTCGTCATCAAACACTAAATCTAATGACAGCGACAATTCTGCAACTGAGCAGATTTCAGTGTTTTTGATTTGATTACATTATTGAATAATTTTTATTATAATTAGATTACTATTTTTTATAATTATTTATAGTTATTTATTATATTATAATTTATAATTTTGTGTTTTATATTTATCATACCCGGGATGTTTACTAGACTCTGGTTTGCTCAGGTTTAAGTAAGTAATTACTAAGAATCGCAGGCCTATAATACATAACACCAAATTTTCATGCAAAATAATTGTACCGCTTTTGGTACATAATTCCAGAAAGAATCATACCGCCAGGGAGGTTAAAAGTGTTATGAACAGGGCGCCTTCTATCCTCCTCAGCTTTATCATCTCTCCCACCAGCCCTCTGAACTGAGTCTTTGGATAAAGGGAGCAAGGATAGTAAATCCAAAAATTCCCCTTTCCAAATCCTCTCACTAGTGCCGATTGACAGATGGAAACCTAGAGGAGACAATATACATGGCAGGGCTTCTTTCCTACAAATTTCTGGCACTGTGGCTCTAACAGTAGGTAAAGAATCAGTCAGTGTAGACATCTGTGAAACATTCAGAGAAAGTTCCTGCGAGTTAGCAGAAACTCCACTAGATGGCGCCCACACCGAGGCTACACCCCCCTCAGAGACAGAGGAAGCTGAAGCCAACGGGGCAGCGTCATTTAACACAGGGACAGAGGAACCTGAGCTAGTCCTGACAGCATTCCGTTCTCTAACTGTCCTGATTAATACAGAGGAGAACAAATCCAATAACTGAGGAGCAAACTCACCAGCGCCAGGTACATCGGATGTGGCACCTGCCTGTTGATCCCCAGCTGTGACCAGGATATGTGGGACTGGATTCTTTCGATCGACCCGAGGGGAAGGACCACCCCCAAACTTGGTCTGCTGACCCTCCGCACCCCTTGCGAATTCGGCGGCGCTCTCCGTGGTGGGCTCCGACTTCTGCTGCTGGGTTCACCCGCTCCGCTTCCAGCCGCACGCCAGGATGTGCCCCTTCTGGATCGGGAAGGTACCGGGCATGGTGGTGAGAGGGAGTAGCTCTGCTTCCTGCTGCACCGCCTCTTTGCCGGCCCCCTTGTCAGCTGGGAAGTGACACGCCATGATGACCTCCGACCCGGCAGTTCTCCAGCAGGCAAAACGATCTCCGCCTCCAGGCCAGCCACAGCACTCCTTACCTCTCCTTCCTCCAGAGCCTCGGAAACTCCGCAGATGCCCACCGGATTCCCCGCCAAGTCTGCGCTGGACCTGGCTGCGATGTCACCCGCAGAGGAGGTGGAAGCGGCAATCCCGGAACCTGCTGAAACTGGATCCACTGGAGCGACTTGACCCGCAGACAAAGGTAGGTTGAGGCAATGCCTGATCCAATCCTCCCCAGATTCTTCACCAGCTCTCTTAATAAGGTGCCTCAGGAGGGATATCTTCTGCCACACAAATAGCTCTGGCCTGGAACTCCACCGCTGCTGCTACTGAGGCGATTTGAGCCTTTAGGGCTCTGAATCCCTCTTTTTATTTACCATTTATTCAAAACAAACCCCTTAGCTGCCCAGATACAGTGGTCACCTGACCATCCTGAGCAGCCAAGGACCAATTGTACCTCTTCCCCCATTTTTTTTACTCCAGAGAAAGTTGTCCAATAATCTTCTAGTAATACCCGAAACTGCCCAGCTACATCTACCCCCGTCTAGCTGTCCCCAGGTCCAATATGAAACTTTCCCTCCTTTTCTGTTACTGGGGAAAATAAGAACTCCGCTGTCGCAATCCCATGAGGCAAGGGGGGCCTAGATGTCTTTCCCCCTTTCCTTACATTTCTCACACACAGCATATGCATAATTCCAATTACACCCCAAAATACATTCTGATACTCCTCCTGAGTATGGTTATTTTACATGTGTGAGACTATTTCACAGCCTGGCCACATACAGAGGCCCAACACGCAGGGAGCACCATCAGACGTTCTAGGAGCATAAATTACACATAAAATTTCAACCTATCACACCTTTGAAGGCCCTGGAGCAACAGAACAGTGGAATTACCCACAAAATTACCCAATTTTGGAAAGCAAAGGTATAATGAGTCTTTTGAACATGTCATTTTTTTCCACAAGTTTTTGGAAAATGTGGAAAGAAAATAAAAACATATATTTTTTACACAAAGTTGTCAATTCATAGGTTATTTCTGACACATAGCATGTACATAGCAAAAATTACACCCCAAAATCCATTCTGCTACTCCTCCTGAGTATGGCAATACCACATGTGTGAGAACCAAAAAAAAAACGTATGGTCTCGGCCGAAACTGCACACTTTACAGCAGTGGACTTCCGCAAATGGTCTGCAGATACAGGCTGAAATGAAGCTGCCCTAAAGTACCAATACCAGCTGGGCTTGTCTGAATCCCTCAAGGAAAAATTAGACAGAGTAGCAACCCCTGCTACACTAGAGGGCCTCATCCAGTTGACCATACAGCTGGACAGACGTTTGCGAGAACGTCGTTCGGAGAGATCCCAGACCTTCAAACCAACCTGGATGTTACCCAAGGTCTCCTTCCCTCCAGGGCCCGGTCCTTTCAGCATTTCCGCATCTATAGTTGAGCCCATGCGGATCAGCTTGGTCCATTTAGCCCTTTAAGACAATCTCTACTGTGGAGGGAATGGACATTTCCTACAAAACTACCCCATCAGGCCGAGTAAGCCATCTTATTAAACTCCAATGTACTGTCAAGTGTCAGGATCCTCCTCATCTCACCTTGTTCTCCCTGTTTCTCTACAGGTGGTCGGAAGAGGAGACCCAGCTCTGAGCCATCATTGACTCGGGGGCCTGTAGCTGCTTCTTAGACTTGACCTTAGCCAAAAAAACTTAGAATTCCCCTTGTTATCAAGAAGCAGCAGCTAACAGTACACTTGGCCGATGGCTCCCTGCCCAGTTCTGGACTGGTTACTCATAAAACGCTGCCAATCCTAACAGTGACCAATTCCGGCCATAAAGAATTGGTAAGTTTGGATGTACTGTGCTCCCCCATGTTTCCGGTCATCCTGGAAGTTCCCTGGTTACGGGCACACAATCCCCATATCGACTGGCTCAAGAATGAAGTCCTGTTCATGTCTACATACTGCCAGTAGCATTGTCTTACCCCTATTTCTAGAGACTGTATTAACTGTTTGACCCTACAACTTGTCTCCAGTGGCAGTTAACATATACCACCTGCTTACCAAGAATTCCTGGACGTGTTTGACAAAAAGAAGGCTGAAACCCTTCCACCTCACCGTTCCTATGATTATCATATTGAACTGCTCCCAGGCTCTGAGATTCCGTTCGGCCATATCTTCCCCCTCTCAGAAACTGAACTTGAAACTTTACGGCAGTACATTAACGAAAAAACCTGGAAAAGGGATTTTTCATCCTTCATCTCCTGCGGGTGCTGGCAACTTCTTTGTCGAGAAAAAGGATAAATCATTAAGACATTGTGTGGATTACAGAGAGCTGAATAAGGTTACCATCAAGGATCGCTACCCACTCCCTCTTATCCCAGAGTTGTTCCAACGATTCCGTGCTGCTAAAGTCTTCTCTAAACTGGATTTACGGGGTGCCTAAAATCTGGTTCGCATTCGTGAGGGGGATGAGTGGAAGAGGGCATTCCGAACACTTTGAATATCTGGTGATGTCATTTGGACTCTGTAACGCCCCAGCCACGTTCCAGCACTTTGTGAATTATATTTTTTGAGAATATCTAGATAACTTTGTCATTGTATACCTGGACGATATCCTGGTTTTCTCAGTCACCCTGGAGATCCATAGAGTTCACATGAAGAAAGTATTAGTTATCTTAATGACACATGGATTATACATGAAAGCAGAGAAATGTGACTTTGGGAAGGGGTCCATTCAGTTCTTGGGACTTGCCATTTCTACGGAGGGATTTGCCATGGACACCCAAAAAGTGAAAACTATGCTGGAATGGCCTGCTCCTTCAGACAAAAAGGGTGTTCAAAGATTTGTCGGTTTTTCGAACTTCTACAAAAGATTTATCAAGAACTTCTCGGCCATTATTGCACCCATTACCCAACTAACCCATCTGAATTATAGATTTCAATGGTCCTCTGAGGCCCGAGTAGCGTTTGATAAACACAAGGCTGTATTTGTTTTGGCATCAGTTCTCCTCCACTCCTCCCACAGACTCTGGCTAATCCCGCAGCTGAAGGAGAAAAAGATGAGAACACAGCAGCCCTGGATGTCTTCATCTCTGGGCGTGCTGTAAGTTACAGCACACTGTCTTTCTCTACACAGAGTCCTAACCTGCCCTATACCACCCCAACCTGGCACGATACCACCCTAACCTGCCCTATGCCACCCCAACCTGGCACGATACCACCCCAACCTGCCCTATGCCACCCCAACCTGGCACTTTACCACCCAAACCTGCCCTATACCACCCCAACCTGGCACTATACCACCCCAACCTGCCTTATACCACCAAAACCTGGCACATGCCACCCCAACCTGCCCTATACCACCACAACCTTTCCTTTGCCACCCCAACCTGGCCTACGCCACCCCAACTTGCCCTATACCACAAAAACCTGCCCTATGCCACCTCAGTCTGCCCTATACCACCCCAACCTGCCCTATGCCACCTTAACCTGCCCTATACCACCCCAACTTGCCCTATACCACCTAACCTGCCCTATACCACCCCAGCCTGCCCTATACCACCCTAACCTGCCCTATACCACCCTATATTTTCATTCACAGGAGGCGTTTGGGGGTGCGCCCCTTGACCATGCGCTGCCTGCAGGGCGCCAGGCAGGATAGACAGGAGGGGGGGTGACACCATGTTTTGCTGCACCAGGTGACACCAACCCTAGTGACGGTACTTTGTGTAATGGTCAATCCGACCAACTTGGAACTCACACAGGGCTGTTTACTTTGCTCAAGGTGGCAAACATGGTGGTAAAGTGATGAACGGTAACTATAGTGAAATGCATCATCTTCCAGTCCCCCACTGTTGTTTCTGTGCTGTTGCTTGTCATTTTAACCACTTGCCGACCTGCTGCCGTCATTATACTGCGGCAGGTCGGCACGATCCCGCGGACCCCTTCATAGCTGTTCGTTGGTTCATTTAAGCGGGAAAACGGGCGCGCGCACGCCGCCGGAGGCACGTGCACGCGCCCGCTGCACTGCAGGTGTGCCTATGCTCGTGATGACCAGCAGTAGTGATGACCGCCGGCCACGAGCGATCGTGGGCATGAGAGTCAGAACAGGGACGTGTGTGTATAAGCACACACATCCCTGTTCTGTGAGGAGAGGAGATGCAGATCCTGAGTTCCTATAAGCTGGGAACCACGATCTGTCATCTCCTATAGTGAGTCCCCTCCCCCTACAGTTAGAACACACAGTCAGGGAACACAAATAACCCCTTGTTTGCCCCATAGTGTTAACTCCTTCCCTGCCAGTAACATTTACACAGTAATCAGTGCATTTTTATAGCACTAATCGCTGTATAAACACCAATGGTCCCAAAAATTTGTAAAAAGTGTCCGATGTGTTCCCCATAATGTCGCAGTACTGATAAAAATCGTAGATCGCTGCCAGTACTAGTAAAAAAAGAAATAATAATAAAAATGCCATAAATCTATCCCCTATTTTGTAGACGCTATAACTTTTGCGCAAACCAATCAATATACACTTATTGCGATTTTTATTACCAAAAATATGAATAAGAATACATATCGGCCTAAACTGAGAAAAAAATAGTTAAAAAAAAAATTGGGGACATTTATTATAACAAAAAGTACAAAATATTGTGTTTTTTTTTCAAAATAGTCGCACTTTTTTGTTTAGAGCTCAAAAAATAAAAACTGCAGAGATGATCAAATACCACCAAAAGAAAGGTCTATTTGTGGGAAAAAAAGGACGTCAATTTTGTTTGGGTACAACGTCGCACGACCGCGCAATTGACAGTTAAAGCGACACAGTGCCGTATCGCAAAAAATAGCACGGCCAATGAGCAGCCAAATCTTCTGGGGCTGAAGTGGTTAAGGATATGTTGGAATAAAGATTGTTTTTCAGAGTGCAGCCATCTGGATTATCATAACTATAGTAAGTAGCGGGGCTTGGGTAGGTATTATACAGTATAGATAAAAATGTTACGTTATCCTGAATATGAACATACATGTTTTCAATAAAAATAAATCATAAAATAATTCTTGTAGGTCACTACCACCCCCATATCCATTTAGCCAAAATGCAGAGCTTTTAAAGTTTCTTAAAAAGTTGACCTGTTTTTAGCAAAGGGAATATGGTTCAGTGAAACTGGTCTTTAAATTTCACATCCATTAGTAAAATGTTGGAAGAATAAATCAATACAAAGCAAGTAAATATTTTCTGGCAGCACAAAGAGTACATCTTAAATCTTATTCGATGACCCATAGATGAGGATAATGTAGAAGACATGAAATGCTAATGGAAATTGTACAGAAGAAAGAGATGTATTTTTGTTATATTTTTAATATGTAATTTCCATTATTTTTTTTCTGTTACTGTGGTGGGTATCACATATTTTGATTTTATTCCAAGGAGCTATTAGGGAAGTGAGCAATTACTCAGGTGAATCATAGTTCTTTTAATAGCGTACAGCTATCTATGTATAAAGCATTGTGGTCCCAGAGGACCGGTGAAAGCAAATATTTCCTAATTTCTCAGATTTGTAAGCTTGTTTTTTTTGTAAAACTTAGAAATGTGAATTAAAATATTTAAGGTTATAGTTCAGTTAGAGGCAAAAATAAAAGCTATGAAGCCTAGTGAAAAACTAGTTAAAGAGTAGCTCCTCATAGCATGCAATTCTAAAGCATTTACAAAGCTTTAAAGCTGAGCCCCACCCAAAGGGGGAAGTTCCGCTATAAGGACTTGTTTGAACAATTGGCACTTTGAAGGAGCAGGGGGGGGGGGGCAAGTATCCAATTTTAATAGGTACCTGCTTCTGACTTTCGTTCTGAGCACTGCGGCACTCAGAAATGGACATTATTCTCCCTCCCTTCCCCCTGCTGTTTTTTGGAACACTGACAGGTCCCAGAGGACTGCATCCACCACGTCCATGTACGATGCGCAGCGCGACTCGCACATGCGCAATGGGCACGATTCTAACATGACCCCTTCATTGACCTACCAGTGGGAATGGTCCAAATCACACACACAGTGATGTGGACCACCAAAAGAAGGATCCTTCCAGGAAGTAAACAGCATAAAAAGGTACCCGTGCTGGATGACTACGTGACCGCAGCTTCAGGTTTAGAGAGTTTTTTTTTTTCAACCCAGTGATTATATCAAAGCAGGTGTAAGGGAGGTCTGGATGGGAGTTACATTTATCCAGGATTTGGGCTTCAAATCATCCTTTAGCTCCAGTGTATGATTTTTAAATATACAAGAGCCTTGAAAAAGTATTCATTCCCCTTGAAATGATCCACATTTTGTCATGTTACAACCTAAAACGTAAATGCCTTTTATTGTGATTTTATGTGATAGACCAACACAAAGTAGAGCATAATTGTGAAGTGGAAGGAAAATGATATCTGGTTTTCAACATTTTTTACAAATCAATATGTGAAGTCAAGTGTGGCATTCTTTGTATTCAGCCCCCCTGAGTCAATACTTTATAGAACCACCTTTCGCTGCAATTACAGCTGCAAGTTTTTTGGGTATGTCTCTACCAGCTTTGCACATCTAGAGAGTGAAAGTTTTGCCCATTCTTCTTTGCAAAATAGTTCAAGCTCTGTCAGATTCGATGGAGAGCATCTGTTAACCACTTCAGCCCCACAGGATTTGGCTGCCCAATGACCGGGCCATTTTTTGAGATTCGGCACTGCGTCACTTTAACTGACAATTGCCCGGTCGTGCGACGTTGCACCCAAACTATTTTTTTCCCACAAATAGAGCTTTCTTTTGGTGGTATTTGATCACCTCTGCGGTTTTTATTTTTTGCGCTATAAACAAAAAAAGGGCGTCAATTTTCAAAAAAAAAAAGCAATATTTTTTACTTTTTGCTATAATATATATATATCCCAAAAACATATAAAAAAAAATGTTTTCCTCAGTTTAGGCCGATATGTATTGTTCTACATATTTTTGGTAAAAAAAATCCCAAAAAGCGTATATTGATTGGTTTGCGCAAAAGTTATAGCGTCTACAAAATAGGGGATAGAATTAAAGCATTTTTTTATATATTTTTTTTAATAGTAATAGCGGCAATCTGTGATTTTTATCATGACTGCGACATTATGACGGATGCATCGGACACTTTTGACGCTATTTTGGGACCATTGTCATTTATACAGCGATCAGTGCTATAAAAATGCACTGGTTACTGTGTAAATGACACTGGCAGGAAAGGGGTTAACCACTAGGGGGCGAGGAAGGGGTTAAGTGTGTCCTAGGGAGTGACTCTAACTGTGGGGGGGGGTGGGCTACCAGTGACACAACAGTGATCACTGCTCCCGATGACAGGGAGCAGTAGATCACTGTGCTGTCACAAGGCAGAACAGGGAAATGCCTTGTTTACACAGGCATCCCCCTGTTCCGCAGCTCAGTGACACGATCGCGGGCACCTGGCGTACATCGAGTCCGCAGGAACCGTGGTCACACTCACGAAGCTCGCAGAGGGCGCACGCGCCCACAATCACGCAATTCAAAGGGGACATACAGGTACGTCCATATGCGTAGCCGTGCCATTCTGCCAATGTAAATAGTCGTGCAGCGGTCAGCAATCGGTTAATAGCAATTTTCAAGTCTTGCCACAGATTCTCAATTGGATTTACAGTAGGTCTGGACTTTGACTGAGCCATTCTAACACATGAATATGCTTTGATCTAAACCATTCCATTGTAGCTCTGGCTGTATGTTTAGGGTCATTGTCCTGCTGGTAGGTGAACCTCCACCTCAGTCTCAAGTCTTTTGTAGACTCTAACAGGTTTTCTTCTAAGATTGCCCTGTATTTGTCTGCATCCAGCTTCCCATCAACTCAAATCAACTGCTGAAGAAAAGAATCCAAGCAACATGATGCTGCCACCACCATGTTTTACGGTGGGGATGGTGTGTTCAGGGTGATGTGCAGTGTTAGTTTTCCGCAACACATTGCATTTTGCTTTTAGGTCAAAAAGTTCAAATTTGGTCTCATCTGACCAGAGCACCTATTTCCACATGTTTGCTGTGTCCCCCACATGGCTTCTCGAAAACTGCCAATGGGACTTCTTATGGCTTTCTTTCAACAATGGCTTTCTTCTTACTTCTCTTCTATAAAGGCTAGATTTGTGGAGTGCACGACTAATAGTTGTCCTGTGGACAGATTCTCCCACCTGAGCTGTTGATCTCTGCAGCTCCTCCAGAGTTACCATGGGCTTCTTTACTGTTTCTCTGATTAATGCTCTCCTTGCCCGGCCTGTCAGTTTAGGTGGATGGCCATGTCTTGGTAGGTTTGCAGGTGTGCCATACTCTTTCCATTTTGGGATGATGGATTGAACAGTGCTCCGCGCTAATTTTTTTTCTAACCTAACCCTGCTTTACACTTCTCCACAACTTTATCCCTGACCTGTCTGGTGTGTTCCTTGGCCTTTGTGATGTTGTTTGTTCACTAAGGTTCTCTAACAAACCTCTGAGGGCTTCACAGAACACCTGTATTTATACTGAGATTAAATTACACACAGGTGGACTCTATTTACTAATCAGGTGAATTCTGAAGGCAATTGGTTCCACTAGATTTTAGTTAGGGATATCAGAGTAAAGGGGGCTGAATACAAATGCACGCCACACTTTTCAAAATTGAAAACCACTCATATTTTCCTTCCACTTCACAATTATGTACCACTTTGTGTTGGTCTATCAAATAAAATCCCAATAAAATAAATTTACGTTCTTGGTTGTAACATGACAAATTGTGGAAAATGTCAAGGGGTATGAATACTTTTTCAAGGCACTGTAGATGTTAACCACTTGTTGCCCTGCCACAGTACATTTACTGCAGTGGGGCAGCATGGGCAGGGACCGTTACATATAGCTACATGATTAACCCTTCTGGGCTGGATTACTGTTACTGGGGATCATATGATGATGCATGTAAAAAAAAAAACATTGTGAAATAATCACTGTATTTATCGGCGTATAACATGCACGGGAGTATAATACGCACCTTTAATTTAAGAGGGAAGTTTCAGGAAAATAACGTTTAAAAAAAAAAAAAAAAACACTTTGAAGCAAAATAATGGTCAGTGCCCATCAATGCAGCCTGATTACTGCCCATCTGCAGCCTCAGTGCAGCCTGATTAGTGCCCAACTGCAGCATCAATGCGGCCTGATTTGTGCCCATCTGCAGCCTCAATGCAGCCTGATCTGCGCCCATCTGCAGCCCATCTCCCATAAATGCAGCCTGAGACTGATTAATGCCCATCTGCAGCCTCACCATCTCTCATGCAGTGCAGGAAATCACAGAGCCGTCATCTCCTGTTTACTCGGCTCTCAGTCGGCAGTCACATACACAGTCCCGCCTCCGCCAGCCACATTGGACCAGCCCCTGTGATTGACAGAGCACGGGTCCAATGCTAGTGGCGGAGGCGGGACTGTGTGTGTGACATGAGAGCTGAGTGAGAGCCGAGTAAACAGGAGATGACGGCTCGGTGAATTCTGGCGGCGCTCGTCCCCCTCCTTCCCCTCCGAGGTACACTGTCGGCATATAACACGCACCCGTGATGTTCCCCCTATTTTCAGGGGGGAAAAGTGCATGTTATACGCTGATAAATACGGTAATTTATTACAGTTTCTTAATTCTCCAAAATATTATGACCAAAAATTACACGTCGCCAAGACTCTTACTAAATACCTTGGACTGTCTACTTTCCAAAAAGGGGTAATTTCGGGGGTATTTGTACTGTCCTGGCAATTTGGAGCCTCAAGAAATGAGATAGGCCATCAGTCTAATCCCAATACGTTTATATTAACCACTTTAATACCATGCACTTACGCGCCTTCCTGCCCAGGACAATTTTCAGCTTTCAGCGCTGTCACACTTTGAATGACAATTGCGCGGTCATACTACACTTCACCCAAACTAAATTTTTATAATTTTCTTCCCACAAATAGAGCTTTCTTTTGGTGGTATTTGATCACCTCTGCGGTTTTTCTTTTTTACTAAAAAAGCTGAAAAAGACCCAATTTTTTTTTTAAAAAAATATTTTTTTTAGTTTCTGTCATAAAATTTTGTTTTCCCCTTCACTGCCGGGCACTGATGAGGCGGCACTGATGGGGACTGATGAGGCGGCACTGATGAGTTGGCACTGATAAAGTGGCACTGATGGGCACTGATGAGGAGGCACTGATATGTAGAATTGATGGGCACTGATAGGCGGCACTGATATGCAGCACTGATGGGCACCAATAGGTGTCACTGATATGCAGCACTGATGGGCACTGATAGGCAGTACTGATGGGCACTAATAGGTGGCACTGATGGGCACTGACAGGCGACACTGATGGGCATTGACAGGCGGCACTGATGGGCACTGACAGGTGGCTGTGATGGGCACTGACAGGCGGCACTGATTGGCACTGATAGGCAGTACTGATTGGCACTGACAGGTGGCACTGATGGGCAGCACTGATGATGAGGCACTGACAGGTGTTTCTGCTGGGCTAGTGATTGGCACTGTGGTGGGCAGGGATTGACACTGTGGTGGGTAGGGGTTGGCACTTGCAGAGTTTATTATATGGGGCACTGCTGGGCATGTCATCTTTACATTTGAGGGGGGCTGTGATGATTATCAATGTGCTGATTATCAGCACAGACCCCCCCTCTGACAGGGAGAGCCGCCGATCGGCTCTCCCTGTCAGCGTGAACCGAGAAATGCCATTTACCGTCACTTCTTGGTTCACGCGATGATCAGCTGTGATTGGTCACAGCTGATCACGTGGTAAGAAGCCTCTGACAGAGGCTTCTTATCACGAACGGAGATGCGGGGTGTCAGACTGACACCCCGCACTCGCGATCGCGCACGCCGGCATGTTATCCCGCTGGACGTCAATAGACGTCCAGTCAGGATAACAGAAACACTTCCCGGACGTCAATTCCCTATTGACCGGGCGGGAAGTGGTTAATTGGTTTGTATGACAGTTATAGCATCTACAAACTATGGTATACGCAGTATCTCACAAAAGTGAGTACACCCCTCACATTTTTATAAATATTTTATTATTTTTTTTCATGTGAAAACACTGAAGAAATTACACTTTGCTACAATGTAAAGTAGTGAGTGTACAGCTTGTATAACAGTGTAAATTTGCTGTCCCCTCAAAATAACTCAACACACAGCCATTAATGTCTTAACCGCTGGCAACAAAAGTGAGCACACCCCTAAGTGAAAATGTCCAAATTGGGCCCAATTTGCCATTTTTCCTCCCCGGTGCCATGTGACTCGTTAGTGTTTCAAGGTCTCAGGTGTGAATGGGGAGCAGGTGTGTTAAATTTGGTGTTATCACTCTTAAGCCTCGTACACACGACCGAGTTTCTCGTCGTTAAAAACACGTCGTTTTTCTGGACGAGATTCATGTTAACCTTGACGAGTTTCTCGTCAAGCTTTCCATGCGTACACACTGACAATTCCAAATCTCGTTGTTGTTCTGCGCGGTCACGTCCAGCACGTACGATGGCAGTATAAAGGGGAAGATCGATTTCAATGGCGCCACCCCTTGGGCTGCTTTTGCTGATCTCGTGTTACTGTGTGTGAAGTTAAAGTTTGGGAAGAGACGATTCGCGCTTTTCAGTCTTCGTGCTTTCAGTTCGTTTTAGCATGATGAATGTGCTATCTCCTTTACGAAGGCTTGTTTTACCAGAAGATGCGCTCCCGTCTCATACTTGATTCTGAGCATGCATGCTTTTTGAAGAGTCGTAAAAGCATACACACGAACCATTTTCTCGTCGCAAAACAGGCCGACGAGAAACACGACGAGAAAATCTAGAATCCGGACGAGAAAATAGAGAGCAGGTTCTCTATTTTTCTCGTCGAGATTCACGGCAGTTTTCTCATCGTAAAACCATACACACGAACGGTTTTCTCGACAATAAAGCTCTCTCTGCACTTTTCTTGTCGGATTTGGACGAGAAACTCGGTCGTGTGTACGAGGCTTTACTCTCTCATACTGGTCACTGGAAGTTCAACATGGCACCTCATGGCAAATAACTCTCTGAGGATCTAAAAAAAGAATTGTTGCTCTACATAAAGATGGCCTAGGCTTTAAGAAGATTGCCAAGACCCTGAAACTGAGCTGCAGCATGGTGGCCAAGGCCATACAGCGGTTTAACAGGACAGGTTCCACTTAGAACAGGCCTCGCCATGGTCGACCAAAGAAGTTGAGTGCACATGCTCAGCATCATATCCAGAGGTCTTTGGGAAATAGATGTATGAGTGCTGCCAGCATTGCTGCAGAGGTTGAAGGGGTGGGGGATCAGCCTATCAGTGCTCAGACCATACGCCGCACACTGCATCAAATTGGTCTGCATGGTTGTCAACACAGAAGGAAGATGATGCACAAGAAAGCCTGCAAACAGTTTGCTGACGACAAGCAGACTAAGGACATGGATTACTGAAACCATGTCCTGTGGTCTGATGAGACCAAGATAAACTTATTTGGTTCAGATGGTTTCAAGCGTGTGTGGCGGCAACCAGGTAAGGAGTACAAAGAAAAGTGTGTCTTGCCTACAGTCAAGCATGGTGGTGGGAGTGTCATGGTCTGGGGCTGCATGAGTGCTGCTGGCACTGGGGAGCTACTGTTCATTGAGGGAACCATAAATGCCAACATGTACTGTGACATACTGAAGCAGAGCATGATCCACTCCATTCGGAGACTGGGCCGCAGGGCAGTATTTCAACATGATAACGACCCAAACACACCTCCAAGATGACCACTGCCTTGCTAAAGAAGCTGAGGGTAAAGGTGATGGACTGGCCAAGCATGTCTCCAGACCTAAACCCTATTAAGCATCTGTGGGGCATCCTCAAACCCAAGGTGGAGGAGCGCAAGGTCTCTAACATCCACCAGCTCCGTGATGTCGTCATAAAGGAGTGGAAGAGGACTCCAGTGGCAACCTGTGAAGCTCTGGTGAACTCCACGCCCAAGAGGGTTAAGGCAGTGCTGGAAAATAATGGTGGCCACATAAAATATTGACACTTTGGTCCCAATTTGGACATTTTCACTTAGGGGTGTACTCACTTTTGTTGCCAGCGGTTTAGACATTAATGGCTGTGTAGCGAGTTATTTTGAGGGGACAGCAAATTTCCACTGTTATACAAGCTGCACACTCACTACTTTACATTGTAGCATGTAAACTTTACATTGTAGCAAAGTGTAATTTCTTCAGTGTTGTCACATGAAAATATATAATAAAAGATATAATAATAAGATATAATAAAATATTTACAAAAATGTGAGGGGTGTACTCACTTTTGTGAGATACTGTATATCTGAAAATTGATCAATTGATTTTATTAACCAAAGACATGTAGCAGAATATATTTTGGCCTAAATTTATGAAGAAATTTGATTTTATTGGATATGTTTTTTAACAGAAAGTAGAAAATATATATTTAAAAAAAAAAAAAAAGTTTCTGTCTTTTTTTCAGTTATGTAAAAAAAAAAAAAAACAGTGGTGATCAAATACCACTAAAAGAAAGCTGCATTTGTTTGAAAAAAATTATATGAATTTCATTTGTGTACAGCGTTGCATGACCGCACCATTGCCAGTTAAAGTAGCTCAGTGCTGAATAGCAAAAAATGCTCTGGTCATAAAGGGGTAAACTTTCAGCAAAAGCTCATGATATTTCTTTCCCTCCTCCTACAAAACTGCTGACAAATAGTTTTTCACTTCCGCACGTTGCTCATTTCCACTTCCTCATTCCCGCTCTGGGCAAGGCTGTCAAGTTCCTCTAGCTGCCTCCTGGGATACCTGCATCACATATCCCAGAAAGCAGAAAATGTCTACACACAAATTCCACAAAATGTTACTTCTGCAAAAATGACACGACTCTAGATCTCTGCCAGCACATGCATGAGATTGGTCACTGTGTCATCAGGGGGCCTGCTGGAGGAATGGGGAAGAGACATCTGGCTCCCGATGATATCCAAAAAAAAAAAGCTTGGCCCATACATTAGAAAAGCAGCATACATTGGGCTGGTAAGGTAACACACCACACCCCATACCACATTTACCAGCTCACTAATTTGACAGAGAACCTAAGGGTAGTGATGTCGCGAACATAAAATTTTCCGTTTGCGAACGCGAATTGCCGCAAATGTTCGCGAACGGGCGAACCGCCATAGACTTCAATAGGCAGGCGAATTTTAAAACCCACAGGGACTCTTTCTGGCCACAATAGTAATGGAAAAGTTGTTTCAAGGGGACTAACACCTGGACTGTGGCATGCCGGAGGGGGATCCATGGCAAAACTCCCATGGAAAATTACGTAGTTGATGCAGAGTCTGGTTTTAATGTATGTATGTGTTTTTTTGTTTTGTTTTTGCAGCCACAGCGCAGCACCAGAGGCCAGAAAAATTAGGCATGTACACATGCCTGAAAAATTAGGTATTGTTGCAGCCGCTGCTGTAGCAGCGGCCAGAAAAATTGAGTTTTTTTAGGCAGAAAGTGCCCTAAAACATTGCGGCTTGAACCCTAGTTGGTGGCGGATAAGTCACGCAAGTCATCCGGCATGCAGAGATAAAATACAGCAGCGTGTGGACCATTTTTAGCCCAAGGCAGCTCATCTTATCAGGCCTTTTTTAGTCAAATGTATCGCCCACTGTCAGTCCCTTCGGGATCCATGCCTCATTCATCTTAATAAAGGTGAGGTAATCTAGACTTTTTTGACCTAGGAGACTTCTCTTCTCAGTGACAATACCTCCTGCTGCACTGAAGGTCCTTTCTGAAAGGACACTTGAAGCAGGGCAGGCCAGAAGTTCTATCGCAAATTGGGATAGCTCAGGCCACAGGTCAAGCCTGCACACCCAGTAGTCAAGGGGTTCATCGCTCCTCAGAGTGTCGATCTCTGCAGTTAAGGCGAAGTAGTCTGCTACCTGTCGGTCGAGTCGTTCTCTGAGGGTGGACCCCGAAGGGCTGTGGCGATGCGTAGGACTTAAAAAGCTCTGCATGTCCTCCATCAACAACACGTCTGTATCAAGTGAAGCAGCTGTGGTGCTAGTGTTGGTGGTGGTGGCAGACGGGCGAGTGGTAACTTGAGAGGTGCCCGAAGCGGAGCTGGAGGAGGATGGTGCGTCAAGGTTCCGAGCGGAAGCTGTAGAAGATTGGGTGTCCTGTGTTAGCCAGTCAACTATGTCCTCAGAACTTTTCGCGTTCAGGGTACGTGACCTCTGAACACTGGGCATTATTCTAGGGCCAAAGGGAATCACAGCACCACGACCACGACGGCCCCTGCGGGGTGGCCTGCCTCTGCCTGTCATTTTTTTTAGATTAGTTTAGTTGTACTATGCGTGCAAGCTACTGTGACACCAGATATGAGTGGCACTGTGCACTGGCAGAAGTTGGTAGAGTAGACGCTGTAGGCCTGACACACATGCTGGCATGCAACTGACTGCTATTCTATTGCAGTCAAAATTTTATTTTTTAAATGTAATCTACTGTGACACAAGATATATGAGTGGTGGCACTGGGCAAGTGGGCACAGTATACACTGTGAGCCTGACACACACACGCTGGCAGGCAACTGCAATTAGATTACAGAGGAAAAAAAAAAAAGCAGAATGATGTACTAGCCCTAAAAAGTGCTTTTTGGGGTGCTGTCAGGAGTGGACGCTGTCCTTACAGCAGATATCAGATGAGTCTTTCAGGACTGGAGTGGACACTGAATACACTGGCCTAGCTATAGCTTTCCCTATTAAATCAGCAGCAGATACACTGTCCCTCCTCTCACTAAGACTGCACACACACGCTGGCAGGCAACTGCAATTAGATTACAGAGGAAAAAAAAAAAAAGCAGACTGATGTACTCGCCCTAAAAAGGCCTTTTTTGGGTGCTGTCAGGAGTGGACGCTGTCCTTACAGCAGATATCAGATGAGTCTTTCAGGACTGGAGTGGACACTGAATACACACACGCTGGCAGGCAACTGCAATTAGATTACAGAGGAAAAAAAAAAAAAGCAGACTGATGTACTCGCCCTAAAAAGGCCTTTTTTGGGTGCTGTCAGGAGTGGACGCTGTCCTTACAGCAGATATCAGATGAGTCTTTCAGGACTGGAGTGGACACTGATTACACACACGCTGGCAGGCAACTGCAATTAGATTACAGAGGGGAAAAAAAAAAGCAGACTGATGTACTCGCCCTAAAAAGGTATTTTTGGGGTGCTGTCAGGAGTGGACGCTGTCCTTACAGCAGATATCAGATGAGTCTTTCAGGACTGGAGTGGACACTGAATACACTGGCCTAGCTATAGCTTTCCCTATTAAATCAGCAGCAGATACACTGTCCCTCCTCTCACTAAGACTGCACACACACACCGGCAGGCAACTGCAATTAGATTACAGAGGAAAAAAAAAAAAAAGCAGACTGATGTACTCGCCCTAAAAAGGCCTTTTTTGGGTGCTGTCAGGAGTGGACGCTGTCCTTACAGCAGATATCAGATGAGTCTTTCAGGACTGGAGTGGACACTGATTACACACACGCTGGCAGGCAACTGCAATTAGATTACAGAGGGGAAAAAAAAAAGCAGACTGATGTACTCGCCCTAAAAATGTATTTTTGGGGTGCTGTCAGGAGTGGACGCTGTCCTTACAGCAGATATCAGATGAGTCTTTCAGGACTGGAGTGGACACTGAATACACTGGCCTAGCTATAGCTTTCCCTATTAAATCAGCAGCAGATACACTGTCCCTCCTCTCACTAAGACTGCACACACACACCGGCAGGCAACTGCAATTAGATTACAGAGGAAAAAAAAAAAAAAGCAGACTGATGTACTCGCCCTAAAAAGGGCTTTTTGGGGTGCTGTCAGGAGTGGACGCTGAGATCAGATGAGTCTTTCAGGACTGGAGTGGACACTGAATACACTGGCCTAGCTATAGCTTTCCCTATTAAATCAGCAGCAGATACACTGTCCCTCCTCTCACTAAGACTGCACACACACACCGGCAGGCAACTGCAATTAGATTACAGAGGAAAAAAAAAAAAAGCAGACTGATGTACTCGCCCTAAAAAGGGCTTTTTGGGGTGCTGTCAGGAGTGGACGCTGAGATCAGATGAGTCTTTCAGGACTGGAGTGGACACTGAATACACACACGCTGGCAGGCAACTGCAATTAGATTACAGAGAAAAAAAAAAAAAAAGAGGCAGACTGATGTATGTAGTAGCCTTAAAAAGGGCTTTTTGGGGTGCTGTCAGGACGCTGTCCTTACAGCAGAGATCAGATGAGTCTTTCCCTCCTCTCACTAAGACTGCAGCTTCAGAATGAATCTAAAATGGATGCTGTCCAGGAGGTGGGAGGGTCTGGGGTATGCTGCTGATTGGCTGGAATGTGTCTGCTGACTGTGAGGTACAGGGTCAAAGTTTGCTCAATGATGATGAATAGGGGGCGGACCGAACATCGCATATGTTCGCCGGCCGCGGCGAACGCGAACAAGCTATGTTCGCCGGGAACTATTCGCCGGCGAATAGTTCGGTACATCTCTACCTAAGGGCATGTGTAAGACATCAGAAAAACCCTCTATGGATAACAGCTTCATCCATCCATCCATCCATTCTATGGTCTTTCCTTCACAGTATCCACTCTGCACCACTAGGGGGATCTTGAATCACAGCAGTACTGTATGGGCAGAAGACTGCATGGACCTGGAAACACCAGGATACAGTATAGTAATTTATTCAACTCATCCAATGTTCGCCAACTCTGAAAACGGAAGTGGTGGCCATTGGATGAATTTAATAAATACACCCAGCCCCTCCTGGTGTTTCTGGCTCCATGCGGTGGGCGATCTTCTTTCTATACAGTGCTGCTGTGATTCAAGATCCCCCTAGTGGTACAGAGTGGATACTGTGATGAGAACACCATAGATGGATGGATGGAGCTGTATTATCCATAGTGGGTTGCTGTGATGTCTTATGCCGTGTACACACGGTCGTTTTTCTCGTCAAAGAGAAAAAATGTAATTTTTCCCCACGAGAAAAATGGTCGTGTGTACGCGACATAACACTTGCCATTAGCTGCTCTGTCAAATTTGTGAGCTGGTGAGTGCGGTATTGGCTTCAGTCACAAGTGGTGGTGATTTTTCTCCTTGAATGGTGGAAGCACACATGGAAAGTGGGAACATTTAAAGGATTTGGACTATATCTCTTCTAGTGGACTGCTGTTTATTATTATCATCTCTATATTTAGGCGCTACATTTTTATTTTATTTTGCACTTTTTGGGGTTTTGTATACTTACCTATCACTAGCTGCCTTATACCATTATATCTAGCACTGACTATTCCATATATAGAGCTTATTTAATTTAAAATAATTAAATGTAATTTAATTTAATTTAAAAGAATGTCACACTATGGTAACAAAGTACTGTAGACATGGAAAGAAACAACTTTTGCTACTAATTCCAGAAATTACACAACTGGAGGCCTGTGGCCTTCTACCCCTGCATATGGTCACAAGTACATGTAGACTGAAAACTGGGGCCAGCTTAGGCTACTTATTCTGTCTGTATTACTGGTTGCTGCATCTACTGCTGGAAAGCTGTTATTGATTATGCTTGTAGAGGGGTGCCAAATATTTAGAGAGAAGCACCTTCAAGCGACTTGATCCAAAACAACACTGTTGGTGGTTGTGGCTAAATAACCAACATGATGCTTTGTATGTGGGCTGGCTACATTTTGACATTAAAGTGGAGCTCCACCCTAAATAGCAACTTTTGCTATTTGGAACCCTCCCCCCCTCCGGTGTCACAATTGACACCTTTCAGGGGGGAGGGGGGTGAAGATACCTGTCTAAGACAGGTATTTTCACCCACATCCGGGAGTCCTCTCTCCGGGAATCTGCGGGAGTGACGTCACTTCCCGCAGACTTCCCTTGGTGTTCTGGGAGACACTCGGCTCCCAGAACACAGGAGGACAAATCAGAATGGCGCAGCGCGACTCGCGCATGCGCCGTAGGGAACCGGGCATGAAGCCGCAGGGCTTCACTTTCTGGTTCCCTCAGCGAGGATGGCGGAGGGAGCAGCAGAGTGACGAGCGATTGCTCGTCCTCTGCTGCGGACGTCGCTGGACTCCAGGACAGGTAAGTGTCCAAATATTAAAAGCCAGCAGCTGCTGTAGCTGCTGGCTTTTAATATTTATTTTTTTCCGGCGGAGCTCCGCTTTAAGTTAACAAAATCAAATAGACTGTTTACTTTGCAAGAGATATTGCACTTTGCATTAATGAATGATATGAAGCACTGCTGCGCATGCAAAAAATTTTTTTTTTCTTGCACGTGATTGGGTAAATTTTCATTACATTTACTAAGCTCTGGGAAAAATTCCCTTGCAAGCTGAAACTTCCTTTGCATAAATTGGGCCACTGGTAAAGTCTACTGTAATCCCTGTTTCTGCTGCTGTTGTAGCTGTTTTTGATAAAAATATATATTTTACCATTAAAGTGTAAACAATAGAAAAAAAAAATAGTCTGCAATCTGCAACACTTTAATCTGCTTTATCCACTGACAAAGTTGTAAAATTTTACAAACAGTGACACCAGTATTTTTTAAGAGAAACATTTACAACTTTGTAGCTGCAGCTCTTTTAAAAAACAGAAAATTTTGTATGCTGGCAACAGTAATTCTGTACAATTGTATACAATGATATACAAGAACAAAAATAAGTGCATGCAATGAAGATTGGGATTTATGTGCAGACACAAAATGATTTGGGCCCTGAAGCAGTTTTAATATTCCAAATGTTCAGCTTGAAACAAATATTATTATTGTAAACAACAGTAGTTACAATAGGATTGCCACCTTTTCTTCAAGTCAAACCCGAACACTTTAGCGGCACACAGCAATTTTTTTGTATAAACTATTCATATATTTTGCTATTAAATAACATTTCTAATCATGTGAAGTTAATAACAAGAGTCCCTCTTTACATCAGAGTCCACAGAGTTCCCCTTTTACATCTGAATCCACAGAGTTCCCCTTTTACATCTGAATCCACAGAGTTCCCCTTTTACATCAGAGTCCACAGAGTTCCCCTTTTACATCAGAGTCCACAGAGTTCCCCTTTTACATCTGAATCCACAGAGTTCCCCTTTTACATCTGAATCCACAGAGTTCCCCTTTTACATCTGAATCCACAGAGTTCCCCTTTTACATCTGAATCCACAGAGTTCCCCTTTTACATCTGAATCCACAGAGTTCCCCTTTTACATCTGAATCCACAGAGTTCCCCTTTTACATCTGAATCCACAGAGTTCCCCTTTTACATCTGAATCCACAGAGTTCCCCTTTTACATCAGAGTCCACAGAGTTCCCCTTTTACATCAGAGTCCACAGAGTTCCCCTTTTACATCTGAATCCACAGAGTTCCCCTTTTACATCAGAGTCCACAGAGTTCCCCTTTTACATCAGAGTCCACAGAGTTCCCCTTTTACATCTGAATCCACAGAGTTCCCCTTTTACATCTGAATCCACAGAGTTCCCCTTTTACATCTGAGTCCACAGAGTTCCCCTTTTACATCTGAATCCACAGAGTTCCCCTTTTACATCTGAATCCACAGAGTTCCCCTTTTACATCAGAGTCCACAGAGTTCCCCTTTTACATCTGAATCCACAGAGTTCCCCTTTTACATCTGAATCCACAGAGTTCCCCTTTTACATCTGAATCCACAGAGTTCCCCTTTTATATCTGAATCCACAGAGTTCCCCTTTTAAATCTGAACTCGCAGAGTTCCCTTTCACTGCAATGGGGGACTCTGCAGACTCTGATGTGAGGGAGAACTCTGGGGCCTCTAACATAAGGGATGCTCTGGGAACCCTGATTTAAGGGGGAACACTGAGAACTCTGATGTACGGAGAAGATTCCAATGTAAGGGGAAACACTGGGGCCTTTGGTGTAAAGGGAAACTCTGATGTAAGGGGTGCTCTGAGAACCCTGATTTGCCTTAGTGTACTTACTCAGAGGCAGGAGAGAGAAGAGGGGGAACTTCAGTCACAGACATAGATGGGTTGTGAGCTCACTCACCTCTTGGCAGTCAGCACCTCTCATCCAGATGTATCTGAGGCTACTGGACTTTCAATTTCCAGCCCCAACTTTCCTTTGGGATTGTAGGCCACATACATTAACCTTACTTACTCCAGGTACATCTAACATAAATAAATACCCAACAAGTTTGGCATTTAATGGCCGCAGCACTTTTATTGGTTTAAATGTGAAAATAAATTAACCATAAATCTCTTTTATTATTAATATTATTAACCATCAAACAGCATAACTTGAATGAAAAACCAGTTTTGTATAACTGCTTAGTTCTCAGAACTCAAGCAGCATTACCATATTATAACATCAAAAATCAAATGTCCCCCCTAGACATCCAGGGTGACCCAACCACATAATAGTGCACGCGACTGGGGAGGGAGGGAGGGAGGGAGTTCTTCCAAGGTGCTCCAGCAGGAAAAGGGGTTATCCCAGCTCAGCTGACTCCTTTTAAAGGCTTCCCAGTTTCCAGCAGCTTGCGCTGTATCCCATTGGTTGGCTGCTGAAACTGTATTTTAAAGTGGCAGTACACTTAAATTACCTAAGCCTATCTAACAACTGTATACTCCTAATTAACCCTATCTATCCTTTTCACCTGTAGTGGCCACAATCCCAAGCAAGTGGGCTTATACTGTGCCCCCTTTTTCATGGGATTGTAGGCCACATACATTAACCTTACTTACTCCAGGTACATCTAACATAAATAAATACCCAACAATTTTGGCATTTAATGGCCGCGGCACTTTTATTGGTTTAAATGTGAAAATAAATTAACCATAAATCTCTTTTATTATTAATATTATTAACCATCAAACAGCATAACTTGAATGAAAAAACAGTTTTGTATAACTGCTTAGTTCTCAGAACTCAAGCAGCATTACCATATTATAACATCAAAAATCAAATGCCCCACAAGCCGGGCCTGAGCATCATGCCCGGCCCTACCCCAAAACCGCGGCCTGTTCAACCCCATACTGTAAACCCAGGTTAAAAATATCAAGCCCTACATCAGATAGGTGGACTCCATCCTGCTTGGAACAACCCTTGGAAACCACCCTCCAGGTCTAAAAGTCAGTACGACAGCCCGCCCAGGGTAGGCATGAACTTTTTCATCGCCCCATTAATGTGCTTCCTCATCTTTTCCATCACTTTCCTCTGACAAGAGGAAAGCCATGAAAGGCGAGGAATAAGTTCGGAGAACACTATGCACGTACCTGGAGAAGAAAGAGTAAAGCGTTCCAGATCCCTCCTAATCATGACAAGCAAATCCAATGTATGGACATTGCCCAAATCATTCCCACCAACATGCAATAATAAAATATCCAGCCTGGGCCAACCTTGACCTAATCTGCATAAATTAAAATATAGTTGATGCCATTGCAGGCCTTTCACTCCCTTCCAGAATACCTGAAAGGATCACGGATGTAGAGACAAGATGGTAGAATAGCAACGGAGAGCCGCTTTTTTGTGCGCCAAATAAATAAGCGTGTCCCAGAATCCATATTGTGCGAGGCAAACCTGGAAAATGTAAACAAACATGTTAGGCCTTACATACAATTTAAAGCATTTGGATTTCCACCCTACCATTCCCTTAATAGCCGCCTCCGATGCTTCTCCCATTCTAAATGAATGGGATGAAAATTTTAATTTGTGCAAACCCAAGCTTCGAAGGCACTTATGCAGAACAAGATCAAACTGATATTTAGTTAGAGGGAACCCATTCTGGTGAACCAAAAATGTACCCTCCCCAGAGGGCCTAGCCCGTAAGAATTGCTTAACGGCTTCCACCGGACATACTATCTTATTATCTTGAGCTCTTAACGTAATCCCAACCCCTTGCCATAAAACATCATTCTTAGAGCGCCTGATCCAGATGTGCACTCCCGAATGGTCTACCGACACATGTTCCAAACAAATACCAGAACCACCTAATTTAGACTGGGGAAGCAGCTCGGATATGCGCAATGCCCCATGAAAAGCTAGAATAAACGCAGTTTTAAAAAACAAGGCTTTAAATTCCGTGTAGCATACTTCACAAAGCCTACCAAGAGTTCCAATGAAATCGGCCTTCTATTGTCTGACACAAAATTTACCCTCCTGTACCCTTTCAGAGCCTGCTTAACTGAAAAATAGGACATGCAGGAGGGATTTCCCTTTAAACAGCAGAAGAACGAAATCCCAGCCAGCGTTTTCGTTATATGACTGTAGGAAAACCGCTGCTGCATCACAGATGCCACAAACGCTAAGACCAATCCCTCCGATGGCTGACAATCCCCAACTCCATGGGCTTCAGAGAAAGACAACCAACTCCTTCAGGAATCCAAGTAGCACCTCCATGTCTTGGGAGAGACCGAACCCTGAATAGCTCTTGACACTGCCTCCAGATCACGTCCCACAGAAATTCCGGACACAGAATCCCCTCCGCATTCGCTTCTGGAAGCCGCTGGCGAAAACGGTCCACCTGAAGCCGGGATAAGGCATCGACAATATTATTCTGAACTCCCGGAGTGTATTTGGCTTTGATCCATACATTAAATTTCAAATAAAGGAAAACAATCTGCCTGAGAACCTTGACCACCCGCAGAGATTTGGACGAGAGACAATTGATTGGGAAGAGGACGCCTTTGTTGTCCGTCTCCACCAAGATCCTTCTGCATGCAAAATCAGTTCTAATCGCCACCAGAATAGGGAACAGTTCCAATAAAACAATGTTCTTCATGACCTCCCGAACCACCTACGACTCCGGCCGCGCTGCACAGCACCAGTGCGTTCCCCAAATTGCAGTAAAACCTTTAGACCCAGCAGCATCCGTGAATAGCCTGAAATCTGGGGCAAAGACAAAATCCTTCTGAAAAAAGGACTGAGCATTGTAAATGTCGATGAACCTGGCCCAAACTAACAAGTCCGCCTTAAGCAAACTTGTCAACCGTATGTGTGGGAAAGGCGACTTTAAACCAGATATCGCCAGGTAAAGCCTCTGCGAAAAAACGCGCCCTACTGGCATGATCCTGCAGGCAAATGTCAAAACTCCCAAAAGTGATTGCACGTCCTTCAAACACACTTTCTTTTGCAATAGAAACAAACCAAGCAAGGACTTCAACTTCACCAATTTCGCCTCAGGCAAACGGAATTCCATCTTACATGTATCAATGTGTATGCCCAGAAATTCCAAAGATGTGCTGGGCAAACCACGTCTTCTCTGCCAAAGGAACGCCAAACTGTTGTGCAATGGTCCTAAATGCCAAAAGCAAATCATTACAAGAAAAACTCTGGAGGGCCTATAAAAAAAAAAAAAAAAAAAAAATCGTCGTCCAGGTAGTGGACTACGCTATCACAACCTGACTTAGAACACGCCACCTAATGGAGAAAGGACGAAAACGCTTCAAAATAGGAACACGAAACCGAACACCCCATAGGAAGATATTTGTCAAAGAAATGCGCTGCATCTAAATAAAACCCTAAAGTATTAAACGCCTCAGACGATATGGGCAAAAACCGAAATGCCGATTTGATATTGGCCTGTGGCAGCAAAGCGCCAGGCTCAAACTTACGAATTATACCTATCACTTCCTCGAACGTCGCATACGACACTGAACACAGCGCCTCGTCAATCTCATCATTAAGCGATTCCCCTTTTTGAGAATGACATATGATGAATTATGCGATAAGCAGTCTGCTCCTTTTTTTGGGGACCACCCCTAGAGGTGATATTCGGAAGTTAACAAACGGAGGGCGCTCAAAAAGACCGGCAATGCGTCCTTCAGCAATTTCCTTGAAAATATTTTCCCTAACTATCTGTGGAAATTGCTCAACTGATTTTAAGTTAACCACCATCATACATTATTTTCCCTGAGAAGGAAGGAAGAGGAAAGCCGCATTAAAACCCCCTTAATGAGAAATGGCGCCATCCCCCGGTCTGGATACCTGTCCAGCCATGGACGCATGTTTTCCAGTCTCACAGGCTTTTTGGAAAAAAAATAAAAAGAAGAAGAAAAAAATAAATAAATAAATAAATAAATAATCTTTTTGGGATTGACTGTTCCCAGCACTCACATTTTTCTTCAAACACTGAGCCACAGGGTGTGTACCTGTGCAGTATGCACATTCGTGCCTGTACTTACAGGCCGCACCCCAAAATTGAACCACTCCTGTCCATATCCTTACTTACACTGACAGGCTTAAATGATAACCTAAGGGGTACAATTCACAGGACACACCATCTTTAATGCACATTTCAGGAACCCTAGTCCTAGCAAACACCACAGCACTGATTGGTTCCAGGACTGATAAATTGCTCTGTGTTCCACTATTACCAATATGGCTAAATTGTGCTGAGAAAATTAGATAAAAGGGGTGAAGCCCTGATAAATAGCAGGGACTGAACAAGACGCATGAGCTAAAGGAACAGAGTGGACAGTTTAAACAGGGTACAGGATACATTTATATACTAAAGAGCCACTCAATTATACAAGGCATTAAATGTGCAAACTCGCAAGCTGCTGGAAGCTGCCCCGCCTCCTGCTGAGATTTTTTCCATACAGCAGCATACTTGGTTCAGGGACCTGTGGGGTATGCACAGCCAAGGACATGACATGCTGGGCATCTCCATAGCTTAATGAGTGACAGCAGGAGGTAAAGGGCTGAGCATAGCAGCAGATACAGATAGCTGAGGAGATAGACAAGAAACAGCAAGAACCAAAGGGGATAGCGTTCTTACTAAAGAGGAGAGAGGATCCACTAGCACATTCAAAGTATGTATCTGAGCACACTCAACCCCTGCTGGAGTTTGAGCAGCTTCTTGCTGAATTGCTTCTCCCAGCAGTAGACCTGAAGCTGGCACCTGTCTGTGAGGCAGTGCCTGTGTCTCTTCCATGAAACTGCAGCTGTCCTGAACTTGTCTATCTTGTTCCTGTCTTCTGGCTGCCTGAGGGGAGACCGGGAGCCCCCTCCCCCCACTCGCCGTGGGCTAGTCAGCCATGCTCCTCCTGCCTCCTCTTCTCTCCGGTGACCTGGAACAGGTCCTCTTCTTTTTGGAGGAGCAGCGCTAAACGACAGTTCCGCCCATGTTATCTTCAGCGGCTTCCTCTCGCTGCCTCTGCTCTGCCTCTTGCTCCACCTCAGCTGCTGCGCTCTGTTCTGGAGGCTGGCTCCTCCAAGTCCTCACATGCTGCAAGCGTACCTCTGCCACTCTCTCACTGCTGCCTGTCTGCTCTTTCTGAGTCCCGGCCACACTACCTTCAGCTTCCCTTTCCTGCTGACCTTCATTCACATTTACACCCAGTGACAGGCAGCGCCGCAGCCATTCTACACCAGTTTTCTCAAGAAGTTGCTTAAATAAAGATTCCATACCTGCAGCGTGATATACAGGGAGGGGAGGAGTTCTTCCAAGGTGCTCCAGAAGGAAAAGGGGTTATCCCAGCTCAGCTGACTCCTTTTAAAGGCTTCCCAGCTTCTAGCAGCTTGCGCTGTATCCCATTGGTTGGCTGCTGAAACTGGATTTTAAAGTGGCAGTACACTTAAATTACCTAAACAACTGTATACTCCTAATTAACCCTATCTACCCTTTTCACCTGTAGTGGCCACAATCCCAAGCAAGTGGGCTCATACTGTGCCCCCTTTTTTATTCTGAGGCACAGCACCAGGGATTTGAGTGTGGGCAGACACAGAGGGGTAGAGGGAAGAGATGCAGATCGAGCCCTCTCTCCTCTCCCGTCTGTGTGTGTGTGGGGGGGGGGGTTGTTAGTGCTGGCTTTGGGCAGTGTGAAAGAGTGTAACAGACACTCTCAGCTTAGACAACTGCAGCCAGTAACCCTGCTGGGAAGCCATAGCCCAGTCTAAATAATGTGTCCGGGTTTCAAGCAATCTGAAACCGGGACGCATGATTCCAAACCCGAACTGTCTGGGTGAATCCTGGACAGGTGGCAACCCTAAGTTACAAGAGTAATATGGAGATTGATTAGTGTTTTATTTTCCTAGTGTATGCTGTATTTAATGTGGTGCTTGATGAACTGTTTTGTATATGTGTGTACTTACTTGATGTTACTTTTTTTACTTTCTGACATGCAAAAGTAGCGATAACCACTAAACCGGTGGTCAGCAAACTGTAGATCATGACGTACCAGTAGATCGCGGCCAGGTGACTGGTAGATCACGGTCTAGGTTTGCTGACCCACCATCTCAGAGAATCAAACAGAGTTCAATGTAGAGGGACTACTTGTAAAGTTGGAGCTGTAGTAGGGAGCAGGAGCCACACAAGCCGATGCCTCCTCTGTAGTGCTGGCTCCTGTCCCATGCGTATTGATATCAACTGCACTCCACATCTTATCCCGGCTAGCAGTCTCCAGAGGGGTGCCAGCAGCAGGAAAGATGAGATCTTCAGGTAATTGTTAAACAATAATAGCACTGGGCATAATTGTATAGAACTGCTTCCACACTGATGTGCTGCGTTTTACCCACACTGTAGGTGCAGTGCAGTGTACCTGCAGCTTTCTATTTTACTTCTATTATATCCTGCAGATTTGTCTCACTTTCTGAAAGCGCAGCAAAACTTCGGAATGCAGGAACTTTTGTGCTCTTTCAGAAAGTGCACTACACCTGCAAGATATAATAGAAATCTATGGCAAAGCGCAGCTAACTCAGGAAGGTCACAGATGCACGGTGCTGCCCATGCTGTACGGGTAAACTGCAGCACGTCAGTGTAAAAGCAGCCTTATAGGGGGCTCAGAACAGTAAGCGTCTATTTACATTTGCAATTTGGGGGGTGGTAAAACCATATAATTAAGACATGTTTTTATCATCCTCACCCCAACTGCACCCTCTTAAGCTGCAGTGGCCAGGGGTGTACACGTCGCAGATGCAGCAGGAGTTATAGGCTCTGTCATGATTGGTGGGTGTAGCACCTGCCAAACATGACCCATTCAAGTCAATGAGGCCTCTCTGCAGGTGCCCTGCAACCTTGTGCAGCACAGCAAACAAGGGGTTGAACCAGGCAGTGTTGTGTTGCTTTCTCACAACCCAGAAGCATGCAGTTGTGGGGGGCTTGCAAAGTTGCCCCATTTACTTGAATGGGTCATGATTGGTAGGCGGTAGCACCCACCAAAAGCAACAGGGGGTTTAATTCCTGGTGCGGCATGTGCACACCCTTGGCTGTTGCCTCAGTAGCTAAAGGGGGTAGTAATTGGGGGCAATAAAACTGGGACCACAGAGTTTTGCCACTTCGCAACTTTACATGTGAATGAGCCCAAAGGATGCCGTTGCCGAATGCAACTAAGTGCTCATTCACAGGCACTGCTGCTCCTCTGAAAAGCAATCCAAGTGTGTTCGACAGGAACTATGTGGCCTTAGTAGTACGACAATTAGAGGTTTATGTCAGGTGTGAGGAGGCGACACTGGGCGACACTGTGCCCTGTGATCTTTTACTTCTCCCATGTTGTTCAGGTAGATCCCCACCTCTTAAGGTTGCTACCCCTGTCTTAAGCCATTGTGGGTATTACACTAAAAACAGTTGCATTTTAAGACCATAAATATGTCAGGCTGCATATACTACCCTTTATATATACAGAAAACATGCTAAAAATATTTGTAAGCAACAGACAAATTGTAGACGTGGTGGTGTTTGTCAGTCAATACCAGTAAACTAAAACAATGACAGATGGGTGATTTTGTAGAAAGTGAAACACAGCCACTGTAAAGCATTTACTCACTCAAAGAAATACACAATATAGGAAATGCAACCATTTACTTTTCCAATTGTTTATTGAAAAACACACAGGAGAGTTTATATTTGTCACTCAACAATGGTAAACTACAGGTATGGCTTTTCCAATTTTCTGCCCCTAACTCTGGCCATGTATCACTCAGTCTCTGCTTGACCCTGCTTCTCCTTGTTGTTTTTCTGTGATACAACACCATGGGCAGTGAGTACGCCGTGAGCAATGAGACCAATCAACAGTAAAAATGCATTGGGCAAAATTCTGGCCCACTCTGCTCTACAATAATATTATATTGGAGATGTATATGTCAAGTATGTTGGGCTGATCTGGCTGATGCTATAAATTTTTTCTCTTTACAGCAACATGTGGGGCATCTTCTATTTCTGTATTTTTAAATGAATATATGTATTCGTTTTTCAAATAAAAATTTATTGGAGAAAAGAAAATTCCCCAAGTTATGCTTATCCACTACAATTTAGTAGCATGAATGATTCCCTAACTGTTGCACCTCCTAGGTGTTGGGACTATGGGCTCTATAGTATATGATTGTGGGCTCTATAGTATAATGATTCCCTAATAGGGATGAGCTTCGTGTTCACATCGAACACACGTTCGACTCGTACATCGGCTGTTCGATCGTTCGACGAAGAACGAAAGTTATGGTCCGTTCGCACCAAATTCGTGTTGCGCGACACGGCCCATAATTCACTGCGGCATCGCAGTGCATTTCTGGCTGATGATTGGCCAAGCATGCACTATGACCCGCATGCTTTGGCTAATCACAGCGCAGAAAAAACGGAGAGCCGTAATTGGCCAAAGCCAGGGTGGCTTTGGCCAATTATGGCTCAGGGGGTTTAGTACACGCCCCACACTATTTAAGGCCGCCTGGAGGTCGGCCTTGTGTAGTGTGTTGGCATTTGTGAAAGAGGCAGTTTCAGAGAGATAGACAGTGTCATTTATATTGAGTTAGATAGAGCAGGCAGGCGAGTCAGTTAGCTGCTGATACAGTGTGTAGAGGATATATATGCATCCTAGGTGTTGTATATATATTTATACACTGTATTGAGTTTAGCTAGATCCGTTCCTGTTAGTCTCTATACTGTGACAGGCAGGCAGGTTATTGTGCTAGCTGCAGACACTCAGTGTTTCACTTAGTGTACTACTGTGTGCTTTGCATAGCATTCACCTAAAGCTCACCTGGATACAGTTATTCTCTATACTGTGACAGGCAGGCCGGTGATTGTGCTAGCTGCAGACAGTCAGTCTTTCACTTAGTGTACTACTGTGTGCTTTGCATAGCATCCACCTAAAGCTCACCTGGATACAGTTGTTCTCTATACTGTGACAGGCAGGCCGGTGATTGTGCTAGCTGCAGACAGTCAGTGTTTCACTTAGTGTACTACTGTGTGCTTTGCATAGCATCCCCCTAAAGCTCACCTGGATACAGTTATTCTCTATACTGTGACAGGCAGGCTGATGATTGTGCTAGCTGCAGACAGTCAGTGTTTCACTTAGTGTACTACTGTGTGCTTTGCATAGCGATCACCTAAAGCTCACCTGGATACAGTTATTCTCTATACTGTGACAGGCAGGCCGGTGATTGTGCTAGCTGCAGACAGTCAGTGTTTCACTTAGTGTACTACTGTGTGCTTTGCATAGTGATCACCTAAAGCTCACCTGGATACAGTTATTCTCTATACTGTGACAGGCAGGCCGGTGATTGTGCTAGCTGCAGACAGTCAGTGTTTCACTTAGTGTACTACTGTGTGCTTTGCATAGCATTCACCTAAACCTAAATTTTTGATGCAATACTTTGCAACAGGGCTCATTGTTGCGCTCTAAGTACAGTATCTGTGAGGGGTTGCAGTGTTGTGGCACCAGCACCAGTGCCTAAGGCCCAATTTTCAGCCCCTGTTCAACAGGGGCATGCAATTACAATTCTTGATCTAATAATTCACAGCAGGGCCCATTCCTGAACCCACCAAGAGTAACTGTGAGGGCTTACAGTGTTGTGGCACCAGCACCACCACCAAAGGCCCAATTTTTCCTACCACTGTTCAACAGTGGCATGTAAATACAATTCCTGATATAATAGTTGACAGCAGGGCGTTCCAGCGCCCACCAAGAGTAACTGTGAGGGCTTACAGTGTTGTGGCAACACCAACACCTAAGGGCCAAATTTCTGCAGACTATATATGGCAGGCCCCTACTTTCAAACATCCATCTTACAAACGACTCCTACTTGCAAACGGAAGGAGACAACAGGAAGTGAGAGGAAATCTATCCCTAGGAAGGGAAATTCTCTCCTGTAAGAGTTAATATGGGAAAAAGGTGTCTCCTCACCACTGATGCTTTGTCACCAATCCTTGTTTCAATAAAAACCCAAAATTTTCCAAAAACATTTGTCATTGGGACGGAAAGTGAGGTAAATGTTCTGAACAGGTGCACAGACAGTAAAACAGATGTTACAGGGGTGATAACCCTTCCCTATGTTCTCCAAAAAGCTTAAAAATAGATTTTTTGGCTAGAGCTACACTTAAAAAATGTACCTGTTCCAAATTACAAACAGATTGTACTTAAGAACAAACCTACAGTCCGTGTCTTTTTTGCACCGCCTGTATACTGCTGTTCAGAGTATATAGGGCCTTTTTTTATTTTGGGTCAGGGGTACCCCTTAATATTCATTCAAGACCCAAAGGGGCTGGTAATGGGCTGGGGTAGGGTGGGTGGGGGGGGATGATGGGGTAGCCATGCCATTTTTCTCAAAGATTTTCATCCATATTGCCGGGACCAGACATTACATTAAAGCCGCAAGCAGTTTTAAATGGCTTTTTTTCCTTTACAAATGTCATTTTGTGCAGGGACAGTTCTAAACACGGGAAACACATGCCACTTCACAGGCATACTTTAGACACCCCCCAGGCACAATATTTAAAGGAATATTTCACTTTTTTTTTTTCACTTTATGCATCAGTAAAAAGACTGCTCCCGAAAAACTGCCGTTTTTAAAACTTTGTTTTGCATTGATACATGTCCCCTGGGGCAGAACCCGGGCCCCCAAACCCTTTTTAGGACAATAACATGCATATTAGTCGTTATAATTAGCACTTTAGATTTCGAACGTTCGCGTCCATTGTATTTAATAGGGTTCTAACGTTCGTGCGAACTTTCGGTCCGTTCGAAGGTTCTGATGCGAACCGAACCGGGGGTTGTTCAGCTCATCCCTAGTTCCTGACTATCCCTGTCTGCTAGTGACCTTGATCTTCGGCTTGTCCTTCGTTTATCCTTGTCTGCTTGTTGCCCTGACCTTGGCTTTTCCCCTCACTATTCTTGTATCCTGTGCTGCTGATTCACCTCTATCCTCTTTACCATACAGAGCGTGAGCTAGAGGACTCTGGGGGCCGCAACCTGGACCCAGCTGCAGTGTAGGCCATCCTCACCACTAGAGGCTCTGGTGAAAACCTGCTGGATCTTAGACTCCGCGCCCTGGGGAATCTGGGGCTCTAGCTCCCTGTGGATCCCTGTTGTGCTCCACTGGTCCCACTTTCTACAACCACCTAGTTTCCCATCCGCAGCAGTCAGCCATAGGGTTCACTACCTTGTGGTGCACTCCTGACCCCCAACGGTGTGCATCTGTCTTCTGGCCACAGGTGACCTGACAGTTTGATCAACCATGGACCCGGCTGCTGTGCCGCTTTCCATAGATGATCCATTACAGGGCATAGTCCGCAGACTTGAGACCCAGGAATCGAATCAGACTCAGGTGATGCGATTCCTCTAGGATTTGGCTTCCCGCTTCAAGCAGCTTCAGGTCTCCTTGGGAACCCTGAGTCACCAACCTCAAGCACAATCAGCGACTGCACCTATTCCAGTCGCAGTCGCAGCCACACATTCACTACAACTGCCAGCTCCGTCCCGTTTCTCTGGGGACTCCAAGGCCTGCAGGGGGTTCCTTAGCCAATGCACAATTCATTTTGTGCTCCAGCCCCAAAACTTCCTGTCTGATTGGGCAAAGGTAGCCTATAATATTTCCCTCCTCTCCGGTGAAGCTTTAGCCTGGGCAGCCCCTCTGTGGGAACTGAATGATCCAGTGGTTTCCAGCCTGTCTGACTTCTTGAAAGTTTTTCGGAATATCTTCGAAAGAACCGACTCGTGTCTCTTCAGCGGCCAGTGCCCTTTTACCTCTCTGCCAAGAGTCTGCTTCTATGGGACAGTATGCTCTTCATTTCCGCATTCTGACGGCTGATTTGAGCTGGAACAATGAGGCCTTAGTCGCAACCTTTTTGCATGGCCTTTCTGATAGAGTGAAGGATGAATTAGCAGGAAGAACCATTCCCACTGATCTGGACGGGGTTATCTCCTTGTGTAACCAGATCGATATTTGCTTTCAGGAAAGGACCCTAGAAAAGCAATGCCAGCACTCCTTGTTTCTTAGTCAGCCTGAGCTCCCCTCTCTTCGACCCGTAGAGCATCTCCTGCCAGCTGAGGAACCCATGCAGCTGGGTCCGACCAGGCTATCCCCCCGAGGAACGTGCTAGGCGCAGAACTCTAGGCCTGTGTCTCTACTGTGGGGGCAAAGGTAATTTTCTTGACACTTGCTCTCTTTGTCCAGAAAAACGTTTGGGTCCAATACATCTGGAAAGTGGAGTATTGGACCCAGAAATATCACCCTCACCTTCTCGTCTTCTTCTTTCTGTGTTCCTTCATGTTGGTGCTTCTTCCCATTCGGTCGCAGCATATCTGGATTCTGGAGCCGCTGGCAATTTCATGGACTGGGAAATTGCATCTTCTATGAGACTTACCCTTTAGCCACTCACCACGCCCTTGGTGGTCTTGGCGATTGATGGCACTGTTCTCCCAGGGGCTCCTATCCTCTTCCAGTCCCTCCCTGTTAAGATGTCAGTAGGGACACTCCACCAGGAGTGGATATCCTTCCTTATCTTACCTAAGGCCTCAACTCCTATCATTTTGGGTCTCCCATGGTTACGGCTCCATTCTCCACATGTTGACTGGACTACTGGACAGATCCTGGCTTGGGGTTCCTACTGTTCCTCGTCCTGCCTACCCAAGGTTGCCCCCTGTGAACCTGAGCCGATCATTCACTCCAGTTTGCATAACCATTTACATTTGTCTGTCCCTAATCACCCTTGGACGCACAGCCAGGCTAGCTTGTCTACAAGTTCTGCAGTCGCTATGCCTTGCGATGCGATTCAGGTAGTCGCTACACCTGACTCTGCTATTCACTCGGCCTCTGTACTAGTTATGCCAGTCTAGCCCATGCCCAGTGAGCCTCCTACTTTTTCTTATTCAGGACATTCTGCTTGTCTTTCAGCTATTCAGCTTGACTCCTGTGACATGTCACCTTCTAACCAACCTGACCTCAGGGTTCCACTGACCTCTGCCCAGTCTGATGGTCCTGTGCTAGATTTCCAGATCTTCTTTAAGGGTCTGGGGGACCCTCCTCAGATCCCTGCTGATCCTCTTATGCCCTTGCTTATTCCTAAAAGACCTTTGGTCCTCAATAAATCTTCTCGTCCTCTCCCTACCTCGGTTTCGGTCTCTGAGGATAATCTAAAGTACGAGGTTAGTCAAGTTCTGGATTCTCGGCTCTGCAGAGGTATTCTTCAGTACCTTGTGCTTTGGAGAGGGTTTGGTCCTGAGGAGGCGTCTTGGATCGCTGCATCTGAGGTCTTTGCACCTCGTTTGTTGAGGAGGTTTCATCTGAGGTTTCCCTTTAAGCCTGGGCCCAGGCGGGGGAGGGCCCATAAGAGGGGGGGTACTGTCATGGATATGCAGTAATGTTTGTCTGCCATCTTACCTTCCTCTTCATGTTTTCACCTTAGAGGGCAGACTCTCTCACCTGACTGCCTTAATAATCTCTCCTCCCAGTGTGCTCAACCCCTGGTCCTATCAGAGAACTCTATATTAACCTATGCACTGCAAGTCTGGCTTGCTGATCAACGTGTTTGTTAAGCATTGTGTGTTTGGGTTCCTGCCTGCCGTGTGGTACGTCTGTCTCTGTGTTACGATATTGGCTTGTTCCCGACTATCCCTGTCTGCTAGTGACCTTTACCTTCGGCTTGTCCTTTGTTTATCCTTGTCTGCTTGTTGCCATGACCTTGGCTTTTCCCCTCACTATTCTTGTATCCTGTGCTGCTGATTCCCCTCTATCCTCTTTACCATATGGAGCGTGAGCTAGGGGACTCTGGGGGCCGCGACCTGGACCCAGCTGCAGCGTAGGCCATCCTCACCACTAGAGGCTCTGGTGAAAACCTGCTGGATCTTAGACTCCGTGCCCTGGGGAATCTTGGGCTCTAGCTCTCTGTGGATCCCTGTTGTGCCCCACTGGTCCCGCTTTCCACAACCACCCAGTTTCCCATCCGCAGCAGTCAGCCATAGGGTTCACTACCTTGTGGTGCACTCCTGACCCCCAATGGTGTGCATCTGTCATCTGACCACATGTGACCTGACACTTGTCTTGCCAAGCCCTGTGTACACATGCGCCATTCAAAAGAACCGCCGTTCTTTTGAATGGGAAGAACGCGGTGACGTCATCGACTACGACGAGCGGGCGCTCGTCACATTCAATGCTGTTGCCGCTAATCTTGCTACACCCTACACTACCCTTGAATGCTACCGCGCATGCGTTGAAGTCTCATCGAACATGCGTGGGTTTCCCTGGACAGGTAAGCATACAGACGACCGGGTTTCTCGGCAGGAAACACTCTGCCGAGAATCCCGACGAGAAAATTAGAGAGCAGGTTCTCTATTTTTCTCGTCGAGATTCCCGGCAGTTTTCCTGCCGAGAAACCATACACACGAACGGTTTTCTCTGCAAAAAGCTCTACCAGCAGTTTTCTTGCAGAGAAAACCGGTCGTGTGTACAAGGCTTAACAGTTTACAGTAGGGGTGCAACGGATCAAAAAACTCACAGTTCGGATCGTTCCTCAGATCAGAGTCATGGATCAGATCATTTTTTGGATCAGCAAAAAAAAATTGCAGCCTCATTGTTGCATGATTGTTTTATCTCCCCATTTGTGTTGGATCTTTTTGGATGTGCATGCTTCTGTCTCTATATGTTGCTGGGCTTGAAAAAACATTGTGCTGAGATGTTCTTTGCGAGTTTTACTGACACCCCAGCCCCATCCATATTAGATGATAACATTGTGTGTTGCTTCTTCCCTCCATTGAATGGTCACATTTTGGCTGACTTTGTAATAATTTTAATAGAAGCCCCTCTGGGAACTGGGAAGTAACAAACTTTCAAATTTTTTATACCTTTATTTTATTCATTTAATTATTATTTCTTATTATTTTTTTATAAAAAAAAATTCATATAACTTTATTGCTATCACACAGGAGACAACAATTCCCTGTGTGATAGCAATTGGAGGTGACAGGTTCTCTTTATTAACAGGAGTCCTAGCGCTGTGCTAGAACTCCTTTCACAGCTGAGATGGGAAGAGCATAGCTCACCCCTCTCACTGTGTACATCGGCGGCAGGGACAGGAGACAGACTCGCCGGCCGGGGGGGAGGACGGAGTCCCGAAGACAGAGCCAGGCAGCCAGCAGAGAGAGGTATGTGGGGGGGGGGAGAAGGGGAGGATGGACAGCAGCATACCTTAACTGTATGTTCCGGCCGTTGAAACTGTCTCCGCTCTGCTCGCGCCCACACAGCCCCGCCTCCTCCTAACTCCGCGCTGTGATAGACAGAACACATCCCAGCATTGGACCTGAATTTTGTCTATCACAGCGCAGGGTTAGGAGGAGGCGGGGCTGTGTGAGTGCGAGCAGAGCGGAGACAGTTTCAATGTGTGCTTTACTGCTCACGTGTGTGCCGATCCAAAGTCATTGATCCGTGCGGATCACGGATCAATGACGATCCATTGCACCACTAGTTTACAGTGGAAGTTTTGTGCAGGAGGAGAGAAGTCCTGGGAGTAACAGTCTGCAGGAGTTAATGCAGAGGAGGAGCAATAGTCTGCATGGGTTATGCAGGGGAAGTGACTGTAAATGTTAAAGTCCATCAGTTCTTCAAGGCTCAACCTATTTTACAAATTCTTTAAATATGAGGCAAAGCAATCCGTTCTATGGGCATCCCCATATTCCCTTTCCCCCAACCAAGTTATATCCCCAAATAAACAAAAAAACAAAACAACGCAAATGACTGTTTTTTGTCTCTGAGGTGATAGATAGAGGTCTGGCAGCAGGGTGATATGGTGGATGTTAGTAACTAGTAGCAACCATCCGCTACACTTGCTACTTAAAAAAAAATAATTGATCACTTTTTTTGCTGTCACAAGGAATGTAAACATCCCTTGTGACAGTAATAGGTGGTGACAGGTACTCTTTATGGAGGGATGGGGGGTCTAAAAAAAAAACAAATCCCTCCTTTGCACTTCAACGTATTCAGATCGCCAAAAACTGCGATTCTGAATACTGACACTTTTTTAAAAACCGGCGCCATTGGCAGCCGAGTAAACCAGACGTGACGCCATGACGTCGCTTTCATGTTTACAGAGAGAAGACTGGAACAAAGCCATTTCCGGCTTTTTGCCAGTCTCTCTTTAGCCGGCGGAAGTGACGGATCGTGGACCGGGTCTCCTAGTGGGACGGGAGGCCCAGTAAGAATGGTGGAAGGCGGCGGGAGGGGGGACGTCCCTTCCCGCTCCTCCGGTATAACAGTCGAGCAACTTTTAGCCGCATCGGTTGTTATCCCTGAAGAGCCGACCGCCTGCTCTAAAAAACGGTACTGGGATGATGCCTGCAGTTGCAGGCATCATCCCGGTATAACCCCCTAAAGCTGAGGCCGCATATCTGCGTACGCTCGGCGGGAAGAAGTTAATAAAAAAAAGATGCCCAGATGTAGGCTTTGTTTTTAGCTTAGTAAAACATCAATTAGCCTTTCTCTGCATCACATGAAATGGTGGGCTACTATATACCTGTGCTTAATTTAAAGGTAAAAGATTAAATTACATTTAGTAGATCTCTGTCTTCCATGACATTGTAAATGCTTCTGTAACAACCTGTGTCCAGTAGATCACTAAATGTATTGCATTGTGCACATTCAGCAAAACGAGACAAGTGAAACAGGATGATATTGAAGTTGCTAAGCAACGTGGACACAGCATACTGCATTCAACATCCTTTACTAATGCTCCTATATTGCAGAGTCCTTAAATGACACATGTCTAGGAACGTGTGGAAAAACCCAGAGCATTTAAAGAATCATTGCCACAATACCTGTGGCGACGTTAGAAGCACCATCAATGTCAAACAGGTTGATTCCCTAAGCTGTATAAACTATTATGCCGCGTACACACGATTGGACATTCCGACAACAAAACCGTGGATTTTTTTCCGACGGATGTTGGCTCAAACTTGTCTTGCATACACACGGTCGCACAAATGTTGTCGGAAATTACGATCGCCAAGAACGCAGTCACGTACAACACGTACGACGGCACTATAAAAGGGAAGTTCAATACCAAGTGCGCCACCCTTTGGGCTCCTTCTGCTAATCTCGTGTTAGTAGAAGTTTGGTGAGAGACGATTCGCGCTTTTCAGTACTGCATTAAAAGATTAAAAAAATTGCAGTGTGACGAATGTGCTATATCCATAACGAACGCTAGTTTTACCAGACCGAGCGCTTCCATCTAGTACTTGATTCAAAGCATGCATGGAATTTTGTGCGTCGGAACTGTCTACGCACGCTCGGAATTTACGAGAACGGATTTTGTTGTCGGAAAATTTGAGAACCAGCTCTCAAATTTTTGTTGTCGGAAATTCCGACAGCAAAGGTTCGATGGAGCCTACACACAGTCGGAATTTTCGACAACAAGCTCCCATCGAACATTTGTTGTCGGAAATTCCGAGCGTGTGTATGCGCCATTATACTGTGTTCATTATTTGATCTCATGTCAAATTTTCTTCCTAAAACTATCACTGTGCATATGTGAATATAGCATAATATCTTTTATTCATATGAAATCGTTTTTTAACCTTTGCAAGTGTCACGAATGTCACGTCTACCCCAACGCAGGTGGTCAGACACTATAGCTGGCTACTGTGCACTTCACTAGTGATGAGCCGAACACCCCCGGGTTCGGTTCGCACCAGAACCCGCGAACGGACCGAAAGTTCGTACGAACAATAGAACCCTATTAAATACAATGGATGCGAACGTTCGAATTCTAAAGTGCTAATTATAACAACTATTATGCATGTTATTGTCCTAAAAAGGGTTTGGGAACCCGGGTTCTGCACCAGGGGACATGTATCAATGCAAAAAGAAGTTTTAAAAACGGTTGTTTTTCGGGAGCAGTCATTTTAATGATGCATAAAGTGAAAAAAAAAAGTCAAATATTCCTTTAAATATCGTACCTGGGGGGTGTCTAAAGTATGCCTGTGAAGTGCCACGTGTTTCCCGTGTTTAGAACTGTCCCTGCACAAAATGACACTTCTAAAGGAAAAAAAAGCCATTTAAAACTGCTTGCGGCTTTAATGTAATGTCTGGTCCCGGTAATATGGATGAAATTCTTTAAGAAAAATGGCATAGCTACCCCATGAACCCCCCCCCCCCCTACCCCAGCCCATTACCAGCCCCTTTGGGTCTTGTATGGATATTAAGGGGAACCCCGCACATAAAATAAAAAAGGCCCTATATACTCTGAACAGCCGTATACAGGCGGTGCATACAAGACAGGGACTGTAGGTTTGTTCTTATGTAGAATCTGTTTGTAATTTTGAACAGGTACATTGTTGAAGTGTAGCTCCAGCCCAAAAATCTATTTTTAAACTTTTTGGAAAACATAGGTAAGGGTTATCACCCCTGTAACATTTGTTTTGCTGTCTGTGCCCCTGTTCAGAACATTTCACCTCACTTTCCGTCCCAATGACAACTGTTTTTGAAATGTGGTGTTTTTCTTGAAACAAGGATTGCTGATAAAGCATCAGTACAGAGGAGACACCTTTCTCCCATATTTATTCTTACAGGAGAGAATTTTCCTTCCTAGTGGTAGATTTCCTCTCACTTCCTGTTGTCTTCTTGCGTTTGCAAGTAGGAGTCGTTTGTAAGTTGGATGTTTGAAAGTAGGGACCTGCCGTATATACTCTGCAGAAATAGGCCCCTTAGTTGTTGGTGTTGGCACAACACTGTAAGCACTCACAGTTACTCTTGGTTGGTGCTGGAACGCCCTGCTGTCAACTATTATATCAGGAATTTTAATTACATATAATTGTTGAACAGTGGTAGTAAAAATTGGGGCTTTGATGGTGGTGCTGGTGCCACAACACTGTAAGCCCTGACAGTTACTCTTGGTGGGTGCAGCAATGGGCCCTGCTGTGAATTATTAGATCAAGAATTGTAATTGCATGCCCCTGTTGAACAGGGGCTGAAAAATTGGGCCTTTCGTGGTGGTGGTGGTGGTGGTGGTGTTGCCACAACACTGTAAGCCCTCAGAGTTACTCTTGGTGGGTGCAGGAATGGGCCCTGCTGTGAATTATTAGATCAAGAATTGTAATTACATGCCCCTTTTGAACAGGGGCTGAAAAATTGGGCCTTTCGTGGTGGTGGTGGTGGTGGCGTTGCCACAACACTGTAAGCCCTCAGAGTTACTCTTGGTGGGTGCAGCAATTGGCCCTGCTGTGAATTATTAGATCAAGAATTGTAATTACATGCCCCTTTTGAACAGGGGCTGAAAAATTGGGCCTTTCGTGGTGGTGGTGGTGGTGGCGTTGCCACAACACTGTAAGCCCTCAGAGTTACTCTTGGTGGGTGCAGCAATGGGCCCTGCTGTGAATTATTAGATCAAGAATTGTAATTACATGCCCCTTTTGAACAGGGGCTGAAAAATTGGGCCTTTCGTGGTGGTGGTGGTGGTGGCGTTGCCACAACACTGTAAGCCCTCAGAGTTACTCTTGGTGGGTGCAGCAATGGGCCCTGCTGTGAATTATTAGATCAAGAATTGTAATTGCATGCCCCTGTTGAACAGGGGCTGAAAAATTGGGCCTTAGGCACTGGTGGCACAACACTACAACCCCTCACAGATACTGTACTTGGAGCACAGCAATGAGCCCTGTTGCAAAGTATTGCTTCAAAAATTGTAATGACACGCCCCTGTTAAACAGGGGCTGAAAAATTGGGCCTTAGGCACTGGTGCCACAACACTCCAACCCCTCACAGATACTGTACTTGGAGCACAGCAATGAGCCCTATGGCAAATTATTGCTAAAAAAATTGTAATTACACGCCCCTGTAAAACAGGGGCTGAAAAATTGGGCCTTAGCCACTGGTGGCGGCACCCATAAACAAAAATGATCTTCCAAGCTATCATCATCAATCGTATCATTGAGGACTCGGAGGAGGAGGATAGCCAGTCAACATAACAGCACAGGCACTCAGCATCAGCATCAGTCTTGAAGGGATGTGACATGTTAAAATCAATTAGTCTGTTATATCAGCATCAGGTGTGTGGTAGCTGGTGGTGATCCAAGACTGGTTCATCTTGATGAAAGTCAGTCGATCAACCGAGTCGGTGGACAGGCGCACCCTGTGATCCGTGACAAATCCTCCAGCAGCACTGAATGTGCGTTCCGAAAGAACGCTGGATGCAGGACAGGCCAGTAGCTCAATTGCATACTGTGCAAGCTCTGGCCAGTGATCCATCCTCAAGACCCAGTAAGCCAGAGGATTTTCGGTGGGGAAGGTGTCCAAGTCTGACCTTGCCCCTAGATATTCCTGCACCATGTTTATCAGACGCTGGCGATGGTTGCTGGAACCGATCATACTTTGGGGCTGCCGACTAAAGAATTGTCTGAACGCATCGGTCAGACGGCCACCTTCCCCACCGCTCCTTCTTTGACTGGCCGAAGCCTCAGCAACTCGTTGTCCAGGACCAGGAGTTTGTAACCTCCCAGTCTCTGGGAACGCGTTGCACAGACCTTTCTGCAAGGCCTCCCGGAGTTGTCTCATCCTCTGCTCCCTCTGCGACGGTAACATAAGGTCCGCAACCTTACCCTTGTACCGTGGATCAAGGAGAGTGGCCAGCCAGTAATGGTCCCTCTCCTTGATCCGAAGAATACGAGGATCCTTCCGCAGACTTTGCAGGATCAGGGAGGCCATGCAGCGTAGGTTTGCTGAGGCATTCGCTCCGGAGTCCTCTGGGTCACTAAGGACGACATGATCCGCAGCCACCTCCTCCCAGCCACGTACAAGTCCACTGGTTTCTTGGGACTGTAAATCATCCCTAAAAGACTGCTGCTGATGATGCTGAGTGCCAGCCTCCACCTCCATGCTGACACAATCCTCCTCCTCCTCCTCCTCCTCTTCCTGTGCGATGGGTGGGACAGAAGGAACACTGTCTGGGTAAAGGGGGCCTTGAGAGGCAAGGAAGTCCTCCTCTTCCTGCCTCTGTTCTGCCTCAAGTGCCCTGTCCATTATTCCACGCAGCGTGTGCTCCAACAGGTGGACAAGAGGTACAGTGTCACTGATGCATGCACTGTCACTGCTCACCATCCTCGTGGCCTCCTCAAATGGTGCCAGGACAGTGCATGCATCCCTGATCATGCCCCACTGGCGTGGAGAAAAAAAACCAAGGTCCCCTGACCCTGTCCTGGTGCCGTAGTCGCACAGGTACTCATTGATGGCCCTCTGCTGCGTGTGCAGCTGCTGCAGCATGGCCAACGTTGAGTTCCACCTGGTGGGCATGTCACATATAAGGCGGTTCTTGGGCAGGTTCAACTCCTTTTGCAGCTCAGCCAGGCGAGCACTGGCATTATAAGATCTGCGGAAATGCACACAGACTTTCCTGGCCTGCCTCAGGACATCCTGTAAGCCCGGTGTGAGGGGGTTAGCTCGGCAGCGGGTGTGTGTGACCCCCGGGATGGGCTCCCCACACAAAAACAGGCCCAGCAGACGGAGGTTGTGGTTTTCAAAATCAAAAAGGTGCGGTTTATTTTCTATTTACAGTGACAAAAACACAGCAAGGCAAAAGAAACATAAACAAAATAAATCCTGGTCAACTTGACCTCTGACTAAACATACAGGTTTCCTAACTAACAACTGGGATCAGCCTAGTGCTGTCCTAGTCCCTAAGTCCCTGGTTTTAAATGTCCAAGCAAATAGCCACACAGGCTTTCTCTCACCGCACAGGGTTCACTCTCTCCAGGAAGTCCACACAGGTCTGCTTCCAGGCATGAGCTAACACCTAATGAATCTGGGAGTTTTTATAGAGGCCTTAAACGAGCTGACAAGCCTCAGCTGGTCTCATCAACTCCCTGTCTGCACGACGCCCAGCCCTCTCCCTAGAGGTATGAGTCATCAATGAGCCCACTAGTCTCAGCTGGGCTTATACAACTCTCCACCTAGTTGTATAAGTCGGCGTAAAGCCTGAATCTGGGCGAAATATATCTACCCCCCTGGATGCAACCAGGTGACTTTACCTTCCTGCTGTCACATACCCCCCCCTCTTGTTTTAACCTCGGGGTTGGAACACCAGCAATCAGGCATTCATGTACTCGAGACAAAGCATCCACATTCCCCATTTGAACGCCAGGGCGATGCTTTACTGTGAAGTTGAATTCCTGGAGGGCCAGGAACCACCTATTCACTCTTCTATTTGTTTCCTTGTTTTGAGCCATCCACTTTAACGGAGCGTGATCCGTAACCATGTCAAAGTGCCTACCTAGCAGGTAGTACCGAAGGGAATCTAGAGCCCACTTCACCGCTAAACACTCCTTTTCAACGGTGGCGTAATTTACCTCATGGGACTTCAACTTCCTGCTGAGGTAAATGACTGGGTGCTCTTCCCCGTTCCAGACCTGGGACAATACTGCTCCTAACCCCACATCTGACGCATCACTTTGTACGACAAAGTCTTTAGAGAAGTCGGGTGAGTACAACACTGGCTGGCTACATAAGGCTTGTTTCAAGAATTGGAATGCTGCCTCAGCCTCGGGGGTCCATTTAATCATGACCGACCCTTTCCCCTTCGTCAGGTTGGTTAGGGGCACAGCCTTAGAAGCAAAGTGGGGAATGAATCGCCGATAATACCCAGCGATTCCCAGAAAGGCTCGTACCTGCTTCTTGCTGTTGGGACGTGGCCAACTCTGGATGGCCTCGACTTTGTTGAGTTGGGGTTTTATTACTCCCCTCCCAATGGTGTACCCAAGATATTTGGCCTCCTCCTGCCCAATGGTACACTTCTTGGGGTTAGCCGTAAACCCTGCTTCCCGAACAGAGTCCAGGACTGCTTGCACTTTTGGCAGATGTGAGGCCCAATCTGTGCTATGGACAATTATGTCATCCAGGTAAGCCGCAGCATACTTCCGATGGGGCCTCAGCATCTGGTCCATTTTCCGCTGGAATGTGGCCGGCGCATTCTGTAACCCGAACGGCATTCTTTTATATTGGAACGCCCCGTCTGGGGTTACAAATGCGGTTTTCTCTTTGGCCGACTTGGCCAGGGGGATTTGCCAATACCCTTTTGTGAGGTCAAGAGTCGTCATGTATCGGGCTGTTCCCAGCCGGTCGATCAACTCATCTATACGTGGCATGGGGTAGGTGTCAAATTTTGTAACTTTGTTCAACTGACGAAAATCGTTACAAAATCGCCAGCTCCCATCCGGTTTAGGCACCAACACAATGGGACTAGACCAATCACTTTGGGACTCCTCTATCACCCCTAAGTTCAGCATTTTCTGTACTTCCTCCCGTATTGCCTCCCGTCGGGCCTCTGGGATCCGATAGGGTTTTAACTTCACCCTTTCACCGGGCGGGGTAATAATGTCATGCTCTACCCCAGATGTTTGTCCCGGCAGCTCAGAGAATACCTCCTTGTTGCGAAGCACAAACTCCTTAACCTCCTGTTGTTGGGCTTGTGACAAGGTGGCTGCGATTCCAACCTCAGGAATCACGCAACCAGTTTGAGCTGGTGACCAAGTGTCTGCGACTAGGGACTCTCTATCCCTCCAAGCTTTCAACAGATTAACGTGATAGATCTGTTCGGGCTTTCGCCTTCCTGGTTGTCTGACCTTGTAATTCACTTCGCTCACTTTTTCCATTATCTCGTAGGGGCCTTGCCATTTGGCAAGGAATTTACTTTCAACCGTAGGGACAAGTACCAATATCCTATCCCCCGGGGAAAAGGTACGGGTCTTGGCTCCACGGTTGTACACTCTCTGCTGTGCCAACTGCGCTTGGGCCAAATGTTCCTTCACGATGGGCATTACCTGTGCAATTCGATCTTGCATCAGGGCGACATGCTCAATCACACTCCTGTGGGGAGAACTCTCACTTTCCCAAGTTTCCTTGGCAATATCCAACAGCCCTCTTGGGTGTCTCCCATACAGTAACTCAAAGGGGGAGAATCCCGTAGAGGATTGGGGCACCTCCCTAATAGCAAACATCAAATAAGGAAGTAGACAGTCCCAATCCCTTCCATCTCTATCCACCACTTTCTTCAACATTTGTTTTAGGGTTTTGTTGAATCTTTCAACCAGCCCATCGGTTTGGGGGTGATACACAGATGTACGCAATTGCGTCACTTTGAACAATTTACACAGCTCTTTCATAACCCGGGACATAAAGGGTGTACCTTGGTCCGTAAGCAGTTCTTTACAAATACCCACCCGGCTAAAAACCAGAGATAGCTCTTTGGCTATGGTTTTGGCCGAGGTATTTCTGAGAGGGATCGCTTCTGGATAACGGGTGGCATAGTCCATTATAACCAATATGTACTGGTGCCCCCTAGCGGACTTGATTATAGGACCTACCAAATCCATTGCGATTCTCTCAAACGGGACCTCAATGATGGGTAGAGGGACCAGCGGGCTACGGAAATGTGGCATCGGGGCCGACCTCTGACACACAGGGCAGGAGGAACAATAATTTTCTATGTCCTTCATCACCCCAGGCCAATAGAATCTCTGTAATACCCTCTCTCGGGTTTTCTCTGTCCCCAGATGACCTCCAAGAATGTGCCCATGGGCCAACTCCAACACCAACTTCCTGTAAGGTTTGGGCACCACAAGCTGCTCAACGGTTTCTTCTGCCCTTTTTGCCACCCGATACAGTAGGTCCTTCTCTACGCTGAAGTATGGGTAAGTGCAGGTATTATCTGGGTTCACTAACTCGCCATCTATTTTCACTACGTTTTCCCGTGCCTTTATTAGGGCGGGGTCTTTCAACTGTTCTGTGGCAAAGTTTTCCCTGTGAACCTCAAGATCAGAAAACTCCACAGACGGTAGGTTTTCGTCTGAGGAGGTGGGCTCCTCTCCAGTTTCTTGAGTCTCCCCTGCCAATACTGACAAGGGAAATTCTGGAGAGTCCTCACCACTCTCAGGGGAGTTCTGGCTATCACATTCCTGGTACATAGGGGCACCAGTGGGGGGCTCAGGATCATCCCACAGTTCCCAGAACTTCGGAAAATCCCTTCCCACAATGGCGTCATGCGGTAACTGAGATACTAAGCCCACTGGATGAGAGAGGGTACCTTTGGGGGTCTCGAAACACACTGTAGTCACTGGATACTCTCGGGTGTCCCCATGCACACAAATAACGGCTACCTTGCTATTCCCAGAGACCTCTGTTTTAACTAACTCAGCCTTTATCAGGGTCACAAGGCTACCTGAATCCAGCAATACCACAACATTTCTACCATTAATACACATTTTGCATAAATGTTTCTCAGTTCCCCGAATGGCAGTGCATGCGACTGTCGCACACAGCGACTGACGTCTGCCCGTCAGAAAGTCACACTGCATGGGTTCCTCCACAACCGGGCAATTTGCTGCAATATGTCCCGCTTGCCGGCAGCGGTAGCAAACGATCCTTCTTGCGGCCTCTTGAGCCGCTGATTTCCCAGGCTGTTCTCGCCAAACTTGGGGTAGAGCTCCCACCCTCTCACTCTCTCCACCCTCACCCCTTGGAATCCTCTTATCCGCCCCTGGGGATGGTCTGGTCTTAGGGTGGAAAGTCCGAGTGTCTCTGGAAGAGGCCGTCAGGTTCTCTGTAGCCAAGTATTTCTCCACACGATCCACAAGACCATCGGCCGTCTCTGGGTCTCCATGGCTTACCCACTTTTGGATGGCAGTAGGAAGAGCTCTCAAAAACCGATCCATTACAACACGTTCCACAATCTTTGGTGCGGACAAAGTCTCTGGCTGTAGCCACTTTCTGCTCAGGTGAATGAGATCATACATTTGAGACCTGGGGGGTTTTCCAAGCTGGAAAGTCCAGTTATGCACACGCTGAGCCCGGACAGCCAGGGTGACACCCAGCCTTGCCAATATTTCAGCTTTTAGCATCACATAGTCTTTTGCTTGGTTAGGCTCTAGGTCATAGTAAGCTTTCTGCGATTCACCAGTTAACAGAGGAGCCACTAGTCCAGCCCACTGCTCCTCAGGCCATTTTTCTCTTTCAGCGGTCCTTTCAAATGTGGTCAAAAATACCTCTGGATCATCCTCTCCAGTCATTTTTGTCAATAAACGACTCACCCCAAAGGACGCGGTATTAGTGGGACGGCTTTCCTCACTGGTCTGCGGACGTTGCTGCATTACTGCTTCCATCTGTTGTTGTAGTCTCTGCTCTTGCTTCTGCAACAGGTCTATGAAGCGGGCCTCAGATTGCTGCTGGGCTTGTTGCTGAGCCTCCAGACTCTGTTGCAAAGTTGCAAGGCTCTGTTGATGAGCTTGCTGCTGGGCTGCAAGGCTCCTTTGCAAACCTGCATTTGTCTGCTGTTGATTGGCATTTGCTAGAGCCAGCTGTTTCAGTATCTCCTCCATGCTGGCTTAAAAAAAACTGCCCGCATTCTCCACCAACTGTGAGGGGGTTAGCTCGGCAGCGGGTGTGTGTGACCCCCGGGATGGGCTCCCCACACAAAAACAGGCCCAGCAGACGGAGGTTGTGGTTTTCAAAATAAAAAAGGTGCGGTTTATTTTCTATTTACAGTGACAAAAACACAGCAAGGCAAAAGAAACATAAACAAAATAAATCCTGGTCAACTTGACCTCTGACTAAACATACAGGTTTCCTAACTAACAACTGGGATCAGCCTAGTGCTGTCCTAGTCCCTAAGTCCCTGGTTTTAAATGTCCAAGCAAATAGCCACACAGGCTTTCTCTCACCGCACAGGGTTCACTCTCTCCAGGAAGTCCACACAGGTCTGCTTCCAGGCATGAGCTAACACCTAATGAATCTGGGAGTTTTTATAGAGGCCTTAAACGAGCTGACAAGCCTCAGCTGGTCTCATCAACTCCCTGTCTGCACGACGCCCAGCCCTCTCCCTAGAGGTATGAGTCATCAATGAGCCCACTAGTCTCAGCTGGGCTTATACAACTCTCCACCTAGTTGTATAAGTCGGCGTAAAGCCTGAATCTGGGCGAAATATATCTACCCCCCTGGATGCAACCAGGTGACTTTACCTTCCTGCTGTCACACCGGGTACCTGCCCAAGAACCGCTGCACCACCAGGTTAAGGACGTGAGCCACACAGGGCACATGGGTCAGTTGTCCCTGTCGGAGGGCGGAGAGGAGGTTGGTGCCATTGTCGCAAACCACCATTCCTGGCTTAAGCTGGCGTGGCGTCAACCACCTCTCGGCCTGGCCCTGCAGAGCAGACAGGACCTCTGCCCCAGTGTGGCTTCTGTCCCCCAAACACACCAGCGCAAGCACGGCATGGCATCTTTTTGCCTGCGTACTTGCGTAGCCCCGTGAACGGCTACGGAGCACCGCTGGTTCATAGGACAAACCACAGGAAGAGGCCATGGAGGAAGAAGAAGAGGAGGGGGTGGAGGAGAGAGGTGTGTCACAACCAGTAGTAGCATTTTGGAGGCGTGGCGGTGGAACAACCTCCAACACTACTGCACCTTGTCCTGCATCCTTCCCAGCTGCCAAAAGAGTGACCCAATGGGCCGTGAAAGAAAGGTAACGTCCCTGTCCATGCCTGCTGGACCATGAGTCAGCGGTAATATGCACCTTACCGCTGACCGCCCTGTCCAGCGAGGCCAAGACATTGCCTTCCACATGCCGGTAGAGAGCCGGAATAGCCTTCCGTGAGAAAAAGTGGCGTTTGGGAACCTGCCACTGAGGAACCGCACATTGCACAAACTCACGGAAGGGGGCCGAGTCTACCAACTGAAAAGGCAGCAGTTGAAGCGCTAGCAATTTAGCCAAGCTAGCATTCAACCGCTGGGCATGTGGATGGCTGGGAGTGAACTTCTTTCGACGGTCCAGCAGCTGGGGCAGGGAAATTTGCCTGCTAGAATCGGACGTCGGTGTACTGCTAGCAGAGTGGCCGCAAGTACTTGGCTGTGACACACCTAATTCTACACCTTCATTCCTCTCAGTGCATGTTTCAGAGAGGACTGAAGTTATAGTGGGGTTGGAGATCCCAGCTGATGCGGTGCAAGGAGAGGTCCGCTTTGTTCTTTGGTGTGGGTCTTTGAGGTAGGCTTGCCAACGAGCTGCATGGCAGGTCAACATATGTCTGGTCAGGCATGTGGTACCCAAGCGGCTGATGTTTTGGCCACGCGATATACGCTTGAGACATATGTTGCAAACAGCAGCTGTGCGATCTGATGCACTAGCCTCAAAAAAGGCCCACACCAAGGAACTTTTTGAATGACGGGCAGAGGCAGCGCCCTGCACAGGCGGAGCTCTGTGGTGTGATTCCGTCGGTGTACTGCCCTTACGCTGGCCACCAAAGGGCATCCTGCCTCGTTGGAGATGTGCCTCCTCCTCATCCTCCTCCTCCTCCTCTCTACTATTAGGCACCCACGTGGAGTCAGTGACCTCATCATCCCCTCCCTCCTCATCACTGGAGCCAATCTGGCAGTATGCTGCAGCTGCTGGAACATGACTGCCAGATTGGTGTCCTTCTTGAGCATCCCCTCTGTCTGCTCTCACGCTACTGCCTTCCTCTAGCTGGGTTTCATCATCAGACCCTTCGAAACGCTGGGCATCCTCCTGGAGCATGTACCCAACACTGTGCTCAAACAGTTCGGGGGACTCCTCAGGAGGAGGACATGGTGGGTCTAGGGAAGGAGTGACTGATGATGAGTCTGACATTGATACCAGGGAAGAGGACGCTTTGGCAGCTGCTTTGCCAGTACCCTGAGCCTGGGTGAGAGAGGATGAGGAGGAGGAGGAGGGCTTGGTCATCCACTCTACCAAGTCTTCGGCATGATGTGGCTCAACATGTCCAGCTGCCGAAAAGAAGGACAAGCGTGTCCCATGGCCATGTGCTGATGACAATGCACTGCGTCCACGACCAGCACTGTTGCCCCCAGACACAGAGCCTGCTTGCCCTCTTTTATTGCCTCCTGACTGTCTGCCTCTCCTTGTTTGCCTTCCAGACATTCTAATAGATGGCCTGCAGGGAGATGGGAAAAAACCAATAAGGGCTACCTTCAGGTGTCCTTCTCTGTCCCTTTACTTAAGGATTTCTAAATATGGTTGAGGATGATTGCTTTTGCACAGAATAGCACAACGACAATTTCCCTGACTGTCAAAAAAACAAGGATTTCAAAGATGGTTGATGAGGAATGCTTTAGCACACTATAGCACAAGGAGAATTTCCCTCACTGTCCTTCCCTGTCCCTAGAAACAAGGATTCGCACAGTGAAAGAAACTGACACTCTCCCTACCTAGAGTTTTCTGTCCCTAGAAAAAATGTTTTTTTTAAAGCACACTATAGCACAAGGAGAATTCACTCACTGTCCTTCCCTGTCCCTAGAAACAAGGATTCGCACAGTGAAAGAAACTGACACTCTCCCTACCTAGAGTTTTCTGTCCCTAGAAAAAATGTTTTTTTAAAGCACACTATAGCACAAGGAGAATTCCCCTCACTTTCCTTCTTTGTCCCTAGAAACAAGGATTCGCACAATGAAAGAAACTGACACTCTCCCTACCTAGAGTTTTCTGTCCCTAGAAAAAATGTTTTTTTAAAGCACACTATAGCACAAGGAGAATTCCCCTCACTTTCCTTCTTTGTCCCTAGAAACAAGGATTCGCACAGTGAAAGAAACTGACACTCTCCCTACCTAGAGTTTTCTGTCCCTAGAAAAAATGTTTTTTTAAAGCACACTATAGCACAAGGAGAATTCACTCACTGTCCTTCCCTGTCCCTAGAAACAAGGATTCGCACAGTGAAAGAAACTGACACTCTCCCTACCTAGAGTTTTCTGTCCCTAGAAAAAATGTTTTTTTTAAAGCACACTATAGCACAAGGAGAATTCCCCTCACTTTCCTTCTTTGTCCCTAGAAACAAGGATTCGCACAGTGAAAGAAACTGACACTCTCCCTACCTAGAGTTTTCTGTCCCTAGAAAAAATGTTTTTTTAAAGCACACTATAGCACAAGGAGAATTCACTCACTGTCCTTCCCTGTCCCTAGAAACAAGGATTCGCACAGTGAAAGAAACTGACACTCTCCCTACCTAGAGTTTTCTGTCCCTAGAAAAAATGTTTTTTTAAAGCACACTATAGCACAAGGAGAATTCCCCTCACTTTCCTTCTTTGTCCCTAGAAACAAGGATTCGCACAGTAAAAGACACTGACACTCTCCCTACCTAGAGTTTTCTGTCCCTAGAAAAAATGTTTTTTTAAAGCACACTATAGCACAAGGAGAATTCACTCACTGTCCTTCCCTGTCCCTAGAAACAAGGATTCGCACAGTGAAAGAAACTGACACTCTCCCTACCTAGAGTTTTCTGTCCCTAGAAAAAATGTTTTTTTAAAGCACACTATAGCACAAGGAGAATTCCCCTCACTTTCCTTCTTTTTCCCTAGAAACAAGGATTCGCACAGTGAAAGAAACTGACACTCTCCCTACCTAGAGTTTTCTGTCCCTAGAAAAAATGTTTTTTTAAAGCACACTATAGCACAAGGAGAATTCCCCTCACTTTCCTTCTTTGTCCCTAGAAACAAGGATTCGCACAGTGAAAGAAACTGACACTCTCCCTACCTAGAGTTTTCTGTCCCTAGAAAAAATGTTTTTTTAAAGCACACTATAGCACAAGGAGAATTCACTCACTGTCCTTCCCTGTCCCTAGAAACAAGGATTCGCACAGTGAAAGAAACTGACACTCTCCCTACCTAGAGTTTTCTGTCCCTAGAAAAAATGTTTTTTTAAAGCACACTATAGCACAAGGAGAATTCCCCTCACTTTCCTTCTTTGTCCCTAGAAACAAGGATTCGCACAGTGAAAGAAACTGACACTCTCCCTACCTAGAGTTTTCTGTCCCTAGAAAAAATGTTTTTTTAAAGCACACTATAGCACAAGGAGAATTCACTCACTGTCCTTCCCTGTCCCTAGAAACAAGGATTCGCACAGTGAAAGAAACTGACACTCTCCCTACCTAGAGTTTTCTGTCCCTAGAAAAAATGTTTTTTTAAAGCACACTATAGCACAAGGAGAATTCACTCACTGTCCTTCCCTGTCCCTAGAAACAAGGATTCGCACAGTGAAAGAAACTGACACTCTCCCTACCTAGAGTTTTCTGTCCCTAGAAAAAATGTTTTTTTAAAGCACACTATAGCACAAGGAGAATTCCCCTCACTTTCCTTCTTTGTCCCTAGAAACAAGGATTCGCACAGTAAAACACACTGACACTCTCCCTACCTATCCTTCTCTTTCCCTAAACTAAAGGAATCCAGGTTAAGCAAGAAATAAATAAATGTCACTGTCCCTGCCTATGCTTCTCTTTCCCTGCTCCGGAACACACTACACTAGGCCGCCGTGCTGGCGGCCTTTTATAGTGTGGGGCGTGTACTAAACACCCTCAGCAATAATTGGCCACAGGCATCCTGCCTGTGGCCAATCATTGCTCTCCTCGCTGCCGGCGCTGTGATTGGCCAAGCATGCGGGGTCACAGTGCATGCTTGGCCAATCACAGCGCCTGGATGACACTGCGATGGCGTAGTGCATTGTGGGCCGTTCGCGTCACTCGAATTTGGCGCGAACGGCCCAAATCGTTCGATCTTCGTCGAACGATCGAACAGCCGATGTTCGAGTCGAACGTATGTTCGAGTCGAACGTATGTTCGACTCGAACACGAAGCTCATCCTTACACTTCACCTATAGCAGCCCTCTTTCCCTTAAAGTGGAAGTAAACCCTCCTATCATTTTCAGGCAAGGAAGCTGCCATCTTGGCCTCTGTTTAATCTTCAACTGCCATGATGCTGCACATGTGATCAGTTATGACACCAGCCATTGGAGGATTTGACAGTTTGATTGAGAGCACAACCAATGTGACAGTTGGCATTCCCGGCATGCCGGGAATGTAACTGCTTTTTGAAACTGTTAAATCGGTGGGTTTACTTCCGCTTTAAGGCAAGCAGGCCTACCGGTACTTGGTTGCCCCCAGGACTTAAACACAATGCTATAGTGTCTGGCCAGCCCACCCGGGCAGACGCGAAGAGAGCAAACAACAGATTAATTGCAGACAGCGTAGTTCAAAGACAGTTCAGGTAGAGGCAGGCTGAGTTCAAGGGATAATCCAGTATTTGTTCCAGGTAGAATGGCTGGCTGAGTTCAGGGGATAATCCAGTCCAATCCAGGTAAAACACAAGGGGATCCAACAACAAACAAGGCAGACTAACAGGGGCTTGGTCTAGAACAATACAGGTAAATCTGTTTCTATCACAAGCAAGGGTTAGAGTGTTCAGTTTGCTTATATCAGGTAACTGACCAGATTAATCAGTCAACAGGTGAACACAGACAGGGAGGAAAAGCAACAGCCAACACCCGAGTGCTGGAATGGGGAACAGGGGCACTAAGTGATCATGACATTACCCCCCCTCTGAGGAGGGGCCCCCGGCCCCTCAAAGACCAGTTGGACATCCAGCGCAGGACCAGCAGACTGGGCAGAGGTCCGTGGATCCACAAGGTATGGCTGGTTAGAAGGGAACGTGTCACAGGGGTCAAACAGGACAGCAGAAACACGGGCAGGGCGCAGAGAGCCCTGAAAAAAGTATTGAAAGCCCCACCTGGTCGAATGAGGCAGTTTATCCAAAGGGTGGGTAGAACCTCTTAGACCGGTTAGAGAAATAGGGTGAGGCCAGGTTATAGAAAGTCCTGAATAATAAAAAGCAGGAAGCTCAATGGGCATGGGCTGGACTGACATACTTGATGCAGTGGCCAACTGAGCTACATTGCCAGGTGTAGCGACTGTCTGAATCGCATTACCAGAAAGTCCAGAATAGGAAGAAGCAGGAAGCTCAACAGCATGCGCTGGACTGGCATAACTGATGCAGTGGCCGACTGAGCCGCATCGCCAGGCATAGCGACTGTCTGAATTGCATTGCCAGGCATAGCGACTGTCTGAATCGCAACACCAGATATAGCGACCATCTGAATCGCATCACCAGATGCAGCGACTGTCTGAATCGCATAACCAGATGTAGTGACTGTCTGAATCTCATCACTAGGTGTAGCGACTGTCTGAATCGCATCACTAGGTGTAGCGACTATCTGAATCACATCACTAGGTGTAGCGACAGTGGAACTTGCGAACAAGTTAGCCTGGCTGTGCGTCCAAGGGAGTTTAGCGACAGGCAAAGGTAGGGGTAATCCAGGGGGCTTGACTTCTGAGGATTTAGAGGGGGTTTCCAAACAGGGCTCAAGGCTACGAGACAACGGACAAGGCCGGTTTCTAGGAGGAGAGGGTTCAGGCTGTGGCAATTGGCTGGAGAGGTGGCCTGTAGAGAATTCAATAGACTTGTCAGCGTCTTTTGCTATAACAGAGTCATATAACGGTACATGGTTATGTAAGCTGTAGTCAAATTAGGAAATGTTGGCATGAGCAGTATCTGAACAGGACTGGAAAAAAGGTACATGACTGATACTGGCCACACAAAAGTTATACATGGGCAACTGGTCAGCGATTTTACTGCAATTCTGGACGCATGTCTGGGACCGGGACCCAATCTCTTCTGCAGCCCAGTCTATGTGCAGGTTGTGCAGTTTAAACCAGGGATACCCTAAGATAAGGGGATAAGCAGGAGATGAGATTAAGTAGAAGCTGATTGTCTCCTTATGCAATTTCCTAATGGTCAGGGCATTGGGTACTGTGCACGAGGTCACCAGGCCAATGGACAAGGGAGAGTTATCAATGGCTAAAACTGAGAAAGGGTATATATTAAATACTCAAAAGAGTGAAAAATAGGACTTTGTAGGCAACACACAGGACATGAAGTACAAAATAATTTTATTATCACAAAAAATGTTAAACAAGGATTAACCACTTAACGACCGCCCACTGTAAATATACGTCGGCAGAATGGCACCGACAGGCAGAATCACGTACATATACGTGATTGCCTTTGTATAGTTGGGGGGTCCGATCGGACCCCCCTTCTTTACAGTGGGTGGTCGTTTTACCTTCGGGAGCGATCCGGCATGAGGGGACGGCCGTTCGATTCCGGCCCCCCCTCTCGATCGCTCCCGGCGAATGAGAGAGCTTCCCCTGCCTGTGTACTGTTTACACAGGCAGGAGGAAGTGATGTCATCTCTCCTGCGGCGCTCACATATACCGAGCGCCGTACAGGAGAAGATGCAGGTTAGTGCACAAAACAGCACACTGACACCAGGACACATAGGCACATAAATCGCCCCCCCAGGCCCCCCCAGACACCCCCAGATCACCCCCCAGCCCCCAGTCACAGTGTCACTGATTGCAGTGACCATTTATTTAGTGATCACTGCAATCAGTGACATTTGTGACTGTAAAAGTGTCACTACATTTAGTTTTAGGTCCAGTGTAGCCCCCTACCCCCCCCTAATAAAGGTTTAACCCCCTGATCACCCCCCAGATAACCCTTTCACCCCCTAGCACCGCCGTTGCTAAGCGATCATTTTTCTGATCGATGTCTTAGCGTCGGTGATGCTGATCGGTAGCCAGTAATTTTTTTTAGGTTTGCCGCAGGTTTTTATAGCGTCGGGTACCCCCATATATTACCTAATAAAGGTTTAACCCCCTTGATCGCCCCCCAGGTAACCCTTTCACCCCCTATCACCCCTGTCACTAAGCGATAATTTTTCTGATCGATGTCTTAGCGTCGGCGATGCTGATCGGTAGCCAGTAATTTTTTTTAGGTTCGCCGCAGGTTTTTATAGCGTCGGGTACCCCCATATATTACCTAATAAAGGTTTAACCCCCTTGATCACCCCCCAGGTAACCCTTTCACCCCCTAGCACCGCCGTCGCTAAGTGATCATTTTTCTGATCGATGTCTTAGCGTCGGTGATGCTGATCGGTAGCCAGTAATTTTTTTTAGGTTCGCCGCAGGTTTTTATAGCGTCGGGTACCCCCATATATTACCTAATAAAGGTTTAACCCCCTTGATCGCCCCCCAGGTAACCCTTTCACCCCCTATCACCACTGTCACTAAGCGATAATTTTTCTGATCGCTGTCTTAGCGTCGGTGATGCAGATCGGTAGCCAGTAATTTTTTTTAGGTTCGCCGCAGGTTTTTATAGCGTCAGGTACCCCGATATATTACCTAATAAAGGTTTAACCCCCTTGATCGCCCCCAGGTAACCCTTTCACCCCCTATCACCACTGTCGCTAAGCGATCATTTTTCTGATCGCTGTCTTAGCGTCGGTGATGCAGATCGGTAGCCAGTAATTTTTTTTAGGTTCGCCGCAGGTTTTTATAGCGTCAGGTACCCCCATATGTTATCTAATAAAGATTTAACCCCCTGATCGCCCCCCAGATAACCCTTTCACCCCCTATCACCACTGTCGCTAAGCGATCGTTTTTATGAACGTTGTCTTAGTGTCGGTGATGCCGATAGGTAGCCAGTACTTTTTTTTTAGGTTTGCCGTCAGGTTTTTATATAGCGTCAGGTACCCCCATATATTACCTAATAAAGGTTTTAACCCCCTAATTGCCCCTAGTTAACCCTTTCACCAGTGATCATCATATAAGTGTTACGGGTGACGCTGGTTAGTTAGTTTGCTTTTTATAGTGTCAGGGCACCCGCCGTATATAACCCAATAAAGGTTTAACCCCCTGATCGCCCGGCGGGTGATATCAATTAGGTTTTAGCGTCAGAGAGGGTCTGCGTCACACCCCAGGCAGCGTCAGGTTAGTGCCAGTAGTGCTAACACCCACGCGTTAAGCATACACCCCCCTTAGTGGTATAGTATCTGAACAGATCAATATCTGATCTGATCAGATCTATACTAGCGTCCCCAGCAGTTTAGGGTTCCCAAAAACGCAGTGTTAGCGGGATCAGCCCAGATACCTGCTAGCACCTGCGTTTTGCCCCTCCATCCAGCCCAGGCCACCCAAGTGCAGTATCGATCGATCACTGTCACTTGCAAAACACAACACACATAACTGCAGCGTTCGCAGAGACAGGCCTGATCCCTGCGACTCCAGTGCTGTAGGAGGTGATTTCACCACCACAGTTAAAAAAAAAAAAGCATATATGCCGAAGCATTGGGGCAGCAGGGGCGGAGGAGCGATTTTGCTCCTAATGCCGCGTACATACGGTCGAAATTCCGACGGAGGCTTGCCCGTGGAAAAGTCTGACCATTGTGTACGTGGCATAACTTTTGCGGGAAGATGCCCCCATGCTTCGGCATATATAAATGGTGCATGTATGCCCATCATTAGAAGTGGGTGGATGAAGGGTGGTATTCTAATGGTGGGCATACCCACCGATCAATCTTTTTTTTTCGTTCAGCCAACAGGCTGCATGAAAAAAAAGATTACAATACATGTCCAACAAGGACCAGCAACGTACTGGTATGTTGCTGGACTTTGAATGTTTATACCAGAATGATGCCTGTGGGTTTAGGTATCATCTTGGTATCATTCTTTTCAGCCAGCGGCCGGCTTTCATGTAAAAGCAATCCTAGTGGCTAATTAGCCTCTGGACTGCTTTTACAAGCAGTGGGAGGGAATGTCGTCCCCCCCCCCCCCGGATATAAAAAGCGCCATTGGGAAATTGGGAAAGCATTTTATCACACCGATCTTGGTGTGGTCAGATGCTTTGAGGGCAGAGGAAAGATCTAGGCTCCAATAGACCCCAGTTTTTTCAAAAAAGAGTACCTGTCATTACCTATTGCTATCATAGGGGATATTTACATTCCCTGAGATAACAATAAAAATGATAAAAAATAAATAAATATGGAAGCAACAGTTTAAAAATAAAATAAAAAAGCAAAATTAATAATAAAAAAAAAAAAAAGCACCCCTGTCCTGCCCTGCTCTTGCCCAATGGCGAACGCAAGCGTCGGTCTGGCGTCATATGTAAACAGAAATTGCACTATGCATGTGAGGTATCACCGCGAAGGTCAGATCGAGGGCAGTAATTTTAGCAGTAGACCTCCTCTGTAAATCTAACGGCGTAACCTGTAAAGGCTTTTAAAGGCTTTTAAAAATGTATGTAGTTTGTCGCCAATGCGCGTTTGTGCGAAATTTTAAAGCTTGTCGTGTTTGGTATCTATGTACTCGGCCTAAGATCATCTTTTTTATTTCATCAAACATTTGGGCAATATAGTGTGTTTTAGTGCATTAAAATTAAAAAAAGTGTATTTTTTCCCCAAAAAATGCGTTTGAAAAATCGCTGCGCAAATACTGTGTAGAAAAAAAAATTGCAACACCCACCATTTTAATCTGTAGGGCCTTTGCTTTAAAAATATATATAATTTTTGGGGGTTCAACATAATTTTCTTGCAAAAAAAAAATATGTTTTCATGTAAACAAAAAGTGTGAAAAAGGGCTTTGCCTTCAAGTGGTTAGAAGAGTGGATGTAAGCTTCCTAATGTTGTGTATAAAATGCCAGAACAGTTCAAAACCCCCCCAAATGACCCCATTTTGGAAAGTAGACACCCCAAGCTATATACTGAGAGGCATGTCGAGTCCATGGAATATTTTATATGTTGACACAAGTTGCGGAAAATAGACAATTTATTTTTTTATTTTTTATTTTTTGCACAAAGTTGTCACTAAATGATATATTGCTCAAACATGTCATGGGCATATGTGGAATTACACCCCAAAATACATTCTGTTGCTTCTCCTGAGTACGGGAATACCACATGTGTGAGACTTTTTGGGAGCCTAGCCGCGTACGGGACCCCAAAAACCAATCACCGCCTTCAGGCTTTCTAAGGGTGTAAATTTTTGATTTCACTTCTCACTGCCTATCACAGTTTCGGAGGCCATGGAATGCCCAGATGGCACAAAACCCCCCCAAATGACCCCATTTTGGAAAGTAGACACCCCAAGCTATTTGCTGAGAGGTATGGTGAGTATTTTGCAGATCTCGCTTTTTGTCACAAAGTTTTGAAAATTTTAAAAAAAAAAATAATTTTTTTTTTCTTCATTTTCAAAAACAAATGAGAGCTGTAAAATACTCACCATGCATCTCAGCAAATAGCTTGGGGTGTCTACTTTCAAAATGGGGTCATTTGGGGGGGTTTTGTGCTATTTTGGCATTTTATGGCCTTCGAAACTGTGATAGGTAGTGAGGAGTGAAATCAAAAATTTGTGCCTAGAAATCCTGAAGGCGGTGCTTGGTTTTCGGGGTCCCGTACGCGGTTAGGCTCCCAAAAAGTCCCACACATGTGGTATCCCCGTACTCAGGAGAAGCAGCAAAATGTATTTTGGGGTGTAATTCCATATATAACCATGGCATGTGTGAGCAATATATCATTTAGTGACAACTTTTTGTCATTTTTTTTTTTTGTCATTATTCAATCACTTGGGACAAAAAAAAAAAAATATTCAATGGGCTCAACAGGCCTCTCAGCAATTTCCTTGGGGTGTCTACTTTCTAAAATGGGGTCATTTGGGGGGGTTTTGTGCTATTTTGGCATTTTATGGCCTTCGAAACTATGATAGGTAGTGAGGAGTGAAATCAAAAATTTGCGCCCTTAGAAATCCTGAAGGCGGTGCTTGGTTTTCGGGGGCCCGTACGCGGCTAGGCTCCCAAAAAGTCCCACACATGTGGTATCCCCGTACTCAGGAGCAGCAGCAAAATGTATTTTGGGGTGCAATTCCACATATAACCATGGCATGTGTGAGCAATATATCATTTAGTGACAACTTTTTGTAATTTTTTTTTTTTTTTTGTCATTATTCAATCACTTGCGACAAAAAAAAAAAATATTCAATGGGCTCAACATGCCTCTCAGCAATTTCCTTGGGGTGTCTACTTTCCAAAATTGGGTAATTTTGGGGGTTTTGTACTGCCCTGCCATTTTAGCATCTCAAGAAATGAGATAGGCAGTCATAAATTAAAAGCTGTGTAAATTCCAGAAAATGTACCCTAGTTTGTAGACGCTATAACTTTTGCGCAAACCAATAAATATACGCTTATTGACATTTTTTTTACTAAAGACATGTGGCTGAATACATTTTGGCCTAAATGTATGACTAAAATTGAGTTTATTCGATTTTTCTTATAACAAAAAGTAGAAAATATCATTTTTTTTCAAAATTTTCGGTCTTTTTCCGTTTATATCGCAAAAAATAAAAATCGCAGAGGCAATCAAATACCATTAAAAGAAAGCTCTATTTGTGGGAAGAAAAGGCCGTAAATTTCGTTTCGGTACAACATTGCATGTCCACACAATTTCCAGTTAAAGCAGCGCAGTGCAAAATTCTGAAAACAGCTCTGGTCCTTTAGCTACAAAATGGTCCGGGTCTTAAGTGGTTAAAAGACCATACAGTATATATAAAGTGACAATGGAGAGTCCCTTGAACGTCGACGCGTTTCGCCGTGAGGCTTCGTCAGGACGGACAAAATAGGGGGGACGATTACATATACACTTGGGACAAGATCTCACTATCTTGGAAGACAGTCCAGATAGCAAAAAGTTGTTCAACAGGCTACCAATCCATATATGTAGTCTGGAAATAGGTGTGTGTACATGATCTGCTGGTCAAAAGGCAAAAAAATCGCAGGAAAATAGTCCGCGAGGAGATAGATGGACAAGCTTGATACTTGCAGCTACAAATAGCTTGACAGATCAGCTGTATCCAATCAGAATTGCCAGAATGGGGGTAGGAGACGTTATGGTAGTAAAGTTCTCTACGGCCAACCAATCCAACCATAAGCATTCACAATAAAAGTGCAGATGAATCAGCCAGTGTAGTAGGGATTCTGCCACTATATAGAGTCTGACTAATAAACGTCACAGTGCTCGCCCCCGGGAGTCAGCCTCGTGCTGAACACTTTTATTTCAATATCATAGAGCTCCGGCCCTCCCCCCCGCGCACCCCAAAGGGATCTAACTGTAACGCCAGGGAGAAGACCATCACCCCCCAAACTTCCAATGTATACATTGTGCAAGGTATAAAATTCCTGGGAAGGCCCAAGAGGCCATGATTCGTGCAACGCCTCTATCAGTGTATATTATCGCCCAAATGTTTTCATCATAGAAAAATTGACATGACATGGTTCATAAAAGTGAAACAACATTAAACAAAAAGAAAACAAAATCTTAAACATAAACATAGCAGTCAGGCTGTGCTTGCTGAGTTCTTATTGAATTGTTAACCTTCGCATCAAGCAAGTTTAAGTACAGTTATGGTCATCCTTTACTGTAGTGGTATACCAGGTAGTCCACGGAGTCCATATTTTATCAGTCATTAAATTTATGCCTACCCCATAAGCGAAAAGGGTTTAGTATGTGCCGTGTGTATTAATTAGTTGTACAACCTCATGAAAAGTAGGTTGGTTTCTTTCCAGTGTCTAACCAGAACTAGTCTAGCTGCTAGAAGAAGAAGAATGTGGGATATTAGAGCTCTCCAATGTGGAGGGAGTGTTTCCATCCCCAGAGAGAGCAGCGCCATCCCTGGAGTAGGCTCGATCTGGATGTTGAGAACTTTTAGGGTGAGATTGAAGATCATTTTCCAATACTGCCCTATCTTGGGACATGACCATAGTATGTGATACAACGTACCTATTCCACCACAGTGTCTCCAACATAGGGATAATACTCCTTGTTTAAATTTGGACAATCTATAGGGAGTAAGATACCAGTTTAGAAGGATTTTTTGGGAGAGCTCCCATAGATTAGCGCATTTGGTAGAGGTATATGTCGTGGCCAAGGCCACTCACCATTGATCTTCCAAATACTCAATGCCAAATTCTCTTTCCCAATTCCTCATGTCTATAGTTTTAAGAAACAGAAGTTTGTTTTGGAGATGAGAGTAGAACAGCGATATGCCTTTAATGTTGGTGGATTTAGACATTAAGTATTGAGATATTCGCCATGGGAGGGAGATGGATAGTTTGTGTGACTTCAACAGGTGTGAAATTTGAAGGTATTGGTAATAATCGGTCGATGGAATGTAAATTCCAGCTAAAGAGCCCGGAAGGTTTTCAGAGCAGGTCCTACCAAGAGGTCTTCTATTACTAGATCTCTATTGGGGTTCCAATGGGCTATAGATATATTGGGTATCAAATGGGATACGGCAGATATAGGAAACTGCAATGGGGTAAGTCTCGTCTCTAGGAAATCATAAGTAATCAGTGATCGCCAAGCCTCTAGTGAGACTTGTATGGTCAGCCCCATGTCAGTGGGATATTTAGATATGAAGGGGCTAGCTATGAGAAAGTCGTATAAGTTCCTATTTGGAATTTGGTTTTGTTCAATGAGATCCCACAAAGTAGGCGAGGAGGGACAGAACCAGTTTTTTAGCTGGGCCAGTATAGCAGCTGTATAGTAATCTCTAAGATGTACATGTCCTATACCTGCCACACTCCTGTGTTTTATAAGTTTGTTAAACGCACAACGAGCCTTCCTACCTCCCCAGATGTATCTGTTAATGATGGATTGTGCAGAGGAGAAAAAGGAGGATGGGACCGGAACAGAGACAGTTCTGAAGATATATATCAGTTGTGGGAGAATTTGCATCTTAAAAGCCGCCAACCTACCCAACCAGGACAGCTCATATTTTGCTAAATTACTGAGCTTGGATTGAAGTGTCTGAAGCAGGGGGGTGTAATTTTCCTTAACTAGGTTTGAGATGTTTGGGGTGAGAGTGATGCCGAGATATGAAATACCCGTGGTTTTCCAAGTATATGGGAACTTAGTACCTAGATCTTGTTTCAGTTTGTCTGGGATCCCTAAGCTTAAGACATATGATTTGGTGTGAGTGAGTGAGTGAGTGAAAAACTTGTATAGCGCTAACAAATGTGAACTAAATCGCCTCAAGGCGCTTTGCATCCAGTAGCTTCATGATCCATCAGAAGAGGTGGGTCTTAAGTTTTTTCCTAAAGGCCCGATGATTTTCTTCCATACGGATATCCGTGGGTAGCGCGTTCCATAGCCGTGGTCCTTGGACTGCAAATCTTCGTTCTCCCTTTGATTTGTAGCGAAATTTGGGGATGTGAAGGAGATTTTGGTTTGTTGATCGGAGACTGCATTTGGGGGTGTAATGCTTTATCTTCTCGCATAAATATTGCGGAGCGATTCCTTGTGTGCACTTGTGGGTGTGACAGAGGGTCTTGAATGTGACCCGATCCTTTACGGTTAACCAATGAAGGGTCCTCAGTGCAGGGGTGATGGGTTCCCAGTTTTTTTTTCCTGTTATCAGTCTGGCTGCCGTGTTCTGGACGACTTGTAGGCGTAACATCTGGTATTTGGGTAGTCCGAGGTAGAGGGAGTTTGCGTAGTCGAGTCGGGAGTTGATAATTGATCCAACTACTACTGCTGTGTCCTCTTCTGGGATGAAGGGAATGAGTCTACGCAGCAGGCGGAGGAGATGATGAGATCCGCTGATTACTGATCCTATTTGAGCGTCCATCGACATCTCTGAGTCAAAGATGACTCCGAGACTTTTGACTTTGGTGCTCGGGGTGATGGTCTGTCCGAGAATGGTGGGTGGTGTCCAAGAGGTTTTAGTTTTTGTCTTTCGGTTAGCGTGGAGGAGAAGCAGTTCTGTTTTGGATCCGTTGAGTTTAAGTGGACTCTCAGTCATCCAATCATCGATCAATGTGAGGCACTTTTCCAATCCGTGATATTGGTCTTTTTTTCCAGTGATACGAAAGTAGAGTTGGGTGTCGTCCGCGTATGAGTGGTAGCACAAGTCCTGAATTGCTAATGATTTTTAGGAGTGGGCGGAGGTAGATGTTAAAGAGCAGGGGTGACAGTGGTGATCCTTGAGGGACTCCGCAAGAAATTGCACGAGTTTCAGAGGTGAAGGCTCCTAATTTCACTGTCTGAGAACGATTCTCAAGAAAGGAAGCGAACCAAGGAAGGTCAGGGTCTGCGACTCCTACTACTTCTTTAAGACGAATGAGTAGAGTTTTGTGGTCTACTGTGTCGAACGCTGCACTGAGGTCCAGCAGCACCAGGAGACATGATTCTTCGTCATCTGCGGCTTCAAGGACGTCATCCCATATTTTGAGAAGTGCTGTTTCTGTGCCATGGCCTGGGCGGAAGCCTGATTGTAGTGGATCCAAGAGTTTGTAAGTGTCCAAATGGCCTTGTAGCTGTTGTACTACTGCTTTCTCCATGATCTTGGAAATGGTGTTGAGGCTTGTTACCGGTCTGCGGTAATTTGGGTCCTTGGGGTCAAGATTGGGTTTCTTTAGGAGGGGTTTGATTATACCTTGCTTGAGGGAGTTCGGAACCATACCTTCTTTGAATGATAGATTTACGATGTGTGTAATGGTAGGAGCTAAAATGTCGGTACATTCTTTCAGGAGTTTTGTGGGAATTATGTCATTTGAAGATGTAGTGTCTCTGAGGCTTCTGATGATGTTTTTGGTGGTGTCAATGGTGATCGGGACCAGCGAAAATTTTGCTAGTTGTATAATGTTCGTATTGATTTCCTCTGTTTGCTTTGGCTGTGTGAAGTTGGTTGTTTTTTTCTGTTGAATTATTTCCCGAATATTTTCGATTTTGTCGATAAAAAAATCCGATAGCTCATTACAGAACTCTTGGGTTTCGTTTGCTGGAGGCTCTAGACAGGTAGGGTTCATGGTCCGAGTGACCAGTTTGAAGAGTTCACGAGGCCGGTTTAGGGCTTTTTTTATGGTGTTTGAGAAATGTTCCTTTTTTGCTTTAAAAATTGCTTTGTGATATTTCTTAGTGAGTGCTTTGTAGTTTGTGTGGTTTTCCTCCGTTGGGTTTCTTCTCCAGGTTCCTTCAGCTCTTCTGCATTCTTGCTTCAGTAGAGTAAGAGTGTCACTAAACCAGCCTGAGTTGTTTTTACGGATGTGTGCTCTGTGTCTCGGAGCGACTGTGTCCGCTGTTTGTAGTAATATTTTGTTTAAGGAGTTGAGTGTTTGTTCCGTTGAGTGGTTATGCTTTAGCGTTCCTATTTTTTTTGATAGAGTGGTTTTGAAAAGTTTCGAGTGTAGTTTCTTCTGAGATCTTGTCCAGTATGTTTTTGTTGAGTCTTCCGGTTTTTGGGAGATGGTGCTGGCGGTAAATTTGAATTTGATAGCGTGGTGGTCCGTCCATGGTAACGGCATGTTGTCCAGTATGTTGATGTCCATATTTTGTTTGAAGATGAGGTCAAGAATGTGACCCGATCCATGCGTGGGTGCATTTATCAGTTGCTGCAACCCTAGTTCTTCCAATTGGTTGATACAGGCGGTGGCGATGGGGTCCTGAGTGGCGTTAGCCCAGAGGTTAAAGTCCCCGAGTAGTAAAAACTTTTTGGTTTTGTGACAGCAGGAAGGTAAAGTCACCTGGTTGCATCCAGGGGGGTAGATATATTTCTCCCAGATTCAGGCTTTATGCTGACTTATACAACTAGGGTGGAGAGTTGTATAAGCCCAGCTGAGGCTAGTAGGCTCATGGATGACTCATACCTCTAGGGAGAGGGCTGGGCGTCGTACAGACAGGGAGTTGATGAGGCCAGCTGAAGCTTGTGAGCTCATTTAGGCCTCTATAAAAACTCCCAGATTCATTAGGTGTTTGCTCATGCCTGGAACCAGACCTGTGTGGACTGTCTAGGGAGAGTGAACCCCTGTGCGGTGAGGCAAAGCCTGTGTGGCTATTTGTTTGGACTTTTACTAAACCAGGGACTTAGGGACTAGGACAGCACCAGGCTGATCCCAGTTGTTAGTTTAGGAAACCTGCATGTTTAGTCAGAGGTCAAACTGACCAGGATTTATTTTGTTTGTTTCTTTTTGGCTTTGCTGTGTTTTTGTCACTGTACATAGAGAAATAAACCGCACCTTTTGATTTTGAAAACCACAACCTCCGTCTGCTGGCCCTGTTTTTGTGTGGGGAGCCCAACCAGGGGGTCACACACACCCGCTACCGAGTTAACCCCCTCACAGTTGGTGGAGAATGCGGGCAGTTTTTTTTAAGCCAGCATGGAGGAGGATACTGGCTCTAGCAAATGCCAATCAACAGCAGACAAATGCAGGTTTGCAAAGGAGCCTTGCAGCCCAGCAGCAAGCTCATCAACAAGCCCAGCAGCAATCTGAGGCCCGCTTCATAGACCTGTTACAGAAGCAAGAGCAGAGACTACAACAAATGGAAGCAGTAATGCAGCAACGTCCGCAGACCAGTGAGGAAAGCCGTCCCACTAATACCGCGTCCTTTGGGGTGAGTCGTTTATTGACAAAAATGACTGGAGAGGATGATCCAGAGGTATTTTTGACCACATTTGAAAGGACTGCTGAAAGAGAAAAGTGGCCTGAGGAGCAGTGGGCTGGACTGGTGGCTCCTCTGTTAACTGGTGAATCGCAGAAGGCTTACTATGACCTAGAGCCTGACCAAGCAAAAGACTATGTGATGCTAAAAGCTGAAATATTGGCAAGGCTGGGTGTCACCCTGGCTGTCCGGGCTCAGCGTGTGCATAACTGGACTTTCCAGCTTGGAAAACCCCCCAGGTCTCAAATGTATGATCTCATTCACCTGAGCAGGAAGTGGCTACAGCCAGAGACTTTGTCCGCACCAGAGATTGTGGAACGTGTTGTAATGGATCGGTTTTTGAGAGCTCTTCCTACTGCCATCCAAAAGTGGGTAAGCCATGGAGACCCAGAGACGGCCGGTGGTCTTGTGGATCGTGTAGAGAAATACTTGGCTACAGAGAACCTGACGGCCTCTTCCAGAGACACTCGGACTTTCCACCCTAAGACCAGACCATCCCCAGGGGCGGATAAGAGGATTCCAAGGGGTGAGGGTGGAGAGAGTGAGAGGGTGGGAGCTCTACCCCAAGTTTGGCGAGAACAGCCTGGGAAATCAGCGGCTCAAGAGGCCGCAAGAAGGATCATTTGCTACCGCTGCCGGCAAGCGGGACATATTGCAGCCAATTGCCCGGTTGTGGAGGAACCCATGCAGTGTGACTTTCTGACGGGCAGACGTCAGTCGCTGTGTGCGACAGTCGCATGCACTGCCATTCGAGGAACTGAGAAACATTTATGCAAAATGTGTATTAATGGTAGAAATGTTGTGGTATTACTGGATTCAGGTAGCCTTGTGACCCTGATAAAGGCTGAATTAGTTAAAACAGAGGTCTCTGGGAATAGCAAGGTAGCTGTTATTTGTGTGCATGGGGACACCCGAGAGTATCCAGTGACTACAGTGTGTTTCGAGACCCCCAAAGGTACCCTCTCTCATCCAGTGGGCTTAGTATCTCAGTTACCGCATGACGCCATTGTGGGAAGGGATTTTCCGAAGTTCTGGGAACTGTGGGATGATCCTGAGCCCCCCACTGGTGCCCCTATGTACCAGGAATGTGATAGCCAGAACTCCTCTGAGAGTGGTGAGGACTCTCCAGAATTTCCCTTGTCAGTATTGGCAGGGGAGACTCAAGAAACTGGAGAGGAGCCCACCTCCTCAGACGAAAACCTACCGTCTGTGGAGTTTTCTGATCTGGAGGTTCACAGGGAAAATTTTGCCACAGAACAGTTAAAAGACCCCGCCCTAATAAAGGCACGGGAAAACGTAGTGGAAATAGATGGCGAGTTAGTGAACCCAGATAATACCTGCACTTACCCATACTTCAGCGTAGAGAAGGACCTACTGTATCGGGTGGCAAAAAGGGCAGAAGAAACCGTTGAGCAGCTTGTGGTGCCCAAACCTTACAGGAAGTTGGTGTTGGAGTTGGCCCATGGGCACATTCTTGGAGGTCATCTGGGGACAGAGAAAACCCGAGAGAGGGTATTACAGAGATTCTATTGGCCTGGGGTGATGAAGGACATAGAAAATTATTGTTCCTCCTGCCCTGTGTGTCAGAGGTCGGCCCCGATGCCACATTTCCGTAGCCCGCTGGTCCCTCTACCCATCATTGAGGTCCCGTTTGAGAGAATCGCAATGGATTTGGTAGGTCCTATAATCAAGTCCGCTAGGGGGCACCAGTACATATTGGTTATAATGGACTATGCCACCCGTTATCCAGAAGCGATCCCTCTCAGAAATACCTCGGCCAAAACCATAGCCAAAGAGCTATCTCTTGTTTTTAGCCGGGTGGGTATTTGTAAAGAACTGCTTACGGACCAAGGTACACCCTTTATGTCCCGGGTTATGAAAGAGCTGTGTAAATTGTTCAAAGTGACGCAATTGCGTACATCTGTGTATCACCCCCAAACCGATGGGCTGGTTGAAAGATTCAACAAAACCCTAAAACAAATGTTGAAGAAAGTGGTGGATAGAGATGGAAAGGATTGGGACTGTCTACTTCCTTATTTGATGTTTGCTATTAGGGAGGTGCCCCAATCCTCTACGGGATTCTCCCCCTTTGAGTTACTGTATGGGAGACACCCAAGAGGGCTGTTGGATATTGCCAAGGAAACTTGGGAAAGTGAGAGTTCTCCCCACAGGAGTGTGATTGAGCATGTCGCCCTGTTGCAAGATCGAATTGCACAGGTAATGCCCATCGTGAAGGAACATTTGGCCCAAGCGCAGTTGGCACAGCAGAGAGTGTACAACCGTGGAGCAAAGACCCGTACCTTTTCCCCGGGGGATAGGATATTGGTACTTGTCCCTACGGTTGAAAGTAAATTCCTTGCCAAATGGCAAGGCCCCTACGAGATAATGGAAAAAGTGAGCGAAGTGAATTACAAGGTCAGACAACCAGGAAGGCGAAAGCCCGAACAGATATATCACGTTAATCTGTTGAAAGCCTGGAGGGATAGAGAGTCCCTAGTCGCAGAAACTTGGTCACCAGCTCAAACTGGTTGCGTGATTCCGGAGGTTGGAATAGCAGCCACCTTGTCACAACCCCAACAACAGGAGGTTAAGGAGTTTGTGCTTCGCAACAAGGAGGTGTTCTCTGAGCTGCCGGGACAAACATCTGGGGTAGAGCATGATATTATTACCCCGCCCGGTGAAAGGGTGAAGTTAAAACCCTATCGGATCCCAGAGGCCCGACGGGAGGCAATACGGGAGGAAGTACAGAAAATGCTGAACTTAGGGGTGATAGAGGAGTCCCAAAGTGATTGGTCTAGTCCCATTGTGTTGGTGCCTAAACCGGATGGGAGCTGGCGATTTTGTAACGATTTTCGTCAGTTGAACAAAGTTACAAAATTTGACACCTACCCCATGCCACGTATAGATGAGTTGATCGACCGGCTGGGAACAGCCCGATACATGACGACTCTTGACCTCACAAAAGGGTATTGGCAAATTCCCCTGGCCAAGTCGGCCAAAGAGAAAACCGCATTTGTAACCCCAGACGGGGCGTTCCAATATAAGAGAATGCCGTTCGGGTTACAGAATGCGCCGGCCACATTCCAGCGGAAAATGGACCAGATACTGAGGCCCCATCGGAAGTATGCTGCGGCTTACCTGGATGACGTAATTGTCCATAGCACAGATTGGGCCTCACATCTGCCAAAAGTGCAAGCAGTCCTAGACTCTATCCGGGAAGCGGGGTTTACGGCTAACCCCAAGAAGTGTACCATTGGGCAGGAGGAGGCCAAATATCTTGGGTACACCATTGGCAGGGGAGTGATAAAACCCCAACTCAACAAAGTCGAGGCCATCCAGAGTTGGCCACGTCCCAACAGCAAGAAGCAGGTACGGGCCTTTCTGGGAATCGCGGGTTATTATCGGCGCTTCATTCCCCACTTTGCTTCTAAGGCTGTGCCCCTAACCAACCTGACGAAAGGGAAAGGGTCGGTCATGATTAAATGGACCCCCGAGGCTGAGGCAGCATTCCAATTCTTGAAACAAGCCTTATGTAGCCAGCCAGTGTTGTACTCACCCGACTTCTCTAAAGACTTTGTCGTACAAAGTGATGCGTCAGATGTGGGGTTAGGAGCAGTATTGTCCCAGGTCTGGAACGGGGAAGAGCACCCAGTCATTTACCTCAGCAGGAAGTTGAAGTCCCATGAGGTAAATTACGCCACGGTTGAAAAGGAGTGTTTAGCGGTGAAGTGGGCTCTAGATTCCCTTCGGTACTATCTGCTAGGTAGGCACTTTGACATGGTTACGGATCACGCTCCGTTAAAGTGGATGGCTCAAAACAAGGAGACAAATAGAAGAGTGAATAGGTGGTTCCTGGCCCTACAGGAATTCAACTTCACAGTAAAGCATCGCCCTGGCGTTCAAATGGGGAATGTGGATGCTTTGTCTCGAGTACATGAATGCCTGATTGCTGGTGTTCCAACCCCAAGGTTAAAACAAGAGGGGGGGTATGTGACAGCAGGAAGGTAAAGTCACCTGGTTGCATCCAGGGGGGTAGATATATTTCTCCCAGATTCAGGCTTTATGCTGACTTATACAACTAGGGTGGAGAGTTGTATAAGCCCAGCTGAGGCTAGTAGGCTCATGGATGACTCATACCTCTAGGGAGAGGGCTGGGCGTCGTACAGACAGGGAGTTGATGAGGCCAGCTGAAGCTTGTGAGCTCATTTAGGCCTCTATAAAAACTCCCAGATTCATTAGGTGTTTGCTCATGCCTGGAACCAGACCTGTGTGGACTGTCTAGGGAGAGTGAACCCCTGTGCGGTGAGGCAAAGCCTGTGTGGCTATTTGTTTGGACTTTTACTAAACCAGGGACTTAGGGACTAGGACAGCACCAGGCTGATCCCAGTTGTTAGTTTAGGAAACCTGCATGTTTAGTCAGAGGTCAAACTGACCAGGATTTATTTTGTTTGTTTCTTTTTGGCTTTGCTGTGTTTTTGTCACTGTACATAGAGAAATAAACCGCACCTTTTGATTTTGAAAACCACAACCTCCGTCTGCTGGCCCTGTTTTTGTGTGGGGAGCCCAACCAGGGGGTCACACACACCCGCTACCGAGTTAACCCCCTCACAGTTTTTAAAGTGTACGTCGAGAAGAATTCGGCGAAGGGTGTGAGGAGATTTGGTCCTGGTGGTCTGTAGCATAGCAGTATGTGAATGGTGTCCTGGGGTGTTGTTTGGAGTTGCAGGGTGAGTGTTTCCATGAATGGCAATGAGTTCTGTAGGGTTGGTTTGGTAAGAGAGAGGTGCGATTTGAAGATAACTGCTAGGCCTCCTCCTCTTTGTCCTATTCTGTGCTCAGTTAGGATGCGGTAGTTCCCAGGTACTAGTTCCGTTAGGACGGTGTTACAATCCGGTGTTAGCCAGCTTTCCGTGATAAAGAGGCAATCTATGTCGTTTTGCGTGATGAAATCGTGAATTTCCTGTCTGTGCTTGACTGCCGATCTGGTGTTAATCAAGGCGCATGATGAATCTTGTAGATGAAGTGGTGTCTTTGTGGTTTTGATAGTCGATTGTCGATTGATCCTAAGCAGTTGTTCTTTTTGTAGTATTTTTTGGGTGGAGGTTGGAAGTGTTGGGGCGGTATTCCTTAGCCTGTGGAGGGTGTCCGCTGAGTATTTAAAGATGCACATGATGGGAGGAAAAGGTGATGGGGATGATGAATAGGGCCTAATGACCTAAACTGCCCGGTGTCATTAACTTTATAATAGGACACCTCTGTGAAGGTTTGTAATGCACTATGTACTGTAGCTAGGGATTCTGCAACATTGGTGAGTATAATGTCATCTGCAAAGAGGCTACTGGTGTGGAAAGTGTCTTTGATTTTAATTCCCGTTATAAGGGGGTGGGAGCGTATAAATGTTGCCAAGGGCTCCATGAGGAGGTTAAAAATGAGTGGGGAAAGCGGACATCCCTGTCTGGTCCCATTTCGTTATCTTGAATGGCGTGGATAGCATTCCCGATGCATACACCTGGGCTGATGGAGTGGTGTAAAGTGCCCTAATGGCCGAGTGGATCTGGCCCACAAAACCAAATTTGGTGAGCATTTTGGCTAAGTACTCCCAATGGATTCTATCAAACGCCTTCTCTGCATCCAAAGCTAGGAGCAGAGAAGGCGTTTTGGATCTGTTAGCGAAATGTATTATATTAATGAGACGCCTTGTCGCATCAGCTGTCTGCCTACCTTTCGTAAACCCTGGTTGATCCAAGTGTATCAGAGAGGGTAGAAGGTCTGCTAATCTATTGGCCAGGAGCTTAGTGTATAATTTCAGGTCACAATTCAGCAGTGAAATAGGTCTAAAATTCTGCGGTGTGTTAGGCTCCTTTCCCGGCTTTGGCAAAGCTACTATCAATGCCTTGAGCATCTCAGCTGGGAAAGAAGAAGAGGAGACAGCGGTGTTGTAAATTTTCGTGAGATGAGGGATCAGTTCTAGCCTGAAAGTTTTAAAGTACTCTCCTGTAAATCCATCCGGTCCAGGTGATTTGTTTTGAGGGAGAGAGTCAATAGCTTTAGCTATTTCAGCTTCAGAGAAAGGGGAGTTGAGGTTCTCTAACTGGCTGGATGATACCTGGGGGAGGTGGAGTTTATCGAGAAATTTTGTAATCATGGGTGTTGTAGGTTGGGCCGTAGAGGGGTCACCTCTGAGATTATAGAGAGAACTGTAATAGCAGCTAAAAGCATCTGCTATTGCCTGTGGATGATAGACCTTTTCCCCAGTGATAGGGTGGATAATAAAAGGGATTTTTTCCTTAATCCTCTGACCCTTGAGGCGGTTGGCTAACAGTTTTCCAGCTTTATTGCCGCTCACATAATATGTCATCTTCATGCGTTTAGAGGACTTTTCAAAATCATCTAGCAAGGTTAGGCGTAGGTCATATCTGAGTTGCGATAATTGTGCTGATTGCTGTGCAGTGGCATTTTGTTTGTTGTGTGCTTCTAGAGTGTGAATTTTAGAAATGAGGTCCTGGATATGCTGTCTCCTCTTTCTCTTAACCCTTGCCCCTAACTTTATCAAAACCCCCCTCATAAATGCCTTATGGGCATTCCAAAGAACCATCGGGTCCGAAACAGAATCAACATTATTGTAGAAAAATTCAGACAGTTCATCCTGCAGCTGGGATTTGGAGGGATCAGCCTGGAACAGTCTCGGGTTGGATCGCCAAACGAATGTAGTATTAAAGCTTGGCGAATCTTCAACCGAGAGCGTCACCGAGGCATGATCCGACCATGTGATGTCATTAATTTTGGAGTTGGTAATCTTAGGTGTAAGCCATTTGTCCGTAAGAAAAAGATCCAGTCTTGTGTACACCTTATGGCTAACAGAAAAAAAGGAGTAGTCCCTTTCAGAACCGTGCATACATCTCCAGGCGTCATATAGCTCTTGCGAATGCAATGTCGACTGAAGCGAATGCTGATATCTATTTGAGGCAGTTGTGGAATCCATGTGAGGGTCAGGTGGAAGGTTAAAGTCACCACAAATCATTAGAAACCCCATCTGTACCTTTCTTACTTTCTTAATTACCCGGTTCAGGAAGCAAACTTGATGCTTGTTGGGTGCATACACATTGACCACCGTGTATGCAACGGAATTTATATCGCAGATTAGTATGTGGTAGCAACCTTGGGGATCCGCATATTCGCTATGGAGTTTGAGTGCCACTGTATCTTTAACTGCGGTCATGACACCCCTCTTTTTTGCTGAGGTGCTGGCTGTGAAAACGTGCCGGAATTTAGGATGGGTGCATTGGGGAGCTTTGAGATTGTGAAAATGGGTCTCCTGCACGCAGAGTATATCACATGTGTGTTGGTTCGCTTCATTCCACAATGACTTCCTCTTTACCGGATGATTAAGGCCTTTGGCGTTAATTGTCATAAAAGTGATAGTCATCTTGGAAGGAGTAGTCTCCAGCGTGTAAGTGATGTGTGCATAGCACTTACATTAAGCGGTACAGGTCCCCCAACCAGTACAGGTGATTGGAAGCCCACCCCATGAGGCTGTCATGGATATGCAGTAGTGTTTGTCTGTCAGCTTACCTTCCTTCCCATGTGTTCATCTTAGAGGCCAGAACCCTTTCACCTGGCTTCCTTTATAATCTCCTCCCAGCCTGACTCCACCCCAGGCCCTATCACAGAACACTATATTAACCTGTGCACTGCAAGCCTGCTTTGCTGATCAACGTGTTTGTTAGGCATTGTGTGTTTCAGTTCCTGCCTGCCGTGTGTTACGTCTGTCTCTCTGTTACGTTATTGGCTTGTCCCCGACTATCCCTGTCTGCTCGTGACCCTTGACCTTCGGCTCGTTCTTTCGTTATCCTTGTCTGCTTGTGGCCCCTGACCTTCAGCTTGTTATTCGGTTCTCTCATATCTTGTGCTGCTGCTTCCCCTCTTTTCCCCTTATCCTACGGGGCGTGAGCTAGGAAACTCCAGGGGCTGCGACCTGGTCCCAGCCTGCAGCATAACATCCTCACCACTAGAGGCCCTGGAGAAGACCTGCTGGGTCTTAGACTCCGCGCCCTGGGGAATCTTGGCTCTAGCTTCCGTTAGGATCCCGGTTGTGCTCCTCTGGTCCCGCTTTCCACAACCACCCAGTTTCCTATCCGCAGCAGTCAGCCATAGGGTTCACTACCTTGCGGTGCACTCCTGTCCCCCTACGGTGTGCATCTGTCACCTGGCCACAGGTGACCTTGACAGTTTGATCAGCCATGGATCCGGCTGACATCCCGATCCCCGCGGATGATCCATTGCGGGGCATAGTCCACAGACTTGAAACCCAGGAATCGAATCAGACTCAGGTGATGCGATTCCTCCAGGATCTGGCTTCTCGATTCGAGCAGCTTCAGGCCTCCTTGGGAACCCCGAATCCGCAACCTCAAGTACAACCAGCGGTGGTACCTAATCGCCCTTGGACGCACAGCCAGGCTAGCTTGTCTACAAGTCCTGCAGTCGCTACGTCTTGCGATGCGATTCAGGTAGTCGCTACACCTGACTCTATTCACTCGGCCTCTGTACTAGTTATGCCAGTCCAGCCCATGCCCAGTGAGCCGCCTACTTTTTCTTGTTCAGGACATTCTGCTTGTCTTTCAGCTATTCAGCTTGACTCCGGCAACATGTCACCCTCTAACCAACCTGACTTCAGGGTTCCACTGACATCTGCCCAGTTTGATGGTCCTGTGCTAGATGACCAGTTCATCTTTAAGGGTCTAGGGGACCCTCCTCAGATTTCTGTTGATCCTCTCATGCCCTTACTTATTCCTAGAGAGCCTTTGGTCCTCAATAGATCTTCTTGTCATCTCCCTACCTCGGTTCTGGTCTCTGAGGATAATCTAAAGTACGAGGTTAGACAAGTTCTGGATTCTCGGCTCTGCAGAGGTATTCTTCAGTACCTTGTGCATTGGAGAGGTTTTGGTCCTGAGGAGGCGTCTTGGATCGCTGCATCTGAGGTCGCTGCACCTCATCTGTTGAGGAGGTTTCATCAGAGATTTCCCTTTAAGCCTGGGCCCAGGCGGGGGAGGGCCCATAAGAGGGAGGGTACTGTCATGGATATGCAGTAGTGTTTGTCTGTCAGCTTACCTTCCTTCCCATGTGTTCATCTTAGAGGCCAGAACCCTTTCACCTGGCTTCCTTTATAATCTCCTCCCAGCCTGACTCCACCCCAGGCCCTATCACAGAACACTATATTAACCTGTGCACTGCAAGCCTGCTTTGCTGATCAACGTGTTTGTTAGGCATTGTGTGTTTCAGTTCCTGCCTGCCGTGTGTTACGTCTGTCTCTCTGTTACGTTATTGGCTTGTCCCCGACTATCCCTGTCTGCTCGTGACCCTTGACCTTCGGCTCGTTCTTTCGTTATCCTTGTCTGCTTGTGGCCCCTGACCTTCAGCTTGTTATTCGGTTCTCTCATATCTTGTGCTGCTGCTTCCCCTCTTTTCCCCTTATCCTACGGGGCGTGAGCTAGGAAACTCCAGGGGCTGCGACCTGGTCCCAGCCTGCAGCATAACATCCTCACCACTAGAGGCCCTGGAGAAGACCTGCTGGGTCTTAGACTCCGCGCCCTGGGGAATCTTGGCTCTAGCTTCCGTTAGGATCCCGGTTGTGCTCCTCTGGTCCCGCTTTCCACAACCACCCAGTTTCCTATCCGCAGCAGTCAGCCATAGGGTTCACTACCTTGCGGTGCACTCCTGTCCCCCTACGGTGTGCATCTGTCACCTGGCCACAGGTGACCTTGACAGAGGCCAGGAACGATGGTGTCCATTCAGTAGTTTTCCAGGAGAAAGGAAGGTAGTAGTACAGCCGACTGCAAGCACGAAACACTGAAACAAATAAAAGTCAAGAAAAACAGAAAGTATAAAACACAAAAGAAGTTCTTTGGTCATGGTGACCCAACTGTAGCGAATAGCTACTCTAGGTGGTAGGGGGTAAAGAGTCTAGCTCAACAGGATTTCTCCAGAACAGGGACATGTAACATAATAGGGGCCATGGAAGGCCCTGAAGCCATTTTAACGGTGTGAACGAGCATTTTTGGCATTAACCAGGTTCCACTCATCTGTGATGTGATCCGGTTTGCGGTTGTTGAAGCTAGGAGGAGGTTCATCAGGAATAATCTGCCACGTTTTGAGCAATTCCAGTCCCCTGGCTAGGGTGTCAACTGCGTGGTCTTTTCCATCTTTGGTTATTATGAGTTTGGTCAGAAACCTCCAGCGATAGGGTATTTTATGATTGTGCAAAGTTTTGGAAATTGTATTCAGGCTCCTCCTTTTTTGTAAAGTGTATTGGGACAGGTCCGAAACAAATTGCAATTCTTTGTATTGCGCAGGCATTGAGTCTTTATTGCGCACCGCTGACATCAAGCGTTCCTTTACATGGAAAAAGTGCAGTCTTAGTATAATGTCTCTGGGTACTTTCTCAGGGAGATAGGAGGGTTTTGGAAGCCTGTGTATCCTATCGATAGTGACGTCGATTTCGCTAAGATCAGGTAAAATAGAGGTAAACACCTGGACGGCATAACTGCGCAGATCCGCTTGCTGCACAGTCTCGGGGATCCCCCTAAGCTTGAGGTTGTTCCTTCTGGAACGGTCCTCGATATCTTCGATTTTAGCCTTAACTGAGTCCATCTCCTCATCCCTGGCATCATGTGCATCAACTAGATTGTTGATAGTAGAGGAAAATTCCCCCATCTTAGTCTCCACATGCTCCACTCTCTTATGCACTGTTTGCAAATCATTCCCAAACTTATGCATACAATCCTTCATATCTTTATGGAGAGATCCTCTAAGGGAAACTAGCATGTCTTTCAATGTGGTGTCTAAGACAGGCTGGTTGCTTGTTGGGAATCTATCTATAGAATCAGGGAGCTCCCTGGTGTCATCCCCCGAATCTAGGCCCACGCTCACCTCAGGAGAAGCATCCGTGCCATCCCGCTTGTATCTGGACTTCTCCGGGCTTCCAGAGGGAGAGGAAGGCGCAGGGGAGTTCTCCTTGCTTAAAGGCGAGTTCCTTTTGGGAGGCTTGTCCTTCTCTTGTGTGGTTTGAGGAGTGCTGGTCGCGGCAGGCCCCGGAGACCCGGCGCCATCTTGCTTCTGCCCCCAGGAGAAGAACTCCGTTAGTTTCTGGGGTTTCTGACCCCCCTTCCGCCTGCCCGGCATGGTGGTCGTCGTCAGCGGGGAACGATCGCCGTGGATGTGTGGTTCGATCGCCGTTCTGAGGCTGCTAATTGACGCTTAGTCCCTGTTTAGCCCGGAGCTCCGGTCTCATGCGGCCATCTCGGCTGCTGTCAAGCTCCGCCCCCGTCTCTTCGGAGTGTTTTACGTCACAGCGTTTGGGACGGTCGGATTTTTGACTGATGGTGTGTAGGCAAGGCTGATGGAAGTCAGCTTCATCGGACATCTGATTGAAAAATTCATCGGATTTTATTCCATCGGAAATCCGATCGTGTGTACATGGCATATGGCTTTGAAAAAGGCTTCAACTGACTCTCTGACTGGGTCATCTGTGTGGGAGACTAAACGCCCAAGACTGGGGATCCCCCTGCAACCATGTAATAATCAGGCTGACCCACTGTGCTTCAGAACCAGAGGAGTGTGGCTTAAGCTTAAAGTATAGCATACAACTGTTTTTAAAGTTAGAAAACATATGGGGGTCACCAGAAAAACGGTCAGGTGGGTTAACTTTGGACTCTGGCTCCTGTGTTACTGTTGGAGGTTCGTCTACACGCAAATACAGTTCCTGGACTTGGCTTGTCAGTTTGCAAATTTCCTTAGTGAATAAGCGAGCCTGTGCAGAGTCCATCTTGACAGAAATTTTTGTTATTGGCTTGTGATAATGTCACAAATGTCAGGTCTACCCCAACGCAGGTGGTCAGACACTATAGCTGGCTACTGTGCACTTCACCTATAGCAGACCCCTTTCCCTTAAGGCAAGCAGGCCTACCGGTACTTGGTTGCTCCCAGGACCTAAACACAATGCTATAGTGTCTGGCCAGCCCACCCGGGCAGACGCGAACAGAGCAAACAACAGATTACTTGCAGTTAGCAGGAGCTTGATTCAAAGACAGTTCAGGTAGAGGCAGGCTGAGTTCAGGTGATAATCCAGTATCTGTTTCAGGTAGAAGGGTCGGCTGAGTTCAGGGGATAATCCAGTCCAATCCGGGTCAAACACAGGGGATTCAACAACGAACAAGGCAAACTAACAGGGGGCTTGGTCTAGAACAATACAGGTAAATCTGTCTCTATCACAAGCGAGGGATAGAGTGTTCAGTTTGCTTATATCAGGTGACTGACCAGATCAAACAGTCAACAGGTGAACACAGACAGGGAGGAAAAGCAACTGCCAACACCCGGGTGCTGGAATGAGGAACAGGGTCACTAAGTGATCATGACAGCAAGTCCTTATTTCTTAGACTTAGTATTTTTTTTTCTTCTATGAAACATATTTTTTTTCCACCTCAAATGTCTCCCCTCAGCTCTCCTCCATAGGCACCTTACAGAACCTCCCAATAAACTGCAGGAAAAACCTAGCAATATTTAAAGATAATGTTTATTCTACTTGTATATTACCTCACTTGGTTCCTCACTCCCTCCCATCAACATGCTAATGCTATTTTTAACCACTTAAGCCCCGGACCATTTGGTAGCTAGAGGACCAGAGGTGAATTCAGAATTTTGCACTGCGCTGCTTTAACTGTAAATTGTGCGGACATGCAATGTTGTACCCAAACGAAATTTGCGTCCTTTTCTTCCCACAAATAGAGTTTTCTTTTAATGGTATTTGATTGCCTCTGCGATTTTTATTTTTTGCGATATAAACGGAAAAAGACCGAAAATTTTGAAAAAAAATGATATTTTCTACTTTTTGTTATAAGAAAAATCGAATAAACTCAATTTTAGTCATACATTTAGGCCAAAATGTATTCAGCCACATGTCTTTAGTAAAAAAAATGTCAATAAGCGTATATTTATCGGTTTGCGCAAAAGTTATAGCGTTTACAAACTAGGGTACATTTTCTGGAATTTACACAGCTTTTAATTTATGACTGCCTATCTCATTTCTTGAGGTGCTAAAATGACAGGGCAGTACAAACCCCCCCCCAAATGACCCCATTTTAGAAAGTAGACACCCCAAGGAAATTGCTGAGAGGCATGTTGAGCCCATTGAATATTTTTTTTTTTGTCCCAAGTGATTGAATAATGACAAAAAAAAAAAAAATACAAAAAGTTGTCACTAAATGATATATTGCTCACACATGCCATGGTTATATGTGGAATTGCACCCCAAAATACATTCTGCTGCTTCTCCTGAGTACGGGGATACCACATGTGTGGGACTTTTTAGGAGCCTAGCCACGTACGGGACCCCGGAAACCAAGCACCGCCTTCAGGATTTCTAAGGGCGCAAATTTTTGATTTCACTCCTCACTACCTATCACAGTTTTGAAGGCCATAAAATGCCAAAATAGCACAAAACCCCCCCAAATGACCCCATTTTAGAAAGTAGACACCCCAAGGAAATTGCTGAGAGGCATGTTGAGCCCATTGAATATTTTTTTTTTTTGTCCCAAGTGATTGAATAATGACAAAAAAAATAAATAAAAAAATTACAAAAAGTTGTCACTAAATGATATATTGCTCACACATGCCATGGTTATATGTGGAATTGCACCCCAAAATACATTCTGCTGCTTCTCCTGAGTACGGGGATACCACATGTGTGGGACTTTTTAGGAGCCTAGCCACGTACGGGACCCCGGAAACCAAGCACCGCCTCCAGGATTTCTAAGGGCGCAAATTTTTGATTTCACTCCTCACTACCTATCACAGTTTTGAAGGCCATAAAATGCCAAAATAGCGCAAAACCCCCCAAATGACCCCATTTTGGAAAGTAGACACCCCAAGCTGTTTGCTGAGAGGCATGGTGAGTATTTTACAGCTCTCATTTGTTTTTGAAAATTAAGAAAGAACATTTTTTTTTTTCTTTTTTTTTTCAATTTTCAAAACTTTGTGACAAAAAGCGAGATCTGCAAAATACTCACAATACCTCTCAGCAAATAGCTTGGGGTGTCTACTTTCCAAAATGGGGTCATTTGGGGGGGTTTTGTGCCATCTGGGCATTCCATGGCCTCCGAAACTGTGATAGGCAGTGAGAAGTGAAATCAAAAATTGACACCCTTAGAAAGCCTGAAGGCGGTGCTTGGTTTTTGGGGTCCCGTACGCGGCTAGGCTCCCAAAAAGTCTCACACATGTGGTATCCCCGTACTCAGGAGAAGCAACAGAATGTATTTTGGGGTGTAATTCCACATATGCCCATGGCATGTTTGAGCAATATATCATTTAGTGACAACTTTGTGCAAAAAAAAAAAAATATATATTTTTTCCGCAACTTGTGTCAACATATAAAATATTCCATGGACTCGACATGCCTCTCAGTATATAGCTTGGGGTGTCTACTTTCCAAAATGGGGTCATTTGGGGGGGTTTTGAACTGTTCTGGCATTTTATACACAACATTAGGAAGCTTACATCCACTCTTCTAACCACTTGAAGACAAAGCCCTTTTTGACACTTTTTGTTTACATGAAAACATATTTTTTTTTGCAAGAAAATTATGTTGAACCCCCAAACATTATATATATTTTTAAAGCAAAGGCCCTACAGAATAAAATGGTGGGTGTTGCATTTTTTTTTTCTACACAGTATTTGCGCAGCGATTTTTCAAACGCATTTTTTGGGAAAAAATACACTTTTTTTAATTTTAATGCACTAAAACACACTATATTGCCCAAATGTTTGATAAAATAAAAAAGATGATCTTAGGCCGAGTACATAGATACCAAACACGACATGCTTTAAAATTTCGCACAAACGCGCATTGGCGACAAACTACATACATTTTTAAAAGCCTTTAAAAGCATTTACAGGTTACCCCGTTAGATTTACAGAGGAGGTCTACTGCTAAAATTACTGCCCTCGATCTGACCTTCGCGGTGATACCTCACATGCATGGTGCAATTGCTGTTTACATATGACGCCAGACCGACGCTTGCGTTCGCCATTGGGCAAGAGCAGGGCAGGACAGGGGTGCTTTTTTTTTTTTTTTTTTTTTATTATTAATTTTGCTTTTTTATTTTATTTTTAAACTGTTGCTTCCATATTTATTTATTTTTATCACTTTTATTGTTATCTCAGGGAATGTAAATATCCCCTATGATAGAAATAGGTAATGACAGGTACTCTTTTTTGAAAAAACTGGGGTCTATTGGAAACCAGATCTTTCCTCTGCCCTCAAAGCATCCGACCACACCAAGATCGGTGTGATAAAATGCTTTCCCAATTTCCCAATGGTGCTTTTTATATCCGGGGGGGGACATTCCCTCCCACTGCTTGTAAAAGCAGTCCAGAGGCTAATTAGCCACTAGGATTGCTTTTACATGAAAGCCGGCCGCTGGCTGAAAAGAATGATACCAAGATGATACCTAAACCCGCAGGCATCATTCTGGTATAAACATTCAAAGTCCAGCAACATACCAGTACGTTGCTGGTCCTTGTTGGACATGTATTGTAATCTTTTTTTTCATGCAGCCTGTTGGCTGAACGAAAAAAAAAGATTGATCGGTGGGTATGCCCACCATTAGAATACCACCCTTCATCCACCCACTTCTAATGATGGGCATACATGCACCATTTATATATGCCGAAGCATGGGGGCATCTTCTCGCAAAAGTTATGCCGCCTACATATGGTCAGACTTTTCCACGGGCAAGCCTCCGTCGGAATTTCGACCGTATATACGCGGCATTAGGAGCAAAATCGCTCCTCCGCTCCTGCTGCCCCAATGCTTCGGCATATATGCTTTTTTTTTTTAACTGTGGTGGTGAAATTACCTCCTACAGCACTGGAGTCGCAGGGATCAGGCCTGTCTCTGCGAACGCTGCACTTATGTGTGTTGTGTTTTGCAAGTGACAGTGATCGATCGATACTGCACTTCGGTGGCCTGGGCTGGACGGAGGGGCAAAACGCAGGTGCTAGCAGGTATCTGGGCTGATCCCGCTAACACTGCGTTTTTGGGAACCCTAAACTGCTGGGGACGCTAGTATAGATCTGATCAGATCAGATATTGAGCTGATCAGATACTATACCACTAAGGGGGGTGTATGCTTCACGTGTGGGTGTTAGCGCTACTGGCACTAACCTGACGCTGCCTGGGGTGTGACGCAGACCCTCTCTGACGCTAAAACCTAACTGATATCACCCGCCGGGCGATCAGGGGGTTAAACCTTTATTGGGTTATATACGGCGGGTGCCCTGACACTATAAAAAGCAAACTAACTAACCAGCGTCACCCGTAACACTTATATGATGATCACTGGTGAAAGGGTTAACTAGGGGCAATTAGGGGGTTAAAACCTTTATTAGGTAATATATGGGGGTACCTGACGCTATATAAAAACCTGACGGCGAACCTAAAAAAAAATTACTGGCTACCTATCGGCATCACCGACGCTAAGACATCGATCAGAAAAATGATCGCATAGTGACGGCAGTGCTAGGGGGTGAAAGGGTTACCTGGGGGGTGATCAAGGGGGTTACACCTTTATTAGGTAATATATGGGGGTACCCGACGCTATAAAAACCTGCGGCGAACCTAAAAAAAATTACTGGCTACCGATCAGCATCGCCGACGCTAAGACATCGATCAGAAAAATTATCGCTTAGTGACAGTGGTGATAGGGGTGAAAGGGTTACCTGGGGGGGGTGATCAAGGGGGTTAAACCTTTATTAGGTAATATATAGGGGTACCCGACGCTATAAAAACCTGCGGCGAACCTAAAAAAAATTACTGGCTACCGATCAGCATCACCGACGCTAAGACATCGATCAGAAAAATGATCGCATAGCCACGGCGGTGCTAGGGGGTGAAAGGGTTACCTGGGGGGTGATCAAGGGGGTTAAACCTTTATTAGGTAATATATGGGGGTACCCGACGCTATAAAAACCTGCGGCGAACCTAAAAAAAATTACTGGCTACCGATCAGCATCGCCGACGCTAAGACATCGATCAGAAAAATTATAACTTAGTGACAGTGGTGATAGGGGGTGAAAGGGTTACCTGGGGGGCGATCAGGGGGTTAAACCTTTATTGGGGGGGTTAGGGGGCTACACTGGACCTAAAACTAAATGTACTGACACTTTTACAGTCACAAATGTCACTGATTGCAGTGATCACTAAATAAATGGTCACTGCAATCAGTGACACTGTGACTGGGGGCTGGGGGGGGGCTGGGGGTGATCTGGGGGTGTCTGGGGGGGCCTGGGGGGGCGATTTATGTGCCTATGTGTCCTGGTGTCACTGTGCTGTTCTGTGTACTAACCTGGCATCTTTTCCTGTACGGCGCTCGGTATATGTGAGCGCCCCAGGAGAGATGACATCACTTCCTCCTTCCTGGCAGGCAGGGGAAGCTCTCTCATTCGCCGGGAGCGATCGAGAGGGGGTGGCCGGAATCGAACGGCCGTCCCCTCATGCCAGATCGCTCCCGAAGGTAAAACGACCGCTCACTGTAAAGAAGGGGGGGTCCGATCGGACCCCCCAACTATACAAAGGCAATCACGTACATATATGTGATTCTGCCTGTCGGTGCCATTCTGCTGACGTATATTTACAGTGGGCGGTCGTTAAGTGGTTAAATAAAGCTTTTTCATTTTTCATTAGATACCTTATTTTAGACCCAGTGGTGTCATGACTGGGTCTCTGTGTAATAGTTTCCTGGAAACATAACACCACCCTGCCTTAGGAGGTCAGATTTAAAGCGGTATTAAACCAAAAATTTAGTAAACTAAACTAACAAAATATATTGCAGCTTACCCATACTTAGATGTGGTGGCTGTCTTATTGTCTTTATTTGTCTTTCCTGGTGATCTGCTCAGTAACAAACCTCCTGTACTAGAGTACCCCTACTATGGATGAAGGAGCACATGGGGCATGTTTGGACAGCATTGTCAGTCTGTGGAGAGGGGAGTGTTAGATGTACTAGCAGATGTAGATACACAATAACAACATCAACACAAACTCTAGATCACACTACAGTTACACAAGCAGTTACAGCAACAGTATTTTCCTTTTGGGATAAAGGTTTACATACAGCGGGTATAGAAAAGAATCACCCCCTTTAAAATAAAAACATTTTGTTGCTTTGCAGCCCGAAATGAAGACAGACACGGTTTTTGTTTTATCCAGCTGTATTTATTCAGTGCAACTTATAAGATCCAAGTGAAAGATATAATACAAACATGTCAGAAAAAATAAAAAACAGAATCACTGAGTTTGAAAAAGGATCACCCCCTTCTTAAAAATGACTTGTAAACTCAATCAGTTGTAGCTAATCACCTTCTCAATGGCACACAGGGACTATTTACTTTCCACTGTGATCATCTGTGATCATTTTTGATTAGCTCAGCATGAAAAGAGCTTTCCTGGAGCATTTCCTGGAGCATTTCAGTTCCTGGTATAGCAACTAAAGCAAACAATCAACTCCGGGTGCTATGGCACTGTCAAAAGATCTCCAGGATAAAGTTGTGGACAGGCTTAAATGAGGAGATGGATACAAAAAAAAATTGTTTTATCAATGCAGAGTGAAGTCTATTATGAAGAAGTGGAAGGTATTTGGTACAACACAGACCCTCCCTGGAGCAGGATTTTGCTCCAAACTGGCTGAAAGAGCCAGGAGGAAACTGGTCAGAGAGGCTATCAAGAGGCCTACAGCAATTCTGAAGCAGTTGCAGGAATTTATGACAGAGAGTTCATTGTGTGCATGTGACAACAATATCACAGATTCTCCACAAATGTGGCTTGTATGGGAGGGTTGCAAGAAAAAAACACTTCTCAAGAAGGGCCACGTGCAGTCATGATTGAGCTTTGCCAAAACGCACCTTGAAGATTCTGTAGCCACATGGAAAAAGGTGTTATTGTCAGATGAGACTAAAACTGAATTATTTGGCCTCAACACCAAACGATATCTGGTCTCCCACAGTACACAGAACATGGAAATTAATTATTTTAGTAAATATAAACTATTAAATACGCTTTCTCATCAGCAGTATATAGCAGTCTTGAAACTTCTATCAGTGCCTGGTTAAAGCTTGTACTGCCTGGTTAAAGCTTGTAGGAGGAGTTTTCATACTGCACTGGCTGTCCTATCAGCATGCAGGACCCCTGACCTTCTGTCTGGACAGTGCTGATTGTGTAATAGATGATCTCTGGCCCAATGCCAGAATCTATTTTCTATTCTGTGGCTGGTCCGAATTTATGTTAAAATACACATGCAGGCCTGCTTGAAGAATTGTACACTGAGTCTTATCAGTATAGCTTCCTTCTCATGTATGGCTCAAGAGACCACTCCTTTATTCAGTTGAGGCTTATATAGACAGAGTGACATAGGCAATTGTCATCACAAACATGTACATATGATTGGCTGCTTCATTATATGGTGCTTCTTCTTTTGTGATGTCTGCTTCTCCCACGTGTCTGCATTCCAGGACATTCTTCGTCTCAGCACCATTTTAGTTTTACTCGGTGGGAGGAGGGAGCTGAAGGAGTAGTTTAAAGGACTACACAGAACATCTGTTCCTTGTCTTCACTCTGAGATGAATCTCTGTCATAACTTTCAATCAAAGAAAATTCTACTGTCTGGTTATATGGTTCACCCAAACACACACATAATAACACTTCAAACTCACACCCTTAGCTAGCATACATCAACTTCTCTGGTTCCCAGTATAAACATCAACAAGTTCCCTATTGTATAAACATATCTTGGTGTGTCCTTGTGTCCCGTTCCCTGCAAACACATTCCCAGCAGGATGAGAACAATTCTAAATTCCTGAGGGTTGGGGAGCGGCAGACCATGTGAGGAGTCGAACGCAAAAACCATTTAACCCACGCTAAACTTCTTAAATCATATTTAAGTAGATACTAGAGATAACATACATACAATATAGTCATTTTATAAACTCCATCACAGTCCCCCCTTAAAATGACTATTTTATCAGTACTCTCCCTATGCTATATAACCTTACCTGGCCCCCCTGACATCAGGACCTTTTTTACATTTCGCATAGAGGTCGGACATGGCTTGCCCAGTGTCTTTACTCAACGAAACGGTCAGGAGAACAGTCAAGTACTATTCTTTCCCTTATCATTTGAGAATGTTGTATGTATTAGTATGGGCCAACCATATTTATTTTGTGACTATAGCAGTGAACACAGGACCCTGATCACTCTCTATCACCTCAGGTACCCCATATCTGCAAACCACCTCCAAAAGCAATTTCTTAGCCGTGGTTTTCGCCGTCTGATCTGAGACTGGATAAGCCTCGAGCCACCCTGAGCCTTCCGGGGTTGCATGATAGGCAAGTGTGGCAGGACTTGCATTATTGATTAGTCAAAGTAGTTATTCCTGGAGCTACATAATGTTTGTTTATAAGTGAGTTCATCAAAGTATGGGTTGCTCCATGGGCCCATTGCACCACAGCGTGGTACAAAGCTCTGGGGAGACATGGGCGGGTCCCTACAGTCCAAAGATCATCCATCCGTTTTGCTACAAAGGTGAGTTGAGGCATTGGGATCGGGGCATCCAGAACAGAAGGTAGACGGGTGGTTTCCACCTTCATAAGTTCAAAGCAATCATGTCCATCTTCATCTCGGGTAGGATCAGGTAGGTCTGCATTTTCTTCTTCCTGTTTGTCCAGAGGCATGTCATGATACCCCCCTTGGACAAGAGGAAGGAGAGTAGCAGGGTAGAGTCATCGACATCGAAGTAGAGTCACACCATCAGGCATGAGGAAACTGCATCGCAACCAGAGGACAAATACTTGGGTTGCACCTGATACAGAATAGCAGAGAAATAGTGAGGGGCAAGCAGCAGAAGGGGATGGACCAGAACAATGTCAGAAGGATACTCCAGCAGGGCTTGGGCAGCAAAAACAGCTCAGAGACATGACGGGCCACCTCTGGCAACTGGGTCCAGGCAGCCGATAGGGCGGTTACGGAGTCCATGACTTTGTGTCAACACCCCTGAGGTGGGGCCCAGCATCTCAGATATGAACAGGCAAAAGGGCTTTCCATAATCATGGAAACTGAGTGCAGGAGCAGCGCTGATCGCCTTCTTTCAAAAGGTAAAAAGTTAGTGAGAGCTTCTTCTTACAGCGCAAAGGGGGCACATAGCAGTTTGTCATACAGGGGTTGCATGAGAAAGGAAGCCGCAGGTATCCAGGCTCTTCAGTAAGAGATCAGTCCCCCCAAAAAAACATGTAGGGCCTTAGCATTACCGGGAGGGGGCGAAATGGGCTGTATGACTTCAGGTCACGCTAAATCTATGACAGCGAAAATACTTTTGCAGACAGGGGCACCCCAGACAGAAGAGAGTGTGGAAGGATAAGCTCGCCCACTGCTATAAGGTCCTGCATAACTCTGGTCGGGCTACTATCAGCCCAATCCGTATCGGTTCCTTAAAACCCGCCTACGAAAGCACTTGATAGTATGCGATAATGCGATTTGTAATGTAACCTGGTATTGAAAGCATCACAGGGCAATGACCGGTGGGCAGCAAAAGCTGGCATCTGCATTCAATAGGGATAACTGGGATGAGGGTGGAGGAAGACCTGCTTGCAAGGGGAGGGGCTAATGTAGGAGATCCCCCAACTTACAACTGCAGTAGGGGCAGAGCCCGGGGGCGGGTCAGGGTGTGGGGATCCGGACCTCTCACATTCCTCACACGCCCAGTTATGGCTACTATGATATGGGCAGGCTTTGTTCTCGTTCAGATAATATGGACATACATTTCTATGCAAGCCCTATGCAAAGGTCAACACTTAAATGATACTAGAACAGTTAAAACATGGTAACCCTTGTGAAACGTTGTTCCGTAACTGCACGGAAGGTAAGTACTCTTTATTAATATGACACTATGTCATTTACCTCAAGACATACAGATCTCATAACTTCTTAAAATGCATAAACAAAAAACCGTGATGAATTAAACAACACTTATGTTAAATTTGGAATGAGGTAAAGGTATATCCTATAAGCAATCCAACGACTTAAAGTCAATGCCAGGAGATATGACAAAAGATATCTCACCCATGCTATAGAAGGGGGTTGATACATACTGCAGTTAGCACCAAAACCCATCAAAGCATAATTAAATTGGATTAGTCAAGCACATGTTAAACCACACTTCAAATAACCTAAATGGCAAAAAGAAAAGACTTCTGCCTACACATATTTCTGAATAGTTACAAATCGCTACAGAGCAAAAGCTCAGTCTAAACCGCAGAATGAAAAAGTACACTCAGGGTTAAAAATCAGGCAGAGGCTAGAAGGCATGTGAAAGGGTTAAACGTATTGGGGAAAAAAAACAGCAGTATGTTTAAAAAAAAATTCCTCTTTTTTTTTTTTTACTTTCACAGGACAGGCAGCAAGCCCCCACTTAGGAGAGAAAGGTGTGGGCGGGAAATTTGACGCCTCTCCACACAGCCTAAGGAATTTAAACGCCGTACCAGACAAAAAAGGGAGGGGGGCTGCCTGCGTGTGTGTCAGCTACGGTCCCAAAATTAGCTCTAAAAGACACACTGTAATGTCTGCCAAGCTCATATCAGGTAAACTAAAATCTTAACCACCTTAACGCAAAAACATGAACCCACAAACACAGGGAAGACAGAACAAAGACAATTAGAGCCCATTCACACAGGGGCAACACGACTTGAGAATGAATCACAGAGCGACCTGGAGCTACTTACAAGGCAACTCCAAGTTGCCTGCAGGACAGGAGACATTCCAGTGGCCAATCAAACAAGAATCAGCTCTGTGGGAGGGAGGGGGGAGGGAGAGGTTTGCCTGATAAATGTATGTTTTCTTCCTGGAGAGTTGCTCCTATTAAGACAGTGAGAGGCGACTCCCATTGAAATGAATGGTTACAGGTCGCCTAGGAGTCGGATTGAAGTAGTACAGGAACCTTTTTTGAAGTCGGAGCGACTGCAGTAGTGTGCATAAGGACGGCTCCATTAACTTACATTGATTTCTTCAGCCAGCGCGACCTGAGGCGACTAGGGGCGACCTGGGGCGATTTGGAGTCGGATCCAAAGACGCCCCTGTGTGAATGGGCTCTAAAGCACATACGCAGGATTAGAATATGACACGCTATGTCAGCTCCACTGTCTGTATTGAGGTAAAAATTCAACCCCGAACCTACCTGATTCGGTTTATATATATATCTAAATGTAAGAAGCCAACCTCACTTCAGCTAAACCCCTAAATTAACGGGGATTTTAACAAGGAATCCAGTGACACCATACACTCATATATATATATTTATTTAATCTACCCCAAACTTACCTGGTTTGTATTATATACTATGACACCCTCTTGAACCCATAAATTTTGTACAACTGAGCCAACCAGGCATCTGTATAAGTATCACACCTCTCGAAATTGGCAATTGTACAAAGAAAAAAAACGGGCAGGAATCTGTGTCTCTAAAAAAGTTCCGTACGCCCTCTTAAACCAACATGTTTTGTACAAGGTCTGGCCAGGCAACCGTGTCTATTTCCTAACACCCTCTGAAGCCAGGCTTGTAAAAAACACGCCGATAAGGAAACCGCGTCACCCCCTCACCTACAGACAGATGGGTAAATAGGCACATACAAGTCAACACAGGACAAACACAACATAAATAACAGACGGCAGAATAAGTCGATGGGTTCTTAGTAAATTGGTTCTAGACAAGTAGTTACCCGTCTTTGTCGATCTCGGAAGAGCGGACTGAATGCGAGCGAAAGGGAGGGTGTCTGAACCGGAATAACACAGGTAAGGAATAAAACAGTATTCACTTACCGCGTAACGAAGATGATCAGGCCCCGTCCCGGAAGAAACATCTCAAACCGCTGGCATTCATAGCTAGGTCAGCTATACAGAAATCGTAATCTAGAAACCCACGTTGGGGGCCAATTGTAATAGATGATCTTTGGACCAATGCCAGAATCTATTCACTATTCTGCGGCTGGTCCGAATTTATGTTAAAATACACATGCAGGCCTGCTTGAAGAATTGTACACTGAGTCTTATCAGTATAGCTTCCTTCTCATGTATGGCTCAAGAGACCACTCCTTTATTCAGTTGAGGCTTATATAGACAGAGTGACATAGGCAATCGTCATCACAAACATGTACATATAATTGGCTGCTTCCTTATACGGTGTTTCTTCTTTTGTGACGTCTGCTTCTCCCACGTGTCTGCATTCCAGGACATTCTTCGTCTCAGCGCCATTTTAGTTTTACACGGTGGGAGGAGGGAGCTGAAGGAGTAGTTTGAAGGACTACACAGAACATCTGTTCCTTGTCTTCACTCTGAGATTAATCTCTGTCATAACTTTCAATCAAAGAAAATACTACTGTCTGGTTATATGGTTCACCCAAACACACACATGATAACACTTCAAACTCACACCCTTAGCTAGCATACATCAACTTCTCTGGTTCCCAGTATAAACATCAACAAGTTCCCAGTATAAACATCAACAAGGACACACCTATTGTATAAACATATCTTGGTGTGTCCTTGTGTCCCGTTCCCTGCAAACACATTCCCAGCAGGATGCCAACCATTCTAAATTCCTGAGGGTTGGGGAGCAGCAGACCATGTGAGGAGCCGAACACAAAAACCATTTAACCCACGCTAAACTTCTTAAACATTATTTAAGTAGATACTAGAGATAACATACATACAATATAGTCATTTTATAAACTCCATCACAATTGGTCCTGTGCTGACCACATGCACTCTCTCAAGAAAAAAAAACTCCCAAGCAATACACACCAAACTGAGCATGTGCAGCCTGACTCCACTAACTCTGTCCTATCCAGACATGTTTTGGAGACAATGCAAGAAAGAGAAGATCTGTGCATACAGGATCAAATAGCCTCAGGTTCCATAGTGAGTATAACAAGCATGCTTTACAGCATATACAGACTGATTTTACTGTTGTGGATTTAGTATCACTTTAAACTCCATTGGAAATCAGTGGAATTACTTAAAAACTGCAGTCCTCAAATGGTCACCATCACATTTAACTGAACTTGAGCAGTTCGGCAAAGAAGAGTGGGCAAATATTGCAAAGTCTAGATATGCAAAGTTAGTGGATACATATCCCAACAGACTAAAGGCTGTAATTAAAGCAAAAGGTGGTTTAACAAAATACTGACAAAAGGGGGTGATCCTTTTTCCAACTCAGTGATTCTGTTTTTGAAATATTATTTTTTCTGACATGTTGGTGTTATATCTATTATTTGGATGTTATACGTTTGGGTTTAATACTGCTTTAAGGAGTAAAAACCTATGAAAAACATTATTTAAATAAAACAACAGTAATCAACAACATTAAATGTAATAGGTTTAGCTGATCTACTGTATATTACAAAAGTTTTATTGAATTCAGATTTTGATTGTGTAAAATTTAACAAATAACAGTGTGCTATGTTATATATAAAAATGTTGCGGAGAGAGGAGACCTGGCAGAGGCAGAAGACAGCGCAGAGAGCAGAAGAACCGGAGAGGGGGAGAAGACAGTCCAGAGAGGAGAAGAACTGTAGAGGGTGAGAAGACAGCGTGGAGAAGGGAAGAAGACATCAGCAGAGGAGGGAGAAGAAATCGGAAGAGACACTGGAGATGCTTTAACCACTTAAGGACCGTCTCCTGTACATATACATTGGCAGAATGGCACGGGCAGGCAAAGCAACGTATATTTACGTCACATTGAATTTGACGCCGTGCACACGCGCACACCTGCCCCAAACTCCGTTGCCGTGCCTGCGGGACCCACGGGCTCGATGTCCGCCGGGTGCCCGCGATCGTGTCACAGAGCTGAAGAACATTGTAAACACAGCATCTCCCCGTTCTGCCTAGTGACAGGACACTGATCGTTTGCTCCCTCTCATCGGGAGCAGCGATCAGTGTTGTGTCACTGCTAGCCCATCCCCCAGACAGTTAGAACACATCCCTAGGACACACTTAACCCCTTCAGTGCCTCCTATTGGTTAACCCCTTCACTGCCAGTCACATTTACACAGTAATCAATGCATCTTTATAGAACTGACCGCTGTATAAGGCAGAGGCAAGCCCGTCTGGGTCCGTACCGGGCACGGGCGGGGCCGGGGGGCATATGACTCTGCTGGTCCGAAAACAGTACATTTACAGACCCTTACTACTGAGGATTTGTACCTGAACACTAATCAGACTGAACTGACTTTAAACCGTGAGTCTTTTTGTTATTCAAAAGATATGCTTATGCAACTACTTAACAAGAAAGGCCATGTACCACAAGCTACCCGTACACTATGTGATTTACTAGAGATAGCTAGTCAGACATTACTATACCCTCTCTATTGGTGAATGTTACTCTCCCCAGCAGAAAGGTGTTTCTTAAAACGGCGGAAGTCTTGAAATGTGGCTACATCAATGCACGATCAGCAATAAAACACGCTTCGGAAATCGCTGATACTATCACCCGTAAGGACCTCCATTTTTTAGGGTTATCTGAGACATGGTTTCAACCTGGTTTTGAGGCTTGCCTCATAGATTTAGTCCCTGATAATTATAAAATTATTTTTAAAAACCGCCTTCATAAAAAAGGGGGGGCTTAGGCTTCATATATGACGATTCACTAGAACTACTTATACAAGCGACTACACTTTTGAATCTATGCTGGTAAAATGCTGTATCAATCCTACATCCACATTTTTTGTTTTATTGATCTATCGTCCGCCAGGCTATAATGCATCATTCAATGAGGAATTTTTTTTTTTTTAAATCTCTCTGGACTACTCTAACATTCTTCTCCTGGGAGATGTAAATCTTTGGCTTGACGATCCCAAGGATCAGAAAGCCATAGAATTTTTAAATGACATATCCAATGCAAATTTTGTCCAACACCTTAAGGTACCCACACATCAAAAAGGACATACACTTGATATTTTACTCACTAATACATTGTTTACTGACAATATCCGAGCAACAGAGGTTATTTGGACGGATCACTTTTTAATTACCTTTACCCTCCCAGATTTTGCAACTCGAAAAGCAGCAATTGGACACCCTATGACTATATCTAATCCATATAGAAAATTAAAGGATGTCACCTTGGAAAATTTCAATACAGTATATCAACTAACACCTTTACAAATAGCTGCATTTTCTAGTATCCATCAACAACTAGACAATCCAGAATCTGAGATTTTACAAGTGGAGGAAGCCCTGAAAACTAAGCCTTAATAGTGTTGCCCCACTACAAACATCAAATAATCAACCACGCCTGACTAAATCTCATCCTTGGCATACAGGAAAACTTTCGTCCCTAAAAACAAAAAGAAGACAATTAGAACGCAGGTGGCTAAAGACGAAACTTGATTCTGACAAGAAACTATATAGAATTTTTTGTCATGCGTACTTAAAGCAGATAAAATTATGTAAACGGACATACTATAACCATCTAATTAACAATGCACCTAACAAAGACAGTGCACTGTTTAAAATTGTACGTTCCATTACAACGCCTAGTCAGTGTGTACCGTCCATATCGGCCTCGTTAGAACTTTGTACAGATTTACATGAAACATTTATTGGAAAAATGTATAAAATTTGTGATATATTAATATGCCATTATTGGACAAATTTAAACTTGTATCTATACTAGACATTTTAAAGATCATGAACAGCCTAAAAGCCTCCACATATTTAGATGATACATGCCCAGCATGGTTTTATAAAAAAACATCCTGTGACCTTGGCGGCTGATATCACAATGTTAGTTAATAAATGCCTTGCAATTGGCCTTATGCCTACTTAATGGAAACATGCCATCATTTCACCGCTGCTGAAGAAGGCAGGCCTAGATCCTGCCGATTTAAATAACTTTAGACCGATAACCTCAATACCATTCCTGGCCAAGATCCTCGAGCGTGTGGTTTTTGATCAGTTACAACATCATATGGAAATAAACAATCTTTTCCACGACACCCAATCGGGATTTAGGCCGGGTCGAGGCACAGAAGTATGTGCATTAGCCATGCGTGAAAGACTCCTTATGATTAAGGACGCCGGAGGATCAGTCGCATTAGTGTTATTAGACCTCTCAGCGGCGTTTGATACAATCGACCACGACATCCTGACGAATCGCATGGAATTCTTGTTCGGAATAAAAGCCAAAGTACTGAATTGGCTAAAGTCCTTTCTTTCAAATCGTACACATGTAGTTCGCTTAGGAGATTATAGATCTCTCCCTTGCCATCTACACTGTGGAGTTCCTCAAGGCAGTGCCATTTCACCACTGGCCTTTAACTGTTACATGCAGCCACTGCCAGACATTATAACGAAATATGGCTTGGAGGCTCAAATATACGTGGATGACACACAAATACTGGTAGATATGGCTAGCGGTACAGATATGCAACTAAAACTCCGACTTTGTTTAGCTGAAATACATCAATGGATGCTTACTAGTAGACTTGGTATTAACACTGCTAAGACTGAAGTTCTTTTAATTGGTAAAATTACATCTATATCACCAATTTCTAATTGGCCTATATCATGTGGCCCTACTCCAACGCCTGCCAAAAAGATTAAGAACTTAGGGGTCTGGTTCGACTCGGAACTCACATTTATACCGCATGTCTTATATATCGCGAAAAATGCAAGCTACTATCTACATTTTTTTCGGAAGTTGAAAACTCTGTTTACCGAATTGAATCGGAAAAAAACGAGTACAAGCATTTATACTTTCCAGGTTGGATTACTCGAATGTTTTCTTATTAAATCTCCCAAAGAAATGGATTGTTAAGCTGCAGCTAGTTCAAAACCAGGCCGCTCGCCTGATTAAAGGACTAAATTACAGAGAACACGTCACCAGCTCTCTTCGAGAGCTTCACTGGCTACCCATTGCTAAAAGGGCCAAATTCAAGGCCCTCTGCCTTGTTTTTAAGGCATACTGGAGTCAAGGTCCAATTTATTTATCTAGTATAGTTTCCCACTATGCTCCCACAAGATCTTTACGCTCGGCGAATCAAAACCGCCTTATGCCTAAACTATATAATTTTGCAGCAGCTGGTAGAAAAACTCTCCAAGTCTTTGGTGTATTTTTATGGAATAATCTTCCTGAGAATATGCAAAAAATCAACTCGCTAATTCACTTTCGCAAGGTACTGAAGACTCACTTACTTTCCAATGTATATGGATAAGGGACGTCTGCTACCTTACTACTAACCAGCCGATCAGCTTGCCCTGACTTGTTGCTGCTTACCTAAATGTGGACTGTTACTCTGCTTCTTTTACTTTTTATTTTTCCCTCTATTGTTATTTATTATTAATTTATCCTGTATGTGTTATCTGTTATGCAAATTTTTTAAGGTCAGTATATGTATTTGGTCTATCTAGCGCTTAGGCGCAGTTCTTGAACTGTATTTGGCGCTTTACAAATAATAAAATCAATCAATCAATTAATGGTCCCAAAATAGCGCCAAAAGTGTTCGATGTGTCCACCATAATGTTGCAGTCACAATAAAAAACACAGATTGCCACCATTACTAGTAAAAAAAAAAATATTAATAAGAAATGCCATAAAACGATCCCCTATTTTGTAGACGCTATAACTTTTGCGCAAACCAATCAATAAACGCTTATTGCGATTTTACCAAAAATATGTAGAACAATATGTATCAACCTAAACGGAGGAAAAAATTTGTTTTTTTATAGTTTTTCTGTGGACATTTATTATAGCAAAAAGTACAAAATATTGCTTTTTTTTCAAAATTGTCGCTCTATTTTTGTTTATAGCGCAAAAAATTTGTTTGGGAGCCACATCACATGACCGCGCAATTGTCAGTTAAAGCATTGCTGTGCCGAATCTAAAAAAAGTGGTCTGGTCATATGGCAGCCAAATGGTCCGGGGCTGAGGTGGTTAATAAATTACTTTTTTTTTTTTATAAATTGTTTTTATTGAATTTTCTAACACGTACAAAACATACAGCTTAAGCACCTACAGTCATAAAAAAGAACATGTACAGATGAGAATACAATTGCAATGTGAACCCAACGATACAATGCACAGCCATGGAAGGGTACAGCAGCACCGCCCAAATAGATCAAGTATGGCACCCAATATGGTAAGACCCACTAGTCAATGAACACATATCAGAGGTCATCGGAGGAAGAGGGAGGTAGAAGAGCAAGGCAAAACCTTGACACGATGATCTGGTTCACCCCCAACTCCCTAGGCTGTTTCGGGCTCATCTAACCAATTGCGCCAGACCTTGTCATATTTCAGTGGGCAGCCCCGATTGGCATAGGTATCTTTGTATAAAGGAAGGCTGCCGTTTACCAAGTGTTTCCATTGCGCCAAAGTGGGGGGGTAGGCCTCTTCCACTGCATAGCAATATTCTTTCGGGCATAAAAGAGCAGCAAGGAAATTAGCGTGCGTTTGGCAGAGGATGGTACAATGGTCTCAATGAGCCCCAAAAGGCACACCTCCATTGCCAAAGGCACAGCGACTGAAGCAACTCTGTTAGTTAGATCCAGCACCATTTCCCAATACTGTTGGACCCCTGAACACCGCCAGAAGATATGGGAGAAGTCGCCTGGTGAGGCGCCGCATCTCCAACACCCCGAGGAGTGGGCCGGGTCCATCCTATGCAGTCTGTGTGGGGTAAAATAAGCTCTATGAACTATTTTGTACTGCACTAATCTGTCTCGCATGGAAACTAAGGAGTTGAAGGGGAGGTCCCACACGTCGTCCCAGTCATCCCTATCTAATGTGGGGATATCAGTCTGCCATTTATTCCAGAGTTTATCCAGAGGTGGAAGAGACACAAAGATCAAGAACGAATAAAGATGTGAGGTGGGTTTGTCTTCACAGCTAAATCTAAGTGTCCTCTCTAGTTCCGACTGGGCCACAATGCACGAAGATTGTGGAAATTGCGCCGTAAATGCGTGGGACAGTTGCAGATATCTAAATAGGAAATGGTCGGGTAAGTTGTATTGGAAGGAAAGGTGCGAGAAGGGGAGTAGGGAGTTTTGAGATATTATGTGAGACACAAGTTTGATGCCGTATTTTGTCCACGCGTAAGGGTCAGGGATCTTGTAGATGTGAGATAGACTAGGGTTCAGCCAGATAGGGGCATTGGGGGAGATTTCAGACTGTTTACATTTCTCAATAGCTAATCCTGTCCGCCATGCCCGCAGGGTGGTAAGCATAGAAGGGGTCAGAGGATACGGGGCACGAGGGCCCCTAAAAAGTAGTAATTGAAGAGCTTCCCACGAACCGACCACCGTTGCTTCCAGCACAGTCGACGAGTTCGTTCTGTCCGGCTGCAGCCACCACGCCGCAGTCACCAACTGTGCGGAGAGGTAATACTTATGACAGTCCAGGAATGCCATGCCACCCTGCGTTCGTGGCCTCATTAGAGTAGTCAACCTATATCTGGGAGGAGAGGGGCCCCATAAGAAGGAAGAAAAGATGCAGTTTAATTTTTTAAAAAAGGACTTGGGCACCCATTGTGGGGAGTGGCGGAAAAGATATGTCAGTTTGGGAATAATCTTCATTTTTATGAGATTAACTCGCCCCCATAATGACAGGGGCAGATTACTCCAGGATTTGAGCTTCGCCTGGGACTCCAACAGTACCGGGGCTAGATTTAAGGATATATAATCTGAGGCTGAACCAGAGACATGTACCCCCAAGTATGTAAAGGAGTCTACCCACAGGAGGGGGCTATCAGGAGGGGATGTGGACCTAGCCGCTGGATCAATTGGGAACAGGAGGGATTTAGACCAATTTACCCTAAGACCGGTGACCTCTGCAAAGGTGTCCAAAATATTTAGCGCTCCCTGCAAGGACGGGCCGGCATCATTTAGGAAGAGTAGCATGTCATCGGCGTACAGGGCCACCCTCTCCTCCAGCAACCCGAGTCGGAGACCCCTAATGTGCAGTGAGGTGCGAAGTGCCTCCGCCACCGGTTCGATAGCGAAGGCAAACAAAGCCGGCGAGAGAGGGCAGCCCTGCCTCGTTCCCCTGGTAAGCCCGAAGGGGGCCGATAGTCCACCCCCCAAGCGCACCGAGGAAGTGGGGCACTTGTAGATCACCTGGAGCCACCTGATAAACTGCAAAGGAAACCCCATCCTGCGCAAAGTTTCCCACAGAAGGGCCACTCGACCGTATCAAAGGCCTTTTCCACGTCCAGAGAGGCCACAGTACGAGATCCCTTATTGAGGTGGTGAGCGTGTATGTTGGTGAATAGTCTTCTGAGATTCACATCCGTGGACCTACGGGGCATGAAACCTGTCTGGTCTGGGTCTATCACTGAGGGTAGCATGGGGTATAACCGAAGGGCCAGAAGCTTAGTCAGAATTTTAAAGTCAGACTTAAGCAATGCAATAGGACGATATGAAGCACAGGAAGTGGCGTCCTTGGGAGCCTTATATATCAGTGTCAAGTATGCGTGATACATTGAAACAGGCAGACTACCGTCTGCCAGGCATACAGTATACAGTTGTGCCAGCAGGGGTGCTAGAAGTTCCACATGAGCCCTATAAAAGTCTATTGGAAGCCCATCCGGCCCCGGCGCCTTGCCGGGGGGGAAGGATCGGATAGCCTTTACGACCTCCGAGACCGCAAAAGGTTGGACCAAAATCTCTCTTTCGTGGTCCGAGAGCCAGCCAAGCGCCAACGGGTCTAACAGACCATTCAGCGCCTCCGGCCGAAACTCTGAGGACAGACCGGACGAGTATAACTTGCCATAAAAGGAGTTAAACGTCTGTAGAATATCAGAGGGGGAGGACACCGTCCCGCCCCCGGGGTCTGCAGGGTGGATACAAGTGTAAGGGGTTGGTCGTGTTGTGCCATCATGGCTAGTAGGCGGCCATTCCGGTCACCCTGTTCAAAGGCCCTCTGTTTACCTCTATACGACTCGAGTCGCGTGACCTCAGCCAGGTGCAACTGCAGTTCCCTCCGAGCCACCATTAGTAGGTCAAAGTGAACTGGGGTGGGGTCATTGCTATACTTAGCAGTGTGATCTTCAACAGCCTTCTGCAGCGCCAGCGCTGCAGCCGATTGTTGTTTTTTGATGCTAGCAATAGAAGAAATATACTGTCCCCTCGTGAAAGCTTTAAAGGCATCCCATACAATATCGGGAGAAGAGGAGTCTTTATTATTTTCCCAGAACTCAGACAGCAGGGGCGGCAGCTGGCCAGCGAGGTCAGGATGAGAGACCCATTGTGTGCCCAACCTCCAGAGCGAAGCGCTCCGGGAAGCCGGGGAGCGAAGCACCACCACTAAGGGATTATGATCGGACAGACTGCTAGGCAGATAGGACGTCTCCAGAACATCCGCTAACAGTGCAGGGCTGGAGAAGGCTAGGTCTATCCGCGACGCAGTCTTATATGATGCCGAAAAACATGAATAGGCCCTTGTGGTAGGGTGCTTCCACCTCCAGATCTCCACCAGCCCCACCGCCTGAGCCCAGGCAGAGAGGTCCATACACTGTTTCTTAGTTGGGGCAGGTCTATCTAGCTCAGGTGATAAGATGGCATTAAAGTCGCCCATTACCAGAACCTTCCCCGGGCAGAAAGGTGAAATTTTTTCTAGAACCTCATATAATAATGCGGAGGAAAACGGGGGAGGGATGTATACATTAAGAACAATATACCTGACAGACCATAGCGTGAACACCACCATCACAAATTTCCCCTGGGGATCAGTACGGATCTCCTCAATTACACAGGGGAAATTCTTATGGACAAGAACCGATACACCTCTGGCGTATGTAGAATAGGTGGCATGTATCGCTCGCTGTATCCACGGTTTCTTGAGAGTCAAAATCTTGCTGCCCGTGAGGTGAGTCTCCTGAAGGAGAATAATCTGGGGGGAGTGAGATTTTAAGTATTTGAATAAAAGGGCTCGCTTAAATTTGGAGTTAAGACCCCTGACATTCCAGGAGAGAACGGTGAAGGAGTCTACTACTTGACTAGCCATTGGATGAAGGGGAAAAACAATTAAGGAGATACTCTAGAGGGCATGTACCGGTGCACCCCACAGGCAGCAAGATCCCGGTCACACTGCATAAAATGCTGACAGTACTTAAGCGTAACACAAAACAAAAGCATACAGATAAGAAATATAAAACCATAAGAACAAGGGATGACTAAATCCCTAATCAACTTCCCAGGCACGGTGCCTATCCTACTATACCCAGCCTACCTCCTAACAGGGGGGGAAAGTCTGGGAACAGTTTTTACCCAAACGAAAAACTTTTATAAAGAGTGTTAGTGAACCCTTACACTGGGGGCCCTACACTTCTTGTAGCAGTTCATCCACTCTGTCGACGGACAGTGTCGCATCCGTCACGTACGAACCAGAAGCAGAGGGACGTGGGATATCTATCCCATAAACCTGTATCCTCAAAGTCAGCGGAAAATAAAGTCCATGCTCTAAGAGGAAAAACAAAAAACAAAACCAAAAGCGAAAACAAGGGGAATCTAAAGCCTCGTGGGGGTCTCGTGTAAAAGTACATTTGAAGTAACTCCGGTGGTTGAAGAAGGTGTAATAGGATATAGCGAACAAGGAAGTGGAAGATCCGTGCATCAAAGGTGACCGTGAGAAGATCTCATCAACGCAGGTTGGTCAGCCAGTCGTCAGCATCCGCTGGGTTATCAAAGAAGCGGATCGTCCCCTCATGTTGGACTCGTAGGCGGCTTGGGTAAAGCATGCCATATTTAATGTCCTTATCTCTAAGTCGTTTGCGGACATCGTTGAAGGTTTTCCTCCTTCTCTGCAAGTCCGCCGAAAAGTCAGGGAAGAGGAGGACAGAGGAGTTACAATATTTGAGCGTGGGATGTTGGCGGGCTTCCGACAGAATCTTGTCCCTGTCCCGATAGTTAAGAAAACGGACTAAGAAGGGCCTGGGGGGTTTCCCCGGGGTGGCTCGGCCCGCGGGCACCCGGTGGGCCCTCTCCACCACGTAGGTAGGGGGAACATCTGTAAGGCCCAGGAGATTTTTAAAGAACTCCTCCGCAAATATAGCAGGGTGGTCTCCCTCTTCTCCCTCAGGCAAACCTAGGACTCTGACATTATTGCGCCTCAGCCTGTTCTCGGCATCATCTGACTTTGCGACGAGGGACTGCACTGTGCGCTGCAGCTCGGTAATGGAGGCGGTATGGGAGGCCGTAAGATCTTCAGTGGTCGACACTCTGGATTCAGTTTCCGCCATTCTACCCCTCATTTTGTCAAGGTCGTTTCGTATGAGGTTACATTCTTCAGCAAGGTGGTCAATATGCACCAAAAGCGAGGTCCTACTCTGCTCGATCGCAGCGAGGATCACTGCTGTACCATCTTTAGCCAGTGGGGCTGGCCCCTCTGTCGGCGGAGCTTCAATGGGATCCATTTCTAAGCCAGCCAGCAAGGCCCGAAGCCGACCCAGAAGTATGGGATCAGGTTGTGGGGAAGATGGCGGTGGCAGCAGGAGTGGTACGTTGGTCTTTGCGGCTTTCGAGGACCTGTTCCCTTTTTTGGAGGAGGAGGACATCTGACAATTCGACAGGGGGGGCCCACTCTCAGGAGATTTGACGGTGTTCAGACGAGCACCCAGGAGGTAGGTAAGGGGCGACCCAGGCCACAGCAGGTGTCTCGGGAGGGATTATGTCAGGTGCCGGTGCAGGTACCAGGCAACGACAGCGGTCACCGGCCGCCCCCCACCCCACAGTAGACGAAGAAGTAGGGACAGGGTGATAAGGATGAGAAGCTGGGACCAGCGCAGCAAGGCTGAGGCAGAAGGGTGGCGGAGGACCGGAGAAGCTGGGCTCCAGGGGCAACGCAGCCGCTCCAAATTAGGCAAGTTCAGTGCCACAGCACCCCAGGCCTAGGCAGGGATGACAGGGCGTGAGAAGGCAGGCGATCCGCGCCGTTGCGCTCGGCGATGTCGGCCGCGGTGCACTTCCGGCGGGGCGGCGGTCTAGGAAAGACCGGTGCTTCATAGGCCGCACTAGGCCGCACCGGGTCGCGGCCTCCACTGATCCCTTTTTCGGCCCAGCGGACCTCCGGATCGGGCCAGGAAGGTGGATGGGCAGGCAGATGTGGCCAGATGACAGTCCCTTACCTGCAGGCAAGCTGGGATCAGGTCCTTGCAGTGCAGCACCGTAGCAGGCCGGGAAGATGGCGGCGGCCTCAGGTGAGTGGAGGATTCAGGCGTGCAGGCGTGCAGGCGATCCGGGCAGAGAGTCTCCACAATTTTGTCCCAGGATGAGACAGGGGACACAGGGGAACAGGCTGGAGTGAGTTGTTTCTCTTTTAAATCGATGGAAATGCACGGATGTCAAAGGATTCATACAGTATAGCCGGAGCTCTTCAAAAACACGTCCTCTGGCTCTCACATCCGGACACGCCCCGTTAATAAATTACTTTAAAAACCTGTGTAGTGTTTTCATTCTTGACACTTTTTTTGGGGTGAATGGGTAGGGGTACAATGTAAAAGGGGGCTTCTAGATTCCGAGAAGCCCCCTGACCACAGACCCCGACAACCACCAGCCAGGGTTGTCAGGAAGAGGCCCTTGTCCTCATCAACACGGGGACAAGGTGCTTTGGGGTGGGGGGCGCAGGGCCCCCTGCCCCAAAGCACCCACACCCCCATGCTGAGGGCATGTGGCCTGGTATGGTTTAGGAGGGAGGGCGCTCGCTCATCCCCACCCCCTTTCCTGAGCTGCCGGGCTGCATGCTCGGATAAGGGTCTGGTATGGGTTTTTGGGGGCGACCCCAAGGCGTTTTTTTTTTTTATTATTTGGCGTGGAGTTTCCCCTAAAGATTTATACCAGACAAAAAGTGCCTGGTATTGTCGGGATCAAAGTCGGATCCCTGTTTATTGAAGTCGGATGGATGTCGGACTTCAAGTCGCAAGGCAAAGTCGGATCCCCAGTCATACGACTGTTGTGTCGTACCAGTATGAATCCGGCCTGAAAGGAATTTATGTCACACTGGGATTGTTTATATTAGTCAAAGGACAAGTCAGACTATCTCAAAGTCAGAGCAAAATCTTATCCTGTTCATTCAAGTCGGATGTAAGTAGGACTGATGTAGGACCGATGTTGCAGGGCAAAGTAGGATGACAGTCATATAACAGTCATGTTGTACGAGTGTGAGCACGGACTAAACGAGATATTTACGATTTTAGTAGATGATGAAGAGTTAAACCACCTGACAATTTCTTATACCTCTCACAGAGCCTATTAGTTTCATTTTTATGCTCAAGAGTGGAACATACCCAAGTATTTATATCAAACATGGGAAACACACCATATCATGGGCAACTCTCTATGCCAGATTAATTTTCCAAAACCAAAACTATGAAAGGTTGTGAGAAACACTCTGCCCTGATATACCTGCACCTAGAAAGCATTCAGTTTATTTCTCCATAAATTTGTCAGTTTGGTTGTGGTGATCACCATGCCATTTCTCATTTTGCATCAACAATAAAGACATAAAAGCTCAATTAGCACATTCCTAATCAGGCAGGGGAGTATAATCCCCTTTTACAACTTGATCAAAAATTCTCAGCAGGTTCAAATAGCGCAGTGGCATATTAGCACTTCCGTCTAGCAGCACTAGGGTCAATGGTTCAAATCCCAACCACAGCACTACCTGCCTGGAGTTTTCATGTTCTCCCTGTGCCTGTGTGAGTTTTCTCTAGGGTACTCTGGTTTCCTCCCACACTCCAAAGACATGCTGGTAGGTTGATTTGGCTCCAGTCTAAAGTGCCCCTAGTATGTGTATGAATGTGAGTTAGGGACCTTAGTTAGTGAGCTCACTGAAGTGAATGTAAAATATTAACTTGAAGACCGCAATTCATATATTTACATTGTGCTTTTCAAGTGGTATATGGAGATGATGCCTGCAGCTACAGGAATCATCAAATTTTTTTATTTTATTTTTTATTTATTTTTTCTGTGGGTGCCCGGCTTCTTTGTTAAAGTCTTCCTAGCAGATAATTAGCTGATGGATAGCTTTTATAGACGCCTCCCATAAGTGCCTCTCTGGGTTCTCTGTCCCACCAGAGAACCCGGAACTGAAGTACCTGGTCAGCCCTATGGTAGAGGAAACTGGAAGCAGTCTATACTTTGTCACTTCCAGTTTCCTCAGATGTAAACAGCGCAATTTTTTAATTGTGAAAGCACCTTATCACACCGATTTTGATGTGATCAGATGCTTTTAAGGGCAGGGGAGACATCTTAGGTCTAATACCTGTCCTGCCTATTGTTGTTATAAGAGATTTTTGACAGCAAAAACTGTGATACCCAAAAACTATATTTTAGCCCTGGTTCACACTGGTGCGTTTTGACTTGCGATTTGGCATGTCAAATCGCATGTCAAAACGGCAATATTTGCCGCAAATTGCCGCATCTGTGGCGCTGCACCGATTTCAAAAAGTAGTTTCTGTACTACTTTTTGCGATTTCGGCCCGCAATTAACATTGACATCTGTGCAGAAACCTGCACAGATTTCTTTGTAATTGCGGCTGAAATCGGGAATGCCAGCGAGAGTGAAATCGTGCGAGTTCAGCTGAACTCGCACGGCTTCACTCCCGCAGCCCAGTGTGAACCTGGGCAAAGTAAGTGTATAGAAAAAAAACCTTGGTCCCATACGCATGTGTAAACGGTGATTGCATCACACATGTGCGGTATGTCAGAGCAAGAGCAATAATTCTAGCAAGTGACCTTCTCTGTAACTCACCACTGCTAACCTGTAAGGGCTTTTAAACCGTCGCCTAAGGAGATGATTAAATACCATAGTTTGGCATTGGCATCATTCCTTGAGCGTGGGCAAGTTAAGCATGACATGTTAGGTATATATGGTATATACTCAGCGTAACACCATATTTTATATTTTAGCAAAAAATTGGGTATTATATTGTGTTTGTGTGCAATAAAATGTATTTTTTCCCAAAAATTTGCTTTTGAAAAACCATTGCGCAAATACGGAGTGACATAAAAAATAAAAAAAAACACCATTTTATTCTCTAGGATCCTGACTAAATATATATATATATATATATATATATATATATATATATATATATATATTTAGCAGAGGTCCTAGAGAATAAAATGGTGTTTTTTTTTTTTTTATGTCACACGGTATTTGCGCAGCGGTTTTTCAAAAGCAAATTTTTGCAAAAAAATTTAATTTGAATGCACACAAACACAATATAATACTCAATTTTTTGCTAAAATATAAAATAGATAATATATATATATATATATATATATATATATATATATATATATAATGTTTTAAGGGTTATAAGTATTTTTGTAGCAGAAAGGCAGATTTTTTACATGTAAACAAAAAGTATCAGAAAAGGCCTGGTCTAAAGTGCATATGCAGTATATACAGTATGTACAATATATATGTACAGTGTTGCATAAATTGTCAGTGTTGTATAAGTACCTGTAATAAATAATTGTGGTGTGAATAGGGGGTAACAATTGAAATGCAAATTCTGATGCCCATCAAATATTTCAAGTTGGAACATGACCACCTCCAGCCCTTAGTCTAGCCACACACGAGCAGTTTTTAACAATTTCCACCACTGTCAACTAGTTTTAAGACCAAAGAAATTAACATTCCTGCCTTAAATATATATATACAGTTGGGGGTAGTTCATCTTGATTTGTTCAGTCATTTTTGTCACTAGGGATGAGCTTCGAGTTCGAGTCGAACTCATGTTCGACTCGAACATTGCCTGTTCGCCCGTTCATCGAACAGCGAACAAATTGGGGTGTTCGCGGCAAATTCGAAAAGTCTATGGGAGAAATCTAAAGTGCTAATTATAAAGGCTTATATGCAAGTTATTGTCATAAAAAGTGTTTGGGGACCCGGGTCCTGCCCCAGGGGACATGTATCAATGCAAAAAAAAGTTTTAAAAATTGCAGTTTTTTCGGGAGCAGTGATTTGAATAATGCTTAACCACTTAACGACCGCCCACCGCCGATTTACGTCGGCAGAATGGCACGGACAGGCAGAATCACGTAGATCTACGTGATCGCCTTTGTGCAGTTGGGGGGTCCATCCGGACCCCCCTTCACTGCAGTGAGTGGCCGTTAAGTGTTCGGGAGCGATCAGGCATGAGGGGGCGGCCGCTCGATTCCGCCCCCCCCCTCGCGATCGCTCCCGGCCAATGAAAATGCTTCCTCCGCCATGTGATGTAAACAAGGCTGGAGGAAGTGATGTCATCTCCCTCGCCGCGGTCTTTCCGTTCCCGGCGCCGAGCAGAGAAGAAGCAGGTTAGTGCACCAACAGTCCACTGACACGTAGGTACACATAGGCACACAAATCACCCCCCAGTCACCCCCAGATCACCCCCCAGGTCACCCCAAAGCCCCCAATCACAGTGTCACTGATTGCAGTGATCATTTATTTTACTGATCACTGCATTTAGTGTCATCTGTGATTGTAAAAAGTTGCAGGGCAGTTAGGATTAGGCCCCTTTAGGTCCAGGGTAGCCCCCTAACCCCCCCTAATAAAGGTTTAACCCCTTGATCACCCCCCAGGTAACCCTTTCACCCCCTAACTTCAGCGTCACTAAGCGATTGTTTTTCCGATCGCTGTATTCGTGTCGCTGGTGTTTTAGATAGGCAGTTATTTTTTTTTAGGTTCGCCGCAGGTTTTTATTAGTGTCAGGTACCCCCATATATTATTTTAACCCCCTGATTGCCCCTAGAGTTAACCCTTTCACCAGTGATCGCCGTATAAGCGTCACTGGTGTCACTGGTTAGCCAGTAAGTTATTTAGTTATTTAGGTTACCCGTCAGGTTTTTATATAGTGTCAGGTACCCCCATATTTAACCTAATAAAGGTTTTAACCCCCTGATTGCCCCTAGTTAACCCTTTCACCAGTGATCACCATATAAAGGTTACGGGTGACGCTGGTTGATTAGTTTGCTTTTTATAGCATCAGGGCACCCGCCGTATATAACCCAATAAAGGTTTAACCCCCCTGATCGCCCGGCGGGTGAGATCAATTAGGATTTAGCGCCAGAGAGGGTCTGCGTCGCCCCAGGCAGTGTTAGGTTAGTGACAGTAACGCTAACACCCACGCGCAAAGCATACACCCCCCTTAGTGGTATAGTATCTGATCAGATCTGATCAGATCTATACTAGCATCCCCAGCGGTTTAGGGTTCCCAAAAACGCAGTGTTAGCGGGATCAGCCCAGATACCTGCTAGCGCCTGCGTTTAGCCCCTCCGCCCAGCCCAGCCCAGCCCACCCAAGTGCAGTATCGATCGATCACTGTCACTTACCAAACACAACACACATAACTGCAGCGTTCGCAGTGCTTGGTTTTTGGGGCCCTGTACGCGGCTAGGCTCCCAAAAAGTCCCACACATGTGGTATCCCCGTACTCAGGAAAAGCAGCAGAATGTATTTTGGGGTGCAATTCCACATATAACCATGGCATGTGTGAGCAATATATCATTTAGTGACAACTTTTTGTACATTTTTTTTTTCTTTTTGTCATTATTCAATCATTTGGGACAAAAAAAAAAAATATTCAATGGGGTCAACATGCCTCTCAGCAAATAGCTTGGGGTGTCTACTTTCCAAAATGGGGTCATTTGGGGGGGTTTTGTGCCATCTTGGCATTTTATGGCCTTCAAAACTGTGATAGGTAGTGAGGAGTGAAATCAAAAATTTATGCCCTTAGAAACCTTGAAGGCGGTGCTTGGTTTTTGGGGTCCCGTACGCGGCTAGGCTCCCAAAAAGTCCCACACATGTGGTATCCCCGTACTCAGGAGAAGCAGCAGAATGTATTTTGGGGTGTAATTTCACATATGCCCATGGCATGTGTGAGCAATATATCATTTAGTGACAACTTTGTGCAAAAAAAAAAAAGTTTGTCATATTCCCGCAACTTGTGGCAAAATATAAAATATTCCATGGACTGAACATGCCTCTCAGTAAATAGCTTGGGGTGTTTACTTTCCAAAATGGGGTCATTTGGGGGGGTTTTGTGCTATTTTGGCATTTTATGGCCTTCGAAACTGTGATAGGTAGTGAGGAGTGAAATCAAAAATTTGCGCCCTTAGAAATCCTGAAGGCGGTGCTTGGTTTCCGGGGTCCCGTACGTGGCTAGGCTCCTAAAAAGTCCCACACATGTGGTATCCCCGTACTCAGGAGAAGCAGCAGAATGTATTTTGGGGTGCAATTCCACATATAACCATGGCATGTGTGAGCAATATATCATTTAGTGACAACTTTTTGTAATTTTTTTTTTTTTTTTCATTATTCAATCACTTGGGACAAAAAAAAAATATTCAATGGGCTCAACATGCCTCTCAGCAATTTCCTTGGGGTGTCTACTTTCCAAAATGGGGTCATTTGGGGGGGTTTTGTACTGCCCTGCCATTTTATCACCTCAAGAAATGAGATATACAGTCATAAATTTAAAGCTGTGTAAATTTCAGAAAATGTACCCTAGTTTGTAAACGCTATAACTTTTGCGCAAACCAATAAATATACGCTTATTGACATTTTTTTTACTAAAGACATGTGGCTGAATACATTTTGGCCTAAATGTATGACTAAAATTGAGTTTATTCGATTTTTCTTATAACAAAAAGTAGAAAATATCTTTTTTTTTCAAAATTTTCGTTCTTTTTCCATTTATATCGCAAAAAATAAAAATCGCAGAGGCAATCAAATACCATTAAAAGAAAGCTCTATTTGTGGGAAGAAAAGGACGCAAATTTCATTTGGGTACAACATTGCATGTCCGCACAATTTACAGTTGAAGCAGCGCAGTGCCGAATCCCAAAAACAGGCTTGGTCCTAATGGTCCGAAATGGTCCGGGGCTTAAGTGGTTAAAGTGGAAAAATAAAAGTGAAATATTCCTTTAAATTTCGTACCTGGGGGGTGTGTATGATATGCATGTAAAGTGGCGCATGTTTCCCGTGCTTAGAACTGTCCCTGCATAAAATGTAATTTTTGAAGGAAAAAAAGTCATTTAAAACTCACTCGCGGCTATTAATGAATTGTCGGCTCCCAGCAATACATACAAAAGTCATTGATAAAAATAAAATAAAAAGCGTGGGGGTCCCCCAGAATTTAATTACCAGGCCCTTTAGGTCTGGTATAGATATTAAGGGGAACTCCGCCGCAAATAAAAAAAAAATGCGTGCGATTCCCCCAAATATCCATACCAGACCCTTCAGATCTGGCATGGATTTTAAGGGGAACTCCACCCCAAATTTTTAAAAAAATGGCGTGGAGTCCCCTCAAAAATCCATACCAGACCCTTATCCGAGCACGCAACCTGGCAGGCCGCAGGAAAAGAGGGGGGACTAGAGAGCGCCCCCCCCCCCCTCCTGAACCGTACCAGGCCACATGCCCTCAACATGGGGAGGATGTCCCCATGTTGATAGGGACAAGGGCCTCATCCTCACAACCCTTGCCCGGTGGTTGTGGGGGTCTGCGGGTGGGGGGCTTATCAGAATCTGGAAGACCCCTTTAACAAAGGGGACCCCCAGATCCCGGCCCCCCCCTATGTGAATTGGTAAGGGGCACATTGTACCCCTACCATTTCATGAAGAAAGTGTCAAAAAATGTAAAAAAACACACCAACACCATGGAAAAGTCCTTTATTAAAAAAAAAAAAAAAAAAAAAAAACATTCCAGCGGTGAAATCCAGTGTCAGACCGCGCCTACGTCATTGGCCTGAGCGGACCTGATGGGGAACTTCCTTCACTGTGTAAATTTTAATTACACAGTGAATGAAGTTTCCCGCTCAGGCCAATGACGTAGGCGCGGTCTGACATACCGAGGGGGCGGACCTGATGGGGAGCTTCCTTCACTGTGTAATACATGTATAGACCCGCCCCTTCTCATGTTCCGCATCAGGTCCTCAGCCTTACACCGAGTCATTGGCTGAGCGGACCTGATGGGGAACTTTAGAAGAGGCGGGTCTATACATGTAATAGACTGGGGAGGAAGTTTCCCATCAGGTCCGCTCAGGCTCAGCCAATGACGGACAGCGCTGGACATCGGATCGCCGCGGGACACTGGATTTCACCGCTGGAATGGTTTTTTTTTTTTTTGTCTTTTTTTTTAATAAAGGACTTTTCCAAGGTGTGTGTGTTTTTTTTTTACATTTTTTGACACTTTCTTCGTGAAATGGTAGGGGTACTTTGTACCCCTTACCAATTCACTTAGGGGGGGCTGGGATCTGGGGGTCCCCTTTGTTAAAGGGGTCTTCCAGATTCCGATAAGCGTCCCACCCGCAGACCCCCACAACCACCGGGCAAGGGTTGTGGGGATGAGGCCCTTGTCCCCATCAACATGGGGACATCCTCCCCATGTTGAGGGCATGTGGCCTGGTACGGTTCAGGAGGGGGGGCGCTCTCTCGTCCCCCCCTCTTTTCCTGCGGCCTGCCAGGTTGCGTGCTCGGATAAGGGTCTGGTATGGATTTTTGGGGGGACTCCACGCCATTTTTTTTTAATTTGGGGTGGAGTTCCCCTTAAAATCCATACCAGATCTGAAGGGCCTGGTATGGATATTTGGGGGAACCGCACGCATTTTTTTTTTTAATTTGCGGCGGGGTTTTCCTTAATATCTATACCAGACCTGAAGGGCCTGGTAATTGAATTCTGGGGGACCCCCACGCTTTTTTTTTTTTTTTTATCAATGACTTTTGTATGTATTGCCGGGAGCCGACAATTCATTAATAGCCGCGAGTGAGTTTTAAATGACTTTTTTTCCTTCAAAAATGACATTTTATGCAGGGACAGTTCTAAGCACGGGAAACATGCGCCACTTTACATGCATTTCATACACACCCCCTAGGTACGAAATTTAAAGGAATATTTCACTTTTATTGTTTCACTTTAAGCATTATTAAAATCACTGCTCCCGAAAAAACGTCTGTTTTTAAAACTTCTTTTTGCATTGATACATGTCCCCTGGGGCAGGACCCGGGTCCCCAAACACTTTTTAGGACAATAACTTGCATATAAGCCTTTATAATTAGCACTTTAGATTTCGAACGTTCGAGTCCATTGTATTTAATAGGGTTCTAAAGTTCACGCAAACATTCTGTCTGTTCGCAGGTTCTGGTGCGAACCGAACAGGGGGGTGTTCGGCTCATTCCTGTTTGTCACCAATAGTTGGTTGAAAACTGCCATCTACTCAGGGGCGGATCCAGGGGGGGGGCAACAGGGCAATTGCCCCCCCCCCCCGAGACCATCTGTCACACTCACTTTTTGTGCCTGATCTCCCAGACTTTGGGGACCCGCTACTGGCCGCCCATAGGTCCCCTGGACCCCAAACTTGGCACACATGTAGCCCCATGTCTCCTCTACAAGTGTTTAAAGTTTGGTGTCTGGGAGACCTACGGCTGGGGAGAACCGATTTTTCAAAGCCGGGCACTCCTTCCATAGACTCCAATGTTAAACGGTCATTTCTCCGGTGACTTTGGGGACCCGGTACCGGCCGCCTATAGGTCCCCTGGACCCCAAACTTGGCACACATGTAGCCCCATGTCTCCTCTATATGTTAAACATCTGTCTATTCATGGGCACAGTGAAGCATGGGCAAAGTGAGGCACAGTGAGGCATGCAGATGGACACCCTAGGCTTATACTCGAGTCAATACGTTTTCCCAGTTTTTTGGGGTAAAATTAGGTGCCTCAGCTTATATTCGGGTCGGCTTATACTCTAGTATATACATTACTTGTTCTGCGGCTGCCGCTGCCTCTCTGAGTGTCTCTCTCAGTTTCTCACATCAGCCGATCAGCAGCGCCGAGAGAGAGACTCGTCTAATGTAGTTACGCGGCGCACTGACACGATACCAGAAAAAGGAGGAAGAGGTGGGTGGAGTCTCTTCCCTGCACTCGTTGCTAACGCCTGGGCCGCTTGGCATCTAGCAATGGGTGACGTCAGTGAGTCACGTCGGGCCGCTCTGCAGGCAGGTGCGATAGCGTGCGGCTCCACAGACGGGTAAGAAAGCGGGCGGCTCCGCTTGCGGTGCGGTTTGTGGGCGGGCGGCGCGGTTCGCGGGCAGACCGTGCTGCTCAGTGTGTTGGCAGCGCAGGTGAGAGTGAGAGAGCAGGCTCAGTGTGGCAGCTGGCCAATCAGCTAGCCGGGAGCGGGGGAGCAGAGAGATGAGATCATCTCTCACCGCCGGTGCCTGCCCTGCATTCCTGCAGTGACTTCCGCCCTCACTGTGCAGGCAGCAGAGAGATTACATAATCTCTCTGCTGCCTGACTCTGAGAGTCTGGGACACAGCAAGAGACAACCAAAACTACACCTTAGCAGGCAAGTTACTGACAATCCGCAAGGTGTGGCAAGCGACGTGGCAAGTGACAATCCGCATCTGGTGGCAGGCAAGTGACAATCAGCAAGGTGTGGCAGGTGAGTGGCAAGTGACAATCCGCAAGGTGTGGCTAGTGACAATCTGCAAGATGTGGCAGGTGACGTGGCAAGTGACAATCCGCAACGTGTGGCAAGTGACACGCTCAGGGCTCCCACTAATTGCAGGCGACGGTGGCAAGTGACACACTCGGGGCTCCCACTGATTCTGCATTGAACTATTTAATTTTATATTACAATGTAATCATAGAAATAATGCGTTTCAATCATCCTGACACCATAACAACCATGGTGCCGGGATGATTGAAGCGCCGACACCAGCCATTTCCCCGATAAATTTCCCACAAAAAAAACATATTTTTTGGCAGTGCCCCTCCCGAGAAAAGACTCTGGATCCGCCCCTGCATCTACTTGGGCAGCATAGGAGCTGACCTACACTATCTAACTCTTTCTAAATAAAACCTACAGTCTCTGTTCTATTCTTCTATATTCACTTTATGCTTGCAGGATACATGAATATGACAGGACTAAATGTTGGGTGGGTATCAAATATTTATAAGACTTCATCTCTCTCTTGTACCAGCAGATCCACACACATTAAGTGCAGACTTCACCACATCCAGAATTAATCCCGTTCTAGTGAGCCTGAAATGATTATTCAGCAGAAGGACTGGATCACAGGAAAGCACTTTTACAGGAAAACGTATTCCACACGTCCGCTTGCTTTGCGTCTATCAGTGACTTTGGTATATTATTAATGGCTCATGTCTATGGCCATTATAATGATCTGGTCCTTATACAGGGAAAAACATACCCAGAAAGCACTAGTACATCAGCCAATGAGCTCATGTAAATAAATGTGTTTTATATCCATCTTTATACATTATCTAGCATTATCAATGCTGTGACTGCATCTTCATAATGTGTTTTTTTCTTTTACATTTTTTATTGTTTTTTAAGGCACATAAAAACAAGCAGCAATTTACTACGTCTAAGTGCCAATGTAACATTGTTCATCAAGCAATAAATAATAAACAAATAAACAATATCCTCCTCCCTTCCACTCTAATGCCACGTACACATGGTCGGAATTTCCGATGAAAAAAGTCAGACGGAATTTTTTCATCGCATATTCCGACCGTGTGTATGCCCCATCTGACTTTTTCCTTCGGAAATTCCGACTGAGTTAGACAAAGAACATGTTCTCTTTTTCTCAGATGAAAAAAATTCCGATCGGAAATTCCGATAGTCTGTATGGAACTCCGACTGAGCAAAAACCATCAAAAAGAAAAGAAAATCACTTCTGGAAGCAGCACTCCGATTAAAAAGCCTTTATTCCAAGAGGTTCAGGAAACAAAAAACACACTGCACGACACGGCAAACTGGTCACATCTAGCTGACGCGTTTCACACTATTATAGTGCTTACTCATAGCTATGAGTAAGCACTATAATAGTGTGAAACGCGTCAGCTAGATGTGACCAGTTTGCCGTGTCGTGCAGTGTGTTTTTTGTTTCCTGAACCTTTTGGAATAAAGGCTTTTTAATCGGAGTGCTGCTTCCAGAAGTGATTTTCTTTTCTTTTTGATCATAATTGCATTTGCCTGCACCCTTGGCTGCTGGGAGGAGGCATTGTCAGGGATTTCCACACCTGAGCGGCTCCCTCTTTCCTGAGCAAAAACCATGCATGCTCAGAATCAAGTCGACGCATGCTCGGAAGCATTGAACTTAATTTTTCTCGGTTCGTCGTAGTGTTGTACGTCACCGCGTTCTTGTCAGTCGGAATTTGGTGTGAGAGTGTGTATGCAAGACAGCTTGAACGGAATTCCGTCTGAAAAATCCGTCAGAGTTTATCCTGACGGAAAATCCGATCGTGTGTACAAGGCATAAGTCTAATTTTTCAAAAATCATAGTTACTACACAGCATTATCCACTTGATCTCTGGAAGGTTTTACCCACTTCATAACCGTGGAATGTTTTGCTATTCAGCACTGTGCTACTTTAACTGGCAATGGCTCGGTCATGCAACACTGTACACAAATGACATTTATTTCATTTGTTTTACACAAATAGAGATTTCTTTTGGTGGTATTTGATCACCACCAGTTTTTTTTTTACTTTTGCTACATAAATAAAAAAATTCCCGAAAAAATTATATTTTCTACTTTCTGTTAAAAAACATATGCAAAAAAAAAAATGTTTTCATAAATTCATAAAAATCCCACTAAGTGTATATTAACCACTTGCTGCCAACTCACGTACCTGTACATCATTGGCTTCGAGTGGTTGTACCGGAGTGATGCCTGCAGCTGCTCGGTTGTTATTACAAGCAGCGGGAGGGGACTTCCCCCCTCCCGCCACATACCGCTGCTCGCCCGAGCACTCCTGTCCCACTGGTAGACCCGAGCGACCAGCTGGCACATCTGCCGGCTGGCCAGAGACCCAAACAAAGTCGGAATCAGCTTCGATTAGGTCTCGGATGTACTCGGTTTACTTGGGAGCCAACGGCACCAGTTTTTAAAAATCTAAAGTATTCAAAAATGTTGATCTTGGCATTTTGAATACTTTCAAATGTAGAGGAGGAGTTTAGGGTCTTATAGACCCCATATCCCTCCATGAAGATTACCTGTCACTGTCTATTACTGTCACAGGGGACGTTTACATTCCTTGTGACAGAAATAAAAGTGATACAAAAAAAAAACAAATTTAAAGAGAAAGTGTAAATAAAAAAATAAAAAATAAATATATATATATATATATATATATATATATAAAAACATATATATTTTTTTAAACCACCCCATCCCTCAGTGCTCGCGTGTCAAAGTCACGCCCGCAAATGTAAACAGTGTTTAAACCACACATGTGATATATCGTCACGATCGTTAGAGTAAGAGCAATGATTCTAGTGCAAGACTTCCTCTGTTATTTTAAACAGGTAACCGGTAAAAAGTTTTAAATGTTGCCTATGGAGATTTTTAAGTACCGTAGTTTGTTACCATTCCACAAGTGTACGCATTGTTAAAGCATGACATGTTAGGTATCTAATTTACTCAGCGTAACATCATCTTTCACATTATGCAAAAGAATTGTGCTAACTTTACTGTTTTTTTTAATTAATTGAAGTGTATTTTTTTCCCCCAAAAAATGCGTTTAAAAGACAGCTGCGCAAATACAGTGTGGCATAAAATATTTCAATGACCGCCATTTTATTCTCTAGGGTCTCTGCTAAAAAAAGCAATAAATGTCAGAAAAAAGCCTGGTCTTCAAGTGGTTAATTGATTTGTGTGAAAGTTATAGCGTCTACTATGGTATATATATTTGAGAATTCATCAATCCTGATGTACTGACAGCCTATCTGATTTCATGAGGCCCTTAAAATGGCAGAACAGTACAGATTTCCCCCAGGTATTTGAGGCATGGTGAGTTTTACGAAGTTGTACTTTTTTATTTTTATCTTTTTTGGAAAAATGTAAAAATGTAATACATTTTTTTTCTCAATTTTATTTTTTTACATACTGTCACCAGTACAGTGCAGCGTCAATATATGATTGGTGTGGGGGTGATTGGGAATACTGAGTGGTGACAGTGTGTTTAAAAAAAAAGGAAATTCTTTTTTATTAAATTTTTTAAACTTGTATATTTCCAATTTTTCTCTTTTTTTAAGGTTTTTTTTTAAGGCTATTTTTTTAAAAACTTTTTTACATACTTTCATCAGAGTAGTTCGGTGACACCATAGTGACACTGTACTACTCTATAGAGGGGGGGGGGGGGGGTGATTAAGGATTGTTTTTTACACTTTGATTTAAAGCGCTGCGCAAACTGTTGGCGTTATATAAATCCTGTATAGTAATAATAATAATAATTGCTGTTACAGTGATGATCACTATAACAGCAATGTTTTCAACTGTCATGAATGGGTTACATTCATACCAACTGTGTTTTACTATTATGTGATGTAATTGGCCAACGACTATGACATTATCACTGTTATCAGCCCAGTTACCATGTGATAGCTGTGGGCCAATCACAGCATCACTATAGGAGTCACAGGTATTATAAAAGAAATTCATTCATAACAGCTCTATTGACATTGTGATCATGTAATCAAAGCAGCAGGAGTCACAATCCGCTGTATCCATTGGACACAGCAGTCGAGGGATGTACAGTACATTTATATGATCCAGCCTGCCCGTGCCGCCCTGCCGCAGTAAATGTACTGTCGCCGAGCTGCAACTGATTACAAATTACACTCATTTAGGGGTTTATTTATCAATGTTTTTACCCCCAAAAAATTGTTGAATAAACCTCTCATTTTAAAATTATTAAACCATTAAAAATGTTAGTTTCATAAAGATTTTATTCATTTTCTGTGCTGTATAAAGAGGCCAGAAAGTCCATAGAACATGGTACAGCAGAGTACAATAATCCAAATAAGATACAGTAAAGGGTTTCAACCCATTCTTTGTCCGCCGGGGTAAAAATCCAACAACTTAGAAAGATTGCAGTGAGCTAAGTCTCTGGTGCAATTATGGTAGCATCAATAGAGCTATTCCCCAGCATCAATGATGAGAGGGAGTCCTTCACTGATCAATGAGTTATGCAAAAAAGAGAACTAGAGTGTGTATGTATCCAGCAGAAATATGAGTTGAGGAAGTTAAGGAAAGAAAAAAGAGTGAGAGAAAAAAGGGGGCAAAAGAGGGGGAGGGGAATGGTGGAGAGGAGGGAGGACTGATGGGTGGGAAGGAATGGGAGAGCAGAAGTATGAGGGGGAGGGAGACTCCCATAAGGGCCATCTTGCCGACCCCTGATCCCTCCTCTGTCCTCATCAGTCAAGTCCACCACCAACAAGCCAGGAGGTGGATTTCCAGGTGTAGATATCACTGGAACCAAAAATAATGAACATACCTTGAGAATGTTAAACCAAAAGGAACAGGTTTAGGGTGTTGGAGCATTACACAAAAGTATTCTGCTGTCGATTGAAAATGGACCAAGAAGGACCAGGTGTTTGAGAATTTTGAGGGGTTATCCTGCAATTTGGCAATCAGTTCTTCCATGTCTGCAATTTTTAGAGTTTAAATAACCAGTCTCAACTCTCAAGGCGTTGAAGCCCGACTGGAACCCCAAAACACGGGCAGCATTTACCTTGTGTATCGCAAAGGATTTAAGATACAAGGAAAAAAAGGGGGAAATCACTAGATCAGACTTTAGAGGCAAGATGGACCACATATTTATATAAAATGATATTCATAAAGAAAATGTATAAAAAGTGTACTGTATACTTAAAACAAGGACAAGTGTCCCCTAAAAGAAAATGTATGACATTTATGCAATATATGGCCACCAAGGGCCAAAAACTTTAAATGTGTTGTTGTTGTAACATGGTATAGGAAAAAGAGAGAACCCCTAGGGTGGGACTTTGAGGGCACTACCGAAAAAAATGTGGATAGTACTAAAGTAATAATAATAATAATAATAATAGTAGTAATAAAGTAGACATTTATTGAAAACACACAATTAAATAGTACAAAAGCATGGATACATAAAATTTACAAAACAGATATAAATTCATAAAACCAATGCGTTTCGGAAAACAGGGTTTTTTCTTCCTTCATCAAGGTAATGACAGAATTTCATATCTATAAGAGATGCAAGATAATCAATGAACAATTTGTACAACAGTACATCAGTTGACAGAGCTTGCAATGCAAATGGCCCATCAACATGTTTGTAACTTACCGTATTTTTCGGACCATAAGACGCACTTTTCCCCCCAAAATATATGGGGGAAAATGTCTCTGCGTCTTATGGAGCGAATGTGCATCAGGCACCGCCCCCCCCGCTGCCGCTGTCAACGCCCCCTGCCACTGCCGGCAATGCCCCCCGCTCAGTACTGTGTTTTGGACTAGGGGAAAAAGCCAAGCCCCCCACCCGTCTTCCCGCGGCCGCCTCCCGCACAAATGCAGCGGCGCTTGCAGGGGCGGACTGACCTGTGCTGTGTTTCACACACTGAACGCTGCAAGCCCAGCTTAGCGATGGGCGACTAGCGCCCTGTGATTGGCCGAATAGGGTCATGTGCGGACGGCCGACATGGGCGTCTGCGATTGGCCCCGGCGGTGGATGTGGAGGCGGGACTGGTCTGTGAGTGACCGTGGTGTTCCGTCAGATATGGCGACCGGAACAACTGCATGTGTGAGTCCCGCCTCTCTGCCTGGCACACTGTGTGTCTCCTGAGGTCTCCCTCTGATCGCTCTCAGACCCCCTTACACTCTGTCTATCAGCCCACCCCTCTGTCAGTCAGCCCACCTCTGCCAGCCAGCCAGCCCACCTCTGTCTGTCAGTCAGCCCACCTCTGTCAGTCAGTCAGCCCACCTCTGTCAGTCAGTCAGCCCACCTCTGTCAGTCAGTCAGCCCACCTCTGTCTGTCAGTCAGCCCACCTCTGTCAGTCAGCCCACCTCTGTCTGTCAGTCAGCCCACCTCTGTCAGTCAGCCCACCTCTGTCAGTCAGTCAGCCCACCTCTGTCAGTCAGCCCACCTCTGTCAGTCAGTCAGCCCACCTCTGTCAGTCAGTCAGCCCACCTCTGTCAGTCAGTCAGCCCACCTCTGTCAGTCAGTCAGCCCACCTCTGTCTGTCAGTCAGCCCACCTCTGTCTGTCAGTCAGCCCACCTCTGTCTGTCAGTCAGCCCACCTCTGTCAGTCAGCCCACCTCTGTCAGTCAGTCAGCCCACCTCTGTCAGTCAGCCCACCTCTGTCAGTCAGTCAGCCCACCTCTGTCAGTCAGTCAGCCCACCTCTGTCAGTCAGTCAGCCCACCTCTGTCAGTCAGTCAGCCCACCTCTGTCAGTCAGTCAGCCCACCTCTGTCAGTCAGCCAGCCCACCTCTGTCTGTCAGTCAGCCCACCTCTGTCTGTCAGTCAGCCCACCTCTGTCAGTCAGCCCACCTCTGTCAGTCAGCCCACCTCTGTCAGTCAGCCCACCTCTGTCAGCCAGCCCCCCTCTGTCAGCCAGCCCCCCTCCCCCTCTGTCAGTCAGCCCACCTCTCTCTATCAGCCTCCCCCCGTCAGTCAGCCCACCTCTCTCTATCAGCCTCCCCCCGTCAGTCAGCCCACCTCTCTCTATCAGCCTCCCCCCGTCAGTCAGCACACCTCTCTCTATCAGCCTCCCCCTGTCAGTCAGCCCACCTCTCTCTATCAGCCTCCCCCCGTCAGTCAGCCCACCTCTCTCTATCAGCCTCCCCCCGTCAGTCAGCCCACCTCTCTCTATCAGCCTCCCCCCGTCAGTCAGCCCACCTCTCTCTATCAGCCTCCCCCCGTCAGTCAGCCCACCTCTCTCTATCAGCCTCCCCCTGTCAGTCAGATCACCTCTCTGTAAGCAGCCCCTCCCCCTCTCTATCAGCCCCCCTTTCTATAAACCCACCCCTCTCTGTCAGTGCCCCCCTCTCTATCAGCGCCCCCTCCCTGTCAGCACCCCCTCCCCCTCTGTCAGTCAGCACACCCTCCCCCTCTGTCAGCCAGCCCACCTCTGTCAGCCACAGCAGGGTGCATTGTGCCAGCCGCCCACTCACTGACTCACAGTAGGGAGCCAGGCCAGCCTCCCGCAGCAGGGTACACCGTGCCACCCACCTGACTCACAGCATGGAGCCAGGCCAGCCAGCCACCCACAGCAGGGTGCACCATGCCAGCCACCCACTGAACCCCAGCAGGGAGCCAGGCCAGCCACCTACAGTGACATACCCACAGCAGGGCCTGGGTGCCAGCTAGCCACCCAGGGTGACCCATCCACACCGGGAAACCAGCCAGCCACACACAGGAGCCAGCCAGCCACGGTGATCCAACCACAGCAGGGAGCCAGCCAGCCATGGTGACCCAACCAGTCACAGGAGCCAGCCACAGAGGACGCCGGAGCCAGCCAGCCACAGCTACAGTACCCATAGTTAAGGTAAGAGGAGCGCTACACAGTGCCAATTTTATTTCTACTTTGTGAGAGGTTGGGGCAGGGGTGAGAGTTGTGGTACAAGGAGGGGGTCCCGTAAGGACCAGAGTGAATGAATGTATTCAATGTACACTCTGTTAGGAAGAGGCCCCCCTCCAGGTACCATTATACTCCCTTTCAGTCTCTAATGGGGCCTGGATGGGACTCTAACAGACACTGAAAGGGCCATTGTTAGAGATACCCCCCCAGGTCCCATTAGACTTCTTTTGAAGTCTCTAATAGGTCCTGGAGGGGGGTCTCTCTCTAACAGACTTTCTAGCGGACACTGTTAGAGAGAGACCCCCACCCAGGTCCCATTAGACTCTGTTGTAGTCTGCACTGATAGGGCTGCACGGGCAGGGCGGGTATTAAACAGGAGGGGGTGTGGCCTTGACAGGAAGGGATGGCTCATATTTAAATTAGGGGGTGCAAGAGTTTAGTCAGGCCTAGGGCAGCACAAAACCTAAATACACCATTGCTCCCGCTGCCGTCGCCACGTTAGTACCAGAAGTTACTACTAGAAGAGAGCAGGGGAAAGACATCCCAAGCCCTCACGAGCGCCGGGCGATCTCCCGACATGTCCTGACACTTGCTGAGAAGACAAAGCAGCCCAAGCGATGGCACAGGTAAGGCAGCAATAATGGCACAGGTCGGGCTGCATTTCTTTGGCAATGGTCAGGCTGCATTTCATAGGCACTGGTAAATATTTTAGTACACCATTTGGTTAGAATATTTTTTTTTCTTGTTATCCTCCTCTAAAACCTAGGTGCGTCTTATGGTCAGGTGCGTCTTATAGAGCGGAAAATACGGTACATCTTTATGGTTGGTAGTGCAAATAGGTATCCAAAAGATAACATGGTATAGAGTGAGTAGGCCCCTGTGCATCAATGTGTTTCACTGGTCCGCTTCCTCAGGACACACAAAGAGGGAGAAGAGAAAAACAGGCCTCACTATACAAATAGAAAGGTTACATGAATGTGAATCACATTTCATTACATATTTATTGCAAACAAAATTATGTATATTATTACAGACAGATCATAAACAATATAGCCAAGCATACTTATATTCACCTCACCAGGATGTAAATACACATACAGTGTAGTCTCTTAGTAAGATACAATTTCTGGGACCAAGAGGTATGGTATAGGTAGAAACTAGGGAGAACAGGCAGTTGACATCAGTCCATTAAGGTTGTAGGGCTGGCCACATCCACCAGATGTGTAGAAGCGTAACCAAAGCTGGGCACATATATCTGCAGTGTTTTCTTATCTCTCTTCAAAGCACTATGTCCTGTAACTTTCTCCTGCTCAGTTCCTCTGTCAGCCTGATAACTTTTGATAGTTCTCCGAGATGGCAGCCTGAAGTGTGTATCGTGAAAGGTTGCTATAAAAAGATTAGCAGAAAGCTTGCAGTCTCAAAGCAGAGATCTGCACATTCCTTTTTTTCTTTGCCAATGTGGAGTGGGGGTGTGTACCTTTCCTCCAATCAGCTGTCTTGGCTGTATGCCAATAATCCACTCCCAGTGCTGACTAGGAAGAGAAAATCTGTAACACGACAGCAGATATACTGTCAGCTGAATCTTCTAGGCCAGTGGTTCCTAACTCCTATCCTCAGGACCCACTAACAGACCAGGTTTGCAAGATTACTGAAATACATCACAGGTGAAATCATTTGATGCTCAGTGATTGCAGTATTCTAGTCTTCATCTCCCCAAGGTAAATATAAATATATAAATATAAAATTTGGCCTGTTAGTGGGTCCCGAGGACAGGAGTTGAGAACCACTGTCCTAGGCAACGGTAGATACGCATGCACAGACGTGCATCTGCAGGTGCCCGTCTTGCTGGGCATAGGCTAACACCTATGCGCATGCGCTAAAATGTGTGCGCATGTTAGCCATTAATGCTGGCACCAAATGGCCTATATAAGGTCAGCAGCTGCACTAGTACATTGCTGTCTGATCTGCAGCTTTACCCCATGTACCTGTTCCTGTGATCTCTGCTTGATTCCTGTGTTTGACCTGGCTTAACCTTGACCACGCTTGCTCTCCTCCTATCCTTACTTTGGCTTGCATTAAAGACATTGTTATATTTTCCATCTGCCTGATATCCTGTTGCCAACCTTTGCCTGCACCTTGACCATTCTCTGCCTGCTGTTTATGCTTATACCTGATCCTCTGTTGCTAACCTGGCTTGCCTGACTCTGCATCCAGTTATCTCTCTGTCCTGCATCTGCTGTTCCTTTTGCCATCCGCTGCTTCAGCCATCCAGCTCAGCTCAGGTGACACACACTTCTGAAACCAACGGAAGATCTTTGCAACAAAACCAACGGAAGATCTTACCTCACCGCACCTCAGCGGCCACTGTCGCAACACCAGTGCCCCTTGAGTCGGGGCTATACGAGAGGTCTCCTCCTAAATGTCAGGCTCTGCTATGAGGAGGTACGTGACATATACATGTTAAACTTATGTAGGGAGTTTTTTTTTCATCCCTGTGTATCATCTGAGGCTGTTTACATCCACGTTAATACTACTACTCATAATAATAATAATAATAATAATAATAATAGTAATAATAATAATAAATTAATACATAAATGTAAAATAAATAGACAAATAAATACAAATCATAAATAAATAATAAAGTCAATAAATGAATACAAAATAATAATAAATAAATAAATAACCCTTAAATAAAATAAAATTAAATAATAATAATAAATAACTAAACACCCTAACCCTAACACAAAATAAATAAATGATTACAATTTTTATTATTAATATTATTATTAATAATAATAATAATAATAATAATAATTGATTTGATATTTTTTTAAGATTAGGGGTTAATTATAATTTATTTATGTATTATTACATATTAATAATTTATTTTATTTATAGTGATTTTTGCTTATTTGTTTATTTATTTTACATTTATTTATTCATATATTATTACTATTTTATTTGTAAAAAATCTAATTTGAGCAGAAAATCACACAAAAACACACGACAAAATGCACAAATGCGCTCAAAAATGCTCAAAAGGCACGTTTCCATAAATTTCTATAGAAATAAAAACGCACCAAAAATGCTCAAATCTGCCCTAATCAAGCTACAAAAAAATGCTCCAGAACTTTTTGGAGCTTCAGGCGTTTGGCTTCAGGCAACTTGTGAACCATCTCCATAGAGAATAATATATTTTTTCTCCTCCAGCGTTTTGGAGCTTCGAGCTTCAAGCTACAAAATGCATGTGGTGAGGAATGGGGTCTAAGGCTGCATTCACACCTGAGTGTAGTGATTTACTGGTGTTATTAGATCTTTTGATGAGCGTTTTTAGAAGTGTATTGCAAGCATTTTAGAAGCATTTTAGAAGTGTATTTCAAGCGTTTTGTTTTTGTTTAGCCAATAGAAAGCACTAGGGGGAGGATAGGGAGAGGATATTAGGGGTGGAGAACTGCTGTTTGAGCAAAAAATGGGCAACAAAACACTTGTAAAACACTCAAATCACACATTTCTAGTCTGTAGGACCAAAAGCACTTTCAGGTGGCAGAACGCTCAGTCCCTGGAAACGCGTCATGCACAACCCTTCTCCCGAAATCCACCAGGCATTTTGACAGCTGTCATCCTCTTGTGCAGCTTAGAACGCCACCGCCAATATCCACACTTTGAGCTGGCTGGCTGTCATCCTCAGTCTCTGTAATGCCTACAGCCTCACACTGATCACAGCTGCTTGGTCTCACGTGTTCACCTATCCATGCTGTTTCATGCTAACTTCAATGTAAGTGTGCTGCTTATTTTAATAAAGTGATTTTTATTTGCTACTGACCTCAGCGCCCTGCTGTTCGTTTTCTTCTACAGATGATCCTACCCAGATGGTGGACCGACCAGCGGACAGCGGGTGGGTTTGGGGGTTCGGTTGTTTTCTGCCCCCCAAACAAAAAACCACCAGCCGCCACTGGTCCTTAGTGTCCATAAGAGGCACAGTCCACGATTGGTAAATAATCCACCAGAGGTAGCACCAGTCCATATAGTCCATGTTTGGCAAAGATCCCTAAAAGGCTATCAGTTCATCCTTGGCAATTAGTAGTCCTCAGGATCTCAGTACCTCAGGCAGGGAGCTCCGAGTGCACAACCCCCCCCAGCTAGGACCCCCATCTTGTCAGTATTTCTAGCAGCTGTCTCTTGGGGCACTGAGGGGCCCCTTTTTATGTGGATCTGGGGAAAATTGGTGGTAAAATCCAGCCAATCAATTCCTCAGATCCCCCACACATCTACGTTGTAACATTTTTACAGGAAAGACAGCAGAAATGACCCAGATAACTACAGAACATGAGTCAGCACAGAAAAAAACATTAACCCTTCTGTAGGTACCTGCCTACACACAGATGAACCCTCCATAATTATAGGTAATATATTGGTACAGAACAAATTTCAAAAAGTAGGTTACTTACTGGGGGAAAAAAAACAACATAATAATACTCCAGAAAAAAAAATTCAGATTGAAAACAGGAATATTAACATTATTTTGTTTATATATGTTTGACTTATGTGATTTTTTTTTTTTTTCAAGTTTATAGCACCTGTCTTTTCACCTTTTCTTAACTCTATGATAAATGTGTGTCAACCTAACTGCTGCAGTGTAAGAAACTGCAGAGCAGGACCAGCCTTTAATTATTATGTATTGTATTGGCCAATGCACCAGCCATAGCAACAGCAGTCTCTTCAACCCAGGCTGATGCAGGTATACTATATTATCATCATGTTTTAAAGTACAAGACTATAAGTCTGAACTTTGCAGTGATATTGATTTCCTGACAGTGAAGATTAACTGTTCTAAATCTTACAGAATCACTTTATAGCTATCAATCCAGTTTAAGTCAAAAACTCTATTACCAGTGTACTGACCTCCATCATAATATTTAAGATCCAAATTAACAGGGCATATTTTAAAAATGATAATTGCTAATGTGATACAAGGTAATAAAATATTCTGTATAAACAGGTATTTAATTATGAATACTGTCTCCCCGTTTGTCTCACCTTTACTGTTTATAGGCACAACAGTTTAACCCTTGCGTGACCAGAAGTCATTAAAACCTAAATGTCCAGACCAAATTTAGCAGTGTGCTTGACTATAACTCAATGGCTAATTTGTCGGTTTTACAGCAAAGTCTAACAACTAAGAACGTGCGCAGGTGCTCATCTGTAGTTCCTTTCTGTAAGGTTAATTAATGTTCTCATGGCATGGGGCATTATGCATGAGAAATTAAAAAGATGTATTGCAGTAGGAGTGGTGAAAATTCACTTTGCAAAGAAAACCCAATCACATGTAAGGAAAATAAACCAAAACTGTATTTTTTTCATTGGATGATGGAAATCAACACAGCTTCATTTAATAAAGTAAAATGCCACTTTAAAGTACCTGTAGGTGCAAGAAATATCTCCTTAACCTACACGGTTAAGGAGATATTTGCTTTTAAAAAACGCGCCGATGACGTCACGCGCAGGCGCACTGTGCATTGCCGGTTTTCTCAATGGAGACTGCCGGTTGTCTCAATGGAGAAAGCCGGCCCCGCGCACATGCGTGTGACGTCATCGCCACTCCAGCCAATCACAGCGCCGGAGCGGCGATAACAGGAAGACGGTTGGAGCTGACATGGCGGCGGCGGAGGGGGACAAGGAGCATTTCAGAGGCTTTGATCTGAGGTAAGTGCCACATAATGAGCTAGTATGCTATGCATACTAGCTCATTATGCCTTTCTCTTGCAGGGCGTATTTTTATCTCAAAATGTTGAGGAGGGTTTACTTCCTCTTTAAATACTTAATTTGAGTCAAGCTGGCCCAAACAAATTATTTCTATTTCAAAACAATGCAGACGCTGAGTGGGCTATAATGTACTCTAGTAGCATTATCTACATACAGTAAGTGGCCCTGTGCTCCAACAGCCATACAGGTGACTTCCCGTCTTCTGCTGGAATTAAAGAGATTCCGACTGAGAGCTCCCCCACCATTCAGGAGGAGCCTTGTATTTTATCAATGACTTTAAGCTAAGGAGAATTATTTTACTAAGTGAACAGCCAATTTGCCTCTAGTAAATCAACCCCAGTGCAATTTTGTTACGGTAAAGTGTTATAATAGACAAATGCTTACATATGTAGCTGTAATATTATGATTCATAGAACGACACAATTAATCCTCTTCTGATGCAACAATTAAACAAAAGCATAAGCTAAGAACAATTCTGACTAATCATACTCCCTTTATGCATAATTGGCTTAGTTTGTTTCCTATAATAGGTTTTAGCTTCTGAAAATTTGTGGGTTGGCACATTATTTTACATGTTTGACGTGTATTTGGCCCCAATGCTTATAGCACATGATGTATGAACTTTTGGCACAACCGTAATCTTGTAAGAAAACCCAAAGCCAAGCAATTCACTGAAACCCCGAAACTTCAGCCTCCATTACAACCCTTGGATCTCAATTCAAATTCTAACCATATCGCTTACCCTTAATCGTATTCCTAAACTCAATTCTCAACAAGACATTTAGAGGTCCCTTCTGATGAAAGGGTCTTGTATCCCAAAATGGGGGACCTCACCTTCTCAGTTTCTTTGTGCTAATATCTTGGAAAATACTGCTTAATACTTATTATTATGTATTATGTATTATATTATTATATTATATATTATAATTTAATTATATAATAAATTATATATTATAATTATATTATATTATTATGTATTTCTTTGTGACGCTTTTCTTTATGCTGCATCTGATGTGTAAACTTATTTAATATACAGTATGTACAGCATTGTTTAAGTATGATGTGGCCACTTTGCTATCTATGCACACTTTTTTAGCACTATTTTCTGGTGACCTTGGGCGAATTTAACCAGGAGGCCTAACAAATCCATCACTATCTGATCATACAAATCCTCAGTTATAGGCAGGGATACCGCTGTTGGTGTGTGACACTGGTGCAATAAGTTGGCAGGTGGGACAAGATGTACAATATTTTTTTACTTTAGCTTTCAACTCTGGTCAGTATAACCGGTCAATAATATGCACCTCGGTTTTCTCAGTTCCAGGGTGTTCCCCAAAAACATCATTATGGGCCAGACCAAAGATCTTCCCTCTATACATTTGGGGTACCAACAGTTGGACAACAATGTTTTCCCAAACCTTGGTAACCCTATAAAGAAGGTCATTGTTGATCACAAAATTAGGCCATTTCCTGTTTTTCCCATTTACAACTGCTATCTTTTCTGCTGCCCAGGCCAGAATAGGGTCCTGTATCTGAGCTTTGGCAAAACCCAAAGGGCAGGACTAGAGGTTGTCTTCTTAGAATTCTCCCTAAACATGACCTGTAAAGGAGAATTCTCCCTTCCCACCTTAGAAGTCAGCTCAGTCTCAGGACCCTTCTACCTGGCACTAGTGAGCTTCCCATTTTTGTCTGGGTAAGCAAACCCGTCATCATAATCAACATAACACAAGTTATTATCATTTTTCATATCTATAATGATGTCCTCTGATAGCTGCAGATCGGTTTTACCCACTTGGCCAGGCCCCTTCTTCCCCATAGTTTCCCACTTTTCCCAGAATTTGTAAAAGTCATGCCCCACTATTACTGGGTGTACCAGATTTCTTACCAGTCCAACCTCATGTTCATCAATTCCACAGGTGGTGGCAATAGACACAGGCACCGGAAGGCAGTCCTCTTTCCTACATTGATGCAGATAGCATCTTGGTCGCCAGTTGTATCTCAATGATCAGGGTATCTTGCACCAGGGTCCCCATACTCCCCAAGTCAAGAAGAGTGATAACTAGAACCTGGTTGATGACCATAGTGCATTAAAATGTTCCTGCAACATGTTTTTTAAATCCTTAGCGTGTAGGAGTGGGCTCTTATTGTTTGGAGGAATCAAGCAGCTCTTCCATCACATTGTACTTTGGCATCAGTTGGCCCACTGTTTGGGTCACCGTGACACACTCACCATTGCAGGTTTAGTGACAGAGACCAAAGGTACCAATCCATCACGGCCCTCTCCATTATTTTGGGTCCTGTCAGGATCTGGAATTGCAGCCACTTAGTGTCTAACTGGATCAGATTGTGCATCTGCGACTGAGGTGGCTGATCTGATCAGTAGCTCCATCAGTGTGTGCTTGGACAGCTGTTGTCACCCCCATGAGGGTTAGAGTCTCACATATGAGGTGGTCATAAACACCACCATCCTCAGTAGTGAGGTCATAATATGCCTTGTGCATGTTTCCTGAGAGGAAAGGAGCATTAAGGCTAGCCCATTTGTCTCAGGTCCACACTTTTTGTTCTGCTGTCCACATGTCTTGCTCTGGTAGTGGTCTGGTTGCCAGGGGCAATAGTAACTGGCTCACAACTTTGACACAATAATTGTACTGCCTCAGAAAAAGTCTCTATTTGTGCTGCTCATGACAATTATCTGGGCCTTTATGTATCTCCATATTTTTCTGGAGTGCTACATTGACAAGGCATTGCTCTGCATTAGTCTGCTGCTGTGCAGTATTATCCACCAGCAACTGTTTCAATATTTCCTCCATTGTTCAGCCTTCAAGAGGGTACTGCCCCTTTTTAAATATTGTTTTGTTTTTTTAAGTCTGTCCATATCCTCCACCAGTTGTAATGTTTGGGGGGACAGTGAGATCCCAGGACACGTTAAGGATATTTCTTTATTCAACTCAAAAGGCTTGTATGCAGCGAACAAAATCTCCTAATGCTCCTTGTCAGGTTAATATAGTCTTGATAGCATAAAATAAATGTGATTAGATCAGCCAGGTAATGTCCAAGATAAAAGAGTCAATTTTAGAAGAGTAGAAGCCATCCTCCAATATAAGCTCCTTCTGGCATATACAGTATTTAACTTTCAACAAGATAATTGCATATAAAGCACCTCCACCCTAGAACCATACTTCTTTGATTCGTTTCACCACAACTAGGCTTGCTCACAAGCATAAGAGACATTAGGGAGGGAGAGGAACTTAAGTGTCCCCTAATTAGGATGATTGTTGCTCTCAAATGCCCACCACAGGTGTGCTGTGCATTCATGTATACAAAACTGCTCTCTAATCTGTCAAAACCCCCTTTATTCATGGAAATGGATTACCCATGGAAAGGAGTAGGCAGTGGCACCTAGTTTTCACAAAACCTTTCTCTGAATGTCCCCCAACAGGCATACTATAACCCAAAAATGCTTGTGTAGCCTCAAAGTGTTTGAGTATGCTTGAAAATGCTTTTACATAACCGTTTGAGAGAGGCACCACAGAGCCCAACCAGCAGCAGAGGTTTCTTGTCTGTCTCCCAAACTCACACAGATGTAAGACAGGTGTCTTCCTTCCATATTAGTCCTCTGCTGTATTAACCCCTGTTGCATCTCTTTAATGGCCCCACACCTGCAGCACAGAAAGAGGAGATACATACATACCATCCAGGACACATTCCTGGGGGCTTAAGCTACAGATTGTGTGTAAATCTGACAAGCACGCGCCTGCCTGTCAGATAGAAGCATTCAGGTTCCTGCCCTAACGGCCGATTGGTTCTAACAAACCACCTGTAACGGCCTAGACCTTTGCGGTAATATCATGTGACATAAAAAAATTGGAACTACCTCTATTTTATTCTCTAGGATGTCTGCTTTCAGAAAATATATAATGTTTTATGGGGTTTATGTAATCTTCAGGCCTAAAATGATTTCTTAAGCATGTGTGCAAAAACGGCTCTGGCAGCAAAAGGGTTAAAGGATGTAACTATAGCTGTAATACTAATTCTAAATCAAAATATTGTGCCAAAACAAATCTATAGCGTGATATATAAACATAAAATGTTGACAATATAGAACAGGGGTGTCCAAACTTTTTTCAAAGAGGGCCAGATTTGATGTGAACATGCATGAGGGCCAACCATTTTGCCTGACATTCTTTGAACCAGTAAAATTTGGTCTAAGTGTGTCCGTCCGAGCACTAATACACTAATACACTGTACTAAGCACTAATACACTGCCCAACAAGAATGATCTTGCCTTTGTGGCTGTGTGTGGTGAAGAGATAAGCTCGGGCGTATTATTTGGCTATACCGTATTTATTGGCGTATAACACACGCCTTCACTTTAAGAGCAAAGTTTCAGGAAAAAAAATAAAAATGTAATAAAGAACTGTGAAGCAAAATAAGGGTCAGTGCCCACCTGCAGCCTCACAAGTGTCCATCTGCAGACCCACCATTGCCATGAATGTAGCGTCACCATTGCCAGGAATGCAGCACCATTGCCAGGAATGCACCCGCCATTGCCAGGAATGCACTCACCATTGCCAGGAATGCAGCACCATATTTTCCAGGAATGCAGCACCATATTTGCCAGGAATGCAGCACGATTTACAAGGAATGCAGCACCATATTTGCCAGGGATGCAGCACCATATGTGCCAGGAATGCAGCACCATATTTCCTAGGAATGCAGCACCATATTTGCCAGGAATGCAGCATGATTTGCCAGGAATGCAGCACCATATTTGCCAGGAATGCAGCACCATATTTTCCAGGAATGCAGCACGATTTGCCAGGAATGCAGCACGATTTGCCAGAAATGCAGCACCATATTTGCCAGGAATGCAGCACCATATTTGCCAGGAATGCAGCACCATATTTGCCAGGAATGCACTCACGAGCGCCAAAAATTAATTACAGGAGAATCTCCTGTTTACACAGCGGCCTCTTTAATAGAAAGTCCCGCCTCCTTTGATGGACAGAATAGTCGTCCAATGGCAGCGCGGGATTTCCTATTACAGAGGCCGCCCGTAAACAGGAAATTCTCCTGTGTGTGTACGGCGGCGGCGCTCGTCCTGCCTCCTCCCTGTCCCGTTCCAAGGCATATACATCTTTTGTGGCCCCGGCGCTGGGAGATCGTCTGGGGCCACAAAAGATATACAGTATATGTCTAAATAACCCGGCGGGCCATTCAAAACCGGCACGCGGGCTGCAAATGGCCCCCGGGCCGGATTTTGGACATGCCTGATAAAGAATATCCTAAATAAATTGATAGCACTCCCATCAGAATGTCTGCTGAGAGAAAAAACGATCTGTATCTTATTCATTGTTTGGAGATGAACAATAAATAAGATATGTTTGCGTTTTTGTAGCTATTGTCAAAACGTTTACATTGTATCAACAAATTTTCACTTAATATCAATACTTATGCTGGCCATACACTATACGAAAAATCGGGCGAAAATCGGTCGTTCAGACAGTTCTTTCGTTTTTCGAACAGTTAATGGGCACAAAATTGATAATCTTTGGGAAGTTTTTGAGCCGAAAAAACGAAGGACAAGTTTGGAAATTTTCTGCCGAACGAACGATAAATCGGAAGGTTAATGTGTTTCCCGTTCGAACTTTCTGCACTAGGTATATGTAAAAAAAAAAAAAAAATGTTTTTTATTTATGTCCACTGAATGATTTATCGGTCATTACATGATGGCACTTGCGCTCACGAACGAATTTTCGTTTTTCGAAAGTTTGTTCGGACGATTTTACGTATAGTGTATGGCCAGCATTACACAGTGTGCTTGCGTTATGGTCGAATAAATGATGTCTGGTTGATGACAACATTGTCATTTTTATTATACTTTTTTAATCTCAGCGAGGTTGTTTTTTGTAGGGAGATTTCCTAGTTGTGATGCGACATATTAAAGTTTTGCTATTAAGGTTGATTTTATGTGCATTTGGCTTTTCCTTTGACCTTTTTTATTTCTTGTTCTGTGTTCATTTTGGTTGGAGTTGCCTGCGGACCCTTGCCATTAATCACAATAACATAGGTATCGCTAGCCATAAGCATTCCTTTGGAGATGTGTCAACAACATGAGGAAAAAGGCCTCCCTGGGCTAAAATCTGCTGCTGGCTTTACAAGTCACTTGATCCTTCAATAAAGGATATTTCAGAGGAAATCAGCGTGTGCTACATTTTTAATACTGATTTGGTCTTAATCTAGAGTTGGAGGCTCCATAACTTTTCACAAGACTAAGCTTGGAGGAGACATTTTCTTGGAGGAGAAAATTGTGTGTGAAGTCATGTTATGTGTCTTCTGTTTTAAAAATCTTTAGAGAAGGGGTGGTCAACCCATAGCCTTTGACCTCAAACCAGGGAAGTGCATGCCCGGGGTCGGCAACCCATTGATCACAATCTGGGCTTGCCAACCCGCCATCCCAAAGCATCAGAGTGCAGTGAGCGGGCACCAGCAGCGGAGGGAGCAGGTGGCCTGCAGAGGGAGCAGGAGCCGCATAAGCTGATGTTTCCTCTGTAGCGCTGGCTCCTGCCAAAGGTGAACTGATACCAAGTGCACTCCACCTCTAATCCTTTCTAGCAAGAGGAAAAGAAGGTCAGTGTATTAAAAAACACATACAGTACACTGGGCATAATAGCTTTAGCCATGGGAATATTAGCACCTATAAAAGGGTTAAAAACGATTAGGGTGCTTTCACACTGATCTGCAGGCAAGTCGCAGCGCATCAGTATGAAAGTAGCTTTATAGGGGGCTCAGGACAGGATAGTAAAGTCTTGTTTACATATTCGGTTTGGGGGGCGGTAAAACCCCATAGTTCATTATGGTCCGCGATCAGTTACCAATTCACTTAAGTGGCCTTCGCTCTTTAGAAGGTTGAGCACCCTTGCTTTAGAGAAAAGGCTTTTTGGCCCCATTGGTCAGTATGTTGGCTCTCTTAATTGCATTTCTTTGAAATTTACCCAGTGTACCCCACAATTTTGTATTATGTGATCATCTAAGATGATCTGACAATTGTCACACAAAAAAAAATGGAAGTCCCTTATCCTCCATTGGTAGATGAACATTATGATAGACTCACCCAGGACAGAGGCCTTTGGAGGGGACTGAATGCAAGCATTCTACTCACTGACTATGGGCCCTTATATTTAAGGGAACACTACTCTTTGGAATGTGTATACCTGGGGAATCCGTGGAGTGGTCTTGTTACTTTGGATTCAAGTCCATGTCTCCCAAGACACACAGTCTCTGGGACTCTAGCCCCGGGGTCCCAGTTTAAGGCCTAATTGCTGCATTAAAAATAGTGACTGCTTCACACTGTGGGACTCATAGCAGATGCTGATGTCATCAGCAAGCCACCTGTCTGGGGCCTCCTGCCATAATCTGTCTATTGTAAGTAGGTCTCCTGCTATTGTCTGAAGGTGTTCTGTGTTTATACTTATGTTAATGTGTATTGAACCTTCTGAGCTTGGAGCTGGAAAGTCTGACCGCAATGAGGCATCTGAGTCATCCAGGTGGCTAATTAACATAATGTTTATAGTATATGTCTGTTGTCGTAATTATATTCCTGTGTACAGATTGTATTGTTAGGGTAACATGATCAGGAGGTGGGATGTCCTCCTGCGGTGTATATATTCTATATTCTTGTTCAAATAAATAGTTCTTATTCTGGTTTACTCCAAAACTGGTGTTGCCAATTATTGTGGTAACTATAGCCAGATTCACTGGTCTCGTGTTCCAGAGCTTGGGAAGCAGCTTCTTGGCGGAGATACCCAGTCAGGATGCCTGGAGTTCATCACAAGCATACTGCAGAAGTTTCCCAAAAAAGATTAAAATAACTCAAGGCAGTGATTTCACCTCCAGTCTTTAGTTGGTGATCAATGCAATAAAATGCTCTTTTGTCCCACCTTGACATCACATAGTGGTTAACAAGTGGTTGTAAAGTTGTGATAACTGTGCCTAGCAAACGATGATTGAGTACAAGGTGAAAGTGGCAGAATATGATGATGTGTACTAAAATTTTAAATGCAAAGCAGACTGACAACAAAAAATGGAGAACAGCAAGAGAAGACAGATGCCAAGCAGAGATAAAAGTCTCATGCCGCGTACACATGGCCGTTTTTAATGTCATTGAAAAAAACAACGTTTTTCTCGACGTGAGTCTTCTCAAGCCTGCCTTGCCTACACACTATCGTGAAAAAAAATGCTTGAGCAAAGCGCGGTGACGTACAACACGTACAATGGCACTATAAAGGGGAAGTTTCATTCGAATGGCGCCATCCTTTGGGATGCTTTTGCTGATCCTCGTGTTAATAAAGTTTGGTAAAAGACGATTCTGGCTTTTCAGTCTTCGTGCTTTTCAGTCCGTTACAGCGTGATGAATGTGCTATCTCCAATACAAACACTAGTTTTACCAGAACGAGCGCTCCCGTCTCATCCTTAATTCTGAGCATGCGCGTTTTTTTCCCCTAGTAAAAGCATACACACTACCGTTTTTCTCGACGTTAAAAAGACCGACGTGAAAAACGACGTGAAAAAATAGAGCAGGTTCTAATTTTTTTCAGGCCATTTTTCACGTCGTTAAAAATGCTCTGGAGCCTACACACGATCGTTTTTAATGACCAATTAAAAAAATTGAATTTTTCACGTCATGAAAAACGGTCGTGTGTACGTGGCATCAGACTTTTCACTCCTCATCTGTCCTCTGTGTGCAGTTCCAGAGACCACCCTCTTCCACCAAGGTTCAAATACGAAGAAAGGGGGATTGGTCTAGAGGTGGAGCAGTCACATGCTCACATTGCCCTCTACTATCGCCATCTACAGTATATCCTTCAAGGTGTTTCATCCATATGTCAAAGGTCTTCCTGGAAAATGTCTTCCTTTGTTCCTGAAACATGCGTTACCTAAAGGAAGTCAGATTGGCCCAAAAATAAAAATGAAAAGAAGGTTGCTAAAGCAAATCCCAAAATATTTCATAAATGTCTTTTTGTCTACTAAAAAAAAGGTCTGGGCATGTAGACCTCCAGCAAATTAAGTATTAGTCACCAAGACATGGCGTATTTAAACAGTATTTTATGGCCTTGGTGGAGGAGGGTGATCTCTGGAACTGCACAAAGAGGACAGGTATAAGAGGTTCCAGGAACTGCATACAGAGGACAGGTGTAAGAGGTTTTAGGAACTGCACACAAAAGGTAAGGAGTGAGAAGTCTGAGACTTTTATCTCTGCTTGGCATCCATCTTCTCTTGCTGTTTCCAGTTCCAGAGCACGCCCGAGTTATGAGTAAGCACTAAGTACCAGTGCGAAACGTCAGCTGTGTGTCCCAATTTTCTGTTTGCTGTGGATTGTAGTGTATTCCATTTTTACCAATAAAGGACATTTAAGGATTTTTTTCCTGGAGTGCGACTGTCCAAACATTCTTTTTGGTTTCCACGCCTGAGTGCCACTGCCCACCCACTCCTGCTTTGATTGGACACAGGGGGATTTTGTCAGCAAGTCCTGGCCAATGATTTATGGACAAGACCTGCCGATTTGCTGTGTCCAATCACAACCCAGAACCCTGTGTTAACAAACAACACAGGATACTGCAAAGCAGGGAGAAGAAACAAATACATTTTTTAGTAAAAAGCAGCACACATTACACATATTAACACTTGTTAGGCACACATTTAACCCATTGATTACAGCGAGATGTTAACCCATTCCCAGCCAGTGTCATTAGTACAGTTAGGCCCCTTTAACAAGGGGGGGATCCGTGAGGATCCGCCCCGTGAACCTCCGCTTGCTCAGCTGAGCCGGCAGATGACAGGGCGGTCCCCGCACACTGTGCAGTGACCGCCCTGTCAGATCTCCGCTCTCCCCTATGGGGGGATCGGATGAACACGGACCGTCTGTCCATGTTCATCCGATCCGCTCTGCAGACGGATAGAAAAATAAGATTTTCCTCCGTCTGCAGAATCGGGGGATTGCGGACCCGGAGGAGATCGGGTGTCAGCGGATGTTCATCCGCTGACACCCGCGATCTCATAGGGAGCAATGTATGTCCCCTTTTCATCCTTTTCACGGACGGATGAAAAAGCGGACATACGGTCCGCTGGTGTGAAAGGGGCCTAACAGTGTATAGTATTTTTATTGATCACTGCATTATTGTCACTGGTGATGTTAGTTTGTCAGTTCCCACTCAATATCAGTTAGTGTCAGATTGTTCAACCCACTGTCACAGTCTCACTGTAAGTCGCTGATCACCGCCATTATTAGTGTAGCAGGTATATGCTTTTAAATTCTGGTGAAGACACCAGTGATGTATAGTTCCCTGCGGCCCAGCAGGTGGCGCTGTCATTTTGGGCCGGGGTTGAACCATCGCTGCAGTGCCGTACCCTTTGTGGCCTCTCGCAGCGGTTGTATGGCGGGGCGGGGAACCCACTGTGCATCCTGGGAGAGGTTCGAGTCCCAGGCACCCTCCGCCTGAGGGCTGCGGTTCGCGGGACTCACCCGAAGACCTGGTGCAGCAGATTGCCAGTGCCGGGTGAACCGCCCGGAGGAATATCTCTTCCGAACAGGGGCCAAGTTCAGAGACCTGCTATTAGGCCTGTGACAGGGGCCTCAACGGTTCATCCGGTCGGTGGCAGCGACCAAAATTCACGGTTGGTGGCAGAGACCGTGCGCCAAGCCTATTCGCTATCAAAGGAATAGGAGAGTTCAGTTGTGCCTGGGCCTACTCGTATCCACACCCCCCTTGTTCGTCTGTTATTGGAAGTTCAACTGATTGTGTTCACCGTATTGTATGAGAAATAAAGGAGTGTTGGACTTTCGATTGGTGTGGGGCTCTATCATTGGCAGACACATCTTCACAGAACAACTAAGGTTTCGTATGCAGTGGACAGACCCGGAGGTAATTGAACTAACTCAGCTTGAACCTCATATATACATACGAGGGGAGAGCTTGGCGTAGTGTTCCTGCACTCTCCTCTCCCAGGTACCCCTAGACACAAGTCCCTCACACGAGGAAGCACAGAGAGGGAGAGTGAGGCTACGCTACATTAGTATAAAAAAATAAAGAAATAAAAATTGCAGTATATATACACCATAGTTTGTAGATGCTATAACTTTCGCACAAATCAATTCATATACACTTATTGGGTTTTTGTTTACCAAAGACATGTAGTATAATTAATTTTGACCTAAATTTAGGAAGAAATTCAATATTTTATTTTTTTGGATATGTTTTATAGCAAAATAAAGCAAAAGAAATCAACTTGTATACAACCAGCCTGCACATGCATGGATCAAAATTCGTCTGGTCCTTGCTGAACCAATTGAATTTTGATCCATGTATGGCCAGCTTTAGGCTCTCCCATGCTGCTAGACTGAACCTAGCAGTCTCTTCTCCCCTGCACTCTTGAAGCCTAAGGTCCTCTGATGTCATCAAGACCAATTCAGAGCCCATAGTTGTGTGTGGGACATGAGAACACTGAGGAGAAAGCCAGTACTGGAGCATGGAAGAGTGCTGTCTGCCAGGGAGCAGAGAATCAGGTAAGTAAAAGTTATTTTTCCTTCCCTAGATAGAAACTACTAGCATTTAACCCCATGCAGTGCCCCACTCCTAGGGAGGATTTACATTTTTTTCCAAAGTTGGACTTTGAGAAAAGAAGTGATTTAAAAAATGTATCTCCAAATTTAGTTTAAACAAATCATCCAAACAGAAATTCAAAAGGAAGTATTTTTAAATCCATTTACATCATAACTGTCTGCAGCAAACTAAAGAGATCAAAAAGAGTGAATTCAAATGTAATGAATTTCTTGCGTGTTGGCTGTTCTAATCTCCTTAAGCTGCATGGAATCTTTGCCAGCAAATGTCATTACCTTAAAACAGAGCTATAGGCATTTAGATAAGAAACATGAAAGATTCATGTTAAGAAAAATTCAATTTTAAATGTTTCTAACATAGAGGTAAAGTAATGAGAGAAGGAAATTTCATGTTTCTATGCACACAACAGCAAATCTGAAAAGCTCTGATTACTACTTTGTCACCATTGTTATTGTGACTGCTATTATTACTTATGAGATTTTGAATAGTAGTAATAAAAATTGTGCCATAGTAAAGCAAAGCACTACTATTTTATTTAATTTGTCCATCCTTGTGAAGCATGTGTTAACTGATCTCTGCATACAATCTATTGTTCACTAACAGTATGGCGAGGAGTTTTCAGGCACCTTTGCAGTGTTTTAAGAGTAGACAAATCCCTTGTCATCTAATATGTATGAGGGTTGTATAAGTAACTAAGCTTTTACTAGGCTGATGCCCGAGAGTGGGCCTAATGGGTTCCTTGCTGCCCATTAAATATCAGCTAGCACTGTCTTCTCTGACTGCTAGTTCAAGATTCCCCACCTAACAACTGGGGAAGGATTGTGTGTCCAAACTTGGAAGGTAGGTGTTTCCAGCTTTATAAATAACAAATACAAATAACCAAAAGTAATCAAAAAGCGCTCAAAGATCCTTAAAGATTTTTCATTCTATATCCTGTTCTTGTTTCCGTTATTAAAAATGAATAGGATGTTTTTCAGGCACAGAGACCACAAAAATAATAAAAATTATATGATTTTGAGAGGCGCATGCGCGGAGGCTAGCGGGACGGTAATGCCTGACTAGAGCTCCGCTCCGTGAAGAGGAAAAAGCCGCAAGATAGATACAGCCCGCCATCCCAAATATACTGGAAAAGCTGTCTCAAGTACTATAGAGGTGAGAGGCACACTTGGGAATGAAAATGGTTTACGGAGGAGCCCGCAGTAAAACAAAAATGAACCCCAATAGAGGCATACAAGCGCGGAATTCATCACAGAAAAAAGCGCCAGTCTCCTCAGACACAATCACAATCACCTATGTTGTGGCTTTTTAAGGCAAGCTTAAAAAGCCACAACATATCTCCTCAGGAGATTCTGACTCAGAGGCTGAAGTTTATCAGTCACAAATATTACCTCAAGAAGCTTCTATCCCCTCAAATATTTTAAAACAATTTGAAAAAATGCTTCACAAAGCACTGAAGCAAACATCAGAACAAATTACCTCTAATTTAACAAAAGAAATCAGAGAATTGGGACACCGCACAGCAGCACTAGAAATTAAAGTGGAGGACATTGAAAATATTACACTAGACCATCAGTCAGAAATGGAAAATTTGAAGGAAGATAATATTGCACTTCAAAATAAACTGGAGGACTTTGAGAATCGCGCAAGGAGGTCTAACTTGCGCTTTAGAGGCTTACCAGAAACTATTATAGACTTACAGTCAACAATAACTGCACTATGCCAAGAATTAATGCCAAGCATACCAATAGAAAGAATTGAGATAGACAGAGTGCACATGGCTTTAATGCCCAAAAAAATAGACGGACCTCCTCGAGATGTTATTTCAAAATTTCATTACTATCTGACAAAAGAACAATTACTGAAGGCAGCCAGAGAACAAAACAACTTAGTCTTTCAAGGACACAATTATCAGATATTTGCAGATTTATCTCAATTGACAATATCCAAAAGAAGAGCAATGAAACCACAAATACTGGTACTACAACGCCACAATGTGAAATATCAATGGAGCTTCCCTTTTGCCCTACGTTTCACCTATCAAGGAACCAAAATTACATGCAGAACACCAGAAGAACTGCAACAAGCTCTCCAGGACTTTAATTTGACTGAAGGAAACACAGCAACAACAGCTTCGCGAAGAAGATCAGCCTCAGCCTCTTCTAATAAAGCATCCCACTCTGAGTCCAGAAATGGTAGTACCCAAGCATACAAAAGAGGACGCTTTACACCCTCATCCCAAGGTCAAGAAGATTCTATGGACTGAAAGACTTATAAACTGTAAAAGTGATAAATACACCAAAGGACAATTACAGTAGAAACACCCTGAATACTTAATATCCCTGCTTCAACACAAACAAAGCAAATGATAAAGCTGAAGAACAATGAAAACCCCATTGGAAACACTTTAATGAAGCACTTCTCTTTACCCTATTTAAAAAGTCATTTTTTACTTATTATTATTTTTCCACCCCCCTTCCTTTTTTTTTTTTCTCGCAATGGACAAATTTTTACTTTTTGCCTCCAGGTTTCACATAGAAACAAAGAGACATGACGGTATTCCTACATCCCCCCCCCCCCACACCCTCCCCCCCCTTTTTTTTGTTTTGTATTCAATGTAGGTATCATTAAATATAGAGAAAGCTCTACCTACACTTTATTCCTTAATCTCTGTGAAACGTGTAACAGAGCCAAAACTAATCCTTTACATTATTAGTTATAGTTTGGATTGAATAGAAATAATATAGTTTTTTCTTCAACAGTCTGATTCTCCTCACCCAGTTATGTATTTACACACTAAGACAATTTTTTAGAACTAATATGGTTAAAAATACTAATTTAATTCTCCTAGGTTTACAGCCAAAGGTTATATTCCTTCCCCTCTCTATCTGAATGTTTATTTACTAATTTTAGGCAACTTTTATATGCACAGATAGGGCTTACAATCATACATCCCAGTGATGTATTATTACCTTTTCACTAGGCGGCACCCCATGGCACGGAAACCCCATGAGCCTCACTGAACTTTCCTCGGATTCCCACTCTAATATGTGGGGATTCAACGAAAGCCCCTTGTCCCCTGAGGGGGGGCTTTACCCCCCATCACGGGCAAACTACGAATACTCTAACACCCTAATAATCTTTACATGCTGTATAATCTTATCCATTTCTTATTTTTTATTTAAGACTGATCACTCTGGATCCTTTCTTTACTTCCTTTCTTTCTCGTCTGTGAGGGTTGGACCGGGAGACCGCTGCATTGAGGCTACAGGTAAGAATAGCTTTTTGTATCACCTACCATGGCCCCTTTAAACATTATTTCACTAAATGTCCAAGGTCTTAATGTGCCACAAAAACGCACAAAGGCCTTCAGGTCATTCCAATTAAAGAAAGCTCATATTGTGTGCTTACAAGAAACACACTTTACATCAACTCTTACACCCAAATTTTCCAGTAACTCCTACCCTCAAGTATATACAGCCTCAGCCAACACAAAACAGAGAGGTACGCTTATAGCATTTCACCGCACCACTCCATTCACGCTGCATTCCAAAATAAAAGACCCAGAAGGTCGTTATCTAATCCTAACGGGACACATCATGGATACAGCAGTAACTATAGTCTCCTATTACGCCCCTAACCTCAAACCCTTACTATTCCTATCTCATCTCTTTCAAGTGATAAACACACACAAGATAGGAACACTTTTTGTGTGTGGGGATTCTAATAATCTCCTCCTTCCATTCCTAGACAGATCTCCTTATACCCCATCAAAATATCAATCTAAATGGACACTTTCTCAGCTTCTATCAAAACACAACTTAGTCGACACTAGGAGAGAATCCAACCCAACAAAAAGGAACTACACATATTTCTCTAACCCCCATCAAACATTCAGCAGAATAGATCACATATTTACAATAGGTATGATCCCAGAGATAATATCTTCTACCATTATCCCCATCCCATGGTCAGATCACAATGCGGTCTATACCACTATCGCCTCCATCCTACCCAAGTCGCACGATCCATCATGGAACCTCCCAGATGTGCTACTCAAGCACCCATCTTATCGCACACAGATAGAACGAGAACTAACAGATTACTTGAAGAATAACACTAACCCTGAAATATCCTCACTCACACTCTGGGAAGCACATAAGCCAGTACTCAGGGGAATTTTTCAACAACAATTAGGGACCCTGAAAAGAGAACGGAAAACACTCTCACAAAAACTAGAAAAAGAATTTAACACAGCATTTATGGCCTTTCAGAATATTCCTAATTCCTCTGCAAAAACACGTCTAGAGAAAGGTCATCTAGAATATGACCTCTTCCTCACAGACTCAGCAGAAAAAATGTTACGCAAAACCAATCACACATTCTATATGAAATCCAACAAACCTGGTACACTTCTAGCAAAAGCATTAAAATCCATCAACAAATCCTTTAAACCTATCAAACTCAAATTGGCCAATAATATATACACTAGCAATCCACAAAAAATAGTCCAAAAATTCAGCACCTACTTAAAATCCCAATACAAGGAAACCAATTCATTTAACACCTCTGAAGCTGATTCTTTTTTCTCACGAATCAGTCTCCCTCATATGACGGAATCTCAAAAGACATTATTAGAAAATCCAGTTACAAATTAAGAGGTCATTACAGCCATTAAGGAATTAAAAATAAATAAACGACCTGGGCCAGATGGTTACTCATCATTATACTACCGAACCTATAAGGACATTCTATCCCCCATGCTTGTAGAAGCATATAACGATGTATTAAGGAACAAAACATTTAGGCAAGAATCCCTGATGGCGATTATATGTATGATTCCAAAACCACAAACAGATGATACACTTAGCAGTAATTATCGTCCCATTTCCATGTTAAATGTGGATATTAAATTGCTGACAAAAATATTAGCAACACGTTTAAACACAATAATAGGAACACTTATACATCGCGACCAGGTAGGATTCATGCCCTCACGCCAAGCAGGTGATAACGCTCGTAGAGTAGTCCTATTAGCACAAATAGCGAAAAAGCGTGGAATTCCAGCCTGCTTTCTCTCTCTCGATGTTAGAAGGGCCTTTGACTCAGTATCCTGGACTTACATGAATTACAAAAATGGGGATTTGGCCCAAACTTTATGACATGGATCAAAGCACTGTATGATAAACCGAAAGCGTATGTAAGATATGCAGGATATAGGTCTGAACCCTTTGATATTGAGAGGGGCACAAGACAAGGCTGTCCGCTCTCACCATTACTATTCGCTTTACTCATAGAACCACTGGCACAATTAATTAGATTAGAACCCACAATAACAGGAATAGAAGTAGGAGGATACCAACACAAAATTTGCTTATTTGCGGACGATATCCTTCTATTTCTTTGATCCCCACAAATATCTGGCCCCAATCTTACCCCAATTCTCAATAATTTTGCCACTCTTTCAGGCCTATTTATCAATCCCAAGAAAAGTTCAGCAATGAACATATCTCTATCAAACATTGAATTATCGGCTGCCAAAATAGGTCTCCCATACACATGGACAGAGGGTGAACTACCTTATCTAGGCATTAAGCTTACAACATCCCTTTCAGATTTATTCTCTCATAACTATCCACCGATATTGAAACATCTAACAAACTTAAAGAACTACTGGGCCCACCTCCCGATATCATGGATGGGAAGAATAAATACCGTAAAAATTACGATATTGCCAAAGATACTATACTTGTTCAGAGTCTTGCCAATCCCGATACCAGCATACTATCTGAGGATACTACAGAAAAAAGCATCTGTATTCATATGGGGTTCCAACAAACCGAGAGTACAACAACGAACACTTTTCCTACCCAAAGTACATGGGGGCTTGGGATGTCCCAATTTTGCAAGCTACTATAGGGCAGCACACATAGCTAGCCTTAGTAAATACCATGCTAAAAAAGAAATCCCACTATGGGTATTGATAGAAGCTGCTGAAAGTGATCCAATCTCAGTCTCAAACTTACTTTGGATCCCCCCAAAAGACCGCAATAATATACAAAATCCTATTACTAAACATTACATCTCCCTCTGGGACAGATCTAAAATTAAACATCAACTACAATCTCAACACAATCCTCTACTCTCATTTTACAAAAACCCTGCATTTTATCCAGCATGGGTCTCCCCCAAATCTTTTAAAGAATGGACATCTAGAGATATTCTTCATATGTATAAATTTATAACGGCATCATCGTTTATCCCCTTCCCGACCCTTAGCAAAACCTACGGCTTACCACAATCAGAACAATTCAGATACCTCCAAATAAAAAAAAATTTCACATCATTTTTAAATTCTTCTACCTCCATATCCCAAATGACCAATTTTGAAACAATATGTAAGAGGGATCCACACGCAAAGGGAGCAATAACTACCTTATATTCTCAATTACTGACCCGAGTGGACGCAGACAAACCACATTATGTTCGGAAATGGGAAGAGGACATACAAAAAGAATTAAAAGACTAAGAATGGAATCAAATATGGTCAACAACAAAATTAGCCTCCCCAATATAATAGCGGTTGAGGCTAATTACAAATTACTAACAAGATGGTACCTCGTACCAGCAAGGATAGCGAAATATGTTCCGAACTATTCAGCACAATGTTTTCGGGGATTTACAGAGATAGGAACACAGTTTCATATTTGGTGGTCGTGTCCAATAGCACAACAATTCTGGAAAGAACTCTTTATAAAGGCATCTGAAATGCTGGGTAAGACAATCCCACTTGATCCAGCAATAGCACTACTCAATCTGAAACCAGAAAACATAACGCACATACAATTCAAACTACTAGTGCAATTCTTTACAACAGCTAAACAATCACTAGCAAAAGCTTGGAAATCTCCCCAATTAAACATACACGAATCTATGACCAGAATGAATAGTGCAATGACTCATGCTAAAATGACAGCAATAGAAATGGACACGAGCCCCAAGTTTGAAAAATTGTGGTAACCCTGGATTAACTATAAAATGCCATCAACCTTTGACACCAAAGTACTCTTGCCATGGTAGCTGAGACAAGAGATTCAAATAATTGTTATTCTTCGTAACAGCAGCGGCTCTGGGCCTGACTCCACAGACTTCTACTCTGTTCTTCTATCCTTTTTTTTTACTCCTATTCCTCCTATCTTCTATATTTTTCTCTTTCTTTTTCTTGTTTAATATTTTTATTAGATTTTACAAGTAAATAGCAAATATAATGAACATTACATTCTGATCAAGAATAGAATTGTAAATAAATACAGCAATCACTAAAAATACATATTGAAAGAAAGGTAATAGAGGATAAACCTCATTAACAATTATATCAATACAAATAGAGGTATAAAAGATTAGAGCAATGAAAATAAGCAATATTCAGGATAGAATATCATGCCTCCAGACCATCCACTCACCCCCGAAGGGAGCAAGCTGTGAGCAGATGGGGGCTCGATTAAGTATGAGAGAATATGCTGGGTTATCCAGAAGGATACACCAGATGAACGTTGTCATACCTCAATTGTTTAGTGGAGACCTTCCTAACAAATCTTTAAGACACAAAGATATTAGTGATTGATAAAGTGAAACTTAAAAGGTATATATATAAGTCATGCAATGGACATCGCATGTGTATAAAATCCGTATTACACAAGTAACAAAACTAACCAGAACAGAAAGACAGAAGAAGTAAGAGAGAAGAAGAAGAAATATGGGAGAAAAGTAAAATATATAGAAAAGAAGGTATGGGTATAGAAAAATAGAGAAAAAGGTGAAGGTTGTCTCCCCGGGTGGCGGTCCAATCAGATCAAGGCCCCGTTTAAATATTATATTAATAGATAAATATTAAAGTATTTCAAAGAGGCATCAACAATAATTGATCAAAATCTGGGGGTAAGAAGTGTTTAATCCATGGTTTCCATATTTTATTGTATGTAGTAATGTTGTTATCTTCAATAGCAGACATTTTGGAAAAGATAAGGGCTCTGTTAATTCTATGTTTAGTTTCAGCCACAACTAAAGTTTGGGTTTTCCAGGCCTTAGCTATAGATTGTTTAGCCGCCGTGGTGAGATGTAGTAGTAATTTGAATTGTGATTTATTCAATTCAGGAGGTTTGAGGTTGAGGAGAGCCAGTGCCGGGTCTGGCGGGATTGGTATTTCCAAGGCCGTAGAGGCCATGTTAAATATTTTACTCCAGAAGGATTGAACGATTGGACATTGCCACCAAATATGGAACTGCGTGCCCGGTTCAGAACAGCCTCTGAAACATAAATTTGGATACAAGGGGGCAAATTTGGCAATCCTGGCCGGAACCAGGTACCATCGAGAAAGGACCTTATAATTTGTTTCCAACGCAAAACAGTTTGGCGAGGAATGCTTAGTAGCTGACCATATATTATCCCAGTCACTTTTACTAAATGTTCTATCCATGTCATGTGCCCATTTAGTCGTATAGGATGGTAAAGTATCGTCGGATGTGGAATTGATGCGTTTATACAAAAGTGATATTAATCCTCTAGTATGGGGATCACTGTTACAGATACGTTCAAATTGAGTCATTTGGGTAAGAGGGGATCCCGTATCAACGAGGGGTGTATAAAAGTTCTTAATTTGTAGATAGCGGAAGAGCTCCTTCATGGGGAGTTTGTATAAATCACATAATGTTGGGAACGTAAGAATATCATTGGAGGAAACTAGATTGTGAAATTGAAGTAGGTTTCTTTTGGACCAAGCTGCAAATGATAGGGGGAATTTCCAGGCGGGGTAAAATGAGGGATTTCGAAGAAAAGAGAGTAGAGGGTTATGAGTGGATTGTAGGCTTTTTGTGGATCTATATTTGTCCCAGATAGCTATAGAATGTTTGGTTACGGGGTTAGATAAGTTTAGTCTATCTTTAGGAGCTAACCAGAGCAAATTATTCACAGAAATGGGGTCAATATCCACTGATTCAATCGCTACCCATAGAGGGGATTCTGTTGTAGAATGGTATTTGGGGAGTTGTGCTAGCTGAGCAGCAAAGTAGTATGAGGAAAAGTTAGGAATTCCCAGACCACCTTTCAATTTATCAAGATAAAGAGTCGATCTGGGTATACAGGGTTTTGTAGAGCCCCATATAAAAGACATCACTCTCTTTTGAGTGAGCCTCAAGAAGTAAGGAGGTATATGTATGGGGAGAACTCGGAATAGGTAAAGGAACTTTGGTAAGATTGACATCTTAGTAGCGTTAATCCTCCCAATCCAAGATAAAGGAAGAGAAGACCATTGTTTCATCAGATTAGTAGCTGACTTCAATAAGGGTAAGTAGTTAGCTGAAAATAAGTCGGATATAGAAGAAGTGAGTTGGACTCCAAGATATGAAATATGGTGCAATTCCCAATTGAAAGGTAAAGACGTTTGAGCTTGTTGTAACTCAGATGGCGAAAGGGAAATATTAAGGGCATTAGATTTGGCATGATTAACACACAATCCAGAAATCTTTGCAAACTTGTCCAAAGTATTTACTAGATTTGGGGCTGAGACATGGGGATGGGATAAAAAAATCAGGATGTCATCTGCAAAAAGACTCAATTTGTGGTGATGTCCACCTAATTCTACACCTTTGATATTAGGATTATTTCTAATAATACATGCTAAGGGTTCAATAAGTAGGGCAAAAAGCAAAGGGGATAGGGGGCAACCCTGTCTAGTACCTCTCCGAATATCTATCATAGCTGATTTGTAGCCCATATATTTAATATAAGCTTTCGGAGTGCTGTATAGTGAGGAGACCCAAGTTAAGAAATTTTCCCCAAAACCCCATTTTTGAAGAGTATATTGTAGATATGGCCAGCTGATTGAGTCGAACGCCTTCCTAATATCTAATGATATAAGGCAAGTTGGGATACGTCTTTTTTTGGCGGCATGAATTAATAAAAGTGCTCTTCTGACATTATCCCCTGCTTGACGCAAGGGCATGAAGCCAGTTTGGTCACGATGGATAAGTTTACCTATAATGCTATTTAATCTAGTTGCCAAGATCTTAGCTAATAACTTAATGTCTAGATTTAAAAGAGATATGGGGTGGTAATTAGACCAAGAGGTAGTGTCAGATTTAGGTTTGGGAATCATTGCTATGATGGAAGTTAGTGTTTCGGTTTTAAACGAATGACCAGCTAACAAAGAATTGAAGGCTCTAGTCAATAGAGGCGTTAAAATCGAATCAAATTGTTTGTAGTATAGTGCAGAAAACCCATCGGGGCCCGGTCTCTTGTGAGGCTTCAATTCTTTAATAGCAGCTTTAACTTCCAAGGCCGTTATGGGACTCTCCAAATATTCACACTGTTCTGGTGTCATTGTGGGAAGTGTAACATCTGAGAATAAAGTGTCTGCTTTGTTTTTATCAAAGATTAAGCCAGGGTCATAGAGCTTAGCTAATTTAGATTGAAAGATTTCCAAGATCTTTAATGGGTTACTAGTGTATGCATCTCTGGAGGTTCTAAGTCGGAATGCAGTTTGTGAACGATCAATAGACTTGAGGCTGCGGGCCATTGGGGTATCGGGCTTATTGGCTTTGCGGTATAGGGTATGTTGCCGCTTGCGTAAGAGTTTGTCTGCCGAATCTGTCAGAAAAAGATCCAACTCAAGCCGGGCCCTTTCCAATTTAGTGTTAGTGTTTGCATTCGGGGTAGCTTGATGAGCCAAATGACAAGCGTTAAAATTTGCTTCAAGTTTGGTGAACAGAATCTTGCGATCTCTTTTAATAGATCTCGCCTTTTGTATCAAGCTGCCCCCGAATGACAGCTTTATGGGCTTCCCATAATGTAAGGGCAGAGACATCAGTAGTGTCATTAAATGAGATATAATCATTAAGAGCCAGTTCAATATCTGAACGGTGTGAGGGGTGAGTTAGGATGGAGTCGTTAATACACCAAGTGGTGTCATGTGACCTAGGTATTGGAGAGGTAATTGTAGCAGTGACCGCACAATGGTCTGTCCATGGAAATGGGATTATATTAGAGGATATTACTTCAGGGAGCATACTAGAGGCGAGGAAAATATGGTCTATTCATGAAAAGGATTTGTGTGGATAAGAATAATGTGTAAAATTTCTGGAAGTTGGGTTAAGTTCCCGCCAGGTATCAACAAAATTAAAAGAAGTAAGTAGAGATTGGAAGGACCGTTTATGGATAGGAGAGTTAGGAGATGACGGGGATTTATCCAAGAAGGGATAGATGGTAGTATTGGAGTCGCCACATAATATTATTGTTCCAAATTTATGTGATTCGATTAGTTGGAAAAGATGTGATAGAAAAGCTTCAGGATGTTTATTTGGGGCGTAATACGAAACTAATGTGACTTCAGTATCAGCAATAAAGCCTGTTAATAAAACATATCTACCCTCAGGGTCACATATTTGTGTATTAAGGGTAAATGGTGTAGAACGGTGGAATCCAATCAGGGACCCACGTTGCTTAGTTGTAGCTGATGCTGCGTAGAATTGAGGGTAGGAGGAGGAAAGAAATTTAGGGGAGGCGTTATTGATAAAGTGCGTTTCTTGAAGGAAAATGATGTGAGCTTTTCTAGCTGAAAAGGAACGTAGAGCTTTAGTTCTTTTTTGTGGAACGTTGAAGCCTTGTACATTTAAGGAAATATAGAGGAAAGGGAAGAGAGAGAAAAAAAAGGGGGGAGGGGGAGGGAAGAGGATAGTCTATCTATATCAATGACCATATAAGTCAAGGAAATAAACTTATTTGTCTATAAGGAGACAAATAAAGAAGACAAGAAACACTCGTCTCAAGAAGCAATAGTGAAATTTTAGCTTTCTGGCTGACAAAAACATAAATTAAATACATAAATTTATATTACATATTAAAAAAAAACAAAAAAAAAAACACACTTGTCTCAAAAATGTAAATGTAATATAGACCTTCTGGCTGACTAAAACAATAAATAAATGCCTAAATTCATATTTCAGAAGTACAATATAATATGCATATAAATTACTAAGTAGACATATTTGTCAGAAAGGGGACCAAAAAAAAACCACTTGTCTCAAAAATGTAAATGTAATATAGACCTTCTGGCTGACTAAAACAATAAATAAATACCTAAATTTATATTTCATAGGTACAATATAATATGCATATAAATTACTAAGTAGACATATTTGTCAGAAAGGGGACAAACACAAAAAAAAAAAAAACCCTAAAAACACTTGACTCAAAAATGTAAATTAAATATAAATCTTCTGGCTGACTAAAACCCTAAATAAAAACCTAGATTTATATTTCATAAGTACAAATTAATATGCATATATAATGTGCATATAGATTAAAGAAATAGACATATTTGTCAGAAACAAGACACCACTAAAAAAAAAAAAAAAAAAAAAAAAAATGGAGAACAGGATTCTAATTCTTCAATCATAGATAGTGCAATGCTTTTCAGAATAAAGCAATGGGGCTAATACCCTACAAAAGGGGAGAAACATGGATAAGATTAATGAGAGGTGAACAATCAGTCCATTGAGTCGACATTTATCGGTGCCTGACTATCAAAACGTCCTCTTTTATGAAGATTCTGTCTGGTATAACCAGAGGGGTTTGGGTCCAGGTCGGTTTCATTTGGAGGTGATCTAGAAGCCGCACGTCTACGAGGTTGCTCCTTAGAATTGGTGTGATCCATCAGGCCTAGATCAATTAAGGCTGACCGTAGTTCATTGGACGTGCGACAGGTATATCTGGTTTCCAAGTATGTAAAGCGGAGAGAGAATGGAAACCCCCAGTGGTATATGATTTGGTGCTTTTGAAGTACTTGCAGCAATAGTTTCATAGAACGCCTCTTAGTAACAGTTAGAGGGGAGAGGTCTGTAAAGAGCTGATAGATATTGCCCTGGAACTCAAGAGTGTTTTTACCTCTAGCAGCAGCAAGTATTTGCTCCTTTGTTTTATAGTAATGAAATTTAACTATAATATCTCTAGGGGGTCCATTGGGTTTGCGTTGAGTTAGGGCCCTGTGGACTCTGTCCATTTCCAATCTCTCAGGTGAAATACCTGGTAACAGTTCCTGAAACAGTGCACATATAGTTCCCTGTAAGTCTATGATTGATTCAGGGAGACCTCTGATTCTTAGGTTGGAGCGACGGTCCCTATTCTCCTGGTCTTCCAAACGGTTTTGTAATAAAGAGTTCTCATCCTTAAGCTGTTCAATAGTAGCATCATAATGCTGTGTGGTAGTTTCTATATCATCTACCCGCATTTCCAATTCAGCTGTTCTATGCCCCAGCTCCCTAATCTCCCTTGTCAGCTTCTCTGTTATCTGGTCAGAAGTTTGTGTCAAAGCTTTCTGAAGCATTTTCTCAAATTGTCTAAACATATTAGACTGAATAACATTTTCAGGTGTTTCATAGTCAGAATCAATCTCACCAGCTGTGTCCAGAGTTTTGACATTGTGTGACAGGGATTTAGGAACCCGCTGTGTGCGAGTCTGTGAGGTACCAGGCGCCGCCATCTTGGATGTCTGCTGGGCCGGTGTATCTTTAGAGATACCAATCTTATACTTCGTTTTTGGCCCCCTCGTGACCATCCTCAATACGCCAAAGTGTACCTGGTATGAATTTGCGGGAGCTGGTGCCGTTTGCGGTGAAAAACAGCGGTCGGTTCTCCGGTTTGTTTAACCCGGGAGCGGAGCTCTAAGGGGATGCGACTTCTCCCTCAGGCATCCGCGCATGCGCCCATTTTTCTCTTTCTTATTCCCTTCTTCCTTTTCATATTACACTGGATATACATAAGAATATCGGTTGAATTTACAACCCATAGTCTTATCACAGTATAAATCTTATAGGTCATATGAATTTATTGACAAGTTGAACGTTTTTTTTTTTTTTTAAGAAATATATATTACTCGCAATACATTTAAAAGTATTAATAACATTACTATATTGCATGTTTAGATATACAGTAATTACCTTCATATTAGCAAAATGTATTCTTGTATAAGTATAATGAAACATTCACACTTGTTAAAACTACACATACTCAAGAATGTCTGTATATGACCCCTTGTATACTCTAATAAAATACTTTGACAAGGAAAAAATGATATGATTTTTATTGTGCACAAAGGTTAAAAATTATTATTGTACATATATAAAACATATGGATTGTATACATATGTGCATTACATTAGATACAACATTAGACCCTAGTAACAATAATTACATACTTCCAAATTTTTAACAAAAACACATCAATACCTCTTGCAGTATATCTACTTAATTGGGACAGGGTAGATACCGTATTTATCGGCGTATAACACGCACAGGCGTATAACACGCACCCTAACTTTAAGAGGGAAGTTTCAGGAAAAAAACTTTCCACAGCCCCCTGTGTATAACACACAGGCACAGTTTACCCTCTATTTTCAGGGTAAAAAAGTGAGTGTTATACGCCAATAAATACAGTATTTACAGGGGGTCCCTGGGTTACAAACAAGATAGGGACTGTAGGTTTGTTCTTAAGTTGAATTTGTTTGTAAGTCGGAACAGGTACATTTTTTAGGGGTAGCTCCAGCCCAAAAAATTGTTTTTATACTTTTTGGATAACATAGGGAAGGGTTATCACCCCTGTAACATTTGTTTTGCTGTCTGTGCCCCTGTTCAGAAGATTTCACCTCACTTTCCATCCCAATGACAAATGGATTTTGAAAAATATTGGTTGTTAGGGAAACATGGACTGGTGATAAAGCTCCAGTGGAGACACATTTTTCCCATATTAACTCTTACAGGAGAGAATTTCCCTTCCTAGGGGTAGATTTCCTCTCACTTCCTGTTGTCTCCCTCCGTTTGTAAGTAGGAGTCGTTTGTAAGTCGGATGTTTGCAAGTAGGGGACCCCCTGTAATGTCATGTACATTCATTCAGTCACTTGTCTAATCCATCTGAAAATTAACGAATCAACATCCATATAGTGTACATACTGTACATATTTCGTAGGTACCAGTTATATACTGTACAGATCAAAGTATCGTACATTTAGTACACTTATCCATATAAATCACTAGGACATCTTCACTTACAAAATGCCAGCCAAGCACCACCAACAAGTTGGAAAGTAGAGTATTTCATCTTTACGGTATGCACATTGTCTCTTCATTCTAATGCGGATTTACCTCCCACAGGCCCAGAGCTTGAGTGAGGGTTTCTGCATGGCATTTTTTTTTCATATTCTTCACATGTGACATGTTTCAATTATTGTGCTGATGGTGTCCTGGTGATAGATAGGGGTTGATTTACTAAAACTGGAGAGTGCAAGATCTGGTGCAGCTTTGCATAGAAACCAATCAGTTTCCATTTTTTTTTGTCATTTTTTACTTGAACAAGCTGAAGCTGATTGGCTACCATGCACAGCTACACCAGATTTTGAACTCTCCAGTTTTGGAAAATCAACCCCATAGTGAGGATGTTCTAGTTATTTTACTGTATATGGATAAGTCCTCAAAAAATGTCCATTCTCCTAAGGTGTATAATGATTACTGAGTCCTGACCTCTAGAACAACCCACGTTACTTCACTTGTGTCTGGGGGTTGGGTCTGTTGCTGGGCTTGAAGAACACTGGGATAAGATGTTTTTTAGAAGTTCTTCTGCTTTTCTTTACACTTCAGTCCCATATGGGATAAGAGTATTACTTTGTGTGTCTGCTAAATGCTGGTGTATGTTCCTGACACTCATCATTAGAACCAAGGATGCTACTTGGATGAGTGGCAAAATTTCTTCAACAATTACTACTTGCTATACAATGACCTGGACATGTGAGAACGTTCACTGTCACTTTGCTTTGACCATTTGCAAGATAAAGGTAATACAAACAGGGGTAGACTGTGACTCTGGGGACCACAGGGAAAATAAGGACCCCCATTTTACTGCTACCTAGCAGCTACAGGAACTCCACACTTTTAGGCGTGTTAAATATCTGCTCCTGCTGCCACACACTGTGGTTCCTCCACCAGCTCATACTGTACATTATTTCTTATAGATACAGCAGTACCTTGGATTAGGAGCATAATTTGTTCCAGAAGAATGCTTGTAATCCAAAGCACTCGTATATTAAAGCAAGTTTCCCCATAGAAGTCAATGGAAACTCAGATAATTTGTTCTACAGTGACTTCTATTGTATGCAGTTCCTCGTGTGGCCAGAGGTGGGGTTGCGCCGGAGACACTCGGAAACACTCGGAGACACTCGGAAACCTCTCGGATGCACTCGGAAACACTCGGACACACTGCAGAGGCTTGAATCCTGCTTGTTTTGCGAGACAACGCTTGCAAACTGAGTCAGGATAAAAAAAAAATAGCTTGTATTGCGAAACGCTTGTTAACCGCGTTACTCGCAATCCGAGGTATTACTGTACTTATATAGTGCCGTAAATTTACACAGCACTTTACATATATATTATACATTCACATCAGTCCCTGCCCTCAAGGAGCTTACAATCTAAGGTCCCCAACTCACATTCATACATACACATACTAGGGCCAATTTAGACAAGAGTCAATTAACCTACCAGCATGTCTTTGGAGTGTGGGAGGACACTGGAGTACCTGAAGGAAACCCACACAGGCACAGGGAGAACATGTAAACTCTAGGCAGGTAGTGTCGTCATTGAGATTTAGATCGGTAACCCTAGTGCTGCTAGACAGAAGTGCTAAACACTGTGCTTTCCATCACTACAAGACATAGGATCTGGCAAGTGGAATTACAGTATGTGGTGGGGACAGCAGGTACCAAACATGCCCAAAGGTGTGGAAAGACCCGGAACAGCGATGACTTTTGAAGAAGACACCACCTAATGGTGGATGTGGCCAAATTGCGCTAACAGTGGAAGGGCCTTAACCACTAAACGACCACCCACTGCAGATATACTGCGGCAGGGGGGCCACTCTGCGCCGAATCACGTAACTAGTAGGACTCAATGCCGGCCAGCACCAGCTGATTACAAAAAAGGAACACTATTCTTTGCCTTCCCCTAGTCAAAGCACCTCCCCCACAGTGAGTAAGCACAACCTTTGATCGCACCTGATGTTAACCCCTTCCCAGCTAGTACAGTGACAGTGCATATTTTTTTAGCACTGATCACTGTATTAGTGTCACTGGTCCCCAAAAAGTGTCAAAAGTGTCAATTAGGTGTCTGATTTGTCCGCCGCAATATCGCAGTCCCGCTATAAGTTCCTGATTGCCGCTATTACTCGTGTAGCGGCCTCACCCCCTCTTTTTGGGCTAGGGGTATGTTGTACGTGAGGGTGAGATGCGCTACGGCCCATGTCCTCCCCATTGCAGCAGGTGAGGTGAAGGCCAGTACCAGTTATTCTTCTTGGGCCTGTGTGTTTCTATTCACAACCAAGTCTTGCTGTGCTGACACTCCCCTTTACTCCCATTAACCAGAGTTCCACACACCGATAAGGATCCAACACTTGTTTTATTGTAGCACACAATAAACAGTTCTTAGTCAGCCAACTAGTTGAGATCCATAAACAGTTCAATACGGTGGGGTGAGCAGGTCGAGGCACTGTCCTAATGATAAAACTAAACCACTGTGGTTTCACCAGCGGTTGCTATAGCCATTGGCTAGAGAGAGGAACTTGAAACTTGTGAGTCTCTACCAGCGACTCTGAAGAACATGAATTGGAGTACCTTCGCTGCGTTGTGGCCCCTGTCAGGGGGAAGATGTCCCTCCAAGGGAGTTACCAGAGGCCCCTCCGTCACCGGGTTGATGCTGCTCCGGACTCTTCAGACGGGTAACCTCTCTGGCCTCCTCCCTTGCGGAGCCCAGTCGAAGTCACTGGGCCCCAGGCCTCCGGTGTAGTACCTCACCCCAGGCTTAAGGTGCCTGGGATGGACGCCAACTCCGCTCCGACCAGGCCTAGGGCGCCTGGGCTGGAACTCCGGATCGCCCGCACCCAGGCCTAAGGTGCCTGGGCGCGCGCTCGAGAAAGAAGACCTTGTGCCGAGGGCGTCTCTCCCCTTTATCTCCTCCCGTGACGCCACAGCAGGTTCTCCGCCCCCGCTGTACCACCGCCGGAACGGGACAAAAAGGACAGCACTGCGGCAGTGATTCTACCTCGACCTGTGGGAACACCGCCACCCCAGGCCAAGGAGAATAGTACACCACCAAAGTCCTCCACGACTGAAAGTGGTCTAAATCCTCTATGATTTACACACACCTGGGTCATACTACCACCCAGGTGTATCCCCCTAAATTTAGACCCCCGCTACACTCTCCCCCTAGTGATTTGACGCTGGTCCCCAGCGTCTGGTGCAAACCCATGTCTTCCAAAAAGTGGTAACATAGGCCATCCCCAGAGGCCATCCCTCAAAATTTTAATCCTGATTGTGCCAAGACCCGCTCAAGGGAAAGGGAACATGAAATAATAAAACTTTTCAATAAAACCATCTGAACATATACACATATACAATCCCTCCCATTACTGTCTAAGAACCACCCCATACTCAGCAGTCTTGACAGATGAATCTCCTGCAGAAGGGAAACAAAAACACAACATCCTAACACATTTGTGTTAATTTGGAATGAATGGGTCCATCAGCCGAGGGACCCATTCGCTCCAATGATTAAGGTGATGCAAATGTAAAAAAAAAACAACAAACAGCCGTTGCGCAACACTGCCACCTGGTGACAATGCCGCGGTAATGACACTTGGTGAAATCTTCCAGGCAACCTTCCCTCTTCCTGCGTCCCTACTCTGATTCTACCCCAAAGTCTGTGTCTCTGATGTATGAAGAAAGAGAGAACAAAACAAAATAGCTCTCATTCCTCCAAAGAGTAGGAAAGCCCAAATAAAAAACCAGGGCCCAGTTCTGATATTCTGGTAAAACACTTCCAGAAAGTTCAGCAGCAAAAGAACATACAGGAGAGTTTTTTTTTCTCTTTTCTCTCCTCACAAATAAAATTTCGGGTGCAGCAAGAACAGATGCTTATCAAAAGTTTCCACTGAATAATCAATGTCCTCTCCATCCTTCCGGCATATAAGCACCTTGTCTGCGTGGATATGGCGGCCCCACATCCATTCTGCTCTACAGTCCCTGAATTGTTAGGACACTGATGGTGAACAGGACAAGTACCGGTGGGCATACGGCACTTTAAGCTTCTCCCAAACAAACTCGTCATACCATCTCTGTCGCAGGACTTCGACCTCAAAAAGTAAGTCCCGAGGCAAGTAAGGATATTCCCATCCGTACTCACGGGCGACCCTCTGGCAGAAGAGCCGCTGCAGTCGGGCCAAAGGAGGCATTGTGGCCTGCTCACCTTCTCCTGGCGGAACAAGGGCGCCTGGATGCCGAGGTACTTTCACTACCTCCGTTGGTTTGAATCTTGGTGCCCGTAGTGATGCGCGCTGTGTCCCCGCCACCGGAACAGATGATGCTGCAGGTGGTGAAATGACAAGCGAAGGACTAGGCTTCCTCGTGAGCCCCGGGGCTTCCGCCCGGGGCGTGCTGTCTCCCGTGGACATGGGCAAATCCTGTGGTGCACGTAACACAGGCAATGGCATTTTGTCCCAGCCTTTGCGGTGAAAAAGTTCATCTATTTCACCGCCCTCTCCACAGTCCGACAGCGATTCTAGGTCGGAGGTGTCATACATCTCTGCGGGGAGGTAGTCCCTAGTAGACGTGGAACTACCCTCCCTAGCGGGCTCCACCGGCTGTGGACCCCCGACACCTCCAACCACCACCACCACCACCACAGTCCCAGCCCCTGGCTCACCTTGACCTTTCGTAGAACTGGGATGTCCAGGACTCTTCCAACCGGATCCATCCAGGCCCGGCAAGCGACAGGGTGAAGCTCGACCATGACCACAGGACGCCTGTACCAGGCCGACTTTCCTCTTCGGAGGTGGGAGCAGGGAATCTGTGATGACCGAGGCAACATCCTCGGATTTTTCTTTCTCAGTCTCTGGTTGGGCAGTCACGTCGCCCTGGTCAGTGCATACGGGGACCTCCGCAAAGGCCTGGATCTCTCCTTCCGGAGTAGCGGTACCTGTGAGGCAGTTGAGGCGAAGGGCCCGGGGCCTTACTGTGGATGGCTCCACCTCGAATAGAAACTGCTTGCATGCCTCGCAACGCCCGAATGGCTTCAGGTTGACCACCTGTCCCGAGCACCCGGGACAGATCACGCCGAGGGCCTCCGTGTCTCTGCAAGTGTACAGAGCCAACTGCCCTCGGGGTCTAAGTCTTATCCCCGTGTCTGTAAGGGGAGCAGCAAAAGCAGTCATCTTCGTGGGGTAGGGAACCGGAATCCACGGGGAGCTTGAGGCCATCCCGACTATCTGCTGCTCCATCACGCACTGACCACGCACCGAAGTCTCCACGTGTATCTCCTCACATGGCCAGACTCCTCCCACAACTTGCACGTTTTCGCGGGCTTCCATCCGTCTCCGCCCACGAACTGCGCAGCTATGGGGTGCCTCATGCAGTAAAAGCCCCCACATGTAGTACGTCACACGGCTGGACTTCTCCCTCTTCTCGCTCTTCTGCATGGGCCTTTCCCGTCTTAGGGTCATGTCCACGACTTTGAGCAGGGATGCACTCTGGCCGATCACATGGCCGACCCACTCGGAACTCCTCCGGGCAGCAAAGTTCAAACACAGCCGTTCTCAGTTCCATGGTTAAAACACACATCCTCCCGGACTTACGAGCCCCCACGTGTAGCGGCCTCACCTCCTCTTTTTGGTCTAGGGGTATGTTGTACGTGAGGGTGAGATGCGCTACGACCCATGTCCTCCCCATTGCAGCAGGTGAGGTGAAGGCCAGTACCAGTTATTCTTCTCGGGCCTGTGTGTTTCTATTCACAACCAGAGTTCCACACACCGATAAGGATCCAACACTTGTTTTATTGTAACACACAATAAACAGTTCTTAGTCAGCCAACTGGTTGAGATCCATAAACAGTTCAATACGGTGGGGTGAACAGGTCGAGGCACTGTCCTAATGATAAAACTAAACCACTGTGGTTTCACCAGCGGTTGCTAAAGCCATTGGCTAGAGAGAGGAACTTGAAACTTGTGAGTCTCTACCAGCGACTCTGAAGAACATGAATTGGAGTACCTTCGCTGCGTTGTGGCCCCTGTCAGGGGGAAGATGTCCCTCCAAGGGAGTTACCAGAGGCCCCTCCGTCACCGGGTTGATGCTGCTCCAGACTCTTCAGACGGGTAACCTCTCCGGCCTCCTCATCTCAGACATGGGCCCCATCCACCTCAGGGTCCCTCGGACTCATCCGCCCTTGCGGAGCCCAGTCGAAGTCACTGGGCCCCAGGCCTCCGGTGTAGTACCTCACCCCAGGCTTAAGGTGCCTGGGATGGACGCCAACTCCGCTCCAACCAGGCCTAGGGCGCCTGGGCTGGAACTTCGGATCGCCCGCACCCAGGCCTAAGGTGCCTGGGCGCACGCTCGAGAAAGAAGACCTCATGGTGAGGGCGTCTCTCCCCTTTATCTCCTCCCGTGACGCCACAGCAGGTTCTCCGCCCCCGCTGTACCACCGCCGGAACGGGACAAAAAGGACAGCACTGCGGCAGTGATTCTACCTCGACCTGTGGGAACACCACCACCCCTGGCCAAGGAGAATAGTACACTACCAAAGTCCTCCACGACTGAAAGTGGTCTAAATCCTCTATGATTTACACACACCTGGGTCATACTACCACCCAGGTGTATCCCCCTAAATTTAGACCCCCACTACACTAGTAAAAAAATCAAATAAAAAATAAATAAATAAAAATATCCCATAGGTTGTAGATGCTATAACTTTTGCGCAAACCAATCAATATACGCTTATTGGGAATTTTTTTACCAAAAATATGTAGCAGAATGGCCCAAACTGATGAAGATATTAGATTTTTTGAATTTTTTTCATGAGTTTTAATGGGTATGTTTTATAGCAGAAAGTAAAAAATTTGTTTTGTTTTTCAAAATTGTTGGTCTTTTTTTATTCATAGCACAAAAAATAAAAACCGCAGAGGTGATCAAATACTACCAAAAAAAAGTACAACATTTTTATTTGGGTACAGTGTTGCATGACGACTGAATTGTCAGTTAAATTAACGCAGTGCTCATGAAGGAGGGTAAACCTTCCAGAGGTCAAGTGGTCAAAATACAGAGGAGGGGGGGGTCATATTTTCATTGTATTTAAAAAAAAATATTGCATTGAATGTGAGCTGCAGAATTTATATGTAAATGATTCAACTCCATGAACCCCTTTTCGTTACCATCTCTCCTAGATTGGAAGCTCTAACGAGCAGGGCCCTCTGAATCCTCCTGTATTGATTTGTATTGTAACTATACTGTCTGCCCTCATGTTGTAAAGCGCTGTGTAAACTGTTGGCACTATATAAATTATTAATCAGTATAATAATTAATAGTCACATGACATGAATGACACTGGCCAATCTCATAATTGCTCGATACATCTTAATTAAAGCATAAGTGCACTTCTTTAAAAAAAAACAACATAAAGCCATTGCATTTGGCATCGGATGTTTGGTGTTGGTACTCTCAGCACTAATTTTTCATTCATCTTTAATGAAGAGTGAAGGATCAGTATTAGATCAGAATTGAGTTTAGATTTGGGGTGAGCCCAGGTGTTCCTTTGGCATTGATTTTGAGTACAATCACACAACAGCACAGTGACGCTCCCCTGTTCTACTCCATTCACTGCCGTCCCATCCAGGCACTCTCTGTTCTTGCTTCCTCACCACTACCATTCCTCCTCCTCTCCTCAGGAAGTGACTGTCAAGTGCTCGTACACAGCGTGACGTCACTATGTTTATAAACATTCATGCAGCCAGGCATTTACCTTTACATAGTTGGTAAGGTTGAATAAAGACAAAAGTCCATCCAGTTCCACCTGTGTAGGTGTACGTGTCTCAGTGTCGATAATAATTTCCCATATTCCTGTATGTTGTGTTCTTTAAGATGCACGTGCAAGAGTCTTTTTAAAATATCAATACTCCCCGCTGACACCACCAATTGTTAAAGAGAGTTTCACATTCTTACTGCCCTGACAGTGAAAAACCCCCCACGCAGCTTAAGGTTAAAGACAATAGTCATTAGTCTACAATCTCGGGAGCTAATAACCAAACAAAAAGCCATCATTACAGGTGATTTCCAATAAGCTCCCAGCTATGGGTAAAAATGACAGACCTTTACATCTGTCAACAACTTTACATAATTTTACGGCCACACACTTTCGGTTCACAGGGAGTTCCCCTGTCTCTCCTTCAAGCTAGTCCACTCCAATAGAAATATGTCTTGTAGGCATATGACAGCGTTCATCAGACTTGTGTATGACAATTAGTAGTGATTTTTTTCTGTGTAAAAAAAAAGAAATCATAAAATTAACAAATATTTCTACAACAGTGCCAATTATTAGTAACCAGTAATTGATGCATCAGGCTCCTTTAAGAGAACTGAGTAGGGGGCGACTCTATCTGAGCTGAGGATACTGTGAAAAGGAGCTTTCAGATATCCACCCGATTGTCCAGACGAAGCTATGCAATCGCACAGCGAAAAGCATTGACGTCATCACTGCCCGGATGCCACTCCTTCATCCCCTGTTGTGTTGACAAGTACATGAGGAGACTCCACTGCTTGGAGAGGAATAATAATAATAATGTTTGACTCCTTGACTGCAGGCTTGAACGGCCCATCCACGGAGGGAACGGGACCTGGAAAGGGATGTTGACAGCTTTTGGCGATACTGAGTAAACCCAGTCCTCCATTGCAGCACTTCTACTGGCAGTCCCAGCCAGGACAAGCAGGCAACTTTTTAATTTCCCACAAGGGGACGCCAGCTGATGGACATGGACTGAGGATCCTCTGGGAGTGGTAAAGTACCATTATTTTTACCTGAGACTGTTACTTGTTTAATGTGTCTACTCCATTGCAAGTCTATTCATCCAATATTCCCCTGCCATCTCCCCCACCTCAATATGGTTGCTCCCCATTACACTCACCGTATGGTGACTGTCACATGCTGGTGCCTAGCCTAACACCTATGACCCTGCGGGTGACACCTACTGAACTGTGACCGATAGCCCCCCCATGCAGTTCCGAACATCAGGATTCCAGCATCCATGATGAATGAGGGCTCCATGACTTATTTCACGATCTGGGACATCAGTACCGGTCAGAGTAGAAGTCCCCAATGTTCTGTCTATCAGATGTCTATATTCTGATTATCTGCATTTGTGTGATTAAAATGACATTTAAAGTTTGTAATTGCATAGACAATCATATGCAGAGTGCAGGCACCATCTAGCATCCTTTTTTTGGTACTGCTTCAGTTTTGTTTATTATTTCATGCATTGTATGTGTTACCCAGGAAGTAGTTAGTAAGCAAGGTATTCTGGGTAGAATCTTCACAAGAAGTGAAGCAGATTCACCATGCTTTGAGAAGACACTGCAGGGAGCAGGACAGGTCTTGCTCAATCTATCACCATCACCCCTTAGAGAACTTAAAAAGTAAGTTTTTACTATCACATCTTGTATTGTATATCGTTGTTTCTGCTATGTTTGCTGTATTGTAAGCAATAGTGTACTGAGGTCTATTTCTGTTATTTTGTAGTTTCACCTGGCTTATTCTAATAAAGTTGAGATCAAAGAAATGTGGTATCTGAAGTTTATGGGGCAAGAAGGTTTAACCACTTTAATACAGGGCTTTTATACCACCTCAATACAGGGCCTATTCTGGTACTTCTCTCCTACATGTACAAATCATCATTCTTTTGCTAGAAAATTACTCAGAACCCCCAAACATTAAATATATATGTTTTTTTAGCAGACACCCTAGGGAATAAAATGATGGTCATTGCAACTTTTTTTCTTGCACTGTATTTGTGCAATAATTTTTCAAACGCCTTATTGGGGAAAAACAATGGTTTCATAAATTAAAAAATAACAAAACAGTAAAGTTAGCCCAATTTTTTTGTAAAATATGAAAGATGATGTTACGCCGAGTAAATAGCTACCTAACATGTCACGCTTTAAAATTGTGCACACTCGTGGAATGGCGCCAAACTTCGGTACTTAAAAATCTCCATAGGCGACGCTTTGAAAATTTTTACAGGTTACCAGTTTAGAGTAACAGAGGAGGCCTATTGCTATAATTGTTGCACACGCTCTAACGCACGCAGCGATACCTCACATATGTGGTTTGAATGGCGTTTACATATGTGGGCGGGACTTATGTGTGTGTTTGCTTCTGATCACAAGCTACCAGGGACAGGGGCATTTTAAAAAAAAAATTATTATTATTATTATTTTTTTGATCACTTTTATTCCACTTTTATTCCTATTACAAGGAATGTAAACATCCCTTGTAATAAGAATGGTGTGTGACAGGTCCTCTTTATGGAGAGATGCGGGGTCAATAAGACCCCACATCTCTCCTCCAGGCTGGAAAGCATGAGATCGTGAATTTTTTTCACCGATCTCATGCTTACTAGCCACAATCGCGGCTTTGTTTACTTCTGAGAACCCGGGCGTGACGTCATCACATCGCGCCCGGGCCTCCGACGGTCATAGAGATGACTGGTGACCATCTGGTCACCAGTTATCTCTATGCTTCCCATCTGGCACCGGACGATTCATTCTCCGGGCCCCCGATGGCACGGGAGAGCCCGGTGAAGCACCGGATGGCGGCGGGAGGGGGGATGTCCCCTCCCGCCGCCTATAAGAATGATCAAGCGCTGGAACTGCCGCTATGATCATTCTTATTGTGCACAGAATCGCCAGCAGAAGAGAAGAATATCTGAATGATGCCTCTAGCTGCAGGCATCATTCAGATATCCCCCCACAAAGCCCAGGACGTCATATGACGTGCACCCAGGATCCCATCTGTAAACGTCATATGACTATGGGCGGGTATTGAAGTGGTTAAACTATATGTCCTTGAGACAGAACAGTGATATTTTTAAGCTGACCTCTGAAAGGAAGATAAGCTGACTTCGGAAGTCTGTACAGCCCGGGGCTTCGCAGTACCCATACAGTCAGAAGCCTTAAAGAAACAGGCCTGCGGCAGGCAAAGTAAACAGCCACGCTACACAGAGGCATGGTCTGTCAAGCAATACCGACACTAGAACATTCTCTATACAGCAAGACAGCTTCTTCCCCGCAGCCATGTCTCACAGTGGAACATCTTCTTACAAAACATGATCACGAGCAAGCTCATCTAGGTCATCTGACGCAAATGCAGCAGCTATCGCCCGTTCAAAAGCTGAAGCAGCAAAAGCCAGGGCCGCATTCACAGACCAAGAACTGCAGATGAAAAAAAGAAAAGGCCCATCTTGAAGCAGAATAGGTGAGACAGGAACAAGAAAGAGAAAAGGAAAGAATATACCTGGAACAAGAGAGAGCGAAGGAAAGAATACGCCTGGAACAAGAGAGAGAGAAGGAAAGAGTACACATGGAACAAGAGAGAGAGAAGGAAACAGTACACATGGAACAAGAAAGAGAGAAGGAAAGAGTACGCATGGAGCAAGAGAAGGAACAACAAAGTGTACGCCTGGAAGTCGAGCTAGCCCAGCAGGAAGCATCTCTGAAATTGCAGCAAGCTATCTTAGAAGCTAACATGGAGAAGCTGGCAGTGGACCGAGACGCTGCCGCCGCCATTGCAGAAGAAGAAGCTTTAGAGGCAGCCGTCTACGATGAGCCAAGAGTAGGTAGCAGCATATCGGGTCTAGAGGAAGACCACCAAGATTCCTCGCAATGCACTTTAGATTATATCTACCAGCACTGTCACCCAAGCAGCATCCTACAACAAGAAATCAAACTTGACGTCAGTGAGTCACATCAAGTCACATCAAATAAAGCAGCAACAAGCCGACCTTGGACCCCAGTGCTACAAGCAAGAAACATCTGACGGAGATCCAGACTATCCAGTCCCAACCAAACCTTTTACTCCACAAGGTACCCAGCCTTCATACAAACATTAAACACCTGTCTTCACTCCAAAGGTGTACGCAACGAGCCGGTACGAGCTGCCAACCGTATGCAAGTTTGAGCCCAGCGAGCCTAAAGAAAATACTTCTACCAGGTATATACACCACACCACAATACACCAGCAGCCTACCCCAATGCCAATCAGGCAACTGTAGACTTTGCCAAGTTCCTGGCCAAACGTGAGTTAGTTACCCAAAGACTTGTCAAATTTAGTGATCGTGCACAACACTACAGGGTGTGGCGATCCTCTTTCCAGAGTGTCATTCAAGGTCTAGATCTATCCTGCAGGCAACAGATAGAACTCCTCGTAAAGTGGCTTGGCAATGATTCTGCGGAACATGCCAAAAGGATCAGAGACATTAATATAAACCACCCTGAGATAGACCTTGCAAACATCTGGAACAGACTGGATAGATGTTATGGCTCCCCAGAGGCTATAGAGAGTACACTGTTTAAAAGGATAGAGGACTTCCCAAAAATACCTAGCAGAGGTTACCAAAGACTCAGAGAATTCAGTGACCTGTGTATGGAATTACAAGTTGCTAAAGCAGAAGGGGACCTGCCTGGCCTTTCTTATCTTGACTCTGCTAGAGGTATTAACTCATTAGCACAAAAAATTCCTTATGAGTTACACGAAAGATGGATTGCTCATAGCTATAACTACAAACGGAAACACAATGTGCCCTTTCCACCCTTTAGTGAGTTTGTGGACTTTGTAGACAGACAAGCAGGAACGAAAGATGACTCCAGGTTCATTTTTCCAGTGTCTTATACCACTTCTTCTGGCCCTAAGCAACTCAGAGCTCCAGTAGCAGTGCACAAAGCTAACAATTCTTCCCACAGATTTGCAGAGTCTCAGCCAGAGGATCAAGACAGCGACCCTACTAAGTTCCGCCCTCTACATAAGATGCCACATCCTCTTATGAAATGCAGAGCCTTCAGGACAAAGACCATCCAGGATCGCAAAGCTTTCCTCAAAGAGAACAACATCTGTTACAAGTGCTGCTCTTCATCCACACACTTCGCCAAGGACTATAAGGTCAGTGTCAAATGTACAGAGTGTGACAGCACAGAACACAACACAGCTTTACACCCAAGGCCTACTCCAAGAACCTTCCAACCTGTCCATGGTGACAAGGAGCAAAGCAGGGAGACCAAAGACTCTAGTACAGATGCCACAGCAATTACTTCACAGTGCACTGAAGTCTGCAAAGGAAGTACAGGTGGCAGATCCTGCTCTAAAATCTGTCTAGTGAAAGTTTACCCAAAAGGACGCAGAGTCAAATCAGTCAAGCTCTACGTCAGCTTGGATGATCAGAGTAATAAGTCACTAGCTAGATCTGTGTTTTTTGACATTCTAAACTTTAAAGGCCCCAGCAGCCCCTACTCCCTTAGGACTTGTGCAGGTACAGTGGAAACGGCGGGGAGAAGAGCTGACGGCCTACAAATTCAATCTATGGATGGTAAGACATGCCTACCCTTACCGACCATAATAGAGTGCAGATTCCAGACAACAGGTCAGAGATTCCCACACCAGATGCAGAAGCTCACCAGACCCACTGGAATCACATAGCACATCTCATACCAGAACTTGATGATCAGGCTCAGATAATCTTACTCCTAGGGAGGGATATCTTGCAAGTCCACAAAGTAAGGAAACTGATCAACGGTCCAAAAAACGCTCCATACGCCCAAAAACTGGATCTTGGGTGGGTCATTATAGGTGATGTTTGCCTGGGAGGTGCACACAAACCGGCATCTGTTAATAACCTGCTCACCAGTACCCTCGAAAATGGTCGTCCTTCTCTTTTCCAACCCTGTCAAAATCACATCCTCATAAAGGAGCTACCACACAACAACCCTGTACCTCTTCCTTTCCTAAGTCCCCTCTGTGACAGCAATACCTATGACGATGCCCAAAGTGACTTAGGATGCACAGTGTTCAGGAGAACAAAGGAGGATAACCAGGTCGCAATGTCCATTGAGGATAGGCTCTTCCTAGAAGTTATGGAAAGGAGTATGGAGAAAGACATGACTAATAGCTGGGTTGTACCTCTTCCCTTTAAGCCACAAAGACAACGTTTTGCAAAAACTAATTGGCGCTTTAGAGAAAAAAGAAAATTGCAAGTGATAAAATGATTGTTGCAGCTGCTGAACAAAGAAGTGCTACAACTTCAAACGTAAAAAACAAAATAATTAAAGTGCAGCGCTGACAGTTAGCGTGATAATCAAAAATTGTAATCATAAAAATGCAAAACAAAACTTGACTACAAAGATGACACAGCAATGCCTGGATGGCAAAGAAATAGAGTCTATCAAAAATCAAGTGTATATAAGTGCAAATGATGCTTGTCCACCGCTTCTCAGTCAGGGATCATGGAAATAAAAAAGGTAACAAAAAGGTTGTGCTGGCTTACTTTTAACTTGATGGAAGCTTGATGGAAGTTGCCACTGAAAATAAATGCAGGAGAACGGATAAAGTGAAGTGTTGCTGGACAGATTTAAACCACGCTGACTAGGCGCTGGTTACAAAGTATGGCAGAGGCAGGTAATCAGTAAAAGACTTCTGCGAGCGCCGCTCGGATCGCGTGCGCTCCATGGAGGCAGGAAATTGCGTCAGTGGTTTGCCACAAACCGGAAGTACATCAACGCATTTCGCCTCTCCACCAGGGCGTCATCAAAGGACATCACATCCGGCCTGAAACAACTTAATTTATAGCGAGGGGAAGGAACCTCCCGCGGGAAAAATATGTAAATGAATCAATTACGATCCATGAAAGTACACACCTACTTCCTGTCTTTACATCATTTTCCTGGTTGCCATACGAAAACTATATTAAAAAAGCAACAGAAAGGCGGAGAACCAAATCTGTCACAAAAAAACATTTAAAAAATGTAAAAAACAGATAGGAATTGATTGCAATGACAAAAAGAGCAGAAATGAAAAATAATAAATATATATATATATATATATATATATATATATATATATATATATATATATATATTGTGACAGCAGGAAGGTAAAGTCACCTGGTTGCATCCAGGGGGGTAGATATATTTCGCCCAGATTCAGGCTTTACGCCGACTTATACAACTAGGTGGAGAGTTGTATAAGGCTAGTGGGCTCATGGATGACTCATACCTCTAGGGAGAGTGTGGGGCGTCGTGCAGACAGAGATGAGGAGACCAGCTGAACCTTGTCAGCTCATTTAGGCCTCTATAAGAACTCCCAGCTTCATTAGATGTTAGCTCATGCCTGGAACCAGACCTGTGTGGACTGTCTAGGGAGAGTGAACCCCTGTGCGGTGAGGCAAAGCCTGTGTGGCTATTTGTTTGGACTTTTACTAAACCAGGGACTTAGGGACTAGGACAGCACTAGGCTGATCCCAGTTGTTAGTTAGGAAACCTGTATGTTTAGTCAGAGGTCAACTTGACCAGGATTTATTTTGGTTATGTTTCTTTTGCTTTGCTGTGTTTTGTCACTGTAAATAGAAAATAAACCGCACCTTTTTGATTTTGAAAACCACAACCTCCGTTTGCTGGGCCTGTTTTGTGTGGGGAGCCCATCCCGGGGGTCACACACACCCGCTGCCGAGCTAACCCCCTCACAGTTGGTGGAGAACCAGTGGCAGTTTTTTTTTAAGCCAGCATGGAGGAGATACTGAAGCAGCTGGCTCTAGCAAATGCCAATCAACAGCAGACAAATGCAGGTTTGCAAAAGAGCCTTGCAGCTCAACAACAGAGCCTTGCAGCCCAGCAGCAGACAAACGCAACTTTGCAACAGAGTCTGGAGGCTCAGCAACGAGCCCAGCAGCAATCTGAGGCCCGCTTCATAGACCTGTTGCAGAAGCAAGAGCAGAGACTACAACAACAGATGGAAGCAGTAATGCAGCAACGTCCGCAGACCAGTGAGGAAAGCCGTCCCACTAATACCGCGTCCTTTGGGGTGAGTCGTTTATTGACAAAAATGACTGGAGAGGATGATCCAGAGGTATTTTTGACCACATTTGAAAGGACCGCTGAAAGAGAAAAGTGGCCTGAGGAGCAGTGGGCTGGACTGGTGGCTCCTCTGTTAACTGGTGAATCGCAGAAAGCTTACTATGACCTAGAGCCTAACCAAGCAAAAGACTATGTGATGCTAAAAGCTGAAATATTGGCAAGGCTGGGTGTCACCCAGGCTGTCCGGGCTCAGCGTGTGCATAACTGGACTTTCCAGCTTGGAAAACCCCCCAGGTCTCAAATGTATGATCTCATTCACCTGAGCAGAAAGTGGCTACAGCCAGAGACTTTGTCCGCACCAAAGATTGTGGAACGTGTTGTAATGGATCGGTTTTTGAGAGCTCTTCCTACTGCCATCCAAAAGTGGGTAAGCCATGGAGACCCAGAGACGGCCGATGGTCTTGTGGATCGTGTGGAGAAATACTTGGCTACAGAGAACCTGACGGCCTCTTCCAGAGACACTCGGACTTTCCACCCTAAGACCAGACCATCCCCAGGGGCGGATAAGAGGATTCCAAGGGGTGAGGGTGGAGAGAGTGAGAGGGTGGGAGCTCTACCCCAAGTTTGGCGAGAACAGCCTGGGAAATCAGCGGCTCAAGAGGCGGCAAGAAGGATCGTTTGCTACCGCTGCCGGCAAGCGGGACATATTGCAGCCAATTGCCCGGTTGTGGAGGAACCCATGCAGTGTGACTTTCTGACGGGCAGACGTCAGTCGCTGTGTGCGACAGTCGCATGCACTGCCATTCGAGGAACTGAGAAACATTTATGCAAAATGTGTGTTAATGGTAGAAATGTTGTGGTATTGCTGGATTCAGGTAGCCTTGTGACCCTGATAAAGGCTGAGTTAGTTAAAACAGAGGTCTCTGGGAATAGCAAGGTAGCTGTTATTTGTGTGCATGGGGACACCCGAGAGTATCCAGTGACTACAGTGTGTTTCGAGACCCCCAAAGGTACCCTCTCTCATCCAGTGGGCTTAGTATCTCAGTTACCGCATGACGCCATTGTGGGAAGGGATTTTCCGAAGTTCTGGGAACTGTGGGATGATCCTGAGCCCCTCACTGGTGCCCCTATGTACCAGGAATGTGATAGCCAGAACTCCCCTGAGAGTGGTGAGGACTCTCCGGAATTTCCCTTATCAGTATTGGCAGGGGAGACTCAAGAAACTGGAGAGGAGCCCACCTCCTCAGACGAAAACCTACCGTCTGTGGAGTTTTCTGATCTTGAGGTTCACAGGGAAAACTTTGCCACAGAACAGTTGAAAGACCCCGCCCTAATAAAGGCACGGGAAAACGTAGTGAAAATAGATGGCGAGTTAGTGAACCCAGATAATACCTGCACTTACCCATACTTCAGCGTAGAGAAGGACCTACTGTATCGGGTGGCAAAAAGGGCAGAAGAAACCGTTGAGCAGCTTGTGGTGCCCAAACCTTACAGGAAGTTGGTGTTGGAGTTGGCCCATGGGCACATTCTTGGAGGTCATCTGGGGACAGAGAAAACCCGAGAGAGGGTATTACAGAGATTCTATTGGCCGGGGGTGATGAAGGACGTAGAAAATTATTGTTCCTCCTGCCCTGTGTGTCAGAGGTTGGCCCCGATGCCACATTTCCGTAGCCCGCTGGTCCCTCTACCCATCATTGAGGTCCCGTTTGAGAGGATCGCCATGGATTTGGTAGGTCCTATAATCAAGTCCGCTAGGGGGCACCAGTACATATTAGTTATAATGGACTATGCCACCCGTTATCCAGAAGCGATCCCTCTCCGAAATACCTCGGCCAAAACCATAGCCAAAGAGCTATCTCTTGTTTTTAGCCGGGTGGGTATTTGTAAAGAACTGCTTACGGACCAAGGTACACCCTTTATGTCCCGGGTTATGAAAGAGCTGTGTAAATTGTTCAAAGTGACGCAATTGCGTACGTCTGTGTATCACCCCCAAACCAATGGGCTGGTTGAAAGATTCAACAAAACCCTAAAACAAATGTTGAAGAAAGTGGTGGATAGAGATGGAAAGGATTGGGACTGTTTACTTCCTTATTTGATGTTTGCTATTAGGGAGGTGCCCCAATCCTCTACGGGATTCTCCCCCTTTGAGTTACTGTATGGGAGACACCCAAGAGGGCTGTTGGATATTGCCAAGGAAACTTGGGAAAGTGAGAGTTCTCCCCACAGGAGTGTGATTGAGCATGTCGCCCTGATGCAAGATCGAATTGCACAGGTAATGCCCATCGTGAAGGAACATTTGGCCCAAGCGCAGTTGGCACAGCAGAGAGTGTACAACCGTGGAGCCAAGACCCGTACCTTTTCCCCGGGGGATAGGATATTGGTACTTGTCCCTACGGTTGAAAGTAAATTCCTTGCCAAATGGCAAGGCCCCTACGAGATAATGGAAAAAGTGAGCGAAGTGAATTACAAGGTCAGACAACCAGGAAGGCGAAAGCCCGAACAGATCTATCACGTTAATCTGTTGAAAGCCTGGAGGGATAGAGAGTCCCTAGTCGCAGACACTTGGTCACCAGCTCAAACTGGTTGCGTGATTCCTGAGGTTGGAATAGCAGCCACCTTGTCACAACCCCAACAACAGGAGGTTAAGGAGTTTGTGCTTCGCAACAAGGAGGTATTCTCTGAGCTGCCGGGACAAACATCTGGGGTAGAGCATGACATCATTACCCCGCCCGGTGAAAGGGTGAAGTTAAAACCCTATCGGATCCCAGAGGCTCGACGGGAGGCAATACGGGAGGAAGTACAGAAAATGCTGAACTTAGGGGTGATAGAGGAGTCCCAAAGTGATTGGTCTAGTCCCATCGTGTTGGTGCCTAAACCGGATGGGAGCTGGCGATTTTGTAACGATTTTTGTCAGTTGAACAAAGTTACAAAATTTGACACCTACCCCATGCCACGTATAGATGAGTTGATCGACCGGCTGGGAACAGCCTGATACATGACGACTCTTGACCTCACAAAAGGGTATTGGCAAATCCCCCTGGCCAAGTCGGCCAAAGAGAAAACCGCATTTGTAACCCCAGACGGGGCGTTCCAATATAAAAGAATGCCGTTCGGGTTACAGAATGCGCCGGCCACATTCCAGCGGAAAATGGACCAGATGCTGAGGCCCCATCGGAAGTATGCTGCGGCTTACCTGGATGACGTAATTGTCCATAGCACAGATTGGGCCTCACATCTGCCAAAAGTGCAAGCAGTCCTGGACTCTGTTCGGGAAGCGGGGTTTACGGCTAACCCCAAGAAGTGTACCATTGGGCAGGAGGAGGCCAAATATCTTGGGTACACCATTGGGAGGGGAGTAATAAAACCCCAACTCAACAAAGTCGAGGCCATCCAGAGTTGGCCACGTCCCAACAGCAAGAAGCAGGTACGAGCCTTTCTGGGAATCGCTGGGTATTATCGGCGATTCATTCCCCACTTTGCTTCTAAGGCTGTGCCCCTAACCAACCTGACGAAGGGGAAAGGGTCGGTCATGATTAAATGGACCCCCGAGGCTGAGGCAGCATTCCAATTCTTGAAACAAGTCTTATGTAGCCAGCCAGTGTTGTACTCACCCGACTTCTCTAAAGACTTTGTCATACAAAGTGATGCGTCAGATGTGGGGTTAGGAGCAGTATTGTCCCAGGTCTGGAACGGGGAAGAGCACCCAGTCATTTACCTCAGCAGGAAATTGAAGTCCCATGAGGTAAATTACGCCACCGTTGAAAAGGAGTGTTTAGCGGTGAAGTGGGCTCTAGATTCCCTTCGGTACTACCTGCTAGGTAGGCACTTTGACATGGTTACGGATCACGCTCCGTTAAAGTGGATGGCTCAAAACAAGGAAACAAATAGAAGAGTGAATAGGTGGTTCCTGGCCCTCCAGGAATTCAACTTCACAGTAAAGCATCGCCCTGGCGTTCAAATGGGGAATGTGGATGCTTTGTCTCGAGTACATGAATGCCTGATTGCTGGTGTTCCAACCCCGAGGTTAAAACAAGAGGGGGGGGTATGTGACAGCAGGAAGGTAAAGTCACCTGGTTGCATCCAGGGGGGTAGATATATTTCGCCCAGATTCAGGCTTTACGCCGACTTATACAACTAGGTGGAGAGTTGTATAAGGCTAGTGGGCTCATGGATGACTCATACCTCTAGGGAGAGTGTGGGGCGTCGTGCAGACAGAGATGAGGAGACCAGCTGAACCTTGTCAGCTCATTTAGGCCTCTATAAGAACTCCCAGCTTCATTAGATGTTAGCTCATGCCTGGAACCAGACCTGTGTGGACTGTCTAGGGAGAGTGAACCCCTGTGCGGTGAGGCAAAGCCTGTGTGGCTATTTGTTTGGACTTTTACTAAACCAGGGACTTAGGGACTAGGACAGCACTAGGCTGATCCCAGTTGTTAGTTAGGAAACCTGTATGTTTAGTCAGAGGTCAACTTGACCAGGATTTATTTTGGTTATGTTTCTTTTGCTTTGCTGTGTTTTGTCACTGTAAATAGAAAATAAACCGCACCTTTTTGATTTTGAAAACCACAACCTCCGTTTGCTGGGCCTGTTTTGTGTGGGGAGCCCATCCCGGGGGTCACACACACCCGCTGCCGAGCTAACCCCCTCACAATATATATATATCAAATATAAAACAACGTTTACCAAACAACAGAGAACTAGCATATAAATGCCTCACTTCCCTAAGACACAATCTTCAAAGGAATCCAGAGATGAGAGAACATTTATTTTCCTTCATGGACAAAATATTCCAGAATGGTCATGCAGAGATAGCTCCAAACCTCAAAGACTCAGAAGAATGTTGGTACTTACCCATATTTGGGGTCTATCACCCTAAGAAGCCAGGGCAGATTAGAGTGGTGTTCGATTCCAAGCATGAGGGTCATGAGCACTTAGATCATAAGCTCAATAATGGCATGCAATGCCAAGCTGCGGTTTCCAAAGCAAGTCCTTTCTTGTATTAAGAGAGGTATGGACTCCAGAGAGAGAGATATAATTTTGCCCCTGTTCAAATCATTAGTAAGACCTCATCTGGAATATGCAGTTCAGTTTTGGGCACCAGTTCTCAAAAAGGATATCGGGGAACTGGAGAAAGTGCAGAGAAGGGCAACCAAACTGATAAGAGTCATGGAGGAGCTCAGCTATGAGGAAAGATTAGAGGAACTGAATTTATTCACTCTTGAGAAGAGGAGAATAAGGGGGGATATGATTAACATGTACAAATATATAAGGAGTTCATATAGTGAACTTGGTGTTGAGTTATTCACTTTACGGTCGACACAAAAGACAAGGGGGCACCCTTTACGTCTAGAGGAAAAAAGATTTAATCTCCAAATACGGAAAGGTTTCTTCACAGTAAGAGCTGTGAAAATGTGGAACAGACTCCCTCCAGAGGTGGTTCTGGCCAGCTCAGTAGATTGCTTTAAGAAAGGCCTGGATACTTTCCTAAATGTACATAATATAAATGGGTACTGACATTTATAGGTAAAGTTGATCCAGGGTAAATCCAATTGCCTCTCGGGGAATCAGGAAGGAATTTTTTCCCCTGCTGTTGCAAATTGGATCATGCTCTGCTGGGGTTTTTTGCCTTCCTCTGGATCAACTGTGGGTATAGAATTGGGTATATGGGATTGTACGATATTTTTTATTTTATTTATTTATTTATTTTTTATGGTTGAACTGGATAGACTTGTGTCTTTTTTCAACCTGACTAACTATGTAACTATGTAACTATGTAACTATGAGGGTGTCTCTCTAAATGATGTCCTTCTCTCTGGCCCTGACCTTAACAAAAGACTATTAGGAGTACTTCTCCGCTTTCGCAAAGATTCAGTCGCATTCATGGCAGACATACAACAAATGTTCTATTGCTTTCTTGTTAAAGAAGAACACCAAAACTGTCTGAGGTTTCTCTGGTTCAGGGACAACAACCCCTCTGGAGACATCACAGAATGCCGCATGAGGGTGCACATATTTGACAATAGCCCTTCCCCTGCAGTTGATATATATGGCCTCAGACACTCTGCTAGAGTGGGAGAGTCAGAGTATGGGTCAGATGTCAGACAATTTGTGGACAAGGATTTCTATGTGGACGATTGCTTGAAATCACTACCCACAAATGAAGCCGCAATCAGTCTCCTCAAAAGAACTCAGGCAATGCTTACGTGTTCCAACTTAAGGCTCCACAAGATTGCTTCCAACAGTAAAGAAGTTTTTGAAGCCTTTCCTGTCCAAGATCATTCTAACGAGTTAAAGGACTTAGATCTAGGCACAGACTCATTTCTAATGCAACGCAGCCTTGGTTTGCTTTGGGACTTAAGATCTGACACCTTTACTTTCCAGGTGAACACAGAAGAAAAACCCTTTACCCGTAGAGGTGTCCTGTCTACCATAAATAGCCTGCATGATCCTTTAGGCTTTGCAGCACCTGACACCATCCAGGATAAGGCACTACTTAGAGACTTAACCTGTGAGTCGCTAGATTGAGACCACCCTCTCCCCACCGACAGGAAGAACTTTTGGCTAGAGTGGAAGGACTCACTAACAGCTCTATCCAACCTTAAAATTCATCGCCCATATGCTCCTCTGCCATTTACAGACGTTCAGATGCAAAGACCTTGTGTGTTTTCGGATGCTTCTGTTAAAGCAATTGCTGCTGTAGCTTACCTGAAAACCATAGACACTAAAGGACAATGCCACATAGGATTTGTAATGGGGAAAGCAAAACTTGCACCACTTCCCGAACACACCATACCCAGGCTGGAAATTTGTGTTGCAGTATTGGCTACAGAACTAGCTGAACTAATTGCAACAGAGACAAACCTAGAAATTCAAAAAGCTGAGTTTTACACAGACAGTAAAGTAGTACTCACACCTGCCATGTTGCTCACGCAAAAGACTGGTCTTGAAGGTACTCCAGCTGGAGAGTTTTGTGAGAAGGACCTTTACAAACGTCAATGGAGACAAGTACAAACCCTTGCCAATACCTTCTGGAGTCGGTGGAGGGAACAATATACAGTGGGGCAAAAAAGTATTTAGTCAGCCACCAATTGTGCAAGTTCTCCCACTTAAAAAGATGAGAGAGGCCTGTAATTGTCATCATAGGTATACCTCAACTATGAGAGACAAAATGTGGAAACAAATCCAGACAATCACATTGTCTGATTTGTAAAGATTTTTTTTTGCAAATTATGGTGGAAAATAAGTATTTGGTCACCTACAAACAAGCAAGATTTCTGGCTCTCACAGACCTGTATCTTCTTCTTTAAGAGGCTCCTCTGTCCTCCACTCATTACCTGTATTAATGGCACCTGTTTGAACTTGTTATCAGTATAAAAGACACCTGTCCACAACCTCAAACAGTCACACTCCAAACTCCACTATGGTGAAGACCAAAGAGCTGTCTAAGGACACCAGAAACAAAATTGTAGACCTGCACCAGGCTGGGAAGACTGAATCTGCAATAGGCAAGCAGCTTGGTGTGAAGAAATACACTGTGGGAGCAATAATTAGAAAATGGAAGACATACAATACCACTGATAATCTCCCTCGATCTGGGGCTCCACGCAAGATCTCACCCCATGGGGTCAAAATGATCACAAGAACGGTAAGCAAAAATCCCAGAACCACACGGGGGACCTAGTGAATGACCTGCAGAGAGCTGGGACCAACGTAACAAAGGCTACCATCAGTAACACACTACGCCGCCAGGGACTCAGATCCTGCAGTGCCGGACGTGTCCCCCTGCTTAAGCCAGTACATGTCCGGGCCCATCTGAGGTTTGCTAGAGAGCATTTGGATGATCCGGAAGAGGATTGGGAGAATGTCATATGGTCAGATGAAACCAAAGTAGAACTGTTTGGTAGAAACACAATTCGTCGTGTTTGGGGAGAGAATGCTGAGTTGTAACCAAAGAACACCATACCTACTGTGAAGCATGGGGGTGGCAACATCATGCTTTGGGGCTGTTTCTCTGCAAAGGGAACAGGGCGACTGATCCGTGTACACAAAAGAATGAATGGGGCCTTGTTTAATGAGATTTTGAGTGCAAACCTCCTCCCATCAGCAAGGGCATTGAAGATGAAATGTGGCTGGGTCTTTCAGCATGACAATGATCCCAAACACACCGCCCGGGCAACAAAGGAGTGGCTTCGTAAGAAGCATTTCAAGGTCCTAGAGTGGCCTAGCCAGTCTCCAGATCTCAACCCCATAGAAAACCTTTGGAGGGAGTTGAAAGTCCGTGTTGCCCAGCGACAGCCCCAAAACATCACTGCTCTAGAGGAGATCTACATGGAGGAATGGGTCAACATACCAGCAACAGTGTGTGACAACCTTGTGAAGACTTACAGAAAACGTTTGACCTCTGCCATTGCCAACAAAGGATATATAACACAGTATTGAGATGAACTTTTGATATTGACCAAATACTTATTTTCCACCATAATTTGCAAAATAAATTATTTCCAAATCAGACAATGTGATTGTCTGGATTTGTTTCCACATTTTGTCTCTCATAGTTGAGGTATACCTATGATGAGAATTACAGGCCTCTCTCATCTTTTTAAGTGGGAGAACTTGCACAATTGGTGGCTGACTAAATACTTTTTTGCCCCACTGTATATCTACTCTACAAGTAAGGAGAAAGTGGCACACTGAAAAGCCTAATCTTAAACCTGGTGATGTTGTGCTCATGAAAGATTGCCAGACACTAAGGAATATGTGGCCTTTAGGTCTGGTCGCCAAAGTACTCCAAAGCAAGGACAACCGTGTCCGTAAGGTCGAGGTCAAAACCTTTCAACAGCATGAAGCCAAAGCGTTCTTAAGACCAGTGACTGAACTTGTTCTGTTGCTTTCTACGGAGGAGTCTGTTAGTGACGTCACTTGACGTCAGGCGGGGAGTGTTCTGTCTATCAGATGTCTATATTCTGATTATCTGCATTTGTGTGATTAAAATGACATTTAAAGTTTGTAATTACATAGACAATCATATGCAGAACGCAGGCGCCATTTAGCGTCCTTTTTTGGTACTGCTTCAGTTTTGTTTATTATTTCATGCATTGTATGTGTTACCCAGGAAGTAGTTAGTAAGCAAGGTATTTTGGGTAGAATCTTAACAGGAAGTGAAGCAGATTCACCATGCTTTGAGAAGAAACTGCAGGGAGCAGGACAGGTCTTGTTCAATCTATCGCCATCACCCCTTAGAGAACTTAAAAAGTAAGTTTTTACTATCACATCTTGTATTGTATATCGTTGTTTCTGCTATGTATGCTGTATTGTAAGCAATAGTGTACTTATTGAGGTCTATTTCTGTTATTTTGTAGTTTCACCTGGCTTGTTCTAATAAAGTTGAGATCAAAGAAATATGGTATCTGAAGTTTATGGGGCAAGAAGGTTTAAACTATATGTCCTTGAGACAGAACACCCATCCTCTTCATCCACGTTTAGCCCCAGTTCCATCTCTCCTTCTGCTCGAGCCTCCAAGGGGTTGACACAGGTGTGCCCCACCTTGTATTTCTTAGTGATCATTGATATACAGCGTTTGCCGTAGTGGTGCCCCATGTGCCAATCTTCTCTGGGTCCGGATGTTTCTGTTATGTGTTTTTGTACGTGTTTGTGTGTTTTGACACATGCCAGCATGCTTCCCCAGCAATGCTGAGCGATTTTTTGTCCCTCACCTCTGTGGCTGCAATTGCAGCATCATAATTTTAGATGATTACATCTCTGATTTTCAAAAAAATTCTTTCACTTTTTAACTAACAGCAGTCTGCACTCTTTGTCACTTTTGTAGCCTTTTCCTTCCTCTTTCCCCTTCCAAAGGAAAATATTTTTTCCAACAGTGCCAATTAGTATCAAACTGATACTTCCAATTTGTGAAAATGATCATGTGTACTGTAAGAAACTTCCTGTAGACTGACTGATGTTTTTGGAGAAGGCTGTCTGTAGGTGATCTTTTCTACAATCTTTTTGTGTCATCAAGTCTTTTTTTTAGAAACTACATTATTGTCTAAACTGGAAATGTTGTACATTCAAAAGTTTCAGCCTATTCACATGCTTACTTCTAAACAGTGATAATTTTAAGAGTAACAAGAAAAGTTACGTCAGTATTGCTTTTTACATTGCTATTTGATTTATGGTACCTTTGTTATTAAAAAAAGAGAGTGCTTTTAGACAACTATGAGCAATTAGTTCTACTATATGATTCTACAGCTGTCCTTGTGGAAAAGGCTTCATGCTTGCAATTTAAAGGGAAACTATATTACTGTATATTTCCAGAATTTAAATTACATTTCAAATCATATATTCATTTCCATTTTTTTTTAAATAATTTCTAGCATAATTGTATTTATCTGAACTGTCCTGAAGTTTGTAAACTTACTTTGTGAAGATCCCCACACATTTATTTCCTTGAATTCTATTACACATAGATTATTTGCTATGCACAGTAAGTAAGTAGTGCTGTGTCAAAGAATTCACAAAACCTAACTTTTGAGCTACAGAGGTGCTGATATGAGGAGTCTCAGTAGGGGAAGTCAGTACAGGAATAACTTTTTTCACATGTTTTTTGATGCGTTTTATTGTTTTGCATTTTTTAATGCTTTTTTTGGTCAATTTGTTGTTGGGTGGATTAAAAAACCGCAAAACACAAATTGCGGCAAAAACGCACTACATGCTTTTCTGCAGCTTCTCCATTGAAGCCTATTGAACCAAAAAAGCACAGTTTTATTTTTAAAGGGTTACTAAACCCACAGCAGTAAAATCAGTCTGTATATGTAGTAAAGCATGCTTGTTATACTCACTGTGGAACCTAAGGGGTTAATCCTCTGCATTGTGTAAAAAGGCTGCTTCATCCTTTCTTCTTTGATCCTCCCCTTCTTCCACTGACTCCAAAACAGGCCGGGTGCATGTGATCAGCACAGGGTCAATCAGCACTGTCCAGACAGAGGGTGTGGGGTCCTGGATCCTTATAGGAATGCCAGTGCAGTGTGAAAATTTGTCCTACAAGCTTTAACCAGGCACTGATAGAAGTCACAAGACTGCTATATACTGCTGATAAGAAAAAGTATTTAGCAGTTTATAATTACTAAAATGATTGTATTTTCATGTTCTGTGTACTGTGGGAGACCAGATATAGTGAATGCAGGGTTTTGGGTTTAGTGGCACTTTAAGTCTCTGACCCTTTCCCTTTCCAAGAATGTAGGGGCTGAAAAAAGCATAGATGTGAACATGTTCCATAGAAAACCATGTTAAATGGACTGGAGTGCATTTCTGCAAAAAGCACCAAAAAACGTATAGGTGTGAACCGGGCCCTACAATATGAAAAAGCATTCAGGCCACTCCCCAAAATTCTGATACAATCTTTCATGCCTTTTTGCGATATGCAGATGGTTTTGGGATAAAGGGGGAAGAGGACAAACAAATGACCTTGCAGGTGGTTAGTTGCCCAAGCTTGATTGTTCGTAAAACAAAACACAGAATGAGCAAAAATAGAAATAACAAAACTCTCTTCCTCGTTATCCACTATTTAGCTACTTGCCAACCGGCTCACGGCGATATACATCGGCAGAATGACACCACTGCGCAAAACGATGTACCCGTATGTCGGTCGTGCCTGCGAACAAGGGGCATGCTCGCGCGCCCCCGCCGTGCCCGCGCCGATCAGATTCATAGCAGAACCGATCAGTCTTCAGATTTCTGGCCTGGACCTGCTGATCGGTTCTGACCAATGAAATGCCTCCTCTGCCTGTAAATTGTAAACAGAGGCAGAGGTAGTTATGTCACCTCCCCTCATGGACTCCTTTTTGGTTCCAGAGAGCACAGTGAAAAAAAATCAAAGGAACAGTGTAAAAACTAAATTAAAAAGCAAAATAAATAATAATAAAATAAAAAAAAATCACCCCTGTCACCCCCCATGCTCACGTGCAAAAGGCGAACTCAAGCGCCGGTATCGTGTCATATGTAAACAGCATATGCGCCATGTATGTGAGGTATACAATTGTGCCATGCATGTGTAGCGCCCTACTACTTTTGAACAGGGGCTATTCTGTAAATTTCGTATTCTCTAAGCTGTAAATAGCTCAGAGCGATTATTTGAAGTGTTGGTTTCTGTTCCAGCTTTGGCTGTTTGTGCGCATTTCCCACTGTTGCCAGTAGGTGTCACTGTTGTCACAGGTTAGTGTGAGAAATACAGCCAGCTGAAGTGCATTGGATATTCTTTACCCCAGAAAACAGCCCAATCAGGAGCTTCTTTGTAGCTGGGCATGCTTGGGAAGGATATTTAAGGGGCAGCGCCATGTGCTTCAGGGTCCTTCTTGCCTCATGGCCCTCCAGGCCTGAGGCTATGCTGCTGTGTTTGCTGCAAGTAGGCCCAGAAGCCTGTCTGGGGCCTACTTAACTGAAGGTGATCCTGTGCTGTCTGTCTGTACACAAAGCCACTCAAGCGGAGAATATTCCAGGAGAGGACCTTACTGGAGAGGACCGAGCTGATGGCTGGTATCTCAGGAAGGGCCTGGTGACTCGTTTGGAGGATGCACTCAAGTTAACCTACCTCACAGTACTGCCGGATGGCTTAAAGGTTCAGGTACTGTGCAGCTGACCTAACTAACTGACTACTGGCTAAACAATCCTGTGGCAGGGGATTATCCAGGAGTTTCCACTTATCGCTCAAGTCTGTGGCAGAGACTTTGTCCGTGCTTCATACCGGCTGCTGGGTCAGTGTGAGAGGCCTATCCGGTTGTCGCAAGAACCAGAGACAGAAAGCTGTTGTCATCTGGATTTAAGAACCGCATTAGTGATCTGCAAAACCAAGGTATCTGAACTTCCCCTAACCCTCTATCCTCCTACCTGAAGTTGTTTAATAAAGAAATTGAGAAAGAGACTAAGTGACTGGCAATCACCTCTATTCTAATCACTTAACATAGACTCTTAAGTTCTGGGACGGTGAAATGTGTGGTAACGTTAGGACCCAAAATTAATCCAGCAGCCCCTTGGGGGGTATTGCTACACAGGTATCACCGCGAACATCAGATCGAGGGTAGTAATTTTAGCAGTAGACCTCCTCTGTAAATCTAAAGTGGTAAACTGTAAAGGCTTTTAAAAATGTATGTAGTTTGTCACCGCTGCACGTTTGTGCCCAATATGAAAGCATGTCATGTTTGGTATTCATGTACTCGGCATAAGATCATCTTTTATATTTTACCAAACATTTGGGCAATATAGTGTTTTAGTGCATTAAAATAAAAAATTTAAATGTTTCCAAAAAAATTGCGTTTGAAAAATCGCTGCGCAAATACTGTGTAAAAAAAAATATTGCAACACCCACCATTTTAATCTGTAGGGCCTTTGCTTTCAAAAATATATAATGTTTGGGGGTTCAAATTAATTTTCCTACAAATTTTTTTTTTTTCATGTAAACAAAAAGTGTCAGAAAGGGCTTTGTCTTCAAGTGGTTAGAAGAGTGGGTGATGTGTGGCATAAGCTTCTAATGTTGTGTATTAAATGCCAGGACAGTTTGAAAAAAAAAAAATTACCTCTGTTTGGAAAGTAGACACCCCAAGCTATTTGCTGAGAGGCATGTTGAGTGCATGGAATATTTTATATTTTGCCACAAGTTTCAGGAAAATTAAAATTTTCTTAATTTTTTTTGCACAAAGTTGTCACTAAATGATATATTGCTCACACGTGCCATGGTTATATGTGGAATTACACCCCAAAATACATTCTGCTGCTTCTCCTGAGTACGGGGATACCACATGTGTGGGACTTTTTGGGAGCCTAGCCGCATACGGGACCCCAAAACCCAATCACTGCCTTTAGGATTTCTAAGGGCATAAAATTGTGATTTTACTCCTCAAATGACCCCATTTTGGAAAGTCTCACACATGAGGTATTCCTGTATTCAGAAGAAGCAGCGGACAGTATTTTGGGGTGTAATTTCACATATACCCATGAAATGTTTGAGCAATATATACTGTATTTATTGGCGTATAACACTCACTTTTTTACCCTGAAAATAGAGGGTAAACTGTGGCTGCGTGTTATACGCAGGGGACCGTGGAATTTTTTTTCCTGAAACTTCCCTCTTAAAGTTAGGGTGCGTGTTATACGCCTGTGCGTGTTATACGCCGATAAATACGGGTAATTTCAGTGACAACTTTGCGTAAATTTTCTTATTTTTTTGTAATTTTTCAATCACTTGTGACAAAAAAAATATTCAATGGGCTCAACATGCCTCCTAGAAAATTCCTTGGGGTGTCTACTTTCCAAAATGGGGTTATTTGGGGGTGTTTTGTACTTCCCTGTCATTATAGCACCTCAAGAAATGAGATAGGCAGTCATAAACTAAAAGCTGCGTGAATTGTAGAAAATGTACCCTAGTTTGTAGACACTACAACTTTTGCACAAACCAATAAATATCCGTTTTTATAGATTTTTTTTTTACCCTAGACATGTGGCTAAATGCATTTTGGCCTAAATGTATGTGTAGCGGGTATATGCTTTTCTATCATGTTTGAATTTGGTGGGGGATCTGTGATATGTGGTTCCCTGGGGCCCAGCAGGTGGCGCTGTCACTTTGGGCCCGGGGTTGAGCCATCGTTGCAGTGGCATACCCTTTTTGGCCTCTCGCAGCATGAGTACAGCGGGGCGGGGGCTCCGCTGGGCTTGCTGGGGGAGGGTATAAAGGGGTCGGCCATTTTGGTCACGGGGTTCGTCGAGTCCCAGGCACCTTCAGCCTGAGGGCTGTGGTTCGTGGTCGGTGTCCAGGCGGCCTAGGCCTGGACACCCGGAGCTCGTGTTCCACCCCAGGCACCTTCAGCCTGGGGTGAGGTACTCGGTTGGAGGCCTGGGGCCCAGTGTCCTCCGCTGGGCTCCGCGAGGGAAGGATTTCCTAGGGGACCCCGGGAGTGGTGTACCCGAATCCAGAGGCGTAAGGAACCGGAGGAGCTACTCACCCGAAGACCTGGTGCAGCAGATTGCCGGTGCCGGGTGAGCCTCAGGAGACCGCCCGGAGGGGTATATCCCAAACAGGGGCCGAGTGAAGTCAGGAGGAAGGTTCATCGTTCATCCGGTCAGTGGCAGCGACCAAGATTCTCAACAGGTGGCATAGATCATGTGCCAAACCTATTCACTGATAGAGGAATAGGAGAGTTCATTGTGCCTGGGCCTACTCGTATACACACCCCCTGTCTGTTCGTTGAGGGAGTCCAACTGATTGTGTTTCATCCTGACATTGAAGAATAAAGGAGTGTTGGACTTTTATTGGTGTGGGGCTCATTTACTGGCAGACACTGTGCCCACAGAAGAGGCGGAGGCTCCAAACTCAGAACACCGACCCGAAGGTAAAGGAACTTTGCTTACACCACACAAACATCTGCGGTGAAGGCTTGGCGTGGTGACCCCGCACTCTCTCCTCCAAGGTACCCCTAGACAAGCAGAAACCAGCCAGCAGCGGAGTGAGAGAGTGGAGACCGCTACACGTGGGGGCTCGGGTCCGGGATGGTGTTCGTGTTACTATGGAGCTAGAATGGACAGAGTTTGAACGTGTCTGCCCGGAGGAGTTCCGAGTAGGTCGGCCATATTACTGGCCAAAGTGCAACCCTGCTCGAAGTCGTGAGTGTAACCCTAAGAAGGGGAAGGACTACGCAGACGAGCAAGAAGAGGGGGGAGTCCAGCCGTGTGAGGTACTACACGTGGGGGCTTCTATTGCACTGCGCCACGAGGCACACCCTCCCTGCTCAGTTCGTGGGCGTGACCCAGAGAAGGAGAAAGCCCGCGAACTGGAGTGCAAGAGGGGAGGAGTCCAGCCGTGTGAAGGACTACACGTGGGGACTTTGGCGCCAAACTTGCAGTGCACAATGGATCAGCAGCGAGTCACCATGTTCGGAAATACATAGTGGATTCTACTTCACCCTTCTACCACGACATTGACTACTGCTGCTCCGGTGACCGATACGGGGATCCGGCTAAAGCCCCGGGTAAGATTCGCCCTGTACTCATGCATGGACGTTGAGGCCCTGGGTTTCATTTGTCCCGGCTGTTCGGGACTGGTGTGTCAGCTGAAGCCATTCGGGCGATGCGAGGCCTGCGGGGAGTTCTTATTTGAGGTGGACCCAGCTATCGAAAAGCCAAGAACCATCCACCTCAACCGCACTACAGGCAGCACCACTCAAGTAGGAGGAATCACCGCTTTGACAGCCATCCCTGTGCGCACTGCAACGACCGTGGGGGAAGTCGCGATCAACGAAGTACGGGAGAAATTCGAGGATGCTGACTCGGTCACCACTGTCTCACAGTGTCCACCGCCCAAGAGGAAGACCGGCATGGTAGCCCCGTCCAGCGGTCGCGGTGGATCATCCTGCCTGCCTACGCCCGGCCCGGATGGATCCGGTGAGAGGAGTTCCGGACATCCTGTCTCAAGTAAAGGCCGAGGTAAGCCAGGCGGAGGGACTTGGTGTGTGGGCGGAGTGGTCGGGGAGTCACGGCCCTGTGTGTCCGCGGGAGGCGGCAGTTCAGTCTCCACTACAGGCTACCTGCCCACGGAGGAGTGTGACACCTCCGACCTGGAGTCGCTCTCCGATCTGGGAGACGATGTTGCCATAGATGAACTCTTTGCCAGCAAGGGTTGGGACAAGATGCCTCTCTCCTCATCCCGCAAAGCTAGGGATCCACCCATGTCTACAGGGGATAGTACACCCCGGGTGGAGGCACCAGCGCCTGGGGAGGGATCCCGTCCCCAGCCTACCCTCACATCCCCGGTGCCACTTGCACCTAACACCGGGGATAAGAGACTGTCGCTGCGGGCACCTATGCCCAGAACGGAGGTGATCGGAGCACCTCGTCACCCGGATGCTATAGTTTTGCCAGGTGAAGGGGACAAAGCCACCATGCCTCCACTGGCGAGACTACAACGCCTATTTGGCCAGAAGGTTGCTGCTGAGTATGGGTGGGAGTACCCATACTTGTCTAAGGAGTTGTTGTATGAAGTAGAAGTTTGTCGAGAGCGCTGGTACAATGACTTTGTGTGGACCCACATTCAGGTCCCACATGCCCGTAGGTACCTAGCAGGTTTTCCCAAGGCATCTCAGCGCTTCAAAGACTGCAAGGCAGAATGGATGCTGGGGCGGCATATCCACGCGGACAAGGTGCTGATCCGACGCAAGGAAGGGGAAGATGTTGAGTACCATCTGGAAACCATGGACCAGCATTTGAAACCACTTGTCCTGCCGCACCCTCGCTTCTATCTGTAGGAGATAAAAGACTCCGTTTGCCGCTTAATGTTGCTGAACTCTCCGGGTTTGTTGTTTGTTTCCCGGGAAAACTGTACCGAAGAGGTCTCTACAAGTGCAGTTACCGCGATGCTGTCACCAGGTGGCAGTGTCGTGCATTGGCATTCACTTTTCACACACACACTTTTAGAAGGAAAGGATTTCTCTAGGGAGAGGTTCTTTCGTTCTCACACGAACATATGTGTCAGGGTTGTGTGTGTTTAATATTTATTTTCCCCTCTGCAGGAGAGCATCCCATCAAGACCACTGAGAGTGGGGCGGGTCTTAGTCATTGATGTGGGTGGGGGAAAATGTAATGATGTGACTTTTATATATGTTTCAAGTTATGTGTTATTTGTTCCCTTCCCCTCCCTTTTTGTTGAGGCTCAGGCACAACTGCTCTAGGTAGTTAGTTTAGTTTTTTCAAATTTTGGGGGATTTTTGAAATTTTCAGTCGGTTTCTGGATTGGACTATGTCGGCCCTTGAGGGCATGGTTTATTCCAGACACTGGGGACCAGTGTCAAACAACCAGGGGGAGAGTGTAGCGGGTATATGCTTTTCTATCATGTTTGAATTTGGTGGGGAATCTGTGATATGTGGTTCCCTGGGGCCCAGCAGGTGGCGCTGTCACTTTGGGCCCGGGGTTGAGCCATCGTTGCAGTGGCATACCCTTTTTGGCCTCTCGCAGCATGAGTACAGTGGGGCGGGGGCTCCGCTGGGCTTGCTTGGGGAGGGTATAAAGGGGTCGGCCATTTTGGTCACGGGGTTCGTCGAGTCCCAGGCACCTTCAGCCTGAGGGCTGTGGTTCGTGGTCAGTGTCCAGGCGGCCTAGGCCTGGACACCCGGAGCTCGTGTTCCACCCCAGGCACCTTCAGCCTGGGGTGAGGTACTCGGTTGGAGGCCTGGGGCCCAGTGTCCTCCGCTGGGCTCCACGAGGGAAGGATTTCCTAGGGGACCCCCGGAGTGGGGTACCCAAATCCAGAGGCGTAAGGGACCGGAGGATCTACTCACCCGAAGACCTGGTGCAGCAGATTGCCGGTGCCGGGTGAGCCTCAGGAGACCGCCCGGAGGGGTATCTTCCCAAACAGGGGCCGAGTGCAGTCAGGAGGAAGGTTCATCGTTCATCCGGTCGGTGGCAGCGACCAAGATTCTCAACAGGTGGCATAGATCATGTGCCAAACCTATTCGCTGATAGAGGAATAGGAGAGTTCATTGTGCCTGGGCCTACTCGTATCCACACCCCCTGTCTGTTCGTTGAGGGAGTCCAACTGATTGTGTTTCATCCTGACATTGAAGAATAAAGGAGTGTTGGACTTTTATTGGTGTGGGGCTCATTTACTGGCAGACACTGTTCCACAGAAGAGGCGGAGGCTCCAAACTCAGAACACGGACCCGAAGGTAAAGGAACTTTGCTTACACCACACAAACATCTGCGGTGAAGGCTTGGCGTGGTGACCCCGCACTCTCTCCTCCAAGGTACCCCTAGACAAGCAGAAACCAGCCAGCAGAGTGAGAGAGTGGAGGCCGCTACATATGACAAAATGTAGTTTATTGTATTTTTTTTATAAGAGATTTATTTTCAAATTTTCAGTTTTTTCGTTTACATCGCAAAAAATAAAAACCGCAGAGGTGATCAAATACCACCAAAAGAAAGCTCTATTTGTGTAAAAATAGGACGCAAATTTCGTTTGGATACAGCATTGCATGACCGTGCAATTACCAGTTAAAGCAGCGTAGTGCCAAATTGTAAAAAGTGTTCTGGTCAGGAAGGGGGCAAAATCTTTTGGGGCTGAAGTGGTTAAAAAAACTGAAACAAAAACAAGATAGCTTCAACTTTGTGCATAAACCCAACCATTTATACCCAAAACTCCTCTCATGGCCCACGTTAGCTGTCTTGCGGAAAAGCTACCCACCTGTGTGCCTGCTGATCTAGGAAGTTATTGTAAAAAGGGTGGTGCACCAAAAAAAAAGGTTTAACCACTTAACGACCGCCCACTGTAAATATACGTCGGCAGAATGGCACGGACAGGCACAATCACGTACCTGTACGTGACTGCCTTCGTATGGGTGGGGGGTCCGATCGGACCCCCCTCCGGTACAGTGGGTGGCGGGGATCGCTTCGGGAGCGATCCGTGATGAGGGGGCCGCCATTCGATTCTGGCCACCCCCTCGCGATCGCTCCCAGCGAATCGAATGCTTCCTTTGCCTGTGTGATGTTTACACAGGCAGGAGGAAGTGATGTCATCCCTCATGCAGCGCTCACATATACCGAGCGCCGCATGAGAGAAGATGACAGGTTAGTGCACAAACACTACACTGACACCAGGACACATAGGAACATAAATCGCCCCCCAGACAACCCCAGATTACCCCCCAGATCACCCCCCAGCCCCCCAGTCACAGTGTCACTGATTGCAGTGACCATTTATTTACTGATCACTGCAATCAGTGACATTTGTGACTGTAAAAGTGCCATGGATGTCCAGTGTAGCCCCCTAACCCCCCCTAATAAAGGTTTAACCCCCTGATCACCCCCCCAGATAACCCTTTCACCCCCTAGCATCGCCATCACTAAGCGATCGTTTTTCTGATCTCTGTTTTAGTGTCGGTGATGCCAATCGGTAGCCAGTTAGTTTTTTTTAGGTTCGCCGCAGGTTTTTATAGCGTCGGGTACCCCCATATATTACCTAATAAAGGTTTAACCCCTTGATCGCCCCCCAGGTAACCCTTTCACCCCCTAGCACCGCTGTCACTAAGCGATCATTTTTCTGATCGCTGTTTTAGTGTCGTGATGCCGATAGGTAGCCAGTTATTTTTCTTAGGTTCGCCGCAGGTTTTTATAGCGTCGGGTACCCCCATATATTACCTAAAATAAAGGTTTAACCCCTTGATCGCCCCCCAGGTAACCCTTTCACCCCCTAGCACCGCTGTCACTAAGCGATCGTTTTTCTGATCGCTGTTTTAGTGTCGGTGATGCCGATAGGTAGCCAGTTATTTTTTTTAGGTTCGCCGCAGGTTTTTATAGCGTCGGGTACCCCCATATATTACCTAATAAAGGTTTAACCCCTTGATCGCCCCCCCAGGTAACCCTTTCACCCCCTAGCACCGCTGTCACTAAGCGATCCTTTTTCTGATCACTGTTTTAGTGTCGGTGATGCCGATAGGTAGCCAGTTATTTTTTATAGGTTCGCCGCAGGTTTTTATAGCGTCGGGTACCCCTATATATTAGCTAAAATAAAGGTTTAACCCCTTGATCGCCCCCCAGGTAACCCTTTCACCCCCTAGCACCACTGTCACTAAGCAATCGTTTTTCTGATCGCTGTCTTAGTGTCGGTGATGCCGATAGGTAGCCAGTTATTTTTTTTAGGTTTGCCGCAGGTTTTTATAGCGTCGGGTACCCCCATATATTACCTAATAAAGGTTTAACCCCTTGATCGCCCCCCCCAGGTAACCCTTTCACCCCCTTTTGCCAGTGTCACTAAGCGATCGTTTTTCTGATCGCTGTCTTAGTGTCGGTGATGCCGATAGGTAGCCAGTTATTTTTTTTAGGTTCGCCGCAGGTTTTTATAGCGTCGGGTACCCCCATATATTACCTAATAAAGGTTTAACCCCCTGATTGCCCCTAGTTAACCCTTTCACCAGTGGTCACCATATAAGTGTTACAGTTGATGCTGGTTAGTTAGTTTGCTTTTTATAATGTCAGGGCACCCGCCATATATAACCCAATAAAGGTTTAACCCCCTGATCGCCCGGCGGGTGATATCAATTAGGTTTTAGCATCAGAGAGGGTCTGTGTCACACCCCAGGCAGCGTCAGGTTAGTGCCAGTAACGCTAACACCCACGCGTTAAGCATACACCTCCCTTAGTGGTATAGTATCTGAACAGATCAATATCTGATCTGATCAGATCTATACTAGTGTCCAAAGCAGTTTAGCGTTCCCAAAAACGCAGTGTTAGCGGGATCAGCCCAGATACCTGCTAGCACCTGCGTTTTGCCCCTCCGTCCAGCCCAGGCCACCCAAGTGCAGTATCGATCGATCGCTGTCACTTACAAAACACAACACACATAACTGCAGCGTTCGCAGAGACAGGCCTGATCCCTGCGACTCCAGTGCTGTAGGAGGTGATTTCACCACCACAGTTAAAAAAAAAAAGCATATATGCCGAAGCATTGGGGCAGCAGGGGCGGAGGAGCGATTTTGCTCCTAATGCCGCGTACATACGGTCAAAATTCCGACGGAGACTTGCCCGTGGAAAAGTCCGACCATGTGTGTGCAGCATAACTTTTGCGGGAGGATGCCCCCATGCTTCGGCATATATAAGTGGTGCATGTATGCCCATAATTAGAAGTGGGTGGATGAAGGGCGGTATTCTAATGGTGGGCATACCCACCGATCAATCTCTTTTTTCGTTCAGCCAACAGGGCTGCATGAAAAAAAAGATTACAATACATGTCCAACAAGGACCAGCATGTTGCTGGAATTTGAATGGTTATACCAGATTGATGCCTGCGGGTTTAGGTATCATCTTGGTATCATTCTTTTCAGCCAGCAGTCGGCTTTCATGTAAAAGCAATCCTAGTGGCTAATTAGCCTCTGGACTGCTTTTACAAGCAGTGGGAGGGAATGTCCCCCCCCGGATATAAAAAGCGCCATTGGGAAATTGGGAAAGCATTTTATCACACCGATCTTGGTGTGGTCAGATGCTTTGAGGGCAGGGGAAAGATCTAGGGTCTAATAGACACCAGTTTTTTCAAAAAAAGAGTACCTGTCACTACCTATTGCTATCATAGGGGATATTTACATTCCCTGAGATAACAATAAAAATGATAAAAAAATAAAAATATATGGAAGGAACAGTTTAAAAATAAAATAAAAAAGCAAAATTAATAATAAAAAAAAAAAAAGCACCCCTGTCCTGCCCTGCTCTTGCGCAATGGCGAACGCAAGCGTCGGTCTGGCGTCATATGTAAACAGCAATTGCACCATGCATGTGAGGTATCACCGCGAAGGTCAGATAGAGGGCAGTAATTTTAGCAGTAGGCCTCCTCTGTACATCTAACGTGGTAACCTTTAAAGGCTTTTAAAGGCTTTTAAAAATGTATGTAGTTTGTCGCCAATGCGCGTTTGTGCGAAATTTTAAAGCATGTCGTGTTTGGTATCTATGGACTCGGCCTAAGATCATCTTTTTTATTTCATCAAACATTTGGGCAATATAGTGTGTTTTAGTGCATTAAAATTAAAAAAAGTGTATTTTTTACCCAAAAAATGCGTTTGAAAAATCGCTGCGCAAATACTGTGTGGAAAAAAAAATGCAACACCCACCATTTTAATCTGTAGGGCCTTTGCTTTAAAAAAATATATAATGTTTGGGGGTTCAACATAATTTTCTTGCAAAAAAAAAAATGTTTTCATGTAAACAAAAAGTGTCAGAAAAAGGGATTTTTATAACAGCTTACCTGTAAAATCCTTTTCTTGGAGTACATCACGGGACACAGAGCGACTTAGTCATTACTAATGGGTTATATAGATTACCTTCAGGTGTTGGCACTGGCCAATTCCAAACCGGAAGTACCCTCCCCTATATAAGCCCCTCCCACCCGGGAGCACCTCAGTTTTGTAGCCAAGCAATAAGTGTCCCAAAAAGAGGGGTGGGAGCTCTGTGTCCCGTGATGTACTCCAAGAAAAGGATTTTACAGGTAAGCTGTTATAAAAATCCCTTTTTCTTTTTCGTACATCACGGGACACAGAGCGACTTAGTCATTACTAATGGGACGTCCCAAAGCAATGCCAAATGAAGGGAGGGATACATAAGCTGGGCGCCATCAGGCATGAGGATCTTTTGCGGCCTGCAACACACTGCGCCCAAAGGCGACATCCTCCTGACTTCTAACGTCTACCTGGTAGAATCTAGTAAACGTGTGTACCGAAGACCATGTTGCGGCCTTACATACTTGAGCCAGGGAGGCCTGGTGATGCACTGCCCATGAAGTTCCAACTGCTCTTGTGGAGTGCGCCCTAACTTTGAACGGAGGCGGTCTCTTTCTCAAGCCATAGGCTTGTATTATGACCTGTCGAATCCACTTGGCTAAAGTGGATTTTGATGCTGCCTGACCCTTTTTAGGGCCTTCCGGCAGAATAAACAAAGTATCCGTTCTGCGAATCTGAGCAGTGGCTTTTAACTGCTCTTACTACATCCAAGGAATGTAATAACTTTTCCTCTACCGAGCTAGGTTTGGGGAAAAAAGAAGGAAGAACCACATCTTGGTTCAAATGAAACCTCGATACCACCTTAGGAAGAAAGGCTGGATGAGGACGTAATACTACTCTGTCCTTATGGACAACCAGATATGGCTCCTTACAGGACAAGGCGGCTAATTCCGATACTCTTTTAGCCGAACAAACGGCTACTAAGAAAATCAATTTCCTGGTGAGAAGAACCAAGGAAATGTGTTGCAATGGTTCAAACGGTTGTTTCTGTAGAACTGACAGAACCAGGTTTAAGTCCCAAGGACATATGGGAATACTAACCGGAGGGCTAATACGCATCACTCCTTGTATGAAAGCTTTGACTAGTGAATGCGAAGCCAAGGGCCTTTTAAAAAATATTGACAAGGCCGAAATCTGACCCCTGATAGTACTCAAGGCCAGCTTCCTATCTACAGCCCACTGTAGGAAGTCCAAAATCCTCCCTATCACGTACTTACGTGGATGCCATTTCTTGGCCTCACACCACTTAATGTACGCTTTCCAGATCCTATAATAGATCTGCCTGGATACCGGCTTCCTGGCATTGATCATGGTAGATACCACAGAATTAGAGAGCCCTCTCTTTTTCAGAATGTGGGCTTCAATAGCCAGGCCGTCAAACCTAGGGCTGGTAAGGAAGGGTGGTATATCGGTCCCTGCGACAGCAGGTCCGGACGATGTGGGAGGGTCCAAGGACTCCTCACTGACATTTTTACAATCTCCGCGTACCATGCCCTTCGGGGCCACGCTGGAGCCACCAGAATCACTGGTTTCTTTTCTACCCTGATTCTGCGGAGTAATCGCGGTAACAATTGTGGCGGTGGGAATGCATATATCAGCTTGAACTGATTCCAAGGGAACACTAGGGCATCCGAGCCGCAAGCTAGAGGATCCCTTGTGCGAGACACAAATCTGTCCACCTTTGCGTTGAATCTGGATGCTAGCAGATCTACATCCGGTGTTCCCCACCGCTGGCATATTGCCTGGAAAACCTCGGGGTGAAGAGACCATTCCCCCGGGCATAATTGTTGGCGACTTAAAAAGTCCGCTCTCCAATTTTCCACTCCTGGGATAAAAACCGCGGATATGGCTGGGACATATTTTTCTGCCCACTCCAGGATGCAATTTGCTTCCCTCTGGGCTGCACGACTCCTGGTGCCACCCTGGTGATTGATATATGCCACTGCTGTGGCATTGTCTGATTGAATTCTGACAGGGGACCCTTGGAGTTTGGATGTCCATGCTACTAGGGCATACCGGGCTGCTCGTATCTCTAAGAGATTGATGGGCAGGGCCTTTTCTGCTTCTGACCACTTGCCCTGGAGAGACCATTGCTCCAGTACTGCCCCCCAGCCTATGAGGCTGGCATCTGTAGTGACTACCTTCCAAGAAACCGGACTGAAGGGTTTCCCTTTTTCCAGATTCTGGGGCACCAGCCACCAATGGAGGCTCTTGCGAACGGAAGGGGACAGGGACATTGGTAAGTCTAAAGCCTGAACTTTTTTGTTCCAGGCTGACAGTATGGCCCTTTGCAAATTCCTTGAATGGAATTGACCGTAGGGTACCGCTTCGAATGAAGCCACCATTTTTCCCAGCAGCCTCATGCAGAGGCGTATGGATGGTTTTCTTTTTGTACCCACTAAGTGGGTCAAATCTTTTAAAGACGACACCTTCTCTGGAGGTAAGAAAATCTTTCTCTGATTTGAATCCAGCCTTAGCCCTAAGTATTCCAGACTTTTGACTGGTCTTAGAGCTGACTTGTCCCGGTTGATAATCCAACCGTGATATTCCAGATACTTGATTGTCTTGTGAATAGCTACTTCCAGCTTTTCCACTGAGTGGTCTATTAGTAGCAGGTCGTCTAGATATGCCATTATCGTTACACCCTGTGTTCTTAGATTGGCCAATAATGGGGCCAGAATTTTTGTGAACACTCGTGGTGCTGTGGCTAGACCGAAAGGTAAGGCTCTGAACTGAAAATGGCGCCCTTCTACTGCAAAGCGTAGAAATTTCTGGTGGGCCGGAAAGATGGGAATATGCAGATAAGCATCCCTTATGTCGATCAAGGCTAACCATTCCTGCCCTTGTAGGGCGGTGGCCACCGATCGGATCGACTCCATCCGAAAAGTCCTGATATTTAGGAACTTGTTTAGCCCTTTTAGATTTAATATGGGCCTCACGTCCCCATTTGGTTTGGGGACTGTGAAAAGGTTCGAGTAAAACCCAAATCCGCTTTCTTCCAGGGGAACCTTCATGATTACACCTTGTAGCAATAGTTGTTCTAGTGCCAGAAGGAGGGATCCTCTCTTTTGGGGATCTCTTGGCACGTTTGACCTCATAAATTGGGCAGGAGGAGTGCCTTTTAACTCCAGCTTGTATCCCAGACTTACTGCGGAGAGCACCCATCTGTCTCTGATGGTGTCCCGCCAGGTCTCTGTGAACAACTGAAGTCTTCCCCCCACCCGATTGAGTGGGGGCAACGCTTCATGCCTTGGGGGGAGGTTTTGTACCTCTCTTGATCCAGGGCTTCTTGTTACCCTGTGATTGTCCCTGATTTCTGCCCCCTGAATTTGACCGCGGAGGCCGTCGGAACTGCTTCACAGCCGATGTGCCCGGGACTGGAGAAGTAGGCCTCTTAAAAGAAGGACTTCTACCCTTGTTCTTAACCGGTAAGAGTGAACTTTTACCGGCAGAAATTTTCTGGATATATTTGTCCAGATCTTCTCCAAATAAGCGTTCTCCATGAAATGGGAAGCTAACCAGCAGTTTTTTACAGGGAGCTTCAGCAGACCAGTTTTTGAGCCACAGCAGCCTACGCATATGTACTATAGACAGCGTAAAGCGGGAGGCCTGTTGGATTGTATCCTTTATGGCGTCCACCGCAAAACACAAGGCTCTAGGCAGGTCAGCTAGGGCAAGAGCCTGCTGATCTGGTAAGTCCTGTGAGGGGGTTAACTCGGTAGCGGGTGTGTGTGACCCCCTGGTTGGGCTCCCCACACAAAAACAGGGCCAGCAGACGGAGGTTGTGGTTTTCAAAATCAAAAGGTGCGGTTTATTTCTCTATGTACAGTGACAAAAACACAGCAAAGCCAAAAAGAAACATAAGCAAAATAAATCCTGGTCAGTTTGACCTCTGACTAAACATGCAGGTTTCCTAAACTAACAACTGGGATCAGCCTGGTGCTGTCCTAGTCCCTAAGTCCCTGGTTTAGTAAAAGTCCAAACAAATAGCCACACAGGCTTTGCCTCACCGCACAGGGGTTCACTCTCCCTAGACAGTCCACACAGGTCTGGTTCCAGGCATGAGCTAACATCTAATGAAGCTGGGAGTTCTTATAGAGGCCTAACTGAGCTGACAAGCTTCAGCTGGTCTCATCAACTCCCTGTCTGCACGACGCCCAGCCCTCTCCCTAGAGGTATGAGTCATCCATGAGCCCACTAGCCTTATACAACTCTCCACCTAGTTGTATAAGTCGGCGTAAAGCCTGAATCTGGGCGAAATATATCTACCCCCCTGGATGCAACCAGGTGACTTTACCTTCCTGCTGTCACATACCCCCCCCTCTTGTTTTAACCTCGGGGTTGGAACACCAGCAATCAGGCATTCATGTACTCGAGACAAAGCATCCACATTCCCCATTTGAACGCCAGGGCGATGCTTTACTGTGAAGTTGAATTCCTGGAGGGCCAGGAACCACCTATTCACTCTTCTATTTGTTTCCTTGTTTTGAGCCATCCACTTTAACGGAGCGTGATCCGTAACCATGTCAAAGTGCCTACCTAGCAGGTAGTACCGAAGGGAATCTAGAGCCCACTTCACCGCTAAACACTCCTTTTCAACGGTGGCGTAATTTACCTCATGGGACTTCAACTTCCTGCTGAGGTAAATGACTGGGTGCTCTTCCCCGTTCCAGACCTGGGACAATACTGCTCCTAACCCCACATCTGACGCATCACTTTGTACGACAAAGTCTTTAGAGAAGTCGGGTGAGTACAACACTGGCTGGCTACATAAGGCTTGTTTCAAGAATTGGAATGCTGCCTCAGCCTCGGGGGTCCATTTAATCATGACCGACCCTTTCCCCTTCGTCAGGTTGGTTAGGGGCACAGCCTTAGAAGCAAAGTGGGGAATGAATCGCCGATAATACCCAGCGATTCCCAGAAAGGCTCGTACCTGCTTCTTGCTGTTGGGACGTGGCCAACTCTGGATGGCCTCGACTTTGTTGAGTTGGGGTTTTATTACTCCCCTCCCAATGGTGTACCCAAGATATTTGGCCTCCTCCTGCCCAATGGTACACTTCTTGGGGTTAGCCGTAAACCCCGCTTCCCGAACAGAGTCCAGGACTGCTTGCACTTTTGGCAGATGTGAGGCCCAATCTGTGCTATGGACAATTACGTCATCCAGGTAAGCCGCAGCATACTTCCGATGGGGCCTCAGTATCTGGTCCATTTTCCGCTGGAATGTGGCCGGCGCATTCTGTAACCCGAACGGCATTCTCTTATATTGGAACGCCCCGTCTGGGGTTACAAATGCGGTTTTCTCTTTGGCCGACTTGGCCAGGGGAATTTGCCAATACCCTTTTGTGAGGTCAAGAGTCGTCATGTATCGGGCTGTTCCCAGCCGGTCGATCAACTCATCTATACGTGGCATGGGGTAGGTGTCAAATTTTGTAACTTTGTTCAACTGACGAAAATCGTTACAAAATCGCCAGCTCCCATCCGGTTTAGGCACCAACACAATGGGACTAGACCAATCACTTTGGGACTCCTCTATCACCCCTAAGTTCAGCATTTTCTGTACTTCCTCCCGTATTGCCTCCCGTCGGGCCTCTGGGATCCGATAGGGTTTTAACTTCACCCTTTCACGGGCGGGGTAATAATATCATGCTCTACCCCAGATGTTTGTCCCGGCAGCTCAGAGAACACCTCCTTGTTGCGAAGCACAAACTCCTTAACCTCCTGTTGTTGGGGTTGTGACAAGGTGGCTGCTATTCCAACCTCCGGAATCACGCAACCAGTTTGAGCTGGTGACCAAGTTTCTGCGACTAGGGACTCTCTATCCCTCCAGGCTTTCAACAGATTAACGTGATATATCTGTTCGGGCTTTCGCCTTCCTGGTTGTCTGACCTTGTAATTCACTTCGCTCACTTTTTCCATTATCTCGTAGGGGCCTTGCCATTTGGCAAGGAATTTACTTTCAACCGTAGGGACAAGTACCAATATCCTATCCCCCGGGGAAAAGGTACGGGTCTTTGCTCCACGGTTGTACACTCTCTGCTGTGCCAACTGCGCTTGGGCCAAATGTTCCTTCACGATGGGCATTACCTGTGCAATTCGATCTTGCATCAGGGCGACATGCTCAATCACACTCCTGTGGGGAGAACTCTCACTTTCCCAAGTTTCCTTGGCAATATCCAACAGCCCTCTTGGGTGTCTCCCATACAGTAACTCAAAGGGGGAGAATCCCGTAGAGGATTGGGGCACCTCCCTAATAGCAAACATCAAATAAGGAAGTAGACAGTCCCAATCCTTTCCATCTCTATCCACCACTTTCTTCAACATTTGTTTTAGGGTTTTGTTGAATCTTTCAACCAGCCCATCGGTTTGGGGGTGATACACAGATGTACGCAATTGCGTCACTTTGAACAATTTACACAGCTCTTTCATAACCCGGGACATAAAGGGTGTACCTTGGTCCGTAAGCAGTTCTTTACAAATACCCACCCGGCTAAAAACAAGAGATAGCTCTTTGGCTATGGTTTTGGCCGAGGTATTTCTGAGAGGGATCGCTTCTGGATAACGGGTGGCATAGTCCATTATAACCAATATGTACTGGTGCCCCCTAGCGGACTTGATTATAGGACCTACCAAATCCATTGCGATTCTCTCAAACGGGACCTCAATGATGGGTAGAGGGACCAGCGGGCTACGGAAATGTGGCATCGGGGCCGACCTCTGACACACAGGGCAGGAGGAACAATAATTTTCTATGTCCTTCATCACCCCAGGCCAATAGAATCTCTGTAATACCCTCTCTCGGGTTTTCTCTGTCCCCAGATGACCTCCAAGAATGTGCCCATGGGCCAACTCCAACACCAACTTCCTGTAAGGTTTGGGCACCACAAGCTGCTCAACGGTTTCTTCTGCCCGCATTCTCCACCAACTGTGAGGGGGTTAACTCGGTAGCGGGTGTGTGTGACCCCCTGGTTGGGCTCCCCACACAAAAACAGGGCCAGCAGACGGAGGTTGTGGTTTTCAAAATCAAAAGGTGCGGTTTATTTCTCTATGTACAGTGACAAAAACACAGCAAAGCCAAAAAGAAACATAAACAAAATAAATCCTGGTCAGTTTGACCTCTGACTAAACATGCAGGTTTCCTAAACTAACAACTGGGATCAGCCTGGTGCTGTCCTAGTCCCTAAGTCCCTGGTTTAGTAAAAGTCCAAACAAATAGCCACACAGGCTTTGCCTCACCGCACAGGGGTTCACTCTCCCTAGACAGTCCACACAGGTCTGGTTCCAGGCATGAGCTAACATCTAATGAAGCTGGGAGTTCTTATAGAGGCCTAAATGAGCTGACAAGCTTCAGCTGGTCTCATCAACTCCCTGTCTGCACGACGCCCAGCCCTCTCCCTAGAGGTATGAGTCATCCATGAGCCCACTAGCCTTATACAACTCTCCACCTAGTTGTATAAGTCGGCGTAAAGCCTGAATCTGGGCGAAATATATCTACCCCCCTGGATGCAACCAGGTGACTTTACCTTCCTGCTGTCACAGTCCCTTAAGACTTGTTTCAACTGATCTTTCACTGCTTGGCAGACTCCAATCGCTGCTACCGCAGGTTGTGTCACCATGCTTGCTGTAGAGAAAGCAGATTTTAGTAAAGACTCCAATTTTTTATCTATTGGGTCTTTGAACATTGGAACATTATCTACTGGACATGTCAGTGATTTGTTAACAGAAGAGATGGCTGCGTCCACTGTAGGGACCCTCCATTTTCTTATGAACTTATCCTCCATGGGATAGATCACCGGAAATCTCTTGGGGGGAGCAAATATTTTATCAGGATGCTCCCAATCCTGGTAAATAAGCCCTTCTAATAAAGGGTGGATTGGGAAGGAACAGACAGCCTGGGGAGCTTTTAGCGACCCCAGTGAGGAAACCGTAGTGGATGGTGGTTCCGCCAGAGGCATTTTAAATGCTGATCGGACCATATTAGTCAGAGACTGAACCCATAATCTTTCAGCCTGAGATGCTGAGAAAGGTTCTTCCACTGTTGATTCCTCCATAACTGAATCAACCTCATCCTGATCCCCTTCAGGTAGGTCGATCTCTGTGTGGGGCTGTTCCTCCACTAACAGGCACTCTGAAGGAGGAGACGGAGATCGGACGCGCTTTTCCTGTGACAGGGAAGCAGCGATCAATGCTGTTAATCTCTCTTCCAATCCTCCCAGAGTTGAGGATAAAACCTCCTCTGTTATATATACAGGAGCAGGTGGACTGGGGACAGCCGCAGCACCAGGCATTCCTGCGGGGTTTCTACGGCTACTGACCTCTGAATTCTCAGGGGAGATTGGTGCAGTACAAGCATGCCCAATATCCTCAGAGCCCGATGGAGACCCCTTTGGCTTCCTGGAAGATCTATTTCCGGAGCGTCTGGACGACATATCCTTTAAGCACAAAGCTGAGGTATTCCCGTCGTCATACACCAATTTTGCTGGTAATAGTCTAACAAAGTTGCTGCTATATACCAGCTGGTGTCCACTAAAGTGCCTTTCTATGGGGATGCCTGCATCAACCGCCTCTGTGTGCCACTGTTTGTTGCTAGCTCTGTTTGCATCCAGCTGACACTTGTACTGTGACTTTTAACCATGCTGGGACGCCCGCACATGCGCAGAAGCGCCGCGGCGCGCATCGAGCGTCATCCACCCGCCCCGCCCCTTTTTTTTCATAGGAGCCAGGGCCCTTTTTGCCGGAGGGCCTGTGCGGTGGATGAGCGCAGCAACAGGGCAGAGGAAGTGGATTCCCACAGAGAAACTTACCAGCTGCCTGGATCTTTTGACTTGAGAAAACCAAAGATCCACATGACAAGAAAAATGGACTACAGCGGCCTCTAGTGGTTTAACACAGGTACCGCGGTCCCTTTTTTTTTTTTTTTTTCTTGACTACTATTAAAATTTTACATTTTCAGTAGTTACAGGCAAACACAGATATTTAGCGGGAATACCGTTAGGTAACAGACAGAAAGACAAATTAGGCTTGGGGGTCCCCCAATAGAACCAAGTTCCTGGGGGCCCCCACTTACCTGATCCCCGCCGCAGGACTTTGTTTGGTCCACAGAAGTCCAAACTTCACCTATCACGGCAGGCATTGTAATTAAACCTTCAGGGACCGGGTTCCCAAGGATTCCACTCCCCTGGACCTGTATAGCACCCTGCACAGACAACATCTTGGTCGTGGGTATGACCAGAGCTCTGGATCCCAGGGTCCAGCCCTCCTAAGAGAAGCATTACAGGCAAAACCTTGCTCTTCTGCTGCAAGGCCCGGGTACCGACCGTTTAGCTATGAAGCTTTTTTGGTGGGATCCGGAACAGCTTACTAAGGCCCAAAAGAACCTGTACGCAAGCCCAGTGAAAACACATGTTACTCTTTGGCCAACACCTTAGACACTGGCAAAAAACTGAGGTGCTCCCGGGTGGGAGGGGCTTATATAGGGGAGGGTACTTCCGGTTTGGAATTGGCCAGTGCCAACACCTGAAGGTAATCTATATAACCCATTAGTAATGACTAAGTCGCTCTGTGTCCCGTGATGTACGAAAAAGAAAGGGCTTTGTCTTCAAGTGGTTAGAAGAGTGGATGTAAGCTTCCTAATGATGTGTATAAAATGCCAGATCAGTTCAAAACACCCCCAAATGACCCCATTTTGGAAAGTAGACACCCCAAGCTATATACTGAGAGGCATGTCGAGTCCATTGAATATTTTATATGTTGACACAAGTTGCGGAAAAAAGACAATTTATTTATTTATTTATTTATTTTTGCACAAAAGTTGTCACTAAATGATATATTGCTCAAACATGCCATGGTTATGTGTGGAATTACACCCCAAAATACATTCTGTTGCTTCTCCTGAGTACGGGGATACCACATGTGTGAGACTTTTTGGGAGCCTAGCCGCGTACGGGACCCCAAAAACCAGGCACCGCCTTCAGGCTTTCTAAGGGTGTACATTTTTGATTTCACTCCTCACTGCCTATCACAGTTTCGGAGGCCATGGAATGCCCAGATGGCACAAAACCACCCCAAATGACCCCATTTTGGAAAGTAGACACCCCAAGCTATTTGCTGAGAGGTATGGTGAGTATTTTGCAGATCTCGCTTTTTGTCACAAAGTTTTGAAAATTGAAAAACAATAAAAAATTATTTACTTTCTTCATTTTCAAAAACAAATGAGAGCTGTAAAATACGTACCATGCCTCTCAGCAAATAGCTTGGGGTGTCTACTTTCCAAAATGGGGTCATTTGGGGGGGTTTTGTACTATTTTGGCATTTTATGGCCTTCGAAACTGTGATAGGTAGTGAGGAGTGAAATCAAAAATTTGTGCCCTTAGAAATCCTGAAGGCGGTGCTTGATTTTCGGGGTCCCGTACGCGGCTAGGCTCCTAAAAAGTCCCACACGTGGTATCCCCGTACTCAGGAGAAGCAGAAAAATTTATTTTGGGGTGCAATTTCACATATAACCATGGCATGTGTGAGCAATATATCATTTAGTGGCAACTTTTTGGAATTTTTTTTTTTTTTAGTCATTATTCAATCACTTGAGACAAAAAAAAAAAAATATTCAATGGGCTCAACATCCCTTTCAGCAATTTCCTTGGGATGTCTACTTTCCAAAATGGGGTCATTTGGGGGGGTTTTGTACTGCCCTGCCATTTTAGCACCTCAAGAAATGAGATAGGCAGTCATAAATTAAAAGCTGTGTAAATTCCAGAAAATGTACCCTAGTTTGTAGACGCTATAACTTTTGCGCAAACCAATAAATATACGCTTATTGACATTTTTTTTACTAAAGACATGTGGCTGAATACATTTTGGCCTAAATGTATGACTAAAATTGAGTTTATTCGATTTTTCTTATAACAAAAAGTAGAAAATATCTTTTTTTTTTTTTTAATTTTCAGTCTTTTTCCGTTTATATCGCAAAAAATAAAAATCGCAGAGGCAATCAAATACCATTAAAAGAAAGCTCTATTTGTGGGAAGAAAAGGATGCAAATTTTGTTTCGGTACAACATTGCATGTCCACACAATTTACAATTAAAGCAGCGCAGTGCAAAATTCTGAAAACACCTCTGGTCCTTTAGCTACAAAATGGTCTGGGGCTTAAGTGGTTAAAAGGGGTCTATCAGATCAGTGGGAATCGAAGATCATTTTCAGATATCAGCCAGCTGCAAATCTGCCCAATCTGCCTGAACCCAGCCCAGGGCCGATCCTAGGGTCACAGGCGCCTGGGTGCAGAAATATTTCTGGCGCCCCCACGTGGGCGTGGTTATCTTACAAACTCCTCCCCTTACACATGTTTCTATGGCAACGACTCAAACACAGAGATGCTCCCCTAAGAAGTCGTCGTTACCCAGGGATCCTCCAATGATCCTTTAACAATAAAGAAAATACAGGAAGAGCGTACACTAATGAGACCTGGAGGGGAGTCTCTCTGATGCACACAGAGAGGGCTTCTGTTAGAGAGTCTGTTAGGAAGAGCCCCCAGACATAGTACAAGAGACGGTCAGAGAGTGCAGACATATTACAGGAGACAGAGAGTGCAGACATATTACAGGTGATGGTCAAAGAGTGCAGACATGATACAAGAGACGGTCATAGAGTGCAGACATATTACAGGAGATGGTCAGAGAGTGCAGACATATTACAGGAGATGGTCAGAGAGTGCAGATATAGTACAGGAGACGGTCAGAGAGTGCATACATATTACAGGAGATGGTCAGAGAGTGCAGACATATTACAGGAGATGGTCAGAGAGTGCAGACATATTACAGGAGATGGTCAGAGAGTGCAGACATATTACAGGAGATGGTCAGAGAGTGCAGACATATTACAGGAGATGGTCAGAGAGTGCAGACATATTACAGGAGATGGTCAGAGAGTGCAGACATATTACAGGAGACGGTCAGAGACTGCAGATTTAATACAGGAGACGGTCAGAGACTGCAGATATAATACAGGAGACGGTCAGAGACTGCAGATATAATACAGGAGACAGTCAGAGACTGCAGACATATTACAGGAGACAGTCAGAGACTGCAGACATATTACAGGAGATGGTCAGAGACTGCAGATATAGTACAGGAGATGGTCAGAGACTGCAAACATACTACAGGAGATGGTCAGAGACTGCAGACATATTACAGGAGATGGTCAGAGACTGCAGACATATTACAGGAGATGGTCAGAGACTGCATGGGGGAATCATGCAAGTTTCTTTCCTGCAATCTGTGGTTGCTGGAAAGAAATTTGTACTGTATATTACCAGCCTAAGTGAAAGTTAGTGAATGTCTTTGCAATTAATAAGCATGAAGGAGTTGGGGCAGTTTAAATTTCTTTTAAATTGTATTTTATTTATTTTATTACACAGAAAAACAAATCTTACACTGTATCTTTAATTTTTTTTTTTTCATTTTTGCTTTCACAAGAGATGAACAACATCCCTTGTGATAGCATGGGCCATGACATGTCCTCTTTATGGAGGGATCTGGGGTCTTTTAGACCCCATATCTGTCCTCTGGCCTCCAAAGCATAAGATCAAACCGAGATCAGTTTGATCAGATACTTGTTCAAGCCGGTAATGGTGTCATTAAATGAGCCCGAAACAGAAAGTGATAAAATCCTCATCACTTCCAGTTTCTGACATCACACGGTGGGCGGAATGACATCCATCCCTCTCACTGTGTCCCAGTAACCAGATGCTACTGGTCACATCTAGCAGTAAAGGTGGTGGTGGTGGAACCCCCTTCCACTGCCTGTAAAAGTAATACAGGGGCTTCTTAGCCACTAGGACTACTTTTACTTTGTGCAGAATTCCTGGTGTTAAAAAATGATATCTTGATCATTGCTGTAGTGATGACCGAGATATCATCCTTCCAATCCAGCGACGTACTGGTACATCGCTGGACGGGAAGCAGTTAAAATGAAGTGTAAATTAGCATTACACCGTTTCTTATTATCATCAGCATTACAATTATCACACAGGCAGCACTGTAAGCAGGAGCTCTATCATGTCTCTATCATGTCTCTATCATGTCTCTATCATGTCTCTATCATGTCTCTATCATGTCTCTATCATGTCTCTATGTCACATTGATTTTGGGTGCTGACTTTGTTATGGTTGTTACATACAGTAAGTACAGCAATAAGTTAACAGCCATAACAAAGTCAGCACCCAAAAGCAATGTGACATAGAGACATGATAGAGCACCTGCTTACAGTGCGATAATTGAAATGCTGATAACCTGCTGTGCTGTGAAATACATAATAGGACACAGTGAGTATTCTATCCTCTAATCCCCACTCACTGTGTCCAGTGCAGCCACGCTGTCCTCCTGCTCTTCTCTGTCAGCCCTCAACTTCTTCACATCTTGCTAGGATTGCAGCCGGGAGCCAAACGGAGAATTGCAATATCACTCCGCCAGCCGGGACTAATAGAATAGTGGGGCGGCATGATGTTCATGTGCCCCGAAAATAAGAAAATAGTCCCTCCACTGCGCTCCCCTCCACACTCACTCACATTTCCAGGCTGGAAGCAGAAATCCTTCAGTCTCACAGAGGAATCTGCAGCTGCTGTTTTCATATTTCCCGCCCACACATCCTTCTCCAGATACAGCTGTACGCCGGAGACGGGAAGTCACTGGAGGAGCAGAGGTGGGAGGAGCTGTATTCCTCACTGATCTCCCGTCAGTGAGGAGGGGGGGGAGGTGGTGTGTTCGCTGGGCTGTGTAAGTGTCACTGTCACAGACACTTTACAGAGCTGCAGCCACCAGTCATCTCAGAATCTACAGACTGATTTCTCAGGTTACTGACATAGAGGGAGGTTTGTCCCCCCCCCCTTTCTGGTGGAGCCCTTCCTGAAGTCGCTCTCCTCCCTGCCAATGAGGATGCAGGGGGAGGGAGCAGATTGGGTGGCCGTGGCAATGCGAGGCTCTCATATTATGCACAGAGGGAGGGGGAGAAATCCGCCCCCTCATACTCTCCGCCCAGGGCACCCGCTCCGATCTCCTCTGACAGGAGGATGGATGGGGGATGGGCTTGGGCGGGATGAAATAGCAGCGGTGAGCGACCTCTGAATACCAGCAAGAAGGAGGAGGAGAGAGGGGAGCACTCTGGCGCTTGAGCGCCCCCACGTCTGTGGCGCCTGGGTGAACTGCACCCCTCGCACCATATCTAGGATCGGCCCTGACCCAGCCTGATCAGAATGCAGCTAGCTGGCAAACAAACCTGGTAATTTGACTAGTTTGCCTGTCCAAACCTCCAGCTGATGTTTTTAAACAAGTCTATCATTTAGTAATGGTGGCCTGGTGGATATGAGGATTTGCAGGGGGCATTATCAGAGTCTGGAAGTTCCTTTTAATATAGGGAAACTCCTAGATATTCACATGAATAAGCAAAGAGTACATTGTTCCCCTGGTTACTTATTCACAAAAATATAAATGAATAAATTAAATAAAAAGTAAATAAACACACACCTTCATAGGTGCCAACATTGTAAAAAAAAAATCGGGACACCATTTTGCATGTAGGCGGAGCATTGCTATTATCAGGTGGTGGGGCATTCGTTTGTGGGCGCGTCGTCCCCCCCCCCAAAAAAATGTGGCGAAAAACGGGCGTGGTTTACGCAACATAGTGGGTGTGGCTTACATGGGCGTGGCTCGAAAGGGGGTGTGGTTAGAGTCTGAGAGGAAGGAAGGAAAGAAAGAAAGAAAGAAAGAAAGAAAGACCCAGATCCTACACCACAATATAAATATGTCTATTCCAGAAAGTTTAACAATCAGCAGATAAAGATACTCCAAACAACTGGGGTTAGCGCTCTAATCATCCAGCACCATGGTTGTTATGGTGTCAGGGTGATTGAAGCACATTATTTCTATTACATTGTAATATAAAATGAAATCATTCAACTCATCATAATGCTGAATCAGTGGAAGCCCTGAGAGTGTCACCTGCCACATCGCATGCCACCAGATGCCATCAGGTGCCTCCCCAGCAGAGTCCGTCCTTGCACCAGGTGCCTCCCCAGCAGAGTCCGTCCTTGCACCAGGTGCCTCCCCAGCAGAGTCCGTCCTTGCACCAGGAGCTTCCCCAGCAGAGTCCGTCCTTGCACCAGGAGCTTCCCCAGCAGAGTCCGTCCTTGCACCAGGTGCCTCCCCAGCAGAGTCCGTCCTTGCATCAGGTGCCCCCAGCAGAGTCCGTTCTTGCATCAGGTGCCCTCAGAAAAGTCCCTCCTTACATCAGTTGCCCCCAGCAGAGTCCCTCCTTACATCTGGTGTCCCCAGCAGAGCCTCAGTCCTTACACCAGTGTCCCCAGCCTCAGTCCTTACATCAGTGTCCCAAGCAGAGCCATAGTTACCCCCTGTACATCGTTACCCCGCTCCCCCTGTACATAGTTACCCATCTCCCCTAGTTACACCCCCATGCATAGTTACCCCCCTCTGTACATACCCACTGTACATAGTTACTACCCCCCTGTACATAGTTACTACCCTCCTGTACATAGTTACTACCCCCCTTTGTACATACCCCCTGTACATATTTACTACCCCCCTGTACATACCCCCCCTGTACATAGTTACTACCCACCTCTGTACATACCCCTCTGTACATAGTAACTACCCCCCTGGTCATACCCCCTGTACATAGTTACTACCTCCCTGTACATAGTTACTACCCCCCCTCTGTACATACCCCCCTGTACATAGTTACTACCCCCCCTTGTACATACATCGCTGGCCCGGGCTGTAACACCGACATCCCTGCATACAGCCGGGCTGTATATAACACCGACATCCCTGCCTACGACCGGGCTGTAACACCGACATTCCTGCATACGGCCGGGGTGTATGTAACACCGACATCCCTGCATTCGGCCGGGCTGTAACACCGACATCCCCGCATACGACAGCCGCAGAGCAAACTCCACAAGCGGCGCCGTGTGTTCAGTGGAGAGGGGAGGGGCCTCTGATTCGTGCAGCCAATCTGTTTAAGTGTACACTGAAGAGAGAAACTGATTGGCTGCCCCTCCCCTCTCCACTGAACACACGAGGAAAGGCACCTCGCGGCGGTGAAAGCGGCCATGTTTTTGTAGCCCGCCGGCCATTTTTGGCCAAAACATTCCAGATTTTCCCAAAACAAAAACAAAATCCCGGGAATTTATTTGGGACAAGCTCTTTTCGGGACGAGGGTCCCAAATTCAGGATTGTCCTGGAAATTTCGGGGCTGTTGGCAACTATGCACCTTTGAAAAAAATCCTTTATTAAAAAATCCAGAGATAATATCCCACAGTGTATATCTAACATCAATCACGTCATCCAGTGATGTCAATAGTGATGTCAGTGATGTCAGTCACCATGAATAATGCCCTGGCAAGCACCACCATGACAATCTTTTCTGCTGAGTCTCCATCATAAATGACAGCACACTGGCCAGCAGCTTAATGCCGACAAACCGGATCTTGGGTGATGTTAGGGCATGTGACTTGATATGGTTGAGGAGTGAAGGGGAGTGTATGTTTGCTGCCCACCCCCTTTTTTCTGGCCTCCCAGGCGTGCAGGATTTGGTATAGATTTTAAGGTGAACTCCTGCTCCCAAAAAATAAAAAAACAACAGCACTGGGTCCCCCCAAAATCCATGCCTTTAATGGAGGTCTGGTATGGATTTAAACCACTTAAGGACCGGAAGGATGTACCCCCTTAATGACCAGGCTATTTTTTTGCGATACGGCACTGCCTCGCTTTAACTGTCAATTGCATAGTTGTACCCAAACAAAATTGATGTCCTTTTTTTTTCCACAAATAGAGCTTTCTACTTGGTGGTATTTGATCACCTCTGCGGTTTTCATTTTTTGTGCTATAAACAAAAAAAGTATAAATATACTTTTACTTTCTGCTATAATACATATCCAAAAAATATATATAAAAAAACGAATTTACATCAGTTTAGGCCAATATGTACCGTATTCTGGTACATATTTTTGGTTAAAAAAAAAAAAAAATCGCAATAAGCGTATATTGATTGGTTTGTGCAAATGTTATAGCGCCTACAAAATAGGGGAAAGATTTAGGGAATTTTTTTTATTGTTTTTATTGGTAATGGTGGCGATCTGCGATTTTTAGCGGGACTGTGAAATTGCGGCGGTCAAATCTGACCCTAAGTGACATTTTTTGGGGACCAGTGACACCAATACAGTGATCAGTGCTATAAGAATGCACTGATCGCTGTATAAATGGCACTGGCCGGGAATCATTTGGTGGAGGGGGGATTATGGTGTGGGGTTGGTCTATGGGCAAGTCCATCGGATAAAAAACCCACGCATGCTCAGAATCAAGTCGACGCATGCTCAGAAGCATTGAACTTCATTTTTCTCGGCTCATTGGAGTGTTTTACGTCACGGCGTTTGGAATGGTCGGTTTTTTGACTGATGGTGTGTAGGCAAGACTGATGGAAGTCAGCTTCATCGGATTTCCGATGGACAAAACCATCGGATTAGAATCCATAGGATATCCGATCGTGTGTACGAGGCTTAAAGGCGTCAGCATACCAAGACATTTTGGACAATTTCATGCTCCCAACTTTGTGGAAACAGTTTGGCATAGACCCTTTCTGTTCCAACATGACTGTAGACCAGTGCACAAAGTAAGGTCCATAAAGACATGGATGAGTGAGTTTGGGGTGGGAACACTTGACTGGCCTGCACAGAGTCCTTACCTCAACCCGATAGAACACCTTTTGGATGAATTAGAGCGGAGACTGCGAGCCTGGCCTTCTCATCAACATCAGTGCCTGACCTCACAAATGCTCTTCTGGAAGAATGGTCAAACATTCCCATAGACACACTCCTAAACCTTGTGGACAGCCTTCCCAGAAGAGTTGAAGCTGTTATAGCTGCAAAGGGTGGGCCAACTCAATAGTAAACCCTACGGACTAAGACTGGGATGCCATTAAAGTTCTGTATATTGGAGTTTTCTCTTTTTAGCTTAATGCAGAAAATGCATTAACCGGTTCCCGACCGTCTCCTGAACATATACGTCGGCAGAATGGCATGGCTGGGCAAAGTAACGTATATATACGTTACTTTAAAAATGCCATAAAACTATCCCCTATTTTGTAGACGCTATAACTTTTGCGCAAACCAATCAATATACACTTATTGTGATTTTTTTTACCAAAAATATGTAGAAGAATATGTATCGGCCTAAACTGTGGAAAAATTTTGTTTTTTTTATAGATTTTTGGGGATATTTATTATAGCAAAAAGTAAAAAATATTGAATTTTTTTCAAAATTGTCGCTCTATTTTTGTTTATAGCGCAAAAAATAAAAACCGCAAAGGGGATCACATACCACCAAAAGAAAGCTCTATTTGTGGGAAAAAAAGGACGTCAATTTTGTTTGGGAGCCACATCGCACGACCGCACAATTGTCAGTTAAAGCGACTCAGTGGCGAATCGCAAAAAGTGCTCTGGTCTTTGGCCAGCAAAATGGTCCGGGGCTGAAGGGGTTAAAGGAGAAAAAAACCTTTTGAGTTTAGGACCACTTTAAGAGTCTGGGTTCTAAGTGGTTGATGGCTAAGAACAGGGCCGATCCGCCCTATACGCGGACTACGCAAGCTGCGCCGCTAGAGGTCCGCGCCGCCGCCGCTAGAGGTCCGCGGCTGGCAGAGATAATGTCTCCGCCGGCCGCCATTTTGCCGAAGACCTGGGTGAGAAGGGAGGGATCCTTCCGAAATAGCGCTGCGGCGCCGCCCACCCCCGCCCCTGGTCTGTCTGTCATCTGAGACTGTGACCTGTGGGGGAAAGGGGTGGGCAGTGCCGCAGCTCACTGTAGCCAGCCGGCTCCGCCTCTAATGTGTTCCCCCTCGCCGCTGCTGAGCTATAGAAGGGCTCAAGGGGGGCGTGCTCCTAACTCGCTGAGTGTCACTATCTCCTGAGGTCCGTCTCTCTCATCCTCTCTGTCAACCCCCCTCCTCAATGTCAGCCGCCCCCCCCCTCCTCAATGTCAGCAGCCCCCCCTCCTCAATGTCAGCCGCCCCCCCTCCTCAATGTCAGCCCCCCCTCCTCAATGTCAGCCGCCCCCCCTCCTCAATGTCAGCCGCCCCGCCTCCTCCATGTCAGCCCCCCCCTCCTCAATGTCAGCCTCCCCCCCTCCTCAATGTCAGCCGCCCCCCCCTTCTCAATGTCAGCCGCCTCCCCTTCCTCAATGTCAGCCGCCCCCCCTTCTCTCTGTCAGCTGCCCCCCCCCTCTTCTCTGTCAGCAGACCCCCCCCTCTTCTCTGTCATCTCTCTCCTGCCTGCCTTCACTCTGGGACACAGCAAATGCCAATCTGCTACATGTGGCAGGTGAAGTGGCAAGTGACAATCCGCAATGTGTGGCAAGTGACAATCCTCAATGTGTGGCAAGTGACGTTGTGGCAAGTGACAAAACGCAATGTGTGACGTCGTGGCAAGTGACAATCCATAACCTGTGGCAGGTGGCGTCGTGGCAAGTGACAATCCGCTACATGTGGCAGGTGAAGTGGCAAGTGACAATCTGCAATGTGTGGCAGGTAGCGTTGTGGCAAGTGACAATCCGCAACGTGTGGCAAGTGACAACCCGCAATGTGTGGCAGGTGGCGTAGTGGCAAGTGACAATCTGCAACATGTGGCAAGTGACAATCTGCATCTGGTGGCAAGTTTCACGCTCAGGCTCCCACTGATTCTGCATTATGGTGAGTTGAACTATTTTATATATTATATAACAATGTAATAATAGAAATGATGCACTTCACTAATTTTGTTTTGCGATACGGCACTGCGTCGACTTAACTGACAATTGTGCGGCCGTGCGACGGTGTACCCAAACAAAATTTACGTCCTTTTTTTCCCACAAATAGAGCTTTCTGTTGGTGGTATTTCTATATCAGTTTAGGCCAATATGTATTCTTCTACATATGTTTGGTAAAAAAAAAAAAAATGCAATAAGTGTATATTGATTAGTTTGCACAAAGGTTATAGCGTTTACAAAATAGGGGATAGACTTATGGCATTTCTAATAATATTTTTTTTTTACTAGTAATGGCGGCGATCTGCGATTTGAGACTGTGACATTGCGGTGAACAGATCGAACACTTTTGACACATTTTTGGGACCAGTGACATTTATACAGCGATTTGTGCTATAAAAATGCACTGATTACTGTGTAAATGTCACTGGCAGAAAAGGGGTTAAATGTGTTCCCTGGGAGGTGTTTCTAACTGGGGGGATGGGACTGACTGGAGGAGGAGAGAGATCTCTGTTCCTAATCACTAGGAACAGCAGATCTGTCTCTCCTCCCCTGTCAGAATGAGGATCTGTCTGTTTACATTGACAGATCCCCGTTCTGGCTCTCTGTGGAGCGATCGCGGGTGACCGGCTGACATCGCGGCCACACACAGGTCCTTTTATACTCCTATATACATGTATGGAGCCATGACAGGTCCTCTTTATACTTCTACATACATGTATAGAGCCATGACGGGTCCTCTTTATTTTTGTATATACATTTATAGAGCCAGGACAAGTCCTCTTTATACTTATATATATATATATATATATATATATATATATATATATATACACGTATAGTGCCATGACCGTTATACTCCTATACATGAATAGAGCCATGGCAGGTCCTCTTTATTCAGCTACATGCATGTATAGAGCCTCTTAAGTTATCATGATATAAAATGATATCCTTTTGGTGGGCGTAATTTTTTTTTGGGGGGCAGCATTTAATTCTTGGTACCAGGCAGCACAATGTCTTAGGCCGGCACTGGGGGGGGGACACCTGAAATGTAAAGAAGCACTCTGCTGGCTGGGGACACCTGAGATGTAAGGAGGCACTCCGCTGGCTGGGGACACCTGAGATGTAAGGAGGCACTCCACTGGCTGGGGACACCTGAGATGTAAGGAAGCACTCCACTGGCTGGGGACACCTGAGATGTAAGGAAGCACTCCGCTGGCTGGCGACACCTGATATGTAAGGAGGCACTCCGCTGGCTGGGGACACCTGAGATGTAAGGAGGCACTCCGCTGGCTGGGGACACCTGAGATGTAAGGAGGCACTCCGCTGGCTGGGGACACCTGAGATGTAAGGAGGCACTCCGCTGGGGACTGCTGAGATGTAAGGAGGCACTCCGCTGGGGACTGCTGAGATGTAAGGAGGCACTCCGCTGGGGACTGCTGAGATGTAAGGAGGCACTCCGCTGGGGACTGCTGAGATGTAAGGAAGCACTCCGCTGGCTGGGGACAGTGACATCAGGGCTCCCACTGATTCTGCATTATGGTGAGTTGAATGATTTCATTTTATATTACAATGTAATAATAGAAATAATGCGCTTTAATCACCCTGACACCATAACAACCATGGTGCCGGGATGATTGAATTGCTAACACCGGGTGTTTGTAGAATCTTGATCTGCTGATTGTTAAACTTTCTGGAATACTCATATTTCTATTGCGGTGTAGGATCTGGGCCTGCTGTCCCTCCATCCCTCTTTTCTCTCTCTCTCTCTCTCTCTCTTCCTTTGTTTCTCCCTCCATCCCTCGTTCATCTCAGACTCTAACCACACCCCTTTGAGTCACGCCCCTTTAAGCCAGGTTCAATATTACGCTTAAACAACGCCCATTATTCACGGGTCAGGTAGAGGGCCCCTTTGCAGAATTTTGCTTAGGGCCCCAGGGAGGTCAGGATCGGCACTGGTCAAGAAGATATTTATACCAGCCATTGATCCACTCATTTACAAATATGATTAAAAAAAAATGAGAAAGAGGGAGTATAGGCAGATAGGTGATATATAAATAACATTTTAGTTCAGATTCACTCGTGCCTTGAGGTAGTTGGATGTGACTTCACATTAATCTTGTTAATATCTGTAGGCTTGATGGGAACTGTTATAGTTTATAGTCCTTTAACGCAGGTTACATAGTGATGCAGCATTTATTTCTATCAGAATTCCCATTAATATAAATTTGTCCTTTCCTCTTGTTACAAATAGAAGGTCATCACTACAGTATGTAACTGTTAATCCAGCCTTTTTTTTAACTAGACAATTAAGCGTACCTTTAATTATAAAGCATCTATAAAATTACCTAGCTAAAGTATAGTGCTCTGAACTCACCTTTTATTGGTATTGCAATCTTTTCCTTTCTTCATTTACGCATAGCTTAGATGAATAGTGGCTGACTGCACCATTTTGCATCATTAATTGCCATTGTTACATACCCTGTACACATTTCACAGAATCGTATTTTTGAATTAAACAAAGCAGCTTAAATAGGTAGGTTGATTTAACTGCAAAAAAGAACAGCTGTGGGGACTAAATATAAATTGGTGGTATCATTTCATCATCTGATATCATGCGGAGGCATTTAGCTGTTAACTGTCAAGTATTATGAATGATTTTCTGGGGAAAGGCTAACAGTTTTGAATGTGAATAACCCTCAACATGAAGCCTGTTTTTTTCCAGCTTCCAGTTTCAGTAGAGTTAGTAGAGTTATCATGTTATAAGCATTCATGGATCTGAAAAATACAACAAAATAATTATTTTAATTAGCTTATTTTGGCTAAGATGCAGCCTTGACCTTTGGCAATGTATAGTAAAGCTGGCCATACACGGAGCAAATTTCTTTCCTGCAATCACAGGTTGCAGGATATAAATTTGCTTGATTCCCCCATCAACACACACAGTGTTGATGAGGGAATCCCTCCTGCCAGGCCATTGTCTTCTCCCAGGCCGGCGGGAAGCCGACACCCCGCTGGGAGAAGACAGTGATTATTGCTAGTAGCTCTAGCAGCCGCTAGTGATAATTGTAGGTAAAACTCTCCATTCTGGTTGTACCCAAGTTGATCGATCGATCAACTTGGTATATTTAGCCTGCCCATACGCAGTTTGAATCTCGGCCGTTTCCTGCTGAACCGACTGAGATTCGAAATGTGTATGGCCTGCCTAAAATAGTTTATGCTAGAAAATGTGTGCACATGGAGAATAAATACACACATTTTCACTAATATATACGGCCATTTTGTATGTAGTTTTTGGACTAACCAAACCCAGGTACATTCCCAGTGGTACTGTCCATTGAACACAACAGGGGATTTTTGCTGTGGCCGTGAATCAAAGGGTCATGGCTGTGGCATGTGTACCACCCTGTCCGGCTGTCTTAACAGCTTAGGAGAGCAATCGGGGGGTTTTACAAACATGGCTTAGCCCAGTGTTTCTCAAATTGTGTGCCACGGGAGAATTGCAGATGTGCCATGGGAAGCGTCGAGAAAGGGACTGACCCGGGCTATAGCCCCGAGTGGGCCCCCAAAAAGCCCCCAGGCTCGTAGTGCTCGTTTTACATTATTAGCCCCGAGTCCAGGGCGGCAGGCTGATCCTCCACTGGCCTTTAATTCGGCCACCACACTGGTTGCTAGGATCGCCTGCGGACTGGCATTTAGCAACCAGTGATGCCACAACATCGCAAGGAGAGAGCGAGGCCCCAGCATTCAGAGCGGAGAAGGATTTAAATTCCTCCTCTACTGCTCCGCGCCTAGTGACTAATGTTTGGCTCCACCCACCTCCATCCATCGTCTCCAGTGCTGCGCGGCTCAGAGCCTCAGCCTGAGGGGGGGAGCATGAGCACCGCACCACGTCTGAGAGAGGAGCCTGTCCAGTGCCCACCTCCACCTGCCTGAGGTGAGGCGACCTCGCTGGCCTGTGTGAAGTGCTGCTGGGGAGGGAGTTGTTAACAACGCTTGTCCCAACTCTGCCCCATGCTGCCCACTACTATGGGATAGGCTGTACATACAATCTATAGATGTGTAAGATAAGATTTCAGAAAGTGCTGATGGGAATGGCATGAAATATACTTTAAGGATATGACTGACTTTCAGATTATCTGTATGTATATGTACTGATCCAGGTGTCAGGGGCATTCTATGGATGGAGGGGGGGAGGGGCCCTCAGTACACCTGGATGCCAAGGTGTGAGCATACCCCATCAGTAAACATAAGTAAAAATAAATAAGTTCTTCGCCACAAAAGTTGTTAAATCCATTCAGGTGTGGCGCAAATTTTTTTAGATCTTTTTGTGTGCCGCAAGACAAAAAAGTTTGAGAAACACTGGCTTAGCCGCTTGTTTTTATCATCCCCTGACTACAAGTGTAAATGAGCCCTAAAGGAGAACCTTTTTTTTTAAGCCTCTATTCACACTGAACACCCAATTGTGCACAGAGATAATTAGGCATTTCCTTTGCATATGACTAGGTGACAGAAGTGAATATTGCTTGATTGATCTAAATAAAAAATGTACCACTTTAGTGAATCAGTCAAACTATATGCCCTCCTAGCAATGACGACTTGACTTTAAGTCCATTTTCAGCAATCTGTTAATATGCAGACCATCAGGAAAGCATCAGGAGAAAAAAAAAACGATATATATGTAGCGGGGTGCTGAATTTAAGGGAAGTGTTTGAGAGGTAGTTTGCTCAAACACCATGATTTGTTAGAGTTTTTACAACCATTTTATCCACAGGGAGAGTACATTTCCCTGTGACCTACAGGTGGCGCTGCCATAGTAGGCTAGGGGTGAACCACTGAAACAGTGCTGTGCCTTGTGTGTCCCCTCTCGGCAGCCATACGGTGGGTGTGTTCTACCTGCTGGGCATGATGGGAGATGATATAAAAGGGGCAGACGCTGCCTGTTCGGGGTTCTGTTCTGTCTGCGGAGTCCTACTCCCAAGGAGTGTTCCTGTCTGCCCTGGGCACCTTAGGCACAGGGGTGGGTGTTCCTGTTCCATCCTGGGCACTTTTAGCCCAGGGTGAGGTACTACCATGCTGTTCCTGTCCGCCCTGGATATGTAAGCCCAGGGACCGCAGTGAAGGCCTGGGGCCCAGCACCTTCGGCTGGGGTCCACTGGGGATTGAGGAATCTCAGGGTGCCGCCTTGTGAGGAGACCCGAATCTAGGATGAGGAGGCCGGGAAGGAACTCTCCAAAGATCCAGTGCAGTGTCATGGTGACGGTAGGGTCCCGGTAACTCTCCGGAGGGATGTCTTCTCCTAAAAAAGGGCCATAGCTAAAGAAGGGGATCAGTTTCATCAGGTCTGTGGCAGAGACCAACTTCACAGCCTGTGGTAGAGACTGTGCGCCTAGCTAAACTTGCTTGAGAATCTGAGCAAATATCTATAACGTTTGTGCCTGGACCTCCTCCACACCTTGTGCTGTTCTGTTTCTTGCTTTAACCTTTTTCCTATCAGAGACTGTGTTATTGCTAAGAGAAAAATAAACTCTGAGTTGGAGTTTCAGCTTGTGTGGACATTCACTTTACTGGGAAGTCAAGGACTTGTCTCTAATGAACATAGAGGTGTGAATCAGGCTCTGGAGGTTTTCATGTTCTGACCGTGGAAGACCCAAAAACAACACCGCCCAACCTCCTCGCACAGGAGGGTACGGGCTGTTAGTGCGGTGTGCCTCTCTCTTCCTGCGAGGAGCCAAAGTTAATGCAGGTAAAGAAAGGGGTCTGTGCGCTACACGTGGGGGCTCGAGTCCCGGATTTCTACGGCAGGAAAGTGTGAAAAAGTGTAGGAAACCCCCCCAGAGTTTGAACTTTATTCCCTGTGAGTTCCGTGGAGGTCGGCCATATTGAGAGAAAAGTGTCTGCGCCACGAGGAGAACCCATGCTGCGTAGTTCGTGGGCGTGCCTACAGAGAAGAAGCCCGCGAACATTGCAGAGAGATGGGAGGAGCTATGCCATGTGAGGAGTTGCACGTGGTGGCTTTGGCGCCAAAGGGACAGTGCGACATGGATCGGCAAGCGGGTAACATGGCGTCTGATGCTTTATGGGTTCCGGCTACTTCTACCATGAGTGTGACCTCGTTTGCTGTATCTGTGACTGATACGGGGATTCGGCTGAGGCCTCAGGGTCGCTTCGCTCTTTATGTCTGCAAAGAGACGGAGGCCCTTGGAGTGGTTTTTCCCGGATGCCAGGGACTGGTGGTGCATCTTAGGCCGTTTGGAAGATGTGAACGGTGAAAGGAATTCCTATTCGAGGTAGAGCAGCCTACTGAAAAACCTCGGGCCTTCCGTTTAAACTGCCTTATGGGCGCCACCACTTTGGAAGAAGAAGAAACCAGAGCTTTTGCTGCCATCCCTACACGCACTGTCGGGACTTCGGAGGGAGTCGCAACTGTGAATGTTCCTGTGATTGAGGAACCGGAGTCAGAGAGACCGGAGGATGTTGCTTCGGTGACCACTGTATCCTCGTTTCCGACACACAAGAGGAAGATCGGCTTAGTAAAGGCTTCCTGCGGTCGTGGTGGAGCTACACCCCAGCGCTTGCTTGGAACGGATGTGTCCACTGGAAAAAGTTCCGGACGTCCTGCTTCAGCTTCAAGCCAAGGTAAGCCGGGAAAAGGGGCCTTGGATAAGGTCCAAAGTGTCTGGGATCCCAGAGTTATTGAACTTGTTTGAGGCGGTGACTCGTCGTCTACTCGGAGTTACCTGCCGGCGGAGGAATGTGATACCTCCGACCTGGAGTCAGTCTCCGATGCGGGAGATGATACGGCCATCGATGAGGTATTTGAAAAGAAGGGTTGGGATAAGGTGCCCCTGTCCTCGTCCCGTAGGAAAAGGGACTCACCCATGCTCACTGGGGATACAACACCCTGGGTGGAGGCCCCGGAGCCTGAGGAGGGATCTGTCTCACCGTCTGCCCTTCCACCCTTTGTGTCGTCTGCACCTGCTAGTGTGGTATCGAGAGTGTCATTGCGGGCTCCTGTGTCTAGCCCAGAGGCAGTGAAAGTGCCTCGACACCCGGATGCCATCGTTATGCCAGGTGTTGGAGATCGAGCATGAGTGCACGATGTATCGCTATATACATAATAAAAAACCAAGTCTAAAATAAAATTAAATTAAAAGATGTTCCTATTTATATCTTTATCTACGGGGACAAACCATATGTTTATTAGGACCTCATCGGCCATTCATTAAAAATGAAAATTTATAGAAAAATTAATAAGTATGAATCAATCACATATGTAAAAAATCTATTCTACAACTAAGCTAAAAAATAATAATATATAAAGCTTGGGTTCGTCCAGGATTTGAACACAGGACCTCTCGCACCTGAAACGAGAATTATACCCCTAGAACAACAAGCTGAGTTACACCTATTTCATGACCATATATCACTTTATAAACATATTAAAATAGTTAATAATAAAATCTACTGTGCGTTTATTATGCGACCCCACTTAGCCATTATAGATGAAGCAATTCAGATCGAAATCTATATTAAGCCCCCTGGGCGCTAAAACCTGGGTCTCATATATCCAGGCAGACTCGCGCTGGCTCAATTGTCTTATAAAGTTGCCCCCTCTCCAGTGATGCTTCACCTTCTCAATCGCCCAGAATTTAGGTTGTTTGGGATTCCTATCATGAATCTCTCTAAAGTGCTTGGAAACGCAATATTCTTTTCTTCCTTTTTTAATATTGTTGATGTGCTCCCGCACTCTAACCAATAGAGGTCTAGATGTCCGACCAACATATTGAAGTTTTCAGGAACACTCCAACATGTATACCACCCCCTCTGAAGAGAAAGTTATAAAATCTTTAATTTTATTTGTTCTTCCTGACGCTGTGGCTGTAAATTCACTTTTCTTCATTACATTACTCCCTTTCGTGGTCCTACACGCCAGGCATCTCCCACAAGCGTAAAAACCCGTAAGGAAGGGAGTCAGGGTACCTGTTTGGTTGTTTTTATTGGGGGGGTCTAACACTCCTGGCGCTAAAATGTCTCTCAGATTAGGTGCTTTTTTGTACACAAATGAAGGACACTGGGGGAGAACACCTCCCAATACTTTATCTCTCAGTAATACATTCCAGTGTTTTTTAATTATATTCTCGACCTTATTCTTCTGAGAATTTCCCCAATGTCAGCTCTGCAGTGAGTCCACATCAGACAGGCATTTATAGTTTAAGGGCCTGGTAGCCCAGATTTATTAACCACTTAAGCCCCGGACCATTTTGTAGCTAAAGGACCAGGCCACTTTTTGCGATTCGGCACTGCGTCGCTTTAATTGACAATTGCGCGGTCGTGCGACGTGGCTCCCAAACAAAATTGACGTCCTTTTTTTCCCACAAATAGAGCTTTCTTTTGGTGGTCACCTCTGCGGTTTTTATTTTTTCCGCTATAAACAAAAATAAAGCGACAATTTTGAAAAAAATGCAATATTTTTTACTTTTTGCTAAAATAAATATCCCCAAAAAATATATTAAAAAAAATGTTTTCCCTCAGTCTAGGTCGCAATAAGCATTTATTGATTGGTTTGCGCAAAAGTTATAGCATCTACAAAATAGGGGATAGTTTTATGGCATTTTTATTAATATTTTTTTTTTACTAGTAATGGCAGCAATCAGCGATTTTTATCGTGACTGCAACATTATGGCGGACACATTGAACACTTTTGACACTATTTTGGGACCATTGTCATTTTTACTGTGAAAATTACACTGGCAGTTTAGGGGTTAACCTGTAGAGGGCGCTAAAGGGGTTAAGTGTGACCTAATGTGTGATTCTAACTGTAGGGGGGCGTGGCTTGGCATGCGCGGTTACGGAGTACCCGACCGGGTCGCGAGCGCTCCGCTGGTGGCATGCGACCCACGGCTGTGCATAATAAAAGGGGACGTACCTGTATGCCAATATGCCCAGCCGTGCCATTCTGCCGACGTACATCGGCGTACGGCGGTCAGCAAGTGGTTAAATGAAAAAAACAAAATCAAAACAAAAGTCCACTTAGGAATCCCATGCAGGGACGTCATTCAAACATAACTGAAAATGCAAGCCCACCTGGCTACTCTTTCACAGCACTGCTGCTATAGGTATTGGTCCCTCAAAGCACCAGATCCTCCAGGCCCAGTCTTGGATGCACACAGCTTTGGGTTTCTTAAACGCACACAGCTTCTGGCTCCTTAGACGCACATAGCTTCAAGCCCTTCAACGCACACAGCTTTGAACTTCTTAATGCACACAGTGTCTATCCTCACACAGAGCCACTCACTAGCAGCCACTGCTCCAACTCCACCTTCCTCCCCCTCTTCTGCTCTTACCATCCCCTCATTATATGGGCTGTGTGCACCTGGGCACACACCCTGCTGGCTATCCTTAAGACCCGGACAAAGGGTTAGAGATCCCGCCCCACCCAAGACTCTGAAGGATCTCCAAACTACAGAGCCCCATCTAGAAATTGCAAGATCCGGAGAAAACTGGCAGTGTTTCAAATCTACACTGTAGCTCTGCAGTCCGCCGATAAGCAGACTCTGTGTCCCCCCCCCCCCCACTTTAACCCCATTTTCATAGGGACAGAGCCTTGCTAGTAGTAATAAGTCACAGTCAACTTGTTGAAGATGTTTTAAAGCTTGTTCAAGCCACTTATTTAGTTCTGATGAGTGTCAGAAAAGTACCCCAACATTTATATCCAAACAGGCAGGGCCGGCCCTACCATGGGTCCCTGTCTGTATATACCCTAACATGTCTTTATATACCCTAGCCTGTCTGTATACTACACCAGCCTGTCTGTATACTACACTAGCCTGTCTGTATATACCCTAACCTGTATGTATATACCCTAGCCTGTCTGTATACTACACTAGCCTGTCTGTATACCCTAGCCTGTCTGTACACTACCCTAGCCTGTCTGTATACTACCCTAGCCTGTCTGAATACTACACTAGCCTGTCTGTATATACCCTAGCCTGTCTGTATACTACACTAGCCTGTCTGTATATACCCTAGCCTGTCTATATAATACCCTAGCCTGTTTATATACTACACTAGCCTGTCTGCATATACCCTAGCCTGTCTGTATATACCCTAGCCTGTCTGTATACAATAGCCTGTCTGTATATACCCTAACATGTCTGTATATTGATTGGAGAAGGGGTTTAACTTTTCCTCATTACTCTACTCAGCCAGCGACTGTGGATCAAGCACCCAGGAGCCTTGCTTTCTATGTGATGTATGGGTAGTAGCACTGACTTTTTTGTTTATGTCTGTGTATACCCTAGCCTGTCTGTATACTACACCAGCCTGTCTGTATACTACACCAGCCTGTCTGTATACTACACTAGCCTGTCTGTATATACCCTAGCCTGTCTGTATATACCCTAGCCTGTCTATATATACCCTAGCCTGTCTGTATACTACACTAGCCTGTCTGTTTATACCCTAGCCTGTCTGTATATACCCTAGCCTGTCTGTATATACCCTAGCCTGTCTATATACTACCCTAGCCTGTTTGTATAGACTCTAGCCTGTCTATATAATACACTAGGCTGTCTGTATATACCCTAGAACAGTGTTTCTCAACTCCAGTCCTCAAGGCGCCCCAACAGGTCATGTTCTCAGGATTTCACTCAGATGAAACAGCTGTGGGTAATTACTAAGGCAGTGAAACTGATAAAATCACCTGTGCAAAATAATGGTAAGCTTGAAAACATGATCTGTTGGGGCGCCTTGAGGACTGGAGTTGAAAAACACTGCCCTAGAATATCTATATAATACCCTAGCCCAGCTCTCAAAATTTGCACTCGCCTACTCGCATTTGGCGAGTAAACAAATGAGGAGGGCGAGTAATAACAGGTCTGTGCTGTCTCAGGAATGTGTAGCCAGTGCCCCCCCGCCGCGCACAGGCTCGCAGTGTGGCCATTGCAATACATACAGTCAACCAGGGACCGCCCAACTCCACCTCCTGCCGCACATCCCCGCCCAGGCTCGCAGAGCGTGCTGTTCAATAGGTGTAAAGAGCCGCCTGGGACCGCCCCTCTACACCGCCCTCCTGCTTTACATCCCCGCCCAGCTCGCAGACCGTGCACTTCAATAGGCATAAAGATCCGCCTGGGACCGCCTCCCTCCTGCCGCACATCACCGCCCAGTTACACAGACAGTGCACTTCAATAGGCATAAAGAGCTGCCTGGGACCGCCCCTCTCCGCCTCCCTCCTGCTGAACATCCCCGCCCAGTAACACAGACCGTGCACTTCAATAGTCATAAAGAGCCGTCTGGGACCGCCCCTCTCCGCCTCCCTCCTGCTGCACATCTCGGACGCCCTCTGTTTGTCCCCCTGACTGATCCCCGTGGCTGCTGAATGGTAAATATGACAGTGTGCTGGAGGCATTGGTACAATGGGGGATTAAACAGGATGTGTGTTGGGAGGAAGGAGGAGGGGGGCATGGGATTGAGAGCAAGCATGTGCTGGATTTGGGGGGGATTAATTGGAGGCATAGATAAAATGAATTGGGAAGTGGGGATGGAAATGTAGGTCTGAATCTATGACTCCAATTCCCCACTCCCCCCAATCCATCATACCTATGCCTTCTATTCCACCCCCAATCTATCATACCTATTCCACCCCCCCAATCCATCATACCTATGTCTTCTATTCCAGCCCCAATCCATCATACCTTTTCTACCCCCCCAATCCATCATACCTATTCCAACCCCCACAATCCATCATACCTATGCCTCCAATTCACCCCCCCCCCAATCCCTCATACCTATTCCTCCAATTCCACCCCACCACCACTCCCCCCCAATCTATCATACGGTATGGTGGTGGGGGAATTGGAGGAATAGGTATGATGGATTGGGGGGGGGGGTGAATTGGAGGCATAGGTATGATGGATTGGGGGTGGAATAGGTATGATGGATTGGGGGGGGGTGGAATAGGTATGATGGATTAGGGGGTGGAATAGGTATGATGGATTGGGGGGGTGGAGTAGGTATGATGGATTGGGGGGGTGGAATAGGTATGATGGCTGGGGGGGTGGAATAGGTATGATGGATTGGGGGGTGGAATAGGTATGATGGATTGGGGGGGGGTGGAGTAGGTATGATGGATTGGGGGAGTGGAGTAGGTATGATGGATTGGGGGGTGGAATAGGTATGATAGATTGGGGGGGTGGTGTAGGTATGATGGATTGGGGGGGTGGATTAAGTATGATGGATTGGGGGGGTGGAGTAGGTATGATGGATTGAAGAGAATATTGAAAGAATAGATGCGCTGGATTTTGGGGCGGTTAATATTGGTAAAGTTGTTGTTGTTATTTATTTTTGTAACTTAATCCTGAATAAAGCATTTAACAGTGTAATTTTGTGAGATAAATTACAAGGGCGTGATTAGGGGCGGGCAGTTTAGGGTTTGGGTGGGGCAACTGGTGGCGAGTAACTCCTAAGGCCTGGCTAGTAGCTCTGGGCTTGAAATTTTGAGCCCTGCCCTAGCCTGTCTATATACTACACTAGCCTGTCTGTATATACCCCAGCCTGTCTGTATACGCTAGCCTGTCTATATACTACACTAGCCTGTCTATATACTACACTAGACTATCATTATAAACTAGCCTGTCTATATACTACCCTGTCCCTAACCTGTCTATATACTACACTAGCCTGTCTATATACTACACTAGCCTGTCTATATACTACACTAGCCTGTTTATATACTACACTAGCCCTTAACCTAGGTTCACACTTATGTGTTTAGTGCAAAATCTGACTTGAAAATTTTAATTTTAGTTTTATTTATCATGATATACAATAATGGATATGGGGGCCTTTTGGTGGGCATGTTTTATTTATTTTTTTGAGGGGTGGGGCAGCATTTCATTCTTGGACCCAGGCAGCACAATGTCTTGGGCCAGCCCTGCAAACAGGTAACACTGACACCTTGATTCAAGTACCTGGGAAGGACAGATGCAAAGCCCCATACATATGGTTCAAATATGTGTTTTTTCGGGCGGTTCAACAGAAACCGTCTGACATTGGGCCCGTCTCTGCCGCAGCCTGTCCGACAGAAGACCACCAAATGTCTGTCATCTGTCAAATGGGCATGACTGAAAAACATCTGTCATCCCAGCCATGGCTGCAAACACTGACCTGCGTGTTCTGGTGGCTGGCAGCCCCCCTGTCAGAACGCAGTAGCTCAGTGGGAGATTATTGTACTATCATTGTATAGTTAGTACAGCAAGCTCCTTTCAAGCGCCTCAGTTTTTTTTCATTCAGCCTGCTGGGCTGAACGAAAAAAAAAAACTGGTGGTGTTTATCAAGCTGACTGTCAAATTTTTGCCCAGGGGGTAAGTTAAACAGGGATGGACTGGCCATAGGGACTACCGGGAGTTTCCCGGTGGGCCGATGGCTCAGTGGGCCGTTTAAAAAAAAAAAATGTATTTTTTTTTTTGTGGGCTGTTTTTTTATGCAGTTCGGCGGCAGGGGGAGCGTGGCAGCAAACAGCGGCGGGGATTCAGGATTCAGGTTGATGCCCCTGTTGAAGAACATTTGTTCGAAACGCGTAGGGGTTGGTACACTACCTCATTCACTGCCCCTTTTTAAACGTTTTTATTGTTTGTGATCATTTTTATGTTGGTTGAATAAACCCTCATTGACCTGCACCATTGGAGCATTCCTTCCCTTCTTTTCCCCTCACATGGGTGGTTGGTCAAGTAATAGCTTCCTTTGGCCACTGGTTACTAATTTTCACCGTGGTAAAGAGTCTCCCTGCTGAGTGGCGGTTCCAGTTCCATCGGAGGACCACCTGGATCGGTGTGAAACCCAGAGTCTGCTGTCAAGTCGGGGAGCCTACCGGACAGTCTACATTGGGGACCCATCTGATCCAGTTTCCAGACTAACTGATGAGGAGTGCCACTGGGATTTCGTATGCCTATTTGACCTGCCTAAACCACAGGTCTAATGTTCCGGTAAGAGTATTCTACCTCTCTTTTTCTACAAGAGTTATGTGATGACCCTTCAGTGCTACATGTTCTTTCTTCACAACACAAAAATTTTCTATGGACACTGTATGGACTCATTATATTGATATTATTTATCACTTTGGTTTGATTGGAGGCCCAAATTATTGGGCTTCATTTCTTCACTTAGCGCTACATCTTCATTCCATGTTCATTAATTTTAGTCACATTTTATGTAGCAGCTTTATTTTTATTCACTATTTTAGATTAGCGCAGTATTTTCTCTCTTTATATTCAGGGAAGGTGGCAGTTGGATGTAAAATTCCGAGGAAGGAGAAGAGCTCCACCCCCTCCCTGACCACCGAAGAGGCGAACAGTAGCGAGTGCGGCCACCCCGGCGCTCCCAGAACCTCGATTCCTCCACCTCCTCTCTGCTCCAGGAACCATGTGGCCTGGGCCGGAGGGCAGGCTGACTGGAAGCCCGGAGGAAGAGAACATGCGCCACTGTAAGGAGCAGAGCAGCGAGAGCACCCCCCGGATCAAGAGGGAGACTCGGCGCTGCCACTGCTAGCCATCAGGTACCTGGCATCCTACACAAACATGCCAGAACACTGAGACAGCGGGGAGGTGAGCAGAGGAGGGACTGCAGAAAGGGACAGTGCTATGTGGTCAGTCTCAGCCCTCCCCTCTGTCTCTCTGCCCCTCTGTCTCTGAGCCCCCCTCTTTTAGCCCCCTCCTCTGTCTCTCAGCCCCCTCTGTCTCTCAGCCCCCTCTGTCTCTCAGACCCCCCTCTGTCTCTCAGACCGCCCCTCTGTCTCTCAGACCCCGTGTCTCTCAGTCCCCCCTCTTTTAGTCCCCTCCTCTGTCTCTCAGACCCCCCTCTGTCTCTCAGACCCCCCTCTGTCTCTCAGACCCCCTTCTGTCTCTCAGACCCCTCCTCTGTCTCTCAGACCCCTCCTCTGTCTCTCAGCTCTCCCCCTCTATCTCTCAGCTCTCCTCCTCTATCTCTCAGCTCTCCTCCTCTATCTCTCAGCTCTCCTCCTCTGTCTCTCAGCTCCCCCTCTGTCTCTCAGCTCCCCCTCTGTCTTTCAGCTTTCCCTCTGTCTCTAAGCTCCCCTTCTGCCTCTCAGACCCCTCCTCTGTCTTTCAGACCCCCACTGTCTCTCAGCCCCTCCTCTATTTCTCAGCTTTCCCCCTCTGTCTCTCAGCTCCCTCCCTCTGTCTCTCAGCCCCCCTCTGTCTCTCAGATCCCCCTGTCTCTCAGCCCCCCCTCTGTCTCTCAGCTCTTCCTCTGTCTCTCAGCTCCCCCCTCTGTCTCTCAGACCCCCCTCTGTCTCTCAGACCCCCCTCTGTCTCTCAGACCCCCCCTCTGTCTCTCAGCTCTCCTCCTCTGTCTCTCAGCTCTCCTCCTCTATCTCTCAGCTCCCCCCTCTATCTCTCAGCTCCCCCCTGTCTCTCAGCTCCCCCCTCTGTCTCTCACCCCCCTCCTCGGTCTCTCAGACCCCTCTGCTCTCTCTCAGCCCCCTCCTCTGTCTCTCAGCACCCTCCTCTGTCTCTCAGCTCCCCCCTCTGTCTCTCAGCCCCCCTCTGTCTCTCAGCTCCCCCTGTCTCTCAGCCCCCCTCTGTCTCTCAGCTCCCCCCTCTGTCTCTCAGCTCCCCATTTGTCTCTCAGCTTCCCCATCTGTCTCTCAGCCCCCCCCCCTCTGTCTCTCAGCTCCCCCCTCTGTCTCTCAGCTCCCCCTCTGTCTCTTAGACCCCCCTCTGTCTCTTAGACCCCCCTCTGTCTCTCAGACCCCCCTTCTGTCTCTCAGACCCCTCCTCTGTCTCTCAGCTCTCCTCCTTTATCTCTCAGCTCTCCTCCCTTATCTCTCAGCTCTCCTCCTCTATCTTTCAGCTCTCCTCCTCTATCTCTCAGCTCTCCTCCTCTGTCTCTCAGCTCCCCCTCTGTCTCTCAGCTCCCCCTCTGTCTCTCAGCTCCCCCTCTGTCTCTCAGCTCCCCCTCTGTCTTTCAGCTTTCCCTCTGTCTCTCAGCTACCCTTCTGCCTCTCAGACCCCTCCTCTGTCTTTCAGACCCCCACTGTCTCTCAGCCCCCTCCTCTATTTCTCAGCTTTCCCCCTCTGTCTCTCAGCTCCCCCCTCTGTCTCTCAGCTCCCCCTCTGTCTCTTAGACCCCCCTCTGTCTCTTAGACCCCCCTCTGTCTCTCAGACCCCCCTTCTGTCTCTCAGACCCCTCCTCTGTCTCTCAGCTCTCCTCCTTTATCTCTCAGCTCTCCTCCTTTATCTCTCAGCTCTCCTCCTCTATCTTTCAGCTCTCCTCCTCTATCTCTCAGCTCTCCTCCTCTGTCTCTCAGCTCCCCCTCTGTCTCTCAGCTCCCCCTCTGTCTCTCAGCTCCCCCTCTGTCTCTCAGCTCCCCCTCTGTCTTTCAGCTTTCCCTCTGTCTCTCAGCTCCCCTTCTGCCTCTCAGACCCCTCCTCTGTCTTTCAGACCCCCACTGTCTCTCAGCCCCCTCCTCTATTTCTCAGCTTTCCCCCTCTGTCTCTCAGCTCCCTCCCTCTGTCTCTCAGCTCCCTCCCTCTGTCTCTCAGCCCCCCTCTGTCTCTCAGCCCCCCTCTGTCTCTCAGCCCCCCTCTGTCTCTCAGCTCTTCCTCTGTCTCTCAGCTTCCCCCTCTGTCTCTCAGACCCCCTCTGTCTCTCAGACCCCCCCTCTGTCTCTCAGCTCTCCTCCTCTGTCTCTCAGCTCTCCTCCTCTGTCTCTCAACTCTCCTCCTCTATCTCTCAGCACCCCCCTCTGTCTCTCAGCTCCCCCCTGTCTCTCAGCTCCCCCCCTGTCTCTCAGCTCCCCCCTGTCTCTCAGCTCCCCCTCTGTCTCTCAGCCCCCTCCTCGGTCTCTCAGACCCCTCTGCTCTCTCTCAGCCCCCCTCCTCTGTCTCTCAGCACCCTCCTCTGTCTCTCAGCTCCCCCTCTGTCTCTCAGCCCCCCCTGTCTCTCAGTCCCCCCTGTCTCTCAGTCCCCCCTGTCTCTCAGCCCCCCTCTGTCTCTCAGCTCCCCCCTCTGTCTCTCAGCTCCCCCATCTGTCTCTCAGCTCCCCCATCTGTCTCTCAGCCCCCCCTCTGTCTCTCAGCTCCCCCTCTGTCTCTCAGCTCCCCCTCTGTCTCTTAGACCGCCCTCTGTCTCTCAGACCCCCCTTCTGTCTCTCAGACCCCTCCTCTGTCTCTCAGCTCTCCTCCTTTATCTCTCAGCTCTCCTCCTCTATCTTTCAGCTCTCCTCCTCTATCTCTCAGCTCTCCTCCTCTGTCTCTCAGCTCCCCCTCTGTCTCTCAGCTCCCCCTCTGTCTCTCAGCTCCCCCTCTGTCTCTCAGCTCCCCCTCTGTCTCTCAGCTCCCCCTCTGTCTCTCAGCTCCCCCTCCGTCTTTCAGCTTTCCCTCTGTCTCTCAGCTCCCCTTCTGCCTCTCAGACCCCTCCTCTGTCTTTCAGACCCCCACTGTCTCTCAGCCCCCTCCTCTATTTCTCAGCTCTCCCCCTCTGTCTCTCAGCTCCCTCCCTCTGTCTCTCAGCCCCCCTCTGTCTCTCAGATCCCCCTGTCTCTCAGCCCCCCTCTGTCTCTCAGCTCTTTTTCTCAGCTCCCCCTCTGTCTCTCAGACCCCCTGTCTCTCAGACCCCCCTCTGTCTCTCAGCCCCCTCCTCGGTCTCTCAGCCCCCTCCTCGGTCTCTCAGACCCCTCTACTGTCTCTCAGCTCCCCCCTCTGTCTCTCAGCCCCCCTGTCTCTCAGCCCCCCCTCTGTTTCTCAGCTCCCCCATCTGTCTCTCAGCTCCCCCTGTGTCTCAGCCCCCCTCTGTCTCTCAGCTCCCCCTCTGTCTCTCAGCTCCCCCTCTGTCTCTCAGCTCCCCCTCTGTCTCTTAGACCCCCCTCTGTCTCTTAGACCCCCCTCTGTCTCTCAGTCCCCCCTCTGTCTCTCAGTTCCCATGTCTCTCAGTCCACCCGCTCTTTTAGCCCCTCCTCTGTCTCTCAGCACCCTCCTCTGTCTCTCAGCTCCCCCCTCTGTCTCTCAGCCCCCCCTGTCTCTCAGTCCCCCCTGTCTCTCAGATCCCCCATCTGTCTCTCAGCTCCCCCATCTGTCTCTCAGCTCCCCCATCTGTCTCTCAGCCCCCCCCTCTGTCTCTCAGCTCCCCCTCTGTCTCTTAGACCACCCTCTGTCTCTCAGACCCCCCTTCTGTCTCTCAGACCCCTCCTCTGTCTCTCAGCTCTCCTCCTTTATCTCTCAGCTCTCCTCCTCTATCTTTCAGCTCTCCTCCTCTATCTCTCAGCTCCCCCTCTGTCTCTCAGCTCCCCCTCTGTCTCTCAGCTCCCCCTCTGTCTCTCAGCTCCCCCTCTGTCTCTCAGCTCCCCCTCTGTCTCTCAGCTCCCCCTCTGTCTCTTAGACCACCCTCTGTCTCTCAGACCCCCCTTCTGTCTCTCAGACCCCTCCTCTGTCTCTCAGCTCTCCTCCTTTATCTCTCAGCTCTCCTCCTCTATCTTTCAGCTCTCCTCCTCTATCTCTCAGCCCCCCCTCTGTCTCTCAGCTCCCCCTCTGTCTCTCAGCTCCCCCTCTGTCTCTCAGCTCCCCCTCTGTCTCTCAGCTCCCCCTCTGTCTCTCAGCTCCCCCTCCGTCTTTCAGCTTTCCCTCTGTCTCTCAGCTCCCCTTCTGCCTCTCAGACCCCTCCTCTGTCTTTCAGACCCCCACTGTCTCTCAGCCCCCTCCTCTATTTCTCAGCTCTCCCCCTCTGTCTCTCAGCTCCCTCCCTCTGTCTCTCAGCCCCCCTCTGTCTCTCAGATCCCCCTGTCTCTCAGCCCCCCCTCTGTCTCTCAGCTCTTTCTCTGTCTCTCAGCTCCCCCCTCTGTCTCTCAGACCCCCTGTCTCTCAGACTCCCCTCTGTCTCTCAGCCCCCTCCTTGGTCTCTCAGCCCCCTCCTCGGTCTCTCAGACCCCTCTACTGTCTCTCAGCTCCCCCCTCTGTCTCTCAGCCCCCCTCTGTCTCTCAGCCCCCCTGTCTCTCAGCCCCCCCTCTGTTTCTCAGCTCCCCATCTGTCTCTCAGCTCCCCCTGTGTCTCAGCCCCCCTCTGTCTCTCAGCTCCCCCTCTGTCTCTCAGCTCCCCCTCTGTCTCTTAGACCCCCCTCTGTCTCTTAGACCCCCCTCTGTCTCTCAGTCCCCCCTCTGTCTCTCAGTTCCCATGTCTCTCAGTCCACCCGCTTTTTTAGCCCCTCCTCTGTCTCTCAGTTCCCCTCTATCTCTCAGACCCCCCTCTGTCTTTCAGACCCCTCCTCTGTCTCTCAGCTCTTCTCCTCTGTCTCTCAGCTCTCCTCCTCTGTTTCTCAGCTCTCCCCTCTGTCTCTCAGCCTCCCTGTCTCTCAGCCCCCCTCTGTCTCTCAGACCCCTCCACTGTCTCTCAGACCCCTCCTCTATCTCTCAGCTCCCCCTCTGTCTCTCAGCTCCCCCTTCTGTCTCTCAGCTCCCTCCTTCTGTCTCTCAGCTCCCTCCTTCTGTCTCTCAGCTCCCTCCTTCTGTCTCTCAGCTCCCTCCTTCTGTCTCTCAGCTCCCTCCTTCTGTCTCTCAGCTCCCTCCTTCTGTCTCTCAGCTCCCTCCTTTTGTCTCTCAGCTCCCTCCTTCTGTCTCTCAGCTCCCCCTGTCTCTCAGTCCCCTATCTCTCAGCTCCCCCCCTCTGTCTCTCAGACCCCTCCTTTGTCTCTAAGACACCTCCTCTGTCTCTCAGACTCCTCCTCTGTCTCTCAGACCCCTCCTCTGTCTCTCAGACCCCTCCTCTCTCTCAGACCCCTCCTCTGTCTCTCAGCTCCCCCTCTGTCTCTCAGCTCCCCCCTCTGTCTCTCAGCTCCCCCTCTGTCTCTCAGCTCCCCCCTCTGTCTCTCAGCTCCCCCTGTCTCTCAGCTCTCCCTGTCTCTCAGCTCCCCCTCTGTCTCTCAGCTTCCCCTCTGTCTCTCAGCTCCCTCCCATTGTTTCTTAGCTCCCCCCTCTGTCTCTCATCTTCCCCCTCTGTCTGTCAGCTTCCCCCTCTGTCTTTCAGCTCCCCCTCTGTCTCTCAGACCCCTCCCCTGTCTCTCAGCCCCCTCCTCTGTCTCTCAGCTCTCCTCCTCTATCTCTCAGCTCCCCCCTCTATCTCTCAGCTATCCTCCTCTATCTCTCAGCTCCCCCTCTATCTCTCAGCTCTCCTCCTCTATCTCTCAGCTCCCCCCTCTGTCTCTCAGCTCCCCACTCTGTCTCTCTGCCCTTTCCTCTGTCTCATTCACTCCCTGACTCTTAGGCTGCTTTCACACTGGAGCCGGCATTGACGGTAAAACGCTGCTAGTTTTAGCTGCACTTTACTGTCGTTTTAGCTGCGCTATTCGGCTTCTAGCAAGGTGCTTTTAACCCCGGCTAGCAGCCAAATTAAAGGTTAAATGTGCCAGTGTAGCGCTGCTGCCGAAGTGCTTTGCTGGCGCTTCAGCAGCGGTGGCCATTAATTTCAATGGGCAGGAGCGGTGTGTACACCGCTCCTCCACCGCCCCAAAGATGCTGCTTGGAGGACTTTTTTTAATGCCCTGGCAGCGCCCAAGTGTGAAAGCACTCGGACTTTCACACTGGGACTGCAGTGGAGGCGTTTTTCAGGCGCTTTACAGGTGGTATTTTTAGCCCAAAAGCGCCTGAAAAATGCCTCAGTGTGAAAGGGGTCCTACACTCACCCCCTCTCTTTTACACTCACTCCCTCTCTCTTACACTCACCCCCTCTCACCCCCTTTCCCTCAACCCTCTCTCTCTCTCTCTCTCTCTCTCATTCCCCTCTCGCTCACCCTCTCATGATATACAATAATGGATGTAGGGGCCTTTTGGTGGACGTGATTTTTTGGGGGGTGGGAGGCAGCATTTTATTGAATTAAAGTGTCCTTCGTACACACTGCATTGACGGCTAGAGGGAGGAAGATAAGAAATTCCTTTTCTGACATATCTTGCATACGTCAGAAGGAATCTGTGTCCCTCCAACTCAGCTCCCTCGGCTCGGATATAGAGATGAAATAGGACAAGTGACAGAGCTAAAAAGGCTAATTAAAAGGTATTTACACAAAAAAATAAGAAAGCGGCACTGCAATGCTTAGGGAACCATGTACTGTGTGCCTGATTAATTGGGGGCAATTGGGTTAACAACCACTTTAAATTATCTCCCCCCAGGGAATGCTTTTTAGATCCCTTTCACGCTGGGGTGTTTTTCATGTGCTTTTGGTCTAAAAATAGCATCTGTAAAGTGCCTGAAAAACGCCTCCCCTGCGGCCCAGTGTGAGAGCCCGAGTGCTTGCAGGACGTTAGAAAAAGTCCTGCAAGCTGCATCATTGGGGCGGTGGAGGAGCGGTGTATACACTGCTCCTCTACCACCCCTGCCCATTGAAATGAATTGGCTCCACTGCCGAAGCGCCTGAAAACCGCTTTGGCAGTGGTGCTTTTCGGGCGCTATTAACCCTTTCTTTGGTTGCTAGCGGGAATTAAAAGCACCCCACTAGCGTCCGAAAAGTGCCGCTAAAACTATGCTAAAACTAGCCGCGCTTTACCACTAACAACGCGCCCAGTTGTCAGTGTGAAAGGGGTCTTAGTTTGCCTAGTACTACATTTGCTTAGTTGTAACCATTTATAGCTGTGTAATAAGAAATTTGCAGCTTTCCCAAAACAAACCATGCAATAAGATAATCCCAAAGAGCCTTTTGTTTTGTTTAGGGAACAACTTTTTGTTTACTTCCTGCCTATATATGATGGATCAGTAGTATTCAGCTGGATCTGTGAAGTGCGGAAGCCATTTCCACAAATAATAATTTTATTTTTTTGAAATAACGTAACAAATGAAAAAGCTCATGAACATTGTTTATTTTGATATGACGACATAATTTAAACACATATAACAGTTTTTTTTTCAAACATTCTTGCATTAACATAAAAACTAAAAAATGATTCATGATTTAATATGAAGTGTTGTAAAAAAAAAAATGTTTTTTCCCCATTTAAGAAACAACTCAGGGATTCAAAACTGTAGGCCAAAATTCCAAATAATATCTCTTAATGAAGAAAGTGACTTCTTTAAATATATCTGTATAATACGAGTACATTCATTATTTCTGTGACGTCACAATTCATGATATTTTCACTACAACGCTGAACCAGACATAATAATTGCACTGAAATCTGTCCATATAAAGTTAACCTGCTGCCAAGGCTGAACGAAAAACTGTTGGGAATAGAACATGGTTTACAGCATACAATATGGTAGCTGCTGGGGTTTCTAAAGGACATATAAGGTTGTAATGGGAAAGTTACTGCACTGTTGCCTAAGTGTACTAAAAAATTTTTAACAAAAGTTATTGAAAAATATGACACCAGTAGTAACTGAAATGCTTTACTGCTAACGGTGGATAGGGGTTACATAATTAGATATTTAAAGGAGAACTTTTTTTTTTTTAAGTGGAGGGAGCTAAGTCGATGATAGACACCTGCCACCTTTGTATGTTGCTCTTGTGATATATCCTAATGTTGGCCTCACTTTCCTTAGTTTCCTTTGCAACCAGAACATGCAAACAAAGTGAGCAGTAGCAGAACTGAAGGCAGAAGAGCTTGATAAAGAATGTCTATATCAAATGACAGGATCAAGAGTGAACAGGGGTGTCACACTACCCAAAGGTGTTCCCTGATATCTTACTCTAAAAGGTCAAAGTGCACTTAAGCTGTTCTCATAGAAATGGTTGGAAATCATAGGACTGATTCACTCATCAGCAGCTTATTCCCCTCAAAACAACGAAATGACAATAATGTAATCTCTTCACTTTGCTCCCACCATGGAAAATAAATGGCAAAAAACATTCAGCCCGATAAATAAGTCAAGTTCTACCAACCAAGTGTTAAGTTCTTTGATAACTACTTGACTACATTATTCTGATGACAAACCCATTGCTGTAGTCATTGATGAAATGTAAGCATCCAGCACGTGCATCAACTCACCAAACTTCTCTTAATACTGTGATATTATGTATGACTTTAGCCATTAAAAATATTCTGGTTAATTTAGGTCATATAGAAGTGTATCTAAACACAAAATCACAAATGTAGCATATTATAGCTTAACAGTCCTTAAATGTGGTGCATACATTCGTTTTCACTTTTCAGACTAAGAAGAACAGTTTCTGCAATAACAGAAAATATCAGGTGATCTTGCAGGTAATGTTCTTGTCCATTCCTGAAAGCATAAAGAACCTTATATTTTTGTTTAAACTACTAGTCTCACCATTTACTGGGGATTAACAAAGGCAGACATGCTTGAGGTTAAGACAATGTGACAACCATAGTTGCCCACAGTAGAAACAATAGAGAAACCAGTGTAGACATGAAAGGGCAAGACGTGTTATTCACAAGATTACCAGGTGAAAAAAAAAGCCCTAAAAAACGATTGCAGCCACTACATTTAGGGTCTGGTAAGCTGCAATTTATTACATTTTTGGTTTGGGGCTTAGATACATTTTAACCATCATCTTCCTCAAAACGAATTCCCTGAATATTGTAGATATTGTAATATTGTGGTTGAAGGCATTTCATATATGATAAACCAATGGTAAACCTAAAGAACTAGATCTTGCCCCCAATTTGAAAAATCAATGTAACCTTCCAATTTGCTATAAAAACTTTGCATGTCAAGGCTGATCCTTCCATCCTTACAAAAGGAAAGAAGCAGTAAACAGTGTAACGCGTTCTATAGACGTTCGTGTAATGCTGGCCACACCTGCTGCAATCTGACTGTATAATCTTGGAAGCATATTTATAAAGTGGTGAATGCAACATAGCCACATATCCACTATTGAGAAATTCACAACACAGGCAGTCCCCAAGTTACGAACACAATAAGGACTGTAGGTTTGTTCGTAAGTCGAAGTTGTTCATAAGTCGCAACACTACATTTGTAAGTGTAACTTCCAGTCGGAACACTGCATTCGTAAGTGTTCGTAAGTGTAACTGCCGCCTGTGCATGGATGTGGGATGTTCCGAGCGCGTGTTATGTTATCTGGGGCATAGTACGGCAGTGTGGGATGTGTCCGGAGGTGCTCGAAAGGTATCCAGGACCAGCGTAGAGCACAAGTGGATGGCATTTGAGGCCGTTCGTAAGTCGAGTGTTCGTAACTTAGGGACTGCCTATATATATATCTATATATAATATATACCGTATTTTTCACACCATAAGACGCACTTTTACCCCCCAAAAAATAGGGAAAAGTGTCCCTGCGTCTTATGGAGCGAATACTGAGCAGGCTCCGCCCCCCCCCATCGCCGCCGCCGTGTCAGAATACAGACACTCGGCTTCTCTGTGGAGGAGAGATGACAGGATGTGAGGCATATCCTTGCTGGGGCATACCAAGGGGGAGTGGGGGGAGACGGTCTGCCCCAGGTGCCAAAACATGGGGGTTGTCAGTGTTGTTGCTATAATGGTGCACTCCGCACCCAGGTAAGTTGACACCCGCCAGATGTGACCCCATCCTGCAAACGACAAGAGCCCTGGATGGCTTTTTTTTTTCAGCTGGAACACCCCCGGCGCCTTGGTCTGGTCCAGTCTCACTTCCTGCCTCTCTCGACCTGCCGCTGCTGCTGCTGCAAATTATGTCCTCAGTCCTCCTTCCTAGCTGCTGCCCGGGTGTATCTGATGCTGAGAGCCAGCCAGAGGGGGTTGTGCATTGCAATGGCAGTGTCCTCCACTGCCTGAGGTGAGTGATAAGGGGGTGGGAGGTGTGGGATGGTAGCCACTGTTCATCATTTGAGCTGTTGTTATATGAGAGGCTGAGGGGGTGTTTGTGTCTGCCCTGCCACCCTGAGCTGATCTGGGAAGGGGGGGGGGGTTGCTGTGTGTCCACCACCACCCAGGTATAGTGTAGCTGAGCTTATTTGATAGGGGGGCTGATATTGCTGTGTGTCCACCACCCACCTATAGTAGTAATATAATATTAAATATTTTAGTACATCATTTGGTTCAGAATATTTTTTTTCTTGTTTTTCTCCTGTAAAACCTGGGTGCGTCTTATGGTCAGGTGCGTCTTATGGAGCGAAAAATACGGTATATATATATATATATATATATATATATAATCAACTGAACATTTGGTGGAGCACACAGCATTCAACAGTTGATGCATTCATTGTACATTCACCAAAATCATTTACTTGCAAATTCACCATTTAAAAGCGGTGAGTATGTATTTTAAAGGTGTGAAAGTGCAAGAACTGTAAAATGTGTCCATTTGGCTCTGTAGTGATATCATCCTGACATCCTATAGTTTCTGCACAGTAGATAACAAACTGCAATACTAATAAAAAAGAAAAATATGTTTAAAAATGTCTTGCAAGCCAAATGTAAAAGAAGGGCACAAAAACAAAAAAATAATCAAAATTGGTTTTAACAATATACAATCAATTATAGATCTGATTGTTTATAACAACCTTTTTAGCTTGAACAACAGTTTCACACAACAGAGAAGAAACGTCTTTGATCTAATTTGACTGTTTTTTCACTAGAACAGACTGTTTTATTGGCTGAAACATTTCTTGAAAACTGAATACCAGGTATGATCTTTATTGCATAATTGCCTTTGTCTAGCTTGGCACAATGTAGGTATATCTCATACCGGATGGGCTGCTGGAGAAGCTGAAAATCACTGTAGTAGCCAGTGCTACTACAGGTATGTCTGCAATTTTCAGGTCCTGCTTAGACATGTGCAAAAGGAAAAAATTTGTTTAGTTTAGTTTCGTTTTAATTCGTTAATTAATTAATTTCGTTTAGTTTGATTCGTTAAATCCGTTAAATTCGTTTTCTGATTTCGTTCCGTTTTCGACCGAATTCGTAAAAACGCTCGGATTCAAAAATATTTCTACCGGATTCGAAAATATTTCTACCGGATTCGAAATCATTTCAACATGATTCGAAATCATTTCAACCGCATTCGAAAACAATTAGAATAGAATCGAAAATATTGGAAATAATCAAATAGAAAAACAATAGAACAGAATAGAATAAAATACAATATATATATTATATTTTATTATATTCTGTTCTATTTTTTTCTAGTATATTTTCTATTTCTATTCTAATCTTTTCTAATTGGAATTCGAAAAATCGGTCGCATTCGAAAATATTTCAACCAAATTCGAAAATATATCTACCGGATTCGATAATATTTCAACCGGATTTGAAATGATTTCAACCAAATAGAAAAGATTATAATAAAATAGAAAAACAGATAATAGACTAGAAAAACAATTGGACTGAATATATTATATTTTATTCTATTCTGTTCTATTTTTTTTCTAGTCTATTTTCTATTTCTATTCTAATCTTTTCTAATTGGAATTTGAAAAATCGGTCACATTCGAAAATATTTCAACCAAATTCGAAAATATATCTACCGGATTCGATAATATTTCAACCAAATTCGATAATATTTCAACCGGATTTGAAATTATTTCAACCAAATAGAAAAGATTATAATAAAATAGAAAAACAGATAATAGACTAGAAAAACAATAGGACAGAATATATAATATTTTATTCTATTCTGTTCTATTTTTTTCTAGTCTATTTTTTTATATCCTATTCAAATCTTTTCTATTAAAATCAAATTCATTATATACTAAATTCGAATTTCGGAAGATGGTTACCGTATTTTTCGCTCCATAAGACGCACCTGACCATAAGACGCACCCAGGTTTTAGAGGAGAAAAACAAGAAAAAAAATATTCTGAACCAAATGATGTACTAAAATATTTAATATTATATTACTACTATAGGTGGGTGGTGGACGCACAGCAATACCAGCCCCCCTATCAAATCAGCTCAGCTACACTATACCTGGTTGGTGGTGGACACACAGCAACCTCCCCCCCTTCCCAGATCAGCTCAGGGTGGCAGGGCAGACACAAACACCCCTTTAGCCTCTCATATAACAACAGCTCAGGTGATGAACAGTGGATACCATCCCACACCTCCCACCCCCTTATCACTCACCTTAGGCAGTGGAGGACACTGCCATTGCAATGCACAACCCCCTCTGGCTGGCTCTCAGCATCAGATACACCCGGGCAGCAGCTAGGATGGATGACTGAGGACATCGTTTGCAGCAGCAGCAGCGGCAAGTGGAGAGAGGCAGAAAGTGAGAATGGACCAGACCACGGCGCCGGGGGTGTTCCAGCTGAATAAAAAAAGCCATCCAGGGCTCTTGTCGCTTGCAGGATGGGGTCACATCTGGCGGATGTCAACTTACATGGGTGCGGAGTGCACCATTATAGCAACACCACTGACAACCCCCATGTTTTGGCACCTGGGGCAGACCGTCTCCCCCCGCTCCCCCTTGGTATGCCCCAGCAAGGATCTGCCTCACATCCTGTCATCTCTCCTCCACAGAGAAGCCGAGTGTCTGTATTCTGACACGGCGGCGGCGATGGGGGGGGGGCGGAGCCTGCTCAGTATTCGCTCCATAAGACGCAGGGACACTTTTCCCTATTTTTTGGGGGGGTAAAAGTGCGTCTTATGGTGCGAAAAATACGGTGTATATATATATATAATATATCTTTTTTTTTCCGACATTCGAATTTCGTATAGAATGAATTCTAATTTGAATAGAAAAGATTAGAATAGAAATAGAAAATAGACTAGAAAAACAATAGAACAGAATAGAGTATAGATACTATCTATTTAATATTTTATTTTTTTGCAGATTACTATTTGTTTCCATAAGATCTCCTGCAGAATATTAGCATCTATTTAATTTTTTATTATTTTTTTTGCAGAGTACTAATAGTCTGCAGGAGATCTGAAAAAAATAGATGCTAATAGTCTGCAGGAGATCTTATGGAAACAAATAGTAATCTGCAAAAAAAATAAAAAATAAAATAGATAGTATCTATACTCTATTCTGTTCTATTGTTTTTCTAGTCTATTTTCTATTTCTATTCTAATCTTTTCTATTCAAATTAGAATTCATTCTATACGAAATTAGAATGTCGGAAAAAAAATTATATATATATATATATATATATATATATATATATAACCATCTTCCGAAATTCGAATTCAGTATATAATGATTTTGATTTTATTAGAAAAGATTTGAATAGAATATAAAAGAATAGACTCGAAAAAAATAGAATAAAATATAATATATTCTGTCCTATTGTTTTTCTAGTCTATTATCTGTTTTTCTATTTTATTATAATCTTTTCTATTTGGTTGAAATAATTTCAAATCCGGTTGAAATATTATCGAATTTGGTTGAAATATCATCGAATCCGGTAGATATATTTTCGAATTTGGTTGAAATATTTTCGAATGCGACCGATTTTTCGAATTCCAATTAGAAAAGATTAGAATAGAAATAGAAAATAGACTAGAAAAAAAATAGAACAGAATAGAATAAAATATAATATATTCAGTCCAATTGTTTTTCTAGTCTATTATCTGTTTTTCTTTTTTATTATAATCTTTTCTATTTGGTTGAAATAATTTCAAATCCGGTTGAAATATTATCGAATTTGGTTGAAATATTATCGAATCCGGTAGATATATTTTCGAATTTGGTTGAAATATTTTTGAATACGACCGTTTTTTCGAATTCCAATTAGAAAAGATTAGAATAGAAATAGAAAATAGACTAGAAAAAAAAATAGAACAGAATAGAATAAAATATAATATATATATATTGTATTTTATTCTATTCTGTTCTATTGTTTTTCTATTTGATTATTTCCAATATTTCCAATTCTATTCTATTCTAATTGTTTTTCAAATTCGATTCGACTAGAATTCTTTTCGAATTCGATTCGAATTTCGTCCGTGGTTTTTCGATTCGAAACGTTCGGATTCGGTTGAATTCGTTAGCATTGGTAATTCGTTAATTCGGATGCATCCGAACGTCCGAATAATGAAAATTCGTCCGAATTTCGATTCGGAACGAAACGCACTGCACATGCCTAGTCCTGCTCAGGTTCTGTGCAAACAGCTTCCCCTCTCCACAGAGGGTCACTTTCTCTGGACTGCTGTCACCATTCATAGAACACCTTGTGTTTTTTTAATGAACACAAGGTGTTTCTTGATGGAAAAAGTTAGAGAGGAGGGGCGGTGAGGTATGCATGTGTGCAGAGTAAAAGACTCCCACACAGATCCTGAGCAAGACCCAGAAGATCACAATGGTCACTGTAGTAGTGCCGAATACTACAGTGATTTTCAGCATACTTAATGGCCCAGCAAGCATGAGATTTGCACACATACAATACATTGTGCCAAGCTGGAACAATGTAAGTATAAAATACAGATAACAACTTGAGTTCAGCTAATGGTCTCTTTCATGTGGGCACTAATACCCATGCCTGCACACAGCTCCAGGTGGCTCCAACCAGCACCCACGTGAATAAGACCTTAAACCACCAATTTGAAAAGATTATTCTTTCATCGCTATATTGAATATTGCTTCATGCATGGCCAGCATTAGATCAGTGATCAGGTTTACAATCTGCTTAGATATATTACAAAAAATCCAACTTGTTTCATCACTTTTTAATCAGACCTTGAATAGATTGGACCTTATGTTAGTCCTAACAGATTTCGAGCTCTGTAATTTTCTAAATTTATTAGATTGTACACTTAGATTGTAGCCTATATTGCCAGCTAAAGATTGGTCATAGAAAGACAAACATTTCCCTGAGAACACATCTGGGTCCTGGTGCATATAGTTGGACTTACTCAGCAAGAGCAAGCAGCACATGTCCTGTCTACCATTTCCAACAATTAACAAGAACAGTAGGAAACATATCCAGTAGTCCATGAATGTTTATCAGGTTTGGAGGTGAAAATAATTATTCCTCCATCCAGAAAGGCCAGAACCACATTTTTGTAATGCTGTATTCCACATTTGCATGAAATTACCTGATTTGGCAGACTAACAAGCAAGACGTGTTCATAGCAAACTTAACATTATTGATATAATGTCATATTTGCAAAATAAAGCCTCAGTGTCTGTGAATACTGTATTTTAGAGCTAAACAAAACGATGAGAGGTATTTATTGCATATGCAGACTAAAGAAAAGTTATCAGAAGCTTACCATGAATTAAAGTTATGTGAATTTCAGCATAAAAAGTTAAGTTGTGGTACCAATTTTGGTGCTAACCAAAGCTAGGCTCTTCATAATTTGAAATGGCTTTTAACATCACTTGTCAGGGTGCAAATAACTATTAAAAAAATGAACACATGTGTGAACAAACATTAATTAGTTATTATAATCTGAATGGGCGGGACAGGGGATTTATACAGTACATCTTGCAAACATGGAGACATGGAAATTAGATAAGCAGGAGGGCATTCAATATTTATGGGTCATGTATGAATTGTTGACCCTCTCGCCTGAAGTTGAGGAGCAGCTGTTTGTATCAGCCATTAGACATCATCATAGAATGTTGGGGAAGCAAAGGTTATTGGGTCCTGAAAGTGCATGGATTGAGAGTTAAACTGTCAACAACAAAAAAAAGACTTAATTTTTATACAACATTCAGCCAACACAGCTCCATTGATCTGAACTATGTAGAGTCCTTTATATGAACCCTGCCAAACTAGCAGAGAACTTTTCAATTAGTGTATAGTATATGCCAACATCCCAGCTGTAGCTCTTCTGTGCCATGTTCAAATGAGCTGCAAGTGAACATAAAACAAAGTCTGTTAAGTCTGTTACAGCACTAACCATGAATGTCCCAAACTCACAGGCTTATTAAAAAAAACATCCTATACTTATTGTAAAAGCAGAATACAGGAGGAAAATTCGAATTTTAGTTCCCCCTTAGTTCCAGACTGATATAGAGATTGCAAGTTCAAAATAAATTATGAGAAAGGTTTGATAGTTTTATGATGGAGGAATGATACATATAATGTATTTCAAATAAAACACCTTGAAGGTAAATTAAATAAAGGATACATTTGGTTGTTGGACTTACCCTTTCCCTCCCTCCCACTGTGATGATCTAACCAACCAGACCCCTCCATTATATGCTCACACAGTTCTTGCACCCAGTCCACCAGCATTCTGCCGCAATGTTTACCAGGTTAGAGGAGGTCAGCAGCACTGTAACTAAATGGCTTGCTTTTTGGGTAGTTTAGAACCTTTGGGATAACCCAAAATGGAGCCAATACATGGCTCATGTGCAGTAATGGCAGCAAGGTGTGACTACTACAACATTTAAATGTAGACCAGCAGAACCTGCAACGACATCTGGAGTGGTCCTCACTGTAATCTCCAACCTGCAAGCTCACACCACCAACCGCTTACCTCTGCTGCCGGCAAGGAGGACTTTATCTGGAGTTAGAGCTGTCAGTTCCCACAGATGAACCATTCAGCACTGCCACCCTTCCCACAGCCACAGCCAGCTCCCACAGCCACCCTTCTCCCCACCATTTCGCTAGAACGCCCCCTTCCTCGACGCCACACTGACAATCCCATCACTGTGCCTGACTCCCCTCCTGCTCTCACCACCTTTCCCATATGCCCCCACTTCTTTTGCCACTGCACCAAGGTTTGGCATTGTACCTAGGTTTGCCTCAGCACTCATCAACACTGTACCAATGTGCACTTTTGTGCTTCCCGCCACTGCAGTGACACGCCCTTTGCGAATCCATCACATTCACCAAACAGGCACACTTTTGCGATCGACAATTAAAATGAAATTAGTGATTTTATTCTCAGTTTAACCTTTCCTTCGAGATCACGTAATCTACAGCACGCCTAAAGCTTACTTGTGCCCAGTTCAAAATCATGAAAACACAAACTGTTCACAAAACTAGTAATAAAAACCTTACAGGTGTATTTGAAGCACACAAAAGCCCAAGAGTGCAAATTAAACATAGCACATTGCGCTGTGCATGCCACCATACGAATTTCAACTGAGAGACCAAGACATAGGAGTTGGGCGTCAGTCACAGTCAAATCATACAGAGATAATGTAAATACACTTCTAAGGTGTTGAAATAATCTCTAGTGGGCAGTGGTCAAGTGATTCCCTGCAATCATGTGATCGCATCATGCTCTGTCTAATGCCGCGTATACACAATCGGAAATTCCGATAACAAAACCGTGGATTTTTTTTCGACGGAATGTTGGCTCAAACTTGTGTTGCATACACACGGTCACACAAATCTTGTCTGAAAATCCGAACGTCAAGAACGCGGTGACGTACAAGACGTACGACGAGCCGAGATCAACGAAGTTCAATAGACAGTTCGGCTCTTCTGCTTGATTCTGAGCATGCGTGTTTTTTTGTGCGTCAGAATTGCATACAGACGATCGGAATTTCCGACAAGAACTTTTCTTGTTGGAAAATTCGAGAACCAGCTCTCAAATTTTTGATGTCGGAAATTCCGTCAGGAAATGTCCGACGGAGCCTACACACGGTCGGAAATTTCCGACAAAAACCTCACATCGAACATTTGTTGTCGGAATTTCCGATCGTGTGTACGCGGCATAAGACAAACTGTAGACACTGTATGCCATTAAAGAGATCATGTGAGACTTGTAAGCCTATTCACTGCCAAGAAAAGTCAACATTTTGTACCATCACAGATGGAAGGTGGGGGCAAAATAGCAAACTGACAGAAAGCAGTAATTTACATGTTAATACGGGTTCTGATTTCTAAGCAATGATGTTATTTACTTTATTTATACTAAATAATAAATGGTTTTAAAAGGTACATTATTTTCTTTATTACAGTTTGCTGAACAGGACTTGGCCACAGGTTTGCTTTTAATGTATTACATATGAGGTGATTGCCAATAAACAATTAAATGGCTCAACCACGTGAATTAAAAATTGCACCAGTAGCTTAACCCTAAGGGTTACAAATACATTTGGGTAATGTATACAGTTTGTGAAAAACGCTACATTCTACATACACCACATTGAGAATGATATGCTCTATCCTATTCCGTGTTCTAAGTGCCAGTTACAAAACAGTTAAACAGAATGTTACAGGGAAACTGTGAGGATAGACATATAAGAGCTGTCTTTGCTTATTTGTTTTTTAAGGTGCCGGCTCCAGAACTGCAATTTCCAGATATTGATGAATTAGTGAGTTATGCTGCATTCGTGTGCTTTCATACGTTTTATAGTCAAGAGTTTTATATGAACATCCAACAAACTTAAAGCAACAATTTTGAGAATTTGGGGAAATCATGCTTCACTGATTCTCTGACCTGTAGCTAGGGTTGCCACCTCATCCCTTTAAACCCGAACACATATTAATTCCACAGGTTCTGTGGCTGATTAAGGTGGTAATTAAACTCACTTGGTGCCTTATCTGCATTAAATTAGCCTCAGAACCTGTGTAATTCATATGTGTTCGGGTTTAAAGGGATGAGGTGGCAACCCTACCTGTAGCTCCAAGTTTGGCACATTGTATATGCCAGTGTTTCTCAACTCCAGTCCTCGAGGCGTTCCAACAGGTCATGTTTTCAGGATTTCTCTCAGATGAAACAGCTGTGGTAATTACTAAGGCAGTGAAACTGATCAAATCACCTGTGCAAAATAATGGAGATCCTGAAAACATGACCTGTTGGGGCGCCTTGAGGACTGGAGTTGAGAAACACTGGTATATGCAACAGCACATGACCTGAAACAAGCATGAAAGACAAGAGTTTGGAGTTCACTGCTTGATTATCTCATTGACTTACTAATACTGGCTTTACATTATACAATTTTCTTATTCAATTTCCTTGAAGATTTCCCTTCAACTATGTAATGCAAGCCCTTTCCTGATTGCATACAAATTGAAATTGTTTCGGTTTGACCTCATTACAGTATATGGCTTAGGTAAATCTAAAGGGAAATTGTACAAAACAAATTGTATAATGTATGGCCATCCTAAGTAGTAAAGTGAGGTTTAAGATGAAAGCCCTGAAGCCTGCACCATTACAAAAAAAACACAGCAATGGTAGCCGCCATATTTTTTCACTCACAAATTCACTTTAAAATTGAAGTTTAGGTATGATTGTTTTTGCATAGTTACATTGGTCTAGCTTGGACCAATGTATGTATCCATATCGCAAACCTGACCGATTCCTTCTGAAAGCTGCATATAAATGCAGTAGTCACTGCTGCTATAATGTAAGTAGCAGTCTACCAGGTCATCCTGAGGGCTACTCTTCTACATAGTAACCACAGGGGGTTGCTCACTTAGCACTGCTGGCAATTAGAGAACGCCTGGTATTTGTTTTAAATAAATACAAGGCCATAGGTGTGCGCAGCCTATTGCATTAGGGTGTGCACCCCAAAGATCAAACACATAGTACCAATTACTCACGATGAAAAGGAAGGGGCCGGTAAGTTACATATTTACCGGCCCCTTCTCCCACTCATCCTAAAACAGGGGGGAACCAGGGCAGTAGGGGGAATCTGTGCTGCACATGGTGATTAGGGTGTGCCTGGGCACACCTGGCACACCCTGTGCGCACGCCTATGTACAAGGCATTTTCTGATTGGATAAAGTGGAAAGGGGTGGTGATGTCACACTCTGCACCTCTTCCAAATAAATAATGCCTTGAATTTATAAAAAAAAAATAAAAATACAAGAGTACTTTAAAGGTGGCAGTGCTGAGCTAGAAGCCTCTCAGCAATGGACCCGGACAACTGCTGCTATCACACTGTAGTAGGAGCAACTTCTAGAGTGATTTGCAGCTTATGCAAGGATCGGTCAGATATGAGTTACGCATATATACATTAGTCCAAGTTGGAGCAATGTAACTATGCAAAAAAAAATAAACTAAACTTCAGCTTCAAATTGTTTTGTTCTCTAAATTGGTACAGGAGGTTACAACCAGTGTTTACAACCATAACAAACATAGGCAAGACAAGTTTTTACTGACAACACATACAACTTCAGTATTCTGTTCAAGCAAAACATAATTTACTAAAGCATTAGACAAAGTGTTTTGAATATCCATAAAAAAAAAAAGAAAAAGGCAGATCAGGAAACCACCTGATGAAACACTGAATTATAAGATTTTCTTTGTTGTCCCAATGGGTGCTCATTAATCATTAGGTACAACATAGATATCGCTGAGCTGATTTAGTGTAGAAGTATTTATGATGGGGCAGCAAATCTATGTTGATTTCAAATGCTCTGACAGTTTGGGGTAATGTAAAAAAAATAAAACCAGAGTTTCTAGAGCTTGCAAAAAATGTACCAGAAGACAGATTTGCCTACTGTACATACAGGGTTCATTCTCTTTCTAGACTGAACAAAAAGGTAAATGCATTGTTTTTTTATATACTGTGCCTTGCAAAAGTATTCACTCCTTGGCTTTTTACCTATTTTGTTACATTACAGCCTTTAGTTTTTTTTTTTTTTTTTATCTTAATTATATGTGATGGATCAGAACACAATAGTCTAGGTTAATGAAGTAAAATTAGAAAAATATATACATAAAACTATTTTTCAGAAATAAAAAACTGATAATTGGCATAAAAAGCTCTGGTGCAACCAATTACCAATTACCTTCAGAAGTCACATAATTAGTGAAATGATGTCCACATGTGTGCAATCTAAGTGTCACATGATCTGTCATTACATATACACACCTTTTTGAAAGGCCCCGGAGGCTGCAACACCTAAGCAAGAGGCACCACTAACCAAACACTGCCATGAAGACCAAGTAACTCTCCAAACAGGTAAGGGACATTGTTGTTGAGAAGTAAAAGTCAGGGTTAGGTTATAAAAAAATATCCAAATCTTTGATGATCCCTAGGATCACCATCAAATCTATCATAACCAATGAACATGGCACAACAGCAAACCTGCCAAAAGACGGCCGCACACCAAAACTCACGGACCGGGCAAGGAGGGCATTAATCAGAGAGGCAGCACAGAAACCTAAGGTAACCCTGGAGGGGCTGCAGAGTTCCACAGCAGAGACTGGAGTATCTGTATATAGGATGACAATAAGCCGTACGCTCCATAGAGTTGGGCTTTATGGCAGATAGGCCAGAAGAAAGCCATTACTTTCAGCGAAAAACAAAATGGCACGTTTTGAGTTTGCAAAAAGGCATGAAGGAGACTCCCAAAATGTATAGAGGAAGGTGCTCTGGTCTGATGAGACTAAAAGCCTTTTCTTTGATGGCCGAAAAGTTTCATATGTCTGGCGCAAACCCAACACATCACATCACCCAAAGAACACCATCCCCACAGTGAAACATGGTGGTGGCGGTATCATGCTGTGGGGATGTTTTTCAGCAGTTGGGACTGGGAAACTGGTCAGAGTTGAGGGAAAGATGGATGGTGCTAAATACAGGGATATTCTTGAGCAAAACCTGTACCACTCTGTGTGTGATTTGAGGCTAGGATGGAGGTTCACCTTCCAGCAGGACAATGACCCCAAACACACTGCTAAAGCAACACTTGAGTGGTTTAAGGGGAAACATGTAAATGTGTTGGAATGGCCTAGGCAAAGCCCAGACCTCAATCCAATAGAAAATCTGTGGTCAGACTTAAAGATAGCTTTTCACAAGTGCAAACCATCCAACTTGAAGGAGCTGGAGCAGTTTTGCAAGGAGGAATGGGCAAAAATCCCAGTGGTAAGATGTGGCAAGCTCATAGAGACTTATCCAAAGTGACTTGGAGCTGTGATAGCCGCAAAAGGTGGCTCTACAAAGTATTGACTTTAGGGGGGTGAATAGTTATGCACATTTCTGTTATTTTGTCCTATTTGCTGTTTGCTTCACAATAAATATATATATATATAAAAAGAAAAAAAATCCTCTTCAAAGTTGTGGGCATGTTCTGTAAATTAAATGATGCAAATCCTCAAACAATCCATGTTAATTCCAGGATGTGAGGCTACAAAACACGAAAAATGCCAAGGGGGGTGAATACTTTTTCAAGGCACTGTATGTATTTATCAATCTTAAAGTTCAACAGCCCTTGTGTTCATTGCACATGTAGCTGGCAATAATTGTATATGACAGTTTCAAGAAAGGCAGATTTAGACCCCTTTCACACTGGGGTGGTTTTCATGTGCTTTAGCACTAGAAATAGCCTCTGCTAAGCACCTGAAAACCACCTCCTATTCTCTGCGACTTTTCACAATGGGCGTTGCGCTTGCAGGACGTTACCAAAAGTCCTGCAAGCAGCATCTTTGGGGCTGGTTGGGAGTGCTGTGATTTGCACTACCAAAATGCCATGCCCATTGCAATGAATGGGCAGCGCTTTAAAAGCGCTTTTGACAGCAGCGGAAAACTGGAGTTTTTAACCTTTTTTTGTTAAAACTGCCCCCCGCTAGCGGCTGAAAAGCGCGCTTTAGCGCCAACGACGGGCACTGTCAGTGTGAAAGGGGTCTTATGGATGACTTTGCTATGAATGTTTAGGGAAATCTTGATGGAGCATTGTCAGTTGATAGTAAAACACATGTAGCCTAAGACTAGGGCTACGTGGGTGATTAGATTTCTATGCTACTAAAAGAATTAACTATTTAATAATCATCTTATTATTAAAAAATGTATTGATTTCAATGTGTTGTACACAAACAATAGCAATAGCAAAGAGAATTACTCGCCAGTGTAGTCGTGTCCTAAATCTTAGAGAAATAGCTCCTAGTACAAAAATCATTCTTAGTGCTACTGCAGGAGAATGCTGGGAGATGAATCGCTCAGTCAGGCCACTAGTAATCTCTTGTGTAGCTGCTTACATTAAATCTCATGAGATTTCCAGTGTGTGACTGTGCTATTAAAATCATTAGCATAGCCCTAGCATGTCAAAAATTGTACAATGAAAAACGAAAGCGGACAAACGTGGGCTTATTTAATAAGACGAACACTAGTAATTCAATAGATGTAACCCACAGCAACTAATCGGCATCAGTTGTACTTGGTTCTGATTGCTCTAGGCTGATTATAGGTGAAAAATTATTACCTGCTATAAGCAAGGTATAGGAGTCTTGCAAGGTGACCTGCCCTTACTTAAAGTAATCACTACTAATTACCACTAGGGATGAGCTCAGGCATTTGTGGATCCTAGTCCTAACCCATGTGAACATGCCCGCTAGGAAGCTACCACTGTACTGGGCCAATCACAAGCAGCCAAGGTATTCCGCTCCCCTTGTATAGTGCGGGTGTAGGGTCTGGGAATGCCATGGTTGCTTATAAATGGGCCTTTACAGTGACAGCTTGCTGACGGGCTCACTCACGTAGGTTCAGACTAGGATCTGAAAAAGCCCAAGCTAATCCCTATTAACCACCTCAGCTGTTGTACCCAACCCAGTGAAACAATAAATCATTATTCTCTTTCTCTGGAAAGGGGCACAATCTATTATTAGCAGCAATATATTTCCCAGCATGCTGAGAAACACTTCCTTATTAAACATGCCCAAAAGATACAAAAAAAATATTGATTCTTATGTTTATAAAGAATAAAATATTGTGCTTATGGTAAAAAAATCAACAGAAAATTTGATCCCAAAGGTGTCTGGTGTGTCTGCAGTGCAATACATATATATATATATATATAAAAGTAACAGTTAAATGGAGGAAACAGGACATACATTAAAGCCTTTGGTACAGTACATTTAAATCCCAATGTTGCACATATATACGTAACAAAAATATATATTAAGTAACACAGTAAAAAATAAAGCTTGCAGCGTAATTTGAGATAGGACAATGATATGACGACAATGCTGAGCTCGTAACTGATACAAAAAGATGCACAGTTTCAATTTTCCCAGTCCATCACAACATCAATTAGCAGCACTGAGACAAGTTACAGACTTCTACTTACAGGATGCCAAAGATCAAAAAAAAAAATTTTTGCATCTAGATTGTGTCTTTTCCCTCTAAGACATATTGCACTGAATCTGTGTATGTTTCAAATTTTAACAGAACTTCTTCAACATAATGCACTTGTGTAGAACAGAAGACTAAGAACACATTTTTATAAAAATAGAAATAAAATATTCATAAGAGACCATGTCTTTCATTGGTCAACGTACTGCAATATCTCTTGATATAGAGTCTTTCACATTTTGTTCACTCCATTCTTCTGTGTAGAGCTGTCATTTGAGGCTTCTTCTACTACATGGATTTCATTGTGGAGTTACATGTTCCTACATTTTCCAGCTTTTGGAAAATGTCTAAGGCAAAACAATCTTGCATCTGGTATAATGCAGGCCTTTGGAAATCTTCTTTTGCTGAAAAAGATATAAGACATGTAAGAAATAAAGTTTTGGAAAATTACTTCTAATAAAATAGGCCCATTCATAAATAACAATCTATACTATATACAGTATATATCCCTATCATGAATGTGTCCACATATTTATATATTTATGTGCCACCTAAATATCATACAGCAATTTACAGAGCACTGTAAAGTAGACATAAACATAACACACCAGTAACATACCTATTGTCTTAGTGTGGCTACATTCGCTCCTCCACTGCATTTATGGAGGAACAACGTAGCTACCCATGGGCAGCAGCACTGTAAATCAGTGGAGAATGTAGTGTTAATTGGACTATTAGATTTAGATTGATTTGATAAAAGTGACTAACAAATTAAAGTTGATACTTTATAAGCAGTTACAGCAATCGTTTTCTTTTTCTTTTGCGATAAAGATTTTACATAAATGAATAAAAGGTAACCATTGTATGAAAACCGATCAGTGTGAAATGGTTTTCTCAGCCCTCTAAATGCCACAAGAGATATCAGGGCAGAGAACAAGGGTCAGCAGGGAAGTGTACAGGGGTCAACAGGGTAGTGTGCAGGGGTTAGCAGGGCAGTAGACAGAGGTCAGTAGGGCACTGTACAGGGGTCAGCAGGGCAGAAGACAATGATTAGAAGAGAAGAGGACAGGGTCACTGCTGGCAGGGCACTCAGAAGAACTCTGCATCCCGACACAGCACATAGCTGAGTATGGATTTACTTACATGTTGAACAAACACATCTTTTTTTCTTTTTTTTTTATTCTTTATTAATTTTTCCTTCAAAAGTTAACAATTCAATAGTAAAATACTTGTTTTCCACATCATAGAGTTAATAAGTACACAGAAAATAGGGACACATCGGGTAATATGCTAAAGAAAAGTAAGGGTGAGAAAATAACAGCCAATGAGCCTATATCCCATTAGTTTTACCTAGTTCCAATATTGTTAAAGTTGCTCATTACTCCCTCCCCTCTCTTCCTCCCCTCCTGTTACTGTTCAAGTAATCTCATTATACTTAGCTTCATTGATCAGTTCTCTCGCCCCATTCTCTCATTTCACGTGACTTACCCTATTAAATTAAAAAAAGACATAACACCGCTAAATTATCTGTTGGGAGAATTTCCTATCAATTACACTATTTTGGTTATTCTCCAGCCCTACTATGCGATTTACCCTCTAAAGAGAGGAACCCATCTTTTCCAGCCAGGGCCTGCAAACACATCTTCAATATGCGCAGTGTGTAGCTGCGGGGAAGAGATCTTTTGAAATCCAGTTATTTTATAAAAAGCTTTATAACATTCCTGGTTATTTTTGTGCTATAGATGTTCCTCGCTGGAATATATAAGAACATACATACAAGAAACCGTTTTTCCTATCATCCCACTGCTAGAAGTAGAAGCACTAGAACAACTTTTCCAAGAGAAGGTGGCAAACGCTATTACCTCCTTAAAGAAGAGCAAAAGTCCATTCCTAGATGGCTTTTTTCCACACTTTTATAACATTTTTAAAGGCATTCTGTCTCCTATCCTTGCAAAACCATACAATACTGCTTCCCTTACTCAGCCTTCCCCTCCTCCCTTGGAAGCTCATATCATTGTTATACCAAAAGGATCCTCATGTATTTGAAACACCTTGCTAAAAGACTTGTTGATCCCTAACATAATTCATGCCTGGTTGTAAGGCCCCCTACAACACTAATAAAACCATTCTCTAATAAAGTCTAAAGAAACAGTATCACAGCCTGCCGTATCCTAGTAGATTCCAAAAAAAATTTGATAGCATAAGTTTGGGGTTTCTTTTCCAAGACTGGTATTGGACCTAACATGAAAAAATTATGGCACTCTCCTATAACACGTTAGCGAGGATTTGCACTAACAAAATTCTATCAGATCCCCTACTAATCCTAAGAAGATCTTTGGTCAGATATCACAGTACATATATTATCAACAATCTAAATGAATTAGCAGCAATAAACTATAATCTATGTTGTGTTTCATATGCATTTGCTTACAGTCTTATAATAAACCTAGATGGTCTGGACATAATATAATCAAAATGGATACACTGCCTAAACCATAACCATTACTCCATTTCCTAACTTCCTTCCACAAATCACTCGCTTAATTGGGAAATTTATATGGGGGGAAAAAGAGATCCAGAATACATAAAAATGCCCTTATTCTACCAAAACAAAGTGGAGGACTTGCCAGACACCCCCTTATACTCCCGCACAGATTCTCTAATTATAATAATTCACTGTTTCTAAAATAAGACTACAAAACAGTGGGTCAAACTGGGGGAGAACCTCACCAATCCAAGTCTTGCCTTAAACTGTAGGGATACCCTGGCCTTTTACCCGGACCCACATATCCTCCTGGTACTCCAATTCATTCTACATATCAGGGATAGATATTTGACCAAAGCCCTCTCCGCTCACCCAAATCCTCTGATCACACTGTTCTGGAATCATGAGTTTCCACCAGCCTTACATCTATCTTGCTTTTTAATATGGCATAGGTCTGACAGCACCACAATTGGACAAACTCTAAAAGCACATAAACACCCTCCATGCACACATTTGCTTCCAATGTGTCAAAACCAATCCCCAGCTGTCTCACCATCTCTGCTCCTTGGTGCCAAAGTCCTTGCTTACTAGACTTTATACAGCTTTTAAAATATTACTAGCTCAAACACAGAAGCCAGACCACCTAGTTTTCACAGTTTGAAAAGCCATAAAAGATGATCATGTGCCTGCTGAAGAGCAACAGATAATGTTAAAAAACAATGGATGTCAGCCCCATGGATCGCAGCCGCTGGGAAAATACTCCCGGGAGGAAGTAACATAAACCAAGCAGCAAAGAAAGTTCCTAAAGCGCTAGGATCCGGGATAAATTGTCCCAAGCAAGGTATGGCATGTAATGTAACTGTACTCCACTGAGAGACACACCAATTGCATAAAACAAATGTAACGTTTATTGAAGATAGAACATGGTGAGTAGCTTGGTCCAAATCAAGTGTCAGAGGTATGCAACCAACCAATAGTAGCTAACTGCTTACTTGAATCCACTGGGAGGGGTCTGGGATGTGTCTGGAAGATGACAGCCTGTGTGATAATGTAAGGCAGTTGGACTGAATGGTCACGCATCGACCGGGAGGAAGCTGCTGTAACCACATTGACACTGATGGGACCAGGACCAGAGGGAGTGATGACAATCTCAACCCTGTGGAGATTTCACCTGTATGTACGGCTTCCGGCGATGATGTCACTTGCTGCGCCTACATACCAGTAGAACGTTCTATTGAGCTGATGTCTTTATGTTGAGTATTGCTAATATCTTGTGATTTGGCAAAATGACGTTTCAATGTTACTATACAAATAAAATTGTGTAGGTCCTTGAACAGACCAAATTGGTTTGGGCCCCTTGAGGAAGCAAAACATAACCCTTTCTTAAGGAGAGACATTTCTGCACCAATGAAACTATATGCTGATAGGTTAAAAATTGTAATCATACTTTCTGTGGCCTCCAATTGCTCTCTTTCCTTTCTTTTTTGTTGTTTAATCTTTACCACTCTTCTCCCTTTGATAGTTTTCTTTTTTCTATTTTCTCCTTTACTGCAATTTTTGGGGACTGTACAAAAAAATTTTTTTCAGGGGTATTTTTGGAGGTAGGCATGTTAGAAATGCTAGTGTCAAGTGTTATCTCATTCAAAGTGAATGGGGGTATGTTAGAAGCACCTTTAGTGAAAGTTTGTAAGTCTCGCGATAAGGGACTGTATCGGTTAGAAAGAGCTGTATTAAAGAGGGTAAAGGGGCTGTACTTTCATTGGTAAGCACAGTACAACTACCGGTTATCGTTATTGGTGCAATGTGCATGTTTATGAGGGAGACCTTTTTTATTGAATTTTCCCTTAGGGATAGAAATATTTTTATTTTTATTATATTGGGTACCAATATGGGATTAAATTTAGACACGTTTACAGAGTTGTTGCGTTTCCACATTAAAAACCCTAGGGGCTCTTTCACACGGGACGGATCCGTGAAGATCCGCCCCGTGAAGCTCTGCTTGCTCAGCGGGGATCGCTCCGTTGATCCCCGCTGAGCCGGCAGATGACTGGGCGGTCCCCGCACACTGTGCAGGGACCGCCCTGTCAGAGCGCCGCTCTCCCCTATGGGGGGGATCGGATGAACACGGACCGTCTGTCCGTGTTCATCCAATCCGCTCCGCCGACGGATGGAAAAATTGTGTTTTCCTCCGTCACACTTTGGCGGAGCGGAGTGGGTCAGATGTCAGCGGACATGTCACCGCTGACATCTGTGGCTCCATAGGGCTACATGGAGCATATTCTACAATTATACTCTTACAACACAGATAGGTGAGAGTGCTTGGGACCTTGTTTGTTCCCCCTTTTTCTTCTGTTGTTTTATAAGTGTATACCTTCTTTATATTATTATATCATTGTGGCATTTTTTATCTTACTATAGATACCCCATTACTATGCATCTGCTCCTGACGAGTGGTTTAAACCACGAAACGCGTAGAGCTTCGATATGATGATGCCACGTCACAATTCTAATCCCATTATCTGTATTTTATCATCCTGAACCTATCCAACATAGTTATTTTATTTACATGTTACCTATGCAATTTTGGTCTGTCATTATGTATATATGTGGAGACATTTATGTATTACCATGCACTGTCTAGCCTCTTATATCGTGACCTATTATTATAAAATGTTACTATTTGGCATGTAATGTATGCCTCTCTTGCAGTAATAAACTATGTCCACAGTGATTGGCTCTTTTAAGTTTACAGTATGCTTCATTCAAAGTCCCACCCTTTAGTTTTCCTTTTTCTACATGGAGCATCCGTTCAGGTCCGCCTAAAAAACTGACAGGCGGACCTGAACGGACTGTCCGTGTGAAAGGGGCCTAACTGTTTTATAGTCCTCAGTATCCCTCTTTAGTTTTTTCGCTTTTTTGACTACCATTTTATTCTCGATCTTTTGTAAAAAAAATTAAACAATCATGTACCAAGCTGGAAACATTAGGGTTAACATTCCCTCCAAGAGGAAGGGTCAGAGATGTGTCTCCAGCTCTCTTGTATGGATTCTGGTTTTCAGCTTTTTAAACTCTTCCTGGTCCATCACATGATTTGACAAAGCGCAGTCGCGAAACATGTCGTCATTGTGACGGGACCATTGAATGCAGCTTGCCCTCCAAGTGCCTTGCAGTGTGCATCCCCTCAGCGGCTTCCGCCCTTGATAGTTACGGCGCAGAAACTTCCACAACCACACAAAGCTGCAATTAAAGCATGTAGTAATTGATCTCTATTTTTGTTATGCAGAGGAAATAGCAGATGAATTGCTCAACAATCCCTTATTTAACCAGTTCCCGCCCGGCCAAAAGCAGATTGATGGCCGAGCAGTGGCTTTCCCATCCTGACTGGACGTCATATAACGTCCTGTCAGGAAGAGCTGATCGCTGTCATGTGACGAATCAAAGCAGGTCACATGACAGTTGTACCCAATGGATGGCTTCCTTTGATGTCATCCATTGTGTACATTATGTTGCCAGTTGTGATTGGTCAATTTGATCACATGGTACAGACCCGACCAATCAAAGCCCGTCTGTACCATGTGTTTTGCTTAGACCAATAACAGCTAATAACAACAAAGCAGACTGAATGATTCAGTTTCATTCAGTAAAATGCTTGCTTATAGCAATGTAATACACTGCTATAAGCAAATATAATGTATATAAAAAAAAATCCTGATCTCTTTCCCAGAGTAGTACAATGTTACTATGGTAACATTATATTGCTCTGGTCACAGTGTGGGGAAAAAAATTGTAACAAAAATGTATTAAATAAAAAAAATGTAAAAAAGTATAAAACATTTTTTTCCATACTGTCTCCAGTTTGTGCACCTGATCACCACCACGCCAGTTATATGATGACGATGTACTGCACTGGGGGACAGTATGCAGAAAAACAAAAATTGTGAAAAAAAATATTTTAATTTCTTCATTTTCCCAAAAATTACAACATCAAAAAACCCACCATGCCTCTTGCCAAATATCTTGGACTGTCTACCTTCCTAAAAGGGGTTATTTGGGGGGTAATTGTCCTGTCCTGGCAATTTAGGGCCTCAAGAAATTAGATTTTTTTCAGATATATACCAGAGTTTGTGGAAAATTTGCAAGAATTTATAACAGAAATGAAGAAAAATTTTTTTTTTTCAAAATGTTCAGTCTTTTTTTGTTTATTTTGCAAAAAATAAAAACCCAGTGGTGATTAAATAACAACAAAAAAAAATGCTCTATTTGTGTGAACAAAATGATAAAAATTTAGTTTGGGTACAGTGTTGTATGACCGTACAATTCAAAGTGCGACAGCCCTGGGCAGGAAGGGGATTGAAGTGGTTAAGAGAATCAGGAAACGCAAATATCATTACAAGCAATTGCCAGAAAGTAATCAACCAAATGACTACCTGGTCAACTATGAATATATGCCATCCACACTAACTGTAAACTACCCAACAAGAAACTGCTATTATTTCTTATACCTTACATGAATGAACTAGTGATTTACTAGCAAACTAAAGAATCAGAAACATTGTCTGGCTAATAGAGGAGCAGAAGTATCTGCAGGGATTACTAGAAACCTACAAAACTGTTGCTTGTGGAGATGTGGGCAAGGCAGCAGTAAGATCAACTGCCTAAATAAGCTAAGGAAACCTAAATACAGCCCTACCTCGAACTCCACCATATACAACTCCTCTGGCTGTTGATACCATGAAGAAGCCTATCTGCGTGTAGAAGAACTCTTCAGTCTCCAGGAATGCATTAGCAAGCTGGAAATTTAATTGCATTTAAGTCTGCAATGCGTTTCATATCTCCAAAGATGCATAAGTGATACGAAAGAGCAGTGAAGCAGTCTTAATGCTTTAAAAAACCACTGCTTCATTTTTAGCACCTTGCTTCTCGTATGTTTGAGAGGAGACAAGATGCGGAGTGCACTGTTTAACATCTTTATAAATGCCGTTAATTACAGAAATTCTATTTAGGTGGAGGGGGGATTGGTTATAATGCACCATTTCCAATTTGTATTAAAGCAAACAAATATCTCGCCCCCAAAAATTGGGGTGGGGGGGAGTGGACACTCTGGATTTTATTGGTGCCCACAGACGACTGGCTAAAAAAAAATTGTTACCAATTTTTATTAACAAATCTCAGTTTTAAATACATAAATGTGTTGCAGTCTAAATGCAAAAAATAAATAAAAAATTCTTGAGAGTAAACTCCAATAGTTTAAACATGCTGTAGATGGTATCAGGGGGCTCCTCATTAACTTTGTGACTGCCTATACACGTTCTGCAGTGACAAGGCCTGCTACTTCAAGAGGACTCCAGATTTAAAGCAGATTCCACTTGACCAAGAATAAATGGGTGGACATCCAACACCAAGAACCCCCCAGGGGCAAGCACGGAGACCTTCAAAAGGAGCATCTACTGTATGTTAGGAGTCATATATGGTGTCAATACCCATAGAGGCAGGGCCAGTTGTTCAGCATTGAGCAACAAAGTTTACTCCAATTTTTCAGCAAATGCAATCAGAATATAACTCATTTCGCATTCCATGAGTACTGACTACATACAAAGAAAGATTGCCCCAAAGCACCTTTTCAACTATAGAAAATGGTACAGAACAGCAATAAAATATGATAATTCCTATACATTTTCACACCACATATACAGTATACTTATCAGAATGTCCTGTATGTGTGTCTGTAGAATATTTGGGGGCTGATTTTTACCAGAGAGTGAATATTGGTATCGCTGCTATACTCATTTTGCACACTGTGTCCTGCATTTTATGACCCATTCTAAGCGATGTTAGTGTGTTCTGGAGGGCGGTTAGTCCCCCTGTTAGAATAGAATAACTCAGCAGGGGAGATTGCCACACTAACATCGCTTAGTTAGTTAGAATACAATAACTCACCGGGAGAGATTGCCATACTAACAGGGGGATTAACCACCCCCCCAGAACACACTGATCAGTGCTCACAGCTATTGGCTGCAGGGGCTGATAGGAATCTGGTTTTCCAGTATGCCCGTTCGATAACAGGCGGTCGTTAGACCAGACAGGCTGCTGTACACACGGATCGAATGTTGGCTGGTTTTTGTTGAACTGGCCGATATTTGGCCCATGTGTACCAACCTTGAGTGCTTGGAATTGGAAGACTGGGCTGTCACTGAGGGCCCCCGGGTCTCATATTAACGATCGGGAACCAGGACTCCCGGTTAAGTGTCACCTAATGGAGGTGATAGCCTCTGATTGGCTATTACAGTGATCAGTCACAGTGAGCCCGCCCCTGTGTTTACATCCTCTTCTTCTACGTTGTATCGTTCTCCTCTTGCAGGGTATGAAAATATAAACAAACAAAAGTGTGTAAAAAAAAATAAAAAAAATAAACAATATTAACCCCTTGTCCACCAAGGACGTCATATGACGTTGCTGACTTTGAGGGGGGATATCTGAATGATGCCTGCAGCTACAGGCATCATTCAGATATCATTCTTTCCTGCCAGCGATTATGTGCACAAGAATGATCATAGCGGCAGTTCTGCCGCTTGATCGTTCTTATAGGCGGCGAGACGGGACATCCCCCCCTCCCGCCGCCATCCGGTGCTTCTCCGGGCTCTCCCGTGCCATCGGGGGCCTGGAGAACGAATTAGCCAGCGCCGACTCACAATGATAGAGATTTCCAGTGACCAGATGGTCACAAGTCATCTCCATGACCGTCGGAGTCCCGGGCGCAACGTTGTGACGTCACGCCCGGTACCCGGAAGTAAACAAAGCCGCAATTACGGCTGTCAGCATGAGATCTGTGAATTTTTCACCGATCTCATGCTTTCCAGCCTGGAGGAGAGATGTGGGGTTTTATTGACCCCCACATCTCTCCATAAATAGGACCTGTCACAATGATTCCTATTACAAGGGATGTATACATTCCTTGTAATAGGAAAAAAAGTGTCAAAAAAATTCAGTAAAATAAAAAAAATATATAAAAAAAATAATTAAAAACGCCCCTGTCCCCAGTAGCTCGCGCTCAGAAGTGAACACGCATGTAAGTCCCACCCACATATGTAAACGCCGCTCAAACCCCACATGTGAGGTAACGCCGCGTAGAGTGCAAGCAACAATTCTAGCACTAGACCTCTTCTGTAACTCGAAAATAGTAACCTGTAAAAAAAATTAAAGCGTCGCCTATGGAGATTTTTAAGTACCGAAGTTTGGCGCCATTTCATGAGTGTGCGCAATTTTAAAGCGTGACATGTTAGGTATCTATTTGCTCAGGGTAACAGCATCTTTCACATTATACAAAAAAATGGGGCTAATTTTACTGTTTTGTTATTTTTTAATTTGTGAAACCGTTTTTTTTCCCAAAAAAAGGCGTTTGAAAAATTATTGCGCAAATACAGATAAAAAGTTGCAATGACCGCCATTTTATTCCCTAGGATGTCTGCTAAAATATATATATATATATATAATGTTTGGGGGTTCTGATTAATTTTCTAGCAAAAAAATTATGATTTTTACATGAAGGAGAGAAGTGCCATAATAGGCCCGGTGGAGAAGTGGTTAAAATTAAAGAATACCGAGATCAAGGTTTGCCAGGGTTAGTGTTAGGGTCAACGGTCAGGGTTAAAGGTAAAATTAAAAAGGTAAGAAGGTAAAAAAAGGTAGATTTTTTATTTTAAATTAAATTATTATCAGTGTCAGTGTGTTTTAGGCAGAATAAAAAAAAAAAAATGCAAAATGCACACTATTGTTTCTGGGCCCTAATACGGGTACAAACAACAACTAACATGCACATAAGATGTATGGCTGCATTTGTCAGGAGCAGAATTTATTTCAGGTTGTTCTTTGGTGGTAAATTATACTAAAGCAAGAAATATACAGCTGAATTAAACAAAAATTATATACCAGTATATTTATTTTTTTCTTGGCCCATTTTTCCGATGAAAAAAAACAAAAAAAAAACAGCAGATATCCATTACCATTTATAAAAGCAAGCCCAATATGTCCTAAAAAAACAAGGTATAATCCACCTGTATACAAAAAGTAGTTGATGATATGTGCAGTTTTACTGCCACATGTCACAGTTGCAAAATTGTGCTTAGGCATTAACATGTGTTTTACCCTCACTAGGGGTGGCCATCACTTTTTTGTCCAACAAGAAAGCTCAAAAAACGATATGGCAGGATCATAGGTGTGCACAGCCCATTGCATTAGGGTATGCACCCCAAAGCTCAAACACATGTTAGTGTGTATGTGTATATATACTGACTGTGTCATTAGAGCAGTGGACGGTGTCAGTAGGGTAGAAATTGGTGTCAGTAGTTTTTTTAAATTATTTTATTTTGTATTCTTTTTTACAATTTAATTTGTTTAATTTTTTTAATAATTATTGAAAATAGGGGGAATGTGTGGCACATGGGGTGATTAGGGTGTGCCCAGGCAGCCTGACCTTTGCACGAAAAGTTAAAATCAGAGGTTTGGTGACAGCCATTCGACTAGATTAGATATAACAGCTATCCCCCCCCCCTTCTTTTTTTTTTACTTTTCCTATTTTGTAGCTAGAAGTTGGGCCACAAGACCTGGTACAGTTCAAAGAAGATATAAGACCTCAGTAATTTGAGTTTTTTTATTTTTTTTGCTTTGTTTTCATATTTTCTTTGTGTAGTTAAGAACAAGTAAGGTCCAAAGCACAACTTATTTGGGAGGGGAAATCATGTCACCAGATATGATGCGCAATAAATCCACTGACATGCCCACACCTCCTGCTGAGCAAGGATATGACCAAAGAGCCAAAGACCAGACCAAAAAGCCCAATGACCTTCAGAGCTGGGTTTGTATTTTAGCCCTTGGCTCTCAATAAACAGTCTGGTATCACACTTTCTGACCATAGGGATAGCGCTATAAAAACTTAGTGCGTCTACAGCAGTGGTTCTCAACTCCAGTCCTCAGGGCCCACCAACAGGTCAGGTTTGCAAGATAACTGAAATGCATCACAGGTGATATAATTTGCTGCTCAGGGATTGCAGTATTCTAGTCTGCATCTCACCAAGGTAATACTTAAAATCTGGCCTGTTAGTGGGTCCTGAGGACAGGAGTTGAGAACCACTGGTCTACAGGTTTCTATAGAGTAATGAGAAAGGTAGGAAGAGCAGGCTTTTTTTAAGCATGTTTAGAAGAAGACCTACAAAAAAAAAGAAGAGGGTTGGTGGTTCTAAACTCCATCAACAGAATCAATTGGGCAGACTGGGAAAACTGCCAGCAGACTAAGTTTTGGATTACTCACTTGTCAAAATGCAGCATACATATTATTTTTACGTTATGTAATGGTAGTGGTTTGTCTTGGAACATAATAAAGAAAAAGTTTGGTAGTACTGCCATCTAGTGGTTAAAGTCATTATTATATCACTAGTAATACAGAAAACAATAATTCACACTTTATTATCGTTATATTACCTCTTATGTAATTTTCTATAGTGTTATATAAGATGCAAGACCCTAGTTTGACATTTTTTACAGGCAGTTCATGAATAATCATAGGGTTTGGTCATACAGTTATATCCAACTCTAAAAAATATGACTTAAGATTTCTACAGAACTTTAACATATACAGTATTGTATTGCTAAGAAGCATTCTATATAACTGATAAATACAGTTTAACCACTTGTCTACCGCCCACCGTTAATTGACGGCGGGCGGAAGACTCTCTCGAGCACCCGCCGCGTTGCTGGGGACCCGATGCGCGTGCCCAGCGGCCGCGATGGCCGCCGGGCACCCGCGATTGCCCAGCACCCGAGCAGGAAAGTGGGTCTCTGTGTGTAAACACACAGATCCACGTCCTGTCAGGGAGAGGGGACCAATGGTGTGTCCCTTGTAGATAGGGACAACCATCGGTCACCTCCCCCAGTCACTCCCCTCCCCCCACAGTTAGAACACACCTAGGAAACATATTTAACCCCTTCCTCGCCCCCTAGTGTTAACCCCTTCCCTGCCAGTCACATTTATACAGTAATCAATGCATTTTTATAGCAGGGATCGCTGTATAAATGTGAATGGTCCCAAAAATGAGTCAAAAGTGTCCGATCTGTCCGCCGCAATATCGCAGTCACAATAAAAATCGCAGATCGCCGCCATTACTAGTAAAAAAAAAAAATGCTATAAATCTATCCCTTATTTTGTAGATGCTATAACTTTTGCGCAAACCAATCAATAAACGCTTATTGCGATTTTTTTTACCAAAAATATGTAGAAGAATACAAATCGGCCTAAACTGAGGAAAATTGTAATTTAAAAAAAAAAAAATTGGGATATTTATTATAGCAAAAAGTAAAAAATATTGTGGTTTTTTTTCAAACTGGACGCTCTTCTTTTGGTTATAGCGCAAAAAATTCAAACCGCAGAGGTGATCATATACCACCAAAAGAAAGCTCTATTTGTGGGAAAAAAACAACGCAAATTTCGTTTGAGAGCCACGTCGCACGACCGCGCAATTGTCATTCAAATTGTGACAGCGCTGAAAGCTGAAAAATGGCTTGGGCAGGAAGGGGGTTTTCGTGCCTGGTAGGGAAATGGTTAAGGGGATTATTTAGTAAAACTGGAGAGTGAAAAATCTGGTGCAGCTCTGCATGGAAACCAATCATCTTCCAGGTTTTTCTTGTCGAATCTTAATCACTTACCAACGGTATTGTTTTTTAGTCGGTAAAGCTCTACAAAGTAAAAGCAATCCTAGCGGCTAACTGTATTGCTTGTACAGGAGGCGGAAAGGGGTCACAGCATCTGATTCTGCAATTGCACCGGCTAAAAATAGAGGTGACCATATTGTCTTCAATCACCTCTATGGTTCAGGAGACCGGAAGCGACAAGCATTTTCGTCACATCCGCTTTCCCCTGATGTAAACAATGCCATTTTTAAATAGTGAAAGCATCTGATCACACGCCGATTTGGTCTTTAGAACCAGGATGTGCTGGAGCTGGACAGAGCCCAGAGAAGGGCAACAAAATTAATATGGGGACTGGAGGACCTAAATTATGAGGAACGACTACAAGCACTAAATTTGTTCTCCCCGGAGAAGAGACGCTTGAGAGGAGATATAATAGCGATATACAAATATCTCAATGGTGATCCCAACGAAAGTATGAAACTTTTCAGTCCTAGGGAGTGTAAGAGGACACAAGGCCACACGATGAGACTGGAAGAGAAGCAGTTTAACCTTAAGCTGCGTAGGCGGGTTTTCACTGTGAGGGCAGTAAGGATGTGGAGCTCTCTTCCACAATCGGTGGTGTCAACAGGAAGTATGGATCGTTTTAAAAGACTCATGGACGTGCATCCTAGTGAACACAATATACAGGAATATGGGAAATGATACACATACACACAGGTTGACCTGGATAGACTGCTGTCTTTATTCAACCTTACCAGCTATGTAACTATGTAACCACTTTAATCAAAAAGTGGACCTATGCCCAGGGTAAGCTAAAGCTATGTTAACCTAGCTGGATGGATAAAACAAGTCTAATAAAACTGATGAAATGCTTACCTTTCCTGGATAAAATGACATTCTACTTTTCCTTCAGTGTTTGCCACATACAGTAACTAAAAGTCTAGGTATTTGGTATTGTGCTCTCCACTGAAAGGTAGCATCGGCTATTCTAAAATCAGATTTTCTTCTTCCGCAGAGAACACATAACCTAGTTCCTAGACTTTTTTGATACAGTGGAGGCAGCTCACAGCATAATTTTCTCCAAGAAAGGTAAGTATTCCATAACTTCTGTAACTATCTTTGCATAAATCACAGTAAGGCCTCATGCCCACGGACGTTTTTACAGCCGCGTTTTTGAGCGTTTTTTACAGCTTAAAAACGCCTGTCCATGTTAGTCTATAGCTTCATGCCCACCTAGACGTTTTTGAGCTGCAAATAGCATAGACGTTTTTAAGCTGTAAAAAAAACCCAGGACCAGTGCGTTCCTCAGTTAGGCAGAAAAAAACGCGAGCGTCAAAAAACGCTCAAAAACACGCACTAACGCGCACTAACGCGCGGTCGCATTTTTTAACACCGACGTTTTTTGTTTTTTTTTTCAAAAAAAAAATAAATAAAAATTTACAATAACATGGACAGGCGTTTTTAAGCTGTAAAAAACGCAGCTGTAAAAACGTCAGTGGGCATGAAGCCTAAAGCTGTTAACATACTCTTTAAGTAAACAGTTGAGCCTAGGTGCATTTGAAATACATACATACTATATTCTAATAAAAACAAAAGTAAACAGTAAAATGTACAACCTAGGCCTAAGGTCAAATGGGGTGAGGCTTCACAGAGAATTGAAGACTTAGGCTTGGTTCATACTGATGCAATTTACAGGAATCGCTGTGTTTCCCACATCCCGCGGCATAGCAATCGCACTGTATTCATTCCATCTGCTGTGGGTGTCAATTAAAAGTTAACGACACCCAAAAAGCAGGTCGTAGAATGCAGTGCTTTTGCTAGATTCGGATTGCATGGGTATGAACTGTCTCAGACAATGAGGAGGGGGATTCTCCGAACAACCGAGGCACTGGTGCACTTCACTGGATCGGGATGGGCTTAGGTAAGTATTAGGGGGGTTGGGGGCCAGCTGCACAGAGAAAGTTTTTTACCTTCATGCATAGGGATGCATGAAGGTAAAAAACCTTGAGGCTGGGTTCACACTTTCTGCGACTGCGGCTCACAGCAGGGAGCCGGTGCGTCCCTGTACACCGATTCAGGTGCAAAACAGGTTTGAATTTCTGCCTGAATTTGCGCCTGATTCGGGGCAAAAGACACACAGGGCCCTTTTTAAGTGTGGACTGCGGCTGCCTCGGAGGTGTGTGAACTGGCTCCATTGAGTGCCGATCACACTCTCCTGTCATGCGAATTGGATGTGGAGAAATTTGCATCCAATTCGCATAAGTGTGAACCCAGCCTGAGACTTTAGAACCACTTTAACTTCTATGATACCAAGCGTTATCTAGAGGCCATAATGTGGTATTTCCCCAAACCGCTCTATTTTCTTTATGAAATTCCCAGGTACATATTATTTTTTACATTTTTTTTTTTTTTTTTAGCAGCCCTTTTGGTGGGCTTTGGTGAAATATCAGGGGTCTAAACAGAGTTCAGAAAATATCAGGGGTCTACACACAGTTTACTATGCTTCAGTCATGGGAATGAACGCAGTGAGTGATAAGTACCCCCACAGCAGATGGTGGGAGAGTAGGGGAAGCCAGCAGCAGTGTAATAGGGGAACCAGGGGAGCACATGGGGGGCCTGGGCAGCAGAAGGAAGGAGAACCCAGACAGGAGCGGTGGTGAGAGTGCATTTACAGGAACCGATCTCCTGTATTTTCCTCCTGCAGCAGCTGAAAGCCAGTGGAAAGGAGAGGAGGAGAAACCAGCTTTCAGCTGCTGCAGGAGGAAAATACAGGAGATCGGTTCCAGTAAATGCTGCCCCCGCTCCTGTCCAGGTTCCGGTCGGCAGGGAAGGGATACAATCTACCCGTCACCTGCCCAAGATTGAGGAGCAGCCCATGATTGGAAGTGGGCTACCGGTAACTGTCAAAACCAGGTACCCGCTGCCCCCCTAAAGGTGCCAAATGTGGCAACGGAGGGGGGAGCAGGCAGACAAGCGGAGCTTCCCCTTTTGGGTGGAGTGCCACTTTAAAGTGTATCTATGGTCAAAATCTAAAATCATATATTCATTTTCAAATCGTATTGCAATTATTTCTAGCCTACTCCTATTAACCTGCGAGTGAGCGGCAGATGCAGGCTCAGCAACGTACATGTACGTTGCTAGCTTGCTTCAGGGTTTGCTCCACGCATACGCACACCCCCTGGTGACCCGATCTGTGATTGGACACAGCACAAGTTTGGCAGCAGATTTCAGCCAATGATTTTGACTGAAACCTGCTGATGAGTCCAATCACGCACACAGTTCCATGTTTAACAAACACATAGAACTCCATGTACTGAGAACAGCACTCTGGCTGTTGCTTCTCCCTGAAAAGCTGGGAGAAAAAAACAGCCAGATTATTAAATAAAAACAGCACACATTACACTTGTTAACCACTTCCCAGCCAGTGTAATTCATACAGTGTCAGTGTACAGTATTATCACTGATCACTGTTCAAATCACATGCGATTTCCACATCGCTCCTGTGTGAACCCAGGCTGAAGTTGCTCTAACAAGCCTGGGTTCACGCAGGAGTGGTGCAGGAAACCGCATGTGATTTGGACAGGAATCACACCCCATTCATGTTCGAATCACAAGTGATTCTTTGCACTGCGATTTTGTGCATGTTGATTTTGTATGGGCTCAAATCGCACTGCAAAAGTATCGGTTTTAGGTATCGGAGCATTTACAAGTACTCGTGCAAATGCTTAGTATCAGTACCAATATCGATATTGGTGCAACCCTAATATATACCAATGATGGGTGAACAGGTTGGGCCAAGCATCGATTCGGCCCTGAACAGAGCGCAGTGAATAGCTGGTTGTTAAGGGAAGCCGGCCTCCACGTCCTTAACATCAGATGAGTCATCAGCTGTCAGCGGACTTCTCCGCTGACAGCTGAATGAAAAAAAAAGACATTGCCAGCAATACAAAAATGTTAAAAAAATAAATGTTTTTTTTTTTAAAAGGCGTGCCCCCCCCAATCCATACCAGGCCTTATACCCATGGGGTCTAGGGTTGCCACCTCATCCCTTTAAACCCGAACACATATGAATTACACACCCTGTGTGGCTAATTTAAAGCAGATAAGTCACCAAGTGATTTTAATTACCACCTTAATCAGCCACAGAACCTGTGTAATTAATATGTGTTCGGGTTTAAAGGGATGAGGTGGCAACTCTAATGGGGTTCGGGAACTTCTCCTCCAGTGGCCCTGATTTGCTATCATTGGCAGACCGGGACACCTGTGTGGATTATTTTGCATGTGGCCAAATACGCTGTATTACCAAAAGTATTGGGACACCTGCCTTTACGCCACATGAATTTTAATGGCATCCCAGTCTTAGTCCATAGGGTTTAATATTGAGAGCACAAACAAGGTCCATAAAGACATGGATGAGCGAGTTTGGGGTGGAGAGTCCTGACCTCAACTCGATAGAACACCTTTGGGATGAGTTAGAGTGGAGACTGCGAGCCAGACCTTCTCTCCAACCTCAGTGCCTGACCTCACAAATGCTCTTCTGGTAGAATGATCAAACATTCCCATAGCATAGACACACTCCTAATCCTTGTGGACAGCCTTCTCAAAAGAGTTGAAGCTGTTATAGCTGCAAAGGGTGGGCTAACTCAATATTGAACCCTACGGACTAAGACTGGGATGCCATTAAAGTGGTTACAGACCACTTTTACCTACAGGTAAGCCTAGATTAAGGCTTACCTGTAGGTGCTAGAAATATCTCCTAAACCTACACAGTTTAGGAGATATTTACACTAGAGACTTGCGCTAGTGTCTAGGATCGCCGTTTCTAAAAGGAGGTCATGCCATGACTGGCGGCTCCCGCGCACACACGCGGGAGTGACGTCATCGCGGCTCAGGCCAATCACAGCGCCGGAAGTAACTCCGGGACGACATGTCGGCGGCCAGTGCTGTGTCAGCCACCGCAGCTGAGGCCTCGATCCCAGGTGAGTATTACATAATGAGCTAGTATGCTATTCATACTAGCTCATTATGCCCTTGTCTTGCAGTTTTTTTTTGTTTGTACTGTGAGTTCTAACATTTTTTAAAGTGCCCACTAGACTAGATGGTGCTTTTGCCTTTCTATACACACACACATACACAGTAGCAGTGAGGGAAATTGCATGCGATTCGTACAGGAATCGTACTTGATTCTTTGCAGTGCGATTTGCGTAAATTTCTTGTATTGACGCAAAACGCACCGCAAAGCATCGGTTCTCAGTATTGGTGAGTACTTGACTAAAAGTCAAGTATCGGTACTCGTACTAAAAATCGATATCGGTGCAACCCTCTTTTTTTCTTAATATTTATTTGTGCAATGGCATTACAGCCAATAGAGTTTACCGTTTTTTAGATATATTTTAAAGTTGCACTTCTGGTTTTATTTATTAACCACTTAAGCCCCGGACCATTATGCAGCTTAAAGACCTGCCCACTTTTTGCGATTCGGCACTGCGTCGCTTTAACTGACAATTGCGATGCCGTGCGACGTGGCTCCTAAACAAAATTGGCATTCTTTTTTTCCCACAAATAGAGCTTTCTTTTGGTGGTATATGATAACCTCTGCAAAAAAAATTTTTTGCGCTATAAATAAAAATAGAGCGAGAATTTTGAAAAAAATGCAATATTTTTAACTTTTTGCTGTAATAAATATCCCCCAAAAATATATAAAAAATTTTTTTTTCCTCAGTTTAGGCCGATACGTATTCTTCTACATATTTTTGGTAAAAAAAAATGCAATCAGCGTTTATTGATTGGTTTGCGCAAAATTTTTAGCGTCTACCAAATAGGGGATAGTTTTTTTGCATTTTTATTAATAATTTTTTATTGTGACTGTGACATTATGGCGGACACATCGGACACTTTTGACACTATTTTTGGACCATTGTCATTTTTACAGCAATCAGTGCTATAAAAATGCACTGGCTACTGTGAAAATGACACTGGCAGTGAAGGGGTTAACCAGGAGGGAGCGCTATAGGGGTTAAGTGTGCCCTGATGTGTGTTTCTTACTGTGGGGGGCGTGGCTTAGCGTGTGACATCACTGATCGTCGTTCCCTATGACAGGGAACAGACGATCAGTGACAGGCTCACTAGGAAGCACGGGGAATGGTTTGTTTACACTTACCTCTCCCCGTTCTTCCTCTCTGTGACCCGATCGCGGGACACCGGCGGCGATCGGGTCCGCTGTTCCCGCGGGGACGGTCACGGAGAACAGGACCGGGTCGCGAGCGTGCCGCCAGTGGCGCGCTCGCGACCCACAGCTGGGATCTTAAAGGGGACGTACCTGTACGCCCTTGTGCCCAGCCGTGCCATTCTGCCAACGTACATCGGTGTGCCGCGGTCCTTAAGTGGTTAAGACGTTATATATCACAACACCTAAATCTTTGTCTGTGTATGTTCAAACTTTAAAACCATAAATACTGTAATAACATGTTATTATATTTGTACTCCAGGAGTATATAATGAGTTTGTCTACAGAAATGCATAACCACGTGCAGACCGCCCACCGTACATATACTGCAGCAGGAGGGGCGCTCAGTGCCAGATCACGTACCTAGTACGTGATCTGACACCTTCGGAACAGGGGCACGCGCAAGCCGCCACTGACCCACTCCCACTGTGATCACACACAGCAGGAGCCCAGCGGTGGGTACCGTGGACTCAATGTCTGCCGACACCTGCCGATTAAACAGTACACAGGTTGAACAGGCATCTGCCTATGTAAACAAGGCTGTTTTGTCAGAAGGGAAGGTATTAATCCTGTGGTACTGCAAAGCACCTCCCACACAGTGAGAAAGCACAGGCTAGGCACGGAGTTAACCCTTTTATCGCCCCTGATTTTAACCCCATCCCAGCCAGTGTCATTAGTACAGTGACAGTGCATATTTTTAGTACTAATTACTGTATTAGTGTCACTGGTCCCCAAAAAGTGTCAGTTAGGTGTCCAATTTGTCCGCCGCAATATCGCAGTCTCGCTATAAGTCGCTGATCGCTGCCATTACTAGTAAAAAATAAAATAAATAAAAATATCCCAAAACCAATCAATATACGCTTACCAAAAATGTGTAGCAGAATACATATTGGCCTAAATTTATGAAGAAATTTGATTTAATTTTTTTTTTTATTAAATGTGTTTTATAGCAGAATGTATAAAAAAAAGTCCCGGGGAATGATGGGACTGTGACGTCATACGGGGCGGGGTCACCAGGTGGCAGCACCCGGTGACCGCGCCCCATGCTTATATAAGTCATTGCGCACCGCACACACAACATTACAGCGGGAGGCAGCGTTGTGTCAACATCGAAGAAGAGAAGAGGGAAGAAGACTACGGAGAAGACTGGGCCACCGCTAGCAAAAGAGCTGGAAGAAGATAGCGGAGGCACCCGGCAGAAGGAAGAAGGCACTGGAGAGCGGGAGAAGAACCCGAGATTGCGGAGACGACACCGGAGAGCAGAATAAGAGACCCCCGAAGTTGGAAGAAGACCCCCGGAGCTGCCTAATAAATTACTTTAAAAACCTGTGTAGTGTGTTTTTTTATTGAAATTTTTTTTCCACCAGGTGAATGGGTAGGGGTACGATGTACCCCATACTCATTCACATAGGATGGGGGCGGTATCTGGGGGCCCCTTATTAAAGGGGGCTCCCGGATTCCGATAAGCCCCCCGCCCGTAGCCCCCGACAACCAACGGCCAGGGTTGTCAGGTAGAGGCCCTTGTCCTCATCAACGTGGGGGCAAGGTGCTTTGAGGTGGGGGGCCGCAGGGCGCCCCTTGCCCCAAAGCACCCCCCCCCCCATGTTGAGGGCATGCGGCCTGGTACGGTTCAGGAGGGGGGCGCTCGCTCGTCCTCACCCCCTTTCCTGACCGGCCCGGGCTGCGTGCTCGGATAAGGGTCTGGTATGGATTTTGGGGGGACCCCCCACGCCGTCTTTTCGGCATAGGGGTTCCGCTTAAAATCTATACCAAACCTAAGGGCCTGGTATGCTCCTGGAGGGGAACCCATGCTTTTTTTTATATAAAATTTGGCGTTGAGTTCCCCCTCATGATTCATACGTACTGTGTTCAGAAAGCAACACATCTGCGAATCAGATGCATTCCCATAGAACATAATGGGCAGACAATTCGCACCACAATGCCTAGAAGCCTTTAAGCCGCAACCAATTCACATAGGTGTGAACGGGGCCTCAAACTCGGTGTCCGCCGGTGTCCCGCAATCGGGTCACGGAACGGCAGAATGGGGGCATGTCTTTGTAAACAAGACATCTCCCTATTCTGCCTAGTGACACAGCACTAATCGTCTGCTCCCTCTCATAGGGAGCAGCAATCAGTGACGTGTCACAGTAAGCCACGCCCTCTAACAGTTAGAATCACTCCCTAGGACACTTAACCCTTTCAGCGCCCCCTACTGGTTAACTCCTTCACTGCCAGTCACATTTCCACAGTAATCAGTGCATTTTTATAGCACTGATCGCTGTATAAATGTGAATGGTCTCAAAATAGCGCCAAAAGTGTCCGATATAATGTCGCAGTCACGATAAAAAATCACAGATCGCCGCCATAACAAGTAAAAAAAAATTTATAATAAAAATGCCATAAAACTACCCCTATTTTGTAGACGCTTTAACTTTTGCGCAAACCAATCAATATACGCTTATTGCAATTTTTTTGGGCAAAAAATATGTAGAAGAATACGTATCGGCCTAAACTGAGATAAAAATTAGCTTTTTTTAAAAAAATAATTGGGGATAGTTATTATAGCAAAAAGTACAAAATATTGCTTTTTTTCAGAATTGTCGCTCTATTTTTGTTTATAGCGCAAAAAAAAAGGTGATCAAATACCACCAAAAGAAAGCTCTATTTGTGGGGAAAAAAGGACGTAAATTTTGTTTGGGAGCCACGTCGCACGACCGCGCAATTGTCAGTTAAAGCGACGCAGTGCCTTATCGCAAAAAGTGGCCCGGTCATTTGGCAGCCAAATGGTCCGGGGCTGAAGTGGCGTGAAGTGTATATATTTTTGCGCGTATGCGTTTGCGCAATCTTGGGCATTTTCGCACATCCGTGGAAGCTTGTTATCGCGTTGACATTGTCAATGGACAAATCTGCGTGAATTTGTATGGAAACTGCGTAAATGTGCGCACGAGGCGTAAGTTACTGACCAAAAATGCAAAAAGTGGTTAAATAATGCATTACAATTTAACTAAACCGTTAGATTTCAGTCGACTAAAATACCACTAAAACAAAAATAATTCAGATTACTAAAATACGACTAAAACTAAAATGGTATTTTAGTAAAAAAAAAATATTTTAAAATTAACTTGCCTTGTAACTCCAAGTCAAAAAACACTATACTGCCTTAATGTACTGTATATTCAGTACCTTGTTTGCATGCTCATTTCTCCAGCGCTGGATTTGTCTGCTGAGAAGCCCAAATGTGCTAAATGATACCATGAGAGAATTTATGTTTTCACAAATAACATTCAATCAATAAGCTTCATAGAGTCAAAGGTCATGTAGATGTTGATGGACCTGTGAATTTTTTTTTTGTCTTTGCTCATTGTAAAAGTAAAAAAAAAATGTATGAACAATTAAACGCCCTTCAATGCTTGATGCAGGGAGCAATCCAAGTTAAAATCTCCTAAGAATTTGTATTCCTTGCCGACCTAGGAAAAGATGCACAGGGGAAACCAAACATGCAATGAGAGAACATCCCACTGCAATTAAGTCGTTATTTATCATACAAAGTCAAATGAAGTGTCCCCTGGGTCCTGGTTATGGAAGACAGGATACTATGGATTCATCATTCCACTTGTTATGTAGATGTTCTGAATAATATACTGCTGCTATACAATGTACTGTTTCTATTTATCAAGCTGATGCAATGGAGGCCAGTGCAACTGGCAACTCAACATTTATTGGGTTAGCATTCAATGTTTAAAACCTCAGGAAGCTGAGGCTGAAACTGTTCAAATGTATTTGAGAGAGAAAGAAGGAATTATTATCATTGAGACATGTTGAGCCATATTAATAGAATATTATGCTTGGCCTGGATCCCACTTTTTCAGCCCATATTGTGTTTACTCATCTGATGGTGTTATGACTGAACGGCGTTGGACAGAGAACCCTGTCTTGGTCCTATGGAATTTCAGAATAATTGCCTTTCTGCATTATAAACACTGCAGAAGGCACTGTCAGACCTAATAAAAAAAAAAAAAAAAAAAGATTTTTGTACTTACACTCAAGTCCATTTTTTAGAGTTTATTAACCAGACCATTTTTAGCTATTTAGCAGTGGCGGCCCGTCCATACCCCTAATCCATGCACCTGACCCCTAATCTACATTGCGCCGGACGCATGGATTCCAACTAGGGATGAGCCGAACATCCCCTGGTTCGGTTCACAGCAGAAAATGCAAACCGGCAACAAATGTGTGCGAACACGCGAACACCGTTAAAGTCTATGGGACACGAACATGAAAAACCAAAAGTGCTAATTTTAAAGGCTTATGTGCAAGTTATTGCCATTAAAAGTGTTTGGGGACCCGGGTCCTGCCCCAGGGGACATGTATCAATGCAAAAAGTTTTAAAAACTGACCTTTTTCAGGAGCAGTGATTTTAATAATGCTTAAAGTGAAATAAAAAAATTTATATTTTTTTTTTTGGGGGGGTCTCCTTAGTCTACCTGTAAAGTAGCACATCTTTTCCACGTTCATAACAATACCACAGCAAAATGACATTTCTAAAAGGACAAAATGTCATTTAAAATTGCTTGCGGCTGTAATGTATTGTCGGATCCCAGCAATATAGATAATAATCATTGAAAAAAACGGCGTGGGTCCCCTCCCCCATCCTTAACAGTATATGTATTAAGGGGAACCTTGCGCCAAAATAAAAAAAACTGGTGTGGGGATCCCCCCCAAAATCCATACCAGGCCCTTCAGGTCTGGCATGGATATTAAGGGGAACCCCGTGCCAAAATAAAAAAAATGGCATTGGGGTCCCCCCAAAATTCATACCAGACCCTTCAGGTCTGGTAATGATTTTAGGAGGGACCCCGCACCAAAAAAATATAAAAATTGGCGTGGGGGTCCCCCCAAAATCCATACCTGACCCTTATCCAAGCATGCAACCTAGCAGGCCGCAGGAAAAGGGGGGGACAAGAGAGCGCCCCCCCTGAACCATACCAGGTCACATGTCCTCAACATGGGAAGGGTGCTTTGGGGTCCCCCCAAAAGACCTTATCCCCATGTTGATGGGGACAAGGGCCACAACCCTTGACCAGTGGTTGTGGGGGTCTGCAGGCGGGGGGCTTATCAGAATCTGGAAGCCCCCTTTAACAAAGGGCCCCCAGATCCCAGGCCCCCACCCCTATGTGAATAGGTATGGGGTACATTGTACCCCTACTCATTCACCAAAAAAAGTGTCAAAAAAGTAAAAATGAGAGGACAGTTTTTGACATTTCCTTCATTTAAAAAAAAAGTGTCCATCCATCTTCAAGCACAGCGCTAACAGACCGGAAAAAAAAAGAAGGAAAAAATCTGCCTCTATGGGAGGTGTCCTGCCTTTTTGCAATGACAGTTCTTATATAACAAAGGGCAGGGCCACTTGGTGATGTAACCGGGTGACCCCGCCCCCTTCTGACGTCACTGGATGTCACGTGATGTCAGAGGGGGCGGGGTCACCCATTTGGATATATAAGAGCTGTCTCATTGCGAAAAGGCTGCAGTCGGCGGAACGCCTCCCAACGTGGCGGAATTTTTCCGTTTTCTTTTTTCTCTGGACCATCGGCGCTGTAATTGAAGATGGATTTACATTGCGGGACACTTTTTTTTTTTTAAAATAAAGGAATTGTCCAAAAATGTCTCCTGTCATTACTTTTTTTACAAATTTTGGGTGAATGAGTGGGGGTACAATGTACCCTATACCCATTCACATAGGGGTGGGGCCGGGATCTGGGGGATCTTGTTAAAGGAGGCTTCCAGATTCCAATAAGCCCCCCGCCTGCAGACCCCCACAACCACCAGGCAAGAGTTGTGGGGATGAGGCCCTTGTCCCCCATCAACATGGGGACAAGGTGTTTTGGGGGGGACCCCAAAGCACTCTCCCCATGTTGATGGCATGTGGCCTGATATGGTTCTCTTTCACCCCCCCTTTCCTGCGGCCTGCCAGGTTGTATGCTCGGATAAGGGTCTGGCATGGATTTGGGGGGGGGGGGGCACGCCATTTTTTATATGTTTTACTTTCTGCTTTTTTTTTTTTTTTTTTTTTTTTAGAATTTAGGTCAAAATTTATTTTGCTACTTGCATCTGGTAAAATAAATCCCAATACGTGTGAATTGATTGGTTTGTGTGAAAGTTATAGCGTCTACAAACTATGGTATATATATTGGAATTTAAAACAATTTTTGTTTTATACCGCTAGTGGCAGTGATCAGTGACTTAAAATGGGAATGTATGCGCTAAACCCGGAAGCAGACAGCGACTAACCAGTATGTCACTTTGCCTGCATGGTCTGCCCGTCCGTAGTACATTGCGGGCAGGTGGTTCGAAAGTGGTTATGAGACACAGGATTCAGAGACAGATGGGTTATAATGCTGCCTCCAGGTGGATTTGGACACTTGGAACAAATATGAAAGTGATGAGTCTTGTATAACCTCCTCCCAGCATGCCTCAAATTGTAAAGAAGCAGTTATAGGAGTAAGATAAAAAACACAGAAGGGTGAGCCCTATGTCCTTTAAAGAGGTATTAAACCCAAAACCAAAAATGTAATATATTGCAGCTTATCAATCATTAGATGTGGTGGCTGCATTAGTTTTCTTTTCAAGTTTTTTTTCTCTCTGTTTTTACCTGGTAATCTGGCCAGTAACACACCTCCTGTATTATTGAATGCCTCCACTCAGCAGCATTGTTAATCTGGAGGGAGGAGAGTGTTAGAAGTCTTAGCAGAATTAGATACACTAACAAACTGAAGCCAAACTCAGGCTAACACTTAAGCAATTGTAGCAAACATTTTTTTTCCTTAATTACATAAATAAATGAAAAGTTGATCACTGTAAGTACCCATGCCAGTGGTTTGTCTCATCTCTTTAACTGTTACAGAGTAACATTTGTAGGAGAGCTTGTTCTGTTGAAAATCAACTCCCCACTTATATTGAATATACAGCTTGAGGGACAGACAACCTCTCCACTTTGGAAAATTAATCCTCAATGGCTATTATTACTGTCGGAGGAAGATAAGATAGAGCTACAGTTAATTGAATTCTTTAAGGAAAATAAAAGTTCGACATCTTTTTCTTTGTTTATTAAAGTGGAGTTCCACCCTAAAAAAAAAAAATACACAAAAATCCTGCCAAAAAATTGAAAAAAAAAATGTTTTACTCACCAGAAAAGACGGTTGCTATGCGGATGTTCCTAATCTGCCTCTTCCTAGTCCTCGGCAGGTCTTCTTCCTCGTCCTACTCGCGGTGTCTTCTGGGAACTGTGTGTATCCCAGAGAGCAGCCGCCCATTCAGAAAACACTGCAAGACTCGTGCATGCGCAGTAGGAAACGGGCAGTGAAGCCGCAAGGCTTCACTGCCTGTTTCCCTTAGTGAGGATGGTGGGGCGGGACCTGCAGTGATCGAGGGATCAGCTTCTGGGAGCCGACATCGCGGGCGAGTAGGACAGGTAATTTTCCTTATTAAAAGTCAGCAGCTACAGTGTTTGTAGCTGCTGACTTTTAAAGAAAAAAATTGTGGGTGGAATCCCGCTTTAAGCTCTAAACTTTATATTTGCTTCAACTGCTAATCCTGTTTGTCTGTATCAGAAACAGGTACCCACCTAGGAAGTGCTACTTTTAACAGCTATGATGAAGAATGGACACTCTACAGGTGAGGGGCAGAGTGACATTGGGCGTTGCTGGTAAATGACAGTTTCCAAATGCTGATTGCTAGACAACCAGAAGGTGGACAGACGTTTTTTAAATGTTTCCATTGCTTTTTTGTTTTTTCCTTTTAGAGCTTTTAGAGTTTGTGAAAGACCCCCTAAACTATATATTTTCTGAAAGCACATGACCAGTAGAATAAAAAGAAGGTGCTACTGATTTTTAAGGCCAATGCGATATTTGCACAAATGTTTGTCAAAGCAATAGTTTTGCTAAAGATACACTAAATTAAAAAAATACACTGTAAATAAAAACAATTTACTTTTATGCCGCGTACACACGATTGGAAATTCCGACAAGAAAACTGTGGATTTTTTCTGATGGAATGTTGGCTCAAACTTGTGTTGCATACACACGGTCACACAAATCTTGTCAGAAATTCCGACCGTCAAGAACGCGGTGACGTACAAGACGTACGACGAGCCGAGATCAATGAAGTTCAATAGGCAGTTTGGCTCTTCTGCTTGATTATGAGCATGCATGTTTTCTTGCGTGTCGGAATTGTATACAGACAAGCGGATTTTCCGATAGAAACTTTTTCCGTCTGAACAATAGAGAACCTGCTCTCAATCTTTTGTTGGCCGAAATTCCGACAGAAAAAGTCCGATGGAGCTTACACACGGTCGGAATTTCCGACAAAAAGCACACATCGGACTTTTGTCGGAATTTCCGATCATGTGTATGCGGCATAACTCAAAATCTGTATGTTACCACATCTCACTTACAACTTTCAGAGTTTGTAAAGAACCCCCCAAACCATACATTTTCTGAAAGCATACAGTATGAACTGCAGAAAAAAAAATGTGCTACAAATTTTTTATAGACCCCGCAATAGTTACGCAAATGTTTATCAAGTCGCTATTTTCACTGAAAATACACTAAAATCATTATTAGTGGCTACATACATGTCAAAAATTACAACATTCCTGCTAAATTCCTACTAAATAAGCTAAAACTACACTGCCTTAAAAAATCTATCAGATGTTTGTAAATTTTAAGTTCAGCCTTTTTATGAAACGGTGAAAACAGAAGGTGCGCAAAACGTTTCACATTTTATATTTTTCACATACAGAGTTTGTAAAAGACCCCCCGAGCCATACATTTTCTGAAAGCACATGACCTGCAGAATAAAAAAAATGTTATGATTTTTTAGGCCCTGCAATATATATATATATAGTTAGTCAGGTTGAAAAGAAGACACAAATCCATCTAGTTTAACCTGCTGAGCGGTATTCCCAAGTGTGGCTCAGGGTGAGTTTTTTATACCAAAAGCGGTAACCCCGAGCCACACTCGGGATTGCCTTGCAGGATCCATGTAGAGGTCACTTACCTTGTCCCCTGGATTCTGCGATGTCTCTCCACTGTGATCTGCGAGCCGCCGTGTCTCGCTCGATTCACAGTGCAGAGCTCCGTTCCCTGCGAGCGTTGCGACGCACGGGGGCGGAGTTCGGCACCAAATTCAAAAAGTAAAAAACACAAAAGACATGCAGTACACTGTAATCTTACAGATTACAGTACTGTATCAAATAATTACACATCCCCTTTGTCCCTAGTGGTCTGTCCAGTGTCCTGCATGCACTTTTACATTATAAATACTTTTCTTTCTGCCTGGAAACTGGAGATTGTCCATAGCAACCAAAAAGTGTCCCTTTACATCAAAAGTGGTTTTAGACTAGCTAGAAAACAGTGATAATAAATTAGAATCACTAGTAGAATTGAGCGATAGTGATTTGTGGGGAAATTCGTCATCAAACACTGAAAAACACTTTTATTATTATTATTTGTTATAATTATTTTATAGTTATTTATTATATTATAATTTATGATTTCGTGTTTCAAACGTTATCATTCCCGGGATGTCTACTAGACTCCTGTTTGGACAGATTTAAGTGAGTTATTCCTAAGAATTACAGGCCTACAATATAAAACGCCAAATTTCCATGCAAAATAATTGTACCGCTTTCAGCACCTAAAATCAGAAATAATCATACCGCCAGGTAGGTTAACCTATAAAAGGTAAAAAGAAAAATAAAATCATAAAAATCATACAATCCCATATACACAATCCTATACCCACAGATGATTCAAGAAAAGGAAAAAAAAAACAGCAAAGCATGACACAATTTTCTCCAGTAAGGGAAAAAAAGTTTTCTGCCACACAGTGTTTTTCTTCAATTTTGGTCTCATCTGACGAGAGCACCTTCTTTCACATGTTTGCTGTGTCCCCCACATGGCTTCTCGCAAAGTGAAAATGGGTCTTCTTATGGCTTTCTTTTAACTAGTGCTGCAACGGATCGGCGGTGATCCGTGATCCGAACGGGTCACCCTGTTCGGATCGGATCACCACGCGATCCGCGGAGCGACCCGTGGCCTCGGCCTTAGGAAAGGCCGCGGCTTCGGCCTAGCTCCGGAGCCGTGGCCATCTTGGTACACCCGGCGGCGGCGGCTGCCTTGTGCGCACTGACGTCATCACCCCTCACCCTCGCTGCTCGTGGATCTGAACTGGCCGGTGGGAGAGACTAAAGTAAGTGGGGAAGATGCCCATTACAGTGGGGAGATTGTGGATATTACAGGGGGAGATTGTGGAAATTACAGGGGGAGATTGTGGAAATTACAGGGGGAGATTGTGGATATTACAGTGGGGAGATTGTGGATATCACAGTGGGGAGATTGTGGATATTACAGTGTGGAGATTGTGGATATTACAGGGGGGAGATTGTGGATATTACAGGGGGGAGATTGTGGATATTACAGTGGGGAGATTGTGGATATTACAGGGGGAGATTGTGGATATTACAGTGGGGAGATTGTGGATATTACAGGGGGAGATTGTGGATATTACAGTAAGTGGGGGAGATTGTGGATATTACAGTGGGGAAGTTGACGTGGATATTACAGTGAGTGGGGGAGATTGTGGATATTACAGTGGGGAGATTGTGGATATTACAGTGGGGGGGATGACGTGGATATTACAGTGGGGGGATGACGTGGATATTACAGTGGGGGGGATGACGTGGATATTAGTATTTTTTTTTTTTGCCGATCCGAAAATGATCCGATCCGTGGCTCTGATCCGAGGATCGATCTGATCCATGAGTTTTTTGATCCGTTGCACCCCTACTTTTAACAATTGCTTTCTTCTTGCCAATCTTCTATAAAGGCCAGAATTGTGGATTGCACGACTAATGTATAATAATAATTTCAATTATATCTAGCCTACTAAAAATAATCTGAACTACTCTGAAGTTTGTAAATGTATTTTATGAAGAATCACATTCATTTACTTCCTTTAATCTTGTGACACGTGTTCATTATTCCCTGCGAGGAGGCACTGCTGTGTCACACATTCCACATAGTCTGCCTTCTGAATGGCCAAGGTGTTGAGAGGAGGAGCTTCAGGAAAGGGAGTCAGTACAGGAATTACTTCTTGCAGGCAGCAGGGTACCATGGGATATATAGTCTTAGAAACTGAGGAGAAGTTACAAAGAATGAAAGGAGTCCAGGAAGTTGTGGAAACAGACAGGCGGTGCTCATAACATGAAAAGAGATTTGTCAGGTAAGCTTATATTGGATTGTCAAATATACTGTCTAAAGACTACTGTATGTGTACAGTATTGCTATTGCAATGCTAATGTTAAAAAATGAAAGTGTATGCTGTGAACCATAGAACTCCTTGTAAAACTGATTCCATGAACAAAACAGACAGGTTCCCTTGCTCACTCTATGTATGTGACCTTAGAGCCTGTGTCAGTTAGGCTTCGGGATTGTGTTGGTGTACAAATGCAGCTTTCTTTTAAGACCCCATTCACACAGGGGTGACTCGTCAGGCGTCTCAGTCGCCTGACGAGTCGCGTCCCATTCTGTACAATGGAACCGTTCTAAGCGGAGCGACTGAAGTCGCTCCGACTTAGAAAAAGGTTCCTGTACTACTTCAAGGCGACTTCAAGGCGACTTCCATTGACTTCAATACAGAAGTCATTTTGGAAGTCTCCTTTGAAGTCGTCTGCAGATCGCCCAGCACAGTCGCGGCACGAGTCGCGCCACCCCTGTTTGAATGGGCTCTTAGTGCATTGTTTGCATTTGACATCTGTTTGGGACAACTCTGAAATCATTTAGACTTTGGCAGGTGCATTTGACCTAGAATTGACCTACTTCTGACTTGCATTTGACCTCCTTCTAAGCTGCATTGGTGGAGAGAAGCAGTGCCCAACGACACAGGCTCTTATAAAGTCTGTGCATCCAGATACGGTTGGCTCAAGGCTGCTTTCTCCCTGCTCTTGGAGACACTGATCAGATCATTAAAAATAGACAGTCATTTTTTACAAGCAGGAATAAAATCTACAATTACAATGACACGTGAGAAGCATTATCTCCTATGTACAACATCAGCAACTATTTTTGGTGCTTATTGATAAAATGTTTTTTCAGCTTGTGGTGCCAAATAAATCAATGTGAACTTGTAAACAGAAGGTCATGTCAATATTAAACCAGGTCAACAGAGCATACCCTATTTACTTTTATAAGGACTAGTGCCCTAAAATATATAGAACATTGTCTATAGTGTTGCTTTTTTAGGTTTTCACTTACTTTATTAACCACTTAAGCCCCAGACCATTTTGCTGGCCAAAGACCAGGCCACTTTTTGAGATTCGGCACTGCGTCGCTTTAACTGACAATTGCGCGGTCGTGCGACGTGGCTCCCAAACAAAATTGATGTCCTTGTTTTCCCCACAAATAGAGCTTTCTTTTGGTGGTATTTTATTAACTCTGCAGTTTTTATTTTTTGCGCAATAAACAAAAATAGAGCGTCAATTTTGAAAAAAATGCAATATTTTTAACTTTTTGCTATAATAAATATCCCCAAAAAATATGTTAAAAAAAACATTTTTTTTCTTCAGTTTAAGCCGATACGTATTCTTCTACATATTTTTGGTAAAAAAAAAAAAACGCAATAACCGTATATTGATTGGTTTGCGCAAAAGTTATAGCGTCTACAAAATAGATGATAGAATTATGGCATTTTTATTATTATTATTTTTTCTTTACTAGTAATGGCGCCGATCTGCCATTTTTATCATGACTGCGACTTTATGGCGGACACATCGGACACTTTTTTGGGACCATTGTCATTTTTACAGCGATCAGTGCTATAAAAATGCACTGATTACTGTGAAAATTACACTGGCAGTGAAGGGGTTAACCACTAGGTGGCGCTGAAGGGGTTAAGTGTGCCCTAGGGAGTGCTTCTAACTGTAGGGGGGATGGGCTACGTGTGTCACGACAGTGATCACCGCTTCCGATTACAGGAAGAACGGGGAAATGCTTGTTTAAATAAGCATTTCCCCCTTCTTCCTCACCGTGACATGATCGCAGGTATGCCTGCGGACATCGAGTCTGCGGGACCCGCGGTCGGAGTCACGGAGCTCGTCCACAATGCCGCTTCTTAAAGGGGACGTATATATACACGTCCTTTTGCCTGTCCGTGCCATGCTGCAGACGTATATCTGCGTGCGCCGGTCGGCAAGCAGTTAAATAATGTAGTAAACGTGGGCCTTCCACTAAAATTTTAAGCAGAACTTTACCTGTAACAACTTGATAAAAATAATGTTCTTTAGCAAGAAACATAGATTCCACATTAATAATTAAGCTCCGAAAATTGCTGTGTGTGCTGTAATTTTTTTTTGCTGAAGCCAGGGCCCTTGAACAGCACTAAATCTTTAGGCCAGCCGTCATCAAATGGCGGCCCGCGGTCCGAAAACGGACCGTGTGATGCTTTTGTTCGGACCGTCAGGTCGCCAGTGTAAAGCGCCTCCGCTCCGCCGCCATTGGTTGCAGGAACCGCAGGCATCCCTGCAGCCAATGACATTGCATGTGTGTCCTGCCCCCTGCTGCTGCCTTTCTCGTGGCTCTCTCCTTGCTAGCTGCGGGGTATGATGCGCGCCCGCTCCCCTCCAGCGAGACTCCAAAATCGGACGGCTCGCCTAATCTGACAGAACAATGGCGCAGCTCTCTCCCTCTGCAACTTGCTACCTCTGCTGGCGTCCGCTCCCTATCTGCCTTCAAGGTATGTGGGATGTTTTATATACAGGGACACAATGATGGGCACATTTTATGTTAAGGTTCACTCTGGTGGGCACAACAAAATGTGCCCATCAGAGTGCCCCTTTACATAAAATATGCCCATCAGTGTAACATAAAATAACATATAATAATGGGCATTCTGATGGGCATATTTTATGTTAAGGTTCACACATTTTGTTGTGCCCATCAGAGTGTCCCTTAAAGTGGTGTTCCGGCCGAAATTACACTTTTTAAATAAAAATACCTCTATAATACACAAGCTTAATGTATTCTAGTATAGTTAGTCTGTAAACTGAGGTCCGTTTTGTTAGGTTATTACAGCATATTGAAAGTTTATAAACTAGAAATAGAACGTGGCCATCTTATGTGTGGGCATCTGAAGCCAGACTGTATTACTTCCTGGATTTCATTACTGCAGATCTCGCACATGCTCAGTGCTGCACAAGCAGTGTAATAGGTTTCAGGTCAGGTTTCCATAGCAACGGCAGTGTCAGAGGAAGTTGACACTTTTCTATGCAAACCTCTCCTTCTCTCCTCCCTGCAGGAAAAAGTAAATATACTGCATGTTCAAGAAATGATATATATATAATCTTGGTGTGTGTGTGTGTGTGTGCGCATATATATATATACACACACACAAACATCACCCCAGCACATCGAATCGCATCACCCTAGCACATCGAATTGCATGGCCCACAGCACATTGCATCACCCCCAGCACATCGAATCGCATCAACCCCAGCACATCGAATCGCATCAACCCCAGCACAACGAATCACATAAACCCCAGCACAACAAATCGCATCAATGCCAGTACATCGAATTGCATCAACCCCAGCACATCGAATTGCATCAACCCCAGCACATCGAATTGCATGGCCCACAGCACATCGAATCGCATCAACACCAGCACATCGAATCGCATCAACCCCAGCACAACAAATCGCATCAACCCCAGCACATCAAATCGCATCAACCCCAGCACATCGAATCGCATCAACCCCAGCACAACAAATCGCATCAACCCCAGCACATCGAATCGCATCCCCCCAGCACATCGAATTGCATGACCCACAGCACATTGCATCAACCCCAGCACATCGAATCGCATCAACCCCAGCACATCGAATCGCATCAACCCCAGCACAACAAATCGCATCAACCCCAGCACATCGAATCGCATCAACCCCAGCACAGTGAATCGCATCAACCCCTGCACAACAAATCGCATCAACCCCAGCACAACAAATCACATCAACCCCAGCACATCGAATCACATTCACCCCAGCACAACAAATCGCATCAACCCCAGCACAACAAATCGCATCAACCCCAGCACAACGAATCGCATCAACTCCAGCACAGTGAATCGCATCAACCCCAGCACAACAAATCGCATCAACCCCAGCACAACAAATCGCATCAACCCCAGCACATCGAATCGCATCAACCCCAGCACAACAAATCGCATCAACCCCAGCACAACAAATTGCATCAACCCCCGCCCACAGCACATTGCATCACCCCCAGCACATCGAATCGGATCCACCCCAGATCAAATGCTGCCAGTGTGAGTGTGCCCATCAATTGCTGCGACTGTGACACTTTGCCCCATCAATAGCTGCCAGTGTCAATTGCCGCTATTTGTCACCTCATCATCTGCTAACCTTTTAATCTGGACTCTGTCACTCTGGTCTGGTGGGACAGACTTCAGCCAGCGCTGGTCTTCTTCTCTTCTTGGTTCCCTGGTCCAGGCACAGGCAGGCAGTCGGGATGCTTGAGCGGGAGGAGGAGGAGCATGGAGGAGGTCGGATGTCGTGCAGACATGGGCTGCAGCCTGAAATGCACTGCGGGTGGGAGTGGGAGGTCGGGAGTCGGGATGGACCGGGATCAGCTGAGCCAAGCCGGTGGATCTAAGGCACTGCAGAATGCCGCCGCCCGCGAGGTCAGTGGACTGGAGGTGTAGGTCTGCTCGGAGGTCGTGAGTGACTGGTGATGCTGGCTGCGCTCTCTGCCGGTGCTGCCGTGGCCGGAGGAGGAGGAGAGGAGAGGAGGTGGGTCGTGGGTGGAGTCGAGTCTTCAGGCAGGACTGTGACTGGGTAAAGGCCTGTTCCCTCTGGCCGGCCGCCTCCCTCTGCTCTCATTCTCTGCATGTGTAATGCCCAGATACTCCTGGGAAATGAGTGTAATCATTTCCCAGGAGGCAATGCGTGTTAGGACAGGAAGTTCTATCACCGCGGACTAGGAACTAGGCAGAAAACGAATTCTGCCTAGCAACACATATATAGATGTGTCAAAAAACATTTTTTTTTATTAAAACAAAGCTGTTCATGAAAAGTTTTTTTTAGGGTGGACCTCCGCTTTAACATAAAATGTTAATGTTAAAGGGGTTGTAAACCCTCATGGTTTTTAACCTTAATGCATTCTATGCTTGCACCAAAAAGGAAAGAAGACACGTACAATCTTTCACGGCACAGACTTGTGATTCGGACCTCGCCGGAATTTTTTTTTTAGTGACTGGACCTCTTGAATTTTAATTCACTACCCCTGCTTTAGGCTAACAGCAGATCAGCCTATACAATTTTGGCACAGTGCTTAAAAAAAAAAAGAGCAAACAAGTATGTGCAGAGCATGAAGAGACAGCGTATTGCTGGATTTTAAACAGTATAGGTACATAATGTTTATTTATTTATTTAATGTTCTACCACCAAAAAGGGGCCAGCATGAACTGATCTAGCAGGATCTAATTTTCTGACTAAAGTTCCACTTTTTACCTTCTTTCTCTTCTTTTCCCTGAGCCTGTTAGGAATTTTTTTTTTCTCTTTGGGGATTGAGTACCTTTTTTTTGGGTAGTACCTGCTCCCACATAGGCCCCATGCACACGAGACGCCGGTGCAAACTCTGCTGAACACACGTTTTTAAAGGCTGAAACCGGCGTTTAGAAACGCTCGTTTTGCCGTGATTTTAGCGGCGTTTTACAGCGTTTGCGTCTATAAGCGCTTAGTTAACCACTTAAGCCCCGGACCATTTCGGGCCATTAGGACCAAGCCTGTTTTTGGGATTCGGCACTGCGCTGTTTTAACTGTAAATTGTGCGGACATGCAATGTTGTACCCAAATGAAATTTGCGTCCTTTTCTTCCCACAAATAGAGCTTTCTTTTAATGGTATTTGATTGCCTCTGCGATTTTTATTTTTTGCGATATAAACAGAAAAAGACCGAAAATTTTGAAAAAAAATGATATTTTCTACTTTTTGTTATAAGAAAAATCGAATAAACTCAATTTTAGTCATACATTTAGGCCAAAATGTATTCAGCCACATGTCTTTAGTAAAAAAAATGTCAATAAGCGTATATTTATTGGTTTGCGCAAAAGTTATAGCGTTTACAAACTAGGGTACATTTTCTGAAATTTACACAGCTTTAAATTTATGACTGCCTATCTCATTTCTTGAGGTGCTAAAATGGCAGGGCAGTACAAAACTAGAGGTCGACCGATATGGGTTTTTCTCTGGCCGATGCCGATGCCGATATTTAGAAATCGCTGTGGCCGATGGCCGATATATGATGCCGATTTTTTTGGGCCGATATGTTAGGCCGATGAAGGGGAAAAAAAAAAACTAACAGTTGGACCCCTTTCACACTGGGGTGTTTTTCAGGCACTTTTGGGCTAAAAATAGCACCTGTAAAAATGGCTGCAAAACAGCTCCCCTGCAGTCTCAGTGTGAAAGCCTGAGTGCTTTCACACTGAGGCGGTGCGCTGGCAGGACGTTAAAAAAAAGTCCTGCAAGCAGCATCTTTGGAGCGGTGTATACCGCTCCTCCATCACTACTGCCTATTGAAATTAATGGGCACTGCTGCTGAAGCGCCTGCAAAGCGCTTCTGCAGCGGTGCTACACGGGCGCATTTAACCTCTTCATCGGCCGCTAGCTGGGTTATAAGCACCCCGCTAGCAGCCGAATATCGCCGCTAAAATTATGGTAAAGCGCAGCTAAAACTAGCTGCATTTTACCGCCAACGCCTGCCCGCTCCAGTGTGAAAGCAGCTGAGTTCCGCCAAAAAAAAAATATATATTAAAAGTCAGCAGCTACAAATACTGCAGCTGCTGACTTTTAATATATGGACACTTACTTGTCCTGGGCGCCCGCGATGTCGGCACCCGAAGCCGATCTCTCTCTCGGCTCTCGGGTGCTGCCGCCGCCATCTTCGGTAAGGGAATCAGGAAGCAGGCACAAAAACAGGTAATCAAAACTTTGACGAAAAAAAAAGTTTAGTTTTATTTAACATTCATTAAAGTGTATTTTTTTCCCAAAGAATTGCGTTTGAAAGACCGCTGCGCAAATACCGTGTGACATAAAATATTGCAACAACCGCCATTTTATTCCCTAGGGTCTCTGCAAAAAAAAAATATATAATGTTTGGGGGTTCCAAGTGATTTTCTAGCAGAAAAGACAGGATTTTTACTTGTAAGCTACAAGTGTCAGAAAAGATTTAGCCTTTAAATGGTTAAACTGAGAACTTCTACTCACAAGTTCAGTTCATTGATAAGAAGAAACATTTGTAACTTTTCTCTCTCACTTGGCAGGCTGCCCAAAGATGAGTCACTGCACGGGAAACTTCAGGCAACTTGTATTGACTTCTATGAGAGATGTCATTTCCAAGCCGCGCTGAAGTTTTTTTTTTTTTTTTAATATCGGCTTCTGTTCTCAGAATATCGGCCAAAGCCGATTAATGAAAAAATGCCAAAAATCGGCCGATATATCGGTCGACCTCTATACAAAACCCCCCCAAATGACCCCATTTTGGTAAGTAGACACCCCAAGGAAATTGCTGAGAGGCATGTTGAGCCCATTGAATATTTTTTTTTTGTCCCAAGTGATTGAATAATGACAAAAAAAAATAAAAAATTACAAAAAGTTGTCACTAAATGATATATTGCTCACACATGCCATGGTTATATGTGGAATTGCACCCCAAAATACATTCTGCTGCTTCTCCTGAGTACGGGGATACCACATGTGTGAGACTTTTTGGGAGCCTAGCCACGTACGGGACCCCGGAAACCAAGCACCGCCTTCAGGATTTCTAAGGGCGCAAATTTTTGATTTCACTCCTCACTACCTATCACAGTTTCGAAGGCCATAAAATGCCAAAATAGCACAAAACCCCCCCAAATGACCCCATTTTGGAAAGTAGACACCCCAAGCTATTTACTGAGAGGCATGTTCAGTCCATGGAATATTTTATATTTTGCCACAAGTTGCGGGAATATGACAAACTTTTTTTTTTTTGCACAAAGTTGTCACTAAATGATATATTGCTCACACATGCCATGGGCATATGTGAAATTACACCCCAAAATACATTCTGCTGCTTCTCCTGAGTACGGGGATACCACATGTGTGGGACTTTTTGGGAGCCTAGCCGCGTACGGGACCCCAAAAACCAAGCACCGCCTTCAAGGTTTCTAAGGGCATAAATTTTTGATTTCACTCCTCACTACCTATCACAGTTTTGAAGGCCATAAAATGCCAAGATGGCACAAACCCCCCCAAATGACCCCATTTTGGAAAGTAGACACCCCAAGCTATTTGCTGAGAGGCATGTTGACCCCATTGAATATTTTTTTTTTGTCCCAAATGATTGAATAATGACAAAAAGAAAAAAAAAATGTACAAAAAGTTGTCACTAAATGATATATTGCTCACACATGCCATGGTTATATGTGGAATTGCACCCCAAAATACATTCTGCTGCTTTTCCTGAGTACGGGGATACCACATGTGTGGGACTTTTTGGGAGCCTAGCCGCGTACAGGGCCCCAAAAACCAAGCACCGCCTTCAGGATTTCTAAGGGCGTAAATTTTTGATTTCACTCCTCACTACCTATCACAGTTTCGAAGGCCATAAAATGCCAAAATAGCACAAAACCCCCCCAAATTACCCCATTTTGGAAAGTAGACACCCCAAGCTATTTGCTGAGAGGCATGTTGAGTCCATGGAATATTTTATATTTTGCCACAGGTTGCGGGAATATGACAAACAGTTTTTTTTTTGCACAAAGTTGTCACTAAATGATATATTGCTCACACATGCCATGGGCATATGTGAAATTACACCCCAAAATACATTCTGCTGCTTCTCCTGAGTACGGGGATACCACATGTGTAGGACTTTTTGGGAGCCTAGCCGCGTACGGGACCCCAAAAACCAAGCACCGCCTTCAAGGTTTCTAAGGGCATAAATTTTTGATTTCGCTCCTCACTACCTATCACAGTTTTGAAGGCCATAAAATGCCAAGATGGCACAAAACCCCCCCAAATGACACCATTTTGGAAAGTAGACACCCCAAGCTATTTGCTGAGAGGCATGTTGAGCCCATTGAATATTTTTTTTTTTTTGTCCCAAATGATTGAATAATGACAAAAAGAAAAAAAAAATGTACAAAAAGTTGTCACTAAATGATATATTGCTCACACATGCCATGGTTATATGTGAAATTACACCCCAAAATACATTCTGCTGCTTCTCCTGAGTACGGGGATACCACATGTGTGGGACTTTTTGGGAGCCTAGCCGCGTACGGGACCCCAAAAACCAAGCACCGCCTTCAAGGTTTCTAAGGGCATAAACTTTTGATTTCACTCCTCACTACCTATCACAGTTTTGAAGGCCATAAAATGTCAAAATAGCCCAAAACCCCCACAAATGACCCCATTTTGGAAAGTAGACACCCCAAGCTATTTGCTGAGAGGCATGGTGAGTATTTTACAGCTCTCATTTGTTTTTGAAAATTAAGAAAGACATTTTTTTTTCTTTTTTTTTTTCTTTTTTTACATTTTCAAAACTTTGTGACAAAAAGCGAGATCTGCAAAATACTCAACATACCTCTCAGCAAATAGCTTGGGGTGTCTACTTTCCAAAATGGGGTCATTTGGGGGGGTTTGTGCCATCTGGGCATTCCATGGCCTCCGAAACTGTGATAGGCAGTGAGGAGTGAAATCAAAAATTTACACCCATAGAAATCCTGAAGGCGGTGCTTGGTTTTTGGGGTCCCGTACGCGACTAGGCTCCCAAAAAGTCCCACACATGTGGTATCCCCGTACTCAGGAGAAGCAACAGAATGTATTTTGGGGTGTAATTCCACATATGCCCATGGCATGTTTGAGCAATATATAATTTAGTGACAACTTTTTGTACATTTTTTTTTTTTTGGTCATTATTCAATCACTTGGGACAAAAAAAAAAATATTCAATGGGCTCAACATGCCTCTCAGCAAATAGCTTGAGGTGTCTACTTTACAAAATGGGGTCATTTGGGGGGGTTTTGAACTGTCCTGGCATTTTATGCACAACATTAGGAAGCTTATGTCACACATCATCCACTCTTCTAACCACTTGAAGACAAAGCCCTTTCTGACACTTTTTGTTTACATGAAAGAAAATTTTTTTTTGCAAAAAATTATGTTGAACCCCCAAACATTATATATGTTTTTAAAGCAAAGGCCCTACAGATTAAAATAGTGGGTGTTGCATTTTTTTTTTCCACACAGTATTTGCGCAGCGATTTTTCAAACGCATTTTTTGGGGGAAAAACACACTTTTTTTATTTTTAATGCACTAAAAAACACTATATTGCCCAAATGTTTGATGAAATAAAAAAGATGATCATAGGCCGAGTACATGGATACCAAACACGACATGCTTTAAAATTGCGCACAAACGCGCAGCGGCGACAAAACTACATTCATTTTTAAAAGCATTTAAAAGCCTTTACAGGTTACCACGTTAGATTTACAGAGGAGGTCTACTGCTAAAATGACTGCCCTCGATCTGACCTTCGCGGTGATACCTCACATGCATGATGCAATTGCTGTTTACATATGACGCTAGACCGACGCTTGCGTTCGCCTTTGCGCAATAGCAGGGGGGGACAGCGGTGCTTTTTTTTTTTTTTTTATTATTTATTTGGCTTTTTTATTTTATTTTTAAACTGTGCCTTCCATATTTTATTTTTTTACCATTTTTATCGTTATCTCAGGGAATGTAAATATCCCCTATGATAGCAATAGGTAGTGACAGGTACTCTTTTTTTGAAAAAAATTGGGGGGTTAGACCCTAGATCTTTCCTCTGCCCTCAAAGCATCTGACCACACCAAGATCGGTGTGATAAAATGCTTTCCCAATTTCCCAATGGCGCTTTTTATATCCGGGGGGGGGACATTCCCTCCCACTGCTTGTAAAAGCAGTCTAGAGGCTAATTATCTGCTAGAATTGCTTTTACATGAAAGCCGGCTGCTGGCTGAAAAGAATGATACCAAGATGATACCTAAACCCGCAGGCATCATTCTGGTATAAACATTCAAAGTCCAGCAACATACCAGTACGTTGCTGGTCCTTGTTGGACATGTATTGTAATCTTTTTTTTCATACAGCCTATTGGCTGAACGAAAAAAAGAGATTGATTGGTGGGTATGCCCACCATTAGAATACCTCCCTTCATCCACCCACTTCTAATGATGGGCATATATGCCGAAGCATGGGGGCATCCTCCCGCAAAAAAGTTATGCCGCGTACACACGGTCAAGCCTTCGTCGGAATTTCGACCGTATGTACGCGGCATAAAAGGTTATGCCGCGTACACACGGTCGGACTTTTCCACGGATAAGCCTCCGTTGGAATTTCGACCGTATATACGCGGCATTAGGAGCAAAATCGCTCCTCCGCCCCTGCTGCCCCCATGCTTCGGCATATATGCTCTTTTTTTTAACTGTGGTGGTGAAATCACCTCCTACAGCGTTGGAGTCACGGCTTTATGTATCGTGGGAGCAAACGCTGTTGCTGTCAAGATAAATAGATCCACGCTGCAACTGAATGGCGTACCTGCTAAGCAAATGGTGGTTAACATTAAAACAAAGTAACATTACAGTACAACAGTAGGACCTTACCATGCCATACCTGCAAAGCAAATACCAAAACAAAACCTAGTAAAAAATAAAAAAATGTTTTAACGCAACCTGTGCCTAAAATATATATATGCCGAAGCATGGGGGCATCCTCCCGCAAAAAAGTTATGCCGCGTACACACGGTCGGAATTTTGACCGTATGTACGCGGCATTAGGAGCAAAATCGCTCCTCCGCCCCTGCTGCCCCCATGCTTCGGCATATATGCTCTTTTTTTTTAACTGTGGTGGTGAAATCACCTCCTACAGCGTTGGAGTCACGGCTTTATGTATCGTGGGAGCAAACGCTGTTGCTGTCAAGATAAATAGATCCGCGCTGCAACTGAATGGCGTACCTGCTAAGCAAATGGTGGTTAACATTAAAACAAAGTAACATTACAGTACAACAGTAAGACCTTACCATGCCATACCTGCAAAGCAAATACCAAAACAAAACCTAGTAAAAAATAAAAAAATGTTTTAACGCAACCTGTGCCTAAAATATATATATGCCGAAGCATGGGGGCATCCTCCCGCAAAAAAGTTATGCCGCGTACACACGGTCGGAATTTCGACCGTATGTACGCGGCATTAGGAGCAAAATCGCTCCTCCGCCCCTGCTGCCCCCATGCTTCGGAATATATGCTCTTTTTTTTAACTGTGGTGGTGAAATCACCTCCTACAGCACTGGAGTCACGGCTTTATGTATCGTGGGAGCAAACGCTGTTGCTGTCAAGATAAATAATTCCGCGCTGCAGTTGAATGGCGCACCTGAAAACAAAAAATTACATACCTGAAAAGCAAGCATGATAAAACATTGCAGAATAGAATACAGTAAAAAAGAGCAGAACAATAGAGAGAAAATAGAGAGAGAGAGAACAATAAAACGACAACTATTTTTGGTTTTTTTATTTTATATTTTTTTTGTGTTTTGTTTTTTACGTTTTTTTTTTTCTTTTTTACACTTTTTTTTGTAACTTTACAACTGTAATGGTTCGGGTCTCTCAAAATGTAATGGCATCTTGGGAGACCCTGTGTAAGTGTGTCCTTGTCTGTGAAATGCTGTACCCTACGCTAAAACTTCACTTTTGAGTGGTAGCGTTCAAAACATTCACCTTGGCAAAGACCAGGCTTGTCAGGACAGAGTGGACAAAAACTACGGGTGTCACGCCTAAATCCGCGCTTGCTACAGACACGACATCTTTTTTGGGGGTGGCTTTGGGTAGGGGTACTCGGGAGGACATACGAATAATGCCTCTCATGCAGCCGGCTTACTGCATTTGGTTGGGGATGGTGAGGTGCAGAACCGCCTGGATACAGGAGTTCTGTGACTATCTCATTCTGGAATTTTAGAAGAGATAACGTCCCGCCTGAAGCTCTGTATAGCACATGAGCGTTCAGCAAAGCCAATTGGAATAAGGATAGAGACACTTTTTTGTACCAGCGTCTCGCCTTACGGTCAATTAGATACGGCGCCATCAACTGGTCGTTGAGGTCCACCCCTCCCATATTTTGGTTATATTCGTGGACACAGAGGGGTTTCTCCACAACACCAGTCGCCGTACGAATTTGGACTGTCGTGTCTGCATGAAGGGAGGTAAGAAGGAAAACATTCTTATTGTCCCTCCACTTCATAGCGAGCAAGTTATTACACTTCAAGCAGGCTCTCTCCCCCAGCCTAAGACGGGCATCTACAAGCCGCTGGGGAAAGCCCCGGCGATTAGGTCGCACGGTGCCACATGCTCCAATCTTATGATCAAACAAGTGACTAAACAGTGGCACGCTCGTGTAATAATTGTCCACATACAAGTGGTACCCCTTTCCGAATAAGGGTGACACCAAGTTCCACACTATCTTGCCAGCGCTCCCTATGTAATCCGGGCAGTTGACCGACTCAATCTGACTGTCTTTTCCCTCATAAACCGTAAAGTTCACTACATAGCCTGTTGCCCTGTCACAGAACTTGTAGAGCTTGACCCCGTATCTGGCACGCTTGCTGGGAAGGTACTGCTTGAAAGACAAGCGGCCAGAAAATTTAATCAGGGACTCATCAACGCAGACAACTTGATCGGGAGTAAACAAGGCTGCAAAACGTTCGTTGAAGTGGTTTATGAGGGGCCGAATTTTATAGAGCCGGTCGTATTCAGGGTCCCCACGTGGACGACAAAGTTCATTGTCGTTGAAGTGCATGAACCGCAAAATCTGCTCGTATCGTGCCCTGGACATGGAGGCAGAGAACACGGGCATGTGGTCAATTGGGTGCGTGGACCAATAAGCACGCAATGACGGAAATTTATGTGTGCCCATGTTGAGGGAAAGGCCCAGAAAGGTCTTAAATTCGGAAACCGTAATTGGTTTCCAATTTCTGGCAATTTTAGGCAACTGGGGGTTAGCGGCGATAAATTGACCAGCATATAAATTACTCTGGTCCACAATAGATCTATAGAGATCTTCCGTGAAAAACAGCGAATAAAAATCGATTGGCATAAAATCAGCTGTTTCCACCTGAATACCGGGTTGGGCAGTGAATGGGGGAAGTACGGGTTCTGCAGAAGTGGTGGGGACCCAATCAGGATAGGCGAATTCTGCAGGAAGGGCAGTATGGGCACGACGGGCCTGCCTTTGTCTTCTTGGTGGCAGCGGGACACTACTTGTGCTTGCCACCTCGCCAGCTTGAACTGCACTTATGGGACTCGCCACGTCACCAAGTGTTACTGCAGTGCTGGATGTACGTCCAGGCTGTACTAGGCCGCTGGTGCTTGCCAGTTCACCAGAAGGAATAGCGGCGCTAGTACTACTCTGCTCCATGATACGAGAGACCTGCGGTTCTTGCTCCTCAACAACCTCAGAAGATCGGGATCGGGTACGCCTGACCTTAGCAGGGACCTCAACTTCGTCGTCAGAGCTATCTGACGTGGGGCCGCTGACGTCACTGTCTTCTACGGGAAGATATTCTGAGCCTGAATCTGACAGATACGTGACCTCCTCTTCACTATCTGTCATGCTCAGAATCTCGTAGGCCTCTTTACTAGTGTACCTTCGTCTTGCCATTTTGGGCTCTAAATTTAGGGGTACACTAGTAAGATTCACAGGAAAAAAAGCACCCGACTGTCGTCAGCAAATATATCAAACGCTACAAAAAAAACTGTTAGCGATCGCAGGGATCAGGCCTGTCTCTGCGAACGCTGCAGTTATGTGTGTTGTGTTTGGTAAGTGACAGTGATCGATCGATACTGCACTTGGGTGGGCTGGGCTGGGCTGGGCGGAGGGGCTAAACGCAGGTACTAGCAGGTATCTGGGCTGATCCCGCTAACACTGCGTTTTTGGGAACCCTAAACCGCTGGGGATGCTAGTATAGATCTGATCAGATACTATACCACTAAGGGAGGTGTATGCTTTGCACGTGGGTGTTAGCGTTACTGGCACTAACCTAACACTGCCTGGGGCGACGCAGACCCTCTCTGGCGCTAAAACCTAATTGATCTCACCCGCCGGGCGATCAGGGGGGTTAAACCTTTATTGGGTTATATACGGCGGGTGCCCTGATGCTATAAAAAGCAAACTAATCAACCAGCGTCACCCGTAACCTTTATATGGTGATCACTGGTGAAAGGGTTAACTAGGGGCAATCAGGGGGTTAAAACCTTTATTAGGTTAAATATGGGGGTACCTGACACCAATAAAAACCTGCGGCGAACCTAAAAAAAAAATAACTGCCTATCTAAAACACCAGCGACACGAATACAGCGATCGGAAAAACAATCGCTTAGTGACGCTGAAGTTAGGGGGTGAAAGGGTTACCTGGGGGGTGATCAAGGGGTTAAACCTTTATTAGGGGGGTTAGGGGGCTACCCTGGACCTAAAGGGGCCTAATCCTAACTGCCTTGCAACTTTTTACAATCACAGATGACACTAAATGCAGTGATCAGTAAAATAAATGATCACTGCAATCAGTGACACTGTGATTGGGGGCTTTGGGGTGACCTGGGGGGTGATCTGGGGGTGACTGGGGGGTGATTTGTGTGCCTATGTGTACCTACGTGTCAGTGGACTGTTGGAGCACTAACCTCTGTCTTCACTCCTCGGCGCCGGGAACGAAAAGACCGCGGCGAGGGAGATGACATCACTTCCTCCAGCCTGTGTTTACATCACATGGCGGAGGAAGCAATTTCATTGGCCGGGAGCGATCGCGAGGGGGGGGCGGAATCGAGCGGCCGCCCCCTCATGCCTGATCGCTCCCGAACACTTAACGGCCGCTCACTGCAGTGAAGGGGGTCCGGATGGACCCCCCAACTGCACAAAGGCGATCACGTAGATCTACGTGATTCTGCCTGTCCGTGCCATTCTGCCGACGTAAATCGGCGGTGGGCGGTCGTTAAGTGGTTAAGAAACATCATAAGACCCTCCCTAAGCTCAAAAAACAGTATTATTTAACCATTTCAGCCATTTCGTGAGACCAGAGTGAGTAGCAGCAGCTGAGAGAGCAGCAGTGTACTTGTATTTAGCGTATCACTTGCCACGTCACCTGCCACAAGCTGTGGATTGTCCACTTGCCACGTCACATGCCACAAGTTGTGGATTGTCCACCTGGCCACGTCACCTGCCACAAGTTGTGAATTGTCCACTTGGCACGTCACCTGGCCACATCACCTGGCCATGTCACCGGCCACGTCACCGGCCACATCACCGGCCACGTCACCTGGCCACGTCACCTGCCACAAGTTGTGGATTGTCCACTGGCCACGTCACCTGCCACAAGTTGTGGATTGTCCACTGGCCACGTCACCCGGCCACGTCACCTGCCACAAGTTGTGGATTGTCCACTTGCCATGTCACCTGGCCACGTCACCTGCCACGTCACCTGGCCACATCACCTGGCCACATCACCTGCCACAAGTTGTGGATTGTCCACTTGCCACATCACCTGGCTATGTCACCTGGCCACGTCACCTGCCACAAGTTGTGGATTGTCCACTGGCCATGTCACCTGGCCACGTCACGTGCCAAGTTAACTGGCCACGTCACCTGGCCACAAGTTGTGGATTGTCCACTTGCCATGTCACCTGCAACGTCACCTGGCCACGTCACCTGCCACAAGTTGTGAATTGTCCACTTGCCACGTCACCTGGCCACGTGACGTGGCCATGTCACCTGGCCACGTCACCTGCAACGTCACCTGGCCACATCACCTGCCACAAGTTGTGAATTGTCCACTTGCCACGTCACCTGGCCACAAGTTGTGGATTGTCCACTGGCCACGCCACCCGGCCACGTCACTGGCCATGTCACCTGGCCACGTCACCTGCAACGTCACCTGGCCATGTCACCTGCCACAAGTTGTGAATTGTCCACTTGCCACATCACCTGGCCACAAGTTGTGGATTGTCCACTGGCCATGTCACCTGGTCATATCACCTGCCACGTCACCTGGCCACGTCACCTGGCCACATCACCTGGCCACATCACCTGCCACAAGTTGTGGATTGTGCACTTGCCATGTCACCTGGCCACATCACCTGCCACATCACCTGGCCACGTCACCTGCCACAAGTTGTGGATTGCCCACTTGCCATGTCACCTGGCCACATCACCTGCCACAAGTTGTGGATTGTCCACTGGCCACGTCACCTGGCCACGTCACCTGCCACGTCACCTGGCCACGTCACCTGCCACAAGTTGTGGATTGTCCACTTGCCACAAGTTGTGGATTGTCCACTTGCCACGTCACCTGCCACAAGTTGTGGATTGTCCACAATGCAATGCAAGCAATTACAGTTTTTTTATATATCTTTAATGGTTTTTCATCATTTGCCATCATTTTTGAGATTTCTAATGTAAAAAAATAGGTCACCTCTAAAAATGCTTATAAACGAAATCGCGGCAAAATGCCGGTACCGCGTTTAGTCGCGTTTTGCATCTGAAACGTGGAAAACTTTTGCGTCTGAACCCATTTTTTTGCTTCTGGAAAAACGAGGTTAAACGCAACTGCTTAAAAACGGCAAAAAATTAGACTGTGTGCATGGACACATAGCATAACATTGAATGAGTTCAGCTGCAGTTGGAAACCAGCGTCTCGTGTGCATGGAGCCTAACTCACCTAGGAAAGGATGACACCTGCTCAGCCTGCCTGCAGCCTCCTGGAATAATGTCACACTTCCCACGAGGCTGCAGGATCAGCACACATGTAGAGAATCATCTGGAGTGGCAGGCTGAGTCGCCCACATGTAGGGAATCATTAGGAAGTGACAGACTTCTCCCAAACCAAGATGGAGGTGCAAAAGACCAGGAAGCCTGGGAAATATGGACTGCGTGGAAGACAGCGCCAGACTGCAAGGGCTGGTGAGTATCTGTTTCTCAAAAATTATCAACTACATTACTTAAAGCTGCTGACTTTTAATTTTCTCTTACTCATGTGAAGTTTCTCTTTAAGTAATGTAGATTTAATAAAACAATAGAAAAAAAAAATTGAGATTTACTGAGACAATAATGAGTTTTGACAAATTTCAAACTGGGCAAAACAAATGGGAAAGTCAAACTGAGCAACGTGCCACCCTCATTTATCCGAAAAATTCATAAGTCAGCAGCATTGGGCACGTGAAAATCAGAACTGGACCACAGAGCAATGGAAGAAGGTGGCCTGTTCTAATGAATTCAAGAACAATTTGAGGAACACAACAATGAGTTTGATGTGTTGACTTGGCCTTCAAGTTGTCAAGATATCAATCCAATCAAGTGTCTGTGGAATCTGCTAGAAACAAGCCCGATCCATGGAGATTCCACCTTGCAACTTACAAGACTTAAAGGATCTGTAGTGGTCCAGTGGAGTCCATGCCTCAATGGGTTATGGTGGGTGGTCATGTTATAGATGAATGATATATACTGTAAGTAGCACACTTAAATTTATATTTTGATGTGTTTATGTTTTGAAGGAGAATATATTGATGTTATTCCCTTTTTGGTATCTCTTTCTGTTTCCCACCTCTCACCTTCCCCCCTCATTTTGGCCTACTGTTTAGTGAATAGGGGTGTGGTTTGTAGCCGAATGTCTGTTCAAAGTAAGTTGTATGAGAATATAACATGTAAATAAAAAATGTATAATGAATATGGAGCATGAGGAGTCATATTCTGAACTGTGAAATCTTAGGTTAAGGCCCATTTCATACGGGGCAGATCCATTCAAGCGGAATCCACCTGCTCAGTGGGGGATCTGTCCGCTGATCCCCACTGAGCAGGCAGATGACAGGTCCGCTATGCAGAGCAGACAAGGACACAGCCAGCGCTCCTCTATGGGGCGGTCGGATGGAAATGGACTGCATGTGCGTTTCCATATGATTGTCATCCGATCCGACCTGCTGGACGGATGCAAATGTATCGACATGTATCTGTTTTCAGCGGATTTTGTCAGATTGGATGCCAGGTGGGTCCGCTGCCCATAGAGGACAATGGGTGGCCCGATCGGGTCCACCAAAAAAACAGACGATCGATCTGCTGGTGTGAAAGGGACCTAAGGCTTTTTTCACATGGGTGGCCATAGGTTGGTTAAAACAGGTGGTTGTTCCCCCAACTACTCACCTAAAAGTTACCATACAGCCGAAGGGGGCTGTACATATGCAAAGACCTTGATGGTTTGAGTCATCAGTGCAATGACAAATTTCATGTGGCTTGTCGAGTTGACAGGCAGCACCACCAGTCAAAAGTTCAAGTCAATAACGTCATTAGTTCCATTAAAATTCACTGTATATAAAAAAAAAAAAATCACCTTCTGCATGCCTGACAGCAGATCTAGCATGGATCATTCTTCAGAAGCTGTCCAAGTGTGAGCCTAAGCGCAGTGGCATAGCATAGGTTGTCAGGGTCTGGGGCAAAGCAAGTCATTTGCACCCCCTAACTGAGTTTTTTCTACTAGAACAGTAATAAACCCTCTTACCTAAAACACATGTATTGTATATTAAGAAAATATTGTAAAGTAATACTAGTATACTCAAATTTATTTTAATTTTTTTATTTTACCTTATTCAGACAAGTGCACATAGTACCTACCTACAATGTCAACCTTGAGGGATGGTGTATCCCGAAAAAGTGCAGGAAGATGGTGGCAGGAGAAATGAGAGACTCACGGTGTGGAAGTCTCCTGGGCCTTGAACACATCACCCCAAACCTTCACCTTCCCACCTTAAATCACCACAAATCCTGCACCTTTCTAACTCAGATCAGTCCAAATTTCTTCACCATCAAACCTCAGATCAGCCCTAACTCCTGCACCTTTACTCCTCAAATCAGCCCAATTCCTGCACAACAGACCTCCGAACACCCCAATACCTGCACCTTCACACCTCAGATCACCCCAGTTCCTGCACCTTCACACCTCAAATCAGCCCAATTCCTGCACCTTCACACCTCAGATCAGCTCCAATTCCTGCACCTTCACGTCTCAGATCACCCCAGTTCCTGCACCTTCACGCCTCAGGCCAGTCCAATTCTTGCACCTCAATTAGTAGTTACCAATAGCTGGTTAATTACCAGTCCAAAATGAGAGCAGGCAACTTGAAGTGTCTGACTCAACATCAGGACTGGATCTAGCCTGTCTAATGTGGGGGTGCACTAAAAATGTCAGGGGGCACAGGATAGGAGGTCAGCAGGTCAGTGTACAGGGGTCAGCAGGGCAGAGCACAGGGGTCAGCAAAGCAGAAGACAGGGGTTAGAGGTCAGGGGGTCAGCAGTGCAGTGGACAGAAATTAGTAGGACAGTGTACAGAGGTCAGCAGGGCAGAGAATGGGGTCAGCAGGCCATAGGACACAGTCATCGGGGAAGAGGACAGGAGTCAGCAGGGCAGATGACAGGGGTCAGCAAGGGAGAGTATGGGAGTCAGCAGGGCATAAGAGGAGGGAACATCAGCAGGGTAGGGGGAGGGAAGGCCAGCAGGGCAGAGGGGGAGGGAACACCAGCAGGGCAGAGGGGGAGGGAACGCCAGCAGGGCAGAGGGGGAGGGAACGCCAGCAGGGCAGAGGGGGAGGGAACGCCAGCAGGGCAGAGGGGGAGGGAACGCCAGCAGGGCAGAGGGGGAGGGAACGCCAGCAGGGCAGAGGGGGAGGAAAGGCCAGCAGGGCAGAGGGGGAGGGAAAGCCAGCAGGGCAGAGGGGGAGGGAAAGCCAGCAGGGCAGAGGGGGAGGGAAAGCCAGCAGGGCAGAGGGGGAGGGAAAGACAGCAGGGCAGAGGGGGAGGGAAAGCCAGCAGGGCAGAGGGAGGGAAAGTCAGCAGGGCAGAGGGAGGGAACGTCAGCAGGGCAGAGGGAGGGAACGTCAGCAGGGCAGAGGGAGGGAACGTCAGCAGGGCAGAAGGGGGAGGGAACGCCAGCAGTGCAGGGGGGGTGAGCAGAGCAGGGGGAGAGGAACATCATCAGGGCAGGGGGAGGGAAAGTCAGCAGGGCAGGGGGAGGGAAAGTCAGCAGGGCAGGGGGAGGGAACATCAGCAGGACAGAGGGGAAGGGAATGCCAACAGGGCAGGGGGAGGGAACATCAGCAGGGCAGTGGGGAAGGGAATGCCAGCAGGGCAGGGGGAGGAAACATTAGCAGGACAGAGGGGGAGGGAACGTCAGCAGGGCAGAGGGGGGGGGTGTCAGCAGGGCAGAGTGGAGGGGGGGCATCAGCAGGGCAGAGGGGGGGGTTGAAAACCCACCCTATTCTTACTTCAGTGGCTGGTCCTCCTCCTATTATTATTATTATACAGGGTTTATATAGCGCCAACAGTTTGCGCAGCGCTTTACAAAATAAAGGCAGACATTACAGTTACATTACAATTTGGTACAAGAGGAATCAGAGGGCCCTGCTCATTAGAGCTTACAATCTAAAATCTATTCCTTCTTCAAAGGGAAACTAAGGGTTGGGCATGAATGCATTGTGTTTGTCCTTTGTCAACAGCCCTCACATCATGACATTGAAAGCTGATACAGTTCTGCATACTGCTTGTTGTTTACTAGATTCCTGAGTCCCTGTGAGCCAGATGGACTCAGAAATCTAGTACATGGGCTCAGGAAACTAGTAAACAAGCAGTCTGCAGAACTATAGGAATAGGAGATGATCCAGCGACTAGCCACTGAAATATGAGTGTTTCTCCCCCTAGGAGTTATCCCAGTCACTGCTGAGCCTGCTCGTCTCCAGCCAGCCTGGCCCCAACACGGCAAGTGCACAGCCACCACTCACCCGGGCTCTTCTTGTCTCCCATATGCTGAATGTGGTGGAAGCCCTCCCAGCCAGCAGTGAGACCTGGACAGCGAGACGAGAGCGATCCGTGATCTACCGCCAAAGCCAGATCTATCTACTGCTGCGCACACACATGTCCGAGTGCAGCAGCCAATCAAAGAGAGCACCCGCCCGTCGCTGAGCCCAGACAGCTGGGGAAGCTCAGGCATCACAGATCATGGAGAGCGGTGGGGGCGGGCACAGACAGTGGCATACTCTGGAGTATGGATGGTGGGAGTCGGGACTTCTGCGCCCCTCTATATATTGCGCCCGGGGCCACCAACCCCCCAAGCTACGCAACTGCCTAAGGTAAGGTGACCAGATTTTTTAAATGAAATCCGGGGACTATTTTTTTTTTAACTACTAATGGCGGCGATCAGCGACTCATAGCGGGACTGCGATATTGTGGTGGACAAATCGGACACTAATGACACTTTGTGGGAACCAGTGACACTAATACAGTGATCAGTGCTACAAATATGCACTGTCACTGTATTCATGACACTGGCTGGGAAGTGGATAACATCTAGGGCAATCAAAGGGTTAAATGTGTGCCTAACCAGTGTTTTTTTTACTGTGGGGAGGTGCTTTTACTAAGGGAAAGCATAGATCCCTGTACCTGCTTTACAGGAACACAGGATCAATGTCTTCTATACTGACAGAACGCCAATCTGCCTTGTTTATATAGGCAGACCACAGTTCTGTCTTTGAACATAACGATCAGCGGATACCGGTGGACATCGAGTCCGTCCGAGCCGCTGATTGGCTCCCATACCCAGAAATGCAGGATTACGTATATACGTGATCATGCGCAGCGCGGCCGTCCTGTAGTAGTAAATCTGCTATCAGGCAATCAGCAACTGGTTAACATCATCAACATTATGATAACTCACAGGCAGCAGACACTCTATCATGGCTCTGGCTGGCTCTGTCACATTGGGGTTGATTTACTAAAGGAAAATCCACTTTGCACTTGAAAGTGCACTGAAAGTGCACATGGAAGTGCAGATGCTGTACATCTGAGGGGGACATGCAAGGAGGAAAATAAAAAACAGCATTTTAGCTTGCACATGATTGGATGATAAAATCAGCAGAGCTTCCCCTAATTTCAGAGCTTCCCCTCAGATTTACAGCGATCTACAGCGACTGCACTTTCAAGTGCAAAGTGGATTTTCCTTTAGTAAATCAACCCCATTGTGTCACTTAAAGCGGAGCTCCGCCGAATTTTTTTTATTAAAAGCCAGGAGCTACAAATACTGCAGCTGCTGACTTTTAATATTAGGACACTTACCTGTCCTGGAGTCCAGCGACGTCGGAAGCAGAAGACGAGCAATCGCTTGTCACTCTGCTGCCCCCACCGCCATCCTCGGTGAGGGAACCAGGGTTCTCACTGGTCCCCGTTGTGTTCTGGGAGCCGAGTGTTTCCCAGAACACAACGGGTATTCTGCGGGAAGTGATGTACTATCCGCAGAATACTCGCAGAGAGGACTCCCGGAAGTGGGTGCAAATACCTGTCTCTGACAGGTATATGCACCCTCCTCCCCCCTGAAAGGTGCAAAATGTGACACCGGAGGGAAGGAGGGTTCTGATGAGCGGAATTTCCACTTTAGGGTGGAGCTCCACTTTAACATGGCTGCTGGGTGCTAATCCATATGCCTAATAAGTTACCAAAATCATCATCCAGCAGACATGTTATGTGACACACTGTGACAGAGCCAGCCAGAGCCATGATAGAGTGCCTGCTGCCTGTGAGTTATGATACCATCCATTATTCCAGAGAGACAGACAAAGTGCAATGTAGTCTATTCACAGACACCCCCAAAGCACACCTGTGTTGAAGCCTTGAAGGCACTGGCAGCCCGACGATCGGATCTGCTTCCCCTCTGTTCCTGGACACCGTCAGCTGAGCCCAGTTGCCTCTCTCTGCCCGTCACTGCCGCCGCCCCCTGCCCGCCTCACAGCCTCTCAAGTCTCACTCTCCGGGCCCCGGCTACTACTGGGTGGGGAGTGGATGAAGATCACTGCGCCAGGGAAGGCAAGGAGATAAAACAGGCAGGACGGGACTTGAGCCAAGGCAGAAGAACATGCGAGCGGAGCTGAATGGGCATGCGCCCGAAACTGAAGAAATGGTCCCTCCACTCCGACCAGCACATGATCATCAGAAAAGGGCACAGATAATGGAAAAAATACACCCCCCTAAGCTAGTAGGTGCGGTGGAGCGGGGTGTGTAATTCAGAATATTTTTTTTTTAATTCTGCACTGACTGTCTTTGAATTTACCCCAGCCCCTGTTCAAATCCAATCTGGGGATAAAACCAGGGACAGACTTGATCTGGGGACAGTGTCCTCAATCCGGGGACTGTCCCCTGAAACCGGGGATGTCTGGTCACCCTAGCCTAAGGGAGATTGTCATCTGTCAAACCTCCACAGCCATTCAGCACACCCCTCAGACCCCTTGATTGGTTAAGTTAATTATGTAAACTCACTTTTTAAGGATCAAAAACAATGGGTCAGCAGTAGAGTTGAGCGGACACCTGGATGTTCGGGTTCGACGGGTTCGGCTGAACTTCGGAAAAAAGTTCGGGTTCGGGACCGAACTTTTACCCGAACCCGGACCCGAACCCGAACCCCATTGAAGTCAATGGGGACCCGGACTTCTAAGGACTAAAAAGGCTCTAAAAAGGTAATGGAAAGGGCTAGAGGGCTGCAAATGGCAGCAAAATGTTGTTAAGAGCATGGCAAGTGCTCTGCAAACAAATGTGGATAGGGAAATAACTTAAAATAACATAAAAAAAATAAAAATAAAAAATAATAATCTTGACCTAGGAGGACGAGGTCCATATGGAGTAGGAGGTTGAAGTGGCGGTGGATGTGGCTGTGTAGGTGGAAGCGGCGGTGGAGGCTGTGTAATGCCGGTGATGTGTCGAATTCTGTCCCCCGTCAAATAGTGTCCACCCTGTACTGCGCTTGCTCAGTATGTAGGACAAGGGGATTTTTAAAATCTCCCAAGACGAACGGCGCCTGCGTGGTGAGTTCAGGTGAAGGCCACACCATCCGTGGTTCAAGACGAGCCAAGTGAGGCCGTGCCCGAAGCGTGGCGATCGATCCGAGCCCGTGAGGGGCCCTGTTACTATGTGCTACCGTATGTCCACTTGGATGGTGGGGCTTGAACCTGCACTCACAGCGCAGGCGCCGTTCATCTTCGGAGATTTTGTGAATCTCCTTGTCCTCTGTACTGCGCAAGCGCTGCGCCTTCGCAGTATGGGCCGGACACAATCCGATGGCCGGACAGTTTTTGTCACAACACCGGTATACATGTCTATTCTGCACAAGGTACGGACAAGTCCTGTGGGATCCATGCCTGGTTCATTTTAATGAACGTGAGCTTGTCCACATTGGTTCTGGACAGCCGGCTGCGCTTGTCTGTGATAACGCCCCCTGCCGTGCTAAATACACGTTCAGATAATACACTGGCTGCAGGGCAGGCCAGCACCTCCAAGGCATAAAGGGCAAGCTCAGGCCATGTGCCCAATTTGGAGACCCAGAAGTTAAAGGGGGCAGACCCGTCATCCAGTACGTGTAGGCCTGTGGACACATACTGCTCAACCATGTTGGTGAAATGCTGCCTCCTGCTAAGACGTTCCATCTCAGCTGGTGGTGCTGGTTGTTGTGGCGTGCTGACAAAGCTTTTCCACATTTCAGCCATGCTAAACCTGCCTTCTGAGGTGCTGCCGGTGCCCCGGCTGCGTTAGCGACCTCTTCCTCCTCCTCTGCCTTCGCCTTGTGCTTCCACCGTACGCCTGCTGTCAGGTGGGAATGCCACCAGCAGCGCATCTACTAGCGTGCGCTTGTATTCGCGCATCTTACGATCCCGCTCCAGTGAGGGAATTAAGGACGGTACGTTGTCCTTGTAACGGGGATCCAGCAGGGTGGCCACCCAGTAATCAGCACCAGTTAAAATGTGGGCAACTCGGCGGTCATTGCGGAAACACTGCAGCATGTAATCGCTCATGTGTGCCAGGCTGCCCAGAGGCAAAGAAAAGCTGTCCTCTGTGGGAGGTGTATCGTCTGTGTCCTCTGTATCCCCCCAGCCATGCACCAGTGATGGCCACGAGCTGGTCTGGGTGCCACCCTGCTGTGAAAATGCCTCCTCCTCCTCCTCCTCCTCCATCTCCTCCTCCACCTCGTCATCCTCCAGAACTGTTCCCTTTCTGTCGGACAATTGTGTACCTGGCGTTTGTTGGTGCAGGAACCCACCCTCGTAGCCACTTGTGAAAGACTGCCCTGAAAGCCTTTGAAATGATCCCGCTTCCTCCTCCTCCTCCTCATCCTCCTGTGCCACATCCTCTTCCATCATCGCCCGAAGCGTTTTTTCAAGCAGGCATAGAACTGGGATAGTAACGCTAAGAACGGCGTCATTGGCACTGGACATGTTGGTGGAGTACTCGAAACAGCGCAACAAGGCACACAGGTCTCGCATGGAGGCCCAGTTATTGGTGGTGAAGTGGTGCTGTTCCGCAGAGCGACTCACGCGTGATTGCTGCAGCTGAAACTCCACTATCGCCTGCTGCTGCTCGCACAGTCTGGCCAGCATGTGCAAGGTGGAGTTCCACCTTGTGGGCACGTCACATATGAGGTGGTGAGCGGGAAGGCCGAAGTTACGCTGCAGCGCTGACAGGCGAGCAGCAGCAGGGTGAGAACGCCGAAAGTGCGCACACACAGCCCGCACTTTCTGCAGCAGCTCTGGCATATTGGGGTAATTTTTAAGGAACCTCTGGACCACCAAGTTCAGCACATGCGCCAGGCAAGGGATGTGCGTCAAACCGGCTAGGCCCAGAGCTGCTACGAGATTTCGCCCATTATCGCACACCACCAGGCCGGGCTTGAGGCTCACTGACAGCAACCACTCATTGGTCTGTTGTTCCATGTCCCTCCACAACTCCTGCGCGGTGTGGGGTTTTTCCCCCAAACAGGAAAGTTTTAAAACTGCCTGCTGTCGTTTACCCCTGGCTGTGCTGAAGTTGGTGGTGAAGGTGTTACGCTGACCGGATGAGGAGGCGGTAGAGGATGAGGAAGCGGAGTAGGAGGAGTTAGCAACAGGAGGCAAACTGAAGCGCCCTGCAATCCTCGGTGGTGGAAGGACATGCGCCAAACTGCTATCTGCCTCAGGCCCAGCCGCCACTGCATTTACCCAGTGTGCTGTTAGGGAGATATAACGTCCCTGACCGTGCTTACTGGTCCACGCATCTGTAGTTAGGTGGACCTTGCCACAGATGGCGTTGCGCAGTGCACACCTGATTTTGTCCCCCACTTGGTTGTGCAGGGAAGGGATGGCTCGCCTGGAAAAATAGTGGCGGCTGGGCACGACGTACTGTGGGACAGCCAATGCCATCAGGCTTTTAAAACTCTGCGTCTCCACCAGACGGAATGACAGCATTTCAAAGGCCAGGAGTTTTGAAATGCTGGCATTCAGGGCCAGGGATCGTGGGTGGCTAGGGGGGTACTTCCTCTTCCGCCCCAATGTTTGGGAGATAGAGAGCTGAACGCTTCCATGGGACATTGTGGAGATGGTTGGTGACCCAGGTGGTAGTGTTGCTGGCAGATGCTCTGTTTGCGGGGTGGCAGGTGCCACTGTCACTACAGAGGTGGATGAAGAGGCCGAGACTGCAGCAGAAGAGGAAGCAGGAGGAGCCAGAGACCTTTCTTGGTTTTTGAGGTGTCTACTCCACTGCAGCTCGTGCTTTGCACTTAGATGCCTGGTCATGCAGGCTGTGCTCAGGTTGAGAACGTTTATGCCTCGCTTCAGGCTCTGATTGCACAGCGTGCAAACCACTCGTGTCTTGTCATCAGCACATTGTGTGAAGAACTGCCACGCTGGGGAACTCCTTGGACCTGGCTTTGGTGTGCTCGGTCCCTTGCTGCGTTGGGTAGTAGCAGACATACTGTCTAGCTGACAGACGCTCCGCTTTTGCACCCTGCTCCCTCTTCTGCTGTGCTGGTGGCTCTGTGCGACCACCGCCTCTTCCTCCAAACTACACTGGTCACCTGCATAATGTTGATTCCATGTGGGGTCGAGGACCTCATCGTCCTCCACATCATCTTCCACCCAGTCTTCACCCCTGCCCTCCTTGTCTGTCTGCACAATTGCGAAAGCAGCAGCAGTTACACCTGTGTTTCGTCATCATCCGAGACGTACTGCGATGGTCCTCCCATGTACTCATCATGAAACATAAGTGGTTGGGCATCGGTGCACTCAATCTCTTCCACTTCTGGGGCAGGGCTAGGTGGATGGCCCTGGGAAACCCTGCTAACAGAGTCATCGAAAAGCAGAAGAGACTGCTGCATGATTTGGGGCTCAGACTGCTTGGCTGATTTGCAAGGGGGTGAGGTGAAAGACTGATGGACATGGGTTTCAGGTGCCAACTCTGTTCTTTCATCAGAAGAGTGGGTGGGAGACAATGTGAAGGAACCCGAGGCACTGTCAGCAACCCAATCTACTATCACCTGTACTTGTCCTGGCCTAAACATTCGTACAGCCTCATTAGGCACGACAAAATACCGCCGCAGGCTCGGTCGCCTACTCGCACCTGAGGAAGGTGTTTCACTTGTGCGTGTATCTGGCACAGATCCACCACGTCCTCTCCCTGCAACAGGAGCTCCACCAGCAGCACCACGACCGGGGCCACCACGTCCCTTTGACCTTCTCCTCATATTTTCAAAATTTAGGATCTTGCCCTAAATGGGTGTTTTTGGAAGCGCAGAACACACCCACAGTACGTAACCGCTGAATCGCACAGCTACAGAACTGCAGAAAATGCTATTCAAAAAAAATGTTGTTTTTTTAGTATAGCACAGTAGGAGAAAACTATATAGAAATTGTTTATTTCACACACCTCAAAATATGTATAACACACTGCAACCTTTTTTTGGTGCCACTAAACGGCGTTTTTTGGAAGAGCAGAACACACCCACAGTACGTAACCGCTGAATCGCACAGCTACAGAACTGCAGAAAATGCTATTCAAAAAAAATGTTGTTTTTTTAGTATAGCAACGTAGGAGAAAACTATAAAGAAATAGTTTATTTCAAACACCTCAAAATATGTATAACACACTGCAAACTTTTTTTTCTGACATGCTGCATGGCAGCATACGTGTGGGTTGGCCCCGCCTCCATAACTACCCAATAGGACCCCCTCCCTATAAATTTTGGCTCTGGGCTCTCAGCCGTGTTCCTTTTTTGTCCTCCTCCGAAGGACTATATGTTTAGTTCTCCTACCTGAAGACGATTGTTCCTACGATCAAGATCGGCCGACGATATGGTGTCTCATCCCTCCGATAAGCCTTGACTGTGAAGCAGGGTATGGAGTGTATGGCAGAGTAGCGCTGAAGAGCTGGATGATATCTTCCATTGGAGAGATGAGCGCGCACAGGCCTGATTACCTAGCAGTGTGCAGGTGGCCATTATCTGCTGCAAGCCCGGTGTGTGTATGGATGCGGTGTCCCTGGCCGAATCGATCGTAGATGGTGGTGGTAAGCCTGTATCGCCTTCATGGCAGCAGTATTTATGTGTGTCGTTTTGTCTATGCATATGCCTTTGTTATTTCTCCCAGTGTCATTTCATGCCTGATAGCGGCTGGTTCCCTGTGCGTTCCAGCCGCTGCTCCCTCTTCCTGGTTCATCCGCGGTCTGCGCGTGCGCGACCCGGAGCGAAAACGAGGCCTGGTTCGCGCATGCGCGCAAGAATCGCGGGCCTGGCGCAGCCGTGACATCACGCGGCGCCAAATTTAAAGCCTGGTGAAGCCTGCAGAACGCTGGGAATGATCGTGGGCATAGCGGCGACTTCCCTGAGCACCTGCAGAAGCCTTCCTGGGTAAGTGCTCATTCAGAAGGGTCTGAATTTTTCACTTGTTCCTTTTGCTGAAATCTGATTGTTTGCTGTTGCCACCTGCAGTGTTTCCCTGAAGTATCATGGACTCTTCACTGCCTCCCGGTGGCCAACCCTCTTGCAGCAGGTAAGATTGGAAAATTTTTCCTTTTATTTTGCCTGCTGAGGGGGGTGGAAGAGAGTGGAGTGTAGGGCATTATTGTGACTTTGTGTCTTTTCTCTCTCTCTCTCTATGCTTGTCTTTCCCTGTTTCAGCCCTTCTAGGTCTGAACAACAGAGTAGTTCCCGCAGACGTAGCGGGTCCTCTAAATCACACCACCGGCACTCCCCTTCTGGCTCTAGACACCATGATTCTTCCAGATCCGGACGTCCCAGTAGAGACACTCCTCACCCCCCCCCCCCTCATCTCACAGCAAGAGGTCAGAGAGACCATGTTGGGGGTGCAGGGCTCCGGTTCCTGCCAGCAAGTCCCTTTGTGACCATTGTTTTACAAAAGCAGCCAATGAGAGAGAAGGTGCAGATAAACACCTGGAAGCATTGGTTAAGCGGGTCGTAAACGAGTCGCTACAAGAGAAAGATGCTAGAATGCAGCATGATTCTCCTCCAGACCCACTGATTCCCTCGTTAGAACACAGACAGGTGCATGAGACTCTGGAGATCTCTCAACCCAGCCATCCCTCAACTCCTCCCTCAGAAAGTGGTTCGGAAGTGGATGATCCTGGGATGGGATTTGATTATACCTTAGTTCCTGCTTTAGTGAAAGCAGTTAGAGAAGTTCTGAATTGGGAAGATCCAGTTATATCTCCCCCCAAACAAAGGAAAATTTTTAAACAGCTCAGTAAGGAGCGACATTATTTCCCGTTTGTCACGGAAGTGGGTGCCATTATCCCAGAAGAATGGGGTAAAATGGACAAGAAAAGTTCTATGCAGTCAAAAATTGCAAAATTATATCCTTTTAAGGAAGAAGAGGTAAAACACCTTGATTCAGCTCCCATGGTTGATGCAGCTTTAATGCGTTTGGTTAGATATGTAACCCTTCCTCTGGAAGATACAGTCTCATTCAAAGATCCTCTAGAGAGACGGATTGACTCAGACCTGAAGCAAATCTATCTGACAGCAGGTTCAGTCTGTAAACCAATTTTGGCTTTAGCAGCTATCTCAAAAGCTCTAGAAGCATGGTCAGACAATGTGGATGATTCCCTCAGAAGCATCTCTGAAGAAATGGCGAAAAGCTCTCCTATTCAGGAAATCAGGCTAGCATCTGCCTTTTTGGGGGAGGCCTCTATTGATGTTATTCGCCTAGTGGCACGAGTAATGTTGTCAGCGGTTACAGCACGCCGTGCTTTATGGCTCCGTCCCTGGTCGGCGGATCCAGCTTCAAAGCAAGCTTGGTGCCGCATTTCTTTTGAGGGCTCCTCGCTCTTTGGCAATAAACTTGATAATGCCATTTCCCGGGCCACAGGTGGTAAGTCGGGGTTCCTCCCTCAAGACAGGCGTTTGCAAAACCAGAAACGCACCTTTTCGAGGGCACAGAATACAGATCGTGCAAGAGAAGCACGCAGCTACAGACCCGGTCGTGAATTTTCGAGGCCCTGGAAATCCAGATAGTCCTCTTTCAGGAAACCAACTAAAAGTACTCCGTCCGGTAGTCGGGAGTCTACGAAGTCTTTTTGAAATTGGGCCCGTTCAAACATGTCAGGTGGGGGCACGTCTCCTCCACTTTCAGCATGTTTGGGCGGCCTCAATTCAAGATTTTTGGACCATCAAGACGGTCTCTTCAGGCCACACGTGGGTCTTCAACAGCACCCCCAGGCTCAGATACATACCCACAAGTCTTCCAAGTGCAGAAGAAAAGAAACAAGTCTTACTAATTACGTAAGCTCTTTATTAACTCAAGGCGCAGCCATTACTGTTCCAGAGGGCGAACGAGGAGAAGGCATGTACTCCCCGTTGTTCATGGTACAGAAAAAGAACGGTACCTGGAGACCAGTAATAGACCTAACACATCTCAACCGATTTATTCGGAAGGAAAGATTCAAAATGGAGTCACTATTGACAATCCAGCAGTCAGTCCATCCAGGAGATTGGTTAGTGTCAATAGATCTGAAGGACGCATATTTTCACGTCCCAGTAGCTGCAGACTATCAAAAGTACCTCCGCTTTGCTGTAGGCGATCAACACTTACAGTTCACCTGCCTACCTTTTGGTCTCACGACATCACCTCGGGTGTTCTCCAAGGTTCTGTTAGCCATTGTGGCTCTGCTCCGAGTGAAAGGAGTTCGTCTTCATCACTACCTAGACGACCTCTTACTTCTAGCTCAAGACAGATGTCAACTCTTGGAACACAAGAATCTAGTAATAGCCACTCTCCAAGAATTCGGGTGGCTCCTGAATTTGGAGAAGAGTCATCTCATTCCAACACAGTCCCTTGTGTTTCTAGGTGCCCTCTTCAACACAATAGACGGCACCATTTCATTGCCTGAGGAAAAGATTGCAACAATCCGGGACAGGATCCGCGCAACACTTGCTTCCTCTCACCTGTCTGCTCTGCAATGCCTGAAGGTAATTGGCACCATGACAGCCACCATCCCTATGGTAAGGTGGGCTCAGTGGCACACTCGCCCATTCCAGAAGGGGTTCCTCCAGCAATGGGACTCCCCCAGCAAAAGTCAACGCATCAGACTCACTTCATCCATGAGAGAATCTCTTCTTTGGTGGCTTCAGGGGAAGAATCTCCGCAACTGTCACACAATCCATCCCATCACTTGGATTACTGTAACTTCGGATGCCAGCAATCAGGGGTGGGGCGCTCATTGCCTGACGGAAATAGCCCAGGGCAGGTGGAACACACCGTCCCAAAGAATTGTGTCCAACATACTGGAGTTGCGGGCTGCCTTCCAGGCGCTCATGTCCTTCCATCATCTGTTGACAGACACTTCTGTGATGCTCAGGATGGACAACACAACCGCAGTTGCTTACATAAGGAAGCAGGGTGGTACCCGCAGCTGGTCCTTACTCCAGGAAGTAGAACCAATCATGACCTGGGCCCAGAAGTACCTATGCAACATCTCTGCAGTGTACATTCCAGGGGTCCAGATCGTTCAAGCGGACTTTCTGTCACAAACTCAAATGAACAACAACGAATGGTCTCTACACATAGAGGTATTCAATTGGCTTCTAACTCTGGGAGTGTCTCCAGAAGTGGATCTGTTTGCGTCCCCATGCAACCACAAGTTGACCAAGTATTACTCGAGGTCTCTGGATCCCCAAGCCTACGGGATAGATGCTCTCACAGATAGGTGGAGATTCAGCCAGGCTTATGCCTTTCCTCCAGTTCCTGTGATACTTCAATTCCTTCACAGACTCAGAGTGGAGAGAGTAGAAATCATAGCAGTAATTCCGTTTTGGCCCAACAGGCCATGGTTTTCCCTCTTGACGTCTCTCAGTTATCGGGACTCAATCCCTCTACCCCTCAGACCGGATCTCCTGTCTCAGGGCACAACGTTGCACCCATGCCCAGCTCATCTGCACCTCAGGGTATGGTTCTTGAGAGGGGAAGGCTGGAAGCCTTAGGATGTCCAGAAGAAGCCATGTCAACTCTCCTTAACGCTAGAAGAAATAGCACCAACAGAGTTTATGAGCGTATCTGGTCAAAATTTACAGACCATATGTCTTCCAGGGCTAATTCCTGTAATTCTCCAGAAGTCCAGGATGTACTTAGTTTTTTACAAACAGGTTTGGATTTGCCTTTATCAGTAAGCTCTCTTTGAGTTCAAATCTCAGCCATTTCAGCATTCACTGGAATCTCTTGGGCCAATCATTCCCTGATTCGCCAGTTCTTTAAGGGTGCGGTCAGACTTAGACCACAGAGAAAACCGAGGTTCCCCAAATGGGACCTGCCTCTTGTACTGGACTATCTTACCACACTCAGCACAGATCCTGAAAAACCTCTTTCGGTAAAAGATCTTACTCTCAAAACCGTCTTCCTAGTAGCGGTCACTTCAGCCAAAAGAGTGTCTGATATCAGAAACTTGGGTTCAAAAGAGCCTTTCCTGACCTTTTTTCCAGATAGAGCAGTATTAATTCCCATGCTGGGTTCAAACCCGAAAGTTACATCGATCTTTCATGAAAATCAGGAAATTGTATTACCCACTTTTGGAACTTCTGAAGGTCAAGATGTTCATCCCCTTGATGTGGGCCACACATTAAGTCAATACCTGGAAATGACAGAGTCTTTCAGACAAACAGATTTTCTTTTCATTCTTCTTCATGGAAAAAACAGAGGAAAAAGGGCCTCAATCAGATCTATTGCGGCATGGATAGTTCAGACCATCCAAAGAGCTTACAAAGCAAAAGGTTTGGCTCCTCCGGAGGCAGTAACTGCGCACTCAACCCGGAGCATCTCAACTTCTTGGGCAGCCTCTCGTCATGTCGCACCTGACGTTATATGCAGAGCGGCCTCTTGGTCGTCTATTAATACTTTTGTTTCCCACTATTGTGTCGAACCAGCTGCCTTATCATCACTGAATTTTGGTTTACAAGTTCTGTCGGTTGACAGTGTTAAATAAATTTATTTCTTGCCTCAGCATTTTGCCCGCCCGGGTGTGTTTGGCGAGTTATTTCCCACACGTATGCTGCCATGGAGCATGTCAGGAAAACGGAAAATTTACTATCAAATACTTACCGTAATTTTCCTTTCCTGATAGGCTCCATGGCAGCAGGAGTCTCTCCCAATGCTTGGAGTAGGCTAGTTACGGAACACGGCTGAGAGCCCAGAGCCAAAATTTATAGGGAGGGGGTCCTATTGGGTAGTTATGGAGGCGGGGCCAACCCACACGTATGCTGCCATGGAGCCTATCAGGAAAGGAAAATTACGGTAAGTATTTGATAATAAATTTTCAGTTTTTGTGCCACTAAACTGCGTTTTTTGGAAGAGCAGAACACACCCACAGTACGTAACCGCTGAATCGCACAGCTACAGAACTGCAGAAAATGCTATTCAAAAAAAATGTTGCTTTTTTAGTATAGCACAGTAGGAGAAAACTATATAGAAATTGTTTATTTCACACACCTCAAAATATGTATAACACACTGCAACCTTTTTTTGGTGCCACTAAACGGCGTTTTTTGGAAGAGCAGAACACACCCACAGTACGTAACCGCTGAATCGCACAGCTACAGAACTGCAGAAAATGCTATTCAAAAAAAATTTTGTTTTTTTAGTATAGCACAGTAGGAGAAAACTATATAGAAATTGTTTATTTCACACACCTCAAAATATGTATAACACACTGCAAACTTTTTTTGGTGCCACTAAACGGCGTTTTTTGGAAGAGCAGAACACACCCACAGTACGTAACCGCTGAATCGCACAGCTACAGAACTGCAGAAAATGCTATTCAAAAAAAATGTTGTTTTTTTAGTATAGCACAGTAGGAGAAAACTATATAGAAATTGTTTATTTCACACACCTCAAAATATGTATAACACACTGCAACCTTTTTTTGGTGCCACTAAACGGCGTTTTTTGGAAGAGCAGAACACACCCACAGTACGTAACCGCATAGTTGCTAACAGTCACGGATTGGCCGGGACATTCCCGGGATTCAATCCCTTTTCCCCGATTTATTTTGTCCAGGCCAATGTCCCGGCCAATCCGGTTCTTCCCGGTTTCCACGACTTTGGCCGCCGCCGCTAGAGGTCCACGGCCGGCTTGTCTCGGCAGGCCGCCATTTTAAAGAAGACCAAAACACGGATGTAGTACAATAGAAAATAAAGCTGCTGCGGCGCCGCCCACACCCCGTGTCTCCCCGTGGGTGGGCGGCGCTGCAGCAGCTTTATCTTCTATTGTACTACATCTGTGTTTTGGCTGGCCAGCAAGCCACCCCCCTCCCCACCCCGCTGCAGGTCCGTCTGTAATGGAAAGGGGCGGGGGTGGGCGGCGCCACAGCTTAATTTTTTGTGCAGCCACGCGGTCGGCTCCGCCTCTATTTTGTTCCCCCTCGGGGAAGGGGAAACAGTAATTACGGTCGAGACAGGAGACACCTGGTTAAGGGGGGACTCCGCTGGGGACGCCTGATGTAAGGGGGGACTCCGCTGGGGACGCCTGTTGTAAGGGGGGACTCCGCTGGGGACGCCTGATGTAAGGGGGGACTCCGCTGGGGACGCCTGATGTAAGGGGGGACTCCGCTGGGGACGCCTGATGTAAGGGGGACTCCGCTGGGGACGCCTGATCTAAGGGGGGACTCCGCTGGGGACGCCTGTTGTAAGGGGGGACTCCGCTGGTGACGCCTGTTGTAAGGGGGGACTCCGCTGAGGACGCCTGATGTAAGGGGCGACTCCGCTGGGGACGCCTGATGTAAGGGGGCGACTCCGCTGGGGACGCCTAATGTAAGGGGGGACTCCGCTGGAGAAGCCTGATGTAAGGGGGGACTCCGCTGGAGACGCCTGATGTAAGGGGGGACTCCGCTGGAGATGCCTGATGTAAGGGGGGACTCCGCTGGAGACGCCTGATGTAAGGGGGGACTCCGCTGGGGACGCCTGATGTAAAGGGGACTCCTGATGTAAGGAAGGACTCCGCTGGGTACGCCTAATGTAAGGGGGGACTCCTCTGGGGACGCCTGATGTAAGGAAGGACTCCGCTGGGTAGCCTAATGTAAGGGGGGACTCCTCTGGGGACGCCTAATGTAAGGAAGGACTCCGCTGGATACGCCTAATGTAAGGGGGGACTCCTCTGGGGACGCCTGATGTAAGGGGGGGACTCCTCTGGGGACGCCTGATGTAAGGAAGGACTCCGCTGGGTACGCCTCATGTAAGGAAGGACTCCGCTGGGTAGCCTAATGTAAGGGGGGACTCCTCTGGGGACGCCTAATGTAAGGAAGGACTCCGCTGGATACGCCTAATGTAAGGGGGGACTCCTCTGGGGACGCCTGATGTAAGGGGGGACTCCTCTGGGGACGCCTGATGTAAGGAAGGACTCCGCTGGGTACGCCTGATGTAAGGAAGGACTCCGCTGGGTAGCCTAATGTAAGGGGGGACTCCTCTGGGGACGCCTAATGTAAGGAAGGACTCCGCTGGATACGCCTAATGTAAGGGGGGACTCCTCTGGGGACGCCTGATGTAAGGAAGGACTCCGCTGGGTACGCCTGATGTAAGGAAGGACTCCGCTGGGTAGCCTAATGTAAGGGGGGACTCCTCTGGGGACGCCTAATGTAAGGAAGGACTCCGCTGGATACGCCTAATGTAAGGGGGGACTCCTCTGGGGACACCTGATGTAAGGGGGGACTCCTCTGAGGATGCCTGATGTAAGGAAGGACTCAGCTGGGTACGCCTGATGTAAGGAAGGACTCCGCTGGGTACGCCTGATGTAAGGAAGGACTCCGCTGGGTACGCCTGATGTAAGGAAGGACTCCGCTGGGTACGCCTGATGTAAGGAAGGACTCCGCTGGGTACGCCTGATGTAAGGAAGGACTCCGCTGGGTATGCCTGATGTAAGGGGGGACTCCGCTGGGTACGCCTGATGTAAGGAAGGACTCCGCTGGGTACGCCTGATGTAAGGAAGGACTCCGCTGGGGACACCTGATGTAAGGAAGGACTCCGCTGGGTATGCCTGATGTAAGGGGGGACTCCGCTGGGTACGCCTGATGTAAGGAAGGACTCCGCTGGGTACGCCTGATGTAAGGAAGGACTCCGCTGGGTAAAGCTGATGTAAGGACGGACTCCGTTGGGGGCACCTGATGGCATCTGGTGGCAGGCGACGTGGCAAGTGACACACTTGGGGCTAACAGTGATTTGGCTTTATGGTGAGTTGAATGATTTCATTTTATATTAAAATGTAATAGAAATAATGCACTTCAGTCATCCTGACACCATAACAACCATGGTGTCGGGATAATTGAAGAGCTAACACCAGATGTTTGGAGTATCTTTATCTGCTGATTGTTAAACTCTGGAATACACACATATTTCTATTGTGGTGTAGGATCTGGGCCTGCTGTCCCTCCATCCTTCCTTCTCTTTCCTTCCCTCCCTCTTTCTTTCTCCCTTCATCCCTCATTCATCTCACACTCTAACCACACCCCCTTTGAGCCACGCCCATTTAAGCCACTCCCACTACCCGCGTAAACCTTCGCGTGCCGCTTTTTTCTGCTAGGGTGTGACACACCTACAAACGAATTGCCTGCCCCCTAATTATAGCAAGGCTCCGCCTACATGCGAAAAAGTGTCCCGGATTTTTTTTTTGCAATGTTGGCAACTATGTAACCGCTGAATCGCACAGCTACAGAACTGCAGAAAATGCTATTCAAAAAAAATGTTGTTTTTTTAGTATAGCAACGTAGGAGAAAACTATAAAGAAATTGTTTATTTCAAACACCTCAAAATATGTATAACACACTGCAAACTTTTTTTTGTGCCACTAAACTGCGTTTTTTGGAAGAGCAGAACAAACCCACAGTACGTAACCGCTGAATCGCACAGCTACAGAACTGCAGAAAATGCTATTCAAAAAAAAATGTTGTTTTTTTAGTATAGCACAGTAGGAGAAAACTATATAGAAATAGTTTATTTCACACACCTCCACATATGTATAACACACTGCAAAATATTTTTTGTGCCCCTAAACTGCGTTTTTTGCAAGCGTACATTAAAGTGCAAATTTTTTTTTCTTTTTTTTTTTTTTGCCCTAAACGGGTCTTTTTTTGCACGAGCAAAATAAAATGCTTTTTTTTTTTTTTTTTTGCCCTATGGGTCTTTTGGAAAAGAGAACAATAAAGTGCCTTTTTTTTCCCCCTAAAAGTTAGATTTTCTCTGACACTGGGCTCATGGCAGTGTAAAAAGACTGCACTGCAACACAAATAGGTAGACCTATGCAGATCGCTGATTTTAATCTCTGAATCTGGACTCCTATATAATATTCTCTCTCCCTGAAAGCACCAACACAGGAACCTGGCCCTACACTACACTATCTCTCTATCTTTTCCCTCAGATTGTAGAATCAGGACTACCTCATCTATTTTTCTATCTCTCCCTAAAAGCAGCAGCAGCAGACTAGATCCTCTCCCTATCTATTCTGAAGCAGAGTGTCATGTGTGCTGTGTGCCTCTAGCTTATATAGAAGCTGGGTCACATGTTGCACTGACCAATCACAGCCATGCCATTAGTAGGCATGGCTATGATGGTCTCTAAGGGCACACCAGCTAATCAAAAGGTGATTGGCTGGCCCCTGAAGCATTTCTAAATGCGTTATTAGATTGCCGAACCCGAACCCGGACTTTTGGGCAAAGTCCGGGTTCGGGTTCGGGAAAAAGCTAAAGTTTGGTACGGACCCGAACTTTACAGTTCGGGTTCGCTCAACACTAGTCAGCAGCCCTCATCTTCATCAAAATTAGTAGGAATTATCAGAGTCATTCATGAGAGCCAGTGACTTGAAAACACCAGACTGATCTACCCTGCAAACTAACTACTGTGCACAGGACCAAAACCAGGCAAACATTGCTAGGTACTTTTAGTTACATTTATTTTGCTGTTGTTTGTAATAATATTCTTTTGAACTATTGTTTTGCACTGTTTGCTATGTTCTTTCATTAAAATTTTATTTAAAAATCATTAAAGTTTTAGTTCACCTTTAACCACTTGCATAGCTCCCAACTGTCCCTGATTTCCAGGGACTGTCCCTGATTTCGAGCAATGTCCCTCATTCCCTCATTCCCCCTCATTTGTCCCTCATTTTGGTCTGATCTATATAGATGTGTATAAAATGCACTTTTTATCTATCAAAAAGTGTTTTCCAGCCCTAAATCTTTCATCTGATTTATAAATTGTTGCATTTGTAAATTCCAAAAGCCAATATAAAGGTAAAAAAAACAAAAACACTTGTGGGTTTAACCAATCTTGTTTTTTTGTACAATTCTCCTTTAAGGGGCTTTGACAGGGAGGCGTGTCCTATGCCTACATACTTTTGCTGATAGATATCCCTCATTCCCATCTCAAAAAGTTGGGAGGTATGCACTTGCCTACTGGGCACTTTTACCCCCTTCCTGCCCAGGCCAATTTTTAGCTTTCAGCGCTGTCGCACTTTGAATGACAATTGTGATTGGACACAGCAAGAGACGATAAACGGGTCCAGCGGCCACCCGTGATCATTCATAGGAGAGGCAGAACAGCGGTCTGACTATATAAACAAGGCAGACCGCTGTTCTGTCACAGAGGGAGATAGAGATCTTGTGTTCCTGCTAATCAGTAAAAACACAGATGTCTCTCTTCCTCCAGTCAGTCCACCCCCCACACAGTTAGAAAGCATTCCCTAGGAGACACTTAACCCTTTGATCGCCCCTGATGTTAACACTGATCACTGTATTGGTGTCACTGGTCCTCAAAAAGCGTGACTAAAGCCACGTACACACGGTCGGACTTTTGGCCAACAAACTTCATTTTGAGCAAGTTGGACCAACAATCCGACCGTGTGTACGCTCCATCGGACAAACTTTTTTTGCTTTTTTCTTGTTTTCATCGGACAAAAGTTGGGTCTGCAAACGGACAAACTTTTGCCCAACAAAAGTCCGATGGAGCAAAGTCCGACCGTGTGTACAGAAAACCATCGGACTTTTGTCCGATGGACAAAACAGCTAATGTTAAAATCAACCAACAATAGCAGAAGTTGACCAAAGGGTGGCGGTAAAGAGCAGAAAAACCATGTGATGTTGCAAAAAGTTTTGGGAAAGTTTGCAGAAAAGTCCTGTGGTGTGTATGCTATGGGTGTTCCCGACCAACTCCGTTCGGACAAAAAACCACGGAAAAGTCAGATGGAAGTCCGACCGTGTGTACGGGGCTTTAGTGTCAGATTTGTCCGCCGCAATGTCGCAGTCCCGCTAATTATCTCTGATCACTGTCATAACTAGTAAAAATAAAAATGCTTCAAAAATATCCCATAGTTGGAGACGCAATAACTTTTATGCAAACCAATCAATATATGCTAATTGTATTTTTTTACCAAGAATATGTAGCAGAATACATATTGGTCTAAATTGATGAAGAAATTAGGCTTACATATTTTTATTGGATATGTTTTATAGCACATATATATATATATATATATATATATATATATATATATATATATATATATATATATGTGTGTGTATATATATATATATATATATATATATATATATATATATATATATTTTTTTTTTTTAAATTGCTACTTTTTTTTGTTTATAGAAAAAACAAAAAAAACAAAGAGGTGATCAAATACCACCAAAAGAAAGTTCTATTTGTGGTAAAAAAAAGGACATCAATTTTGTTTGGGTACAGCGTTGCACGACCGCGCAACTGTCAGCTAAAGTAACGCAGTGCTGAATTGAAAAAAATGGCCTGGTCATTAGGGGGTAAAACCTGAAGTGGTTAATCACCACTGGGTTTTTTATTTTTTTGCTAAATAAACAAACAAATAAAGGCTATTTTTTTGGGGGAAAAAAAAACATTTTCATAGTTTGTTATAAAAATTTTAAAACAAGTAATTTTTCTCCTTCACTGATGTGCGCTGATGAGGCTGCACTGATGAGGCAGCCCTGATGGGCATTGATGAAGTTGCACTGCTTGGTGGCAATGATAGGCAGCACTGGTAGCCAGCACTGATGAGGAGGCACTGATTGGCAGTACTGGCGGGCACAGATTGGCAGCACTGGTGGGCACTGTTGGGACTGCACTGACAATAAGGACACTGATAATCAGTGCGCTGATTATCAGTGTGTAGCGGGGTCCTCAATTTAGGGGTAGTGTTTGAGTGATAGTTATGCTCAAACACCTCAATTGTTAGGACATTATCAACCATTTTTTGTCTGCAGGAAAAGTATTGGTGTATTGTTCCCTGTGGCCTGCAGGTGGCGCTGCCATAGTGGGCCAGGTTTGAACTGCTGATACAGTTCTGTGCCTTGTGTGTCCCCTCTCGGCAACCATACAGTGGGAGTGGTCGGCCTGCTGTGTATGCTGGGAGAGGATATAAAAGGGGCAGACGCTGCCTGTTCAGGGTTCGTCGTCGGGAGTCCTACTCCCAGGGAGTGTGTTCCTGTCTGTCCTGGGCACCTTTGGCCCAGGGGTGGTGGTCGGTGAATCAGTCCCAGGCACCTTTAGCCCTGGGGCTGCAACTAAAGGCCTTGGGCCCAGCACCTTCGGCTGGGGCCCACCAAGGATCGAGGAATCTCAGGGTGCCGCCTTGCGTGGGGACCCGCATCTTAGACGAGGAGGCCGGGGAAAGACCGTTCCGAGGGACTGGTGAGAAGTCACAGTGAAGGAAGGGGCCTGGTAACTCTCTGGAGGGATGTCTTCTCCTTACAAAGAGGCCAAGCTTTGAGAACCAAGTTCAACAGGTCTGTGGCAGAGACCAAGTTCACCGGGTCTGTGGCAGAGACCAAGTTCACCGGGTCTGTGGCAGAGACCAAGTTCACCAGGTCTGTGGCAGAGACTAAGTGTACCAGTTTGTGTAGTGATTGTGCGTTTAGTTAGAGTACCATTTTGGCTGCTAGTCCCTATCTAGGGAGACTATCCAAATGGGCTAACTCTGCTTGAGAAGCCAAGCAGTGACGTGTATTACGTTTGTGCCTGGACCTCTCCCACACCTTATGCTGTCCTGTTCTCTCTCCAACCTTTCCTATCAGAGACTGTCGTTTAAGAGAAATAAACTCTATGTTGGAGTTGCAGCTGGTATGGACATTAAAGTCATTGGGGGAAATAGAGACGTGTCTTGATTGACTATAGAGATAAGAACCATTCTCTGGAGAATCTGGCTGTGGAGACCCATCACAACACCGCTTAACCTCTTCACACAGGAGGGTATGGGCATATAGAGCTGGGTGTGCCCTTTACTCCTGCGAGGAGCCAGAAGACAAGGAGGAGAGAGTGGTAAGTGCTATACGTGTATATGTCCCTATGTCCCCTTTTACACAAGCCAGTTATCGACTCTCCTCTCTTCTCCTTATGCTGTCAGCATGAGGAAAGGAGTGTCGATAACCGGCATCTGTTGACATCAGTAATCAGCTGTTATTGGACACAGTTGATCACGTGGTAAAGAGCTGCTGATTGGCTCTTTATTTCAACCTGTGATCAGCAGTGTGCGGAGGCATTCCAGAACTAGCCAGCTGTGCTTTAGCCGTCATTTGGCTATAGCCCAGTCGGCAAGTGGTTAAAGAAAAAATGCAAAGGTGAACTAACACTGGACACCCCACCAGCCTGGCCTCCGCTGTATGCATCTCCAGGGTTGCCAAGCTGTCAGCATTTGAAATCCCCACTCTTCTTCTTTTGGGCCAGACCAGATGAATTCTGATTGGTCAGCGCCATCAATGTGATGGCGTTGACCAAAAAGAACCCGTCTAGACCAGGGGTGCCCAACCTTTTGAAGGGCGAGGGCCACTGAAGCGACTTGGTAACCGGTCGCGGGCCACAATGAATGGAGCGGGCAGATGACAGGCCTATGTCCACACTGCATATGCAGAGCAGACAGGGGCACAGCCCACTCTACTCTATTGGCCCTTCAATCCGATCTTCCCAGATGGAAGGGGATGGATCCCCCCCTTCTGTTTTTTTTTTTATGGATCGATATAGAGGTAGTTGTGTGTAAACGACCACAAGTCTGTTTATATCTGTGGCTCAATAGAGGTGAACGAAGGGTCCAATTGGGTCAGACTGATCGTGTCAAAGGGGCCTAAGGCTGCTTTCACACTGATGGACTGCAATATACCCACACCGAGGGTTATGTCAACCCGCTAATCCAGAGCAGGAGGTCGCGGGCCACATCAGAGGGCTCCGCGGGCCACATGTGGCCCCCGGGCCACTGGTTGGGCACCTCTGGTCTAGACCATGCTGGAAGTGCTGACACAGAAACAGCATTTTGAAAACCCCAGACCCCTGGAGCAGCTGCAGATGCTGTGAACGGGGGTGGCTACCATTTATGTGTGTAAAGAGTTACTGTGGAGCTAACTGACCCCAGTGTTGATCACTCTAAAAAAGCCTGGTACACACGATCGGATTTTCCGCGGACAAATCCCCAAATCCCGCTACAAATCTAAGGGAGAACAAAGATTTGCAATCCAAGGACCACGGCTCTGGAACACTCTACCCACGAACATACGCATAGGAAGAAAACCATCGGGCTTTCAGGAAAAAACGAAAGACCCACCTCTTCTGAAGGATCAGGATGACACTGGATGCAAAAAGCGCCTTGAGGCAATTTAGTTTGCATTTGTTAGCGCTATACAAGTTACTCACTCACTCACAAAGCATAGGACTTTTGTCCGAAGGGTGTTGGCCATGAACTTATCTTGCATACAAACTGCAAAGAATTGTCGGCCAACAAACACGAAACTACGTGTTTTTTCAGCACTTTAGCGCCAGCCTTTGGGCAACTTCTGCTAATGTTGTGTTATGGTTAGCATTGCTTCTGAGCGTGCGTGTTTGTACTTTGGAGTTTTGTCCGAAGGACTCGTGTACACACGATCGGATAATCCGATAACACACATTTGTTGTCGGAAAATTTTAAAGCATGCTATCCAACATTTGTTGGCGGAAAATCCGACAACAATTGTCCGATGGAGCATACAAATGGTCGGATTTTTCCGACAACAGCCTGCCATCACAGAATTCCCGTCGGAAAATCCGATCGTGTGTACGGGCCTTATGTCTGCTTGTGCTTAGATTGTGGTTCCAGGAGCTGGAAAAATTCTGCACAGGGTGAGGCTGAGAGCACAATTGTCAGACCCACTGCTTTACTTTTAACAACAACATCTTTGTAATTATCTTTAGAGCCCATTCACACAGGGGCGGCACGACTTGTGCGGCGACTGTGCTGGGCGATCTCAAGACGACTTCAAAGCAGACTTCCAAAATGACTTCTGTATAGAAGTCAAGGGAAGTCGCCTTGAAGTCGTCTTGAAGTAGTACAGGAACCTTTTTCTAAGTCGGAGCGACTTCAGTCGCGCCGCTTAGAACGGTTCTATTGTACATAATGGGACGCGACTCGTCAGGCGGCTGAGACGCCTGACGAGTCGCCCCTGTGTGAATGAGGTCTTATACAGTTTACCTTGGCAAGAAATCTACATAGTTACCATCTCAGCACCCCAGCAATAACTATATACAGCACCATAGCAGGTATTTTTTTTTAGATTAGGGTTCCTTTTGACTAAAATCATTATACATTTCTTGTGCTATGCTGTCTACCCCACAGTTACCACACCAAAATGATTATTTAAAAATGAAATACCTGGTTCCTATGGAGACTTTGTGTATAGTTCACTGTGCCCAAAGTGATTGCTGGACCATGGCTACTAACTTTAGTTTCATTCTGACATTCATGATCTGTTTCAGTATTCATCAAACACAGAATGGGGCTTATTTATGAAAACAGGATCAGTGATAAGAGGAGCTGTAACCCAAAGCAATCAAATCCCTTCTGTCATTTGTCCTTTGCTGGTAAGTAAAGGACAAACAACAGCTGGTTAAAGGTAAAATGACAGCCAGTAAAACTGAACTGACTGCTATAAGAAAGAGTATTATTTTCTTTTGAGGAAATTGTTATCAGTGAAGTCCATTGGTCCTCTGTTAGGCAAAGTAGTGAGGAAAATCAGGTAATAGCAGCCAGTTAGATAGTAGAAGTCATTTTTCTAGAACAAACTAGAAGGCCATACCTGTCTTGTTATGGATAAGACAACTATTCTGGTCTTTCCTATTGTAAATAGCTGAAAACATTTTTAATTTCAAGGCCCATTTCACATGGAGTCAAGCCCGCAACGATCAGAAAGAGATCTGTGAGGTGATCCCCTGCTGATCAGAGCCGAGACGGATGTCACATCCATGCAGGCTTAGTTTATGCAGAGCGGACACAGGTGGACCCATCAATTCTATGGGTGGTAGGGTGTAAGTAGGCAGGTTTCCATTTACATCAGGCTACCTCTTATGCGCTCCGCAGATCCAGTCTAGTCCTCTTCCATTTTTTTTTCCAGACCGCAAAGGATCCACAGGTAGGTGGGTGTAATCGGACACAAGTCTGTTTACACCTGTCTGTCCACAGGGCTGCATGGACCTTCTGATCAGGTATGCCTGAGGGAGCATTTTCAAAGTCGGACTGACTTGTGTCGGACCAGTTAAGACGGATCTCATAGAGAAACATTGATTTTCACACGTCATGCGACATGAGCTTCCAATGTCGGAGCGTTTGTCGGACCAGTGTGAACCCAGCCTCAAAGACCAACAGGCAGACCTGATCGGAACGGCTGTGTGAAAGACGGCTAAAAGTGTATGCAAACCCAAAATCCATTTTCAGTATGACTGGCATCATGCCTCACTATATCCATTTTTCTTTGGTTTTACATACACTTTAATAGAAATGGTAAAAAAAAAAAAAAAAAAAAGCTGCGCTATACGTGAACTCATATGGCATGGACTACCATACATCAACCTGTGACATCAACCTGTGACAGTGAAAATGATCAAAATTGAAGATACCACATATCTATTAAGGTAAGTGGGTCAGTGTAACCTGTTATATGTAGCTGTGAATATTATAAAATAAACAAGTAACACTGAACAGCTCCAAGACCAAGTGGCCAGAAGAGAATAAATATAAACGGGTGATAAATGACATACAAAATTGAATTTGTGAAAAACCCCAAAAAATGAATATTGTTGAGCAATGAAATTCATCCGGGTTCACCACACCCAAAAAATGGTTTCATGAATTAAAAAATAACAAAACAGTAAAGTTAGCCCAATTTTTTTGTAAAATATGAAAGATGATGTTACGCCGAGTACCTAACATGTCACGCTTTAAAATTGCGCACAATCATGGAATGGCGCCAAACTTCGGTATTTAAAAATCTCCATAGGCGACACTTTAAAAATGTTTACAGGTTACCAGGTTAGAGTTACAGAGGAGGTCTAGTGCTAGAATTGTTTCACGCGCTCTAACGCACGCGGCAATACCTCACATATGTGGTTTGAACTACGTTTACATATGTGGGCGGGACTTACGTGTGCGTTTGCTTCTGATCGCGAGCTGCAGGGGCGTTTTAATTTTTTTTATTATTATTATTATTTATTTTTTTATTTTACTTAATTTGTTTTATTTTTACACTTTTTTTATTTTATTTTTTGTTTTTTTTATCACTTTTATTCCTATTACATGTAAACATCCCTTGTAATAGGAATGTGTGTGACAGGTCCTCTTTATGGAGAGATGCGGGGTCAATAAGACCCCACATCTCTTCTCCAGGCTGGAAAGCATGAGATCGTGAATTTTTTTTCACCGATCTCATGTTTACTAGCCGCAATGATGGCTTTGTTTACATCTGAGAACCCGGGCGTGACGTCATCACATTGCGCCCGGGCCTCCGACGGTCATAGAGATGACTGGTGATCATCTGGTCACCAGTCATCTCTATGGTTCACCTCCGGCGCCTGACGATTCATTCTCCAGGCCCCCGATGGCACGGGAGAGCCTGGAGAAGCACGGGGTGGCGGCGGGAGGGGGGGATGTCCCCTCCCGCCGCCTATAAGAACGATCAAGCTGTGGAACCGCCACTATGATTGTTCTTATAACGCACAGAATCGCTGGCAGAACAGAAGGATATCTGAATGATGCCTCTAGCTGCAGGCATCATTCAGATATCCCCCCACAAAGCCGAGGACGTCATATGATGTCCACCCAGGATGGGAGATCCCATCTGTGGACGTCATTTGACTATGGCTGGGTAGGGAAGTGGTTAAGAAGAGACAATCTAAGAGCTTTGTAAATGAGGTGTGCTGCTGTGTGCATACTTTGGAGTCCATTTATCAAGAATTTACTGGGCAAAATAGATTTGAGACTGGATACAACAGGATTTGCTGCCAGTATTTGCTCTATTTCTTATGCAAGCAGCCAATGAATGAAGAATGTATTCTTTAAAAAAAAAAATATTTTTTTTTTTTCCTTTTTTTTTTACACTTTTTTTTTTTTTTTTGATCAATTTTATTCCTATTACAAGGAATGTAAACATCCCTTGTAATAGGAATGTGTGTGACAGGTCCTCTTTATTGAGAGATGCGGGTCAATAAGACCCCACAACTCTCCTCCAGGCTGGAAAGCAGGAAAGAATTTCACTGATCTCATACTTACAGCTGCAATGGCGGCTTTGTTTACATTTGAGGCCCCGGGCGTGACGTCATCACATCGCGCCCGGGCCTCCGACGGTCATAGAGATGACTGGTGACCATCTATGCTCGTCACGTGACCCACCACCGGCGCTGGACGATTCTCTCCAGGTCCCTGATGGCACGGGAGAGCCCGGTGAAGCACCGGATGGCGGCGGGAGGCACCTATAAGAACGATCAAGCGGCGGAACCGCTGCTATGATCGTTCTTATGGTGCGCAGGATCGCCGGCTGACAAACAGGATATCTGAATGATGCATCATTCAGATATCCCCCCTCAAACCCAGGACGTCATATGACATCCACCCGGAGGGAGAGAGGGTTCCTGCCGGCGTCATTTTACAATGGCCCGGTATGGAAGGGGTTAAATCAAAAAAGTATCATCTATTGCTCTCAGCCTCAGCCATTCTTTTTTTTTTTCTGCTGTGATCTATCTTTTTGTTAGAGAGTGTCTACGTTTGTTCTCTATGGTCCCAATGTAGCCAACCTCATGCTTGCTCCTGAGATGGACTAGGGACTATGGGATTTGGTAGTGTGCAAAGAGCTAAGGCACACTACTCATCCCAAATAAACAGAAGTGAGGTGGGAAGGTTTGGAGAGGTTCAGGAGCTTACAGAGGACGTTAAAATATGAGAAAAAGCACAGCAGGAAATCATTTTATGAAAAATAGATCACATGGCCATTAAGCTGTCACTTAGTGTCACTTATGTCGCGTACACACGGTCGGAAATTCCGCCAGCAAATGTCCGATGTGAGCTTTTGGTCGGAAATTCCGACCGTGTGTATGCTCCATCGGTCTTTTGCTGTCGGAATTTCTGCCAGCAAAAGATTGAGAGCTGGTTCTCAAATTTTTTAGACGGAAAAAATTCCTATTGGAAAATCCGATCGTCTGTAGCAATTCCGACGCGCAAAATTCCAGCGCATGCTCGGAAACAATTTGACGCATGCTCGGAAGCATTGAACTTCATTTTCTCGGCTCGTCGTAGTGTTGTACGTCACGGCGTTCTTGGCGGTAGAAAGTTCAGAGAACTTTTGTGTGACCGTATGTATCCAAGCCAAGCTTGAGCGGAATTCTGTCAGAAAAACCATCCAAGGTTTTTCCGACGGAAAATCCGATCGTGTGTACGCGGCATAAGTGTATTATGTTTGCCCAACATTTTATATTTCTGATATGTGTCTGTAATACATGTTATACTTACCTGCTCTGTGCAATGGGATCACCCCGCTACCGTTTTTTAGTGCCGACGGTTGGCTAGCCACTCAATTGCTGTTACAAGCGGCGGGAGGGGACATTACCCCTCCCGCCGCCTTCCGTGGCTCCCTCTGGCTCTCCCCCTGTCCCACTGGGAGACCCTAGTTACTAGCTGGCACATCTGCTGACTAGTCGGAGATCCATACAAAGCTGAAATCAGTTCTCCACTAGGGATGAGCTTCGAGTTCGACCCGAACTCATGTTCGACTCGAACATTGCCTGTTCGCCCGTTCGCCAAACAGCGAACAAATTGGGGTGTTCGCGGCAAATTCGAAAAGTCTATGGGAGAAATCTAAAGTGCTAGTTATAAAGGCTTATATGCAAGTTATTGTCCTAAAAAGTGTTTGGGGACCCGGGTCCTGCCCCAGGGGACATGTATCAATGCAAACATTTTTTTTCAAAACGGCCGTTTTTTCGGGAGCAGTGATTTTAATAATGCTTAAAGTGAAACAATAAAAGTGAAATATTCCTTTAAATTTCATACCTGGGGGGTGTGTATGATATGCATGTAAAGTGGCGCATGTTTCCTGTGCTTAAAACTGTCTCTGCAAAAAATGTCATTTTTGAAGGAAAAAAAGTCATTTAAAACTGACTCGCGGCTAATAATGAATTGTCGGCTTTTATCAATACATACAAAAGTCATTGATAAAAAAAAAAAAAAAAAGCGTGGGGGTCCCCCAGAATTCAATTACCAGGCCCTTCAGGTCTGGAATGGATATTAAGTGGAACCCCGCCGCAAATTTTAAAAAAAATGGCGTGGGGTTCCCCCAAATATCCATACCAGGCCCTTCAGATCTGGCATGGATTTTAAGGGGAACTCCACCCCAAATTTTAAAAAAAAATGGCGTGAAGTCCCCCCAAAAATCCATACCAGACCCTTATCCGAGCACGCAACCTGGCCGGCCGCAGGGGAAGAGGGGGGGACGAGAGAGCGGCCCCCCTCCCTCCTGAACCGTACCAGGCCACATGCCCTCAACATGGGGAGGATGTCCCCATGTTGATGGGGACAAGGGCCTCATTCCCACAACCCTTGCCCGGTGGTTGTGGGGGTCTGCGGGCGGGGGGCTTATCGGAATCTGGAAGACCCCTTTAATAAAGGGGACCCCCAGATCCCGGCCCCCCCCTATGTGAATTGGTAAGGGGTACATTGTACCCCTACCATTTCACGAAGAAAGCGTAAAAAAATGTAAAAAAAAAAACACACAAACATCTTGAAAAAGTCCTTTATTAAAAAATAATTTTTAAAAAAAATAAAACATTCCAGCGGTGAAATCCAGTGTCCCGCGGCGATCCGATGTCCAGCGCTGTCCGTCATTGGTTTTGCCTGAGCGGACCTGATGGGGAACTTCCTCCGCAGTGTTTTAAATGTATAGACCCGCCCCTTCTAAAGTTCCCCATCAGGTCCGCTCAGCGGACCAGATGCGGAACATGACAAGGGGCGGGTCTATACATGTATTACCACAGTGAGAGAAGTTCCCCATCAGGTCCGCCCCCTCGGTATGTCGGACCCGCCTACGTCATTGGCCTGAGCGGGGAACTTCCTTCACTGTGTAATTTAAATTTACATAGTGAAGGAAGTTCCCCGCTCAAGCCAATGACGTAGGCGGGTCCGACATACCGAGGGGGCGGACCTGATGGGGAACTTCTCTCACTTTGGTAATACATGTATAGACCCGCCCCTTCTCATGTTCCGCATCTGGTCCGCTGAGCGGACCTGATGGGGAACTTTAAAAGGGGCGGGTCTATACATTTAAAACACTGAGGAGGAAGTTCCCCATCAGGTCCGCTGAGGCAAAACCAATGACGGACAGCGCTGGACATCGGATCGCCGCGGGACACTGGATTTCTCCGCTGGAATGTTTTTTTTTTATTATTTTTTTTTTAATAAAGGACTTTTTCAAGGTGTTTGTGTGTTTTTTTGACATTTTTATACGCTTTCTTCGTGAAATGGTAGGGGTACAATGTACCCCTTACCAATTCACATGGGGGGGCGGGATCTGGGGGTCCCCTTTGTTAAAGGGGTCTTCCAGATTCCGATAAGCCCCCCGCCCGCAGACCCCCACAACCACCGTGCAAGGGTTGTGGGGATGAGGCCCTTGTCCCCATCAACATGGGGACATCCTCCCCATGTTGAGGGCATGTGGCCTGGTACGGTTCAGGAGGGAGGGGGGGCCGCTCTCTCATCCCCCCCTCTTCCCCTGCGGCCGGCCAGGTTGCATGCTCGGATAAGGGTCTGGTATGGATTTTTGGAGGGACTCCACGCCATTTTTTTTTAAATTTGGGGTGGCGCTCCCCTTAAAATCCATGCCAGATCTGAAGGGCCTGGTATGGATATTTAGGGGGAACCCCACGCCATTTTTTTTTTCAATTTGCGGCGGGGTTCCCCTTAATATCCATTCCAGACCTGAAGGGCCTGGTAATTGAATTCTGGGGAACCCCCACGCTTTTTTTTTTTTTTTTAACAATGACTTTTCTATGTATTGATAAAAGCCGACAATTCATTATTAGCCGCGAGTGAGTTTTAAATGACTTTTTTTCCTTCAAAAATGACACTTTGTGCAGGGACAGTTCTAAGCACGGGAAACATGCGCCACTTTACATGCATATCATACACACCCCCCAGGTACGAAATTTAAAGGAATATTTCACTTTTATTTTTTAATTTTAAGCATTATTAAAATCACTTCTCCCGAAAAAACTGCCGTTTTTAAAACTTCTTTTTGCATTGATATATGTCCCCTGGGACAGGACCCGGGTCCCCAAACACTTTTTAAGACAATAACTTGCATATAAGTCTTTATAATTAGCACTTTAGATTTTGAACGTTCGAGTCCATTGTATTTAATAGGGTTCTAAAGTTCATGCGAACATTCTGTCTGTTCGCAGGTTCTGGTGCGAACCGAACAGGGGGGTGTTCGGCTCATCCCTGTTCTCCACTATGGTAACCCAGAAGTGATGACATGATATCACTTCTGGTTTACCTGGATGTCAACGCCGCCATTTTTTGAAAATCAAAAGTATTAAAAAAATGCAGATCTTGGTGTTTTGAATGCTTTCCAGTGCAAAAGAGGGATTTGGGGGATTATTTACTAAAGGCAAATCCACTTTGCACTACAAGTGCAAACTACAAGTGCAAAGTGCACTTGAAATTGCACTGAAAGTGCACTTGGAAGTGCAGTCGCTGTAGATCCGAGGGGGACATGCAAGGAAAATAAAAAACAGCATTTTAGCTTGCACATGATTGGATGATAAAATCAGCAGAGCTTCCCCTCATTTCAGATCTACCCCTCAGATTTACAGCGACTGCACTTCCAAGTGCACTTTCAGTGCAATTTCAAGTGCACTTGTAGTTTGCACTTGTAGTGCAAAGTGGATTTGCCTTTCGTAAACAACCCCCTCGGAGTCTTATTGACCCCAGATCCCTCCATAATTAGTGCCTGTCACATGCCTATTGATGTTTACATTCCCTGTGACAGTAATAAAAGTGATCAAATAAAAAATAATTGAAAGCAACAGTGTAAAAAATATATATATATAATTAAAAATAAATAAATGTGAAGTGCCCCCGTCCCCTCATGCTAGCACACAAAGGCGAACGTGTGTGTCGATCCCACACGCAGCCAAACAGTGATTGTCCCACCAATGTGAGGTATTGCCACGAACGACGGATCATGGGCAGTAATTCCACTACTAGACCTCCTAGTAGTGCCGCCTATGGATAGTAAAATTGACATTGTTTGTCGCCGTTGCGCAGGCTTGGGCAATTTTAAAGGGTGACATGTTTGGTATCTATTTACTCGGTGTGACATGATCTTTCATATTTGGCAAAAAAATGGGTTATGTATTGTGTTTTGTTGCATTGAAATTTAAAATAGTGTAATTTTTCCCAAAAATTGCATTTGAAAACTGCTGCGCAAATACCATGTACCATAAAAAAAAATGCAAAATCCACCAATTAATTCTCTATGGACTCTGCTTTAGAAAAAAAAAAATGTTTGGGAGTTCTAATTTTCTAGCAAAAAAATAATGATTTTCACCTGTAAACAAAAAGTGCCAGAAAATGCCTGCTCTTCAATGTTTACAAACAGGCTTTAGCCCTGGGTCACACTGGTGCGATTTGACATGTCAAATCGGCGATATTTGCCGCAAATTGCGGGCAATGGCACCGTCCTAATCGGTGCGACGCCGCATCTGCGGCGCTGCACTGGTTTCAAAAAGTAGTTTCTGTACTACTTTTTGCGATTTCGGGCCACGATTTACATTGACATCTGTGCAGAAACCTGCACAGATGTCTCTGTAATTGCGGCCGAAATCAGGACTGACAGGCAGGAGTGAAATCGTGCGAGTTCAGCTGAACTCGCACGGCTTCACTCCCGCAGCCCCAGTGTGAACCTGGGCTTAAAAAGGCTTTAGAAACACTTTAAATTATCTATATTTTCCCTGCATCATCTATGCCTGTATTGTTCATGTAATTGTTTACTTCCTAGAAATACCCAAGATGTCCATTCGGCCATACAACAACCTTTCTTTCATAGATGATATATCAAATTGCTGCCTGTTTTCTCAGTACATAACAATTTTGGTTTTAGCTCTATAGTCATCCACTGTGCACTCTTTTTTTCAGGATCTAATCAGCAGGTCTTCCCTTTCACTTTGAAATTTGAGCCAAAATCTTATGGCAAGTAAGGTCATTTGATACAACACAATAGTTTTTGTGTTTGGGCAAGGTTTTGGAGCAGAGAAATTTGGAAATATCTCCTTGGGTATCTTATATTTTATTTATACATCATAAAATATGCAGCATAAGACAGCACTAGAGGAAGAGTAGCAGAATTCCATAATGCAACTCTTAACCTAGAATTTCTCATATTTTAATTTGAACAAAGTTAGGACCTTGTCTCCTAGTTATTAATTTCACTTTATGAGTTTTCAGATAGAAATGAGTAAAAGATGCAATTGTTTTCCAAAAAAAGGAAATGATATTTTCCTTATAGTCAGTTTTTTTTTTTTTTAACTAGAATAAAAAAAAGTTGTAATACGTTCCTACTCTGTGCAAGGGTATTGCACAGAGCAGCCTCAAACCTCTTATTTTGGGGTTTCCTGCTAGCACTCTCTGCTCCATCTCTTCTCTATGAAGCTGCTTCCAATAGGGGCAAACATGCGGGTGTGCTCCTGAGCCAGGCTGTGTGCGTCCATAGACACACGCAGTGTGGCTCATCCCCACTCTAACTTTTCTCCCTCCTCACAGAATTTGACTGACATCAGCAGGGGCCAATGCAACTACCTTATTTTCATCAAAGGGAAATTTATTTTCCCAAGGGACATTAGATCTTTAACCTCTTGTCGTCCTACGGCGGCAGGTTGGCACAGCTGCGCAAACAGCCGTAGGTGTACGTCTGACGCTTTAGGAGGTATAGGCGCAAAGCCGGAGCCGATGCCACTGGCTGGCGACCGCGATGTCTATCCGGCACCCTGCGATCGCTCCATAGAGAGCCAGAACGGGGATCTGTGTATGTAAACAAACAGATCCCCGTTCTAACAGGGGAGTAGAGAGAGATCTGCTGTTCCTAGTGATCAGGAAGAGCGATCTCTCTCTACTCCCTGTCAGTACACTCCCCCCACAGTTAGAAACACCTCCCTAGGGAACACTTAACCCCTTGATCGCCCCTAGTGTTAACCCCTTCCCTGCCAGTGACATTTATACAGTAATCAGTGGCTATTTTTAGCTCTGATCGCTGTATAAATGTCACTGGTCCCAAAAAAGTGGCAAAAGTGTCAGATCTGTCTGCTGCAATGTCGCAGTCCGGGCTTAAAATCGCTGATCACAAATAAAAAAACAAAAAACAAATATCTCCCCAATTTTGTAGACGCTACAACTTTTGCGCAAACCAATCAATAAGCGCTTATTGCAGAAGAATACATATTGGTTCAAACTGATGAAAAAAAAAATGTTTTTTTACATTTTTTGGGGATATTTATTATAGCAAAAAGTAAAAAATATTGTGTTATTGTTCCGATTAATGAGATAAAAACCTTTACTCTCTTCAATAAAAATGGGCAGAAAAAGCTCTAAAACAAACTTTGTGGAGTGGACTCACTGTTTGGCGCTACCAACGAGCTAAATTACCCCAAATCATCACAATATATATATATATATATATATATATATATATATATATATATACACACATACATACATACATACACAGTGCCTTGAAAAAGTATTCATACCCCTGGAAAATTTTCCCCATTTTGTCATGTTACAACCAAAAACTTAAATGTATTTTATTGGGATTTTATGTGATAGACCAACACCAAGTGGCACATAATTGTGAAGTGGAAGGATAATGATAAATGGTTTTCCAATTTTTTTACAAATAAATGTGAAAAGTGTGGCGTGCATTTTTTTTCAGCCCCCCTGAGTCAATACTAGACATGTGCAATTTGTTTCGTTCCAAATTGAAATTAATAACGAATAACGTAAAAAAAATTAGGCTGAAATTCAAATAGTTTTCAAATACTTTTCGAATTCGAATAGTTTTCGAATTTAAAATGTTTTCAAATTCGAATGGTTTTCCAATTTCCAAAGAGAATAAAATTAGGGCTGTGGAAATTAACTATTAATCCTCGATTAATTTTTTTGATCGATCAAAATTGTTTTGATCGGTACTCACCTCTCCTCCATTTTCCGGGTCTTCAGGGAGTTCTGTCGGAGATCTGGTGACGTTATGGACACCGGCGGGGCTTGCCGTGTCCATCTGAAGGTCTCCTTTGCTGTGCCTTCATATCTGCATGCCGGCGGGACCTTACTATTTGCCACACGCAAGGGCTTCCCTCTATCAACCTGGGATTCTACAGCCATCCACTGGGAGTTGTGATAGTTCCCTTCACAGGACATCTACATGCCGACGGACTGATGTTAACCCCTCCTCATCTGTATTCAGCAGTGGTATCGTTGTACACATTGTTATACCAGTATCATACTTGGCTACATGTTTTTATGACTGCTTTTGCTACCGTTTGGTATTACTCGCACCATTTTTACAGTTTATGTAGCTACATTGATTTTATCTCCAGTGCATTTATTTTGTTACCTACTTGAAGACTATAAAAGTTTTAATGCTATTCCCATCGAGCACTGCCTTTGTGTGTTTTTTGTATCCTGCTATCCATTTTTACAGTGGTTGGTAGCTGCACTGGGAATCGGCCTGCAAGGAGATCAGCTAAAAGTAGTTGGATCTGTATGTGCGTTATAATTAATCTAAATTAGTTGATTAAAAAAAAAATCAATTAATCGAACACGAAAATTTTAATCAGTAACAGCCCTAAATAAAATAGAATAGAAAATAAAGCAATAGAATGGATTTTTTTTTTATAATAGACTAGAAAAGAAAATAACAGAAAATAAAAGAATATAATATAATAGAGTAAAACAGAACAAAATAAAAGAACAGAATAGACTAGAATAGAATAATAGAATAGAATAACATAGAATATAACAAACCTTCTGAAATTCTCATTTCAAATAGAATAAATTTGAATACATAAGAAAATAATAGAATAGAAAAAAAAGAAGAATAGAATAGAAAATAACAGAATAGTATAGAAAAAAATAGAATAGAAAGAATAGAAACCATCTTCCGAAATTCTAATTTCAATTAGAATAAATTTGAATTTGAATAGAAGAGAATAAAATGGAATTGAAAAGAATATAATAGAACATTAAATAATAGAATAGAAAAGAATAGAAGAGAATAGAATAAAAAAACTAAAAATATATAATAAAAAAAACAATAGAATAGAATAGATAGAATATAACCATTTCCCAAATTTCAAATAGAATCAATTTGAATTTGAATAGAATAGATTAGAATAGGAAGATGGTTAGATTCATTCTATTGTTTTTTTCTATACTATTGTGTTATTTTCTATTCTATTCTACTCTATTCTTTTCTATTCTATTCAAATTTGAATTGATTCTATTAGAATTTGGGAAAATGGTTATTCTATTCTGTTGTTTTTTTAATTCTATTATTTTCTATTCTATTCAAATTTCAGAAGATGATTATAATCTATTTTATTCTATTCTTTTTTTATTCTATTCTATTGTTTTCTATTCTATTCCATTCTATTCTGTTCTTTTATTTTCTATCCTATTTTGTTCTGTTTTACTCCATTATATTATATTCCTTTTTTTTCTGTTATATTATTTTCTATTCAATTTTTTCTATTCTATTCCTTTATTCTCTAGTCTACTTTATTTTCTTTGGAAATTGGTAAACTATTCGAATACTTTTCGAAATCGAAAAAAAAATTTAATTAAAAAACTATTTGAAATTGATTTGAAAACTTTTCGAAACGATCAGAAAAATTTGAAAACAAACAAACTAAACGAATTCCAAAAACGAATTGAACAATTGAAACAAATTTAACGAAACAAATTTATGTAAATAATGAATCGTAACGAAACAAAAAAAAAATTTTTGTTCTGCACATGTCTAGTCAATACTTTGTAGAACCACCTTTCGCTGCAATTACCAGCTTTGCACATCTAGAGAGTGACATTTTTGCTCATTCCTCTTTGCAAAATAGCTCAAGCTATGTCAGATTGGATGAAGAACGTCTGTGAACAGCAATTTTCAAGTCTTGCAACAGATTCTCAATTGGATTTACCATATATACTCGAGTATAAGCCGAGTTTTTCAGCACATTTTTTTGTGCTGAAAATGCCCCCCTCGGCTTATACTCGAGTCACCTTTTTGCGCCTGATCTCCCGAACTTTGGGGACCCGCCTCTGGCCGGCCGTAGGTCCCCTGGACCCCAATCATGGCACACATGTAGCCCCACTCTTCCTCTACAAGTGTGCAAAGTTTGTTGTCCGGGGTACCTACGACCAGGGAGCACCGATTTTTCAAAACCGGGCACCCCTTCTATAGACTCTCATTTTAAATGGTAATTTCTCCAGTGATTTTGGGGACCCGGTACCGGCCGGTCGTAGGTCTCCTGGACCCCAAACTTGGCACACATGTAGCCCTATTTCTCCTCTACAATTGTACAAAGCTTTTTGTCTGGGAACCTACGGTCGGGGAGCACCGATTTTTTAAAGTAGGGCACCCCTTCCATAGACTACCATGTTAAACGTCAGTCTAGTCATGGACACAGTTAGGCATGGGCACAGTGAGTCATGGGCATAGTGAGTCATGGGCATAGTGAGTCATGGGCACAGTGAGTCATGGGCACAGTGAGTCATGGGCACAGTGAGGCATGGACACAGTGAGGCATGCACATGGACACAGTGAGGCACAGTGAGGAATGCCGATGGACACCCTAGGCTTATAATCGAGTCAATACGTTTTCCCAGTTTTTTGTGGTAAAATTAGGTGCCTCGGCTTATATTCGGGTCGGCTTATACTCAAGTATATACGGTAGGTCTGGACGTTGACTGGGCCATTCTAACACATGAATTTACTTTGATCTAAACCATTCAATTATAGCTCTGGCTGTATGTTTAGGGTCATTGTCCTGCTGGAAGGTGAACCTCCGCCCCCAGTCTCAAGTCTTTTGCAGACTTAAGCCCTGCACACACGATCGGATTTCCGATGGAATAAAATCCGATGGATTTTTCCATCGGAATTCAGATGAAGCTGACTTCCATCAGTCTTGCCTACACACCATCAGTGAAAAATCCGACCGTCCCAAACGCCGTGACGTAAAACACTCCGACGAGCCGAGAAAAATTAAGTTCAATGCTTCTGAGCATGCGTCGACTTGATTCTGAGCATGCGTGGGTTTTTTCTCCGATGGAGTTCCACACAGACGATCGGAATTTGCTATCGTTTTTTTTTTCCATCGGATAAATTTAAAACATGTTCTATTTTTAATCACTGATGGAAAAAAAGACAGATGGGGCCCATACACGATCGGTTTGTCCGATGAAAAAGTCCATCGGACTGTTTTCATCGGTGAAACCGATCGTGTGCACAGGGCTTAACAGGTTTTCTTCTAAGATTGCCCTGTATTTGGCTCCATCAATCTTCCCATCAACTCTGACCAGCTTCCCTGTCCCTGATGAAGAAAAGCATCTCCACAACATGATGCTTCCACCACCATGTTTCACGATGGGGGTGGTGTTTTCAGGGTGATGTGCAGTGTTAGTTTTCCGCCACACATAGCGTTTTACTTTTAGGCCAAAAAGTACAATTTTGGTCTCATCTGACCAGAGCACCTTCTTCCACATGTTTGCCATGTCCCCCACATGGCTTCTCGCAAACTGCAAACGGGACTTCTTATGGCTTTCTTTTGCCACTCTTCCATAAAGGGCAGATTTGTGGAGTGCATGACTAGTAGTTGTCCTGTGGACAGAGTCTCCCACCTGAGCTGTGGATTTCTAGAGTCACCATTTGCCTCTTGGCTGCTTTTCTGATCAATGCTCTCCTTGCCCGGCCTGTCAGTTTAGGAGGACGGCTATGTCTTGGTAGGTTTGCAGTTGTGCCATACTCTTTCCATTTTCAGCTGATGGATTGAACAGTTGTTAAGAAAGGACCTCTAACAAACCTTTGAGGGCTTAACAGAACAGCTGTATTTATACTGAGATTATATTATGCACAGGTGGACTATTTACTAATTAGGTAACTTCTGAAGGCAATTGGTTTCACTATATTTTAGTTAGGGTATCAGAGTAAAGGGGTCTGAATACAAATGCACGCCACACTTTTCCGATATTTATTTTGTAAAAAGTTTGAAAACTATTTATCATTTTCCTTCCACTTCACAATTATGTGCCACTTTGTGTTGGTCTATACATATATGTTTTTGGTTGTAACATGACAAAATGTGGAAACTTTCAAGGGGTATAAATACTTTTTCAAGGCACTGTATATATATGTCCTGTTAGCGTTAACATGCAATGTAACTGCAATGTAACTAACTGTCTTGTAGTTATGCATACATTGCTGTATTTTCAATACCAACAGAGGTTTCAAATTGTCCAATAATAGGTGTTTTTTTAGGCAAGTCACTTAACCACTTTAACCACTTAAGCCCCGGACCATTTGGTAGCTAGAGGACCAGAGGTGAATTCAGAATTTTGCACTGCGCTGCTTTAACTGTAAATTGTGCGGACATGCAATGTTGTACCCAAACGAAATTTGCGTCCTTTTCTTCCCACAAATAGAGCTTTCTTTTAATGGTATTTGATTGCCTCTGCGATTTTTATTTTTTGCGATATAAACGGAAAAAGACCGAAAATTTTGAAAAAAAATGATATTTTCTACTTTTTGTTATAAGAAAATCGAATAAACTCAATTGTAGTCATACATTTAGGCCAAAATGTATTCAGCCACATGTTTTTAGTAAAAAAAATGTCAATAAGCGTATATTTATTGGTTTGCGCAAAAGTTATAGAGTTTACAAACTAGGGTACATTTTCTGGAATTTACACAGCTTTAAATTTATGACTGCCTATCTCATTTCTTGAGGTGCTAAAATGACAGGGCAGTACAAAACCCCCCCCCCCCCCCCCCAAATGACCCCATTTTGGAAAGTAGACACCCCAAGGAAATTGCTGAGAGGCATGTTGAGCCCATTGAATTTTTTTATTTTTTTGTCCCAAGTGATTGAATAATGACTAAAAAAAAAAAAAAAAATTACAAAAAGTTGTCACTAAATGATATATTGCTCACACATGCCATGGTTATATGTGGAATTTCACCCCAAAATACATTTTGCTGCTTCTCCTGAGTACGGGGATACCACATGTGTGGGACTTTTTAGGAGCCTAGCCGCGTACGGGACCCCGGAAACCAAGCACCGCCTTCAGGATTTCTAAGGGCGCAAATTTTTGATTTCACTCCTCACTACCTATCACAGTTTCGAAGGCCATAAAATGCCAAAATAGCACAAAACCCCCCCAAATGACCCCATTTTAGAAAGTAGACACCCCAAGGAAATTGCTGAGAGGCCTGTTGAGCCCATTGAATATATTTTTTTTTGTCCCAAGTGATTGAATAATGACAAAAAAAAAAAATTACAAAAAGTTGTCACTAAATGATATATTGCTCACACATGCCATGGTTATATGTGGAATTACACCCCAAAATAAATTTTTCTGCTTCTCCTGAGTACGGGGATACCACATGTGTGGGACTTTTTAGGAGCCTAGCCGCGTACGGGACCCCGAAAACCAAGCACCGCCTTCAGGATTTCTAGGCACAAATTTTTGATTTCACTCCTCACTACCTATCACAGTTTCGAAGGCCATAAAATGCCAAAATCGCACAAAACCCCCCCAAATGACCCCATTTTGGAATATAGACACCCCAAGCTATTTGCTGAGAGGAATGGCGAGTATTTTACAGCTCTCATTTGTTTTTGAAAATGAAGAAAGGAAATATATATATATATATATATATATATATTTTTTTTCAATTTTCAAAACTTTGTGACAAAAAGCGAGATCTGCAAAATACTCACAATACCTCTCAGCAAATAGCTTGGGGTGTCTACTTTCCAAAATGGGGTCATTTGGGGGGGTTTTGTGCCATCTGGGCATTCCATGGCCTCCGAAACTGTGATAGGCAGTGAGAAGTGAAATCAAATATTTACACCCTTAGAAAGCCTGAAGGCGGTGCTTGGTTTTTGGGGTCCCGTACGTGGCTAGGCTCCCAAAAAGTCTCACACATGTGGTATCCCCGTACTCAGGAGAAGCAACAGAATGTATTTTGGGGTGTAATTCCACATATGCCCATGGCATGTTTGAGCAATATATCATTTAGTGACAACTTTGTGCCAAAAAAAAAAATAAAATTGTCGTTTTTCCGCAACTTGTGTCAACATATAAAATATTCCATGGACTCGACATGCCTCTCAGTATATAGCTTGGGGTGTCTACTTTCCAAAATGGGGTCATTTGGGGGGGTTTTGAACTGTTCTGGCATTTTATACACAACATTAGGAAGCTTACATCCACTCTTCTAACCACTTGAAGACAAAGCCCTTTTTGACACTTTTTGTTTACATGAAAACATTTTTTTTTTGCAAGAAAATTATGTTGAACCCCCAAACATTATATATATTTTTAAAGCAAAGGCCCTACAGATTAAAATGGTGGGTGTTGCATTTTTTTTTTCTACACAGTATTTGCGCAGCGATTTTTCAAACGCATTTTTTGGGTTAAAAAATACACTTTTTTTAATTTTAATGCACTAAAACACACTATATTGCCCAAATGTTTGATGAAATAAAAAAGATGATCTTAGGCCGAGTACATAGATACCAAACACGACATGCTTTAAAATTTCGCACAAACGCGCATTGGCGACAAACTACATACATTTTTAAAAGCCTTTAAAAGCCTTTACAGGTTACCCCAGTAGATTTACAGAGGTCTACTGCTAAAATGATTGCCCTCGATCTGACCTTCGCGGTGATACCTCACATGCATGGTGCAATTGCTGTTTACATATGACGCCAGACCGACGCTTGCGTTCGCCATTGGGCAAGAGCAGGGCAGGACAGGGGTGCTTTTTTTTTTTTTTCTTTTTTTTTTTTATTATTAATTTTGCTTTTTTATTTTATTTTTAAATTGTTCCTTCCAAGTATTTTTTTTTTTTTATCATTTTTATTGTTATCTCAGTGAATGTAAATATCCCCTATGATAGCAATAGGTAGTGACAGGTACTCTTTTTTTTGAAAAAACTGGGGTCTTCTAGACCCTAGATTTTTCCTCTGCCCTCAAAGCATCTGACCACACCAAGATCGGTGTGATAAAATGCTTTCCCAATTTCCCAATGGCGCTTTTTATATCCGGGGGGGGGGCATTCCCTCCCACTGCTTGTAAAAGCAGTCCAGAGGCTAATTAGCCGCTAGGATTGCTTTTACATGAAAGCCGGCCGCAGGCTGAAAAGAATGATACCAAGATGATACCTAAACCCGCAGGCATCATTCTGGTATAAACATTCAAAGTCCTTGTTGGACATGTATTGTAATCTTTTTATTTCATGCAGCCAGTTGGCTGAACGAAAAAAGAGATTGATCGGTGGGTATGCCCACCATTAGAATACCGCCCTTCATCCACCCACTTCCAATGATGGGCATACACGCACCATTTATATATGCCGAAGCATGGGGGCATCCTCCCGCAAAAAAGTTATGCCGCACACACATGGTCGGACTTTTCCACGGGCAAGCCTCCGTCGGAATTTCGACCGTATGTACGCGGCATTAGGAGCAAAATCGCTCCTCCGCCCCTGCTGCCCCAATGCTTCGGCATATTTTTTTTTTTTTTTTAACTGTGGTGGTGAAATCACCTCCTACAGCACTGGAGTCGCAGGGATCAGGCCTGTCTCTGCGAACGCTGCAGTTATGTGTGTTTTTGCTTTGTAAGTGACAGTGATCGATCGATACTGCACTTGGGTGGCCTGGGCTGGACGGAGGGGCAAAACGCAGGTGCCAGCAGGTATCTGGGCTGATCCCGCTAACACTGCGTTTTTGGGAACCCTAAACTGCTGGGGACGCTAGTATAGATCAGATCAGATATTGATCTGTTCAGATACTATACCACTAAGGGGGGTGTATGCTTCACGCGTGGGTGTTAGCGTTACTGGCACTAACCTGACGCTGCCTGGGGTGTGACTCAGACCCTCTCTGACGCTAAAACCTAATTGATATCACCCGCCAGGCGATCAGGGGGTTAAACCTTTATTGGGTTATATACACGGCGGGTGCCCTGACACTATAAAAAGCAAACTAACTAACCAGCGTCACCCGTAACACTTATATGGTGATCACTGGTGAAAGGGTTAACTAGGGGCAATCAGGGGGTTAAAACCTTTATTAGATAATATATGGGGGTACCTGACGCTATAAAAACCTGCGGCGAACCTAAAAAAAATTACCAGCTACCGATCTGCATCACCGACACTAAGACAGCGTTTAGAAAAACGATTGCTTAGCGACAGTGGTGATGGGGGTGAAAGGGTTACCTGGGGGGGCGATCAAGGGGGTTAAACCTTTATTAGATAATATATTGGGGTACCTGACGCTATAAAAACATGCGGCGAACCTAAAAAAAATTACTGGCTACGATCTGCATCACCGACACTAAGACAGCGTTTAGAAAAACAATTGCTTAGCGACAGTGGTGATAGGGGGTGAAAGGGTTACCTGGGGGGCGATCAAGGGGGTTAAACCTTTATTAGATAATATATTGGGGTACCTGACGCTATAAAAACCTGCGGCGAACCTAAAAAAAATTACCGGCTACCGATCTGCATGACAGACACTAAGACAGCGTTTAGAAAAACGATCGCTTAGTGACAGTGGTGATAGGGGGTGAAAGGGTTACCTGGGGGGCGATCAAGGGGGTTAAACCTTTATTAGATAATATATTGGGGTACCTGACGCTACAAAAACCTGCGGCGAACCTAAAAAAAATTACTGGCTACGATCTGCATCACCGACACTAAGACAGCGTTTAGAAAAACAATTGCTTAGCGACAGTGGTGATAGGGGGTGAAAGGGTTACCTGGGGGGCGATCAAGGGGGTTAAACCTTTATTAGATAATATATTGGGGTACCTGACGCTATAAAAACCTGCGGCGAACCTAAAAAAAATTACCGGCTACCGATCTGCATCACAGACACTAAGACAGCGTTTAGAAAAACGATCGCTTAGTGACAGTGGTGATAGGGGGTGAAAGGGTTACCTGGGGGGCGATCAAGGGGGTTAAACCTTTATTAGATAATATATTGGGGTACCTGACGCTATAAAAACCTGCGGCGAACCTAAAAAAAATTACTGGCTGCCGATCGGCATCACTGACGCTAAGACAGCGATCAGAAAAATGATCGCTAAGCGACAGTGGTGATAGGCGGTGAAAGGGTTATCTGGGGGGTGATCAGGGGGTTAAACCTTTATTAGGGGGGGGGGGGGTTAGGGGGCTACACTGGACCTAAGACTAAACTTTGGTGACACTTTTACAGTCACAAATGTCACTGATTGCAGTGATCACTAAATAAATGGTCACTGCAATCAGTGACACTGTGACTGGGGGCTGGGGGGGTGATCTGGGGGGTGATCTGGGGTGTCTGGGGGGGCCTGGGGGGGCGATTTATGTCCCTATGTGTCCTGGTGTCAGTGTAGTGTTGTGTGCACTGACCTGATATCTTCTCTTGTACGGCGCTCAGTATATGTGAGCGCCGCACCAGAGATGACATCACTTCCTCCTGCTCCCTCTGTCTGACACAGACAGAGGGGGCATTTCCATTCGCCGGGAGCGATCGCGAGGGGGTGGCCAGAAACGAATGGCTGCCCCCTCATCCCGGAACGCTCCCGGACACTTAGCCACCGCTCACTGTACAGAAGGGGGGTCCGATTGGACCCCCCAACTGTACAAAGGCAATCACGTATGCTCTACGTGATTGTGCCTGTCGGTGCCATTCTGCCGACGTATATATACAGTGAGCGGTCGTTAAGTGGTTAATACAGGGCTTTTTGTACCACTTCAATACCGGGCCTATTCTAGCACTTCTCTCCTACATGTACAAATCATCATTCTTTTGCTAGAAAATTACTCAGAACCCCCAAACATTATATATGTTTTTTAGCAGACACCCTAGGGAATAAAATGACGGTCATTGCAACTTTTTTTCTTGCACGATATTTGCGCAATAATTTTTCAAACTCCTTTTTTTTTTTTTTAAATGGCTTCATGAATTAAAAAAGAACAAAACAGTAAAACTAGCCCAATTTTTTGGGAAAATATGAAAGATGATGTTACGCCGAGTAAATAGATACCTAACATGTCACGCTTTAAAATTGCGCACACTCATGGAATTACGCCAAACTTTGGCACATAAAAATCTCCATAGGCGACGCTTTAATTTTTTTTACAGGTTACCAGGTTAGAGTTACAGAGGAGGTCTAGTGCTAGAATTGTTGCACGCGCTCTAACGCACGCGGCGATACCTCACATATGTGGTTTGAACGGCGTTTACATATGTGGGCGACTTACGTGTGCATTCGCTTCTGATCGCGAGCTACCGGGGACAGGGACGTTTTAATTTTTTTTAATTATTATTTATTTTTTTATTTTACTTACCGTATTTATTTATTTTTTTACAATTATTTTACTTTTTTTTTTTTTGATCACTTTTATTCCTATTACAAGGAATGTAAACATCCCTTGTAATAGGAATGTGTGTGACAGGTCCTCTTTATTGAGAGATGCGGGGTCAATAAGACCCCACATCTCTCCTCCAGGCTGGAAAGCATGAGATCAGTGAATTTTTTTTCACTGATCTCATACTTACTAGCCGCAATGGCGGCTTTGTTTACATTTGAGGACCCGGGCGTGACGTCATCACATCGCACCCGGGCCTCCGACGATCATAGAGATGACTGGTGACCATCTGGTCACCAGTCATCTCTATGCTCGTCACGTGACCCACCAACGGCGCCGGAAGATTCGCTCCGGGTCACCGATCGCACGGGAGAGCCCGGAGAAGCACCGGATGGCGGCGGGAGGGGGTGGATATCCCCTCCCGCCGCCTATAAGAACGATCAAGCGGTGGAATTGCCGCTATGATCATTCTTATGGTGCACAGAATCGCAGGCACTTTAAAAGGATATCTGAATGATGCCTCTAGCTGCAGGCATCATTCAGATATCCCCCTACAAAGCAAGGACGTCATATGACGTCCACCCAGGATGGGAGATCCCATCTGTGGACGTCATTTGACTATGGCTGGGTAGGGAAGTGGTTAAAGAGGAACTGCAGTCTGCTCACATAATTTGTAATAAAAACATCTTTGCTATTCTGAAGCTTCCCTCCAACCACTTTGCATATTATTTTATATAGACTGTGATTCTGTACTTGCCAAATATGCTGCAGAAATCGCCCTCCACTGAGTCTGGCTGCAACCATATTAACTGTGGGCAGCTGAAGCTACTGCCTTTTCACATCCTGGATTCACACAGAGGCAAACCTCCAGCTCTGCAGCCCTGCAGCTCTCGTTGGCCCCATTATGACTCATCCCCCTCCCCTCCTGGCAAACTCTCACCAGAGTGAGAGAGAGTCCTGTGCATGATGTCATAAGCCTAGGCCAGGGGTGCCCAACCAATAGCCCGGGGTCCACATGTGGCCCGCGGAGCCCTCTGATGTGGCCCACAACCTCCTGCTCTGGGATGGAATAAAATAAAATAGAATATTGTCATTAAAAGGTAAGTTTATTGCTAAAATCACAATGTATATGTGGACATATATGGGCATATCTGTTCTGTAGTGGTTACTGGGCTGCTTTCAAACTGATCCACAGGTGCAGAGAAGTGCACTGAGCCATAAACTTCTATTACCTGCGAGTTTGGTGTGCTGAGTAGAGTGGGTTCTATAGAGCCGAGTGGGCTGCCATCCACCTGCTCCGCTCATTGTGGCCCGCAACCGGTTACCAAGTCGCTTAAGTGGGCCTTGCTCTTCAAAAGGTTGGGCACCCCTGGCCTAGGTTAATGACCAGACAAGAAACAGGAAGTGGGCTGTATAAGGTATTTACTGGCAAAAAAAAATAATGTTTTACTATCCAAAGTTAAAACAACAAGGGCAGAAGATTTAATAGATGGAAAGATGAAAAATTACTGAAGGTCCCCTTTAATGTAGAGATCATAGCAGGAGGGTCAGACACACCAGCTACAGCGACTCTACTGTTAAAGCGGAGGTGAAAACATATTAAAAGCCAGCAGCTGCAAATACAGCAGCTGCTGACTTTTAATATATGGACACTTACCTGTCCTGGAGTCCAGTGACATCCGCAGCAGAGGACGAGCAATTGCTCATCACTCTGCTGCCCCCACCGCCATCCTCGGTGAGGGAACCAGGAAGTGCCCGGTTCCCTACTGCGCATTGCGCGAGTCGCGCTGCGACATTCTGAATGGTCCCCTGTGTTCTGGGAGCCGAGTGTCTCCCAGAACACAACGGGGAATCTGCGGGAAGTGACGTGCTTCTTGCAGATTTCCCGCAGAGAGGACTCCTGGAAGTGGGTTCAAATACCTGTCTTAGACAGGTATCTGTACCCCCCTCCCCCCTGAAAGGTGTCAATTGTGTCACAGGAGGGGGGGAGGGTTCCGATCAGCGGAAGTTCCACTTTAGGGTGGAGCTCCGCTTTAAAGATACAGACATCAGAAGGATCGGAAATACAGCGAATACTGTCTTCTGAGAATACTATAAACTTGTCAGATATCAATAACAGAAATAAGTCCAGGAGATGTCATGCTCCGCCTTGGACTTAACTCATAGGGTGTCTTCTCTTTTCATAAAGGAGCTGAATTCCTGGAGTGACCTTCATTCCAGAATTCTTCCTGTCACATGGCTCTTGAACTGTAGACTGTAACTCTGGGAGTAGAGAGTCAGAAGTTATTCCTACGGAAGAAAAACTCTGGCTTGTGCTGTATCCAGGATGAGACCTAGATACTCCAAGTTATGTTTTGGTTCCAGCGCTGATTTCTGAAGGTTCAGTATCCAACCAGACCTTTTCAAAGCAGAACAAAAGGCAAAAGTTTTTTTTTTTTTTTTTCATTTTAGATAATGTTAGGGAGAATTATAATCCTGTTTGATTTTTGTTTTTCTTGTCACCTGTGTTAGAATATAAAAGAAAAAAAAAATGTCTTCATAAATTTAGGTCAAAATGTATTCTGCTACGTCTTTGGTAAAAAGAAAATCCCAATAACTATATATTAATTGGTTTTCGTGAAAGTAATAGCGTCTACAAACTATGGGATATATACTGGAATTTTTTTTTTATACTAGTAGTGGTGGCAATCAGGGACTTATAGTGGGACTGTGATGGGCAGTAGACAATCTGACACTTTGTAGAAACTGACTAACTGCCGCTGACATTCCCTGGTGACACTAATGCAATGATCATTGCTAATAATATACACCAGGGATACTGAATTCAAATTCACGGAGGTCTTCTTAGTAAAATCTTCTTCCAGCAGAGGTCCGAATTACGTTTGTGATATGATCATTTACATCACAGCACCCTCCCCTCCTAGGTGTTCCAATCTTTGCACTGGGGAACGCAGGCGAAATTGCACATGTCCCCGACCCGCAGAGGAAAACGCCACACTTTAGCACACGCGTGCGCATGGTAATGCAGCTTGGTGCTGCGCAATGTAAAAAAAGGGCAAGGGACTTGTTTCCCTGCATTTCTCATGGGTAGTGCAGCCCATTAAAATGAATAGGCTGACCTACCTGTAGCATGCGCAAGCACTGATCAGAACTGAGCCCTATATCGCAATCCCATCCTTTTATCCGTTCCACAGTGTCCACTGCACATCACAGTTCCCTTCCCTTCACAGCAAGATCCCCCTTGACAGTAGTGTTCTCATACCCCCTTGACCTAAACACCCTCCAACAGTACTGTACTCAGCCCCCCACATTACTGTCTGCCCCTCCTCCTCACATTACTGTCCTCAGATCCCCCATTACAGTCCTCAGCCCCCCTACATTACAGTCCTCAGACACCCCCCCCCCATTACAGTACTCAGTTCCCTCATTACAGTCCTCAGCCCCCACATTACCGTCCTCATACCCCCCCCCCCCACATTACAGTACTCAGTTCCCCTATTACCATCCTCAGCTTCCCCACATTACTGTCCTCAGATACCCCCCTTTCAGTACTCAGTTTCCCCCATTACAGTCCTCAGCCCTCCCTACATTATTGTCCGCAGACACCCCCCCCACTACAGTACTCAGTTCCGTCATTACAGTCCTCAGCTCCCCCCCCAATTACAGTACTCAGTTCCCCTATTACCATCCTCAGCTCCCCCACATTACTGTCCTCAGACCCCCCCCCCCATTACAGTACTCAGTTCCCCTCAATACTGTCCTCAGCCCCCCTCTTTACAGTACTCAGCCCCCTCTTCCGACAATACAGTACTCAGCCTTAACCCCCCCCCCCACATTACAGTACTCAGCACCCACACACATTATAGTACTTAGCCTCTTCATTGCAGTACTCAGCACCTCTCCCCCTTCCCACATCACATGAGGACAGGGGTACAACAGATCTGAATGGAGGAGGGAAGCTGCAAGCTGGTGACTGGTTGCTTAAACCACCTTTCATCTTTGCAACCAACCACTGGCTTATTTACCTTAGGAAGCTCCCGCCCTCCCTGCAGAACTGTCCCGCCCCCTGCTGTCAGCTCTGCGAAGATGAAAGCGTGACAGCTGAAAGAACAGGCTCCTAAATTGCGAGACCGCTGCCATCATTTAGTGATGCCTGATATACACTGTCAATGTACTAATGACACTGGCTGGGAAGAAGTTAACATCTATGGACAATGAAGGGGTTAATTACATGCCTAACAAATGTCAATGTGTGTACTGTGTGCTACTTTTGACTACACATTGATTTGTTTATTTTCCCTGATGTCTTCTGTTCCCTGTGGTCATCTGTTGACGAACTCCGGCTGTGTCATATCACAAGGGAGCAGCTGGGCGGGGGCGTGCACGCCCAAAACCTGGAAACAGGCAGAAAATACCCGTACGTCGCTGCCACTCCACCACAGTATATGTAATGTGGCAGGTTGGCAAGCAGTTAAGATCTGCACAGTCCTCATTATGATGTTGGTCAAAATATACGCTGACTGTTCGCTCGATTGGAGGTCATCCAGATGTACCACTATAAAGCACAGAAAACAGGTGGCGTATGGCGCGTAACAGTTCCAATAAATGTTGTACCACCCAATGCTCAGCCCTCGCGACCCACTCATAAATGAGTCTGCAGAGACTTAGTCACACCGGAGGCTGTGCCATGGCTTTGGACCCAGTACACAAAGGCCTGGAAAATGCCACAAGCAGACCCTTTACCCAAAGGTCACATTCAAAGCAGGTCCCGCAATCTTTGGTTCAGCAGGGTCTGTATTCAACCTCTAAAACTATTGCTGAGAATACACTGGTCCTGATGGCTGCATGAAGAGACCAGATCAAGCAATGTGTACATGAAGTCTTGTTTGAAGCGAAGAATTATCTTGAAAAAATATAAAAATGGCTAGTAAAAAAAGTTTAACTTTTCTCAGTAGAGGAAAGATATCCATACTCCTAGGACACTAGCAAAAAACGAAAGCATGCTGGGACTAGGAGGGGTTATATCAGTTGATCATTGTTTTCTGTCTGCCAGTCTTCAAATCCTGGTGACTAACAGTATAACCCAATAGTCTCTAAAAGCTATGTCCTGTATGAACGAGAAAGAAAACATATTCTATAGAGTGGGAAATTGTTAGATCTTTTGTCTTTTTAGAAAAAATGAAAGACATTTTAAGTTTTCTCCACTCTATCCCAAACTGCAAGAGAACAATTTTGGTTGGAGTTCAAACTTCAAACTTTTTTTTTTTTATTGCTATTGTTGATCTTGAAAATGTTAAGAACATACAGATCTAAAGATGCCAGTAAAAAATGCAACCTGAGCAATTAGATAATAGTTTACTGTTAAGCCCTGTACACACGACCAGTTTTCAAGGAAAGGAAAAAAACTTTGGTTTTCCCGACGGGATTCCTGCCAAGCTTGACGGGTTTCCTGCCTAGCTTGTCTTGCGTACAGAATGTCATACAAAATCCCACCGGTCCAAAGCGCGGTGACGTACAACACGTACAACGGCACTATAAAGGGGAAGTTCAAATACAACGGCGCCACCCTTTGGGCTGCTTTTGCTGATCTCGTGTTATCGCGTGTTAGTAAGTTTGGTGAGAGACGATTCGCGCTTTTCAGTCTTCGTGCTTTCAGATAGTTTTCTGCTGTTCAGAATGCTGACGAATGTGCTATCTCCATTACGAACGCTAGTTTTACCAGAACGAGCGCTCCCGTCTCCTACTTCATTCTGAGCATGCGTGTTTTTTTTGCCCTCGGAAAAGCATACACAAGAGGAAAAAGTCCGCCGGGAATCCCGACGGGAAAATAGAGAGCAGGTTCTCTATTTTTTTTTTCGCCAGTTTTCCTGTCGGGAAAACTGCGATGAAGCATACACACGGCCGGATTTCCCGGCCAAAAGCTCTCATGGCAGTTTTCCTGCCGGGAAAACCGGTCGTGTGTACAGGGCTTCTGTGTTTGCTGCACGCACTTAACTGATAGATAATCAGATTTAAACAGGTGCATGTCCACTAACATACAGCTGCCCATAGACTAACACACAGCTTACGATCGGGTCCACCTAAATAATTGACAGGTTAGGCAGGTATGAAGAAGAAAGAGGATCACACTGTCACGTTTTGTGCGTCTCGCGTCAATTGAATGAACTGCTGTACCTGCGGCAGTGGTGTATTTAGGTTTTGTGCTGCCCTAGGACTAAACTCGTGTGCCCCTAATTTAAATATGGATGGACTTTGTGTCTGGATGTTTTTTTTTGTCTTTTTTCAACCTGACTAACTATGTAACTATGTAAATATGACCCACCCCTTCCTGTCAAGGTCACGCCCCTTCCTGTTTAAGACCCGCCCTGTCAGCAAATACACATATATATATATATATATATATATATATATATATATATAGAATATATATACATATATATATATATGCTATAAAAATATGCATATTTTAAAACATTTAATGATTTAATTTAATAACTACAAGAATTAACAATGAGAAATTCAGTTTTGACATGGATGATGTAATATGCATTGTACAGTATGTTGTAGAGAAGAAATATTTATACTACTGATCTTAGCTTATACGTGAGATATTATCTGGGACTTTGTTTTAGTTAAACTAGGACCTGCTCGTCTATATGTGCTATCACAATATGTCACTGGATTAGTAAGATTACTCCTATCTTGTAAGATATTTGGACTTGTGTTTGCTGCCACTGATTATAATCATAGGATTATTTTTACGTATTTGTATAATGACTAGTCATTATACAAATATGTGAAATAATCAGCCCCCCAGCCAAGTCCGCCCCATAAGACTGGCGCTACACTAAAAGTGTAGCGTAAGCCGGCGCGGACTCTTTTCGTGTGGGAGCCGGGAGGAGGCTGTTTCTTTATGTGCGGGGGGGAGGGGGCAGCTTTTTTGCTGCCCCCCTTCAAAGTGCTGCCCTAGGCCTGGGCCTTGTTGGCCTAGGCCAAGATACAGCATTGACCTGCGGGATAACACAGGGGAAAAGTTTCCTGCAAGTTTTTAAATTCGCAGCCATGCAGAAATCACATGGTTCTTTTGCATGCAAATTTACAAGAAATCTCCTGCACCCGAAAAAACACTGCGTTTTTCAATGCATGGGGGTTCTATTAGGAATGAATGGCACCCAGATGTGTCTGCAAAAGAGCAGCGCGTTTTGGCTGCGCAACAGTGTGAACCAAGCTTAAGGTCCTGTCATTATTATGGGTCTTGTGAATCCATATTCTTATAACTGTAATTCATTTTTATCTTGTTATTTTTACCTGGAGCTCTGCTGTAACAATGTTCACCTTATAATGTTGTAGTTTTGGCTTTAACTAGAAATCACCTTTAACTAATGATCTATTTTTATTTTTTTCAGAGCTTAGAAATTATGTTTTTCCTGACAACAATTCAATATTATTAGCAGATAATAATTGTTGTGCTGTTTCCCACTTGTAATAAGTGGATCTTTTAAGATGTACCCCATCACTAATCTGAGACAAATCTAATTGGGTGAATTAATCTGCCTATCACTGGTTCCCACTTTAACTGAAAAGGCTTTCTCCTTCAGAATCATTATTTTAATCCTCTTTCTGCAAGGGTGCTGCAAGTACAAGCTGGTATAAAAGCCTGCGAGCTGCAGCAGTGGATGTGAGAGATGTTTTGCACTATAAAAGAGAATATAACAATATATAAAATGACTCTAGAGTTGTTGATGAGCATGCATTTAGAGTAGGGTGACCAGACGTCCCCTATTTCCGGGGACAGTCCCCGGACTGAGCATACAGTCCCCGAAGGAAGTTTGTCCTCATTTTTGTTCCCGCTTTGCAGAGTCAGGGAAGTCTGGTCACCGACAGTTTGAGAGAACAGACTGTTTGTTCCCGTCCATAGGACAGTAGAATCAGTCTGTACATTAGGGTAAGGTGACCAGGTTTTTAAAATGAAATCCGTGACCTATTTTTTTTTTTACTAGTAATGGCGGCAATCAGCGACTTTCTGCCTGTCGTCGCCCGCCTCACAGCCTGTCAAGTCTTACTCTCTGGGCCCCGGCTACTACTGGGTGGGGATCAAAGAAATGTACCGCTTCAAGCTGCTAGTCTCCAATGATTGCTCCCGCCCTGTTGCACTGACAGGTGCTGGCTATGCGCTGGTCCGTAGGAAAAGGAAGAGGTCCTGGACTGCTGCACTCAGTAAAACGGTTTATTGCTAAATATTTTTCAAAAAGATCAAATCCAAAAATTAATCTATAAATTCCAAAGACAAACCAAAACAGACAGTGGACATACAGGGCTGACGCGTTTCACATCATAACTTGATGCTTACTCATAGCACTACTGGGTGGGGAGCGGAGAAAGATCCCTCCGCCAGGGAAGGCAAGAAGATAAGCAGGCAGACGGCTGGCCGGGACTTGAGCCAAGGCAGAAGAACATTCAAGCGGAGCTGGATGGGCATGCACCCGAAACTGAATACATTTTCCCTTCACTCCGACCAGCACTTGATCATCAGAAAGGGGCACAGATAATTGAAAAGAATAGACCCCCCTAAGCTAGCAGGAGCGGCGGAGCGGGGGCGTGTAGTTCATTTTTTTTTTTTTATTAATTCTACACTGGCTGTCTTTTCAATTGCCACAGCCCCTGTTCAAATCCAATGACAAAACCGGGGACAAACTTGGTCCGGGGACAATGTCCTCAATCCGGGGACTGTCCGCAGAAAGCTACATTAGGGGCCGGTGGCTGCAGCTGAGCGGAGTGTCTCTGACACTCGTCTCACACACAGCACAGCAAATTCACACAGCACATGCAGTTCACTCCCTCTCCCAGCAACGGACGAGAGATCAGCCCCTCCTCCTCCTCCTCCTGTCCCTGTTTCCCTGTGTCTGCCCGGTCCCCCGCCCACTCTCCTATCCCCGACGTTACAGCTCTGTGCAGGAGAGAGAGAGGGGAGATGTGTGCGGGAGATATGAAGAACAGCTACACATTCCAAGCTGTGTGAAGTATGCCTGGACCACCAACATCCAGCCTCGTCCCTGCAATGAATGAACTCTGCATTTACACTTTGATCAGTGAAATGTCCATATCTCCCTCCCTTCTCTCCTCTATCTATCCACCCCCCTTCCCCCTTGTTCTTTTAAGTTCCATTTAGCATTTTTATGCAGCAAATACTCTGATTGCTTTTTTTTTTTTTTCCTTCAATCAGTACACAGAAAAAAAAATATATGATCCAATTCCCCCATCTACATATTTCATGTGGATGGGGAAATCCTCCCACTGTGGACCAGTGGCTGAACAATCAGGGTTGCGGTCCTACCCCTTTAATTCACAGTGCTGGTCTCTGTCTCCATGGCAGCACATTAGGACCCAGTGCTGGTTAAGTTATGGGGCTGATGGGCACATTTGCAGAGTGCAAGTACAATTGGTTGTAAACAGCGTAGCCTCTCGCAGATCGCTTAGCAGCGGTAGCACTGCCTAGCCGTCTCTGACATGCTGATCGGGATGCGATCCAGGTGATGCAACCAGTCGGATCTAATATTAAATACAATAGTGTATTAATTGATCAGAGCCCCAACTTTACTGGCATGGAGCCCACGTGGCTGCTAAACATGTTTTTGCTATATACAGTATGATTGTACTTTTGATTCTAATAAATACTGTGTTTATAAGATCCGACTGGGAGCATCACCTGGATCACATCCCGATTGGCATGACAATAGAGAAGGCTATGCATCAGTACTGCTGCTAGGTGACTGGCGGGGGACTTAGCTGTCTACAACCAATAGTGCCAGCCCTCCCCGCATGCACCCATCAGACCCATAATGTAACCAGCACTGGGTCCTAATAGACTGACACCGCTGCCAAGGAGACAGAGATGCCAGAACAGCGCTATCAAAAGCTGGGGCTCCCACTGCGGCAGAACACCAGGGACTGATCACAAGTGTGACCTTTGCAACTATGGTAATTCTTCCACTGCGTTGGACCCTTATATGGAGTTCCCTGGTGTGCTGGTGACATACCTATTGCTTTCTGTCACTGTGGGGTGGGCCCAAGATGGTAGAAAGGGAGCAAACTGCAGAACACATGAAAGGGCACTGCTGCAGGGCCATAATAAAAGGGCCCCGCAACAGGAGTAAAGAGACACAGGATCAGTGGGGAGGGCCATGGGACCAGAGAAAAGGTTCTAGTTACACCCCTATGTCTGGCTGGGCTGTGAAATGTCAATACATTGGGTCAGCGTCCCCATCCTCCGTTAAGTCCTACTGGGCCCATTGGGGCTTGGACTGTCTCGGACGGTGAGCGGGGGGGTGTTGAGCGCTGCCGGATTATAAAGAGCGGGGATCTCCCACATACCCAACTGTCAGAGGAAGTTCTGCCTCCTGGACTATCTCCTATGATAGGCAGCACACTGGTAATGTCTAATATAGGAGGCGGGACGTCGTCTAAGGACAGCGGCCATGCGGGGTAAACAGGAGATCCCTGCTCTGTATAATCCATCTCCTCTCCTCTAGGTAAGGCTGCATTTATGGGCACTGAACAGGCTGCATTTATGGTCATTGAACAGGCTGCATTTATGGTCATTGAACAGGCTGCATTTATGGTCATTGAACAGGCTGAGCTGCTGGGCACTGAACAGGCTGAGCTGCTGGGCACTGAATAGGCTGCATTGATGGGCACTGATTAGGCTGCATTGATGGGCACTGATTAGGCTGCATTGATGGGCACTGAACAGGCTGCATTGATGGGAACTGAACAGGCTGAGCTGATGGGCACTGGTGAGGCTGCATTGATGGGCACTGATGAGGCTGCATTGATGAGGCTGCATTGATGGGCACTGATAAGGCTGCATTGATGGGCACTGATGAGGCTGCATTGATGGACACTGATGAAGCTGCACTGATGAGCACTGGTGAGTATAATACACTCTTCAAATGTGCTTTAAAATGCATGGTTTTTCCTTTCATGAACAAGAAAATAATGACGTGATGAGGTTGGACTGGCATAATAATGCTATGGGACTGGTATAAAATGATTTCCAGAAATAACGTAAATATATATATATATATATATATATATATATATATATCATACAATCATTACATAAACACATACCACATACACTGCATATATCAATTGAGGAAAATATGCTTATAAAATAGTTTACTTTTGCCAATAAAAAAAAAAATGTCCCCGGATTTCATTTAAAAAATCTGGTCACCTTAATTTAGAGATGCAAAAAGCACAGGATATTTTTACATTTCTTTTTGGTCCTCTGATCTGGTAAATGTATTTATAAATAAAGATATTAATTTGATGGGCTTTACTTAATTGGCAAAATGACCCAATTATAATCCACTTCAGTGACAGTTAAAAAAAGGAATCTGAATTAGGTTAATTTTTAATTAATTGCTGCATAATGAAGTGGATATAGCAACTTGTGTGCTTCAGCAGTTACTGTAACTCAGAAGGAACCCATTTCATGCCAAACAATTTAACTGTTATAGACCTAGTTAAGAGACCTGGCACAAGTAAGTTAGAGGTGGTAGCACTAGAGGGAAGCAGATGTGCAGAGATAATAGCTATATTCTGTCTGTGGGATGGACCATTCATACAGAGGATCAAATAGTGCAGCACCCACTCTAAAGTAAGCCCATTCTTACAATAAACTTCAGCTAGTAAAAAGACGAAAGATAAAGCAGCTAGAAGTTCCACAAACGACCTAGTAGCCTGGAACTATGTGAAAAAAATCAGATATGAAAATCTCAACTTAGCTTTAAAAGTCAAAGTATGGCCCTTTTCCACTTTTTCCAAGTCAAGTGGTCCTTTTCCACCACATGCACCTACAGTGGATATACAAAATCTACACAACCCTGTTAAAATGTCAGGTTTCTGTTACAGATAAATCATTTTAGAACTTTTTCCACCTTTAAAGTGACCTATAAACTGTACAACTCCATCGAAAAACAAATTGAAATATTTTAGGGAGGGGGGAGTAAAAATAAAAAAATAAAATACTGTGGCTGCATAAGTGTGCACACCCTCTTATAACTGGGGTTATAGCTGTGTTCAGAATTAAGCAATCACATTCGGAGACTTCCGGCCGGATGTGAACAAGGCAGCAGCACGCGCCCACAGCTCCGCTACTCCGGACTAAAATCCGTGCATACCGGGACGTTTTTACATCCCACAATCACAATACCGAACGGGGGAAGGTCTGCGGAGGCTAAGGATGCCTTCCTCATCCGCAAAGAAGGCAGCGAGGGGTCACACGGAGCAGCGGCAGACTCGGGCTGGGAAGGACACGGTGGCAGGCCCCGCCCACGCCATGTTGGCTTCTAAACCGCCGCAGCCCCAGCGCGCCAGCACAGGGAGAACGTCCAAGATGGCGCAGGCTAAAGTGCTGGGCGAGGAGGAGCAGATGCTGGAGCAGTCTACCGCGGTGGATGCGGACGCCATTACTCGGCCAATCCTGGAAGCTATCAGCGCCAGCAAGGCAGAGCTGATGGGGAGGATAGATCATCTCTCCTCAGAGTGTAACCTGATCAGGCATGACCTGGACAAGATCCGAGGCCGCCTGACGACAGTGGAAACGCAGGTGTCGGAAGTGGAGGACACATCCCACAGCCATGGAGCCCAGCTAGCAGAGCTCAGAGACCAGGTGAGGGCCCTGCAACATAGGGCCATAGATGCTGAAGACAGACAGAGGCGCAATAATATAAGGGTGGTGGGACTCCCAGAGAGAGCTGAAGGTGACAAACCTGCGCAGTTTGCTGAAGGGTTTTTTAAACACCTGCTTTCTATGCCAGAGATGCCTCCCACGTATGTGGTCGAACGGGCACACAGAGTCCCCACCGGAAATAGGCCACCGGGTGCCTTCCCTCGTCCCTTCTTGGTCCGTTTCCTGAACTTTAGGGACAGGGACATGATCCTAGCCCTGTCCAGAAGAACGCAAGAGCTACGACATGAAAATGCAAAAATTATGCTGTTTCCAGATTTCTCCGCGGCCACACAGCAGAAGAGAAGATCCTTCACAGAGGTCAGACGGCGCTTAAGGGAAAAAGAGATTACATACAGCATGCTGTACCCAAGCAAGCTCAGAGTCCAATTTAAAGGTACAGTGAAGTTCTTTGAACACCCCGAGGAGGCCTGCGAGTGGATGGAAAAAGCTCTCTAAGCGTCATATTTTTGTCCTGGAGGTGGTAGCCAGGCTGGGGTCCAGCTCTCGTACAGGTTTATTTCCCCCCAGAGGTTCCCGCATAGATCCGGATTTTTTTGTTAGCCCTCCCATTTCGGAGGGAGGAACAGCTGGGGCGAACGTGTCCTGATTTTTGAGCATCACATTGGCCCCCCCATTGGGAGGGGGTCACAATATACGGGTCTCGGCCATTAATGTGACCCGCACAGATAGGGGACTTGTTCTCAGCTATGGGTTGTCATTGATACCTGCTCCTGTCTCGGCTTGGTTCCCCCACGCTGTTCTTTTGAATCCCCCTTCTTTACAAATCTACCTTTGTTTTTGCTTTATATATATTTTTAAATTTTTATAGTTTATTTTTCTTCAAAAGTGGGTTGCCTCTCATGCACTTTGACTCCTTTCTACGCATGTTCGCTGCACTTTGCCCCCCTGAGAGTAACCCCGGTGTTAATTCTGTAAGGAGCACGTGGAGAGGCGGAGGAGGAAAACAGAGCTGCCGAACTTTAGGTCACGGCGGCTGGAAGCCGCAGAAGATATCTTTTTGTTCTTTGGTTTTGGGATGAAGCTATATACCGAAGTTGTTATTGTTGGGGGGGTTGTTGGTATAAAAGCAAGGGTGGGTTTGAATACAGTCACATCTCGACATGGGGAAGGTTGCACAAAATATTTAGTCCAATTAATTATGCTGTGTGTTCTTTTGATGAACGAGTTAAGAAACTATTGGTGCCGGGAGCTACTCTGCACTGGGAATATAATCTTCCTGCCTTGGGGGGGTGGGGCGCCGGGCCGACAGGCACCGGGAGCGCCATTGTTTCAGGGCAGTATGTGCTATGACTATTTCAGAATAGATGGCGGATGAGATTAAGATTGTCTCCTGGAATGTTACGGGCCTGAATAACAAACTAAAAAGGGCGTCAATTTTCCAGTATCTTAAACGGACCAGACCACATGTCATCCTCCTGCAGGAAACACACTTGGATGGTAGCAGGGTCCTTTCCTTGCGGAAACCGTGGATCCAAAAAGCCCTGCACTCGACATACTCTACTTTTGCTAGAGGAGTTTCAATCCTGATAAGTAGGTCCATCCCCTGCTCGATAACACAAGTGATTTCTGATCCGGGAGGCAGATATGTGGTGGTGGTGATGGATGTATGTTATAAAAGTATTGTAATGGTAAATGTATATGTGCCCCCCCCCGTTCCAGATAGAACTGTTGGTCGGTCTGTTGAGTAAACTTGCTCCTTATGCTCATTTGCCGCTGGTGGTATTGGGGGATTTCAATGCCGTCCTGGATGCGGCCTTGGACTCCACCAATCTGAATAGGAAGGGGTCCTCAGACTTGAATGGTTGGGGATCGGTGGCAAATTTAACTGAACTCTGGAGGTGGAAACATCCAACTGATAAATGTTACTCTCATGTCTCCACAACGCACAGGTCGGCCGCTAGAATCGACTTGGCCTTCGGGAACGGGCTGCTGCTGCCGTGGGTCAAGGAGGTTTCTTACCTCCCGGGGGGCCTGACGGACCACAACCCTCTTGCGGTCACCCTGTCCTTTCAGGTGGGGGCCCGGAGGGGGGGTTGGAGGCTTCAACCGGGCTGGATACAAAACGAAATGGTCTCGGCTCAGGTGACTGAAGCCGTGCAAGGGTACTGGTCAACCAACGAAGACACAACTGATCCCGCGATTGTTTGGGACGCATTCAAGGCAGTGACACGAGGGGAGTACATCTCAGCCATTAAAGTAGTGCGGAAAAATTATGGGGAAGAAACAGAGATGCTGCAGCAGGAGGAAAGAGTGAGAGCCGGGGCGTATGCTGACGCCCCCACGGGGGCCTCGTATACAGCCTTGATGGAAGCGAGACGTACATTAACGGTACATTTTACAGGGCAGGCCCGTGCAGACCTAGTCAGGAACGCACAATCGACCTTTGCTGAAGGGGACAAAAATGGCAAACTATTGGCCATGCTGGTGGCTGATTACCGCTCACCCACCTGCATTCCAGTAATAAAGGACACAGCGGGGAACTTGATAGACGAACCGGGGCGCATTATGCACACCTTTGTTCAATATTACTCCACCCTGTACTCTCCTATCCCTCCTTATGACATGTCGACCTTGGAATCTCTCTTAAATGACTTACCCATACCCAAATTAACTGACACGGACATGCGCACTTTAGATGCTAGACTTACGAAACAAGAAATTGAACGGGCCATCTTTACTTTCCCCCCTAACAAAGCCCCGGGTCCTGACGGTCTCCCGACTGACTTTTACAAGGCTAATATAGAAGTGGTGGCTTCACGGCTAAATGCACTTCTGGAGTATTGCCACGAACATGATACCTTGCCTGATTCCATGATGGAAGCCTATATGGTTCTACTTTTAAAACCAGGCAAGGATCCGAGGGAATGTGCTTCATACAGGCCGATAGCTTTACTTAACACGGACCTAAAAATCTTGACCAAGATACTAGCCCTCAGGCTTGCGACAGTACTCCCATCCATCGTTAACATTGACCAGACGGGCTTTATGCCAGGTAAGTTAACGGACACGAACCTAAGGAGACTCTTCACACATCTGCAGATTCCACCAAAACCTGACAGTAAAAGAATTATAGTATCTATAGACTTCGAGAAAGCCTTCGACTCCGTCGATTGGTTGTATATGTTCAAGGTTTTGGAGGTGATGGGGTTTGGACTGCAATATAGGAGGTGGGTGTCTCTGCTCTACAGACGACCGAGAGCAGCTATTCGGCTAGGAACCTCCACCTCGGATTTCTTTGAGGTGGGTAGGGGGACCAGGCAGGGTTGCCCACTGTCCCCGTTCCTGTTCTCCCTTGCTCTTGAACCGTTGGCAGTGGCACTTAGGTCGGATCGAGACATTAATTCCATAAGGGTGGGTACGATTGACGAAACCTTGGCATTATATGCGGACGACATGTTGCTGTTCCTGGATGACCCGGGGGAGTCCCTGAAAAAAGCGCTGGTGACAATCGATCGCTTTGCCACCTTCTCGGGTCTGAAAGTGAACTGGGGTAAATCCTCTATCCTGCCGATAGATCCAGGAGCCAGGGACAAGACTGACCCCAAGTTACCATTACAGTGGGTCTCCTCTCTAAAATATCTAGGAGTTCAGGTGACGGCAAATGTGCAGGACTATATCCCTCTTAATATACTTCCCCTAATTACGAGACTAAAGCAGAAGACTCTGACCTGGTCCACACTCCCACTATCCCTTGTAGGCAGAATAAGTCTCTTAAAGATGAAATTTCTCCCTGTGGTACTGTATTTCCTGCGCCATGCACCAGTCTGGATACCGAAAGCTATCTTTCGGAAGTTTGACAGTGTGGTCTCAACCTTCTTGTGGACCCCCGGCCCACCAGAATTGGACTAAAAGTATTGCAGGAACCAGGAGTGCAAGGGGGTCTAGCGGTGCCGGACTGGCAAAAATACTATCTGGCGGGTCAAATGGTTTTTGCCCGCAGGTGGTTGGTGGCAGATGATGGGGATGCGGCTACAGTTTTAGAGGCGGCCCTCTTGGGATCATATGAAAGCCTGAAGTATGCACTATTTAGAGGCGATGAAGGCAAATATTAAAGCCTGGGAAATGGCGGTAAAAACAGCGTGCCCCAACTATCGGGGGGTGTCGCCCTCTACCCCTATTTGGATGAACCCAAATTTACCACAATTCTATAACCTACCGGATCCTATGATCTGGGCGGTTAGAGGAATTAAGATGTTAAAAGACATAACGACTTTTGGAGAAATACAAACCTTCTCACAACTTAAATCTAGACACGGCCTCCCCAATCATTACCTGTTTAGATTTTTACAGATCCGACATGCTTTTCAAGCTCAATTTCAGGAAATAAGGGTCGAATCTGTGCCTTCATCCCTGGAAATGATGCTGACAGGAGAGGAACTGGCAAAGCCTCTCTCAGACACATACAAGGAATTCTTTAAGGTGACCCCTAAAGCTAGCACTAGGTGCCGGGAAAAATGGGCTAGAGAGGTCCCAGAGGTACAAGGCGATGATTGGGAGGACCAACCTTTTAAGAATCTCGTGTCGGCCAGGGACAGATTGATACAATTTAAATTTTTACACAGGAGTTACTACACACCGGCTAGACTGGGGAGAAATTTTCCCTCGACCTCGGCGGAGTGTTGGAGATGTTCCCATTCACCTGCTGACGCTGACCACATTTTCTGGCATTGCCCAATCATACAGAATTTCTGGAAAGCTATCACTGCATGTATTACAGATCTCTTGTCGGTCCCAATCCCAATGAATGTAAAAACCTGTCTCCTGGGTCTGGTTGATGATGTGGTGCCCTCAAGAGCAATGCGTACAATGTTGAGTATACTGTTCTTCTATGGCAGGAAGGCTATCCTGCTTGCCTGGAAAAAACCGATGGCTCCGAGCGTTTCCGCTTGGAAAGGCCTAGTAAATTCAATGTTACCTTATTACAAAGCCACTTATGAGAGTAGGGGATGTATACAGAAATTTAATAAAGTATGGCACTCATGGCTTAACTCTGATAGTACTGTAGGGTAGGAAGGTTTGTGGGGCGCAGGCAAAGGAATCTTGAATGGCTCATTCCAATGTGATGTGTCTAGACGGCTAAACAAGGCAAAACCGAGTTGGTAGATTAGGACACCAGGAATCAGCATGGATAGAATTATAAGTGACTGATGTCAAAATCCGTCTAATAGTCGAGATGTGACTGGGGGTGGGAAGGGGGGGGGGGAGGGGGAAGGTTGGTTAGATTGGTCTATGTTAGATGGTTGGTATAGGCCGGTATATGGATGCTGTCTAGTCGACACATCCACCAATGTATGTTATGCATATAAAAATTCAATAAAAAACAAATGATAATAAAAAATAAAAAATAAAAAGGATGGGAGGGGGGTGGGGGGGTTATAGATACAGATTTAGGAAGATTAGGAAGACTATGTTAGTCTGAGTAAGTAAAGCCAAGCATGGCAAATGCCGGGTGGGCACGTTGCCTACCCAGATATTTTTCTATGTAAGATGTGTGTCTTTGTGTGTTGTTGTATTGTACTGTATTGTATTCAAAACCAATAAAAAGAATAAAAAAAAAAAAAAAGCAATCACATTCAAACTAATGGTAAATAGGTGTTAGTACACAACTCCCATTATTTATAGTGCCACTGATCAACCCAAAATAAAGTTCAGCTGTTCTAGTAGGCATTTCCTGACTTTTTCTTAGTCGTATCATACAGCAAAAGCCATGGTCCGCAGAGAGCTTCCAAGGGATCTCATTGTTAAACGGTATCAGTCAGGAGAAGGGTACAAAATATTTTCCAAGGGATCTCATTGTTAAACGGTATCAGTCAGGAGAAGGGTACAAAATATATTCCAAGGGATCTCATTGTTAAACGGTATCAGTCAGGAGAAGGGTACAAAATATTTTCCAAGGGATCTCACTGTTAAACGGTATCAGTCAGGAGAAGGGTACAAAATATTTTCCAAGGGATCTCATTGTTAAACGGTATCAGTCAGGAGAAGGGTACAAAATATATTCCAAGGGATCTCATTGTTAAACGGTATCAGTCAGGAGAAGGGTACAAAATATTTTCCAAGGGATCTCACTGTTAAACGGTATCAGTCAGGAGAAGGGTACAAAATATTTTCCAAGGGATCTCATTGTTAAACGGTATCAGTCAGGAGAAGGGTACAAAATATTTTCCAAGGGATCTCATTGTTAAACGGTATCAGTCAGGAGAAGGGTACAAAATATTTTCCAAGGGATCTCATTGTTAAACGGTATCAGTCAGGAGAAGGGTACAAAATATTTTCCAAGGGATCTCATTGTTAAACGGTATCAGTCAGGAGAAGGGTACAAAATATTTTCCAAGGGATCTCATTGTTAAACGGTATCAGTCAGGAGAAGGGTACAAAATATTTTCCAAGGGATCTCATTGTTAAACGGTATCAGTCAGGAGAAGGGTACAAAATATTTTCCAAGGGATCTCACTGTTAAACGGTATCAGTCAGGAGAAGGGTACAAAATATTTTCCAAGGGATCTCATTGTTAAACGGTATCAGTCAGGAGAAGGGTACAAAATATTTTCCAAGTCATTAGCACAGTGACAACAGTCATCATCAAGTGGAGAAAATATAGCACAACAGTGACATTACAAAGAACTGGACTTCCCTTCAAAATTGATGAAAAGACGAGAAGGAAACTGGTCTGGGCTATGGGGTAGAGTGGAAAGACACTCTACAAAGAAAAACATCCGAGCCTGGCTAAATTTTGCAAAAACACATCTAAAGTCTCCCAATAGCATGTGGGAAAATATGTTAAGGTCTGATGAAACCAAGGTTGAACTTTTTTTGCTATAATTCCAATAGATAGGTTTGGAGCAAAAACAACACTGCACATCACCAAAAAGAACGCCATACCCACAGTGAAGCATGGTGGTGGCAGCATCATGCTTTGGGGCTGTTTTTCTTCAGCTGGAACAGGGGCCTTAGTCAAGATAGTGGGAATTATGACCAGTTACAAATGCCAGTCAATATTGGCACAAAACCTTCAGGTTTTGCTACAAAGCTGAACATGAAGGGGAACTTCATCTTTCAGCATTAGAACGTCCCAAAACATACATCCAAATGAATGACTTCACCAGAAGATTAAAAGAGAAGTATGACTTTTTTTGTTTTTTTGCTAATCATACTTACCTGGTCTGATGCTGCATCTGTTCCTCGGCATCTCACTCCTCCCCGAGCAGAGTGATGCTGACTGTCAGTCAGCATCGCTTCTGCTCTACTTCTCCGCGCTCATTGGAAGGCTGCGCCGTGGAGGGGGGGGGGGGAGCGGCCATCTAAGCAGCTTGCTGAGACTGTGCCATCAATCAAAAAATTAGACAAAGATAAATCATTTCAGAACTTTTTCCACCTTTAATGTGACCTATAAACTGTACAACTCAGTTGAACAACAAATTTAAATCTTTTAGGTGGAGGGAAGTAAAAATAAAGAAAAAAAATAATATGGTTGCATAAGTGTGCACACCCTTACACTTAAGCCTCTTAAACACGTCGGTTTTCTCGACGAGATACTTGTCAAGCTTGACGGGATTATTGTCAAGCTTTCCTTGCATACACACTGTCAATTAAAAATCTCGTTGTTGTAAAGCGCGGTGACATACAACACGTACAACGGCAGTATAAAGGGGAAGTTCTATTCCAATGGCGCAACCCCTTGGGCTGCTTTTCCTGATCTCGTGTTACCGCATGTTAGTAAAAGTTTGGGGAAAGACGAGTCGCGATTTTCAGTCTTCGTGCTTTCAGTTCGTTTTAGCATGACGAATGTGCTATCTCCATTAAGAACGCTAGTTTTACCAGAAGGAGCGCTCCTGTCTCATACTTGATTCTGAGCATGCGCTTTTTTTTACGACTCGGAAAAGCATACACACGACCGATGAGAATCCCGACGAGAAAAAGGAGAATCCTGAAGAGAAAATAGAGAGCAGGTTCTCTATTTTTCTCGTCGAGATACCCGGCAGTTTTCTCGACAAGAAACCATACACACGAACGGTTTGTACGAGGCTTAAGGCTGGCCATACATTATACAAATTTCTTCTTATTTCCTTTAGATTTACCAAAACCATATAATATGAGGTTAAACCTAAACACTTTCAAAGTGTATGCAATCAGACAGGCCCTTGCACTATGTACTGTAGTTGAAGGTAAATCTAAATAAAATTGAATAAGAAAATTTTATCGTGTATGACCAGCCTAAAGCCGTGTACACACGATCGGTTTCACCGATGAACAGTCCGATGGACTGTTTTCATCGGACGAACCGATCGTGTATGGGCCCCATCGGTCTTTTTTCCATCGGTGTGAAAAAATAGAACATGTGTTCAATTTTTCAGATGGGAAAAGGACCGATAGCAAAATCCGATCGTCTGTGTGGAACTCCATCGGATAAAAAACCCACGCATGCTCAGACTGAATTATGAGACGGGATCGCTCCTTCTGGTAAAACTAGCGTTCGTAATAGAGATAGCACATTTGTCATGCTGTAACGGACTGAAAAGCACGGAGACTGAAAAGCGCGAATCGGCTCTTACCAAACTTTTACTAACACGCGGTAACACTAAATCAGCAAAAGCAGCCCAAAGGGTGGCGCCATTGGATTTGAACTTCCCCTTTATAGTGCCATCGTACGTCACGGCGTTTGGGACGATCGGTTTTTTGACTGATGGTGTGTAGGCAAGACTGATGGAAGTCAGCTTCATCGGATTTCCGATGGAAAAATCCATCGGATTAGAATCCATAGGAAATCCGATCATGTGTACAGGGCTTAATACTTAGACTAATACTTTGTTGAAGCACCTTTTGATTTTATTACAGCACTCAGTCTTTTTGGGTATGAGTCTATCAGCATGGCAGGTACATGACATACTTCATTCATGATGTGTTCTCAGTCTTTCAGGTTGAACGATGTTGGCAATCAATCATACCCCAAATAATAAGGGCATCTTGCTGGGAAAAATAAGTACTGAGGGGAAAAACTTTGGGTAAAATGCAAGTATTTCAGCCTGAGCTGCTTTTTTATTTGTCACTGCCTTGGAGCCCTAGTATTAAAAGGGTTCTGACGAAAAAATTAAAATAAGATTCAGCAGCTACAAATACTGCAGCTGCTGACTTTAAGGCCTCATGCCCACGGGCGTTTTTTCAGCCGCGTTTTTGAGCGTTTTTTACAGCTTAAAAACGCCTGTCCATGTTAGTCTATAGCTTCATGCCCACCTAGGCGTTTTTGAGCTGTAAAGAGCATAGGCGTTTGTAAGCTGTAAAAAAAACCCAGGGCCAGTGCGTTCCTCAGCGTCAGAACTAGGCAGGAAAAAACGCGAGCGTCAAAAAACGCGCAAAAACGCGCACTAACGCGCACTAACGCGCAAAAAACGCGCACTAACGCGCGGTCGCGTTTTTAGCTCCGACGTTTTTTTTTTTGGTTTTTTTTTTTTTTTTTTTCAAAAAAAAAAAAAAAAAAAAAATATTTACAATAACATGGACAGGCGTTTTTAAGCTGTAAAAAACGCTCAAAAACGCAGCTGTAAAAACGCCAGTGGGCATGAGGCCTTAAAATTAGGACACTTAACTGCCGAGGGCGCCCACGATGTCCTAAACCGAAGCCGATCTGTCCCTCGGCTCCCGGGTGGAGGTGCCGTCATCTTCAATAAGTGAATCAGAAAGTAAAGCCTTGCGGCTTCACAGCCTGGTTCCCTACTGCGCATGCGCGAGTCCAATCTCACTGATCCCTGCTGTTTAATGGGACCCGTGTGTTTACCAGAAGACAGCGGGGGGGGGGACGGAGGAGGAGCCGGACATGACGTAGACCGCCGCGGATACTGCAGCGATCTATGCCCGGAAGTGGGAGCAAATACCTGTTTTAATTACAGCAATCAGTCTTTTTGGGTACGAGTCTATCAGCATGGCACATCTTGACTTGGCAATATTTGCCCTCTCTTCTTTGCAAAAACAGTCCAAATCTGTGAGATTGTGAGGGTATCTCCTGTGCACAGCCCTCTTCGGATCACCCCAAAGATTTTCAATCGGATTCAGGTCTGGGCTCTGGCTGGGCCATTCCGAAACTTTAATCTTCTTCTGATGAAGCCATTCCTTTGTCGATTTGGATGCATGAATTGGGTCGTTGTCATGCTGAAAGATGAAGTTCCTCTTCATGTTCAGCTTTCTAGCAGAAGCCTGAAGGTTTTGTGCCAATATTGACTGGTATTTGGAACTGTTCATAATTCCTTCTCTCTTGACTAAGGTCCCTGTTCCAGCTGAAGAAAAATAGCCCCAAAGCATGATGCTGCCACCACCATGCTTCACTGTGGGTATGATGTTCTTTTGGTGATGTGCAGTGTTGTTTTTGCTGCAAACATATTTTTGGGAATTATGTCCAAAAAGTTCAACCTTGGTTTTATCAGACCATAACACATTTTCCCCACATGCTTTTGGGAGACTTCAGATGTGTTTTTGCAAAATTTGGATGGATGCTTTTCTTGGTAAGAAAAGGATTCCGTCTTTCCACTCTACCCCATAGCCCAGATATATGAAGAATATGGGAGATTGTTGTCACCTGTACCACACAGCCAGTACTTGTCAGATATTCCTGCAGCTCCTGGAATGTTGCTGTAGGCTTCTTGGCAGCCTTTTCTGACCATTTTTCTTCTTGTCTTTTCATCAATTTTGGAAGGACGTCCAGTTCTTGGTAATGTCACTGTTGTGCCATATTTTCTCCACTTGATGATGACTGTCCTCACTGTGTTCCATGGTATATCTAATGCCTTGGGAATTCTTTTGTACCCTTCTCCTGACCGATACCTTTTAACAATGAGATCGCTCTGATGCTTTGGAAGCTCTCTGTGGACCATGACTTTTGCTGCAGGATGCAACTAAGAAAATGTCAGGAAAGATGAACTAGATCAGCTGACTTTATTTGGGATTAATCAGAGGCACTTTAAATGATGGAAGGAGTGTACTGACTCCTATTTAAAGGGGGGTTCCAATTTTTTTTTTTTAAAGTCAGCAGCTACAAACACTGTAGCTGCTGACTTTTAATAAGGACACTTACCTGTCCTACTCGCTCGCGATGTCAGCCCCCCCTCAGGCCGTTCCCTCGGCACTGGCAGCTCCCGGCGCCGCCATCCTCAGTAAGGGAAACAGGCAGCTTCACTGCCCGTTTTTCTACTGCGCATGCGCCAGCAGCTCAGCGCTTTGTGAATGGACCGGCTGCTCTCTGGGATACACACAGTTCCCAGAAGGCAGCGCGCCCCATTCACAAGAAGACACCGAGTGTAGGACGAGGAAGAAGATCCACCGCGGAGGATGAAGAGGCAGATTAGGGACTTCCGCATAGCAACCGCTATTTCTGGTAAGTAAAAAAAAAAAATTTCATTTCATTTTTTTTTCAGGGTGGAACTCCACTTTAAGTGAGTCATGAGTTTGAATGTGATTGCTTAATTCTGAACACAGTTACAACTTCCCCAGTTATCAGAGGACATGCACACTTACGCAACCACATTATTTTATTTTTTTATTTTACTTCCCCCCCCCCCCCAAAAGATTTCAGTTTATTTTTTTCAACATAGTTGTACAGTTTATACTGTAGGTCACATTAAAGGTGTAAAAAGTAAAAAAAATAAAATAAAATTATATATCTTTGTCTCATTTTTTTACATCACAGAAAGCTGACATTTTAACAGGGGTGTGTAGACTTTTTAGATCCACTGTATATATATATATATTCCAATGGGCAGGTACGGTGTAGGAGATGCTGCTTGCAGGACTTTTTTTCCCATTCCGCAAGTGCACCACCCCAGTGTGAAAGTACTCTGGCTTTCACACTGGGGAGGCACGAGGGGCGCTTTACAGCAGGGCTTGACAATCCCCGGGCGCCAGGTCGCACGGAGACAGGCAGGATACCCCAGCTGTGCCGCCCCAGGCGCCAGGTCGCTAATTCTAGTCGCAAATGCGACCTGGCGCCCGGGGTTTGTCGAGCCCTGCTGTAAAGCGCCCCTCGTGCCTCCCCAGTGTGAAAGCCAGAGTACTTTCACAATGGTCAGCTGGGGTAATCTGCATGTCTCCGTGCGCACCCCCCCCCCGCACGCGATCTGGCACCCTCTTGTGGTGGCCGTTGGTATGACAAGACAACCAGCAATGCTAATGGAGCTTCCCCTGCCTGCCCATCTCCTTCCCAAGGTGGAGAAGAAAAGGAAGTGATTGCAGGCGTCATCTGGCGCCTTTTGCCTAATGGTGAGTGTGGGGTGGCTGGTTTAAATAGCTTCATACAGCCTTTTTTTTCATAATAGCTTTTATTTTTATTTTATTTTTTTAAGTAAAAACTGTTTATTTTTTCTTAATTAAAATCCATTTATTATTTGTCATCTCCCTGCTTGGCCCCTTTCACACAGGCTGTCTGATCAGGTTCGCCTGTCAGTTTTTAAGGCGGACCTGATCGGACCCTTAGCGGGGATATGGCGGTCTTGTGTCCCTGCAAGGAAATAAAAGCAGTCACATTCCTTAGTTAAAACACCACATAGTAAACACACGCTACTAGGAACATAGGTAACCCTTTGATTGCCCTTGGTGTTAACCCCTTCCTACCCAGTGTCATTATTACAGTGACAGTGTATATTATTATCACTGATCACTGTATTAGTGTCACTTGAGATGTCAGTAGCAGTTAGTTCCGACCCAGTGTCAGATTGTATGCTGCACTATCACAGTCCCGCTCTAAGTTGCTGATCGCCGCCATTACTAGTATTAAAAAATAAAATAAAGAAAAACTCCAGTATATATTCCATATATATATATATAATGTTTGGTTCTAGTTGTCTTTCTGTGTAAATTTAAGATTGGTTAATTTTTATATTGAAAATAAAGCTTTGTCGGTCGTTAAAAAAAAACCTGGCTCCTAACTTTTTTAGCTGGCTCCTAGATTCCAAGCAAATTTGTCAAGCCCTGCTTTACAGGCTCTATTTTTAGTGTTAAAACGCCTGAAAACTGCCTCAGTGTGAAAGGGGTCTCATGCAACCACATTATTTTAGTTTTTTCTTTTTTTTTTACTCCCCACCCCAAAAAAAGATTTCTGTTTGTTTTTTAACTGAGTTGTACAGTTTATAGGTCACATTAAAGGTGGAAAAAGTTCTGAAATGATTTATCTTTGTCTCATTTTTTTACATCACAGAAACCTGACATTTTAGCAGAGGTGTGTAGACTTTATATATTATATATATATATATATATATATATATAAAAACACAAATCAAAAAATTAATATAAGCCTATCATATACAGTATGCATTTGACTATTTTGCAGGCCATCATTAAGGTTTATGCTAAAGTGATGAGCTGTGAAGGCTTTAACCACTTCGCGCCCGGGCTATAAGAAAAAGACGTCCGCAAAGCGGTCGTCAATTGCTGATAGGACGTCTATGGACGTCCTCTTATTTACTTCCGCGATGCGCGCCACCGCGGGCGCACATCGGGGAAAAGCTGTGCCCGCCGTGTCAGGCGAGTGCCGATGCACGTGCCTGGCATCCGCGATGTCCGCCAGGTACGAGCGATCGGCTGTCACAGTGCCAGGGACGTGGATCTCTGTGTGTAAACACAGAGATCCACGTCCTGTCAGGGAGAGGAGACCGATGGTGTGTCCCTTGTACATAGGGACAACCATCAGTCACCTCCCCCAGTCAGTCCCCTCCCCCCCCACAGTAAGAACATCTAGCAGGGAACATATTAACCCCTTGATCGCCCCCTAGTGGTTAACCCCTTCCCTGCCAGTCACATTTATACAGTAATCAGTGCATATTTTTAGCACTGTTCGCTGTATAAATGTGAATGGTCCCAAAAATGTGTCAAAAGTGTCCGATGTGTCCGCCGTAATGTCACAGTCACAAAAAAAAATCGCAGATCGACGCCATTACTAGTAAAAAAATAAATAAAAAAATAATAAAAAATAAATCATAATTCTATTCCCTATTTTGTAGGCGCTATAACTTTTGCGCAAACCAATCACTATACGCTTATTGCGATTTTTTTTTTACCTAAAATATGTAGAATACGTATCGGCCTAAACTGAGGAAAAAAATAGTTTTTTTTTTAAAGAATGGGATATTAATTATAGCAAAAATTAAAAAATATTGTGTTTTTTTCAAAATTGTCGCTCTATTTTTGTTTATAGCGCAAAAAATAAAAACCGCAGAAATGATCAAAGACCACCAAAAGAAAGCTCTATTTGTGGGGGAAAAAAGGACGTCAATTTTGTTTGGGAGCCACGTCGCACGATCGCGCAATTGTCATTCAAAGCGTGACGGCGCTGAAACCTGAAATTTCGCCTGGGCAGGAAGGGGGTTATGTGCCCAGTTGTCAAGTGGTTAATTGCATTGCCTACCGACAATTTATTGTAGTTTTTCTGGTTTACAAGCACATGCGATTTTGAGTCTTAATATATTTGGTATTTATAATTTGACAGAATCTCATGTTTACAGTTGTGCTTATAAGTTTACATACCCTGACAGAATTTATGATTTCTTGGCCATTTTTCAGAGAATATGAATAACACAAAAACATTTTTCACTCATGGTTAGTGTTTGGCTGAAGCCATTTATTATCAATTGACTGTGTTTACTCTTTTTAAATCATAATGGCAACAGAAACTACCCAAATGACCCTGATCAAAAGTTTACATACCCTAGTTCTTAATGGGAGAAAAAGAAACCCTAGCTATGAGTAAGCGTCAATTCGTGACGTGAAACGCGTTAGCCACCCTTCCCTGCATGCACACTATCTGCATTTGTTGTTTTGGATTTATGGATTTATTTTGAATTTGGATTTTTTACCTGAAATTTTGGAATAAATAACTGTCTATACAGAGTGCGGCAGTCCAGGGTTTCTTTTTCTCCCATGCATCAGTGCAGAGCCAGCACCTGTGTGAGTGACCGGGCGGAAGCAGCTATTTGGTGAATTCTCAAGCTTTTGAGCGGTACGTTTTTCCTTTCCCTAGTTCTTAATACCGTGTATTGCCCCCTTTAACATCAATGACAGCTTGAAGTATTTTGTGGTATTTGTGGATGAGGCTCTTTATCTTCTCAGATGGTAAAGCTGCCCAGTCCTCTTGGCAAAAAGCCTTGAGTTCCTGTAAATTCTTGGGCTGTCTTGCATGAACTGCATGTTTGAGATCTCCCCAGAGTGGCTCAATGATATTGAGGTCAGGAGACTGAGATGGCCACTCCAGAACCTTCACTTTATTCTGCTGTAGCCAATGACAGGTTGACTTGGCGTTGTGTTTTGGATCATTGTCATGTTGGAATGTCCAAGTACGTCCCATGCGCAGCTTCCTGGCTGATGAATGCAAATGTTCCTCCAGTATTTTTTGATACCATACTGCATTCATCTTGCCATCAATCTTGACCAAATTTCCTGGGCCTTTGTAGATAACATATCCCCAAAACATCAGCGATCCACCTCCGTGTTTCACAGTAGGAATGGTGTACCTTTCATCATAGGCCTTGTTAACTCCTCTCCAAATGTAGTGTTTATGGTTGTGGCCAAAAAGCTAAATTTTGGTCGCATCACTCCAAATGACTTTGTGCCAGAAGGTTTGAGGCTTGTCTCTGTGCTGTTTGGCGTATTGTAAGCGGGATATTTGTGGCATTTGTGTAGTAATGGCTTTCTTCTGGCGACTCGACCAGGCAGCTCATCTTTCTTCAAGTGCCTCCTTATTGTGCATCTTGAAACAGGCACACCACATGTTTTCAGAGAGTCCTGTATTTCACCTGAAGTTACTGTATTTGTGGGTTTTTCTTTGCATCCCGAACAATTTTCCTGGCAGCTGTGGCTGAAATTTTAGTTGGTCTACCTGACCGTGGTTTGGTTTCAACAGAACCCCTCATTTTCCACTTCTTGATTAGAGCTTGAACACTGCAGATTGGCATTCTCAATTCCTTGGATATTTTTTTATATCGCTTTCCTGTTTTATACAGTTCAACTACCTTTTCCCACAGATCCTTTGACAATTCTTTTGCTTTCCCCATGACTCAGAATCCAGAAACGTCACTGCAGCACTGGATGAAAGATGCAAGGGTCTGTCAGGAGTCCAGAAACTCATTGAACTTTTATACACACACACTAATTACAAGCAAACAGATCACAGGTAAGGATGGTTACCTTTAATAGCCTTTCTTACCTGTGATCTGTTTCCTGTCAACTTGTGTGCATGTTATCTGGCCGAAAAAGGGAATGTAAACATTTGATCAGGGTCATTTGGGTAGTTTCTGTTACCATTATGATTTAAAAAGAGTTAACAACACAGTTGATTGATAATAAATGGCTTCAGCCAAACACTAACCACAAGTGAAAGAAATGTTTTTGTGTTATCATTCATATTCTCTGAAAAATGGCCAAGAAATCATCAATTCTGCCAGGATATGTAAACTTATAAAAACAACTGTATATATAACAAAAAATTTAGGGAACATATTCTGTTTGTGTGCACTAAAAAAAAGCATATTTTTAATGAGAATGTCGTTTTTTTTCATTAATATTTAGTTAAGGCTTCCCTTTCTTAGTGATTTTGTTTTTCATACTGTAGCGCCCTCCTCACTCCCCTCTCTGCATCAGCTCATTTCTCTTCTTGTCTAGGGGTACCTTAGAGGGGAGGAAGCGGCTACACCACGCCTGGCCTTCACCACTCAGTGCGGTATAAGCAAAGTTCTTTCTCTACCTTCGGGTCAGTGTTGTGCACCTAAAACTTCCACATGAGATTACCTTGAACAATGTCCACCAGAAAGAGCCCCACACCATTAAAGTCCAACACTCCTTTATTCTTCTTGAGTGAACAGCATAATCAGTTAGACTCCCTTGGCTTTACAGAACAGAAAAGGAGGTGTGGATGCGAATAGGCCCAGACACAATGAACTCTCCACTTTCCTTCCTGAAAGTGGGTTGCGGTCTCCGAGCGAGGGGGATTTTCCTTCCAGGCGGTCTCCGGCGGGAGGCTCACCCATCACTGGCAATCTGCTGCACCCGGTCTTTAAGTGAGGAGCTCCCCCCGGTCCATTACGCCTTCCGGATTCGGGTACCCACTCCCGGGGTTCCCTAGGACCTCCTTCCCTCGCGGAACTCAGTGTTGGGCACTGAGCTCCAGACCTCCACCCGAGTACCTCACCCCAGGCCAAAGGTGCCTGGGATGGAACACGACCTCCGACTGTCCTCTAGGCCTAGGCTGCCTAGAGGACCAACACGAACCACCGCCCACAGGCTGAAGGTGCCTGGGACTCGACCCTGTGACAAAGATGGCCGGCCCTTTATACCCTCTCCCAGCAAGCACGGCAGGTTCCCCGCCCCACCATACTGCTGCCGAGGGAGGACAAAAAGGAGGCACGGCACACAGCAATGATTCAACCCCAGCCCAGGGCGACAGCGCCACCTGCTGGGCTGCAGGGAATTACACATCACTGGTGTCTCTGCCAGTTAAGTTTACACCCGGGAAAGTACATACCCGCTACAATACCATCCAGCTGAATCGCTCATATTTGTGACAGTTTTCCTGAAATAACACAGATGTACGCAGCAGTTGGGATGATGACTTTAAAATGGCATAATTTAGCTTTTATCAAGTAAAACATTGCAATAAAATATATTTTTCTTCCCAAAAATACACTGTATTCAATGTATATTATAAAAAAGAACACCATAGTAATCCTTCTAGCAGTTCTTATTAAGCCTTAGTAAGGGCTTAGTATATACATGTCATAAAAAAATTATAGCTCCCACAGTATAGTTTTACTTGCTATCCCTGCTTATTAAAGAAAAGAAGATTACACTATGTGGGTCATTTACAACACAAAAGCCAACTACAAAATGTGCAGTTCTTTATGCTGCGTTTTCTTTTGGGGTTCTGAAATCTACACATCATCACTGCCCTTTGCATCTGTAAGCCTGCCTTACCCACACCTAACTGTGCATGGGCATTCCCATTTGAAAGCGGTGGCCACCCTAATTTAATAAGTCAGTATTGAAGTGAACTAATAAACTTAAAATTACAAACGATCTAATGGAACATGCTTTTTACCTGTAGAAACAAGCCTACAAAGTGTATGCACTTTTGTAAGGGCTTGTAGTCAGGAGACTAACAATGCATGGAACCCCGATGCCGCGTACACACGACCGTTTTTAATGTCATTGAAAAAAACGGCATTTTTCTCGACGTGATTTTTCGTGTTTCCTCTCAAGCCTGCCTTGCCTACACACTATCGTAGAAAAAAATGTTCGAGTAAAGCGCGGTGACGTACAACACGTACGACGGCACTATAAAGGGGAAGTTCCATTCGGATGGCGCCACCCTTCATGTTAGTAAAGTTTGTTGAGCGACGATTCGCGCTTTTCAGCCCCGTGCTTTTCAGTCCGTTACAGCGTGACGAATGTGCTATCTCCATTCTCCATTACGAACGCTAGTTTTACCAGAACGAGCGCTCCCGTCTCATACTTGATTCTGAGCATGCGCATTTTTTTTTTTCACGTCGTTAAAGCCTACACACAGCCTTTTTTCATGACGAGAAAAACGACGATGTAAAAAACGACGTGAAAAATTAGAGCATGTTCCAATTTTTCTCGTCGTGATTCTCTGTGTTTTTCTCGTGGGGAAACTGCTGGAAAGCCCACACACGATCATTTTTAATGACCATTTTAAAAAATTTAATTTTTCTCGTCATTAAAAACGGTCGTGTGTACGCGGCATAAAGGTGCACCAGATGCTAAAAAAACTATCCATGTATGCAACATATAATTAAACTAAAGAGGACAGATGTTTTTATGTTTCATACTTTATATGTACTTCCAAGAAGTAAAGGAGGAGTGCTTAGATGGTTCTAGACCAAGTTTTTTGCTCCTGATTTCAGCTTCATCATATTTTCCAGACTACAATAATTTCACCCATAGGTGGTTCTACAGTTGTTAGGGAAAGTTAGTGATCACTTTAAGGCCTCATTTAGATGTGAGGTTGGGGGGCTGGCAAAAATGCACGGCTGAGCCACGTTTTTGACGCCCACCCTCGCCAAAGTGGGCAGCTGCCCCCTCAGCCCCCTCAACGCTTACCTAAGCCTGATCTTGATCCAGCGATGCTTTCCCAGGTCTCTCCCTCCTCATTGGCTTAAATGCAACAGCAGGAGCTGCTTCTGTCAATCACAGCCAGTGAGGAAGGAGCGTGGTCAGGGCTGAGCCATGATTTCTGTGTCTTATGGACATAGAGGGGGGGGGGGGTTGGGAGCAGCTTGCTATGGGGGCACGTGGCAGGGGGGAGGGGCCCAGAGCAACATCAGGGGACTCGTGAAGAGGAAGATTGGAACTTCTCTGTGCAAAACCATTGCACAAAGCAGGTAAGTATAACATGTTTGTTATTTAAGAAGAAAATTGCCTTTACAAACACTTTAAGCTACAATAGGCAGCGAATTGTGTTTATATGCCGCGGTCGCGATGCTTCACTTTGTGCCAGCAGCAAAGTTTACTCAACATGTAGCTACACATTCAAGTAAATGAGGAAGCAATGCAAATGCCCCACAAACTTGAAGAATGCAAACGGCTGTGGCGCGTTTGTTGACAAAATGGAGCTAACCACTTCCTCCAAAAGGACTATGTCCTCTGGTTGAAGTGGTTATACTGGGGCCATGGCTGCTGCTGCAGTCACGACCTATTTTTTTTCCAGCTGGAAATACTGAATAAAGTAAAAGCTATACAACAAGCCACTGAACCGCGTTTTCATGCGGCAGAAGTGGTCCCCACCTCCCGCTGACTTCCCAGGCTTTCCCGTTGCACTGGGGAGCATTTGAAAAACCACTGTGCAAATACTGCAGAAAGGAGTAACAGCCATCCGCTTGTACTGGGAAATCTATATGCAGCCTCAGGTGCTGTGAATGCTGGATACCCCCTAGAAGGGGCTTTCTGGTAAGAGGGGGAACATGAGTGGAGACACCAGCACAACGCATGATTTTTGGGGATCCTGTGATTTTTTTGTAGCACTATATATACTTTCAAGCGATCCCTTGCAGCATTACACCAAGGTACATGTCACTTTTTACCGAATCACTTGGAATGGAATTATGAATTACAGCACTTGTCACTTTAATGTTTTTTCTGCACTACTAGTGCTCTGGCACTTTCATTTTATTGCAATATGACTGTACAGTTGAACCTTGGTTAACAAATAACGCGGTTAACGAGTGTTTTGAAAGACGAGCAACTTTTTTTTTTAAATCCTGACTCGGTTTGCGAGTGTTGTTTTGCAAAACAAGCAGAATTCAAGCCAATAGGGTGTGCAGTACTGCATTTGGCCAGAGGTGCTGGGCACCAGTGACACTCGGAACGGTTCAGAGCCGTTCGAAAATACTCGGAAACACTCTGTTCCCGAGTGTTTCCAAGCCTTTCCGAGGGTTTCCGAGTTCAACCGAGCTGTCCCCGAGTATTTCCAAGGCTCTCTGGCACCCCCCACCTCTGGCCACATGCGGTATTGCATGCAATAGAAGTCAATGCGGAACAAATTATTTTTGTTTCCATTGACTTCTATGGGGAAACTCGCTTTGATATGCGAGTGCTTTGCATTACAAGCATTCTCCTGGAACGGATTATGCTTGTAATCCAAGGTTCCACTGTACTGTATATTGAAGCTATAGCTGGCATATAAGTTTTTTTAACTATATCTTGATTGGCGACATGTTTTTTTGCACATCCTGTTGCTAAGACACATATTGCAGCACGTACAAACACAATTTAACCTAAGCAGTGCCACACCCACCCTACAATCTCTATTAGCAGTTATTTGTCAAAACACATATTTTCAGGAAGGAAATAAACAAAATAAAATTTTAGTGCAAACACAATATTTTACCAAATTTTGGGTAAATTATAAAAAATGGTGTTGCATTGAGTGAACAGATACCAAACACGTTAAGGCCTCTTTCACACTTGCGCGACTTGTCCTGAGACTTGGGACTGCAAAGTTCCATGACAAGTCATACCCCATGATTTTCAATGAGTACCATTCAAATTTGTGCGACTCCAAGTCACAGCAACTTCAAAGTAGTCCCTGCACTACTGTGGTTTGACTTTAATGCGACTTGAGGTCCATAGACCTTAACATTACACAGGCATTGCTTCAAGTCGCGGCAAAATAACAGCAAAATCGCAGCAGAAAATTGTGGTAAAATCGTGCGACTTTCAGGTCACACAAATGTGAAAAGGGGCCGTAAGCAGGCCATACATGGGTCAAATTTCAAAAGAAATTTCTTTCCAAAATCTTACCTAAGAATTTTCATTAGAATTTCGCACCATTAGTGGGCTGCAGCAACAGCCGATTTTCGTGCGGCCAACGAATTTGAGTAATCGGACATGTTGGAAATTTAGTGAAAAGGGAATGATTTTCTAATCAATCATGGAAGAATCGTGCGAGAAATGTAATCGAAAAAGAAATGTGCATGTGCAAGAAAAGAAAATTCCCGGAAAGAAAATGAGTTGGTCGAATTTCAAAATCAATAGTACCATCGGATCACAAACGCATGAAATTTCGTCCGGTCTTAGTCTTGAAATTGCGCACATCAGTGAAATCGCAAAAAAAAAAAAAAAAACTTGGTACTCAGAATTCTCCATAGACGGCCATTTAAAAGCCTTTATAGGTCATCAGTTTAGAGGTAAAGTGGTTCTAAAGGCAGAAGGTTTTTTACCTTACCTTTCCTGAGCCCCTTCTCAATTCGGTAATGTGTATGAGAGCAGTGGCTTACCTGGGGTGTCTCTCTCCTCATTGGCTCACACAGAGGTGGAATCTATTGGCTCCTACGGCTGTCAATCACAGCCAGCGAACCAATGAGGAGAGAGCGGGTGGCAGGGGCCAAGCCGTGTTCTGTGTGTGAATGGATAATGTCCGAGCAAGAGCGAGCCTGCTTGAATGCCCTCATAGCAAAAGGCTTGCTATTGGGGGCACTTTGAGGGGGGGCCAGGACCGCCGGTGGGGGACCGGAAAAGAGGGCATTGAATACTAGCTCATTATGAAATGCTTACCTTAGAATGATGCCCTGAATCGGCGCTGGCACACCGAATACACAGCCGACATCTTTCAGCGGAGTTACTTCAGGGTTCGCGGGCTCCAGCGCTGTGATTGGCCGAAGCCGCGATGATGTCACTCCCGCGCATGCACGCAGGAGCCGCCGGGCACGGCACGGGCCCTGAAGAAACGGCACTAGTTGGCATATGTCGACGACATCAGCAAAAGCGTATATAGTGAATATCTCCTAAACTCTGCAAGTTTAGGGGATAGTTACAGTACCTACAGGTAAGCCTTATTATAGGCTTACCTGTAGGTACAAGTGGTGTAACAGAGTTTACAACCACTTTAACCCACACCCATAATCACTGGTTTAAGCATTATTACTGATGGTATCGTGTTTTAATTATTACTTTCAGCAAACAGCCATAGCAGCAATAAGACCTACTTTCTATCATACAGATCACTTGCCACCACAATATACTTTATGTTGTAAGAGGGAAACAGATCATCATATATTTAAGTTTAAAGCAAACTTCTGATTCCATTTAAAAAACTTTCATGGTTTCACACGCGCCCCTGCCATATATTCTGAGCTCCAGGCCCAGGAGGAGAGTTGACACACGCCCGCTCTTCTCCCCTTCTTCTTGGTGACCCAGAAAGCGTTGTGTGTTGCGTCACTTCTGGGTCACTCTGTCACTTTCCCTGGCTAGCATAGTCGGGAAGGAATGTATTGCAAATGCAGAAGGAATGTATTGCAATGTTGAGGTAGGCAACAGCAGGATCCATGGAAGGAACTGGCCATTTTTATAAAACTCCTCTTCCATTGGATATTGCTGCGAAAAGCATTTTGGAGTTATAAAAAATGTTTTAAATGCACCGTATAATGCCTCCTCTACCACAAAGTGCAAAGAAAAAGGTCTTGACCAGCATAGAAGCCTTCTTAGAGCCCATACTCATAACTTTTGGTTGGACAGTGCCAGAGGCTCCAACTTTAAACAGGAGCTAAACTCATCCACCATTGCTGAAATGGACTCTTCCTGTGTAGATTCCTCTGAGTCAGAAAAGTGCACCATCTCCCCATTCATCAAGTAACCAAACCTCCTCCTCTTCTCTGTCCTCCAGCAGGACAGGAGCTAAATCAGAGTTCAAGAGGGACTGAGACAGAGAAACCCAAAGCCCCTGTGGCTGGAAGGTTCCAACATAGTGGTGAGTTTCCACATAAAATTTGCCTATGGGGCACATGCAGGAGAAACGGTAATTCAGTAACGGAACTGATGAGGAGCAATAGGCAGAAGGATTATAAATGCAACTACTGAAGAATCAGTAATGGTAGAAAGAATACCCCCTTTATGGACCCACTGGCAAAAGGTTTGCCTAAAAGCCCCTCAATGCTATCCTCCCTCCGCTTATTATTTTCCATAATGGTGAGGGAAAAAACACTCAAGGTACTCAACAGCATGGTATGGCAGGGGTTAAACAGCTGACTAGGGAAGCTAGTGTAGCGGCATCCCCTCTCTCACTCTTCTGTGGCTGGTTTCTACTTGTCTAGGGGTACCTTGGAGGAGAGAGTGCGGGGTCACCACGCCAAGCCTTCACCGCAGATGTTTGTGTGGTGTAAGCAAAGTTCCTTTACCTGCGGGTCGGTGTTCGGTGCTAGAAGCCTCCGCTCCTTCTGTGGAACAGTGTCTGCCAGTAAATGAGCCCCACACCAATAAAAGTCCAACACTCCTTTATTCTTCAATTACAGGATGAAACACAATCAGTTGGACTCCCTCAACGAACAGACAGGGGGTGTGGATACGAGTAGGCCTAGGCACAATTAACTCTCCTATTCCTCTATCAGCGAATAGGTTTGGCACATGATCTATGCCACCTGTTGAGAATCTTGGTCACTGCCACCGACCGGATGAACGGTGAACCTTCCTCCTGACTGCACTCGGCCCCTGTTTGGGAAGATACCCCTCCGGGCGGTCTCCTGAGGCTCACCCGGCACCGGCAATCTGCTGCACCAGGTCTTCGGGTGAGTAGCTCCTCTGGTCCCTTACGCCTCTGGATTCGGGTACCCCACTCCCGGGGTCCCCTAGGAAATCCTTCCCTTGCGGAGCCCAGCGGAGGACACTGGGCCCCAGGCCTCCAACCGAGTACCTCAACCCAGGCTGAAGGTGCCTGGGGTGGAACACGAGCTCCGGGTGTCCAGGCCTAGGCCGCCTGGACACCGACCACGAACCACAGCCCTCAGGCTGAAGGTGCCTGGGACTCGACGAACCCTGACCAAAATGGCCGACCCCTTTATACCCTCCCCCAGCAAGCCCAGCGGAGCCCCCGCCCCGCTGTACTCATGCTGCGAGAGGCCAAAAAGGGTATGCCACTGCAACAATGACTTAACCCCGGGCCCAAAATGACAGCGCCACCCGCTGAGCCCCAGGGAACCACACATCACAGATCCCCCACCAAATTTAAACATAATAGAAAAGCATATACCCGCTACACTACTATGATGTACCAAACAGTAAGTGCCCTCCTGGGGTAAAAAAACTGTCAAAAACTGAAACCATGGCGCATTAGGAGGAAGTTGCTCTCACAGTATCAGTCGCAACTCCAACTGTCTATAAGCCTGAGCTGGCCTGGTAAAATAAACTGCATTACACAAAACAGGCATGTCATTCTCGGTATACCCCCTCCAAAAATGTCAGGAAAGGATTGGGCAATGGAAAACAAGGGGGGAGATTTTAACCACTTGACCTCCAGAAGGTTTTAACCCTTCACGACCAGAACATTTTTTTTTTGTCAATTATGACAATTACGCAATCATGCAACACTGTAACCAAATTAAATTTTATCATTCACATTCCTTTATCTTTCACACAAATAGAGCTTTCTTTTGGTGGTATTTGATCACCACTGTTTTTTTTTTTTTTTTTATATAAATGAAAAAAGACCCCAAATTTTGAAAATATATACCGTATATACAGGTCCTTCTCAAAAAATTAGCATATTGTGATAAAGTTCATTATTTTCTGTAATGTACTGATAAACATTAGACTTTCATATATTTTAGATTCATTACACACAACTGAAGTAGTTCAAGCCTTTTCTTGTTTTAATATTGATGATTTTGGCATACAGCTCATGAAAACCCAAAAATCCTATCTCAAAAAATTAGCATATTTCATCCGACCAATAAAAGAAAAGTGTTTTTAATACAAAAAAAGTCAACCTTCAAATAATTATGTTCAGTTATGCACTCAATACTTGGTAGGGAATCCTTTTGCAGAAATGACTGCTTCAATGTGGCGTGGCATGGAGGCAACCAGCCTGTGGCACTGCTGAGGTGTTATGGAGGCCCAGGATGCTTCGATAGCGGCCTTAAGCTCATCCAGAGTGTTGGGTCTTGCGTCTCTCAACTTTCTCTTCCCAATATCCCACAGATTCTCTATGGGGTTCAGGTCAGGAGAGTTGGCAGGCCAATTGAGCACAGTAATACCATGGTCAGTAAACCATTTACCAGTGGTTTTGGCACTGTGAGCAGGTGCCAGGTCGTGCTGAAAAATGAAATCTTCATCTCCATAAAGCTTTTCAGCAGATGGAAGCATGAAGTGCTCCAAAATCTCCTGATAGCTAGCTGCATTGACCCTGCCCTTGATAAAACACAGTGGACCAACACCAGCAGCTGACATGGCACCCCAGACCATCACTGACTGTGGGTACTTGACACTGGACTTCAGGCATTTTGGCATTTCCCTCTCCCCAGTCTTCCTCCAGACTCTGGCACCTTGATTTCTGAATGTACTTTGGACCACTGAGCAACAGTCCAGTGCTGCTTCTCTGTAGCCCAGGTCAGGCGCTTCTGCCGCTGTTTCTGGTTCAAAAGTGGCTTGACCTGGGGAATGCGGCACCTGTAGCCCATTTCCTGCACATGCCTGTTCACAGTGGCTCTGGATGTTTCTACTCCAGACTCAGTCCACTGCTTCCGCAGGTCCTCCAAGGTCTGGAATCGGTCCTTCTCCACAATCTTCTTCAGGGTCCGGTCACCTCTTCTCATTGTGCAGCGTTTTCTGCCACACTTTTTCCTTCCCACAGACTTCCCACTGAGGTGCCTTGATACAGCACTCTGGGAACAGCCTATTCGTTCAGAAATTTCTTTCTGTGTCTTACCCTCTTGCTTGAGGGTGTCAATGATGGCCTTCTGGACAGCAGTCAGGTCGGCAGTCTTACCCATGATTGCGGTTTTGAGTAATGAACCAGGCTGGGAGTTTTTAAAAGCCTCAGGAATCTTTTGCAGGTGTTTAGAGTTAATTAGTTGATTCAGATGATTAGGTTAATGGCTCGTTTAGAGAACCTTTTCATGATATGCTAATTTTTTGAGATAGGAATTTTGGGTTGTCATGAGCTGTATGCCAAAATCATCAATATTAAAACAAGAAAAGGCTTGAACTACTTCAAGTTGTGTTTAACGAATCTAAAATATATGAAAGTCTAATGTTTATCAGTACATTACAGAAAATAATGAACTTTATCACAATATGCTAATTTTTTGAGAAGGACCTGTACTTGAGTATAAGCCGAGTTTTTCAGCACATTTTTTTGTGCTGAAAATGCCCCTCTCGGCTTATACTCGAGTCACCTTTTTGCGCCTGATCTCCCGGACTTTGGGGACCCGGTACCGGCCCACAAACTTGGCACACATGTAGCCCCACTCTTTCTCTACAAGTGTGAAAACATTTTTGGCCGGGGAGCACCGATTTTTCAAAGCCGGGCACCCCTTCCATAGACTCCCATGTTAAAAGGTAATTTCTCCGGTGACTTTGGGGACACGGTACCGGCCGGTCGTAGGTCCCCTGGACGAGAAACTTCGCACACATGTAGCCGCATTTCTCCTTTACAAGTGTGCAAAGTTTGTTGTCTGGTGAACCTATGGCCGGGGAGCACCGATTTTTCAAACCCGGGCACCCCTTCCATAGACTCCCATGTTAAACGTCAGTCTAGTCATGGACACAGTGAGGCATGGGCACAGTGAGGCATGGGCACAGCAAGGGCGGATCCAGAGTCTTTTCTCGGGAGGGGCACTGGCAAAAAAAAATTTTTGTGCAAAATTTATCGGGGAAATGGTTGGTGTCGGCGCTTCAATCATCCCGGCACCGTGGTTGTTATGGTGTCAGGATGATTGAAGCGCATTATTTCTATTATTACATTGCAATATGAAATTAAATAGTTCAATGCAGAATCAGTGGGAGCCCCGAGTGTGTCACTTGCCACCGTCGCCTGCAATTAGTGGGAGCCCTGAGCGTGTCACTTGCCACACGTTGCGGATTGTCACTTGCCACGTCACCTGCCACATCTTGTGGATTGTCACTTGCCACACCTTGCGGATTGTCACTTGCCAGGTCACCTGCCACACCTTGCTGATTGTCACTTGCCTGCCACCAGATGCAGATTGTCATTTGCCACGTCACCTGACACAATTTGCGGATTGTCACTTGCCACGTCGCCTGCCACACCTTGCGGATTGTCACTAACTTGCCTGCCTTGCCCACGAACCGTGCCGCCCCCTGACAACAAACCGCGCCGCAAGCGGAGCCGCACGCTATCGCACCTGCCCGCAGAGCGGCCTGACGTGACTCACTGACGTCACTCGTTGCTAGACGCCAAGCGGCCCAGGCCTTAGCAACGAGTGCAGAGAAGAGGCTTCACCCACCTCCTCCTCCGCTCCTGGTATCGTGTCAGTGCGCCACGTAACTACATTAGACGAGTCTCTCTCTCTGCGCCGCTGATCGGCTGATGTGAGAAACTGAGAGAGAGACTCAGAGAGGCAGCGGCAGCCGCAGAACAAGTACTGTATATACTCGAGTATAAGCCGACCCGAATATAAGCCGAGGCACCTAATTTTACCCCAAAAAACTGGGTAAACTTATTGACTCAAGTATAAGCCTAGGGTGTCCATCTGCATGCCTCACTGTGCCTCAGTTTGCCTCACTGTGCCCATGACTAGACTGATGTTTAACATGGGAGTCTATGGAAGGAGTGCCCGGCTTTGAAAAATCGGTTCTCCCCGGCCCTAGGTCTCCCAGACACCAAACCTTTTAAAATTATAGAGGTAACATGGGGCTACATGTGTGCCAAGTTTGGGGTGCAGAAGACCTACGACCGGCCAGTATCGGGTCCGCAAATTCACTGGAGAAATGACCGTTTAACATTGGAGTCTATGGAAGGGGTGCCCGGGTTTAAAAAATCAGTGCTCCCTGGCCCTAGGTCCCCCAGACACCAATCTTTGCACACTTGTAGAGAAGACATGGTGCTACATGTGCGCCAAGTTTGGGGTCCAAGGGACCTACGACCGGCCGGTACCGGGTCAGCAAAATCACCAGAGAAATGACCGTTTAACATTGGAGTCTACGGAAGGAGTGCCCGGTTTTAAAAAGTTAGTGCTCCCCTGGTGTAGGTCCCTCAGATACCAAACTTTGCACACTTGTAGAGGAGACATGGAGCTACATGTGTGCCAAGTTTGGGGTCCAGGAGACCTACGGCCGGACGGTACCGGGTCCCCAAAGTTCGGGAGATCAGGCGCAAAAAAAAAAAAAGAGCAAGCGAGTGTGACAGATGGTCTCGGGGGGGCAATTGCCCTGTTGCCCCCCCTGGATCCGCCCCTGGGGCACAGTGAGGCATGCAAATGGATGCAGTGAGGCACAGTGAGGCATGCAGATGGACACCCTAGGCTTATACTCGAGTCAATAAGTTTTCCCATTATTTGTGGTAAAATTTGGTGCCCCGGCTTATATTCGGTTCGGCTGATACTCGAGTATATACGGTATATATTTCCTACTTCCTGTTATAAAACATATCCAATAAAATCGAATTTCTTTATAAATTTAGGCCAAAATGTATTCTGCTACACGTCTTTGGTAAAAAAAAAAAAATCTCAATAAGTGCATATTAATTAATTGGTTTGAGTAAAAGTTACAGTATAGTGTCTACAAACTATGGTGTATACAGTATATTTGAAAACTGATTAATTCTGATGTACTGACAGTCTATCTCATTTCTTGAGGCCCTAAAATGCTAGAACAGTACAAATTCCACCCAAATGACCCCTTTGGAAAGTAGACATGAGGCATTTAGTAATCGGCATGGTGATTTTTTTAACCACTAGGGGCCCGTGCTATAGTCAGATGACGGCTACAGCGCGGACCCCAATTGCCGGGAGGACGTCAATAGACATCCTCCCCTTTGCGTGCGGCCCGCACGCCCCCTGCAGGGCACGCACGGTGCGCGCTGTGATCACTGAGTCACTGAGACTCAGGTGATCACGGATCCGAGTAAGCCAATGACAGCTGATCACGTGATCAAAACAAAGCTCGGTAATCGTTTTTTTTTTTCTCCTCGCGCTGACAGCGTGAGGAGAAAAAAAAGCCGATCACCAACTGCTGAGTGAGGGACATCGGTCCCCAGTGGAAGAGGCAATTCTGCCTCATTAGTGGGCACAAGTACCGCCTGCCAGTGCCCCCTGCCAGAGCCACCTGCCAGTGCCCACAGTGACCGCCAGTGCCAATCAGTACCACCTATCAATGCCCATCACTGCCACCTAGCAATGCCCACCAGTGGTGCCAGTCAGTGCCTAATCAGTGCCACCTAGCAGTGCTGCCTATCAATGTCACCTACCAGTGCTGATAAGTGCCCATCATTGCCACCCATCAGTACCCATCACTGCCACCTATCAGTGCCCATCACTGCCACCTATCAGTGCCACCTATCAATGCCACCTATTAGTGCCAATTCTCAGTGCCCACCAGTGCCACCTATCAATGCCCTTCAGTGCCACCCATCAGTGCCACCTCTCAGTGTCACTTCTCAGTGCCCACCAATGCCACTTCTTAGTGCCCACCAGTGCCGCCTATCAGTGCCCACCAGTGCCGCCTATCTGCCTATCCGTGCCCACCAGTGCCGCCTTATCGGTGCCCATCAGTGCAGCCCAGTGCCACCTATCGGTACCCATCAGTGCAGCCTCATCAGCGTACATCAATGAAGGAGGAAAATTACCCGTTTGCAAAATTTTATAACAAAATATAAAACGGTTTTGTATTTATTTATTTTTAATTCGGTCTTTTTTTTTTTATAACAAAAAATAAAAAACGCAGAGGTGAACAAATAGCACCAAAAGAAAGCTCTATTTGTGGGGAAAAAAAATTAAAAATTTCATTTGGGTACAGTGTTGTATGACTGCGCAATTGTCATTCAAAGTGTGACAGTGCTGAAAGCTGAAAATTGGTCTGGGCAAGAGGGGGGTTTAAGTGCCCAGTAAGCAAGTGGTTAAAGTTGTAACTTTTGTCACAATTTTTTTAAACCTTTTTTTTTTTTTATTACATACAGTCACCAATGCAGTACAGCATCATCATATGACTGATGTGGTGGTGGTCAGGGATACTGACTAGTGATAGTATGTTAAAAAAAACATTTTGTTCAATTGTTTAACCTTTTTTTTTCCCCATTATTAATCATTTTTGTTACATACTTCCATCAGAGTAGATCAATGTCACCATAGTAACACTGTACTACTCTGGGGGTGATCAGGCATTTTGTTTTTGTTTTTACACTTTCTTTGCTGTCATTATAACAGCAAAGATTTCAACTGTCATGAATGGGTCATGACAGCTGTGATCACTAGTGATCTGTGATTGGCTACAGCAATCACATGGTACAGGGTGCTGTGATTGGCCCAGGCATCATGTGATAGCTGTGGGCCATTTACAGCATAGGAAACACAGCTGTTATGAATTAATTAATTCATAAGAGCTTTGTTAACATTGTGATCAGCGGGCCCTGACTACCAGCATCCGCAATCAGCAGTGTATGGCTGCAACTAACGATTATTTTCATAATCGATTAGTTGGCCGATTATTGTTTCGATTAATCGGTTAATAACCTTAAAAAAAGTGTGGTGTATAATTTAGTTAATATGTAAAGTTTAAAAAAAAGGACATTTATTCTTAAATCTCTATACGCAGTGGTAAATATAAATAACCAACTATATAGTTAGGGAGTAAAATCTTTAACTACTTCAGATCCGCGCTATAGCCGAAAGACGGCTACAGCGTGGACCTGCTTTGCTGGGAGGGCGTCCATGGACGTCCTCCCGTGCTCGAGCGGCATGCGCAACCTGCAGGGCGCACGCGGCGCGCTCTGTGATCAGCAAATCAATGAGACTCAGCTGATCACAGATCGGAGTAAGGGGTCGATCAGCCAATGACAGCTGATCATGTGATGTAAACAGAGCCAGTGATCGGCTATTTTTTCTCTTCATGCTGATAGCGTGAGGAGAAAAAAAACAAGCCGATCACCGGCGGCTGTCAGAGGGACATCAGTCCCGATCAAGGAGAGCAGCCACCTGCTCATCTGTGCCACCTGCCAGTGCCACCTACCAGTACCCACCAGTGCCACCTACCAGTGCCCCCAGTGCCACCCATCAATGCCCACAGTGCCACCTATCAGTGTCACCAACCAGTGCCACCCATCAATGTCAACTACCGGTGCCCATCATTGTCACCTACCAGTGCCCATCAGTGCCACCTATCAGTGCCCATCAGTGCCATCTATCAGTGCCTATCAATGCCATCTTATCAGTGGCCATCAGTGCTGCCTTATCTGTGCCCATCAGTACCGCCTTATCTGTCCCCATCAGTGCCGCCTTATCTGTCCCCATCAGTGCCGCCTTATCTGTGCCTATCAGTGCCGCCTTATCTGTGCCTATCAGTGCAGCCTATCAGTGCCCACCAGTGTAGCCTATCAGTGCCCACCAGTGCCGCCACATCAGCGCATATCAATGAAGGAGAAAAATTACCTGTTTGCAAAAAATTTTAACAAACTATGAAACATAATATTTTTTTGTTTGTTTAGCAAAAAATAAAAACCCCAGCAGTGATTAAATACCACCAAAAGAAAGCTCTATTTGTGTGAAATAAATGATAAAAATGTCATTTGGGTACAGCGTTGTATGACCGCGCAATTGTCATTCAAAGTGCGTCAGCGCTGAAAGCTGAAAATTGGTCTGGGCAGGAGGGGGGTTTAAGTGCCCAGTAAGGAGGTGGTTAATCCACCCTGAGAATACCAGACAGAAGAGATATACTGTATATACTATTAGAGGTTGAATCTAGTAAATATCATCAGACTCAGAGATAAAAAAAAATTATTTAAAAGAAAAAAAAGTTAAAGACTTTTGCAGATTTTCAAACAGAACTGTAATATATTATATGCTGGCCATACAAAAACAATGTCTTTCTTAAAAAAATATATATATTTTAAGAACGTTCGTTCAATTAGTGGTGTCAAATCGATGTTTGTTTTCAACCACAGTGACGGGAAAATTTATAAATAATAGAAAACTTCTTGGTCAAAGGAATTTTCAGACAGTAAATCCTATGAATTAAGGTGAAAAAACATTCCTGCAGTGACTGGCCCCCCTGCCCTGAGCCCCTTCATTCACTTGGCGGAGACGCGCTCTCCCTCTCTGCACGGGGTCCTGGGGGCTCTTGATTGGATAGATTGATAGCAGCGCAGCCATTGTCTCCCACTGCTGTCAATCAAATTCAATAATGCGGACGCCGGGGGGCGGGACCAAGTCCTACATTCGGTGTCTATGGAAGCTGAATGCTGGACTCGGAAGCGCGGCCTCAAGGTAACCCCCTGGAGAGAGCGCTTTTCCTAGGGGGGTTATCTGATGCTAGGAGGAGCCGCGAGCGCCGCCGAGGGACCCCAGAAGAGGAAGATCGGGGCCACTTTGTAAAAAACGAGCTGCACAGTGGAGGTGAGTATGACGTGTTTGTTATTTTAAATTAAAAAAAATCGAAGGCTTACAATCACTTCAAATCATGGCAATTTTCATGTAAATGTCCTTAAAATTCTTGTTTCACATAATATGCTAATATGTATAATAATCGATATAAAGTTAAGATGACAATGTGAAGTTTAGGCTCTCGCAGTAATATAAAGCATATAGGTGTACAGAAAAATTTAGGATTGCAGTTGCGGCTCATGTGGCCACAGCTGCAGGTTACTTTTGCCCATAGACATTCAATACAAAAATGCTCTGCGTGATACACATAAATATCAGCATCCACACTTATACTGTACACATATGGGCATTTTCTTTAAAAAGTTAAATTGTATATTTTGGAAAATATGTTCATATGCATGCGCATGTAAATACAACTGCCGGAGTTTACACGCATGTAGCCATGGACAGCGTTTTTTGCAGTGCATGTCTATAGGCAAAATATATGCTGTAATTGTGGCTCCTGGGCACCACAACTAAAAGCAGTTACAATTTTCTTTACCCCCAGACGTATGTACTAACTTACTGACCAGCCCTTAGATTTAATTGTAAAATCCAATTAACAACAGGCTAAATTTGCATAGAAAAAAACAAAGGTCATGAAGGTCAAAACAGGTTTCGCTATGTTTTACATGTGCACAAGTAGCAATTACTGACAATGTAAGATCAAGGTCAAAGAATATTATACATTTAACTAAAGCCTAGTATACACTAGTATTTTTTTTGTTCAACCTGGCAGGGCTGAATAAAAAAAAACTGACAGTTCAGGAGGAGCCACTGTACCAACTATGCGATATTAGTACTGCCATCTTCCCTGTTTTTCTATTGTGTTCTGACAGGGGGCCACATGATCACCTAATAAAGTAAAAACACATCATGTCAGTTGTACTCTGCATTCTGCATTCACACTTGTGCAGCGTACACAGGATCGGACATTCCAATAACAAATGTTCGATGTGAGCTTGTTGTCGGAAAATCCAACCGTGTGTAGGCTCCATCGGACATTTGCTGACGGAATTTCCGACAACAAAATGTTTGAGAGCTGGTTCTCAATTTTTCCGACAACAAAAGTTCTTCTCGGAAATTCCGATCTTCGGTAGCCAATTCCTACCCACAAAAATCCACGCATGCTCTGAATCAAGTAGGAGATGGAAGCGCTCGGTCTGGTAAAACTAGCGTTCATAATGGAGATAGCACATTCGTCACGCTGTAATGGACTGAAAAGCACAAGGCTAAAAAGCACGATTCGTCTCTCACCAAACTTCTACTAACACGACTGGTATTGAACTTCCCTTTAAAAGTGCCGTTGTATGTCTTGTACGTCACCGCGTTTTTGGCGTTCGGAATTTCCGACAACATTTGTGTGACCGTGTGTATGCAAGACAAGTTTGAGTGAATGTCCGATTGTGTGTACGCGGCATTAGAGTAGAGAAAACACAACAGTAGACTGTCAGCTGCAGAGAAGTTTGTGAGTCCCGGAATTCAGTGTGCACAGAAAGGAAGGTCTTTCTAGTCCTGATTAAACTGGCTCTATAGAAATGACCAGTGGCGGCCTGTGGTAATTTTTTTGGGGGTCTGTCGGCCTTGAGCACTTACCCTATCGCTTATCCCAGGCTTCTGCGACGGCAACCCCTGCTCTCCATGGGCATCGCGGCGGCTTCGGTTTCCTCCCTCCTCATCGGAGGCCAATTGGGACTCTTCTCTTTTCGGCCAATCGGAAAACGGGTCTCAGACCTGCTTCTGATTGGCCGGATTGAGGATCAGTGTTTTAATAGCGAATATTTACAGTCAGGTCCATAATTATTGGGACATCTACACAATTCTAATCTTTTTGACTCTATACACCACCACAATGGATTTGAAATGAAACGATCAAGATGTGCTTTAACTGCAGACTTTAAGCTTTATTTGAGGGTATTTACATCCAAATCAGGTGAACGGTGTAGGAATTAAAACAGTTTGTATATGTGCCTCCCACTTTTTAAGGGACCAAAAGTAATGGGACAATTGGCTGCTCAGCTGTTCCATGGCCAGGTGTGTGTTATTCCCTCAATATCTAATTTACAAGGAGCAGATAAAAGGTCCAGAGTTCATTTCAAATGTGCTATTTGCATTTGGAATCTGTTGCTGTCAACTCTCAATATGAGATCCAAAGAGCTGTCACTATCAGTAAAGCAAGCCATCATTAGGCTGAAAAAACGAAACAAACCCATCAGAGAGATAGCAAAAACATTAGGTGTGGCCAAATCAACTGTTTGGAACATCCATAAAAAGAAAGAACGCACCAGTGAGCTCAGAAACACCAAAAGACCCAGAAGACCACAGAAAACAACTGTGGTGGATGACCGAATAATTATTTTCCCTGGTGAAGAAAACACCCTTCACAACAGTTGGCCAGATCAAGAACACTCTCCAGGAGGTAGGTGTATGTGTGTCAAAGTCAACAATCAGGAGAAGGCTTCACCAGAGTGAATACAGAGGGTTCACCACAAGATGTAAACCATTGGTGAGCCTCAAAAACAGGAAGGCCAGATTAGAGTTTGCCAAACAACATCTAAAAAAGCCATCACAGTTCTGGAACAACATCCTATGGACAGATGAGACCAAGGTCAACTTGTACCAGAGTGATGGGAAGAGAAGAGTATGGAGAAGGAAAGGAACTGCTCAAGATCCAAAGCATACCACCTCATCAGTGAAGCATGGTGGTGGTAGTGTCATGGCGTGGGCATGTATGGCTGCCAATGGAACTGGCTCTCTTGTATTTATTGATGATGTGACTGCTGACAAAAGCAGCAGAATGAATTCTGAAGTGTTTCGGGCAATATTATCTGCTCATATTCAACCAAATGCTTCAGAACTCATTGGATGGCGCTTCACAGTGCAGATGGGCAATGACCCAAAGCATACTGCGAAAGCAACCAAAGAGTTTTTTAAGGAAAAGAAGTGGAATGTTATGCAATGGCCAAGAAAAACACACACGTCTGCTAACCACGATTGGGGTGTCATAAGCAATTAGCCTGCATTCACATCTGAGAATTTCTAAACGCACGGCAACTCGCAAGAAAATGCACACTTTGCCGTGGGTTTCAAAAACGCATGTCACGCTTGCGTTATCATTCATTCCCATTCGCTTTTTTCTAAATGTACGGCAAACTGCAAGAAGATGCATGTTTTGCCACGTGTTTCAAAAACGCACAGCAACGCGCATCGCACTTGTATTGCAATTCATTTGTATCTGCACCTTTCTGAATGCACGGCAACGCCCAAGAAAATGCACTCTTTGCCTTGCATTTTAAAAATGCATGCAACGCCTGTCGCGCTTGCATACCATCCATTTGCATCGGAGCGTTTCCAAATGCAAGAAAACGCACACTTTGCTATGCATTTCTAAAAGACGCCCTTCGTACAAAAATCCACAGATTTGTCTGACGGAAGTCCGATCGGGTGTACGAGGCTTAAGGCTTCATGTACATGGGACTTTGTTCAACCTCTCCTGAATGATTTAACTTGACAGCTAGAAACCTGCGTCTAAAAACGGACGTTTAGCCGCGTTTACATGCCACGTTTAGAAAAAAATATATATATTATTTTCTTGGTTAAAATGAAAAACGTCTGTAAATGAAACGCGTTTAGCCACGTTTGGCGCTTGAAATGTCTCTAAACACAGCTTCTGAACGCAATTTTTGGGTTCCAGAAAAAGCCTCTAAACTCAACTGCCTAGAAACGACTACAAATGACCCGGTGTACATGTACTGATAAGATAACATAGAGAAGCGTTCAGGGGCAGCTGGAAAAAATGCCCAACTGCTCTTAAACGTCCGTTTACCAGCAGCAGTGTATCTTAACGCAGCTAAATGCGGTAACTCGCGTTTAGCCGCGTTTCGTTTACAGGCATTTTACATTTTGGGCTATTTTGATTAAAAAAAACGCTTCTAAACGCAAATGCGGCTAAACGCGGCATGTAAGGCCCGGGTCACATAGGGGCGACTCGTCAGGCAACTCGGTCGCCTGACAAGTCGCGTCCCGCTCTGTTGAATGGAACCGTTCTAATAGGAGCGACTCAGGTCGCTCCGACTTAGAAAAAGGTTCCTGTACTACTTTTGGGGGCGACTCGGGACGACTTGCATTGACTTCTATACAGAAGTCATTATGCAAATCGCCTGAACCGGGCCTCTCAAGTCATCTTGAGATCGCGTCGCCGAGTCGCCCCCAAAGTCGTGCCGCCCCTGTGTAAACCGGGCCTCAACGTGGCAAAACTGACGTTTAAAACGGGGGTTACTATCTGTCAAGTTAAATCGTTCAGGAGAGGTTGTAAAAACGTCCCGTGTACATGGAAGCCTTAAGGTCAATACACACGATCAGAATTTTTGACAACAACGGTCCGATGGACCTGTTTTATCGGACAATCCGACCGTGTGTATGCTCCATCGGACAATTGTTTTCGGTTTTTCAACTAACAAATGTTCGCTGTGCATGCTCTCAAACTTTCTGTCAACAAATGTTCGATGGAGGATAATCCGATCGTGTGTACCCAAGTCCATAGGACTAAAGTCCAAAGTACAAACACGCATGCTCAGAACCAATGCTAAAGATCAACCAACAATACCATAAGTTGCCCAAAGGGTGGCGGTAAAGAGCTGAAAAACCAAGTGATTTGGTGAAAGTTGGCTGAAAATGTTTTGCCGTGTGTATGCAGAACAAGTTCACGGCCAACGCCCTTCGGACCAAAATCCACAGAAAAGTCAGATGGAAGTCCGATTGTGTGTACAAGGCTGTAGACATCATGTACACTGGCAGCTCCTAAACTTGAATTTAAGAACTTTTGGCATTTTTCTGCCAAAGCTCCTAAAACTCAACTCCATAAAAGCCTGTGTGTCAATGTACACATAGACTTAGCAGAGTTTAGGAGCTGCTGCAGTTAGGCGAGGTTCAACCTCTCTCAACCTCCCTCTTCTGAATGCAGAAGAATCACTTCGGGATAGGAAGGTTTTGACCGCCGGCTGTGGGAAAAAGCAAACCGCGACAAAATAACGCAGCATTTTCCAGTAGCTGCAGTAAATGTAGGCAGGGTGTACATGAAGCCTAATAATGTAAAACACATTAAAGCCAAGCTAAACTTTCATTCACGATTTACAAATCTTTCTGATATGCTAATGTCAAAACAGAAACACAGAACCTTGGTTGTAAACCCTCACATGTACCCAGTGAAATGACTGGCCTCGGGTGATATACAGAGATTAAACAAATTCTCCTACATAAGTCTGTCTATCTGCAGTCTTCTCTTCTCTACATTTGTTCAAAGCGAATAATTTATCAAGCATGTCTGAGCTATCAGAAAAAAGGGGGCAGAGAGCTGAAATTACACTGCACAGCTCAGTGAGGAGAGCTCTGAGAGCTGATTTGAGGGAAGGGACACACCCACACAGCACACAGGAACAAAGCTGAGGCTGTGTCAATCAGCTGGAGATTCCTTGCTTGTCACCATTTTTCTCTTGGTGTCAGGAAAACTTGTCAGAAGCGATTTATGCTATTAGACTAAGGGCTCATAATTGAGACAAGTGCACACTATAGAGCAGGGGTGTCCAACCTGTGGCCCCCCCAGCTGTTGCGTAACTACAAACTCCATGATGCATTGCAAGGCTGATAGGTACAAGTCCCATGAGGCATTGCAAGGCTAACAGGTACAAGCATGACTCCCAAAGGGGCATGATGGGACTTGTAGTTTTGCCGCATCTGAAGGGCCATGGTTTGAGCACCCATGCTATAGAGCAGTGGTCTCCAAACTGCGGCCCTTTGCCTGTCTTTATATGGCCCTCGGGACACTATTCCTACCACTGATGTGAGATGATGTGAGACAGTGTTCTGCCAACTGACACCAACAATGAAGCACAACATCTACCAGTGATGGGACACTATTGCTCTCAGTGATACCATCGATGGGACACTATTCCTCCCACTGATACCAATAATGAGACACAGTGCCGGCCCAAGACATTGTGCTGCCTGGTACCAAGAATGAAATGCTGCCCCCCCCCCCCAAAAGAAAAATCACGCCCACCAAAATGCCCCCATATTCATTATTTTATATCATGATAACCAAAATGGACCTGTCATGGCTCTATACATGTATATAGGAGTATAAAAGGACCTGTGCGTGGCCGTTGGCCGAGATGTCAGCTGGCCACCCGCGATCGCTCCATAGAGCCAGAACGGGGATCTGTCAATGTAAACAGACAGATCCCCATTCTGACAGGGGAGGAGAGACAGATCTGCTGTTCCTAGTGATTAGGAACAGAGATCTCTCTCCTCCTCCAGTCAGTCCCCATCCCCCCAGTTAGAAACACCTCCCAGGGAACACATTTAACCCCTTTCCTGACAGTGACATTTACACAGTAATCAGTGCATTTTTATAGCACAGATCGCTGTATAAATGTCACTGGTCCCAAAAAAGTGTCAAGTGTCCAATCTGTCCACCGCAATGTCACAGTTTCGCTAAAAATCGCAGATCACCGCCATTACTAGTAAAAAAATATATAATAATAATAAAAATTCCATAAATCTATCCTCTATTTGGTAGACGCAATAACTTTTGTGCAAACTAATCAATATACACTTATTGCGTTTTTTTTTTTACCAAACATATGTAGAAGAATACATATCGACCTAAACTGATGAAGAAATTTTTTTTTTTGGATGTTTATTATAGCAAAAGTTAAAATAAAAAACAATTTTCAAAGTTGTCGCTATTTTTGTTTATAGCACAAAAAATAAAAACCGCAGAAGTTATCAAATACCACCAAAAGAAAGCTCTATTTGTTTAGGTACAACGTCACACGACCGCGCAATTGTCAGTTAAATCGATGCCGTGCCGAATCGCAAAAAATGATTGAAGTGCATTATTTCTATTGTTATATAAAATAAAATAGTTCAACTCACCATAATGCAGAATAAGTGGGAGCCCCGAGTGTGTCACTTGCCGCGTCACCTGCCACCAGATGCAGATTGTCACTTGTTGCGAATTGTCACTTGCCACAATGCCATCTGCCACAAATTGCGGCTGGTCACTTGCCACGATGCCACACATTGCAGATTGTCACTTGCCACGACATCACCTGCCACACGTAGCGGATTGTCCCTTGCCATGACGTCACCTGCCACACGTCTGACAGAGAGGAGGAGGGGGTCTGACAGAGAGGAGGAGGGGGGTCTGACAGAGAGGAGGAGGGGGGTCTGACAGAGAGGAGGAGGGGGGTCTGACAGAGAGGAGGAGGGGGGCGGCTGATAGAGAGGAAGAGGGGGGCGGCTGATAGAGAGGAAGAGGGGGGCGGCTGATAGAGAGGAAAGGGGGCTGATAGAGAGGAGGGGGGGCGGCTGACAGAGCAGATGAGAGAGACGGACCTCAGGAGGGGGGGCGAGGAGGGGGGTGGCTGATAGAGAGGAGGGGGGCCGCGGGTGGCTGACAGGGCAGATGAGAGAGACGGACCTCAGGAGGGGGCGGCTGATAGAGAGGAGGGGGGGTGGCTGATAGAGAGGAAGGGGGGCTGATAGAGAGGAAGGGGGGCAGCTGACAGGGAGATGAGAGAGACAGACCTAAGGAGGGGGGCGGCTGATAGAGAGGAGGGGGGGCAGTGGGCGGCTGACAGGGAGATGAGAGAGACAGACCTCAAAAGGGGGGCGGCTGATAGAGAGAGGGGGGCCGCGGGCAGCTGACAGGGAGATGAGAGAGACAGACCTCAGGAAGGGAGGCGGCTGATAGAGAGGAGGGGGGGCAGTGGGCGGCTGACAGGGAGATGAGAGAGACAGACCTCAAAAGGGGGGACGGCTGATAGAGAGAGGGGGGCCGCGGGCAGCTGACAGGGAGATGAGAGAGACAGACCTCAGGAGGGGGGGCGGCTGATAGAGAGAAGGGGGGCCGCGGGCAGCTGACAGGGAGATGAGAGACAGACCTCAGGAGGGGGGGCGGCTGATAGAGAGGGGGGCCGCAGGCAGCTGACAGGGAGATGAGAGAGACAGACCTCAGGAGGGGGGGGCGGCTGATAGAGAGAGGGGGGCCGTGGGCAGCTGACAGGGAGATGAGAGAAACAGACCTAAGGAGGGGGGGGCGGCTGATAGAGAGGGGGGCCGCGGGCAGCTGACAGGGAGATGAGAGACAGACCTAAGGAGGGGGGGCGGCTGATAGAGAGAGGGGGGGCCGCGGGCAGCTGACAGGGAGATGAGAGACAGACCTAAGGAGGGGGGGGGCGGCTGATAGAGAGAGGGGGGGCCGTGGGCAGCTGACAGGGAGATGAGAGAGACAGACCTCAGGAGGGGGGGCTGATAGAGAGAGGGGGGGCCGTGGGCAGCTGACAGGGAGATGAGAGACAGACCTAAGGAGGGGGGGGCGGCTGATAGAGAGAGGGGGGGCCGCGGGCAGCTGACAGGGAGAAGAGAGAGACAGACCTAAGGAGGGGGGGGGCGCTGATAGAGAGAGGGGGGGCCGCGGGCAGCTGACAGTGAGATGAGAGAGACAGACCTAAGGAGGGGGGGGCGGCTGATAGAGAGAGGGGGGGTCGTGGGCAGCTGACAGGGAGATGAGAGACAGACCTAAGGAGGGGGGGGGGCGGCTGATAGAGAGAGGGGGGGCCGCGGGCAGCTGACAGGGAGATGAGAGACAGACCTAAGGAGGGGGGGGGGGCGGCTGATAGAGAGAGGGGGGGCCGCGGGCAGCTGACAGGGAGATGAGAGACAGACCTAAGGAGGGGGGGGGCGGCTGATAGAGAGAGGGGGGGGCCGCGGGCAGCTGACAGGGAGATGAGAGACAGACCTAAGGAGGGGGGGGCGGCTGATAGAGAGAGGGGGGGCCGCGGGCAGCTGACAGGGAGATGAGAGACAGACCTAAGGAGGGGGGGCGGCTGATAGAGAGAGGGGGGGCCGCGGGCAGCTGACAGGGAGATGAGGGAGACAGACCTAAGGAGGGGGGGGCGGCTGATAGAGAGAGGGGGGGCCACGGGCAGCTGACAGGGAGATGAGAGAGACAGACCTAAGGAGGGGGGGCGGCTGATAGAGAGAGGGGGGGCCGCGGGCAGCTGACAGGGAGATGAGAGAGACAGACCTAAGGAGGGGGGGGCGGCTGATAGAGAGAGGGGGGCCGCGGGCAGCTGACAGGGAGATGAGAGAGACAGACCTAAGGAGGGGGGGGCGGCTGATAGAGAGAGGGGGGGCCGTGGGCAGCTGACAGGGAGATGAGAGACAGACCTAAGGAGGGGGGGCTGATAGAGAGAGGGGGGGCCGCGGGCAGCTGACAGGGAGATGAGAGAGACAGACCTAAGGAGGGGGGGGCGGCTGATAGAGAGAGGGGGGGCCGCGGGCAGCTGACAGGGAGATGAGAGAGACAGACTTAAGGAGGGGGGGGCGGCTGATAGAGAGAGGGGGGGCCGCGGGCAGCTGACAGGGAGATGAGAGAGACAGACCTAAGGAGGGGGGGGGCGGCTGATAGAGAGAGGGGGGGCCGCGGGCAGCTGATAGGGAGATGAGAGAGACAGGCCTCAGGTCTCCTGTGACACACATGGCTAGTTAGGACTCCGGGAGCATGCAGGGCTGGCGCGATTACCCACAGTCCAGCTCCTCCGCTCCTCCAGGCGAATCACAAGCCTCATGTCTGCTGTCCGTCCCTCCCACATAACCTGCTCGGCCAATCACAGGACACCCGCCGCTGCCCCTTGCTGAGCTTGGCTCAAAACGCAGAGAGATTTTTAGGCAGCAGTTTGAACACTGATTTGCCGCTCCCCTGAAAGTGCCGCCTGGGACCGTGGTACCATCGGGTCCCATGGTAGGGCTGGCCCTGATGAGACACTATTCCTCCCACTGACACCAATGATGGGGCACTATTCCTCCCTCTGACACGAATGATGAGGCACCATTCCTCCCACTAATACCAATGATGGAACACTATTCCTCCCATTAATACCAATGATGGAGCACTATTCCTCCCACTGATACCAATGATGGAACACTATTCCTCCCACTGATACCAATGATGAGACACTATTCCTCCCATTAATACCAATGATGGAGCACTATTCCTCCCACTAATACCAATGATGGGACACTATCCCTCCCACTGATACCAATGATGAGACACTATTCCTCCCACTGACACCAATGATGGAACACTATTCCTCCCACTGATACCAATGATGAGACACTATTCCTCCCTCTGATACCAATGATGGGGCACTATTCCTCCCTCTGATACCAATGATGGGGCACCATTCCTCCCACTGATACCAATGATGGGACACTATTCCTCCCACTGATACCAATGATGGGACACTATTCCTCCCACTGATACCAATGATGAGACACTATTCCTCCCTCTGATACCAATGATGGGGCACTATTCCTCCCTCTGATACCAATGATGGGGCACCATTCCTCCCACTGATACCAATGATGGGACACTATTCCTCCCACTGATACCAATGATGGGACACTATTCCTCCCACTGATACCAATGATGGGACACTATTCCTCCCCTCTGATACCAATGATTAGGGCACTATTCCTCCCACTAATACCAATGATGGGACACTATTCCTCCCCTCTGATACCAATGATGGGGTACTATTCCTCCCACTGATACCAATGATGAGACACTATTCCTCCCACTGACACCAATGATGGGGCACTATTCCTCCCTCTGACACCAATGATGAGACACTATTCCTTCCACTGATACCAATTAGGGCTGCAACTAACGATTATTTTCATAATCGCTTAGTTGGTCGATTATTGCTTTGATTAATCGACTAATTAGATAATCTTAAAAAAAGTGTGGTGTATAATTTAATATGTAAAGTTTTTTAAAAAAAAGGCAATTTATTCTTAAGTATCCATATGCAGTGGTAAATAAAAATAACCAACTACAGTAATTGTAATACATTCTATTACCTCCAGTCTATCAGCCTCCACCTTCTCTGGGTTCAGATGCTGATCTTCCCTGCACACAGTCTTTAAAGTATTTTTTTTTTTAAACAAACGTGTAATGGTTTTGCACAGAGCAGCCCGGGTTCCTCCTCTTCTGGGGTCCCCCGCTGACACTTCTGGCTCATCCTGCCTTTAGAGTGCCTCGATAGCTAGCTGCAAAGTGTAATATAGCGTACCCTCATAGCAAGGGAAAAACACTTCTGCCTATAGAGCCACTCACTTCCTGCCCAGGACTACATGTCCCATGAGGCATTGCTCCTCACACATTCACAAGTTCTCAGGTACTTACTGACATGTATGGATGGTGTACTGAGATGTATGTGTGCTGCGCTGTGTTTCCTGATATGTAAACAAATAATGCATTCTGTATGCAGGCAAACTAATCGGCTGGCCGATTAATCAGTTGACAACTATTTTCATAATTGATTAGTTGACGATTAATCGATTAGTTGTTTCGGCCCTAATATCAATGATGGGGCACTATTCCTCTCACTGATACCAATGGTGGAACACTATTGATCTTTTATTGAAAAGAATCAAGCAACCAATTTTTATACAAAAGTAAAAAACAAAACCATAGTACAAAACTTCAACAGAAAACAAAGGAATACACATCCATGTTCAGAATATATACAATATATACATAATCCACTACCAAAACATCCCTAGAAAACTATCTACATAAAGCAGCAGAGAGGGCCTAAGAGGCACAACCCATCACCTATGTACGCAGCCATTTATCAAAAATTAATCAAAAATACTGATAATCTAGGGTGATAAGAGACAGACAGCCACACCCGGGAAAGAGACTCCTGGCAGTCAGGGAGGCCTGAAACCCCTCCACGCCTTCAACCAAGCCCCCTGACCCCGCTGGTCTCTCTCAAGCTCCCGAATCTTCCCCACCTCATGCAAAATGTCACACACCACCACCTCAACAGGAAGGAGTTTTTGCCGAATGCTGACCTGACACCGTGCATTCCAGGTGAAATAACGGACTACTAGGCTAACTAAAAAAAGTGTATCCAAACAAAAAACTCCACCGGTATTGAATGCTCCGTACACCCACTCAGCATAACCCAGCCTGGAGAGGAAAGGGACATCGAGGGCCCGCCCCACCTGTTTGTACACCTCTATGTTAAAAGGGCAATGAAGCAGAAAATGGTCCATAGTCTCCTCCTCATCTGCACACTCCTCCCGAGGACAGCTACGATCCATCCCACTGCGGAATTTCAAATTGCCCCGAACATAGAGCTTCCCATGGAAGCACAACCAGGCCAGATCCCTAAATTTAGGGGGTACTCTATCCAAATTAATCAGTCTTAACCCCGCCCTCAAAACTGGGCCCGGGCAATCCCTTAAGGCCAGTGGGTCATGAAAGACTTCGCTCAAGACTCGACTCATAAGGATTTTCCTTGGAACCGATCTGAGATCTTCAGCCGACAATCGCCACTGCCGCAGTAACTTCAGGCACGGAGCGACATAGGCTGGTAGCTGACCACGATGACCCCTGCGATTCTTCACTTGGCCACCTTCTTCCCAAAGTCGTAGAAAAGGCCTAAACCAAGATCTAAATATGCCTACCCATCCAGGAGGTTCCACTGCAAGCATATTACCAATGTTAAACTTGAGAAACAGCAGTGAAAAGAAAAGAACCGGGTTGACCATACCTAAGCCACCCTCCCTCCTGGATAGGTAGGTGACATTCCTCTTGATGGGGTTCAGTCTGTTCCCCCACAGCATCTGGAAGAACACACTACTGACCCTAGCATAGAGAGACACTGGCAAGATGCAGACAAAGCTGACATACAAGAAGATCGGAATCAGGTAAGTCTTAATCAGATCAACCCTTTCCCTCATAGATAACTTCCATCTCTTCCAGCTGACCACCTTAGTATTGGCAATTTCCAGTCTGCCTTCCCAGTTTTTGAGGCCATAATCGCCGGGTCCAAATTCAATGCCTAGTATCTTAATTCTTTCCTGGGGCACTGGAAAGGTGTCCGGGAGATCAAACCCCTCACCTTCCTTTCCCATCCAGAAAACTTCAGTCTTTTCCTGATTGATCTTGGAGCCTGATGCTTCAGAATACCGTGATGTCAGAGAGACCACCTCCTCCGCTTCATCCGTCCCAGTGACAATCACCGACACATCATCCGCATAGGCAACAACCCTCAATGGCGGCTCACCCGGGAGCCCCACTGGTACCCCACACAACATGCCGCTCTCTAGCCTCCTGATGAAGGGGTCGATTGCAAACACATAGAGCAGGGGACTCAGGGGACAACCCTGGCGCACCCCGGAGCCAACCTCAAAGGACTGTCCAACCCAACCATTAACAAGAGGGAAGCTTTCTGCCCCCTTATACAAGACTTTCAGCCAATCGACAAAACCACCCGGCAGACCGTACTTACTAAGGAGCAACCACAGGTACTCATGGTTAACACGATCAAAAGCCTTTGCCTGATCCAATGTCAGCAAATACTTTCCCCAGCCTGCAGCCCTGCACCGCTCCAAGGCCTCCCGGACAGCTAAAACCGCTGTGAAGGTGCTCCTACCCTGAACCGAACAGTGCTGATGGCGAGAAAGCAAAGACTCTGCCACTGACGATAGGCGCCAGAAAAATATCTTTGCCAGTATCTTTCTATCGACATTAAGAAGGCTGATGGGGCGCCAATTCTCAATCATCGAAGGATCTTTACCCTTTGAAAGAAGAATCACAGCCGAGTGCCTCATGGAAGGGGAAAGCACCCCCTCAGCAAGGCAACTGTTAAAAACCTCTACCAAATGCGGGGCCAGAATAGACTTAAAGGCTTTGTAAAACTCAGCCGTCAAGCCATCCAGTCCAGGCGACTTTTTGATGGCAAGCTGTTCAATTGCCCTCATCACCTCTTCGACTGTGATCTCCTCTGTCAAATTCATCAATGGAACATCTCCACCATTTAGACCTGGAGTAGAGTCCAAAAAGCTTTCCATCTTGTCACGATCAAGCTCTTTCCTCCCAAGAAGGTCGGCATAAAAGGACCTCACGACCTCCAGAATCCCTGACCTGGACTTTGTCAAGGAACCTGTACTGTCCTTAAGGCCAACGACCGTTTTAACAGCTACACCTTGTTTGCAGTTCTGGTAAGGGTCAGGCGAGTGGTACTTCCCATAGTCCCTCTCCAGAACCAAAGAGGCATGCCGGTCATATTGACACTTCCTGAGAAGGAGTTTCACTTCGGAGATTGCCCCAGGATCTCCTCCTCTCGAGACAAGAATATCCAGCTTCCTCCGTAAACGTTGGTAGGTCATGTATTTATTAAACTGATTTCTATTGGCTAGGCCCCTGAAGAATCCAGCGATCCTCTTTTTGGTCAGCTCCCACCACTCAGCCTTGCTGCTACAAAAGTCCAGGATGGTCACCTGTGCCTGAAAGAATTCCTCAAAGGATTGTCTAATATGTTCTTCCTTGAGTAGTGTCGAATTTAATCTCCAGATGCCCTTGCCCCTCTGAGGGGCGTCTGAAGCATTCAGTACCACAGATAGCATACAGTGATCAGAGAACTCTACTGCCTGCACCACTGGGGGCGAGAAAGCAGAGGCCTCCTTCAAAAAAAACCTATCTATCCTACTCTGACTATTACCACGATGAAAAGTGAACCCGGTGTCATCTGGGAGGTGCTTAATGTGCACATCCACAAGACCAGCATCCCTAACCATACTATTTAAAAAAACGCTATCATATCCCAGCCTGTCCTTGAAGTCCTTCCTGTCCTTGGGCCTAGTTACTGTATTAAAGTCACCTCCAAAGACCACTTGCCGGGATGTAAAAAGAAATGGCTTGATCCTTGTAAAAAGGCATTTCCTGTCCCACTTTGTGTGCGGCCCATAAACATTGATTAGGCGCAGGTCCTGCCCTCCCACAAGGACGTCTAAGACCATACATCTCCCAATCTCCACCTCAATAACCCGCCGGACAGTTACCATGCCGGTTTTAAACAACACCGCCACACCGCCGTAAGGCTCGGCCGCAAGAGACCAGTAAGATGGACCATACCTCCACTCTCTCTTGGCCATATGAATATCTGCCAAGGAGGTGAGCCTAGTCTCTTGCAAAAATAAAATTTCAGCATCTAATTGGCTGAACAAAAAGAAGGCCATAGAACGAGCTCTTACTGACTTAATGCTGGCGACATTAATTGTCACCACTTTTAACGGAGGGGGAACCGCCATTTGGGTTATTGGGTGGATTGCTTCTTAGCTCCCCTCTGCTGCTCATCACCAGAAGCCTCTCTCTTTCTAGAGGCCGCCTCAAAGTCCATTTCAGAATCGGAACTTCTTTCAGAAGAAGCTCCAGATGAAGAAATATCCCACTTGGAGGACCTATGACGGCTGGAGACAGAAACCGGAGCTTCTCGTCCCCGTTCCGTCCTCACCGCCTGCCTCTTCCGCCTCCCAACCTTCCTTCTCTCCTCCAGGTACCGCAGGTCAGCCTCAGAGATGCCCTCATCTCTTATTTTTTTCTTTAAAGTCTTTCCACAAGACTTCTTTACAGAGGAAGGGGCGCCCATTTTAGTACACGCTGGTGGGGGGGGTGATCCCTTTAAGTCAGACTCGGGAGGGGTAGACTCCTGGGGGGTAACAGACTCGGGGGGCACAGACTTGGAAGGTTCCGACACAAGAGGAGAGGGTACAGTAGGCTGGGGGGACACAGAGACAGAAACAGAAGGAGTACTTACAGACACAGGAGGGGTGGCCACAGGAACTGGAGAGGGATCCTGAGCAGGACCAGGGGAGGGGGTCACCGCAGAGGAGGATGGTACACCAGGGGTCTCACCCTCCATCCTGTCCAGCCTTGACATGTCCTCTACTACCTCCTTCTCCATATTGTGCCAGGCTTCAGGACATCTGCTGTAGGGGTGGCCAAGGCGCAGGCACAGGTTGCACCTGATCATCTTAGTGCAGTCCTTAGCCATATGACCCTGACCCCGACACACTGAACACATCAAGGCTGAACAGGAGGAGCTCAAGTGCCCCTTTTCTCCACAGCGGTGACACAGCTTCGGCTGACCAGGGTAGAAAACAGTCATCCTATCCCTCCCTATGAAAGCTGAGGAGGGCAGGTGACGGACAACATTCCCATCCCTGGCCAACCTGACTGTTACCGACCATCCCCCAGTCCAGATGTTACGCTCATCATGGATTTTATTAGGTTTGGTCAAAACTTCCCCATAGTTCCTTAACCAGACCTCTAGATCCCGAGCAGGAACACTCTCATTGGTCAGGATAATGGTTATTTTTTTTACTGTTGACCTCTGAGAAACCGCAACTGGGACCAGACCTTCCCATTCAGGTCTTGACCTGCACCGAGCCTCATATCGCTCCCAGAACAGGTCAAGACCCTCTGGCCTGGTGAAGCTAACTGTATAGTCCCTTGTCCCAGCTACGTGTATAAAGGCATACAGGTCATTTGCACCAAAACCCATCTCCAATATCAAGTCCACCACTGCACGCCGTGCTGGAGGGATGGCACCACCTTCCCATTTCAGGATAACTACATTACGTCTTGGACCCCCAGCAGAAGCCAGAGACCCAAGACCAGATCTTGGGGTGCTCAAGGTGGCAGCTTGCAGTGGAAAACCCCGCTTGGGAGCGGGACTACCAGGAGCAGAGTGTGCCACCTGTGCAAAAGTAGGTTTATCAGGGCCAAGGGCTGACACTGAAGCCACATCACTCTGTATATTATTATTATTATCAACTGTATGAACTGAAATGGCAGGATCTGTAGCAGGATTGTTCATCACACTGGTACTGGGGTGATTGTTATCAGTCACAGAACTATTCAAATTCCCATCAGGAATAGTCACAGTGGCTGCAATACCAGCTGTCTCCTGATGCTGCACTGTAGAGTCCTCAGCAGCAGTGGGGCAAACAGCTTTGGACTCAGCCAAAGAAGGGTTAATGGGCTGTGCTGACACTTGCAGTCCATCCACAGAAATGACATTTTTTAAATGTAACTCTTGCTGCATTGCAGCCTCAGCAGGCACAACATTGCTGCATACAGGACTAGCAGCCTGATTGTCATTAGGCACATTGTCAGTCACAGTGTTAAAAGGAACAAAAACAGTCTTATCCACAACATGGGACTTAGCAGGCTTTACTTTATCAGGTACATCATCAGAAATGTCTTCCTCATTAAACACCATCTGATCCCCCCGCATAGGAGACTCCATTACCTGGATGGCCCTCAGCATGCCTCCAGATTCCTGGGAAGGCATGGGGCTGCTTACCTCTCCCTGGGGGGGCAGGGGGTCAGAACTGGGGGTCTCCTCCTCCTCCACCTCCATCTTTGTCACCCTTGCAAACCTCTTGTTGTTACAAAACTTCTCTTTGAAGGGCCCATCTCTGCCTTCCATCATGGCCACGATGGTCTCCTGATGATCCACACGGACCTTGGCCAGTTGGATTTCCGGATCCATGGATCCCCGTTTCTGGCTGTGTAAGCCCTCACGTTGCCTTCGCAGGCGCTTCAACTCCGCTCTCAACTTGTAAAGCTTGTCCCTCTCCCTGTTCAGGACCTTAATCCCGGCCACCACTCGCTCCCGAATGGCCTCCGAGCCTTCATCCTCACCAGGGGCAGAGAGATCGGCTTGTGCAGAGGCAGGCAGTTCACCTGATGGCCCAGGATATGGCTGGGAGCCTCCAGCAGGAGAGGCCCCGCTGGCCTCCATGGCCTCCCCAGAAAGGGGGCCAGGGAGCTGGGATAGATTTCACCACCACTCCCCTCTCACAGAGCAGCTTCAGAGGCACCTTCCTCCTGACACACCTGTGCTCCAATGATGGGCGGGGCACTATTCCTCCCACTGACACCATTGATGGGGCACTATTCCTCCCACCGACACCAATAATGTGGCACTATTCCCCCCACTAATACCATTGATGGGACACTATTCCTCCCACTGATACCAATGATGGGACACTATTTCTCCCACTAATACCAATGATGAGACACTATTCCTCCTACTGACACCAATGATGGAACACTATTCCTCCCACTAATACCAATGATGGAGCACTATTCCTCCCACTGATACCAATGATGGGACACTATTCCTCCCACTGATACCAATGATGGGACACTATTCCTCCCACTAATACCAATGATGGGACACTATTCCTCCCACTGATACCAATGATGGGACACTATTTCTCCCACTAATACGAATGATGGGACACTATTCCTCCCACTAATACCAATGATGGAGCACTATTCCTCCCACTGATACCAATGATGGGACACTATTCCTCCCACTGATACCAATGATGGGACACTATTCCTCCCACTAATACCAATGATGAGACACTATTCCTCCTACTGATACCAATGATGGGACACTATTCCTCCCACTAATACCAATGATGGAGCACTATTCCTCCCACTGATACCAATGACGGGACACTATTCCTCCCACTGATACCAATGATGGGACCCTATTCCTCCCACTGATACCAATAATGGGACACTATTTCTCCCACTGATACACCAATGATGGGACACTATTCCTCCCACTGATACACCAATGATGGGATACTATTCCTCTCATTTATACCAATGATGGGACACTATTCCTCCCACTGATACCAATGATGGGACACTATTACTCCCACTGATAACAATGATGGGACACTATTCCTCCCACTGATAACAATGATGGGACACTATTCCTCCCACTGATAACAATGATGGGACACTATTCCTCCCACTGATACCAATGATGGGACACTATTACTCCCACTGATACCAATGATGGGACACTTTTACTCCCACTGATACCAATGATGGGACACTATTCCTCCCACTGATAACAATGATGGGACACTATTCCTCCCACTGATACCAATGATGGGACACTATTACTCCCACTGATACCAATGATGGGACACTATTCCCCCCGCTGATACCAATGATGGGACACTATTACTCCCACTGATACCAATGATGGGACACTATTCCTGCCACTGATAACAATGATGGGACACTATTCCTCCCACTGATACCAATGATGGGACACTATTCCTCCCACTGATACTAATGATGGGACACTATTCCTCCCACTGATACTAATGATGGGACACTATTCCTTTTTAAGGAACTAAGACCGGTGCCCGGAATAACGAACGTTGAAACAGAGCTGTTATCAGATAGCCGCTACTCATCCTATTGCGCATGCGCGATGCGCAGCTGAGGTGGCGTTGCCTCGCGGCCATCTTGGTGCACCCCGCAACTCGTCCACAGAGTCGATAATTGGGTTTTCTGGCTTTCAGAACAAGAGGAAATCGTAGCCTCCAGAGGACAAGGATTTTACACTATCTAGTGTCCTCCCTTCCTTCCATGTTCCGTATCGAGTACTGCATGATGGTATATGAGCGTTTTGGCTACCAAAAAAATTGAGGCTCAACATACACTGAAGTTTGGAGTCCTATTGATTATCAATTGAGGCTGTTTGGGGTCCTCCGTCATAGGGGACCATCGCTTTTTGGTAAGCAGGAATTCTTACTGGTGGTGGTGAAAGTCACGAATACAAGAAGATTTGGAATCGTTTTTGTTTTGTTTTCTTTTTTCTTTTTTCTTTTTTCATCTAGTATGGACACTTGATCACGGGTGTTTTTTTGTATGGACTTTAGACTTGATTATTTAAGGGTCCTATTCAAGCATGTAATAATATTATTAATTAAGTTTGTATTATTTCATATGTTTTGTTTACACTGTTTAGTTATTGTTCTTCACTGAGCACTTACATAATTTATCACTGTGGTGATTTTGAAATTTTTTTCAATCATTCAGTGGTGGGCTTATGTTTATACTCATAAGTTAGCGCGACTATATATTTTTTCTTATTTGTATGCACTGTTAGTTTTCAGAATAGTTGCTGCTTTTTCCCCTTGTTTGTTTCTAGGTATTTGATATATCTGCCTAGTTTCACACCTGTAGCGCAGTTTCTTTTTTACTTTCGGACACTATTCCTCCCACTGATACCAATGATGGGACACTATTCCTCCCACTGATACCAATGATGGGACACTATTCCTCCCACTGATACCAATGATGGGACACTATTCCTCCCACTGATACCAATGATGGGACACTATTCCTCCCACTGATACCAATGATGGGACACTATTCCTCCCCTTTGATACCAATGATTAGGGCACTATTCCTCCCACTGATACCAATGATGGGACACTATTCCTCCCCTCTGATACCAATGATGGGGTACTATTCCCCCCACTGATACCAATGATGAGACACTATTCCTCCCACTGACACCAATGATGGGGCACTATTCCTCCCTCTGACACCAATGATGAGGCACTATTCCTCCCTCTGACACCAATGATGAGACACTATTCCTTCCACTGATACCAATTAGGGCTGCAACTAACGATTATTTTCATAATCGCTTAGTTGGTCGATTATTGCTTTGATTAATCGACTAATTAGATAATCTTAAAAAAAGTGGGTTCCTAATTTAATATGTAAAGTTTTAAAAAAAAAAGGCAATTTATTCTTAAATATCCATATGCAGTGGTAAATAAAAATAACCAACTACAGTAATTGTAATACATTCTATTACCTCCAGTCTATCAGCCTCCACCTTCTCTGGGTTCAGATGCTGATCTTCCCTGCACACAGTCTTTAAAGTTTTTTTTTTTAAACAAACGTGTAATGGTTTTGCACAGAGCAGCCCGGGTTCCTCCTCTTCTGGGGTCCCCCGCTGACAATTCTGGCTCCTCCTGCCTTTGGAGTGCCTCGATAGCTAGCTGCAAAGTGTAATATAGCGTACCCTCATAGCAAGGGAAAAACACTTCTGCCTATAGAGCCACTCACTTCCTGCCCAGGACTACATGTCCCATGAGGCATTGCTCCTCACACATTCACAAGTTCTCAGGCACTTACTGACATGTATGGATGGTGTACTGAGATGTATGTGTGCTGCACTGTGTTTCCTGATATGTAAACAAATAATGCATTCTGTATGCAGGCAAACTAATCGGCTGGCCGATTAATCGATTATGAAAATAGTTGACAACTATTTTCATAATCGATTAGTTGACGATTAATCGATTAGTTGTTTCGGCCCTAATTCCAATGATGAGGCACTATTCCTCTCACTGATACCAATGATGGAACACTATTCCTACCACCGACACCAATAATGGGGCACTATTCCCCCCACTAATACCATTGATGGGACACTATTCCTCCCACTGATACCAATGATGGGACACTATTTCTCCCACTAATACCAATGATGAGACACTATTCCTCCCACTGATACCAATGATGGAACACTATTCCTCCCACTAATACCAATGATGGAGCACTATTCCTCCCACTGATACCAATGATGGAGCACTATTCCTCCCACTGATACCAATGATGGAACACTATTCCTCCCACTGATACCAATGATGGGACACTATTCCTCTCACTAATACCAATGATGAGACACTATTCCTCCTACTGATACCAGTGATGGGACACTATTCCTCCTACTAATACCAATGATGGAGCACTATTCCTCCCACTGATACCAATGACGGGACACTATTCCTCCCACTGATACCAATGATGGGACCCTATTCCTCCCACTGATACCAATAATGGGACACTATTTCTCCCACTGATACCAATGATGGGACACTATTCCTCCCACTGATACACCAATGATGGGATACTATTCCTCTCATTTATACCAATGATGGGACACTATTCCTCCCACTGATACCAATGATGGGACACTATTCCTCCCACTGATACCAATGATGGGACACTATTACTCCCACTGATACCAATGATGGGACACTATTCCTCCCACTGATAACAATGATGGGACACTATCCCTCCCACTGATACCAATGATGGGACACTATTACTCCCACTGATACCAATGATGGGACACTATTACTCCCACTGATACCAATGATGGGACACTATTCCTCCCACTGATAACAATGATGGGACACTATTCCTCCTACTGATACCAATGATGGGACACTATTCCTCCCACTAATACCAATGATGAAGCACTATTCCTCCCACTGATACCAATGATGGAACACTATTCCTCCCACTGATACCAATGATGGGACACTATTCCTCCCACTAATACCAATGATGAGACACTATTCCTCCTACTGATACCAATGATGGGACACTATTCCTCCCACTAATACCAATGATGGAGCACTATTCCTCCCACTGATACCAATGACGGGACACTATTCCTCCCACTGATACCAATGATGGGACCCTATTCCTCCCACTGATACCAATGATGGGACACTGATTCTCCCCCTAATATCAAATGTGGCGATGTTTACTCCCACTGATGCCAGGAAAATTTCCACTACTGCTGGTCATAGTCCGGCCCTAACTAAAGTCTGAAGGACAATAAACTGGCCCTTTGTTAAGAAAGTTTGAAGACCCCTGCTGTAGAGGCATATGCTTTGTTCATATTTGATGTCTACTGCTGGCCATACATGTTCAATTTTCATGTACAATTTTCTTTTAGATTTACCATAAACCATATAACATGAGGTCAAAACTAAACAACACTTTCAACTGCATCCGATTAGGCAGGCCCTTGCACTACATAGTTGAAGCTAAAGAAAATTGTACTGAAAATTGTATGAAAATTGTATAATGTATGGCCAGCCTAATGCCGCGTACACACGATCATTTTTCCCGTCGGGAAAATTTAAATTTTTTCCTTTGGACGAGAAAAACGATCGTCTGTGGGCTTTTTGTCATTTTCCCGACGGGAAAAACGTCATTAATCACGACGAGAAAAACTAGAACATGCTCTAATTTTTCTCGTCGTGATTCCCGCCGTTTTTTTCCGCTGCAGTTTTCCCATAGGGAAACACTGCCGGGGAGCCCACACATGTCCACACATGTCATTTAAAACGGCCGTGTGTGGGGGGGAACAAGCTGTTCCTCGTCTTTCACGTCGATTTTCTCGACGGTGTTTTCACCGTCGAAAAAAATCGATCGTGTGTACGCTGCATAAGACTTACAACCACTTTAAAAAGAAAGACTTGTCTACCTAGATATCAGAAACAACCATAACTAATGTTATATAAGCATGTAGCAATAATATTTTATGTGGAGCACCCAGCCTACAGATGTTTGAATAACATCACAAAACATTTCACAGAAAAAGACAAAAAGTAACATTTCGTAAAATAAAATTCTCACCTTTCTAAGGTTCCATCACTCCCTGGTGAATGGGTCTGGCAAAACCAGGCTGACACTTGTAGTGCTAGTTGCCCAGGACCCTCTTATTGTTCTTTATAAGGCTTGATCATTGCTATAAAAAGTCATCTAAGTGCTGATGTGTTTTCCGCTGATAAAGTGCTTTATTGGAATGCTACAGCTGATTTTATCTGGACAAAGACCTGTTGTATGTTTTTCTCCTCACTGCAGACTTGATATAACTGAGGATCTTTTTTTTTTTTTTTCCAGAATCAATCGCCATCTTTATCTTTTTTCCTATTAATCTTCTTTTTTTTTTTTTTAAGGATTATTTCCATCGTCGTTTTTGGAAGCATTAGCGTGCCCTTCACAGTGTGGTCTGGTTTGGCTCCACATCTCCTTGTTCACATGTGAAGTTCCCATTTTCAGCAAATCTCCCTGGAATGAACTTTCTCTGAGCATTTTTTTTCCCAACAGCAGCAGCGTCTCTGTAAGTTGGAAACCATCTGGATCGGTTGTTATGGAAACAAGGATGCCATGACAACTGGGTTTCTCAGGAAACCCCAGGTTGCTATGGAAACTGCATCACTCAGGTCAGAATTAGTAACTTCCGATGAAAAGCAAGTCCAGCAGTTTAATCTTCTAGCATGTAGACTGTCAACACATAACAGTATCCACACAAGGCAGAAAGATTCCTCTGCCTTAAGGTTTACAACAATAGAAACTTGGCACTAATCAGAGAAGGATTTCTACACAGTTTTGCAGTTCAGGTTTTTTTTTTTTTTAGCTAGGCTATAAATTTATCAGAAACCCAATTAACCTAATTAAAAACGAATTTGATTAGTACACCTACCGAATGCTGCTAATAGAGTAAAAGCTTTGTTCACAGATACAAGTTCTGCGCTTTGAGGTGGCGTCCACATAAAATGGGGGAGATGATGATCGTAATATTCCAATTTTAAAAAAGGGTAACATAAATATAATTCATTAATTATCAGAAACCTAATTAAAAATGAATTTGCTTAGTACACCTACCAAAAAAAAGTAAAAGGTTTGTTCACAGATACAAGTTCTGCGCTTTCATGTGGTCTCCACAAAAAGGGGAGATGATGATCGTAATATTCCAAATTTTAAAAAGGGTAACATAAATATAATTAATTATCAGAAACCTAATTAAAAATGAATTTGCTTAGAAACACCGACCAAAAAAAAGTAAAAGGTTTGTTCACAGATACAAGTTCTGCGCTTTCATGTGGTCTCCACAAAAAAGGGTGAGATGATCATAATCGTAATATTCCCAATTTAAAAAAGGAACATAAATTCAATTAATTATAAAAAAAAAGGCTTTGGAGGTAAATGTTGATCTGTTGACAGCAACTGTTTACTAGTTGGTAGACTACAAAGCAGCACTTAATTTTATGGCCAATAAAACAAAGTAGGGACTTTCCCTTTTTTATTGTAAATATTAAAAATAAGAGATGTGCAGCCTCCTGGCACGACTTTGCCTTCTAAGCACCACTTCTGATCTCCTCTTATAGAGTGTGAGCACAGCTTCCTTCCCCTTAAAAATGAAAAAAGTGGGAGACACCGATGTCGATGGTGGTGACATTTCTCCAGATTGGCTGGATGGTGGAGCCCTTCCATCCATCGGTGGTGCGATGGTTACACGTCGGTGAAGATCTTCTTGATGTTCACACAGTTGGGATTGTTGGTGGTACAGTTGGCAGTCTTAAAGCTTGGCTGCTTGAAGGGTCCTGGGCTCACCCCTTCCTCGATCACCATGTACTCCGATTTACTAAGGGTGGAATTGCTACGGGTCTTCTTCAGGTCCTCATTGGAGGACAAGTGCTGGCAGCTCCCTACATGGAGGTACTGGGCTTGCTCCTCACCTTCGGTCTCCCGGTGGTAGAAGTAGTTGAAGTTGGACACTATGACGGGCACTGGTAAGGCAATGGTGAGCACCCCTGCGATGGCACACAAGGAGCCCACGATCTTACCACCAATAGTGATCGGGTGCATGTCCCCGTAGCCCACCGTGGTCATGGTGACCACTGCCCACCAGAAGGCATCAGGGATGCTGCTGAAGCCAGAAGATGGGTCATCAGCCTCGGCGAAGTAGACGGCACTGGAAAAGAGGATGACTCCGATGAAGAGGAAGAAGATGAGCAACCCAAGCTCCCTCATGCTGGCCTTCAGGGTTTGCCCCAGGATCTGCAGCCCCTTGGAGTGCCTGGACAGCTTGAAGATCCTGAAGACCCTAACCAGGCGGATGACCCTGAGGATAGCCAGAGACATGGCCTGCTGCCCATTGCCCTGGCGCTCGGCCAGTTCGGTGCCAAGTGTGATGAAGTAAGGGATGATGGCCACAATGTCGATGATGTTCATGATGTTCTTGGAGAAGGTGGCTTTGCTGGGGCAGGCGAAGAACCTGACCAGGAGCTCGAAGGAGAACCAGATGATGCACAGGGTCTCCACCACAAAGAATGGGTCGGTGAAGGAGCTGCTCAGGAAGGGTCCGGTGCTGTTAAGCTGGGGTAGCACGGGCGGTCCGTTGTATTCCTTGTCGTCCCGGAACTCGGGCAATGTCTCCAGGCAGAAGATGACAATGGAGATAAGGATGACCAGAACTGAGACGATGGCAATGCCCCGCGCGGGACCTGAACTCTCCGGGTACTCGAAGAGCAGCCAGACCTGGCGCTGGAAGTCATTGGAGGGTAGGGGTCTCTCCTCTTCTCTGATGAAGCCCTCATCTTCTCGGAACTTCTCCATGGCCTCCTCGCCTAGCTCATAGAAGCGGATCTCCTCGGAGAAGATGTCTATGGGCACGTTGACTGGTCGGCGGATGCGCCCCCCGGACTGGTAGTAGTAGAGGATGGCATCAAAGCTGGGTCGGTTGCGATCGAAGAAGTACTCGTTGCGGAGCGGGTCAAAGTATCTCATTCTCTTTTTGGGGTCGCCCAGTAAGGTGTCGGGGAACTGGGCTAAAGTCTTCAGTTGGGTCTCAAAGCGGAGGCCAGAGATGTTGATGACCACCCGCTCGCAGCACTCATGCTCGTCCTGTTCATAGCCCTCGGAGGAGTGTTGTCCCGGGAGGGCGGCCGCCTCCTCCATGAGGTTATCGCACGCCACCACCGTCATGTTCTCCTGCTCCGCGTCCGTGTAGCCCGGGTTAACGATGTTGCTGTTGGTACGGTGCCTGGCGGAGGACGGCGGAGGGGAGTGCAGGAGGCTGAGGTGCTCGTCCATAAAGGTGAGCGGAGGGGAGGGCGGGCAGGGGAAGCGGCGGCGGCGGCCCCCTCCTCTTTAAGCCCCGCTACTACAGCCGCCGGCTCCCCCCTCCCCACTTCCTCCTTTCTCTTTTTATAGATTTCACTAGCAACCTGATGCTCTCCGCTCACAAAGCCCAGGGAGCCGAGCAGCCTGCGTGCGCACCCCCGTTATATAGCTCTGGCCCCTCCCACAACCCTCGGCGTACAGGTCCCGCCCACAGAGAGCGGGCGGCTCGCTGCCAGTAATCACCTGCGAGACGGAGGGGGGAGGGGGCTCTCTCCGGTCTGTGCTCGGTCTCTAGTCCTCTTCCTGACAGGCTTCCATTCATACATTGCCCTGACCGTCCAACCTGTAGCTGCTGCACGTGTCACTGATCGTCTATTAAATCTGCCTGGGAACGTCTGTGTCTTCACGATCATAGGCAGCAGCCGAGGTGACAGCTCTGCCAGTGACAGCTCTGCCGGTGACAGCTGACTCACACACATGTGACTCATTCATGGAACTGCTCATCGTGTTTACATTGAGAGAGAATGTCTCCTACTGATCACACAGATCCCTTCTATACACCCATCCCTCCCTACTGTCCTGATTCCCATTACTCATCCTCAGGTGTCCCTCATCTCACTGTGATCTAAAGATCTCTAGAAATATTCAGGGTTATGTGCAATGCCTAAGGTACTTTCTTTATTTTTTATTAATTTTTAATTTTTTGCTGTTTTTGTTTGCTTTTTTTTTAGTAATAAATAAGTTATGCTTATCTAAAACAACGAAAGTGTAGCTCAACTACAGTTACTCAACAAATGTAAAGGGTCGTTTTTTTGTGTTTTTATTTTTTTCAATTATTTGTTTTGTTTTATTTTTGATGTTGTTTTGTTTGTTTTTAGTAATAAATAAGTTATACTTAGCTAAAACAAATAAAGTGTAACTCAACTACAACTTCTGTAAGTGGTCCTTTTTTTTTTTATTTGTTTTGTACTTTGTTTTCGTTTCGTGGGTTTTTATTCCCACTTTTATTATTTGTTTTGTAATTATTATTATTATTTTATATTAATAAACAAGTTATACTTACCTAAAACAAATAAAGTGTAGCTCAACTACAACTACTCAACTTCTTTTTGTGGTTTTTTTTTTGTATAATTTGTTTTGATTTTTGTTTGTTTTTGTTTATAGTAATAAACAAGTTATACTTACCAAAACATATAAAGTGTAACTCAACTACAACTTCTCCTGTATGTGGTCCTTTTTTTAAAATGTTTTATTTGTTTTGTATTTTGTTTTAGTGTCATGTTTTTTTTCTTCCTTCTTTTATTATTTGTTTTGTAATTATTATAATTTTTTTTTAGTAATAAACAAGTTATACTTACCAAAAACAAATACAGTGTAGCTCAACTACAGATATTCAACAACTGTGAAGGGTATTTTTTTGGTGTGTTTTTTTTTTGTATTATTTGTTCTGATTTTTGTTTGTTTTTGTTTATTGCTTTTTGTAATAAACAAGTTATACTTAGGCCTCATGCCCATGGACGTTTTTACAGCTGCATTTTTGATCGTTTTTTACAGCTTAAAAACGCCTGTCCATGTTATTGTATAATTTTTTCGACCGTATTTTTTTCGAAAAAAAAACCCGCCGGTGCTCAAAAACGCAATCGCTGCGTTTTTGCGCGTATTTGTGCGTTTTTGCGCATTTTTAACACTTCGCTTTTTTTATGCCTAATGCCGACGCCAAGGAACGCACTGGTCCTGGGGTTTTTTTTACAGCTTAAAAACGCCTATGCTATTTGCAGCTCAAAAACGCCTAGGTGGGCATGAAGCTATAGACTAACATGGACAGGTGTTTTTAAGCTGTAAAAAACGCTCAAAAACGCGGCTGTAAAAACGTCCGTGGGCATGAGGCCTAAAACAAATAAAGTGTAACTCAGCTACAACTACTTAACTATTGTAAATGGTCTTTTTATTATTATTATTATTATTATTATTATTATTATTATTATTTGTTTTGGATTTTGTTTTTGGTTTCTTGGTTTTTTTTTGTTTGTTTGTTTTTTCTTTTCTTATTTTTTTTGTATTTTTTTTTTTACTTTTTTTTTAGTAATAAACAAGTTATACTTACCTAAAACAAATAAAGTGTAGCCCAACTTCAACTACTCAACTACTCTAAAGGATCGTTTTTTTTGTTTTTTTTTGTGCTATTTTATTATTTGTTTTGTGCTTTTGTTTTTAATTACTAAAAAAAAAAAAAAAGCAGGCATTTGAGAGGTGTCAAAAAGGCCCCTCACACACCTATGCAAATGATACAATAGACAGCACACAGTGCTGTTCACACTCTCAAAACATGAAGCATTAACATGTTGTATCCTATGGGACATTTTGAAACACTAATGTACTGTTGATTGTACATTTTTGGGAAGATTTAACCCCCTTCATGACCTGGCCATTTTTTGGTAATTGTCTGGTCATGCAACGCTATACCCAAAAAAATGTGTATATAATGGTTTTCACACAAATAGAGCTTTCTTTTGGTGGTATTTGATCACTACAGTTTTTTTTTTTTTTAATTATACATGAAAAAAATAAAAAAATGTTTTTACTTTCTGCTACAAAACATCTCCAAAAAAAAATGAAAACAAAAATCAAATGTCCAAAACGTATTCTGCTACATGTCTTTGATTAAAAAAAAATCAGTGACAGCCCCAAAACATCACTGCTCTAGAGGAGATCTGCATGGAGGAATGGGCCAACATACCAGCAACAGTGTGTGACAACCTTGTGGAGACTTACAGAAAACGTTTGACCTCTGTCATTGCCAACAAAGGATATATAACAAAGTATTGAGATGAACTTTTGATATTGACCAAATACGTATTTTCCATCATAATTTGCAAATAAATTCTTTCCAAATCAGACAATGTGATTGTCTGGATTTGTTTCCACATTTTGGCTCTCATAGTTGAGGTTTACCTATGATGACAATTACAGGCCTCTCTCATCTTTTTAAGTGGGAGAACTTGCACAATTGGTGGCTGACTAAATACTTTTTTGCCCCACTGTATACACCAGGGATATGCAATTAGCGGACCTCCAGCTGTTGCCAAACTACAAATCCCATGAGGCATAGCGAGACTCTGACAGCAATAAGCATGTAACCCAGAGGCAGAGGCATGATGGGACTTGTAGTTTGGCAACAGCTGGAGGTCCGCTAATTGCATATCCCTGGTATACACTATACATTGCTAACCTGCTCATTTTGGGGTGTGTAATGGTGGGGAAGATGTGCTCTGACTGTATGGCTGCTCTTGGTGAAAGATGGAAGTCAAAAGACTTCCTTCTTCCTCCAGAATACTCAGCCAGCTTTGTGCTTCTCTCTCTGATTCTCCACCTCTGAGATGGTGAATCAGAAAGTGAGAATTCTGTCACAGATCTCCAGTGAGGTGCCGAGATCGCACCTTCATACACTGGCCATTTCTGTGACAGTGAGGCCTCATGCCCACGGGCGTTTTTTACAGCTTAAAAACGCCTGTCCATGTTAGTCTATAGCTTCATGTCCACCTAGGCGTTTTTGAGCTGTAAAGAGCATAGGCGTTTGTAAGCTGCAAAAAAAAACCCAGGGCCAGTGCGTTCCTCAGCGTCAGAATTAGGCAGAAAAAAACGCGAGCGTCAAAAAACGCGCAAAAACGCGCGGTCGCGTTTTTAGCTCCGACGTTTTTTAAAAAAAATAAATAAATAAATATTTACAATAACATGGACAGGCGTTTTTAAGCTGCAAAAAACGCAGCTGTAAAACCGCCAGTGGGCATGAGGCCTGAGTTACAGATTCTCACTGTGCTGAGATAATCAGTGGAGAACATATGGTAATGACCTGAGATCAGCGGTGAGACTCGGGATCGCCGCTGATCTCAATTTCATAAAAGGACACCCAGGTCCTGTAGTTTGCTGTGATAACTGGGGGCAGACAAGATCAGCACCATGGCCAGCACACTTGGCTTTCTTGTGTTTTATATGTCTGTGGTTACAATGTATTACCATTCATCAGTGTATACTTCGTATTCAATCTTTTGACAAATTAATTGTCTCTCCATTTCACCTCGGAACTTATGTAAGTCCTTTTGGATGTTTCATTTTGTAAACTGTCATGTGTAACTATAAAGTATTCATCTATTTCTTGTACTTTGCAGTGAACAGCTAAACAATTTACTTTCAAATGACAATTAGAATATTACATATTATCAAGGGAAACTTAACCACCTCAGCACCGAAAGGTTTTACCCTGGCCATTTTTTTTTTGCTATTCGGCACTGCACTCTTTTAACTTATAATTGTTTGGTCATGCAACACTGCAAACAAACAAAATGTATATCATTTATTTTACACAAATAGAGCTTTCTTTTGATGGTATTTATTCACCACTGGGTTTTGTTTTACTTTATTATATATATATATATATATATATATATATATATATATATATATATATATATATATATATATAATTAAATAAATTAGTTTGCGTGAAAGCTATAGCGTCTACAAACTATGATATATATATATATATATATATATATATATATATATATATATATATATATATATAAATATTAAAAATTAAATTTTTTCATTTATTTATACTGCTTATGGTGGTGATCAGCGACTTATAATGGGACTGCGTTAGTGCAGCGGGCAATCTGACAATAACTGATACTGAGGGGGAATTGACTAGCTGACACTGACATTACCAGTGACACTGAAACAGTAATCAGTCCTAATACTATTCACTGTCAGTGTGCTAATGACACTGGCTGGGAAGGGGTTAACATCTAGGGCGATCAAGGGGTTAAAGTGTTACTGAACCCACAACCGTAAAATCAGTCTATATGTGAAGTAAATCATGCTTGTTATACACTCTGTGGAACCTAAGGGGTTACACAGTTACATAGTAGGTGAGGTTGAAAAAAGACTCAAGTCCATCAAGTCCAACCTATGTGTGTGATTATATGTCAGTATTACCTTGTATATCCCTGTATGTTGTAGTCGTTCAGGTGCTTATCTAATAGTTTCTTGAAACCATCGATGCTCCCCGCTGAAACCACCGCCTGTGGATGGGAATTCCACATCCTTGCTGCTCTTACAGTAAAGAACCCGCTACGTAGTTTAAGGTTAAACCTCTTTTATTCTAATTTTAATGAGTGGCCACGTGTCTTGTTAAATTTTGTGGGGTCACCAGTATGGCATTTGTAAATTGAAATCATATCCCCTCTGAAGCGTCTCTTCTCCAGAGAGAATAAGTTCAGTGCTCGCAACCTTTCCTCATAACTAGGGATGAGCCGAACACCCCCCGGTTCGGTTCGCACCAGAACCTGCGAACGGACCGAAAGTTTGCGCAAACTTTAGAACCCTATTAAAGTCTATGGGACTCGAATGTTCGAAATCAAAAGTGCTAATTTTAAAGGCTAATATGCAAGTCATTGTCCTAAAAAGGGTTTGGGGACCCAGGTCCTTCCCCAGGGGACATGTATCAATGCAAAAAGAAGTTTTAAAAACGGCCGTTTTTTCGGGAGCAGTGATTTTAATGATGCATAAAGTGAAAAAAATTGAAATATTCCTTTAAATATCTTACCTGGGGGGTGTCTATAGTATCCCTGTGAAGTGGCACCTGTTTCCCGTGTTTAGAACTGTCCCTGCACAAAATGACATTTCTAAAGGAAAATAAGTAATTTAAAACTGCTTGCGGCTTTTGTAATGTGTGGTCATGGCAATATGGATGAAAATCATTGATAAAATCGGCATGGGTACCCCGACCCCCCTCAGGCCATTTGGGTCTTGTATGGATATTAAGGGGAATCCCGCACCCAAATTAAAAAAAGGAAAGGCGTGGGGCCCCCAGGCCCTATATAGTCTGAACAGCAGTATACAGGCGGTGCAAACAAGACAGGGACTGTAGGTTTGTTGTTACGTAGAATCTGTTTGTAATTTTGAACTCCCTGCCTGTGGTATTAGTATGAGAACACCAGCAATTGTATTCAGGTAAGCTTTAGGTGCACACTGTGCAAAGGACACTTAATGAAAATACTGCAGCTCCCTGCCTGTATTAGTATGAGAACACCAGCAATTGTATTCAGGTAAGCTTTAGGTGCACACTGTGGAAAGGACACTAAAACAAAATACTGCAGCTCCCTGCCTGTATTTGTATAAGAACACCAGCAATTGTATTCAGGTAAGCTTTACGTGCACACTGTGCAAAGGACACCAAAACAAAATACTGCAGCTCCCTGCCTGTATTTGTATGAGAACACCAGCAATTGTATTCAGGTAAGCTTTAGGTGCACACTGTGCAAAGGACACCAAATCAAAATACTGCAGCTCCCTGCCTGTATTTGTATCAGAACACCAGCAATTGTATTCAGGTAAGCTTTTGGTGCACACTGTGGAAAGGACACAGTATACTAAGTGAAACACTGCAGCTAACACAATCACCTGCCTGCCTGTCAGTATAGAGATTAGAGAATAACAGGAACGGATCTAGCTAAACTGAATACGGTGTGTAAATATATATATAACACCTAGGATGCATATATATCCTCTACACACTGTAACTGCAGCTAACTGACTCGCCTGCCTGCTCTATCTAACTCAAATCAAATTACACTGTCTCTCTCTCTGTCACTTTCCTTTAACCACTTAAGCCCCGGACCATTTTGTAGCTAAAGGACCAGAGGTGTTTTCAGAATTTGGCACTGCGCTGCTTTAACTGAAAATTGTGCGGACATGCAATGTTGTACCCAAACGAAATTTGCGTCCTTTTCTTCCCACAAATAGAGCTTTCTTTTAATGGTATTTGATTGCCTCTGCGATTTTTATTTTTTGCGATATAAATGGAAAAAGACTGAAAATTTTGAAAAAAAATGATATTTTCTACTTTTTGTTATAAGAAAAATCGAATAAACTCAATTTTAGTCATACATTTAGGCCAAAATGTATTCAGCCACATGTCTTTAGTAAAAAAAATGTCAATAAGCGTATATTTATTGGTTTGGCAAAAGTTATAGCGTCTACAAACTAGGGTACATTTTCTGGAATTTACACAGCTTTTAATTTATGACTGCCTATCTCATTTCTTGAGGTGCTAAAATGGCAGGGCAGTACAACCCCCCCCCCCCAAATGACCCCATTTTGGAAAGTAGACACCCCAAGGAAATTGCTGAGAGGCATGTTGAGCCCATTGAATATTTTTTTTTTGTCTCAAGTGATTGAATAATAACTAAAAAAAAAAAAAAAAAAAAAATTACAAAAAGTTGTCACTAAATGATATATTGCTCACACATGCCATGGTTATATGTGGAATTGCACCCCAAAATACATTTTGCTGCTTCTCCAGAGTACGGGGATACCACATGTGTGGGACTTTTTGGGAGCCTAGCCGCGTACGGGCCCCCGAAATCCAAGCACCGCCTTCAGGATTTCTAAGGGCGCAAATTTTTGATTTCACTCCTCACTACCTATCACAGTTTCAAAGGCCATAAAATGCCAAAATAGCACAAAACCCCCCCAAATGACCCCATTTTAGAAAGTAGACACCCCAGGGAAATTGCTGAGAGGCATGTTGAGCCCATTGAATATTTTTTTTTTGTCCCAAGTGATTGAATAATGACCAAAAAAAATAAAAATTACAAAAAGTTGTCACTAAATGATATATTGCTCACACATGCCATGGTTATATGTGAAATTGCACCCCAAAATACATTTTGCTGCTTCTCCTGAGTACAGGGATACCACATGTTTGGGACTTTTTAGGAGCCTAGCCGTGTACGGGACCCCGAAAACCAAGCACCGCCTTCAGGATTTCTAAGGGCACAAATTTTTGATTTCACTCCTCACTACCTATCACAGTTTCGAAGGCCATAAAATGCCAAAATAGCACAAACCCCCCCAAATGACCCCATTTTGGAAAGTAGACACCCCAAGCTATTTGCTGAGAGGCATGGTGAGTATTTTACAGCTCTCATTTGTTCTTGAAAATGAAGAAAGAACATTTTTTTTTTTTTTTTTCAATTTTCAAAACTTTGTGACAAAAAGCGAGATCTGCAAAATACTCACCATACCTCTCAGCAAATAGCTTGGGGTGTCTACTTTCCAAAATGGGGTCATTTGCGTGGGGGTTTTGTGCCATCTGGGCATTCCATGGCCTCCGAAACTGTGATAGGCAGTGAGGAGTGAAATCAAAAATTTACACCCTTATGCCGCGTACACACGATCATTATTCACGGCGGTTAAAAAACCGCCGTGAATAATGACAGGAAAAACGAGGGAACCGCTTGGTTCCCTACACACGGTCGTTTTTCCCGTCATTTCTTCTCTTGACGAGAAAAACGACCGTCTGTGAGCTCCGCGGCAGTGTTTCCCTATGGGAAAACTGCCGCGGAAAAAAATGCTGGAAAAAACGATGAGAAAATTTAGAACATGTTCTAAATTTTCTCGTCGTTTTTTATGCCGTTTTTCTAGACGAGAAAAACGACATAAAGCCCACAGACGATCGTTTTTCTCGGCGAAAAAAAAAATGCAGTTTTTCTCGTCGAGAAAAGCGGTCGTGTGTATGCGGCATCAGAAAGCCTGATGGCGGTGCTTGGTTTTTGGGGTCCCGTACGCGGCTAGGCTCCCAAAAAGTCTCACGCATGTGGTATCCCCGTACTCAGGAGAAGCAACAGAATGTATTTTGGGGTGTAATTCCACATATGCCCATGGCATGTTTGAGCAATATATCATTTAGTGACAACTTTGTGCAAAAAAAAAAAAAAAAATTTTTTTTTTTTCCGCAACTTGTGTCAACGTATAAAATATTCAATGGACTCGACATGCCTCTCAGTATATAGCTTGGGGTGTCTAATTTCCAAAATGGGGTCATTTGGGGGGTTTTGAACTGTCCTGGCATTTTATACACAACATTAGGAAGCTTACATCCACTCTTCTAACCACTTGAAGACAAAGCCCTTTCTGACACTTTTTGTTTACATGAAAACATATTTTTTTTTGCAAGAAAATTATGTTGAACCCCCAAACATTATATATTTTTTAAAGCAAAGGCCCTACAGATTAAAATGGTGGGTGTTGCATTATTTTTTTCCACACAGTATTTGCGCAGCGATTTTTCAAACGCATTTTTTGGGGAAAAAATACACTTTTTTAAATTTTTATGCACTAAAACACATTATATTGCCCAAATGTTTGATGAAATAAAAAATATGATCTTAGGCCGAGTACATAGATACCAAACACGACATGCTTTAAAATTTTGCACAAACGCGCATTGGCGACAAACTACATACATTTTTAAAAGCCTTTAAAAGCCTTTACAGGTTTCCATGTTAGATTTACAGAGGAGGTCTACTGCTAAAATGACTGCCCTCGATCTGACCTTTGCGGTGATACCTCACATGCATGGTGCAATTGCTGTTTACATATGACGCCAGACCAACGCTTGCGTTCGCCATTGCGCAAGAGCAGGGCAGGACAGGGGTGCTTTTTTTTTTTTTTTTATTAATTTTGATATTTTTTTTTTAAACTGTTTCTTCCATATTTTTTATTTTTTTTTTATCATTTTTATTGTTATCTCAGGGAATGTAAATATCCCCTATGATAGCAATAGGTAGTGACAGGTACTATTTTTTTGAAAAAACTGGGGTCTATTAGACCCTAGATCTTTCCTCTGCCCTCAAAGCATCTGACCACACCAAGATCGGTGTGATAAAATGCTTTCCCAATTTCCCAATGGCGCTTTTTATATCCGGGGGGGGACATTCCCTCCCACTGCTTGTAAAAGCAGTCCAGAGGCTAATTAGCCACTAGGATTGCTTTTACATGAAAGCCGGCCGCTGGCTGAAAAGAATGATACCAAGATGATACCTAAACCCGCAGGCATCATTCTGGTATAAACATTCAAAGTCCAGCAACATACCAGTACGTTGCTGGTCCTTGTTGGACATGTATTGTAATCTTTTTTTTCATGCAGCCTGTTGGCTGAACGAAAAAAGAGATTGATCGGTGGGTATGCCCACCATTAGAATACCTCCCTTCATTCACCCACTTCTAATGATGGGCATACATGCACCATTTATATATGCCGAAGCATGGTGGCATCCTCCCGCAAAAGTTATGCTGCACACACATGGTCGGATGTCGGATTATGGCTTTTAGTTTTTTCCACGCTGTGATTGGCCAAAGCATGCGGGTCATAGTGCATGCTTGGCCAATCATCAGCCAGCAATGCACTGTGATGCCGCAGTGAATTTTGGGCCGTGACGCGCCACTCGAATTTGGCGCGAACGGCCCATAATGTTCGAAATTCGGCGAACAGCCGAACAGGCGATGTTCGAGTCGAACATGGGTTCGACTCGAACTCGAAGCTCATCCCTACTCATAACTAATGTCCTCCAGACCTTTTATTAGCTTTGTTTCCCTTCTTTGTACTCGCTCCATTTCCAGTACATCCTTCCTGAGGACTGGTGCCCAGAACTGGACAGCATACTCTAGGTGAGGCTGGACCAGAGTCTTGTAGAGCGGAAGAATTATTGTTTTATCTCTGGAGTTAATCCCTTTTTTAATGCATCCCTGGTTAATCCTCTGCATTGTGTAAAAAGGGATGCTTGATCTTGTATGCACAGATCCTCCCCTCCCTGCACTGTGCCCCTGGAGAAGTCCGGATAAGACAGAGCCTTTGGAGTAAGGTTGCACATGCTCAGTTTGGTGTGTATTGCTAGAAAGTTTTGTATTTTTCTTGGGAGGGTCCATGAGCGAAGTCAGAAGCTACAAATACTGTAGCTGCTGATTATCACTATAAGGACACTTAAAATATGAAAGATAATGTTACACTGAGTAAATAGATACCTAACATGTCACACTTTAAAATTGTACACACTCATGGAATGGCTACAAACTATGGTACTTTAAAATCCCCATAGGTGACAATTTGCATTTACATGTTACCTGTTTAGAGTTACAGAGGAAGTCTAGTGCTACAATTATTGCTCTCAGGCCTCGTACACACGAACGAGTTTCTCGGCAAAAACCAGCAAGAAACCTGCTGGCAGAGATTTTTTGCCGAGAAACTCGTTCGTGTGTATGGTTTCTCGTCAAGAAAATCGACAAGTATCTCGACGAGAAAATAGAGAACCTGCTCTCTATTTTCTCGTCGAGATTCTCGTCGGCATGTTTCTCGACGAGAAAAGTGAGTGTGTGTACACTTACCTGTCCTCCCGGAAGCCCGCGCATGTTCGAAATGAATTCGACGCATGCGCGGTAGCTTCCTAGGCATACGTAGGGTATACCAAGATGGCGGCGACGGCATCGAATGTGACGAGCGCATGCTCGTCGTAGTCGATGACGTCACCGCGTACGCTCCATTCAAAGAACCGCGGGTTCTTTGAATCGAGCGTGTGTACACTCGGCCGGGACAATTTTCTTGTCCAAGAATCTCGTCGAAAAAAAACGACATGTTTTTTTCAACGAGAATATCGGCCGTGTGTACGAGGCCTCACTCTAACATTTGCGACGATACCTCACATGTGTGGTGCGAATACCATTTAAATATGCGTGCGTGACTTAAATATGCATTTGATTCTGCACGTGACCACAGAGGGATGGGGGACATTTTTGTTTTCTAATTTATTTAACTTTTTATTTTTACACTGTCCCTTTTCATTTTTTTTTTTTTTATATCACTTTTATTCCTATTAAAAGGAATGTAAACATCCCTTGTAATAGATATAAGGATGACAGGTCCTCTTTATGTAGAGATCTGAGGTCAAATAGACCCCAAATCTCTTCTTTACCTTTAGAAGCCAAGATAAAAAAATAATAATTATCTTTTGCTTTAAAAAAAAACGATTTACTTCCAGCCTGGGCCAGAAGTGATGTCTTAAAGTCGCTCTTTTCCTCCAAGGCCATAGAGGTGATCAAAGAGTAACTACTGACGTTGGACTGATGGGCACTGATAGACAGCACTGATGGGCACTGATGTGTGGCACTGATCGACACTGATATGTAGCACTGATGGGCACTGATATGCAGTGACACTGATGGGCCCTGATATGCAGCACTGATGAGCACTAATGAGCAGAACTGTTAGGTAGCACTGATAGGCACTAATTGACACTGATAGGGCTGCACTGATCATCAGGGCACTGATGATCGGTGCCCTGATTATCTGGGTGCATGTCCCCTGTCAGGATTCCTGGTTACATGCTCTCCTCTCTTCACTCTGTGACAGCGCATGAGAAAAGGACAGCCAATAACCAGCAACTCTGTTTACATTGTGATCAGCTGTGAATAGACACAGCTGATCACGTGGTAAAGGTCTGCTGTGATTGGCCATGACCACGATCTGTGATCAGCTGTGCCCGAAGGACACAGTGATCAAAGAGTGCGCCGGATGTGCGCCCCAGGGAGAACCAGAGAGCCGCTCTGTAGCCGTCTTTCGGCTATAGTGTTGTAAGGAAGTGGTTAATTGAACAAGCTGACGTTAGAAGCTGATTGGCTATCATGCTCAGCTTCACCAGATTTTGTTTGCTCCAGTTTTAGTAAATCCCCCCCAAAGTGTCTTGTTACCTTGCTAATAAATACATTTCAACCGCTTCATAGCTTGGTTGCAGTCCACACATTTTATATTTAATAAATTACACAATTGTTACAATTTTATTGGGCAGCAATTTACACCAAATAAATGAAAATAAATAAACAGCTGTAATCATTGCCTGAACTAACTATACAGTATATAGCTGCATTTAGTAAAAGTCTCAATACACAAAGCTGGTTAATTGTGTTTCTCAATGTATCACATGATAATATTTATTATTAAAACATTAAATTAACTTTTTCAAATTTTGCAAAGGTGCATAATGATTATCGTTCATATGAAATGGCTCTTTTACAACAGAAAGCCTATTTGTCACCTTAGTTAGCCCCATTTTCTGTTCTCCCTATTGGAGAATCCATAGAACTTCACAATTAACACCAGAGAGAAAATAGCACAGTTTTTTATCAAGCACAACCCACACATTAATTTTAGTGATTACATTTTTTGTACAAACTATCACAAATTTCATAATATATATGCTTTAAATTCAAATGACATGCAATAAAACCAGTGAACTGAAAATATAATATTTGATTGTAACAAATAGGGATGGGCCCGATGTTCGAGTCGAACGTAAGTCCATCTCCTTTACCCTCAGCTTCTTTAGCAAGACAGTGGTCATTTAGGAGGTGTGTTTGGGGTCATAATCATATTGGAATACTACCCTGCAGCCCAGTCTCCAAAGGGAGGGGATCATGCTCTGCTTCAGTATGTCACAGTACATGTTGGCATTCATGGTTTCCTCAATGAACTGCAGCTCCCCAATGCTGGCATCACTCATGCAGCACCAGACCGTGACACTCCCACCACCATGCTTGACTGTAGGCAAGACACACTTTTCTTTGTACTCCTCACCTGGTTGCCGCCACACACGCTTGACACCATCTGAACCAAATATGTTTATCATGGTCTCATCAGACCACAGGACATGGTTCCCGTAATTCATGCCCTTAGCCTGCTTGTCTTCAGCAGACTGTTTGCAGGCTTTCTTGTGCATCATCTTTAGATTAGGCTTCCTTATGGGATGACAGCCATGTAGACCCATTTGATGCAGTGTGTGGCGTATGGTCTGAGCACTGACAGGCTGACCACCCCAACCCCTTCAACCTCTGCAGCAATGCTGGAAGCACTCATACGTCTATTTCCCAAAGACAAACTCTGGATATGACGCTGAGAAGGCATGCACTCAACTTCTTTGGTCGACCATGGTGAGGCCTGTTCTAAGTGGAACCTGTCCTGTTAAACCGCTGTATGGTCTTGGCCACTGTGCTGCAGCTCAGTTTCAGGGTCTTGGCAATCTTCTTATAGCCTAGGCCATTTTTATGTAGAGCAGCAATTCTTTTTTTCAGATCCTCAGAGAGTTCTTTTCCATGAGGTGCCATGTTGAACTTCTAGTGATAACACCAAATTTAACATACCTGCTCCCCATTCACATCTGAGACCTTGTAACACTAACGAGTCACATGACACTGGGAAGGGAGAATGGCTAATTGGGCCCAATTTGGACATTTTTACTTTTGTCTGGTATAGATTTTAAGGGGAACTCCACACCAAAATGTAAAAAAACAAACAGCGTGGAGCCCCCTCCCCCCAAATCCATACTAGGCCCTTTGGGTCTGGCATAGATTTTAACCACTTTAATACCGGGCACTTTCTCCCCTTCATGCCCAAGCCAATTTTCAGCTTTCAGCACTCTTGCTTTTTAAATGACAATTGCGTGGTCATGCTACACTGTACCCAAACAAAATTTTTATAATTTTGTTCCCACAAATAGAGCTTTCTTTTGGTGGTATTTTATCACCTCTGGGGTTTTTATTTTTTGCTAAACAAATAAAAAAAGACCAAAAATTTTGAAAAAAAATGATTCGCTTCTGTTATAAAGTTTTGTCCTTCACTGACGGGCCCTGATAAGGCGGCACTAATGGGCACTGATGAGGTGGCACCATTGAGGTGGCACTGATGGGCACTAATATGCAGCACTGATGGGCACTCATAGGTGCCACTGATATGCAGCACTGATGGGCACTCATAGGCGGCACAGATGGGCACTCATAGGTGGCACTGATGGGCACTGATAGGCGACACTGATGGGTACTTATGGGTGGTACTAATGGGCACTGATGGGCACTAATAGGCGGAACTGATGGGCACTGATAGGTGGCACTGATGGGCACTGATAGGTGGCACTGATGGGCATCACTGATATGGAGGCACTGGCAGGCATTGCTGATGGGCACTGATTGGCATCATATGTGGGCACTGATTGGCATCCCTGGTGGCCATGGTTATCATACCTGGTGGTCATCAGTGGTGGGCATCCCTGGTGGTCCTGGTGGCATACCTGGTGGTCCTGGGTGGGCATCCTTGGGGGGGGGGCTGCGCTGTCAGATGTGAGTGAGGAAAAGCTTTTCCTTTTTTCATCGTAATCAGCTGTGATTGGACACAGCTGATCACATGATAAAGAGCCTCCATCAGAGGCTCTTTACCGAGATCAGTGTTGTGGTGTGTCAGACTGACACACAGCACACAGCACCAAGATGAGTGCCGGCTTGTTATCCTGATCACGTCATATGACGTCCGGTCAGGATAACACAACCATTTTGCGCACGTCATATTGCTGAAGGGTGCTGATGAAGAGTCACTAATATGCAGCACTGATGGGCACTAATAGGCGGCACTAATATACGGCACTGGTGGGCACTGATAGGTGGCACTGATGGGCACTGACAGGCAAGACTGATTGGCATTACTGATGGGCACTGATTGGCAGCACTGTTGGGTGGCACTGATGGGCACTGATTTGCATCACCGATGAGCACTGACTGGCATCACTGCTGGGCACTCTTGGGGCTGCATCTGTGCAGATCTCCCCTGTGAGGAAATGACACTTATCGGCTCTAGTCTCCTCACAAGCTGTCATTGTGAGGAAAGGAATGCCGATAGCAGCATTTCCTTGATTACATATGATCAGCTGTGATTGCACACAGCTGCTGATCACATGGGTAAGGAGCCTTGTCATTGGCTCTTTACCGAGATCAGTGATGCGCCGTGTCCCAGGGACAGAGCGCACCTCCGATTGCCTCGCTGCATGCCCCCACAGGTGCGCAAGCATGGCGAGAGCAGGGCTACATCATGTAACGTTGTTCCAGATCGAGAGAGCCACCGCCCGCCCATCAATTGACAATAAGGGGGGGGGAGTGGTTAAAGTGGCTGTGGCATGTTAAATTTGAACTCTGTGGGGGTTCATTTATTAAAACTGAAGAGTGCAAAATCTGGTGCAGCTGTGCATGGTAGCCAATTAGCTTCTAACTTCAGCTTGTTCAATTCCACTATTGAGACCTGAAAGTTGCGCGATTTTACCACAATTTTTTGACGCGATTTTGATGCGACTTGAAGCAATGCCTGTGTATTCTTCAGGTCTATGGACCTCAAGTTGCATCAAAGTGGGACCAAAGTAGTGCAGGGACTACTTTGAAGTCGCTGCGACTTGAAGTCGCACAGATTTAAACGGTACTCATTGGAAATCATGGGGTATGACTTGTCATGTGACTTTGCAGTCGCACTAGCGGACAGGTAGCCTAAGCTTTGACAAAAAAAAAAACTGGAAGCTGATTGGTTTCAATGCAGAGCTGCACCAGATTTTGCACTCTCCAGGTTTAGTAAACTAACGCCTAAGTATACAGGATAGTTAGCAAAGTATTAAACCCAAAACCACAAATGTAATGTATTGCAGCTTACCAATCATTAGATGTGGTTGCTGCAATCAATCTCTTTTTTTAGGCTTTTTTCCCTCTGTTTTCACCTGGTGATCTGGATAATAACACCCCTCCTGTAGTATAATTCCCCCACTCTAGTTGAAATAGCACAGGGGGCACCTTTGAACAGCAGCATTGATTTTAAATTCTGGTAATTTCTAGGGCATAGAAATGGTGGACATGTTGCAATGCAAAAAACAAATAAATACCACTATAAGCCAAGCTAATTGTAAAAAAAAAAAAAAAAAAGAATTTCAATGGCAACTATGCACTGGCAATGTACACTGTCGGTGAGGATGTATGTGGAAATTGTACTGTTCCATAACACCATGCGCAGCTTTAACCCTTTTTGCTGCCAGGTACATACAAAGTACCGACCTGACATCGGGGGGTTTCACACACATTCTTCCTGGGATTGTGTGTAAATCTGACATGCAGACCAGGGTTGTCTTACAGAGCAGGCACGACTGGGCACAGACCGGGGGTCCACGTTTACCTGGGTCCCCAGAGCCGGACAAATTGCTCCCCCCCCCCGAGAATGACATAATCTCTCTGCTGCCTGGCTAGTTATCTGCTGTCTAACTTGCAAGAGATCACCTTAGCTGGAAAGTGACACAGCAAGTGACAATCCGCAACATGTGGCAAGTGACAATCCGCAACATGTGGCAAGAGACAATCCGCAACGTGTGGCAGGCGAAGTGGCAAGTGACAATCTGCAACGTGTGGCAGGCGACGTGGCAAGTGACAATCCGCAACGTGTGGCAGGTGACGTGGCAAGTGACAATCCGTGACGTGGCAAGTGAAAATCCGCAACGTGTGGCAAGTAACAATCCGTAATGTGTGGCAGGTGACTTGGCAAGTGACAACGCTGAATCTGGTGACAAGGAACCAGTGGCAAGTGACACGCTGAATCTGGTGACGGGATGTATGGTAAGTGACACGCTGAATCTGGTGACAGGTGACGATGGCAAGTGACACGCTGAATCTGGTGGCAGGTGACAATGGCAAGTGACAGGCTGAATCTGGTGGCAGGGGACGGGTGGCAATTGACACGCTGAATTTGGTGACAGGTGACGATGGCAAGTGACACGCGGAATCTGGTGACAGGTGACGATGGCAAGTGACACGCTGAATCTGGTGACAGGTGACGATGGCAAGTGACATGCTGAATCTGGTGGCAGGGGACGATGGAAAGTGACACGCTGACTCTGGTGGCAGGGGATTGATGGTAACTGACAGGCTGAATCTGGTGGCAGGGGACGGGTGGCAAGTGACACGCTCAATCTGGTGGCATGTGATGATGGCAAGTGACACACTGAATCTGGTGGCAGGTGACGATGGCAAGTGACACGCTGAATCTGGTGGCAGGGGACGGGTGGCAAGTAACATGCTGAATCTGGTGGCAGGGGACGGATGGCAAGTGACACGCTGAATCTGGTGGCAGGTGACAATGGCAAGTGACACGCTGAATCTGGTGGCAGGGGATGGAGGGTAAGTGACATGCTGAATCTGGTGGCAGGGGACGGGTGGCAAGTGACACGCTGAATCTGGAGACAGGTCACGATGGCAAGTGCCACGCTGAATCTGGTGGCAGGGGATGGATGGTAAGTGACACGCTGAATCTGGTGACAAGGGACCAGTGGCAAGTGACACGCTGAATCTGGAAGTCTGGTGACGGTGGCAAGTGACACACTGAATCTGGAGGCAGGTGATGGTGGCAAGTGACACGCTGACTTTGGTGGCAGGGGATTGATGGTAACTGACAGGCTGAATCTGGTGGCAGGGGACGGGTGGCAAGTGACACGCTGAATCTGGTGGCAGGTGACGATGGCAAGTGACACGCTGATTCTGGTGGCAGGGGACAGGTGGCAAGTGACATGCTGAATCTGGTGGCAGGGGACGGGTGGCAAGTGACACGCTGAATCTAGTGGCAGGTGACAATGGCAAGTGACATGCTGAATCTGGTGGCAGGTGATGATGACAAGTGACACGCTGAATCTGGTGGCAGGGGATGGATGGTAAGTGACACACTGAATCTGGTGACAAGGGACCGGTGGCAAGTGACACGCTGAATCTGGAGGCTGGTGACAGTGGCAAGTGACACACTGAATCTGGAGGCAGGTGATGGTGGCAAGTGACACGCTGAATCTGGTGGCAGGGGACAGTAGCAAGTGACACACTGTAAAGTAGAGTAGGTGCTTAAATTGGGGCAGGCTTGTAGGGGCCCCATAGCATTACTTTGCCCAGGGGCCCATGATGCTATTAAGATGGCCCTGATGCAGACTCCTGCGCTGCAGCCCAATTGCTTCCACACACCCTGGTGACAGCGCCACTCCCGCGCACATCCCTGCCATGTATCCTGGGCTCCACTTGCTCAATTGCAGGCCCGTGACCAGTGGCCGCTGGTGCTCAAAATTTTTGGGGGGCGCAAACAAACTGAAAAATTCTGAAAAAAAACCCTCAATTGCAGCCTCACTGTGCCCATCGAATGCAGCCACTGTGCCATCAAACATAGCTACTGTGCCCATCAAACGCAGCCACTGTGCCGATCAAACGCAGCCACTGTGCCCATCAATTGCAGCCACTGTGCCCATCAATTTCAGCCACTGTACCATCAAACGCAGCCACTGTGCCATCAAATGCAGCCACTGTGCCCATGAAACGCAGCCACTGTACCATCAAACGCAGCCACTGTGCCCATCAATTGCAGCCACTGTGCCTATTAAACGCAGCCACTGTGCCATCAAACGCAGCCACTGTGCCCATCAAATAGTGCCACTGTGCCCAACAAATAGTGCCACTGTGCCCCATCAAATGCTGCCACTGTGCCCCATCAAATGCTGCCACTGTGCCCATCAAATGCTGCCACTGTGCCCCATTAAATGCTGCCACTGTGCCCATCAAATAGTGCCACTGTGCCCCACTAAATGCTGCCACTGTGACCCGCCCTGCCCGATCGTCGTCTGCCCGGCACTTACCATGTCTCTGTGGCGGTCAGGCATGTGGGTGACGGCGGCGAGCGGTGGGACCTTGTAGTGGGTCAGACAGCGGCTTCTGTGTCCTAATGCATCTCCTTTCATCTTCCTGATAGGCGTCCAATCGCAGCGCTTGTCCTTTCAGTGACGGGTAACAGACCCGTGCACCTGATTGGCGGAGAGGCGTTTTGATGTTAGGAAAGCGAATAATTATTCACTGTTCTAACACACCTGGGTGAACTGTGAGTGCAATGCTCTGCAACTCCTTTTTAGAGCCTATGGCTCTAATCAGGTGCTTCAAAAACACCCCCCCGCCGCTGTAATTTAGGCACCAAGCGTCCAAAAAGGGGCCGGATGCCTGAATAGGGGGTGGCGGCGGCGGCCATGGATAGATTTATGCAATGCATTAATTTATCCATTAGTCATAGAGGGGGGTGGCACCCGTGCGCCCATAAGGGACGCACCGCCACTGCCCGTGACCAACATAGCGGGTGCCGCTGGGTAGAGGGGAGGTAGCAGAGTGGACACACGTTCGCTCTCCTCCCCTTCTTGTTGCTGACCTGGAATGCAGCGTGTTTGACATCACTTCCGGGTCAACCTCTCAGTGTCCCCAGCTAGCATACCCAGGAAACAATGTAATGCAATGCAATCTGCAGGCTCTGTCGGCGAAAGGGTTAAAGCACCCCCAGAAGCGTGTTATTTAAAAGGATTTGTGTATTTTAAATGTTATTTCTAAATTAATGTGTTTGTGAACCCATATACAGTGCCTTGCAAAAGGATTCACCCCCCTTGGCTTTTTACCTATTTTGTTACATTACAGCCTGTAGTTCAATGTTTTTTTAAATCTGAATGATATGTGATGGATCAGAACACAATAGTTCAAGTTGGTGAAGTAAAATTAGAAAAATATATACAAAAAACTATTTTTCAGAAATACAAAACTGATAATTGGCATGTGCATATGTATTCACCCCCTTTGTTATGAAGCCCATAAAAAGCTCTGGTGCAATCAATTACCTTCAGAAGTCACATAATTAGTGAAATGATGTCCACATGTGTGCAATCTAAATGTCACATGATCTGTCATTACATATCACACCTTTTTTAAAGGCCCCAGAGGCTGCAACACCTAAGCAAGAGGCACCACTAACCAAACACTGCCATGAAGACCAAGTAACTCTCCAAACAAGTAAGGGACAATGTTGTTGAGAAGTACAAGTCAGGGTTAGGTTATTAAAAATATCCAAATCTTTGATGATCCCTAGGAGCACCATCAAATCTATCATAACCAAATGGAAAGAACATGGCACAACAGCAAACCTGCCAAGAGACAGCCGCACACCAAAACTCACGGACCGGGCAAGGAAGACATTGATCAGAGAGGCAGCACAGAGACCTAAGGTAACCCTGGAGGAGCTGCAGAGTTCCACAGCAGAGACTGGAGTATCTGTACATAGGACGACAATAAGCCGTACACTCCATAGTTGGGCTTTAATTGCAGAGTGGCCAGAAGAAAGCCATTACTTTCAGCAAAAAACAAAATGGCACATTTTGAGATTGCAAAAAGACATGTGGGAGACTCCCAAAATGTATGCAGGAAGGTGCTCTGGTCTGATGAGACTAAAATTAAACTTTTTGGCCATCAAAGAAAAGGCTATGTCTGGCGCAAACCCAACACATCACATCACCCAAAGAACACCATCCCCACAGTGAAACATGGTGGTGTCAGCATCATGCTGTGGGGATGTTTTTCAGCAGTCGGGACTGGGAAACTGGTCAAAGTTGAGGGAAAGATGGATGGTGCTAAATATAGGGATATTCTTGAGCAAATCCTGTACCACTCTGTGTGTGATTTGAGGCTAGGATGGAGGTTCACCTTCCAGCAGGACAATGACCCCAAACACACTGCTAAAGCAACACTTGAGTGGTTTAAGGGGAAACATGTAAATAACCTAGTCAAAGCCCAAACCTCAATCCAATAGAAAATCTGTAGTCAGACTTAAAGATTGCTATTCACAAGCGCAAACCATCCAACTTGAAGGAGCTGGAGCAGTTTTGCAAGGAGGAATGGGCAAAAATCCCAGTGATAAGATGTGGCAAGCTCATAGAGACTTATCCAAAGCGACTTGGAGCCGTGAAAGCCGCAAAAGGGGGCTCTACAAAGTATTGACTTTAGGGGGTGAATAGTTATGCACATTGACTTTTTCTGTTATTTTGTCCTATTTGTTGTTTGCTTCACAATAAAAAATAAAAATAAAAATCTTCTAAGTTGTGGGCATGTTGTGTAAATTAAATAAAGCAAATCCCCAAACAATCCATGTTAATTCCAGGTTGTGAGGCAACAAAACACTAAAAATGCCAAGGGGGTGAATACTTTTGCAAGGCACTGTATACAAATCACTGCCAGCCCCTCTATTATAGTTAGCACTGCATTAGTCCTTTATAAAAACTAGGCCTGTAAATACCAATTTAGCGTGATCTTCAGGCCGATCACGTGAATTGCGGCCGCTGTACAGCTCCGATACATGGATACTGCAGGAGGGGCTGAGATCTCCCTCTGCCATCAGCTGACTCACGGCCGAGACCGGCCGCGAGTCACATGACCAGCCTGCAGATTGCGCTAAATCAGTATTTACAAACCTCGTTTTTATAAAAGACTAAAGCAGTGTGCTGTGCCTAACTATAATAGGGGGCTGGCAGTGACCATTTATAAAATGATATTTCTAATAATAGCGGCAGGTGGATGGAGGGGGGGGTGGACACAGAGACACAGAACAGGGAGCTGACAGGCAGGGAGGAGGGGGTGAGGGGGAGAGAGGAGTGCTGAGCAGGTCTGCGGATGAAGAAGGGACTTATGCTGACCACGGTGGTCAGGGCTCAGCAGACCTTGTTTTTGTGGTCAGTGCAGAGAGGGGGATACAGGAAGTAGCAGGATCAGCCAGGTTTTTTACAATTTAGAGGGGGGCAGATTACACAGCCCAAGCTCTGTTCTGTTAAATCTGCTTTAAGGGACCAGGATCTCTATTTGTTTATTTTTGGGGGGTAACAAACACTTTAAACTATAGCAATACATGAAAGAATGTTCTCTTTGGAAAATGTTCATTTTGTAATAGTCACCATTATTAGTAGCATCATCACAGCACATTATATTGTAATCCCATCTTGTCAGAATTTATCTGGCTTCTATAAAAAGGCTATCACATTGGAGGTTTGAAGCTTAATTGGAATACTTATTAAGATCAGATATGCTTCTGTTAGTTTTACAGGTTCACACCAAAAAAGTGTCATTTTATTTTTATTTTTTTAGCATTACTGTACTTGGTATTGCCACATAATTTGCTTCTCGGTGTGCAATGTGTGTACTCTTTAGATGTCTTGTATACAGCAGAGGCCCCTTGTGAAGCTTATTTCAGATTATTGCTGGCAGAATTTTTACCACAGCAATTTTGAACGTTTTATTGCCTTTTTTCAATGCAAGTTTATTTTTATTTTAATTACCTGAACAATAAACCAAACCAAACAGTGAGAAAATACATAACAAAAAGCCAAGAAATATATTTCATTTTCCCTGGAACTGCAGATAAAGCTACACACTATAGCCCAGACTTTAGCTGTATGGAATCCCTGAATATAGAACATCCTAGACACAAACCCTTGTGACTCAGAGTATTATCTGAGAGTTACATAACCCTTGGCAATTAACTACTTCAGCTCCGGAAGATTTTACCCCCTTTATGACCAGGCCATTTTTTGCTATTCGGCACTGTGCTACTTTTACTGCCGATTGTGCAGTCATGCAACACTGTACGCAAATTAAATTTATGCCATTTTTTTCACACAAATAGAGCTTTCTATTGGTGGTATATAATCAGCACTGGGATTTTTATGTTTTGTGATATAAATGAAAAAGACCAAACATCTTGAAAAAAAAAATAACAATATTTATTACTTTCTGCTATAAATCATATCCCAAAAAAAAAAAAAAAGTCTTTATAATTTTAGGTCAAAATGTATACTGCTACATGTTTTGGGATTGGTTTGCATGAAAGTTATAGTGTCTGCAAACTATGATATACTGTCATTTGTATTGTTTTATACTACTAATGGTGGCAATCAACGACTTATAACGGGACTGTGATATTGTGGCGGATAATCTGACACTAACTGCCGCTGAGGAGAACTGACTAACTGCCACTGACATCACCAGTGTGATTAATACAGTGATCAGTGCTAAAAATATACACTGTCACTGTACTAATGACACTGGCTGGGAAGGGGATAACATCTAGGGAGATCAAGGGGTTAAATATGTGCCTAACTATGTGTATACAGTGTGCTGCTTTTTACTAATGATCTCTCAATTAGTGTTGAGCGAACCCGAACTGTAAAGTTCGGGTCCGTACCGAACTTTAGCTTTTTCCCGAACCCGAACCCGGACTTTGCGCAAAAGTCCGGGTTCGGGTTCGGGTTCGGCATTCTAATTACGCATTTAGAAATGCTTCAGGGGCCAGCCAATCACCTTTTGATTAGCTGGTGTGCCCTTAGAGGCCATCATAGCCATGCCTACTAATGGCATGGCTGTGATTGGTCAGTGCAACATGTGACCCAGCTTCTATATAAGCTAGAGGCACACAGCACACACGTCACTCTGCTTCAGAATAGATAGGGAGAGGATCTTGGCTGCTGCTGTTGCTTTTAGGGAGAGATAGAAAAATACATGAGGTAGTCCTGATTCTACAATCTGAGGGAAAAGATAGAGAGATAGTGTAGTGTAGGGCCAGGTTCCTGTTGGTGCTTTCAGGGAGAGAGAATATTATATAGGAGTCCAGATTCAGAGATTAAAATCAGCGATCTGCATAGGTTTACCTGTTTGTGTTGCAGTGCACAGTCTTTTTACACTGCCATGAGCCCAGTGTCAGAGAAAATCTAACTTTTAGGGGGAAAAAAAGGCACTTTATTGTGCTCTTTTCCAAAAGACCCATAGGGCAAAAAAAAAAAAAAAAAAAATTGCATTTTATTTTGCTCGTGCAAAAAAAGACCCGTTTAGGGCAAAACAAAAAAAAAAAAAAGTTTGCTCTTTAATGTACGCTTGCAAAAAGAGCCATTCAGGGCCACAAAAAATAGTTTGCAGTGTGTTATACATATGTGGAGGTGTGTGAAATAAACAATTTCTATATAGTTTTCTCCTACTGTGCTATACTAAAAAAACAAAAAAAAATTTTAATAGCATTTTCTGCAGTTCTGTAGCTGTGCGATTCAGCGGTTACGTACTGTGGGTGTGTTCTGCTCTTCCAAAAAACGCCGTTTAGGGGCACAAAAAATAGTTTGCAGTGTGTTATACACATTTGGAGGTGTGTGAAATAAACAATTTCTATATAGTTTTCTCCTACTGTGCTATACTAAAAAAACAAAATTTTTTTTGAATAGCATTTTCTGCAGTTCTGTAGCTGTGCGATTCAGCGGTTACGTACTGTGGGTGTGTTCTGCTCTTCCAAAAAACGCAGTTTAGGGGCACAAAAAATTGTTTGCAGTGTGTTATACATATTTAGAGGTGTGTGAAATAAACAATTTCTATATAGTTTTCTCCTACTGTGCTATACTAAAAAAAACAACATTTTTTTTTAATAGCATTTTCTGCAGTTCTGTAGCTGTGCGATTCAGCGGTTACGTACTGTGGGTGTGTTCTGCTCTTCCAAAAAACGCCGTTTAGGGGCACAAAAAATAGTTTGCAGTGTGTTATACATATTTGGAGGTGTGTGAACTAAACAATTTCTATATAGTTTTCTCCTACTGTGCTATACTAAAAAAACAAATTTTTTTTTGAATAGCATTTTCTGCAGTTCTGTAGCTGTGCGATTCAGTGGTTACGTACTGTGGGTGTGTTCTGCTCTTCCAAAAAACGCCGTTTAGGGGCACAAAAAATAGTTTGCAGTATGTTATACATATTTGGAGGTGTGTGAAATAAACAATTTCTTTATAGTTTTCTCCTACTGTGCTATACTAAAAAAACAATTTTTTTTTGAATAGCATTTTCTGCAGTTCTGTAGCTGTGTGATTCAGCGGTTATGTACTGTGGGTGTGTTCTGCTCTTCCAAAAAACGCCGTTTTGGGGCACAAAAAATAGTTTGCAGTGTGTTATACATATTTGGAGGTGTGTGAAATAAACAATTTCTATATAGTTTTCTCCTACTATGCTATACTAAAAAAAAACATTTTTTTAATAGCATTTTCTGCAGTTCTGTAGCTGTGCGATTCAGCGGTTACGTACTGTGGGTGTGTTCTGCTCTTCCAATAAATGCCGTTTAGTGGCACAAAAAACGGAAAATTGTATCATACTTACCAGTAATTTTCCTTTCCTGGTGCCTATCCATGGCAGCATACCTGTGATAGAGCTCCGCCTCGACTCCTCCTTCAGGACTAGTGAATAGCATAAATTAAAGGCATAGCCCCTCCCCCAACATTCTCTGTAATATAGAATACCGAGGGTGGGAGCGTATGCTGCCATGGATAGGCACCAGGAAAGGAAAATTACTGGTAAGTATGATACAATTTTCCGTTTTCCTGGTGCCTCCATGGCAGCATACCTGTGATAACTAACTAGCTGACATGGGTGGGATAATTGCTCAACAATAAATGTTTAATTATAAGAGGACATAGCAGCCTGTACTGCCCTCCTTCCAAACTCAACAGTCGTGAGCGCTCCTGGATCAATATGGTAGTGTCTGAGGAACGTATGGTGAGAAGACCAGGTGGCGGCCCCGCACACTGTCTCCAACGAAACATTAGCCCTTGCTGCCCAGGAAGCTGAGACTGCCCTTGTAGAATGAGCATTCACTCGGGATGGAGGCTCCATATTCTTCACCCTGTAGGCCTTCTGGATTAACTTTACAACCCAAGATGCCAGAGTTCTGATGGAAGCTTCTTTGCCCCTGTATTTACCGAACGGTACGATGAAAAGTCTCTCAGAATTTCTGAAGGGGCCGGTGGCTTCTAGGTAGGCCCTGAGCACTCTGGATACATCCAGTTCGTGACAAGACTCTGAATCCATGTCTGTAAACACTGGTAGTGCCCAGGGTTCCAACAGGTGGCTTGGAGTAGCAACCTTTGGTGTGAACCCCCGAAGGGGACGAAGTTCCACTCTGTCTGTGAAGAAGGAGATGTGGTCGTCACCTATCCCTAAAGAGTGAAGTTCCGAGATTCTTCTGCCAGATGTAATGGCTAGCAGGAAAGACGTCTTTAGTGTCAGGTTCCATATTGTTACTTGTTCCACTGGAGCAAAGGGATGGTCAGATAGAACTTCCGGGACTAGGGACAGATCCCACTTAGGAAATGATCGTCTGACAGGAGGGCGAATCTTCAATATACCTCTGAGGAAAGTGACTACTGAAGGATCCTCCGCCCATCTCTTATTTGTTGCAGCAGAGATTACTGCTACCTGCACTTTGAGATTGCTCAGACCAAGTCCCAGATCAAGTCCTGTCTGAAGGAATCCTAGAACATGAGATGTAGAAGGAAGGATTGGATGAAATCCATTTTCGGAAACAAATGACAAGAACTTGTCCCATATTCTTGAATATATGGCATTAGTTGCTGGCTTCCTAGCTTTTAGAAGGGTTGATATGACTCCTGAAGAACACTCTAGGGACTCGAACCTTCGCCTCTCAACCTCCAGATTCGAAGATTCAACTTCTGAGGGTTTGGATGAACTAGACTGCTCTGCGACAGAAGTTGAGGGAAAGGAGGGATCTTGATTGGAGAGCCCACACTGAGGCACAATACGGAAGTACTGCCACCACCTGGACTGGCTCCCTGAGGTGCCTCAGGAGGAATTTGAATATTAATGGCCTGGGAGAAAAGGCATATGCCGTGGTGAACCTCCAGGGACATGACAGGGCATCCACTGCCTCGACTTGTGGATGCGGCAGCCGAGAGAAGAACCTGTCCAGCTTGGCGTTCTTCGGGGAGGTGAACAGATCTACCTGAGGGGGATCCCATATGTTGGCAATCTGAAGGAAGACATGGGGGTGGAGAGCCCACTCATTGTCCAGGAAGTTTCTGGATAAAGTGTCTGTTTTTATTTTTTATTTTATTTTTTAAACATAAACATTTTTATATTGTTATCTTTTTTTTTTTTTAACATAAACATTTCTGATCGGCAACATTTTTTTTTTGAGAAAATAAAAAGTACCTACCACAAAGCAGCATCAGAGAGACCTAGCAGGGCACAGCTGAGGAGACTGACAGCCATCCCTGAATCTGAACCTAATTAGGCTCAAGGTGCGTGGGCTAATCCCATAAACCACCATTTGGAATTGATTGAAAAAAAAAGGGCAAATCTAGCCTTCTTTCCAGAATCCAAGATGGCCGCCACTGAACCAAGCGTCTGTGCATGTGCAATCGCAGAAGATCCAGCGTCGCCCAGTACAGAGAGCCGAGAAACTACGGCTCTGTATCACTCCCGAATCTCGCATGCGCAGACGGCGGCGAGGACGCTGCGCCGTGACACTCTCCTACCTGGCGGGACCTACAGAGCACCTGTAGCCCCCCGAACCCGGAAATAAGCACCACAATGTTGTTGCACAGAGAGACACCTGCCCTATCCAGTTGCACAGTTTTAAAGGAATAAAAAAGTAAGACAACAATCATTTTAAAGGCGCCTAACAAGCAAAGGAAAGGGGAGGGGAGGAGAAGAGAGGAAAAGAAAGGGGAAAAACACAAATGCCTGTAATAAAAAATGGAAACCACCAGCCTGGGAAGATGGAGCTGATCCTTTTGCGACTTCCACTGCATTCATCATGGATGTGATAGCAGACTGCGTTCCTGTGAGGAAACTCTGCGAATTGACCCCAACAGATCCACAGAGGGGTTCCCAGTCTTATCAGCGCTGTGAGCGGCCCAAGAACAGGGACTGCGCACGGGAAAGGCTAAACCCGGCGGACGCTGCCGACTGCAGAGGTATGGACATACTGCTACTCTTCACCAGCACAAGAAGGTATGAGGAAAAAAAGGAGAATGTTGGGGGAGGGGCTATGCCTTTAATTTATGCTATTCACTGGTCCTGAAGGAGGAGTCGAGGCGGAGCTCTATCACAGGTATGCTGCCATGGAGGCACCAGGAAAATAGTTTGCAGTGTGTTATACATATTTGGAGGTGTGTGAAATAAACAATTTCTTTATAGTTTTCTCCTACTGTGCTATACTAAAAAAACAAAATTTTTTTTGAATAGCATTTTCTGCAGTTCTGTAGCTGTGTGATTCAGCGGTTATGTACTGTGGGTGTGTTCTGCTCTTCCAAAAAACGCCGTTTTGGGGCACAAAAAATAGTTTGCAGTGTGTTATACATATTTGGAGGTGTGTGAAATAAACAATTTCTATATAGTTTTCTCCTACTGTGCTATAATAAAAAAAAACTTTTTTTTAATAGCATTTTCTGCAGTTCTGTAGCTGTGCGATTCAGCGGTTACGTACTGTGGGTGTGTTCTGCTCTTCCAAAAAACGCCGTTTAGGGGCACAAAAAATAGTTTGCAGTGTGTTATACATATTTGGAGGTGTGTGAAATAAACAATTTCTAAATAGTTTTCTTCTACTGTGCTATACTAAAAAAACAACATTTTTTTTGAATAGCATTTTCTACAGTTCTGTAGCTGTGCGATTCAGTGGTTACGTACTGTGGGTGTGTTCTGCTCTTCCAAAAAACGCCGTTTAGGGGCACAAAAAATAGTTTGCAGTGTGTTATACATATTTGGAGGTGTGTGAACTAAACAATTTCTATATAGTTTTCTCCTACTGTGCTATACTAAAAAAACAAAAATTTTTTTGAATAGCATTTTCTGCAGTTCTGTAGCTGTGCGATTCAGCGGTTACGTACTGTGGGTGTGTTCTGCTCTTCCAAAAAACGCCGTTTAGGGGCACAAAAAATAGTTTGCAGTATGTTATACATATTTGGAGGTGTGTGAAATAAACAATTTCTTTATAGTTTTCTCCTACTGTGCTATACTAAAAAAACAAATTCTGCTCTTCCAAAAACACCCATTTAGGGCAACATCCTAAATTTGGAAAATATGAGGAGAAGGTCAAAGGGACGTGGTGGCCCCGGTCATGGTGCTGCTGGTGGAGCTCCTGTTGCAGGGAGAGGACGTGGTGGATCTGTGCCAGATACACGCACAAGTGAAACACCTTCCTCAGGTGTGAGTAGGCGACCGAGCCTGCGGCGGTATTTTGTCGCGCCTAATGAGGCTGTACGAATGTTTAGGCCAGGACAAGTACAGGCGATAGTAGATTGGGTTGCTGACAGTGCCTCGGGTTCCTTCACATTGTCTCCCACCCACTCTTCTGATGAAAGATCAGAGTTGGCACCTGAAACCCATGTCCATCAGTCTTTCACCTCACCCCCTTGCAAATCAGCCAAGCAGTCTGAGCCCCAAATCATGCAGCAGTCTCTTCTGCTTTTCGATGACTCTGTTAGCAGGGTTTCCCAGGGCCATCCACCTAGCCCTGCCCCAGAAGTGGAAGAGATTGAGTGCACCGATGCCCAACCACTTATGTTTCATGATGAGTACATGGGAGGACCATCGCAGTACGTCTCGGATGATGACGAAACACAGGTGCCAACTGCTGCTGCTTTCGCAATTGTGCAGACAGACAAGGAGGGCAGGGGTGAAGACTGGGTGGAAGATGATGTGGAGGACGATGAGATCCTCGACCCCACATGGAATCAACGTTATGCAGGTGACCAGTGTAGTTTGGAGGAAGAGGCGGTGGTCGCACAGAGCCACCAGCACAGCAGAAGAGGGAGCAGGGTGCAAAAGCGGAGCGTCCGTCCCCTAGACAGTATGTCTGCTACTGCCCAACGCAGCAAGGGACCGAGCACACCAAAGCCAGGTCCAAGGAGTTCCCTAGCGTGGCAGTTCTTCACACAATGTGCTGATGACAAGACACGAGTGGTTTGCATGCTGTGCAATCAGAGCCTGAAGCGAGGCATAAACGTTCTCAACCTGAGCACAACCTGCATGACCAGGCATCTAAGTGCAAAGCACGAGCTGCAGTGGAGTAGACACCTCAAAAACCAAGAAAGGTCTCTGGCTCCTCCTGCTTCCTCTTCTGCTGCAGTCTCGGCCTCTTCATCCACCTCTGTAGTGACAGTGGCACCTGCCACCCCGCAAACAGAGGATCTGCCAGCAACACTACCACCTGGGTCACCAACCATCTCCACAATGTCCCATGGAAGCGTTCAGCTCTCTAACTCCCAAACATTGGAGCGGAAGAGGAAGTACCCCCCTAGCCACCCGCGATCCCTGGCCCTGAATGCCAGCATTTCAAAACTCCTGGCCTTTGAAATGCTGTCATTCCGTCTGGTGGAGACGCAGAGTTTTAAAAGCCTGATGGCATTGGCTGTCCCACAGTACGTCATGCCCAGCCGCCACTACTTTTCCAGGCGAGCCATCCCTTCTCTGCACAACCAAGTGGGGGACAAAATCAGGTGTGCACTGCGCAACGCCATCTGTGGCAAGGTCCACCTAACTACGGATGCGTGGACCAGTAAGCACGGTCAGGGACGTTATATCTCCCTAACAGCACACTGGGTAAATGCAGTGGCGGCTGGGCCTGAGGCAGATAGCAGTTTGGCGCATGTCCTTCCACCACCGAGGATTGCAGGGCGCTTCAGTTTGCCTCCTGTTGCTAACTCCTCCTACTCCGCTTCCTCATCCTCTACCGCCTCCTCATCCGGTCAGCGTAACACCTTCACCACCAACTTCAGCACAGCCAGGGGTAAACGACAGCAGGCAGTTTTAAAACTTTCCTGTTTGGGGGAAAAACCCCACACCGCGCAGGAGTTGTGGAGGGACATGGAACAACAGACCAATGAGTGGTTGCTGTCAGTGAGCCTCAAGCCCGGCCTGGTGGTGTGCGATAATGGGCGAAATCTCGTAGCAGCTCTGGGCCTAGCCGGTTTGACGCACATTCCTTGCCTGGCGCATGTGCTGAACTTGGTGGTCCAGAGGTTCCTTAAAAATTACCCCAATATGCCAGAGCTGCTGTAGAAAGTGCGGGCTGTGTGTGCGCACTTTCGGCGTTCTCACCCTGCTGCTGCTCGCCTGTCAGTGCTGCAGCGTAACTTCGGCCTTCCCGCTCACCGCCTCATATGTGACGTGCCCACAAGGTGGAACTCCACCTTGCACATGCTGGAAAGACTGTGCGAGCAGCAGCAGGCGATAGTGGAGTTTCAGCTGCAGCAATCACGCGTGAGTCGCTCTGCGGAACAGCACCACTTCACCACCAATAACTGGGCCTCCATGCGAGACCTGTGTGCCTTGTTGCGCTGTTTCGAGTACTCCACCAACATGTCCAGTGCCAATGACGCCAGTCTTAGCGTTACTATCCCAGTTCTATGCCTCCTTGAAAAAACGCTTCGGGCGATGATGGAAGAGGATGTGGCACAGGAGGATGAGGAGGAGGAGGAGGAAGCGGGATCATTTCAAAGGCTTTCAGGGCAGTCTTTCACAAGTGGCTACGAGGGTGGGTTCCTGCACCAACAAACGCCAGGTACACAATTGTCCGGCAGAAAGGGCACAGTTCTGGAGGATGACGAGGTGGAGAAGGAGATGGAGGAGGAGGAGGAGGAGGAGCCATTTTCACAGCAGGGTGGCACCCAGACCAGCTCGTTGCCATCACTGGTGCGTGGCTGGGGGGATACAGAGGACACAGACGATACACCTCCCACAGAGGACAGCTTTTCTTTGCCTCTGGGCAGCCTGGCACACATGAGCGATTACATGCTGCAGTGTTTCCGCAATGACCGCCGAGTTGCCCACATTTTAACTGGTGCTGATTACTGGGTGGCCACCCTGCTGGATCCCCGTTACAAGGACAACGTACCGTCCTTAATTCCCTCACTGGAGCGGGATCGTAAGATGCGCGAGTACAAGCGCACGCTGGTAGACGCACTGCTGGTGGCATTCCCACCTGACAGCGGGCGTACGGTGGAAGCACAAGGCGAAGGCAGAGGAGGAGGAAGAGGTCGCCAACGCAGCCGGGGCACCGGCAGCATCTCAGAAGGCAGGGTTAGCATGGCTGAAATGTGGAAAAGCTTTGTCAGCACGCCACAACAACCAGCACCACCAGCTGAGATGGAACGTCTTAGCAGGAGGCAGCATTTCACCAACATGGTTGAGCAGTATGTGTCCACAGGCCTACACGTACTGGATGACGGGTCTGCCCCCTTTAACTTCTGGGTCTCCAAATTGGGCACATGGCCAGAGCTTGCCCTTTATGCCTTGGAGGTGCTGGCCTGCCCTGCAGCCAGTGTATTATCTGAACGTGTATTTAGCACGGCAGGGGGCTTTATCACAGACAAGCGCAGCCGTCTGTCCAGAGCCAATGTGGACAAGCTCACGTTCATTAAATTGAACCAGGCATGGATCCCACAGGACTTGTCCGTACCTTGTGCAGAATAGACATGTATACCGGTGTTGTGACAAAAACTGTCCGGCCATCGGATTGTGTCCGGCCCATACTGCGAAGGCGCAGCGCTTGCGCAGTACAGAGGACAAGGCGATTCACAAAATCTACGAAGATGAACGGCGCCTGCGCTGTGAGTGCAGGTTCAAGCCCCACCAACCAAGTGGACATACGGTAGCACATAGTAACAGGGCCCCTCACGGGCTCGGTTCGATCGCCACGCTTCGGGCATGGCCTCACTTGGCTCGGCTTGAACCACGGATGGTGTGGCCTTCACCTGAACTCACCACGCAGGCACCGTTCGTCTTGGGAGATTTTCGAAATCCCCTTGTCCTACATACTGAGCAAGCGCAGTACAGGGTGGACACTATTTGACGGGGGACAGAATTCGACACATCACCGGCCTTACCCAGCCATTGTTGTATTTTTGAACCAGTGTTGGCTACCTCGTCCTCCTCCACCGCCGCTTCCACCTACACAGCCACATCCATCGCCACCTCAACCTCCTACTCCATATGGACCTCGTCCTCCTAGGTCAAGATTATAATTTTTATTTTATTTTTTTGTAGCGCACAGATCCTTTCCCCCTTACCTGCCTTTATGTTGTTGGCTCCTCGCAGGAGGGAGAAAGGCACACCGCACTACCAGCCCGTACCCTCCTATATAAAGAGGTTGAGCGGTGTACTTGACGGGCCGTGTCCACAACCGGAGTCAAAACTCCTCCAGAGGATGATTCTCACCTCTACTGTAGGTAGAGGCAAGTCCTTTAATTCCCAGTAAAGTCAATGTCCACACCAGCTGAAATTACAACTCTTATTCTCTCATGGCAAAATAAACTCTACTCGGATAGAAAAGGTTAGAGCAAAGAAACAGGACAGCTTAAGGTGTGGAGGAGGTCCAGGCACAAACGTAGCACATTCACTTCACTGTTTAGGTTTCTCAAACAGTTTTAGGTGCACAGTCTCTGCCACAGACCTTGAGGTTGGTCTCTGCCACAGACCGGGTGTACAAGGCCCCTGCCACGGACCTGGAGAACTTTGGTCTCTGCCACGGGCCGGGTGAATAAGGCCTCTGATACAGTCAAGATGACCTTGAGCTTCTCCTTCTACGAACCTAGCCCATATCAAGGGGAAGACATCTCTCCAGGGAGTCAACAGACCCTTCCTTCACCGTGACTCCCGCATCGGTCCATCAGAATGATCCTCCCTTCCCTGGAACATGGTCCCCTACACGAGGCGGCACCCTAAGACTCCTCGACCCTTAGCGGACTCCAGACGAAGGCTCTGGACTCCAGGCTTTTCTCCTGCACCTAGGCCTCCATACCCAGGGCAGCAGGAACTCCAGGATAGTACCTCACCCCGGGCTAAAGGTACCCGAGATGGAACAGGAACACATTCACCCAGGCTGAAGGCACCTGGGCGTGGACCCCACTGGACATCAGCCCCCAGGCCAAAGGTCTGCCCCTTTTATATGCTCTCCCGGCATGCACAGCAGGTTCCCCGCCCCGCTGTACTACTGCCAAGAGGGGACACAAAAGGCACAGCACTGTATCGGCAGTTCAACCCTAGCCTACCATGGCAGCGCCACCTGTAGGCCGCAGGGAACTGCACACCAATACTGTCCCCCGAGGACAAAATGGTCCATGAATCCTACAGAATTAGGGTGTTTGAGCCTATTTACCACTCAAACACTTCCCTTAAATTTAGCACCCCGCTACATTTTTATTTCAAAGTATTTTATTTTCCCACTAGCTTATCCATTAAATTGAATAATTTATTCCAGAAAGGGCGTATTCTGGGGCATTCCCACCATATGTGTGGCATCGTGCCGTTGAGTTTTTGAGGTTCTTAATGACTTCCCGTACCTCTTCTGCTGAAAAGGGGGCCTCCAGCATATTTTTTTATTTTTTAATTTTTTTAATGTTATTTTAAGTTATTTCCCTATCCACATTTGTTTGCAGAGCACTTGCCATGCTCTTAACAACATTTTGCTGCCATTTGCAGCCCTCTAGCCCTTTCCATTACTTTTTTAGAGCCTTTTTAGTCCTTAGAAGTCCGGGTCCCCATTGACTTCAATGGGGTTCGGGTTCGGGTCCGGGTTCGGGTTAAAGTTCGGTCCCGAACCCGAACTTTTTTCCGAAGTTCGGCCGAACCCGTCGAACCCGAACATCCAGGTGTCCGCTCAACTCTACTCTCAATGTCTCATCCCTGCTTTTCAGAGAGGAGAAACTGACAGATCCCTCCCTGTATACAGAGCTCTGTGTTAAATTTCAACACAGAGTTCTCGGCTGTGAATGTACACAACCAATCAGCACGTCACGACCATGAATTATTGACTAGGACTTGCAGACAGACTCCCACCATGTACAATTACAGTGGGAGCCGGCGTGGGATGCGCATGCGCGCGCCCTAAACTCAAGCGTAGGCAGCAACGTACCAGTACGTCAGTACAATGCTGGCAGGCGGGTGTTAATGGAGCAGAATTTTTTTTCATTTCAAGGGAGGATTATAATCCCCAGTCAGTTTTTTTCATCTGTGTCCAATTGGTGAGCTTTTTCTTAACTTTCTGTTCCATAGCCAAAATAGAAAGTGAGAGGAAATCCCTCCATATTAAGTGAATCCCTGATTGTCATCAGGGTCACCAGAACTAGTGTCCCCACTGGAAGATTTCCCCTCTGTTCTTGGTGAAAACCCAAAATCTGGGATTTTCTTTCACTTTCACACTCAGTGGTGATAGTAAACTGGTCAAATAGAGAAGTTGAATCTCCCTGATGGGGGCACAGCCAGTAATAGAAACTGACAGCAGTGCCGTTGCTATGGGGGTGCGGGGGGTGTGGCCCGTACTCGGGTGACACCCACCAGAGGGGTGACACCAGGCCCAGACTGACAACGGGTGACATTGCACGGTCTGCTGCGGAGATACAAGGGGCCCCATGAGAGGCAGAGATCATTTGGGCAGCAGGAAGGACTCTGGAAACCAGCAGGAGGCTGACTGGGATAAAGGGAGGAGATCGGAGAGGAGGAGCCGATGAAGGGACTCAGTAGTGAGTAATCCTTTATCCTTACAATACCCGGTCCGAGCGCACACACACACAGCATATGCCATTCCATCAGATGAAGCCCCAAGCTGTGCTGTCTGTGCCCCCAGTGAGGATGGCAGAGCTGGCTGTGTGCCTGGACAGGATGTGCAGGAAACAGCTGAGGGGTAAGGAGCCAGGGGAAGGTGAGGAGGGGGGAGGGAGAGCCTCACCCCCACTCTCTCTCTCTCTCTCTCACCCCCACCCCCTCTCTCACTCTCAATCCCCTTCTCTTCTCCCCATCTCTCTCTCACCCCCACCCCTCTCTCTCACTCCTCCTCTCTCCCCCCTCTCTCTCACTCCACCCCTCTCTCCCCCTCTATCTCTTACCCCCACCCTCTCTCTCACCCCCACCCCCTCTCTCACTGCCCCTCTCTCTCTCACCCCACCCCCTCACTCTCACCCCCACCGATCTCTCTCTTGCCCTCACCCCTCTCTCTCACCTTCCTGTCACTCCCCACCCCCTCTCTCTCCCCCACCCCCTCTCTCTCCCCTCTCTCTCACCCCCACCCCCTCTCTCTAACCCCCTTCTCTCACCACCTCTGTCACTCCCCATCCCCCTCTCTCTCTCACCACCCCCCCCTCTCTCTCTCTCTCACTCAACCCACCTCCTCTCTCTCTCAGCCTCCTCTCTTTCATCCCCCACCCCCTCTCCCTCATCCCCTCTCTGTCACCCCCACCCTCCTCTCTTTCTCTTTCACACCCCACCCTCTCTCTTCTCAGATGTGGGATAAGATCTGGTCTTCTGCTTTTAAATCCTCCAAATGCGTGATGCAGAGAGAGACTACTCTTAAAATCCTGATGTTCTGGTATAGGACTCCGGAGGTCATACATAGGTAAGACCCCTCCTGCTCAGCCATGTGTTGGCGCTATGGACTTTGAGTAGGATCACTGTTTCATATTTTCTGGCAATGTCCTATGATGCAGCCCTTTTGGAATGAGGTGATGATGTTGCTCCAGAAAGTGTTAGATTTGTCCCTTCCGCTTGATCCTGTTCATTACTTACTGGATCTTAACTTTCTCCAGGTCCTCGTTTTACAGATACTGCATTATTTGCTACAATTATTTTTTTGTCTATTGGGTCATTTGATACTTTTGCCTAGTTAGGTCTTATTCTAGTACTACGTTTTGCAACAACTTCCACCTGTTATATTTTCCATCCTTTTAAACCATGCCTCAGTATAAATTTCACTAATAAGCCCCATTCCATATAACCTCTCTTTGCCCCATTCCACAAATACCACAAAAGACTTCAAGCTGTCATTGATGTTAAAGGAGGCAATACACGGTATTAAGAAATTTTAGTTGGTCTACCTGACCCTGGTTTGGTTTCAACAGAACCCTCATTTTCATGATTAGAGTTTGAACACTGCTGATTGGCATTCTCAATTCCTCGGATATCTTTTTATATCACTTTCCTGTTTTATACAGTTCAAATACCTTTTCCCGCAGATCCTTTGACAATTGTTTTGCTTTCCCCATGACTCAGAATCCAGAAACGTCAGTGCAGCACTGGATGAAAGATGCAAGGGTCTGTCAAGAGTCCAGAAACTCATTGACCTTTTATACACACACACCCATTACAAGCAAACAGATCACAGGTGAGGATGGTTACCTTTAATAGCCATTCAAACCCCTTTGTGTCAACTTGTGTGCATGTTATCAGGCCAAAAACTAGGGTATGTAAACTTTTGATCAGGGTCATTTGGGTAGTTTCTGTTGTCATTATGATTTAAAAAGAGTAAACATTGTTGATTGATAATAAATGGCTTCAACCAAACACTAACCATGAGTGAAAGAAAAGTTTTTGTGTTATCATTTATATTCTCTGAAAAATGGCCAATAAATCATAAATTCTGTCAGGGTATGTAAACTAATGAGCACAACTGTAAAAAGGCTGATAATCCCAACAGTTGGATAGATTGATACATGGTTTTCATGTTGATGGTGGTTTTAAGAATTGTTGTATTTGTTTCACACATATCTTAGGTGTCATTTTTCAGCTAGAATACCTATGGATAGACAGAATTTGTCTGCCTTAAGTGAGGTACAACATCAATTCCCTTTTCCTGTATTCAGGGGTGAGGGTGGTAGGATAGTGTGAAATAGGCATGGCAAAACAAGGTTTCTGGCAGCTCCTCACTCACCTGTACCTGACTTTATTCACTGTGAGGTTATTGGTGCACATGCATGGCGACAGTGTGGTTTGCATGTGCCACATGTGATGTTATTCTGTCATGCAGAGGACATGGATATATGTGTGTATATATATATATATATATATATATATTGTGAGGGGGTTAGCTCGGCAGCGGGTGTGTGTGACCCCCGGGATGGGCTCCCCACACAAAACAGGCCCAGCAAACGGAGGTTGTGGTTTTCAAAATCAAAAAAAAGGTGCGGTTTATTTTCTATTTACAGTGACAAAACACAGCAAAGCAAAAGAAACATAACCAAAATAAATCCTGGTCAAGTTGACCTCTGACTAAACATACAGGTTTCCTAACTAACAACTGGGATCAGCCTAGTGCTGTCCTAGTCCCTAAGTCCCTGGTTTTAAATGTCCAAGCAAATAGCCACACAGGCTTTGTCTCACCGTACAGGGGTTCACTCTCCCTAGACAGTCCACACAGGTCTGGTTCCAGGCATGAGCTAACATCTAATGAAGCTGGGAGTTCTTATAGAGGCCTAAATGAGCTGACAAGCTTCAGCTGGCCTCATCAACTCCCTGTCTGTACGACGCCCCACACTCTCCCTAGAGGTATGAGTCATCCATGAGCCCACTAGCCTTATACAACTCTCCACCTAGTTGTATAAGTCGGCGTAAAGCCTGAATCTGGGCGAAATATATCTACCCCCCTGGATGCAACCAGGTGACTTTACCTTCCTGCTGTCACATACCCCCCCCTCTTGTTTTAACCTCGGGGTTGGAACACCAGCAATCAGGCATTCATGTACTCGAGACAAAGCATCCACATTCCCCATTTGAACGCCAGGGCGATGCTTTACTGTGAAGTTGAATTCCTGGAGGGCCAGGAACCACCTATTCACTCTTCTATTTGTTTCCTTGTTTTGAGCCATCCACTTTAACGGAGCGTGATCCGTAACCATGTCAAAGTGCCTACCTAGCAGGTAGTACCGAAGGGAATCTAGAGCCCACTTCACCGCTAAACACTCCTTTTCAACGGTGGCGTAATTTACCTCATGGGACTTCAACTTCCTGCTGAGGTAAATGACTGGGTGCTCTTCCCCGTTCCAGACCTGGGACAATACTGCTCCTAACCCCACATCTGACGCATCACTTTGTACGACAAAGTCTTTAGAGAAGTCGGGTGAGTACAACACTGGCTGGCTACATAAGGCTTGTTTCAAGAATTGGAATGCTGCCTCAGCCTCGGGGGTCCATTTAATCATGACCGACCCTTTCCCCTTCGTCAGGTTGGTTAGGGGCACAGCCTTAGAAGCAAAGTGGGGAATGAATCGCCGATAATACCCAGCGATTCCCAGAAAGGCTCGTACCTGCTTCTTGCTGTTGGGACGTGGCCAACTCTGGATGGCCTCGACTTTGTTGAGTTGGGGTTTTATTACTCCCCTCCCAATGGTGTACCCAAGATATTTGGCCTCCTCCTGCCCAATGGTACACTTCTTGGGGTTAGCCGTAAACCCCGCTTCCCGAACAGAGTCCAGGACTGCTTGCACTTTTGGCAGATGTGAGGCCCAATCTGTGCTATGGACAATTACGTCATCCAGGTAAGCCGCAGCATACTTCCGATGGGGCCTCAGCATCTGGTCCATTTTCCGCTGGAATGTGGCCGGCGCATTCTGTAACCCGAACGGCATTCTTTTATATTGGAACGCCCCGTCTGGGGTTACAAATGCGGTTTTCTCTTTGGCCGACTTGGCCAGGGGGATTTGCCAATACCCTTTTGTGAGGTCAAGAGTCGTCATGTATCGGGCTGTTCCCAGCCGGTCGATCAACTCATCTATACGTGGCATGGGGTAGGTGTCAAATTTTGTAACTTTGTTCAACTGACGAAAATCGTTACAAAATCGCCAGCTCCCATCCGGTTTAGGCACCAACACGATGGGACTAGACCAATCACTTTGGGACTCCTCTATCACCCCTAAGTTCAGCATTTTCTGTACTTCCTCCCGTATTGCCTCCCGTCGAGCCTCTGGGATCCGATAGGGTTTTAACTTCACCCTTTCACCGGGCGGGGTAATGATGTCATGCTCTACCCCAGATGTTTGTCCCGGCAGCTCAGAGAATACCTCCTTGTTGCGAAGCACAAACTCCTTAACCTCCTGTTGTTGGGGTTGTGACAAGGTGGCTGCTATTCCAACCTCAGGAATCACGCAACCAGTTTGAGCTGGTGACCAAGTGTCTGCGACTAGGGACTCTCTATCCCTCCAGGCTTTCAACAGATTAACGTGATAGATCTGTTCGGGCTTTCGCCTTCCTGGTTGTCTGACCTTGTAATTCACTTCGCTCACTTTTTCCATTATCTCGTAGGGGCCTTGCCATTTGGCAAGGAATTTACTTTCAACCGTAGGGACAAGTACCAATATCCTATCCCCCGGGGAAAAGGTACGGCTCTTGGCTCCACGGTTGTACACTCTCTGCTGTGCCAACTGCGCTTGGGCCAAATGTTCCTTCACGATGGGCATTACCTGTGCAATTCGATCTTGCATCAGGGCGACATGCTCAATCACACTCCTGTGGGGAGAACTCTCACTTTCCCAAGTTTCCTTGGCAATATCCAACAGCCCTCTTGGGTGTCTCCCATACAGTAACTCAAAGGGGGAGAATCCCGTAGAGGATTGGGGCACCTCCCTAATAGCAAACATCAAATAAGGAAGTAAACAGTCCCAATCCTTTCCATCTCTATCCACCACTTTCTTCAACATTTGTTTTAGGGTTTTGTTGAATCTTTCAACCAGCCCATCGGTTTGGGGGTGATACACAGACGTACGCAATTGCGTCACTTTGAACAATTTACACAGCTCTTTCATAACCCGGGACATAAAGGGTGTACCTTGGTCCGTAAGCAGTTCTTTACAAATACCCACCCGGCTAAAAACAAGAGATAGCTCTTTGGCTATGGTTTTGGCCGAGGTATTTCGGAGAGGGATCGCTTCTGGATAACGGGTGGCATAGTCCATTATAACTAATATGTACTGGTGCCCCCTAGCGGACTTGATTATAGGACCTACCAAATCCATGGCGATCCTCTCAAACGGGACCTCAATGATGGGTAGAGGGACCAGCGGGCTACGGAAATGTGGCATCGGGGCCAACCTCTGACACACAGGGCAGGAGGAACAATAATTTTCTACGTCCTTCATCACCCCCGGCCAATAGAATCTCTGTAATACCCTCTCTCGGGTTTTCTCTGTCCCCAGATGACCTCCAAGAATGTGCCCATGGGCCAACTCCAACACCAACTTCCTGTAAGGTTTGGGCACCACAAGCTGCTCAACGGTTTCTTCTGCCCTTTTTGCCACCCGATACAGTAGGTCCTTCTCTACGCTGAAGTATGGGTAAGTGCAGGTATTATCTGGGTTCACTAACTCGCCATCTATTTTCACTACGTTTTCCCGTGCCTTTATTAGGGCGGGGTCTTTCAACTGTTCTGTGGCAAAGTTTTCCCTGTGAACCTCAAGATCAGAAAACTCCACAGACGGTAGGTTTTCGTCTGAGGAGGTGGGCTCCTCTCCAGTTTCTTGAGTCTCCCCTGCCAATACTGATAAGGGAAATTCCGGAGAGTCCTCACCACTCTCAGGGGAGTTCTGGCTATCACATTCCTGGTACATAGGGGCACCAGTGAGGGGCTCAGGATCATCCCACAGTTCCCAGAACTTCGGAAAATCCCTTCCCACAATGGCGTCATGCGGTAACTGAGATACTAAGCCCACTGGATGAGAGAGGGTACCTTTGGGGGTCTCGAAACACACTGTAGTCACTGGATACTCTCGGGTGTCCCCATGCACACAAATAACAGCTACCTTGCTATTCCCAGAGACCTCTGTTTTAACTAACTCAGCCTTTATCAGGGTCACAAGGCTACCTGAATCCAGCAATACCACAACATTTCTACCATTAACACACATTTTGCATAAATGTTTCTCAGTTCCTCGAATGGCAGTGCATGCGACTGTCGCACACAGCGACTGACGTCTGCCCGTCAGAAAGTCACACTGCATGGGTTCCTCCACAACCGGGCAATTGGCTGCAATATGTCCCGCTTGCCGGCAGCGGTAGCAAACGATCCTTCTTGCCGCCTCTTGAGCCGCTGATTTCCCAGGCTGTTCTCGCCAAACTTGGGGTAGAGCTCCCACCCTCTCACTCTCTCCACCCTCACCCCTTGGAATCCTCTTATCCGCCCCTGGGGATGGTCTGGTCTTAGGGTGGAAAGTCCGAGTGTCTCTGGAAGAGGCCGTCAGGTTCTCTGTAGCCAAGTATTTCTCCACACGATCCACAAGACCATCGGCCGTCTCTGGGTCTCCATGGCTTACCCACTTTTGGATGGCAGTAGGAAGAGCTCTCAAAAACCATTCCATTACAACACGTTCCACAATCTTTGGTGCGGACAAAGTCTCTGGCTGTAGCCACTTTCTGCTCAGGTGAATGAGATCATACATTTGAGACCTGGGGGGTTTTCCAAGCTGGAAAGTCCAGTTATGCACACGCTGAGCCCGGACAGCCTGGGTGACACCCAGCCTTGCCAATATTTCAGCTTTTAGCATCACATAGTCTTTTGCTTGGTTAGGCTCTAGGTCATAGTAAGCTTTCTGCGATTCACCAGTTAACAGAGGAGCCACCAGTCCAGCCCACTGCTCCTCAGGCCACTTTTCTCTTTCAGCGGTCCTTTCAAATGTGGTCAAAAATACCTCTGGATCATCCTCTCCAGTCATTTTTGTCAATAAACGACTCACCCCAAAGGACGCGGTATTAGTGGGACGGCTTTCCTCACTGGTCTGCGGACGTTGCTGCATTACTGCTTCCATCTGTTGTTGTAGTCTCTGCTCTTGCTTCTGCAACAGGTCTATGAAGCGGGCCTCAGATTGCTGCTGGGCTCGTTGCTGAGCCTCCAGACTCTGTTGCAAAGTTGCGTTTGTCTGCTGCTGGGCTGCAAGGCTCCTTTGCAAACCTGCATTTGTCTGCTGTTGATTGGCATTTGCTAGAGCCAGCTGCTTCAGTATCTCCTCCATGCTGGCTTAAAAAAAACTGCCACTGGTTCTCCACCAACTGTGAGGGGGTTAGCTCGGCAGCGGGTGTGTGTGACCCCCGGGATGGGCTCCCCACACAAAACAGGCCCAGCAAACGGAGGTTGTGGTTTTCAAAATCAAAAAAAAGGTGCGGTTTATTTTCTATTTACAGTGACAAAACACAGCAAAGCAAAAGAAACATAACCAAAATAAATCCTGGTCAAGTTGACCTCTGACTAAACATACAGGTTTCCTAACTAACAACTGGGATCAGCCTAGTGCTGTCCTAGTCCCTAAGTCCCTGGTTTTAAATGTCCAAGCAAATAGCCACACAGGCTTTGTCTCACCGTACAGGGGTTCACTCTCCCTAGACAGTCCACACAGGTCTGGTTCCAGGCATGAGCTAACATCTAATGAAGCTGGGAGTTCTTATAGAGGCCTAAATGAGCTGACAAGCTTCAGCTGGCCTCATCAACTCCCTGTCTGTACGACGCCCCACACTCTCCCTAGAGGTATGAGTCATCCATGAGCCCACTAGCCTTATACAACTCTCCACCTAGTTGTATAAGTCGGCGTAAAGCCTGAATCTGGGCGAAATATATCTACCCCCCTGGATGCAACCAGGTGACTTTACCTTCCTGCTGTCACAATATATATATATATGTGTGTGTGTGTAGCAGGGTGTTGCTTTAAGTAGCCCTAAAGACTACCTTACCCAGTATGCAATAGGATACCCACAGTTCCTTTGGGCCCGGCGCAAGGTCTGCTGGGGTTGGACTATATAAGGAGGGGCGGAGCAGGACGGGGTTCTCTTTGGACATCGCCCGCCTAGCAAGTGGTGTGTCTGCTGTTCCAGACTAGGCCCGAGAGCTGGGCCCTGTGGATCCAAAGAGCCTTCTACCCTTCACGGAAGAATCCCTGAGACGTCTCGAGTATCTACCTTCCAAGGCTTGTCGGGAGGATCGGAGACCCCGGGTATCGTGAGACTGTGTGTGGGACGCACAGTGGTGGAAGTCAGCCGCACGGACTGGTTCGGTTGGGTGAGAGAGCACTTGCTCGAAGATTTCTTAAGTTACTCTTTAGGCTCAGTGTCCTTTGCTTAGGGCCCATCGTTATCAAGTTGAGCTGCTCACCAGAGGGACAGTGTGCCGTGCAGCCTTAGTGGAATCCTTTGTCGCACATTCAGCAGCTAATTGTTTTACACCCTGTGGATTACAAATAACCTACAAAGTGCACCACCATTGCTAGCGAAGATCCTTCTCTATCAGAAACATTATGAACTAAGTAGTCAGGCCTGACTGAATAGAGTAGAGACATTTCTGGGTGCCATTTTGCCCACGAGGGGAAAGCTTGCAAGCAGGGTTTATTAATTGATGCACATAGGATTGAGGGGATTGTATACCTGTTTTATATGCTGACTAGATCTTATTGCAGGGCTCTGCATTAATAGATGTACTACTGCTTAATCTGATCTTTTATTTTACTCAGTAAGCGCATTAGTGATTAAGCAGACACTTTGTGTGGTGTGATTACTGTGTATGTTATCTGCAGGATTGTGATACCCATAGCCTACGGGTCTCACAAGCCTTTAGTCTCACTAGCTGTGCCAAGGGAGGGTAGAGCCAGTTACTGGGGGTTGGCGGCAGAGTATTACAGGCCCAAAAATAATACCAGCAGCCCTCTTAACTGGGGGTATTGCTATATATATATATATATATATATATATATATATATATATATATTGTGAGGGGGTTAGCTCAGCAGCGGGTGTGTGTGACCCCCTGGATGGGTTCACCACACAAAACAGGCACAGCAGACAGGGTTTATAGTTGCAAAAACGAAAGGTGTGGTTTATTCAAACTATTTACAAGGGAAAAACAACAAAACAAACAGAAACATGAAAAGAAATCCTGGTCAACTTGACCGCTTACTACACACGTTGGTGTCCTTGACTAACAACTGGGTACAGCCTTGTGCTGTCCCAGTCCCTAGCTCCGTGCTTTTTGAAGTTCTTACAGTAACCACACAGGCTTTGGCTCACCGCACAGAGATCACACTCCCCAGACTATTCACACAGATCTGGCTCCAGGTTTGAGCATCTCCCTTAGCATGCTGGGAGTTCTTGTAGAGGCCCTAACGAGCCCACTTGCTTCAGCTGGGCTCATTAACTCTTGCCCTGCAAGACTCCCAGCACTCCCCCTAGTGGTATAAATCGGCATAAAGCCTGAATCTAGGACATATATATCTCCCATCCTGGATGCAACCCGGCGACTTTACCTGCCTGCTGTCACAATATATATATATATATATATATATATATATATATTGTGGGGGGGTTAGCTCGGCAGCGGGTGTGTGTGACCTCCGGGATGGGCTCCCCACACAAAACAGGCCCAGCAAACGGAGGTTGTGGTTTTCAAAATCAAAAAGGTGCGGTTTATTTTCTATTTACAGTGACAAAACACAGCAAAGCAAAAGAAACATAAACAAAATAAATCCTGGTCAACTTGACCTCTGACTAAACATACAGGTTTCCTAACTAACAACTGGGATCAGCCTAGTGCTGTCCTAGTCCCTAAGTCCCTGGTTTTAAATGTCCAAGCAAATAGCCACACAGGCTTTTTCTCACCGCACAGGGGTTCACTCTCCCTAGACAGTCCACACAGGTCTGGTTCCAGGCATGAGCTAACATCTAATGAAGCTGGGAGTTCTTATAGAGGCCTAAATGAGCTGACAAGGTTCAGCTGGTCTCCTCATCTCTGTCTGCACGACGCCCCACACTCTCCCTAGAGGTATGAGTCATCCATGAGCCCACTAGCCTTATACAACTCTCCACCTAGTTGTATAAGTCGGCGTAAAGCCTGAATCTGGGCGAAATATATCTACCCCCCTGGATGCAACCAGGTGACTTTACCTTCCTGCTGTCACAATATATATATATATGTATTTATATATATAAATATATACCTGTGTGTGTGTATATATATATATATATATATATATATATATATATATACATATATATTTTTTATATTATTAAATACATAATAATATATGACTCTCTCCTATATAGAATATTATCTTATTATGGTTACTACAGTTAGGAGCCTGGCTAGGCAAACGTATATCCTCTGATGTATCCCTTAGGGACCCCACTGCATGTTGGGACTGACAGGTGCGTGAGAACACTGACATGAGCTTTTTAACTAGTTGTGTTACATATCTGATGCTGCTGACAAACACATGAGAATATTATATTTATAATTTTACATATATGCAAGGATATATTTATATATTGTGTTATTTGTTTGTATATACTAGATCTTACCATTCCTGTTCACCCGGAGAAGTGGACTGTGTGTCTGAAAAATGCGTAGAGAAAGAATTGTATTGTCTCTCTATGATCGCTCCCGTTGTAATGATCATAACATATTACAATGTATTATTTCTGTAATTATATGTGATGTTTTGAACAATATCAGTTACACAACTGGATGGAAGAGACTAGGAGGGAGCAGCTGTGCATCTATGCATGAACCTATATTGTAAGCATCTAATAAAATAATTAAGTTCGTTTCTCGGGCAAGTAGATGTTTTGTTTTATGCTATGAACTTGCTGTACAAATCCCTCCTGTATTTAAATGTGTTTGTTTAATGCCTTGCTAAAAAAGTACAGGACAAACCTGCTTGGACTGTTCCTAGGTGTCCCTGGTTTATCAATGCCACTACCAGTTGTGCCTGTCCCCCCCTAAGCCTAGTAAACACGGGCCAAATGTCATTCAATAGAAACCAGCTGACATTCGGCCTGTGTGTATGGCAGCCGATTCGAATGGCCGGCTTCTGACGAAGGCTCATGACTGAAAAAGGTCTGCCGACCAGCCAATGGCTGAGAGCGCTGACCGTAATGTTCTGGCGGGGGGCTGTCCCCCTGTCAGAACACAATAGCTTAGCAGGGGAGATCACTGTACTAACAATGCAAAGTTAGTACAATGGCTCCAAGCTGAGCTGTCAGTTGTTGTTTTTTTTCAACCCAGCGGTTGAAACTAGTAGTGTGTGCGAGGTGTGAGGACGATGTCATCTTGCCTCCCAGCAGCTCCCACAGATCTGATCTCCTGAGTGGTTCTCACTAAGTGCGGGACAGGGATAAGGAAGATGCAGGTGCCTAGGGTGCAGTGTGCGCATGGTTGAGTTCCTGCACCTATTCTCAGAGAAAAAAGCTATCTATCCATCTATAATTCTCTGTGTGTGTGGGATAAAAGTAGTGGGGAGTGGGGGGGGGGGTAGGGGAAGCTGCTGCCCTCTACGTCTGTCTTTGTAAATAGATGGGATGCTTATCACACAATTAATTATGCATAGCACTTCCCGTCTCTGGACGGAGAAAGTGAGAGAGAAATTCAAATATACCTCCCGTCCATGGAAGAACTGTTGCTGAATCCAGACCAGAAACAGGGATTACTAGGCAAGTCCTCCTATGTTTGATGGTTTACTATTGTTGCCCATTAACTTTATATATATATATATATATATATATATATATATATACTGAGCTAATTTATAAACGCAGCACTTTTGTGTTTGCCCCTATTTATCATGAGCTGAACGCAACTTTTTCTATGTACACAAAAGGCCTATTTCTGTCAAATATTGTTCACAAATCTGTTCTAAATCTGTGTTAGTGAAAAAAGCAATATTTTGTACTTTTTGCTATAATAAATATCCCCAAGTTTTTTTTAAAAAAAGCATTTTTTTTCTCAGTTTAGGCCGATACGTATTCTTCTACATATTTTTGGTAAAAAAAAACGCAATAAGCGCATATTGATTGGTTTGCGCAAAAGTTATAGGGTCTACAAAATAGGGGTAGTTTTATGGCATTTTTATTATTATTATTTTTTTTACTTCTTATGGCGGCCATCGTACACTTTTGGCGCTATTTTGGGACCATTCACATTTATACAGCGAACAGGTTAAGTGTTTCCCAGGAAGTGATTCTAAATGTTAAGGGGCGTGGCTTACTGTGACATGTCACTGATCGCTGCTCCTGATGAGAGGGAGCAGACGATCAGTGTCCTGTCACTAGGCAGAATAGGGGGATGTCTTGTTTACAAAGACATCCCCCCGTTCTGCCGTTCCATGACCCGATCGCGGGACACCAGCGAACATCGAGTCCACGGGTCCCGTGGGCACGGTCACAGAGACAGCGGCGTCGCGCGTGCGCCCGCTAGGGGGCAGGTTTAAAGCAACGTATATATACGTTGCTTTTCCTGCCCGTGCTATTCTGCCGACATATATCTACGTGAGGCGGTCGGCAAGCTGTTAAATAACAAATCAAAATGAAACTTTTTTTCCTTCTGCACATGTTTAATGTAATGACATTGTAACTATGGCCATATGGAAGTGTAGCGCACCCCCAACTAAGAGAGCTGCTGAATTTGGTCTAGGGCCCTGCACACAGCACCGCCAACCCCCAGCAATTTACTCGACCCACTCTGGCACAGTTAGTCTAGAGTAATATCTCTTATACTCTATAGTAAAATTCAGACACCAATGCAAAGCGATTAAAGAATAATGAGTTTACTCTCTCTTGGTATAATAGATCAACAGTTATAACAAATCACACATGCTTCTTGCAGAGCCCTGCAGCGAATAGCATACTACACATTAGTGAAATACAGTAATGACATACCACATGTAACGGTCTTAACTAAGCGCCCTGTGATGCAGCAACTAAACTCTAACGCTTGGTCAGGCCTGACCCAGACTCTAAAACTCAGTCTCTAAGAGATGATTTCTTCGCATGCAAGTCTTTTTTTTTTTTTTTCAATGTTCTTTATTAAGTATAATAGGTATATAACAAACATACATTCATTACATTACACACCGCGCGCATGTGTTGTTCGGGTTTAACAAGTACAAATACAACATGTTTAATATAGCTAAGTTATCCACTATAAGCTGTATATAGCAAGAAACATTTAGACACTATAAACTGACATAGCAATAAACAATTACTAGATTTTGTATTTATCAGTCCACAATCTCCAGTTAGAGTCAAAATTGTTACACTTCAGGGACTTAATAGCCAGTAGGCGTTCGAATGTGTGGTTTCTGTTAACTAACTTGATCACTTCTGAGAGGTTGATGGCCACTGAGTTTTTCCAGTTTCTAAGAATAAGGGTACGTGAGGCTAACAGTATATGGGTGACGATTGGTCTGAGATCTTGTGGATATTGATCTGCACCAATGTGAAGAATTGCTAATGCAGGGTTCGGGGTCGTTAGTATTCCAGTGATTGATGAAATCAATCTGAACACATTGTTCCATAGACTTGTCACACTAGGACATGTCCATAAGGTGTGCAATAGGTTGCCTATGTGACCACATTTCCTCCAGCATAGAGGCGATGAAGCCGGATAAAAGGTTGCTAACCTATAGGGTGTGTAGTGCCATCTGTTAGTAAGTTTAAGCGTCATTTCCCAATGTGATACACAGTGGGAATGTTTGTGTATTTCCTTGAAGGCGCGTGTCCATTGTTCTTCAGAGAAAGTTTTGTTGAGGTCAGTTTCCCACTTCCTAAGTGCAGCTGATTTCTTGAAAGTATGTTTATCATGGATGAGGTTATAAAATATTGAAATGCCTTTAGCAGATTGAGGAGCTTTTGTATAAAAACGCCATGCTATAGCAGAAAGTTTTATTTTTGGTATAGAATGTGCCCTTAAGAAGTGGGAGATGCGTATGCAGGAGAATAACATATTGCTGGGTAAGTGGTGGTCAGTCACTATTTGCTTTATTGATTTTGGTGTTTGTCCAGTATATAAATCTTGTACATGTTGAATTCCAAGTGCCTGGAGTCTCGTGGTTGGAAGCATAGGTATTTTTGCCCCTAAGAGTGCAATAGGGAAGTCGTACTGTATTTCCTGCAGATCAGCACTATCTAGTGTCTGTAGGAATCGCCATGCCTGTAAAGACACTTGTACGGATGGTGATAGCCCCTTAGTTGCCCATGGTTCCCATATGTCGCCCATGAGAAAAGTAGTCGTATTCCTGGTCGGGATAGCCGAACGTTCTATTTCCACCCATAGGGGGCTGTCCGTGTCGTGAAACCAGTGTTTAAGTTGGTCAAGTCTCGTAGCCCACAGGTAGTCTTGGATGTCTGTGAATCCCGCCCCCCCCCACCTTCCTATGTGGAAGAAGGTTGTTCCGTGAACACCTAGCTTTTTTACCTCCCCATGTGAATTTCCATACAATTTTTGATAATGTATTTAGGTAGCGGGACGGTACGGGGATCAATAGGGAGCGGAAAATATAGAGAATTTGTGGTAGTATGGACATTTTAAATGCCGCTATTTTACCTAACCAGGATATCTCCCTCTTGGATATGTCCATTAATTGTAGTTCAATTTTGCCTATTAGCGGTTTAAAGTTAGCCTCTGCTAAGGATGCAGTATTGTCAGTTAGGGTGATGCCTAGGTACGATATGCCCTTTGCGCTCCATGAGTAGGGTAGGGACTTTTGCAGATATTGTTTTGAAGTATGTGAAACTCCTAAGTTAAGAATCTGGGACTTCGTAAAGTTGACCTTATAATAAGATACTGCACCAAAGTCGGTTAGAACTTGGTGGGCCTGCGGGAGGGAGGAGTTCGGGTGTGTCAGTAGGAGTATAACGTCATCAGCAAATAAGTTTATGACGTGTTTGTCAGATCCGAAAGTGAAGCCTGTGATGCCATTGTGTGCTCTAATGGATTCGGCCAGAGGTTCAATCATAAGATTGAATATTGTGGGGGAGAGAGGGCAACCCTGGCGTGTGCCATTTGATATGCAGAACTGTTTGGATAGGAGACCTGAAGTATAAACTTGTGCCGATGGACAGGAATATAAAGCCAGTATTGCCTTGAGAATCGGGCCTGTAAAGCCGAATTTAGCCAACACCATTTCCATGTACGTCCAGTGGACCCTATCGAACGCCTTCTCTGCGTCTATAGATAGCAGCAGAGAAGGCGTTCTCATTTTAACAGCGTGGTGAATGATATTAATGATACGTCTAGTAGCGTCTGAGGTTTGTCTCCCCCTCACAAATCCCATCTGATCACGTTTTATGAGTAGCGGAATAATATCTGATAATCTCTTGGCTAGCAATTTTGAATAAATTTTTATGTCGGTATTAAGAAGAGATATCGGCCTAAAGTTTGCTGGTGTAGTAGGGTCTTTCCCCGGTTTTGGTAAAGTAACAATGTGGGCTCTCAGCATCTCTTGTGGGAAAGCAGAAGTTTCTTCCGCCTTTGTGAATACCCGCTGTAAGTGAGGAGCAATGATTTCTTTAAATGTTTTAAAATACTCGTTTGCGAAACCATCCGGTCCCGGTGACTTGCCATTAGGCAATGTCGATGTAATCTGTTCGATTTCCTGAGGGGAGAAAGGTGTGTTCAACTTCCTAAGTTGGTCCTCTGTCAGTGACGGGAGTTGTATTTTCTGTAAGAAGTGTTGTATGGTGTCAGTGGTTGGTTGTTGTGTGGCCGTATTATCACGTAAATTGTACAGTGCCCCATAATAGTCTGCAAATTGATGTGCTATGTCTTGTGGGTTAGTGATTTTGTGGTGTAAGGTATCATGAAGGAGGTATGCAATTCTCGATTTTGTGCGAGCAGCCTTAATTCTGTTAGCCAGATATTTTCCTGCTCTATTTGCGTTAGCGTATGAATTTGCTTGTAAGCGTCTGAAATGTTTGTCGTGTTGTTGTGCGAGAATCTCTCTCAGACTTTCTCTAAGCATAGATAGTGTATTTGCCACTGCCGTTGTTGGAGACTGTTTATTGTGGGTTTCTAATCTATTAATGTCAGACATTACTTGATTTAGTTTGGCAGCATGTCGTTTCTTTTCTCTAGCCCCTAACTGTATTAATATGCCTCTCATATACGCCTTATGAGCGTTCCATAACGTGAAGGGATCTATCAGTGGTGTGCAATTGTATTGAAAAAAATCTTGGAGATGCTGAGAGATCACTGGAAGAATTCGGGGTTCTTGTAAGAGCCTAACATTGCAACGCCAGACATGGGATGAGGGGGAGACACCCTTTTCAGCAATAGTCATAGATACTGCTGCGTGGTCTGACCACGTAATACCCCATATTTGTGTTGCCTGAACACGTTGCAAAAGCCACTGGTCAGTGATAAACATATCTATTCGTGAATATGAGCAGTGTCTAGTAGAGAAAAAAGTGTAATCTCTTTCGTTGGCATGGAGGCACCTCCATGCATCGAACAGTTCCTGTGTATGTAGCAGATTACGGAGGTGAGCAGATCTCTTCGGTCTATCCGTAGTAGTGTCCAAAATAGGATCTGATATTAGATTAAAGTCGCCTCCTATGATGATATTGCCGTATTGCATGGACTTAGTCCTTTTAATCACTTTCCTTAGGAAGCGGATTTGGTGGGTGTTCGGGGCGTATAAAGTAACCAGTGTGTACGGGTTAGAGTTGATTTCTCCAGTTACTATTATATACCTGCCCCCTTCATCAATATAAGATTCTTTGAGTTGGAAAGATAGAGAGTTCCTTAAAGCTAGCATCACTCCTCCTTTTTTGCTATCCGGTGTATCTGCCAAAAACACGTGTGGATATTCCCTGTGAGTGCATTTAGGGGTTTTTTGTTTCTGAAAGTGTGTCTCCTGTACGTAGAGAATGTCAGCCCGGTGCTTACAGGCCTCCTTCCATACCGAGAATCTCTTGGCCGGGTGATTCAGGCCTTTTGCGTTAATTGATAGACATGTGATAGTCATTTGTGGTGTTGTAGTGTATAGCGTCTGGTCTCGTGGTGCAAATACTCACTGTGTCCCTGGGTGTGAGACGTAACATCTTTTCCATTGAGGCCTGAGGCTGCAGGAGACTCATCTTCTGTACGTAGTGGACGTTCCTTGCTATGAAGATTGCTGTGTGCAAAAAATAGGTAACGTAGAAAACAAAAAAGAAAAAGAAAAAACAAGAGATACCAAAAAACGTAAGAAAGTATCTTTGAATGCGTAAAAAGGGATCTTACAACGGATCCACGCGCAGACATAACTGCTGAACTCGTTAACGGGGGTTATAGGAGGATAAATTTAAACTCCTTTTTACCGGAGAGATAAAAGAATAATTTTGCGGTTTTGTTATGAGCCTCCGCTGGCTTGTTTCTTATTGGTGCGTTTGTGTGACACCACCTGCCATTCGTTTTGAAGCCTCTGCGGTTGTGGAGTAGGGTTGAGTTGTGAGGCCTGGTCTGGGAGTATTCCCCATTGGCGCAGAGTTGAAAGGCCTTCCTCCAATGTGTTTACGGAAGTTGTGGTCCCATTATGGGTGATGGAAAGAGTGGCCGGATACTTCCATTTGTGCAGGATTTTGTGGTTCCTCAGGGCCTTGGTTATAGTCGCCAGGTTGCGACGCCTCTGTAGTGTGTGCCTGGATAGATCTGGCAGCAATTGGAGGGTTGCGTACTGCGGAGGGACAGTGTCAGGTCTGCGGGCTGCTTGTATGATTTGTTCCTTCACATGGAAGAAGTGGACCCTCATTAGTATGTCCCTTGGGGTGCCTTCTGGCAGGAAGGACGGTTTAGGAATCCTGTGGATTCTGTCTATTATGAGGTCCTGCGCATTCAGAGCTGGGACCAGGGTGGAGAACAAAGCGTGGACATACTGTAGGAGTTGGGTGGCTGGAATAGATTCTGGTACTCCTCGCAGCTTTAGATTATTCCTCCTTGACCTGTCCTCAAGGTCAGCGACCTTGTCCTTTAGCCACGCCATATCCTCTCCCTGGGCCGCATGTGCGTCCACCATATTATTGTATGTAGCAGTATACTCGTCCATCCTTTGCTCTACTCTATCCACTCTGACCCCAATAGCCTGTACCTCCTTGTGACACTGGTTAATCCCTCTGACCAAATCTGTTTGTAGGGAGGATCTGAGCGATAGCAGCATCTCCTTCAGCATAGTGTCTGAAATAGGCCTGTCGGCAGTAGGAAAGTCCGCTATGGGGTCAGCTGTGTGTTGGGCCTGAGCAGCGGTGGTGCCTGGTGTCCCGCTTACCTCCATGTCCTGCGTGCATATCCGCCTGACAGGGGAGTCCATCCTTGGCTTTGACTTAGCTGGGCTCCGAGTGGATGGGCTGGATGAGCCTGAGGACGATCCGCTGTGCAGTGGGTCACGAGAGGACTGTACACGGAGTTTTCCGTGTCCGTTGCTTTGGATCGCGGCCTTCACCTGTTGTTGTGCAGACGAGCCGCCGCCATTTTGATGGAGCCCGCGGGGCTGCATCGCAAAGATGCTTGTCAGTTTTTGTGGCATCGGCGGGTTCTTTCTGCGCCTCGTCATTCCCTGTCCTCTGGCAGTCCGGCCGTGTTGTTTCTAGCCGCGGATGTGCCTTGGAGGCTCTGATGTGTCTGGATCTCTCCGGCGGCCGAGCGGAGCTCTCAGCTAGGCTTCCATCTTGGAGCTCGGTCGCCACACCCCCCCTCTCGCATGCAAGTCTTTAATGGTGGTGCACATTCAGGAACACCTTTGTAATCCACAGGTCAAAGTAACAACACGGAACACTTCACTAGAGACCCTTTGACTCAGTTCTGCTATGGATCTCCAGTGGGGTCTCAAATTTAAGCGGGTGGGCCTTGGCAGTCTGTAGGCCTAACAACAGTATAAAGTATATGGATTGAGCATGTGCTCGCTCACCCCTCCGGACGCGATCCCAGTCCGGGACTTCCACCTGCTGTGTCTCCACACACAGCGTCTGCAGCGGTCGGGTCTCCGATCCAACAAAGGTTGAAGGATGCCACCCAGGCTCACAGTAGGGTGGAAGGCTCTTTGGTAGCTGCGCAAGGCCCCAGGCTTCAGGCCTTGCACACCAGCAGATCCGCACAGGAGGACTTGTTCACCGAAGTCTCGTGTCCCAAAGAGACCGAGCCTAGCCTCGCCCCTTCCCTATATAGCTCCACCCATGAGTCTCTGCGGCGGCAACATTGCACCCTGGGTGCCAAATGGGGTTCTGGGTAAGGTAGTCCTGAGAGTCTTAAAGGAGACCCCGCTACACACTCCCCCACTTAAACTGTTTGGTCCCCAAAGATAATTTCAGCATACACTACGTACAACCCTAGACAAAGTTGCGTATGATGTTGGCATAGGGAACTCCCACCAAAACTGAGGGGCTGAATTCCCTTGCCCACAGGTCACACTATCATGAGTGGCCTGCCTAACTGTGCCAGAGAGTGAGTTGGGGTTGCCCTCCACCAAATGAACAGTGGAGGGATCCGGATTCTCTGCACTCCTCCTGGCAGTGACCACAGAATCTTCTGAGCTCTTCCCCATTTGTGGGTAGGTCAACTTTTTGGGAGGTCTTATGACTCTTCGAGCCCTTTGCTCTCTTGGAGTTTCTGGCTCTTGCGCCACAGGTTCTTCTTCCGGAGCAGGCTCGAGGGACACGGCGGGCTCTGGAACATCTGATTCAGGAGCTGGAAGATATATAGAGTCTCTGGGGTCCTCTTCTGAGCAAGTGTCACAGGCATCCTCCCAGTGATCTGATAAAGGACTAGATGGGATGAACTCAGTAGCTTCTGCATTCAGTGTACTGTCTATAGTGTCCTCAGTGGTTGGAAGATCTATAGCAGAAGCTCCTGGAGTTGGGGAGGGCCACAACCAATCAAGCTCTTTTCCTTCATCTCCACTTAGTTCAGAGGCCTCGATATCTTCGGCTCGAGAGATCTGGGACCGAGTGTTTGGCCTGGGAGTATCCAGGATGGAGGCTGGTTCAGGGGAGTCCCTCACTGGAGGTATCCTGACTGCTTCGGCAAGTGGGAGCAGGTGGTTCCGATGCCAGGTCTTCAGTGGCCCCACCTTCCCTTCTGGCTTCAACTTGTAGACAGGTAGGCCAGGCAACTTCTTACAAATGACATAGGGTTCAGGTCTCCATCTGTCTGCAAGTTTGTGTTTTCCAGGGACCCCCAGATTGCGTAGCAGTACTCGATCCCCAGGCTGCAGGTCCTGGATCTGGACCTTCAGGTCAAAGTTCCTTTTGTTGCGAGCTCCCCTTTGATCTGAGGCCGCTTGGGCCTGTTCATAGGCTAACTTCAAGCTGTGTCTGAGTCTGTCCACATATCCTTTGTGGGATGTGGCTGAGGAATGGTCTAAGGAAGTGCCAAAGGCCAGGTCTACGGGTAACCTTGCTTCTCTCCCAAACATGAGTCGTAGGGGGAGTAGCCTGTAGCATCACTAGTGGTACAGTTGTAAGCGTGTACTATAGCTGCTATGTGTCTGCTCCAATGTTGTTTCTTCTCGCTATTCAGAGTCCCCAACATGTTGAGCAGGGTTCGGTTAAACCTCTCCGGCTGAGCATCTCCTTGTGGATGGTAAGGGGTGGTTCGGGTTTTCTTGATCCCTAAAGAATCCAGGAGTTTCCGGATCAGCCGACTCTCAAAGTCCCTCCCTTGATCTGAATGGAGTCGCTGCGGTAGCCGATAGTGGACGAAATACTTCTCAATAAGTACCTTGGCCACCGTGGAAGCCTTCTGGTCTTTGGTTGGGAAAGCTTGGGCATTCCGGGTGAAATGATCAGTTATCACCAGAACATTTCCTAGTCCACTCAGGTCGGGTTTGAGGCAGAGGAAATCAATGCATACCAGATCCATTGGGCCTTGACTTTGTAGATGGCCCATTGGGGCAGCTTGATGGGGTAAAGTCTTCCGCTGGATGCAGCGTGCACATGAATGGCAGTACTCCTCTACTTTAGCCCTCATGCAGGGCCAATAGAACCTACTTCTGATGAGTTGAAAAGTTCTTTCAGCCCCTAGGTGGCCATGGTTGTCATGTAGGGCGACCAGGACAGCCTCTCGGTGTTTCTCGGGAAGAAACAATTGCCATTTATCTTCCAGGTCATCAGAGGGGCCCCTTCGATAGACCACTCCCTGATGTACCTGCAACCTGTCCCACTCCTTCCTCAATAGGTGAGCTTCCCTTGAGGGGTGACGCAGGAGTCTATTTGGATCCTGATTCTCCAGGGCCTCCAGGACCAATCTTCCCATAGGGTCTTCCAGTTGATCACCTCTCAGCTCCTTCTTTGACAGTTTTGGCAGATTGTCTTCTTCCAGTTGAATTACTCCACAGTATTGTTTGGGAACTCCTACCATGGTAACTCCTATCTCTTCTGCCCTTGAGCCTCCTCTGGTTTGTAATTCAGCCCCTTGACAAAGGGCCCGCACCCCGTCAGGTGCCACTTGGGTCCAGTCTTCTGTCTCACTGGTGTGGGCATGAGATCTTCTAGAGAGGGCGTCCGCTTCTCGATTTCCAGCCCCTGGCCTGTACTTCAGGCTGAAATTGAACCCAGACAGGGCGGCCAGCCATCTGTGTCCTGTGGCATCCAGTTTTGCTGTGGTGAAGAGGTAAGTAAGGGGGTTGTTGTCTGTCTTCACAGTGAACTCTGCCCCATACAGATAGTCTTTAAGCTTGTCAACTACCACCCACTTAAGGGCCAGGAACTCCAACTTGTGAGTGGGGTAGTTCTTCTCCGAGGGGGTCAGGCTCCTGCTCACGTAGGCAACGGGTCACAGTTGTCCTTCATGCTCTTGGTAGAGCACTCCTCCCAGACCGTCATGACTGGCATCTACGTGTAGTTCATAAGGTCTTGTTGGGTCTGCGTAGGCCAAGACTGGGGCAGTGGTTAGGCTCCTCTTCAATGCCTGGAAGGCCTCTTCACACTTCTGGTTCCACTGATCTTTGACTGACTCTCCCGGCTTCCTGGGTCCTGAGTCGTCCTCTTCCCCTTCAGTCTTGAGTAGTTCATTCAGCGGTCTGGCGATTCGGGCAAATCCCTCTACAAACCTCCTATAATAGGAGCAGAACCCGAAGAAGGATCTGAGCTCTGTTACTGTAGTGGGCCGTGGCCAGGAGGTAACTGCCTCCAACTTCTCGGGGTCTGTGGCCACCCCTTCTTCAGACACTATGTGTCCCAGATAGTTAACGGAAGACTGGTAGAACTGACACTTCTCGGGTGAAAGCTTGAGCCCCTCCTCACTGAGTCTTCTCAATACCTTCTCCAGCCTTTCCTCATGTTCCTCCAAGGTTCTCCCAAAGACAATGACATCGTCCAGGTACACACGGACTTCGATAAGGTTCATGTCTCCTACAGTCTTCTCCATGAGACGTTGGAAGGTGGCGGGAGCTCCAGACAGTCCCTGAGGCATTCGGTCAAATTCAAAGAATCCCACTGGGGTTATGAAAGCTGTCTTCTCCTTGTCCTCTGGATGCATAGGGATCTGGTAGTACCCACTTTTGAGATCCATAACGCTGAACCACTTCGTTCCAGACAAACTCTGTAGGGCATCCTCTATCCTAGGAGTGGTGTACTGGTCAGGGATGGTTCTCCTGTTGAGAGTCCTGTAGTCTATACATAACCTCAATGACCCATTCTTCTTCCTGACCACCACTATCAGGGAGGCATAGGGGCTTCAAGACTCCCGGATCACACCAGTCCTCTTGAGTTCTGCGAGTTGTTCCCTCAGATCCTCCAGATCAGCTAGTGGGACCCGCCTGTCCCTCTCTCTGAAGGGCTTGTCTTCCTGGAGGCGGATTCGATGGGTGGCACTCCTTGCACACCCCACATCAAACTCATCTTTGGAGAAGATCTTCTCCCATCTGGTCAACTGGGCCTTGGCTTTCTCCTTCCAAGCCCTGGGTAGATTCGGGTTCTCCATAGAAAGCTTCTCCCAAACATCTCCTCCTTCACCCGTCCCTTTGACTTCAGACAGGGCAACCGGGGCAGCAGGACTCACCTGGCCCAGCAGCATTCTTGCGGGAATCTCCATGGGGCCACCGGTAGTGTTCCTGACACTCACCGGAACTCTACAATGGGCCTTCTTCAATGCCTTCAGCGGAACCACTTCTGGGATCACTTCCAAACCCGAGTGTTCCTCCCTTGGGTCGGGCTCCAGCATGACAAAGGGTCCAGGCTGTTCCCAAGTAAGCTTCACAGTGGCTCTTAGACAGGTTACTTCGCCAGGCTGCAACACTACCCCTTTTCTTCCAAGTCTCCACACCTTCCCTATCCCCTCTTCAGGGGTCTTCTGCTCCAAGACCAGTCGTTGGTAGGTCGTCTTTAGCATGGGATGGATCTTGGTGACTACAGGGCCCCTGCCTTGCACTAGAGGGGTCAGAAGTCTCCGGACCAGATCCGTATTCGTCCCTATTATAAGGGAACTCTTGTTGGCTCCAGGCGGCCGAGGGCACACAACTGCCAGGGTGTCGAACATTTCAGCCTTCCCAGCCACGGATGGGTCAAAGGTCATCTTGATGGGCAGGTAGTCATCGTACGGGAAACTCTGGGTGCCAATTCCCCATATTTTCAGCTCTTCTATCTTCTGGATGGGTAGATGACTTAAGTGTTTGTCATAGAAATCCCTGTATAGTAGGGTCACTTGTGCCCCAGTATCCAAGATAGCTCTTGTGTAGACTCCCTCCACTTGAATGGGTACTATAGGGGATGGGCCTACCAGCTTCTCTGGATATGGCCTGGCAGAGGTCACCTTCTTCTGGTCCCTTTGGACTTTAGCCTTTCTTGGGCCTGATATGCATTGATCTCCCTCCTCTTAATGGGTGTACAAACCCGCTGAGGGATGTTATTGTCTTTCTTAGGTGTGCATCCCCTTTGGGGAATGCTGTGCCTCTTCTGAGGGGTCTTGCCCTCTCTCTTTGGGGTGTATCCCTGCTGAGGGATACTGTGTTTCCTCTGAGGGGTTTTGTCTTTTCTCTTCTTTAGCTTCTCATTCAGTTTGGAGCTCACTGAAGATGATGGGCACCCGGTTGACTCCTTCACGGGGCCCTCTGAAGTTTCCCGCCGGCTTGCGGTTGTCTATTTTCTTCTTTTTGGGGCTGGAACACACAGCTGCAATATGGCCAATTCCCCCAGAGTTAAAACAGACTATATCTCCCCATTCTTGTAGAGATGCGGGTGCTGAGGCAATTGGGAATAGTTCCTTCCTTGGTACTTCTCTCTCTGGACCCTCTGAATCTTTTGCTATCAGAGAGGTCAGCATCTCTAACACCTTATACATTTGTGATTTTAAAGTGTCTACTTCTGGGTCTCTTTCAGGGGTCATCACTGAGTTGACCATCACTGGTGCAGGGGTGGCATTTGTCTTAATCATTTGCTGGTCCTGCTGCAGTGCCTCCTCATCTCTGATGATTTTTATCAAGTCAGAGTAGGTCAGTGACGTTCCTCCTCCCGAGGTTTTCAGGTGAAGCCAGACTGGATCCGAGCGCAACGCTCCCTTCAGGACTTGCTTCATTCTTGCCGCATCTGTATCTTTAGGCATCATTCCTTTCTTCAATACAATTTTGCACTGCAACCTGTTCAGTCTTCTGACATACTCTGAAAGCTTCTCATTCGGCTGTTGGAAAGTATGTTCGAATTGGTAGATCATCTCTGTCACCTTTTCTAACTGACCGAACTCCTCTTGTAGCATGGCTAGGCAGTCTTGAGCCGTGCAATCTGTATTCCCAAACCGGAAGCTTTTCACTGCTTCTGCAGCTGCGCCTTTCAGGCTCTCTATCACTCGTTGCCTCTTCTGCGCTTCAGGCACCTCCCATGCCTCTACTGCCTGCAATGCCTGCTCCACCCAAGTATCAAAATCTTCCTCCCCCGCAGGGACAGGGAGCTTCCCTGAGAATGTCTTTAATCTCCGGTAGCTAGTCTCTACATGTACCTTGCTTGTCTTCTGACACTTTGTTAGCAGATCCCCTATACCATTTATCAGTTCTGGTGATATGGCAGTGACAGGGGCAGGTGCCGCCGGAGGCGTCGCCCTGTCTCTTCTTTCAAGTGAGACACGGGTTGCCCCCTGCGGTGATCCCGTTGGTGATGGTTCTTTCTTTATAGTTATTGCGTGCACCAACCTATAGGTTTTGTTGTCTGGGGTCCGCACACAGTTGCGCTTGAAAGTCTCTGGCATCCCGCCCCAGTACTCCACTAGTGCATACTGATACGAGATATTTGGGTCTGATTTTATCTCCGTCACACACGGTGTATGATCTGGGGACACGGACATCATTAGCTGCTCTACTGTCTCTGTTGACCACTCCTCCCCCGGGAGGCTGATGACAACCGACTTGTCTGGCTCTGCTCTAGATGCTTCGCACCACGCTTTTACTGTTAGCGGGTCCATGCCGGTACCTCTGGCGTGTTCACTTGCTGTATCAGGATCCCGGACGAGAACCCCCACGTGTAGTGCACCCCCAAATAAGAGAGCCGCTGAATTTGGTCTAGGGCCCTGCACACAGCACCGCCAACCCCCGGCAATTTACTCGACCCACTCTGGCACAGTTAGTCTAGGGTAATATCTCTTATACTCTATAGTAAAATTCAGACACCAATGCAAAGCGATTAAAGAATAACGAGTTTACTCTCTCTTGGTATAATAGATCAACACTTATAACAAATCACACATGCTTCTTGCAGAGCCCTGCAGCGAATAGCATACTACACATTAGTGAAATACAGTAATGACATACCACATGTAACGGTTGTTAACTAAGCGCCCTGTGACGCAGCAACTAAACTCTAACGCTTGGTCAGGCCTGACCCAGACTCTAAAACTCAGTCTCTAAGAGATGATTTCTTCGCATGCAAGTCTTTAATGGTGGTGCACATTCAGGAACACCTTTGTAATCCACAGGTCAAAGTAACAACACGGAACACTTCACTAGAGACCCTTTGACTCAGTTCTGCTATGGATCTGCAGTGGGGTCTCAAATATAAGCGGGTGGGCCTCGGCAGTCTGTAGGCCTAACAACAGTATAAAGTATATGGATTGAGCATGTGCTCGCTCACCTCTCCGGACACGATCCCAGTCCGGGACTTCCACCTGCTGTGTTTCCACACACAGCATCTGCAGCGGTCGGGTCTCCGATCCAACAAAGGTTGAAGGATAACAAAGTCAGATGCTACCCAGGCTCGCAGTAGGGTGGAAGGCTCTTTGGTAGCTGCGCAAGGCCCCAGGCTTCAGGCCTTGCACACCAGCAGATCCGCACAGGAGGACTTGTTCACCGAAGTCTTGTGTCCCAAAGAGACCGAGCCTAGCCTCGCCCCTTCCCTATATAGCTCCACCCATGAGTCTCTGCGGCGGCAACATTGCACCCTGGGTGCCAAATGGGGTAAGGTAGTCCTGAGAGTCTTAAAGGAGACCCCGCTACAGAAGTATGTTTTATGATACACAGAGATTTTTCATCTTGGTATGAAATCTCTACACGCATTGGTGCCTACCACCAAACTGGAGCAAAGTAGATTGTGCAGTGAATGAGCATGCTATGGGTAGTTTATGTTGCTGTCTGATTACCACATAGTTCCTTCCTACCAAATGGTAAAAGGTATCATAAAACAAAGTATAGATTGCAGTTCTATATCTAAATTACTAGACTGTTCTTTTGTGATGATGAGTGGCCATGTCTGTTGGCAGGTGTTAGTGCCCTTTAATTGTTGCCCTGCCTGTAGTGCTGTAACAGGTAGAGCTAGTCCCCCTATATATGCCAGCTGTGGGTGAGGTATGGGAACAGGACATCACTGATCTGGAGTGATGTAGTGCTGAGCTGGAGCTGATCTAAAGAACCCTCTGCAGGGCTGAATTGCCAGGTGGCAAGATAGAGGACACTTAGAAGCAAACAGAAAAACCCTGACCCCCATTGACTCTCTCCTAGCAGTTCCTGTGGCTTGGTTTAGAGTGGTTCCTGGCTCTATGAAGGATCTCCTTTAATGTGTGAGGAAGGACACCCCAAGTGAGTAACAACCTTTATATATACACAGTAGACTGTGGAAGACAGGTGGGGTCAGTGGCTGGTGAGGCACACAGGTTAAATACGCCACGAACGTTAGAGCGAGAGCAATAATTGTAAAACTTGACCCCCTCTGTAACTCTAAACATGTAACCTCTAAAAATAAAAATTAAAGCGACGCCTGTGGAGATTTTTAAGTACTGAAGTTTGGCGCCATTCCACAAGTGTGCGCAATTTTAAAGCGTTATATGTTAGGTATCTATTTACTCTGCGTAACATCATCTTTCATAGTATACAAAATCCGGCTAACTTTATTGTTTTGTTTTAATTATTATTATTCACACTGCAGTGAGAGGTATGCCTTTACTGCAGCATTCTTTTATTGGACAGCTTGGGCCAATGGTACTTTATTATTGGTCCAAGACTTCAAGCTGTCCATTGAGCTCAGTGCCTCTGACAAGAAGTGACAAGGAGTGAGGAAAGGCACTATGAGCTCATCCTCTCAGTCTGCTGCAAACAGAGTGTGACAGCTTGTATTTAAACTGGCTGCTCTGTATGTAGCTTCTGACAGGCTGCACAAGTAGCCCCTTATCTCTGGAACCATAGATGATAGGAGCCCCAATTTTTGACCAGTGGTGGAGTAGGACGTCAGTTACCTTCAGATATGACCATTGAAGTCGATCTTTTTTTTATGTTATAAATACAATTTTTCCCTTTTTTATAAGTGATCACATTCTCACATTCCCTCTGTTCTCAGCTGCATAAAAGCTGTGGGAGGAAAAGCAGCAGCGGCACACTGAGCTTCCCAGTGAATGCCTTGCAGCAGGGGTGTATCAGGACAAGTCTGATCATTGGAGGAGAGCAGGCTGAGTTCCCAGCATAACTAGAGAACTGACCACGGTGTACTCTCCTGCTTAGTGTGGTCAGTTTTTAATAGGAAAGCAAAGGGACTGGCAGGAACACTAGGGATTTCACACAAAGGTTCTGAGCCCATTTCATAGCTCCGGCAGGTGGCAGCACTCCATGCTCGTTTGCCATCCTGCCTCCTGGCCAGCCTCTCAGTGATGTCATGCCGGTGTTCTGACGAGAAAGGTCCCCCGTCGAATAATGCCCGCCCTGTACTGTACGCAGCGCTTGCACAGTACGGAGCACAACGGAGTATCCGAAAATCTCCAGCTGTTCATGTTCAGAGATTTTCGGAGGCTCCGTTGTGCTCCATACTGTGCAAGCGCTGCGCCTGCGCAGTACAGGGCGGGCATTATTCGACGGGGGACCATTCTCGTCACAACACTGGCCGTGACTAGGAAGTGCCTGTCGGGCGGAGATTACTCCGCCTGATAGGGAAGTGAGGGGCAGGGCTAGTCTCAGGCTTGTGCAGGGTGCAGGAGCGGACTCGGCACATGTTGTCATATCTATGTAGCGTGGCCTCTACCGCGCCCCCCTTCCTCCAGTAAATGGTCCCGCCCAGGGCATCTGCCCCTTCTGCCCACCCCTTTTACTGGCCCTGGGTGCAGCTACTTGTGGTGAACATATGGCTAAAAGTGTACTAATTACTGGTAAACAGAGGTAAGGAGGTATGGAGGTATGGCAGTTGTTGTGAATAGAGGGGAAGAGTTGTGATAGCAACTGAAGGTCAAAGCCAGAAGATGATTATAAAGAGGAGAGGGAATAGGTGAAACAGGTGGCAGAGCTACAATAATAGTAAAAGTAAAATGTCAATTTCTGCTATAATAAAAATTGCATCATGTGATTGGACATATGCTGTAACTGACAAGTTCTGTTTGTGGCAAAATGCCATAAAGAGACTGGACCTGTTGAAAGAATCCTTGAACTAGGATAACCAAAATTGTCAACCTTATAAAGTGAAGCATGCCTTAATTGCTAAACTTACCAGAATTCAACCCAAATTGGGCTTATTTGATAGAAGCTTGCACTTTTTTATATAGAAAAAGAAACACTCCATGTTTGCCTCCACCATGCAGCATCAAGCTTTGTTTCTGGCACTTCCATGTTTCTTGGCACTGTAACTAAGTTTCCAGTGCAGTATTACCTAGCGTGGGGCTTAGGGCACCAAAAACATGTCAGAGTTACACATTGAACCAAAATGACTTTCCCCAATTGTTAATCCAAAACCTTAATGCCGCGTACACACGATCATTATTCACGGCGGTTAAAAAACCGCCGTGAATAATGACAGGAAAAATGAGGGAACCGCTTGGTTCCCTACACACGGTCGTTTTTCCCGTCATTTTTTCTCTTGACGAGAAAAACGACCGTCTGTGGGCTCCGCGGCAGTGTCTCCCTATGGGAAAACTGCCGCGGAAAAAAATGCTGGAAAAAACGATGAGAAAATTTAGAACATGTTCTAATTTTTCTCGTCGTTTTTTATGCCGTTTTTCTCGACGAGAAAAACGGCATAAAGCCCACAGACGATCGTTTTTCTCGGCGAAAAAAAAAATGCAGTTTTTCTCGTCGAGAAAAGCGGTCGTGTGTACGCGGCATAAGGCTGTGTTCACACCTATGCAGGGATGTGCAGTCAGGGGAGGCAGAGCCTTTCCTGCCATAAACATTAAAAAAATGGATCGACTTTGAGGGTTGCAGATTGGCGACCTGGGGTCCCCACCACTGGTCAAAAGTCTATCATCTATGGTTCCAGAGATATGGGGCTCTGTGCGCAGCCTGTCAGAAGCTACATACAGAGCGGCCAGTTTAAATACAAGCACACTCTGTTTGCAGTGGACTGAGAGGATGAGCTCACAGTGCCTCTCCTCACTTCTTGTCAGAGGCACTGAGCTCAATGGATAGCTTGGAGCCTTGGACCAATGCTGCAGTGGAGGCACGCCTCTCACTTCAGTGTCATAGAAGGGGGCATGTCTCTAAAAGACACATGCTCCCTTCCAGCCCAGCCCTCTTAACTTACGGTGACCAGATTTTTAAAATGAAATCCGGGGACATATTTTTTTTTACTAGTAATAGCGGCAATCAGTGACTCTCTGCCCGTCGCCGCCGTCGCCTGCCTCACAGCTAGTCAAGTCTTACTCTCCGGGCCCTGGCTACTACTGGGTGGGGAGCTGGGGAAGATCACTCCACCAGGGAAGGCACGGAGATAACCAGGCAGGCGGCTTGGCCTGGGACTTGAGCCAATGCAGAAGAATATGCGAGCGGAGCTGAATGGGCATGCACCTGAAACTGAAGAAATGGTCCCTCCGCTCCGACCAGCACATGATCATCAGAAAGGGGCACAGATAATGGGAAAAAATTCACCCCCCTAAGCTAGTAGGAGCGGTGGAGCGGGGGTGTGCAATTCAGATTTTTTTTTTTTTTATTCTGCACTGACTCTTTGAAATTGCCCAAGCCCCTGTACAAATCCAATCCGGGGACAAAACCGGGGACAGACTTTGTTCGGGGACAGTGTCCTCAATCTGGGGACTGTCCCCGGAAACCGGGGGTGTCTGGTCACCCTATCTTAACTAGATTTACCCACAATCCTGTTTTTCTCACACAGTTAAGAGGGAGAATGAGAATCTTCTGCTGCTGATAAGGTACTGCTATAATCAAGCTAAATCATATATTATTATGGTATATGTTATAACTTAAGATAATCATTTATTATTTATCTATTTACTGTGAAATTACTGGTTTGAAGTTATAAGTTTTAACTTCAGTAACTTGTCCTTTAAGTCACCTGCTTGAGTACAGTTTTTGAAAATATAGTAAATTACCTTAAAAATAATATATAATAATTATTTGTATATAACCTACTTATGGTAATTAACCCCTTGCCACCGAGGCCAATTCTTACACTTCTCTCCTACATGCAAAAATCATATTTTTTTTTGCTAGAAAATTACTTACACTAACTAAACATTATATATATTATTTTATGAGACACCCTAGGGAGTAAAATGGCAGTCGTTGCAACATTTAATGTTACACAGTATTTGCGCAGCAATTTTTCAAATGTGTTTATTTTGGAAAGAAGCTGTTTCATGAAAAAAAAATAAAAAAACACTAAAGTTAGCCCGATTTATTTGTATAATGTGGAAGATGATGTTACGCTGAGTAAATAGATACCTAACATGTCACGCTTTAAAATTGCGCACACTTGTGGAATGGCGCCAAACTTCAGTACTTAAAAATCTCAATAGACAACGGTTAATTTTTTTTTAGAGGTTACAGAGGAGGTCTAGTGCTAGAATTATTGCTCACGCTTTAGCATTCGTGGCGTATGTAACCTGTGTGTGTGTCTGGCTCTGATAGCAGCCAGTGTCTCAGCAGCCAGCGGTTTGCATAGCAGGAGATTGTGACCGACTCTCTATGTAGCCGGTTCACACATCTCCGCAGCGGCTCTGGTGCGAATTGCACAGGAGCTCTGTGCGTCTTTTTCATTTGTTTCAGGTCCGAATTTAGCCTAAAATTTGGGCTGAAATCGGACCTGAGACTGTGAATGGAGACGCACCAGACCCCTGCTGTGAGTCGGAGTGTGCTCATATATAAACCCAGCCTTAAACTTTCTTTATATTATTATTTCACCTGATTCCTGAAATCAACATATTACAATTAACCTGCACCCTAACTCTTAATCTAAGACCTAGAATAAACTATGCCTTACTAAACTGATCTAAAAAGTAACCCTTTAATTGAACACTTATCTCTAAAACTTTAAACCCTAAAACTAACCTTAACCCCCTAACTATTGTCCCTAATATGGAAAAAATATCAAAGTATTCGCCCTGGAACTTTAAATAAAGCACGTCGCGCATGAAAGCACTGCAGGGTAAATACACACAATTACAGATTTATTGATAACATGATAAAATCCAGTTGAAAAATATAGATACCGTATATACTCGAGTATAAGCCGAGACTTTCAGCACATTTTTTTGTGCTGAAAATGCCCCCCTCGGCTTATACTCGAGTCCACTTTCTGCGCCTGATCTTCCAGACTTTGGGGACCCAGTACCGGTCCCCTGGACCCCAAACTTGGCACACATGTAGCCCCATTTCTTCTACAAGTGTGCAAAGTTTGTTGTCCGGGGGACCTACGGCCGGGGAGCACTGATTTTTCAAAGCCGGGCACCCATTCTATAGACTCCCATGTTAAACGGTCATTTCTCCAGTGATTTTGGGGACCCGGTACCAGCCGGTCGTAGGTCCCCTGGACCTGAAACTTGGCACACTTGTAGCCCCATTTCTCCTCTATAAGTGTGAAAAGTTATTTGTCTGGGGGACATACAGCCGGAGAGCACCGATTTTTCAAACCCAGGCACCCCTTCCATAGACTCCCATGTTAAAGGTCAGTCATGGACACAGTGAGGCATGGGCACAGTGAGGCATGGGCACAGTGAGGCATGGACATAATGAGGCATGGACACAGTGAGGCATGCACATGGAAACAGTGAGGCAAAGTGAGGCACAGTGAGGCATGCAGATGGACACCCTAGGCTTATACTCGAGTCAATACGTTTTCCCATTTTTTTGTGGTAAAATTAGGTGCCTCGGCTTATATTCGGGTCGGCTTATACTCGAGTATATACGGTAGTGCTAATTTGTAGTATATATAAAATAAAGCCATGAGTTCCTTCACAGTCATGATGATTTAATTTATACATTCCAAATATAAATACATCATGAACAATGGACATTAAACAATTGATATATATTCCACATATAGATACATAGTTGGCAATTTTCATTTAAAAACTAACGCGTTTCGTGACTCTCTGTTTACTTCCTCAGGAATGGATGTAAAACATGTCTAGGAAATAGAATATCCACATATACGTTTTTGGAAACACTGGTAGTATGGCATAGTCAGCCAAATTGTTCTCCGGGGCCAGCAGATGGTCCCGCTACTTACAAATTAGCTGCAAGTAAGCATGGTAGCGACTGAAAGGTAAGGTCACCCAGAACATCTGTCCCAGAAGCTGTGGGTATATGACCCGCAGGGATAAGGCACAAATGGAGGGCAGGTAAGAGCACCCAGGAGTACGTAGTAGTCCATAATGACACTCACAGTGGGTACGAAAAGTATCTAAAATAAAAAATAAAAATATAAGGTAGTGTCTACTGTGTTAACTATATGAAAAAAAAAGCAAAAAAAAAAAAAAGGGGGGTAGAGGGGGTGAATCTTGCAAATAAGAAAACATTGGGGTTTATTTACTAAAGGCAAATACACTGTGCACTTGGAAGTGCAGTCAGGATTTTTGCTTGCACATGATTAGATGATAAAAATAAGCAGAGCTTCACCTCATTTCAGAGCTCCCCCTCAGATCTACAGCGACTGCACTTCCAAGTGTACAGTAGATTTTCCTTTAGATCCACTGTTGTATAGAAAAGCAAAAAACGTAAGAATTAAATATATTGTATAATAAGGCACCACGGTATTAATACATACTGAGGCTCCAGAACGAAGCGTAGTTTGTGATGGGCAAGAATTAAAAAGAGGTCCCCAGACTATCACTTACATTTTGTATCCCCATTATCCTTAAAGGGGTTGTAAACCCTCAGGGTTTTTCACCTTAATGCACCCCCTCAGACCCGACTGGGACGAGCACAGCAGCCCCAGCAGCTGTCTCGGGTTCTCATTGGATAGATTGATAGCAACAGGAGCCATTGGCTCCCGCTGCTGTCAATCAAATCCAGTGACACGGGAGCTGGGGGGGGGCAAGTCCTGCTGTCTGTGTTAATAAACGCAGCAGCAGGACTCGAGAACACACCTGCATGAAAGCCCCTCTTGGAAAGTGACTCTCCAAGAGGGCACTCAAGAAGAGGAGGAGCCAGGAGCGCCACTAGGGGACCCCAGAAAAGGAGGATCGGGGGGCACTCTGTGCAAAACCCTTGGTAAGTATAACATGTTTGTTTTTTTTTTTAAAAAAGCACCTTTACAATCACTTTAATACTTACCCAGTGCCAAACATTACCAGTCCAATGCTAAAATCACACAACACTGATACCTAGGCAACAACAAACTATGGATATATTTTGCATGTTCTATTTCTTCTGTCTTCCAGATTTTGCAACAACCAATCAATAAAGATTGTGTCTTTAGACATAACCCCTATAATTAAAAGAACAGAAAGACATAGCACATTGCCTTTTTTGGGTGCATGGTAAACGGTTGTATAGCAGAAGATTCTCAAAGTTGCAGAATAACACTGCTTAGGGTGAGTGAGGTCTGCTATCAGTCCTCATCATGATTATCATCTTTAGCAGCATCAGCACTGCTCAGAGCAGGCAGCTGTCACCAATTTTTTCCACACATCAGTAACTTGGCCAGGTTTTGCTGGGCTCCCTAGAGCTACATGCTGAGGCTGGAAGAAGCTGCCAGGCGGTATGCAGGGTTATGGTCTCCTAATTTTAGGGGACAAACAAGACATAAGGAGAGAATTAGCAGATTTAGCAAAGATTTTTTTTTCAGTAAACATCAATATGCAAAAATAAATCCACTATACCTGTTCAGTGCATAGCATAGATACTGTTAGGGATTTTCACAGTATTGGTGAAAAAGTATGAAACTTTAATTTTTCTGTGAATATTTGAAAAGTATTTTACTTAAAAACTTATAACTGGTGCTACTGTGGTCACAAATGACCTGAGAATAAGCTTTTTGACCACTAAGCATGAGTTTGCCATAGATATTTGCGATTTATTTTCAGTAAAATTAATCAGGTCTGAATAGGCAAACAACCTGGAAGGTGATTGGTTTCTATGCAGAGCATTCTTTGCACTCTCCAGTTTTAGTAAATCAATCCCAATGTGTTTCAATAGACAAGGAAAGAAGTCTTGATAAAAATTATGGATACTACCACTGTTGACCTCTAGGGATGATTTCTGGGTTCTGTTCGTGGAGCATTCATCAAACCTATCGTAAAATCTAAAAATTGTGAACTTAAATCTGAACTCCATTGAAGTCTATGGGGGTGGGGCCATGGGGGAGTGCGGTTAACGGAATCTTGAAAATCAATTCTAGTAATTTTCAAGGCCAATAGGCAAGGAATTATCAAACAAAGGGCATGGGGAGCTGGCACTGGGGTACATGTACAAATGCAATTTTTTTTAAATACAATACAGCAAGAAGAGGGTCCCCTTTTTAATGTGACCAATACTTAAAATGACAAGCTTGCGAGATGCCTTTAAGCTGTATGTGATGTTATAGAACAGCATAATTCTCACAGATGCCATATTATAGCATCACATATATAACATGTGTAATATATATTTTTTTAATTTTACATTATTCTTTGGCTTGAATACAGAAGCAGCAGAACTTCAATATGATTCTTTACATCTTGAAAAAAGTCACTTTAAGTAGTTTTGAATGCAACACCTGATTTTTTATCTAGCATTAATAGGACTGAATTGACTGGTGGAAGTAGCATCCACATCAAATGTAAAAGCTATGGGAAAGTGTATGCTTGAAAAAAATAAAGGTAAAGCCCTCAACTTCATTCAAATTGATCAGCAGCATAACAATTTAGTCGTATGGTTTGTGTACTTCTTTTTTAGCAGTACCATATTGCATTGTTTTAAAAGTGCACAAAAACGCTTCAAAGCCATAACCCCACATTCCCCAAACCTACTCTCATTCCTGTAAAACTATATGTTCCCAAACAATTCAAAATAAAGACTCCAGGTATATGATTTGTAGAAACTGGCTAGTGTCAGGACTTTAGCAGCAAATAGAAAGAGTAAACATATTAGCCATTTAAGTATCACATGCAGGAAATGTATGGCTATGCACTAAAGAGCTCAGTAGGAGCAGCACCTCAAGGAGACAAGTCGCCAGAAAGACACACACTCCTCCTCATCATGGGCACATAACACCACTTTTAGAGTGCTCCAAAGTTTAATTTCAAATGAAATCCAGCAAGTGTCACACTTAAATCAGCACCCCAGAGCACAAATTTAAGGGGGTGATGAGAGAACATTATTCACAGAAAGTTGGTGTAATGAACTGGTCATAAGTCTTGTGAGCTCACATTGGGGAGATTTATTATGAGATCACCTACTACTAAGGAGATTGAGGCATGGGACTTTGCGGGGCACAGGATTTACTTTGTTTATGAAACCATGTCACAGTTAGACTAAAAAGTGTTAGCATACATTTTGTGGAGGTTATCATATTGATGTGTATTTCTACATCACAATTTATGGTTGTTTGTATTTTATGTCAAATTCAGTACTATCACATCCACACAGAACTTTTACTTTTACACAGATCCTCAACCACTTCCCAACCAGCCGCCGCACAAATACTGCGGCAAAGTGTCTCTCCTGCGTGAATCGCCGTACCAGTATGGCGCTCCACCCGCGGGTAGAGGGCACACGCGCGTCCCCATGGCAATTGGATTAGTTTTAGAACCGTTGGGAATTACACCCCAAAATACATTCTGTTGCTTCTCCTGAGTACGGGGATACCACATGTGTGGGACTTTTTGGGAGCCTAGCCGCGTACGGGCCCCCGAAAACCAAGCACCGCCTTCAGGATTTCTAAGGGCGCAAATTTTTGATTTCACTCCTCACTACCTATCACAGTTTCGAAGGCCATAAAATGCCAAAATAGCACAAAACCCCCCCAAATGACGCCATTTTAGAGAGTAGACACCCCAAGGAAATTGCTGAGAGGCCTGTTGAGCCCATTGAATTTTTTTTTTTTGTCCCAAGTGATTGAATAATGACAAAAAAAAAAAAATTACAAAAAGTTGTCACTAAATGATATATTGCTCACACATGCCATGGTTATATATGGAATTACACCCCAAAATACATTTTTCTGCTTCTCCTGAGTACGGGGATACCACATGTGTGGGACTTTTTGGGAGCCTAGCCGCGTACGGGCCCCCGAAAACCAAGCACCGCCTTCAGGATTTCTAGGCACAAATTTTTGATTTCACTTCTCACTACCTATCACAGTTTCGAAGGCCATAAAATGCCAAAATAGCACAAACCCCCCCAAATGACCCCATTTTGGAAAGTAGACACCCCAAGCTATTTGCTGAGAGGCATGGTGAGTATTTTACAGCTCTCATTTGTTTTTGAAAATGAAGAAAGAAAATATATATATATATATATATATATATATTTCAATTTTCAAAACTTTGTGACAAAAAGTGAGATCTGCAAAATACTCACCATACCTCTCAGCAAATAGCTTGGGGTGTCTACTTTCCAAAATGGGGTCATTTGGGGGGGTTTTGTGCCACCTGGGCATTCCATGGCCTCCGAAACTGTGATAGGCAGTGAGAAGTGAAATCAAAAATTTACACCCTTAGAAAGCCTGAAGGCGGTGCTTGGTTTTGGGGTCCCATACGCGGCTAGGCTCCCAAAAAGTCTCACACATGTGGTATCCCCGTACTCAGGAGAAGCAACAGAATGTATTTTGGGGTGTAATTCCACATATGCCCATGACATGTTTGAGCAATATATCATTTAGTGACAACTTTGTGCAAAAAAATAAAAAATAAAAAATAAATTGTCTTATTTCCGCAACTTGTGTCAACATATAAAATATTCCATGGACTCGACATGCCTCTCAGTATATAGCTTGGGGTGTCTACTTTCCAAAATGGGGTCATTTGGGGGGGTTTTGAACTGTTCTGGCATTTTATACACAACATTAGGAAGCTTACATCCACTCTTCTAACCACTTGAAGACAAAGCCCTTTTTGACACTTTTTGTTTACATGAAAACATTTTTTTTTTTGCAATAAAATTATGTTGAACCCCCAAACATTATATATATTTTTAAAGCAAAGGCCCTACAGATTAAAATGGTGGGTGTTACATTTTTTTTTTCTACACAGTATTTGCGCAGCGATTTTTCAAACGCATTTTTGGGGAAAAAAATACACTTTTTTTAATTTTAATGCACTAAAACACACTATATTGCCCAAATGTTTGATGAAATAAAAAAGATGATCTTAGGCTGAGTACATAGATACCAAACACGACAAGCTTTAAAATTTCGCACAAACGCGCATTGGCGACAAACTACATACATTTTTAAAAGCCTTTAAAAGCCTTTACAGGTTACGCCGTTAGATTTACAGAGGAGGTCTACTGCTAAAATTACTGCCCTCGATCTGACCTTCGCGGTGATACCTCACATGCATGGTGCAATTGCTGTTTACATATGACGCCAGACCGACGCTTGCGTTCGCCATTGGGCAAGAGCAGGGCAGGACAGGGGTGCTTTTTTTTTTTTTTTTTTATTATTCATTTTGCTTTTTTATTTTATTTTTAAACTGTTGCTTCCATATTTTATTTTTTTTTATCATTTTTATTGTTATCTCAGGGAATGTAAATATCCCCTATGATAGCAATAGGTAGTGACAGGTACTCTTTTTTTGAAAAAACTGGGGTCTATTGGACCCTAGATCTTTCCTCTGCCCTCAAAGCATCTGACCACACCAAGATCGGTGTGATAAAATGCTTTCCCAATTTCCCAATGGCGCTTTTTATATCCGGGGGGACATTCCCTCCCACTGCTTGTAAAAGCAGTCCAGAGGCTAATTAGCCACTAGGATTGCTTTTACATGAAAGCCGGCCGCTGGCTGAAAAGAATGAAACCAAGATGATACCTAAACCCGCAGGCATCATTCTGGTATAAACATTCAAAGTCCAGCAACATACCAGTACGTTGCTGGTCCTTGTTGGACATGTATTGTAATCTTTTTTTTCATGCAGCCTGTTGGTTGAACGAAAAAAAAAGATTGATCAGTGGGTATGCCCACCATTAGAATACCGCCCTTCATCCACCCACTTCTAATGATGGACATACATGCACCATTTATATATGCCGAAGCATGGGGGCATCTTCCCGCAAAAGTTATGCCGCGTACACATGGTCAGACTTTTCCACGGGCAAGCCTCCGTCGGAAATTTCGACCGTATGTACGTGGCATTAGGAGCAAAATCGCTCCTCCGCTCCTCCGCCCCTGCTGCCCCAATGCTTCAGCATATATGCTTTTTTTTTTACTATAAAAAGCAAACTAACTAACCAGCGTCACCCGTAACACTTATATGGTGATTACTGGTGAAAGGGTTAACTAGGGGCAATTAGGGGGTTAAAACCTTTATTAGGTAATATATGGGGGAACCTGACGGCGAACCTAAAAAAAAATTACTGGCTACCTATCGGCATCACCGACACTAAGACAGCGATCAGTAAAAAGAATGCTTAGCGACAGTGGTGATAGGGGGTGAAAGGGTTACCTGGGGGGCGATCAAGGGGGTTAAACCTTTATTAGGTAATATATGGGGGTACCCGACGCTATAAAAACCTGCGGGGAACGTAAAAAAAATTACTGGCTACCGATTGGCATCACCGACGCTAAGACAGCGATCAGAAAAATGATCGCTTAGCGACAGTGGTGACAGGGGGTGAAAGGGTTATCTGTGGGGCGATCAAGGGGGTTAAACCTTTATTAGGTAATATATGGGGGTACCCGACACTATAAAAACCTGCGGCGAACCTAAAAAAAATAACTGGCTACCGATCGGCATCACCGACGCTAAGACAGCGATCAGAAAAATGATCGCTTAGCGACGGCGGTGCTAGGGATGAAAGGGTTATCTGGGGGGCGATCAGGGGGTTAAACCTTTATTAGGGGGGGTTAGGGGGCTACACTGGACCTAAAACTAACTTTAGTGACACTTTTACAGTCACAAATGTCACTGATTGCAGTGATCAGTAAATAAATGGTCACTGCAATCAGTGACACTGTGACTGGGGGCTGGGGGTGATCTGGGGGGTGATCTGGGGTGTCTGGGGGGGCCTGGGGGGGCGATTTATGTGCCTATGTGTCCTGGTGTCAGTGTAGTGTTTTGTGCACTAACCTGGCATCTTCTCTTGTACGGCGCTTGGTATATGTGAGCGCCGCAGGAGAGATGACATTACTTCCTCTGCCTGTGTAAACATTACACAGGCAGGGAAGCTCTCTCATTCGCCGGGAGCGATCGAGAGGGGGTGGCCAGAATCGAAAGGCCGTCCCCTCATCCCTGATCGCTCCCAAACGAATAACGGCCGCTCACTGTAAAGAAGGGGGGTCCGATGGGACCCCCCAACTATTCAAAGGCAGTCACGGATATATAAGTGATTCTGCCTGTCGGTGCCATTCTGCCGACGTATTTTTACAGTGGGCAGTCGTTAAGTGGTTAATTAGCCATTGAAAGTGGGGAATTTTTTGCCATCTCACCGGGTGTGTTTTGAATTGGGCTTGGAGTGCATGTCTTATCTGCAGATACGTATAGAACAGGGAATTTGGAATGGCATACTCTCTACTTAATTCTGAAAAAGATTTCAGTGTGTTGCCTTCGTATAGTTGCGTTAGTCTAGTTATACCCCGCTTTTCCCATTCCTTTAACTTTCCCATGGCTTGAATTTCTGGTAGATATTTCCAGAGAGGGGAATATTCCGTTAGCCCTTTGTACCCCAAGGCTCGTTTTCCTGCCCGCCATGTTCTTATAACCATCTTCAGTGTTGGATTCTTAACAGGGAAGGTATACCTGTATACCTATTCCAATTGGCAATGTTCAACACTTATGTGCTATACAAAGTGTCTGGATAAAATGGATCCTTCCTAAAATTCCAGGAAGAGATCATCACAGCCTATCTGTTTCCAGAAGATTCTGTAGCCCAACTTCCCAATCCAAATGCAGTGAGGCGGCTGCATGAGAGGCATTTTACAGATGTCCTCCCTGGAACCCCTGCCAAGCGATCACCCCAAAGAAGATGTCCTTAGAATACGCGGACATAGGAGTGACACCCACTATTATTGTCCCTCCTGTCCTGACCAACCTGGTCTTTGCATCGGTGACTGTTTCCGTCGCTACTACACACTAGTGGAATATTAGCATAGGGTACAGCACGGCACAGTCCTAGGGCACACTTTCAAACGGGGTCACAAAAGATGAGACGGCCATCGCATTTTGAGAGACCTGAACCTGGAACCTTTACATTTACAAACAAAAGTGTAAAAAAACAAAAATAATTATATATACAGTATATATATATATATATATATATATATACACACAGTATCTCACAAAAGTGAGTACACCCACTCAAATTTTTGTAAATATTTTATTATATCCTTTCATGTGACAACACTGAGGAAATGACACTTTGCTACTGTCAGATGTTTATACTGAAATATTAACAGTATTATATTTATGGAAATATGCAAAAAAACAAGGTTAAGGAGATTTTCACGTCTTTCCACAAATCATCCAAATAATTATTATAATTAGTTTATCAATGCTAGTTTGAAGACAAAATGAATACAGTGGTGTGCTAAAATTTATATATTTATTAACTAAAAATTCAGTGCAAAATAATATCAAATATAATTGGTGATATACAAAAAGATATATATTCAAATATCAATGATATTGGTGATACAGATGATGAGAAATTTACCACAAGCTCTTGATACAAAAATGCCATGTCTCAACACTTCATGACAGCTTAGTAAATAGCTTTTTTGGAGCTTTACAAACTATGAAAACAACCAGGTGTTGATTTTAACACGTTGCAATTTCGTCTCAAACAAACAGATCTACATGTTTAAACCTCTTTTAGAGTATATGGCCAATTTTGTTAACCATACACAAACTTGGTAATTTAACCAAGACTTATTTAAGTAAAGATAAATTTAGAATGAATCTATGGTTCAACACATACTATAACTAATCCAATGATAAGACTTTAAAGTCAGTTTTGTTGGGATATAAAAAGACATGTATCTCTCTTTGTTTTAAAGAGAAACAAACTCATACTGCAGTTAGAATTCATTTCACTCCAAAACGGTAACTACCAAAATTGACAGGGTTAGTTAAGTATATGATCAAACAAACTAAATAACCAAAAGGTAAAAATATAATTTAATACTTTACCAGAGATTTAAGAAATCTGTTTTTGAGAGAAATCAGCTGTGTGTCCCTAAAGGACATCTCTAACACTCCTACATTTCTCCGTTCTCTCCTTGTCCTCCTCTCTTTCCTTCCGATGTTTGATCTCCCTCACTGTCATGTGTATACACTCTATATCCCCCCAGGAGTGGGTGTGGACATGCCTTTCACATCAAGGCACTGCTGGAAAATAATGATGGCCACACAAAATATTGACACTTTGGGCCCAATTTGGACATTTTCACTTAGGGGTGTACTCACTTTTGTTGCCAGCAGTTTAGACATTAACCACTTCTCTACTGTGCACGAAAACCCCCTTCCTGCCCAAGCCATTTTTCAGCTTTCAGCGCTGTCACACTTTGAATGACAATTGCGCGGTCGTGCGACGTGGCTCCCAAACGAAATTTGTGTCCTTTTTTTCCCACAAATAGAGCTTTCTTTTGGTGGTATTTGATCACCTCTGCGGTTTTTATTTTTTGCGCTATAAACAAAAGAAGAGCGTCCAGTTTGGAAAAAAACACTATTTTTTACTTTTTGCTATAATAAATACCCATTTTTTTTTTTAAATAAAATTTTCCTCAGTTTAGGCCGATACGTATTCTTCTACATATTTTTAGTGAAAAAAAAAAATCGCAATAAGCGCGTATTGATTGGTTTGCGCAAAAGTTATAGCGTGTACAAAATAGGGGATAGATTTATAGCATTTTTATTTTTTTATTTTTTTATTAGTAATGGCGGCAATCTGCGATTTTTTATTGTGACTGCGATATTGCGGCGGACACATCGGACACTTTTGACACATTTTTGGGACCATTCACGTTTATACAGCGATCCCTGCTATAAAAATGCATTGATTACTGTATAAATGTGATTGGCAGGGAAGGGGTTAACCACTAGGGGGCGGGAGGGGGTTAAATATGTTCCCTCAATGTGTTCTTACTGTGGGGGGAGGTGACTGACTGGGGAAGGTGACCGATGGTTGTCCCTATGTACAAGGGACACACCATCGGTCCCCTCTCCCTCACAGGACGTGGATCTCTGTGTTTACACACAGAGATCCACTTTCCTGCTCGTTTCCCGGGCAATCGCGAGTGCCCGGCGGCAATCACGGCTGCCGGGCACGCGCACCGGGGCCTTGTGAACGCGGCGGGCGCGCGCGCGCGCCGCTGGCGGCGAGTGCGCGCCTCCTAGCTCGTTTTAAAGGGAGGACGTCATATGACGTCCTCCCAGAACGAGAGTATCCTCCGCCCGCCGTCAATTGACAGTGGGCGGGGGACAAGTGGTTAATAGACATATGCACACTGAAATATTTCATTTCGGAATTTTGGTTTTGTTGAAAAATAAATTTATTTAGTTATTCCCTAAATTCATTTTTATTTATTTTGTTTAGTTAAAAAATGCATTTGTCTGAAAATCCAAATTATTTAAGGTAGAAACTGTCAATTGAAGGCTTATGGTGTCTGTCAGATGTTCCTAAAAGATTTGACGAAGCAGCTAAACTGTACGACACCGTGATCGTACATTTAAAGTTGAATGCTCCGCCCACAAGCTATAGTAGAATTCTAATGTTGTTTGACTAGTAATAATTATAATTATTAATTATTATTACTAGTAAAGCAACATTACAATTTTTCTATAGCCTATGGGCGGAGAATTTGACCGCAAATGTCCGCTCGCGGTGATCGTATGTTTTTAGCTGCTTCGTCAAATCTTTATGTCAATCTATTTTACTGGTGCTCCTCTTTGGTTACAATCAGCCAATAACATTCATCATCATCATCATTTTACTTCCCCCACCTTTTCCAGCAGCGACCACTAACAGCTCTTTTACTATTGTCTCTATAATGTCAAATCTTTTCTCTCTCTGTCGAAAATTTTTGGACTAATAGAGTTAGGTTAGGCACATTCGACCGCAGGTCCGATAGACACAGATCGCTATTGTCACCGTCATGTTGAATCTTCTATCTACCGTATCTATATCGCAATGTTATGAAAATATAATGCATCTGAAAATAAAGCATTTTTTATTTCAGATCTTTCGGATTTAGGATTCTGCACGTTCGTTATCGTCTTGTTAAAATGAACACGAAAATCCCCAAAATTCAGACGATAACGAATGCACATGTCTAGACATTAATGGCTGTGTGTTGAGCTATTTTGAGGGGACAGCAAATTTACACTGTTATACAAGCTGTACACTCGCTACTTTACATTGTAGCAAAGTGTAATTTCTTCAGTGTTGAAACATGAAAAGATATAAAATATTTTCAAAAATGTGAGGGGTGTATTTGCTTTTCTGAGATACTGTATATATATATATATATATATATATATATATATATATATATATATATAGATCTATATATAGATCTATATATATATCATCTATATATGTGTATATATATATAGATATATATATCTATATATATAGATATATATATATGTAGCGATACCCCCAAACTAAGAGAGCCGCTAGTTTTGTTTCGGGCCCTGTACACAGCACAGCCAACCCCCGGCGATCTACTCGACCCTCCTCTGGCACAGCTAGTCTAGGGTTGGTATGTTGGTATAGCTCTATACCTGTCTATGAACAATCCCACAATAATCCAAACCGTTGTGAAATATAGTAATGGACGCTAATATCAGAATGATTAACTATAATATATTTAATTGGATATAAAGGGCAATGATCAATACCATACAACACATACATGCAGAGCCCTGCAGTAATAATAACACTAGTCAACTATAGTGCATATATATTTATATCACACACTAACATATAGCTATTCTCCCCGTGAGCAATATGGCGCTCAATAAAGCTATAAACTCCCAATCAGGCCTGACTCAGTTAAAGCTCAGTCTTTAAGTGAGGAATCTTTGCATGCAAGATGATCGGTGGTGTACATACAGGAACAATGATTTGTAATCCAATAATGGTTTATAGCAATAGAAGCAACTCCCCGGAGACTATATAACTCAGTTCTGCAACTAGTCTCCTGTCAGGATAGCAAGTATAACACGATGGGCCAAGGCAGTCAATAGGCCTAACAAAAGTACTCGGTTATAGTTGTGAGGAGGTGCTCCCTCACCCCTCCGGACTCGATCCTAGTCCGGGACTCCCACCGCTGTGTTTCCACACACAGGATCTGCAACAGCCGGATCTCTGGTCCAACTGACGTCCGCGAAGCAGGTAGATGTCAGATGCCGCACAGGCTCCGCAGCGAGGTGGAAGGCTCTCTGGAAGTGCGCAAGGCCCAGGCCTCGGGCCTTGCACTAGCAGCAGGTCCGCACAGGAAGTCCTCTTGCCAGCCGCGCGGTGTCCAAAGAGGCCGGGCTTAGCCTCGCTCTCCCCTTTTATACCCCACCCATGAGTCTCTGCGGCGGCACAATGCACCCTGGGTGCCAAACAGGGTTCTGGGTAACGTAGTCCATGGGGCCTCAACGGAGACCCGCTACACACTCCCCCCACTTAAACTCTTTGGTCCCCAAAGATAATTGTCAACATACACTACGCACAACATTAGACAAAGTTGCGTATGATGTTGGCAGAGGAAGTTCCCACCAAAAATGAGAGGGTGAACTTCCTTGCCCACAGGTCACACTGTCATAAGTGGCCTGTCCAACTGTGCCAGGGGGTGAGTTGGGGTTGCCCTCCACCAAATGAACAGTGGAAGGATCAGGGCTTTCTGCACTCCTCCTGGCAGTTACCACAGTGTCCTCCGAGCTCTTCCCCATTTGTGGGTAAGTCAACTTTCGGGGAAGCCTTATGGCCCTTTTCACCCTCCGCTCTCTTGGGATTTCTGGCTTGGACACTGTAGGTTCCTCTTCTGGAACAGACATGGCAGCTTTCACTGTTTCTGAAACATTTAACTCAGGAGCAGGAAGATACATGGAACATCTTGGATCCTCCTCTGGGAGTGAGTTGAGGGCATCTTCCCATTAATCTGATAGAGGACTGGACGGGATGAACTCAGTAGCTTATGCATTCAGTGTACTGTCTATGGTGTCTTTCAAAGGTGGAAGATCTATAGCAGAAGTCACTGGGGCCTGGGAAGGCCATAGCCATTCTAGCTCTTCCCTCTCATCCTTACTAGGTTCAGAGACATCTGTTTCTTCAGACAGAGATGCCTGGGACCGGGTATTTGGCCTAGGAGTATCCAGGATAGAAGTTGGCTCAGGGAAACCCTTTGCAGGGGGTATCCGAACTGCTTCAGCAAGTGGGAGTATGTGGTTTCGGTGCCAAGTCTTCAGTGGCCCCACCTTTCCCTCCGGCTTCAGTTGGTAGACTGGCAGGCCGGGCAGCTTCTTGCAAATAACATACGGCTCAGGTCTCCATCTGTCTGCAAGCTTGTGCTTCCCAGGGACTCCTAAGTTCCGTAGCAGCACTCTGTCCCCAGGCTGCAGATCCTGAATCCGGACCTTCAAGTCAAAGTTTCTCTTGTTGCGGGCTCCTCTCTGATCCGAAGCTGCTTGGGCCTGCTCATAGGCCAACTTGAAACTGTGCCTCAGCCTGTCCACATATCCTTTGTGGGAAGTGGCTGAGGAATGGTCTATGGAGGTGCCAAAGGCCAGGTCTACAGGTAGTCTTGCTTCTCTCCCAAACATGAGTCGATAGGGAGAGTACTCTGTAGTGTCACTTGTTGTACTGTAGTAAGCATTCACAATTGCTGCTATGTGCTTGCTCCAGTGCTGCTTCTTTTCGCTACTTAAAGTCCCCAGCATGTTGAGTAGGGTTCGGTTGAACCTCTCCGGCTGGGCATCCCCTTGTGGGTGGTAGGGGGTGGTTTGAGTCTTCTTGATCCCTAAGGAGTCCAGGAGCTTCCAGATCAGCCGACTTTCAAAGTCCCTCCCTTGATCCGAGTGGAGGCGCTGTGGTAGCCCATAGTGCACGACCTTCTGGTCTTTGGTTGGGAAGGCCTGGGCATACCGGGTGAAATGGTCGGTTATCACCAGAACATTTCCTAGTCCACTCCAGTCGGGTTTGAGGCAGAGAAAATCAATGCATACCAAATCCAATGGGCCTTGACTTTGCAGGTGGCCCATTGGGGCAGCTTTGATGGGGTAGAGTTTTCCGCTGAATGCAGCGTGCGCATGAATGGCAGTATTCCTCTACTTCAGCCCTCATGCAGGGCCAATAGAACTGACTATTGACGAGTTGAAAGGTCATTTCAGCTCCTAAATAACCATGGTTGTCGTGTAAGGCGACCAAGACAGTCTCTCTGTGTTTCTCGGGTAGAAACAGATGCCATTTGTCTTCCAGGTCATCAGAGGGGCCCCTTCGGTAGACCACCCCTTTATGCACCTGCAGCCTGTCCCACTCCTTCTGCAACAGGCAAGCTTCCCTTGAAGGGTGATGCAAGAGTCTATCTGGATCCTGATTTTCCAGGGCCTCTAGGACCAATATCCCCAAAGGGTCTTCCAATTGGTCACATCTCAATTCCTTTTTAGACAGCTTTGGTAAGTCATCTTCCTCTATCTGAGTTACTCCACAGTATTGCTTGGGGACCCCCACTACTGTGACCCCTATCTCTTCCGCTCTGGACCCCCCACTGGCCTGGAGTTCAGCCCCTTGACAGAGGGCCCGCACCCGTCTGGTGCCACTTGGGTCCAGTCTTCTGTGCTGCTAGTTGGAGCATGAGACCTTCTAGAGAAGGCATCTGCATCTCGATTGCCAGCCCCAGGTCTGTATTTCAGGCGGAAGTTGAATCCAGACAGTGCAGCCAGCCATTGATGGCCTGTGGCATCCAGCTTTGCTGTGGTGAAAAGATAAGTAAGGGGGTTGTTGTCAGTTTTCACTGTGAATTCTGCCCCATACAGATAGTCTACAGCCCACTTGAGGGCAAGGAACTCCAACTTATGAGTGGGGTATTTTTTTTCAGAGGGGGTCAAACTTCTGCTCACATATACAACGGGTCACAGTTGCCCTTCATGCTCCTGGTAGAGCACTCCTCCCAGACCATCATGACTGGCATCTACATGGAGTTCATAGGGTTTCTTGGGGTCTGCATAGGCCAAGACAGGGGCAGTGGTTAAGCTCTTCTTCAGCATTTGGAAGGCATCTTCACACTTCCCTTTCCACTGGTCTTTGACTGACTCCCCCAGCTTCCTGGGACCCGAGTCGTCCTCTTCTTCCTCTGTCTTTAACAGTTCATTCAGGGGTCTGGCAATCCATGCGAACCCCTCTACGAACCTCCTATAGTAGGAGCAGAACCCCAAAAAGGACCTGAGTTCTCTCACAGTGGTGGGCCGTGGCCAGGAGGTAACTGCCTCCAGCTTCCTGGGGTCTGTGGCTACTCCTTCTTCGGACACTATGTGCCCCAGATAGTTGACTGATGACTGGTAGAACTGGCATTTCTCTGGTGAAAGCTTTAGTCCCTCTTCACTAAGCCTTCTCAAGACTTTTTCCAGTCTCTCCTCATGTTCCTCCAGAGTCTTCCCAAAGACGATGATGTCATCTAGGTACACTAGGACTTCGATGAGGTTCATGTCTCCTACGGTTTTTTCCATGAGGCGTTGAAAGGTGGCAGGGGCTCCAGACAGACCTTGGGGCATCCGGTCAAATTCAAAGAATCCCACAGGGGTTATGAAGGCTGTCTTCTCCTTATCTTCTGGATGCATAGGGATCTGATAGTATCCGCTCTTAAGGTCCATGACACTGAACCACCTGGCTCCAGACAAACTCTGTAGGGCATCCTCTATCCTCGGGTGGTATACTGGTCGGGTATCGTTCTCCTGTTGAGAGCCCTGTAGTCTATACACAACCTCAACGACCCATTCTTCTTCCTGACCACCACTATCGGAGAGGCATAGGGGCTTCTAGATTCCCAGAGAACACCGCTCGAGTCTCTGCGGCGGCACAATGCACCCTGGGTGCCAAACAGGGTTCTGGGTAACGTAGTCCATGGGGCCTCAACGGAGACCCTGCTACATATATCTATATATAGATAGATAGATAGATAGATAGATAGATAGATAGATAGATAGATACCTGTATGTATAAAAACAAAAATAGTCGTTTTATTGTTCTTCTTCTCTATTGTTCTGCTCTGTTTTACTGTATTTTATGCTTAGCTGTAATGTTTTGTTGTTACTGTCTTTTATCGTGTTTGCTTTGCAGGTATGTCATTCTACTGTTATACTGTACTGTTACTGTGTTTTATCATTAACCATAGTTTGCTTTGCAGGTATGCCATTCAGCTGCAGCACTGATTTATTTATTTTCCCAGCAACAGGGTTTTCTCTCACGATACGTAAATCAGCAACTCCAGAGCTTTAGGAGGTGATTTTACCACCACAGTAAAAAATTTGCATATATGCCGAAGCATAGGGACAGGGGTGGACATTAGGGGCGGATTGCCCCTATACTTCGGCATATATGTTTATTTACTTTTTCTTCGCAGAGATTTCTTCATCCACATCGGTCTATGTGAATGGAGGAATCTGTTCTCTTTTTACATTTAACCCACAGGCTGCACGAAAAAAAATAACTTTACAATATATGCCCAACAAGGACCAGCAAAGTACTAGTATGTTGCTGGACTTTGAGGCTCCTGAAAAAATGCCCTTTTAAAAAAAAAAATTTAATTGATACATGTCCCTTGGGGCAGTACCCAGGTCCCCATACACTTTTTTATGGCAAAGAACTTGCAATCAAGCCTTCAGTGAGGACTTTGGATTTTGCAGGTTCAAGCCCCACTGACTTCCACTACTCCCGCATATGCGATCTGACAGGCATGTTCGCCGGCAATAGCGCGATTTTCCATTTACATGTACACCCAGTTTTTGAGAGTTGAAGTCCTTAATGGCCTTAATTGGGCGCTATTATTCAGGACTGCAGGATCATATATTGGTGCTATAGTAAGTGACCCCTATAGTCTTCATCGAAATACCAGGTAGCTGAACATTGCCATTGGCTGTGGCTGCGGCTGCTGATCCTGTGCCTTTAATCCAATAGGATGGTTGAACAGAAGTCAGGAGATCGACTTTTGTTCAACCTTAGTTGCCACGCTTGTATCAAGATTCGGCCTGTCCCTGTTGAATCGGCTGAATTTTGATCAATCTATGGCCACCTTAAAGTGTCTGTAAACCCTCACATATACTCAGTGAAGTAAACAGCCTCAGATGATACAAAGAGATGAACAAATCCTCCTACATAAGTTTTACTTGTTTCTCTGCCGTCTTCTCTTCCCTACACCCCTTAAAAAGGCCAGAAAAGTGATAAATCTTTCTTCATCTGTCAGGAGCACAGAGGAGAGGGGCGGAAAGGTTGCAGAAACAATGTGTGAGAGATGATTGGAGGAAAGGTACACACCCCCATCCACACAGCAGAAGAACTGTGTTGTGGATAGACAAGCTCCATGCTTATCTTCCTCCACAACACAAATGTATCTCATTTGTCAGGAAAACTTGTGAGAAGTTACTCATGCTGATAACAGCAACACCCAGAGCTTTGGAGAGCTTTGTAAACAGATATATATGCTTTGCTCAAATTCCATGACTGAGGTTTAAAACCACTTTAAGTGAGATAGAGGCAGTACTGGGAGCCAATCAAGTATGCTGCATGCCAAAGGTTGATGAAAATATTAGAAATAGCAGAGAGTTTTCCTCAGTCTACTACTGCTATTTTTATTTTTATTTAAATTTAATTGTATTTTTCCCTTTTATTTTTCCATTTTTATTTTTTACCCTTACCTCCCCTCCCCCTGTTTTTTCTTCTATTTTTTTGCTTTTTATTTTTTATCAATAATCATCAAATCACCAATAATATCTACTAGATTTTTCATGATATCCACTTTTAATTGCATGTATTTGCATGTATATATGCAATGTACTTGCGGGTAGAAATTAAATTGATTTTAAAATTGTTTCAAACTTTTTATATATATATAAAAAATATATATATACACACAAGTTTGACTTTTTACATCTATTTTTAGATTTTTTAGATTTTATATATATATATATATATATATATATATATATATATATATATATATACAGTATATACATATATATTTATTTAGAACATAATCATGAAAGTCTCTGTAGCGCCCTTACCCGTTTTCTCCCCTCTCTTTATGGCTGTATGACTCATCTAGGGGTATCTGGGAGAAGGGGGAAGATGTACACCACCAGCTCGGCTCTCTGATGTAGTATGCAGAGATATGAGCAAAACCGTTTACCTTCGGGTCTGCGTTTTAGGCCGGAGCCTCAGCTTCTCCTGTGATGATTGTCACTGTCACAGACAGGGACACTTAGCTGCCAGTAACACGAGTTCCACACCATAAAAAGTCCAACACTGTTTTATTTGCTTTGATCAATAGGTCGGCTGGTTGAACTTTAAAAGAACAGACAGGGTGTGGGAAAGAGTAGGTCCAGGCACACTCAATGAATAAAGTCTCTCCTGTTCCGTTTAGTGCAAACAGGCTTGGCGCACTGTCGCTGCCACCGACCGTGAATTTGGTCCCTGCCACTGACCTGGGTGAACGTTGAGGCCTCTGCCACAGGCCTTAGATGAGGCCTGCCACTGACCTGATGAAGATGGGTCCCTGCCACAGACCATAAGAACATGAAATACCTCCATTAGGACAAACGACCCCTGTCAGAGTTTGGCCTTCGAAGCTGTGATAGGTAGTGAGGAGTGAAATCAAAAATTTGCACCCTTAGAAACTAAATAACCAAAAGGTAAAAATATAATTTAATACTTTACCAGAGATTTAAGAAATCTGTTTTTGAGAGAAATCAGCTGTGTGTCCCCAAAGGACATCTCTAACACTCCTACATTTCTCCGTTCTCTCCTCGTCCTCCTCTCTTTCCTTCCGATGTTTGATCTCCCTCACTGTCATGTGTATACACTCTATATCCCCCCAGGAGTGGGTGTGGACATGCCTTCCACATCAAGGCACTGCTGGAAAATAATGATGGCCACACAAAATATTGACACTTTGGGCCCAATTTGGACATTTTCACTTAGGGGTGTACTCACTTTTGTTGCCAGCAGTTTAGACATTAATAGACATATGCACACTGAAATATTTCATTTCGGAATTTTGGTTTTGTTGAAAAATAAATTTATTTAGTTATTCCCTAAATTCATTTTTATTTATTTTGTTTAGTTAAAAAATGCATTTGTACGAAAATCCAAATTATTTAAGGTAGAATCTGTCAATTGAAGGCTTATGGTGTCTGTCGGATGTTCCTAAAAGATTTGACGAAGCAGCTAAACTGTACGACACCGTGATCGTACATTTAAGGTTGAATGCTCCGCCCACAAGCTATAGTAGAATTCTAATGTTGTTTGACTAGTAATAATTATAATTATTAATTATTATTACTAGTAAAGCAACATTACAATTTTTCTATAGCCTATGGGCGGAGAATATGACCGCAAATGTCCGCTCGCGGCGATCGTATGTTTTTAGCTGCTTCGTCAAATCTTTATGTCAATCTATTTTACTGGTGCTCCTCTTTGGTTACAATCAGCCAATAACATTCATCATCATCATCATTTTACTTCCCCCACCTTTTCCAGCAGCGACCACTAACAGCTCTTTTACTATTGTCTCTATAATGTCAAATCTTTTCTCTCTCTGTCGAAAATTTTTGGACTAATAGAGTTAGGTTAGGCACATTCGACCGCAGGTCCGATAGACACAGATCGCTATTGTCACCGTCATGTTGAATCTTCTATCTACCGTATCTATATCGCAATGATATGAAAATATAATGCATCTGAAAATAAAGCATTTTTTATTTCAGATCTTTAGGATTCTGCATGTTCGTTATCGTCTTGTTAAAACGAACACGAAAATCCCCAAAATTCAGACGATAACGAATGCACATGTCTAGACATTAATGGCTGCGTGTTGAGCTATTTTGAGGGGACAGCAAATTTACACTGTTATACAAGCTGTACACTCGCTACTTTACATTGTAGCAAAGTGTCATTTCTTCAGTGTTGAAACATGAAAAGATATAAAATATTTTCAAAAATGTGAGGGGTGTATTTGCTTTTCTGAGATACTGTATATATATATATATATAGATATATATATAGATCTATATATATATCATCTATACATGTGTATATATATAGATATATATATCTATATATATATATATATATATATGTAGCGATACCCCCAAACTAAGAGAGCCGCTGGTTTTGTTTCGGGCCCTGTACACAGCACAGCCAACCCCCGGCAATCTACTCGACCCTCCTCTGGCACAGCTAGTCTAGGGTTGGTATGTTGGTATAGCTCTATACCTGTCTATGAACAATCCCACAATAATCCAAACCGTTGTGAAATATAGTAATGGACGCTAATACCAGAATGATTAACTATAATATATTTACTTGGATATAAAGGTCAATGATCAATACCATACAACACATACATGCAGAGCCCTGCAGTAATAATAACACTAGTCAACTATAGTGCATATATATTTATATCACACACTAACATATAGCTATTCTCCCCGTGAGCAATATGGCGCTCAATAAAGCTATAAACTCCCAATCAGGCCTGACTCAGTTAAAGCTCAGTCTTTAAGTGAGGAATCTTTGCATGCAAGATGATCGGTGGTGTACATACAGGAACAATGATTTGTAATCCAATAATGGTTTATAGCAATAGAAGCAACTCCCCGGAGACTATATAACTCAGTTCTGCAACTAGTCTCCTGTCAGGATAGCAAGTATAACACGATGGGCCAAGGCAGTCAATAGGCCAAACAAAAGTACTCGGTTATAGTTGTGAGCAGGTGCTCTTTCACCCCTCTGGACTCGATCCTAGTCCGGGACTCCCACCGCTGTGTTTCCACACACAGGATCTGCAACAGCCGGATCTCTGGTCCAACTGACGTCCGCGAAGCAGGTAGATGTCAGATGCCGCACAGGCTCCGCAGCGAGGTGGAAGGCTCTCTGGAAGTGCGCAAGGCCCAGGCCTCGGGCCTTGCACTAGCAGCAGGTCCGCACAGGAAGTCCTCTTGCCAGCCGCGTGGTGTCCAAAGAGGCCGGGCTTAGCCTCGCTCTCCCCTTTTATGCCCCACCCATGAGTCTCTGCGGCGGCACAATGCACCCTGGGTGCCAAACAGGGTTCTGGGTAACGTAGTCCATGGGGCCTCAACGGAGACCCGCTACACACTCCCCCCACTTAAACTCTTTGGTCCCCAAAGATAATTGTCAACATACACTACGCACAACATTAGACAAAGTTGCGTATGATGTCGGCAGAGGAAGTTCCCACCAAAAAAGAGAGGGTGAACTTCCTTGCCCACAGGTCACACTGTCATAAGTGGCCTGTCCAACTGTGCCAGGGGGTGAGTTGGGGTTGCCCTCCACCAAATGAACAGTGGAAGGATCAGGGCTTTCTGCACTCCTCCTGGCAGTTACCACAGTGTCCTGCGAGCTCTTCCCCATTTGTGGGTAAGTCAACTTTCGGGGAGGCCTTATGGCCATTTTCACCCTCCGCTCTCTTGAGATTTCTGGCTTGGACACTGTAGGTTCCTCTTCTGGAACAGACATGGCAGCTTTCACTGTTTCTGAAACATTTAACTCAGGAGCAGGAAGATACATGGAACATCTTGGATCCTCCTCTGGGAGTGAGTCGAGGGCATCTTCCCATGAGTCTGATAGAGGACTGGACGGGATGAACTCAGTAGCTTCTGCATTCAGTGTACTGTCTATGGTGTCTTTCAAAGGTGGAAGATCTATAGCAGAAGTCACTGGGGCCTGGGAAGGCCATAGCCATTCTAGCTCTTCCCTCTCATCCTTACTAGGTTCAGAGACATCTGTTTCTTCAGACCGAGATGCCTGGGACCGGGTATTTGGCCTAGGAGTATCCAGGATAGAAGTTGGCTCAGGGAAACCCTTTGCAGGGGGTATCCGAACTGCTTCAGCAAGTGGGAGTATGTGGTTTCGGTGCCAAGTCTTCAGTGGCCCCACCTTTCCCTCCGGCTTCAGTTGGTAGACTGGCAGGCCGGGCAGCTTCTTGCAAATAACATACTTGTGCTTCCCAGGGACTCCTAAGTTCCGTAGCAGCACTCTGTCCCCAGGCTGCAGATCCTGAATCCGGACCTTCAAGTCAAAGTTTCTCTTGTTGCGGGCTCCTCTCTGATCCGAAGCTGCTTGGGCCTGCTCATAGGCCAACTTGAAACTGTGCCTCAGCCTGTCCACATATCCTTTGTGGGAAGTGGCTGAGGAATGGTCTATGGAGGTGCCAAAGGCCAGGTCTACGGGTAGTCTTGCTTCTCTCCCAAACATGAGTCGATAGGGAGAGTACTCTGTAGCGTCACTTGTTGTACTGTTGTAAGCATTCACAATTGCTGCTATGTGCTTGCTCCAGTGCTGCTTCTTTTTGCTACTTAAAGTCCCCAGCATGTTGAGTAGGGTTCGGTTGAACCTCTCCGGCTGGGCATCCCCTTGTGGGTGGTAAGGGGTGGTTTGGGTCTTCTTGATCCCTAAGGAGTCCAGGAGCTTCCAGATCAGCCGACTTTCAAAGTCCCTCCCTTGATCCGAGTGGAGACGCTGTGGTAGCCCATAGTGCATGACCTTCTGGTCTTTGGTTGGGAAGGCCTGGGCATACCTGGTGAAATGGTCGGTTATCACCAGAACATTTCCTAGTCCACTCCAGTCGGGTTTGAGGCAGAGAAAATCAATGCATACCAAATCCAATGGGCCTTGACTTTGCAGGTGGCCCATTGGGGCAGCTTGATGGGGTAGAGTTTTCCGCTGAATGCAGCGTGCGCATGAATGGCAGTATTCCTCTACTTCAGCCCTCATGCAGGGCCAATAGAACCGACTTCTGACGAATTGAAAGGTCCTTTCAGCTCCTAAATGACCATGGTTGTCGTGTAAGGCGACCAAGACAGTCTCTCTGTGTTTCTCGGGTAGAAACAGATGCCATTTGTCTTCCAGGTCATCAGAGGGGCCCCTTCGGTAGACCACCCCTTTATGCACCCGCAGCCTGTCCCACTCCTTCCACAACAGGCAAGCTTCCCTTGAAGGGTGATGCAAGAGTCTATCTGGATCCTGATTTTCCAGGGCCTCTAGGACCAATTTCCCCAAAGGGTCTTCCAATTGGTCACATCTCAATTCCTTTTTAGACAGCTTTGGTAAGTCATCTTCCTCTATCTGAGTTACTCCACAGTATTGCTTGGGGAACCCCACTACTGTGACCCCTATCTACCCGTCTGGTGCCACTTGGGTCCAGTCTTCTGTGCAGCTAGTTGGAGCATGAGACCTTCTAGAGAAGGCATCTGCATCTCGATTGCCAGCCCCAGGTCTGTATTTCAGGCTGAAGTTGAATCCAGACAGTGCAGCCAGCCATTGATGGCCTGTGGCATCCAGCTTTGCTGTGGTGAAAAGATAAGTAAGGGGGTTGTTGTCAGTTTTCACGGTGAATTCTGCCCCATACAGATAGTCTTATTAACTACAGCCCACTTGAGGGCCAGGAACTCCAACTTATGAGTGGGGTATTTTTTTTCAGAGGGGGTCAAACTTCTGCTCACATATGCAATGGGTCACAGTTGCCCTTCATGCTCCTGGTAGAGCACTCCTCCCAGACCGTCATGACTGGCATCTACATGGAGTTCATAGGGTTTCTTGGTGTCTGCATAGGCCAAGACAGGGGCAGTGGTTAAGCTCTTCTTCAGCATTTGGAAGGCATCTTCACACTTCCCTTTCCACTGGTCTTTGACTGACTCCCCCAGCTTCCTGGGACCCGAGTCGTCCTCTTCTTCCTCTGTCTTTAACAGTTCATTCAGGGGTCTGGCAATCCATGCGAACCCCTCTACGAACCTCCTATAGTAGGAGCAGAACCCCAAAAAGGACCTGAGTTCTCTCACAGTGGTGGGCCGTGGCCAGGAGGTAACTGCCTCCAGCTTCCTGGGGTCTGTGGCTACTCCTTCTTCGGACACTATGTGCCCCAGATAGTTGACTGATGACTGGTAGAACTGGCATTTCTCTGGTGAAAGCTTTAGTCCCTCTTCACTAAGCCTTCTCAAGACTTTTTCCAGTCTCTCCTCATGTTCCTCCAGAGTCTTCCCAAAGACGATGATGTCATCTAGGTACACTAGGACTTCGATGAGGTTCATGTCTCCTACGGTTTTTTCCATGAGGCGTTGAAAGGTGGCAGGGGCTCCAGACAGACCTTGGGGCATCCGGTCAAATTCAAAGAATCCCACAGGGGTTATGAAGGCTGTCTTCTCCTTATCTTCTGGATGCATAGGGATCTGATAGTATCCGCTCTTAAGGTCCATGACACTGAACCACCTGGCTCCAGACAAACTCTGTAGGGCATCCTCTATCCTCGGGTGGTATACTGGTCGGGTATCGTTCTCCTGTTGAGAGCCCTGTAGTCTATACACAACCTCAACGACCCATTCTTCTTCCTGACCACCACTATCGGAGAGGCATAGGGGCTTCTAGATTCCCGGAGAACACCGCTCGAGTCTCTGCGGCGGCACAATGCACCCTGGGTGCCAAACAGGGTTCTGGGTAACGTAGTCCATGGGGCCTCAACGGAGACCCCTCTACATATATCTATCTATATATATATAGATAGATAGATAGATAGATAGATAGATAGATAGATAGATAGATAGATAGATAGATACCTGTATGTATAAAAACAAAAATAGTCGTTTTATTGTTCTTCTTCTCTATTGTTCTGCTCTGTTTTACTGTATTTTATGCTTAGCTGTAATGTTTTGTTGTTACTGTCTTTTATCGTGTTTGCTTTGCAGGTATGTCATTCTACTGTTATACTGTACTGTTACTGTGTTTTATCATTAACCATAGTTTGCTTTGCAGGTATGCCATTCAGCTGCAGCACTGATTTATTTATTTTCCCAGCAACAGGGTTTTCTCTCACGATACGTAAATCAGCAACTCCAGAGCTTTAGGAGGTGATTTTACCACCACAGTAAAAAATTTGCATATATGCCGAAGCATAGGGACAGGGGTGGACATTAGGGGCGGATTGCCCCTATACTTCGGCATATATGTTTATTTACTTTTTCTTCGCAGAGATTTCTTCATCCACATCGGTCTATGTGAATGGAGGAATCTGTTCTCTTTTTACATTTAACCCACAGGCTGCACTAAAAAAAATAACTTTACAATATATGCCCAACAAGGACCAGCAAAGTACTAGTATGCTGCTGGACTTTGAGGCTCCTGAAAAAATGCCCTTTTAAAAAAAAAAATTTAATTGATACATGTCCCTTGGGGCAGTACCCAGGTCCCCATACACTTTTTTATGGCAAAGAACTTGCAATCAAGCCTTCAGTGAGGACTTTGGATTTTGCAGGTTCAAGCCCCACTGACTTCCACTACTCCCGCATATGCGATCTGACAGGCATGTTCGCCGGCAATAGCGCGATTTTCAATTTACATGTACACCCAGTTTTTGAGAGTTGAAGTCCTTAATGGCCTTAATTGGGCGCTATTATTCAGGACTGCAGGATCATATATTGGTGCTATAGTAAGTGACCCCTATAGTCTTCATCGAAATACCAGGTAGCTGAACATTGCCATTGGCTGTGGCTGCGGCTGCTGATCCTGTGCCTTTAATCCAATAGGATGGTTGAACAGAAGTCAGGAGATCGACTTTTGTTCAACCTTAGTTGCCACGCTTGTATCAAGATTCGGCCTGTCCCTGTTGAATCGGCTGAATTTTGATCAATCTTAAAGTGTCTGTAAACCCTCACATATACTCAGTGAAGTAAACAGCCTCAGATGATACAAAGAGATGAACAAATCCTCCTACATAAGTTTTACTTGTTTCTCTGCCGTCTTCTCTTCCCTACACCCCTTAAAAAGGCCAGAAAAGTGATAAATCTTTCTTCATCTGTCAGGAGCACAGAGGAGAGGGGCGGAAAGGTTGCAGAAACAATGTGTGAGAGATGATTGGAGGAAAGGTACACACCCTCATCCACACAGCAGAAGAACTGTGTTGTGGATAGACAAGCTCCATGCTTATCTTCCTCCACAACACAAATGTATCTCATTTGTCAGGAAAACTTGTGAGAAGTTACTCATGCTGATAACAGCAACACCCAGAGCTTTGGAGAGCTTTGTAAACAGATATATATGCTTTGCTCAAATTCCATGACTGAGGTTTAAAACCACTTTAAGTGAGATAGAGGCAGTACTGGGAGCCAATCAAGTATGCTGCATGCCAAAGGTTGATGAAAATATTAGAAATAGCAGAGAGTTTTCCTCAGTCTACTACTGCTATTTTTATTTTTATTTAAATTTAATTGTATTTTTCCCTTTTATTTTTCCATTTTTATTTTTTACCCTTACCTCCCCTCCCCCTGTTTTTTCTTCTATTTTTTTGCTTTTTATTTTTTATCAATAATCATCAAATCACCAATAATATCTACTAGATTTTTCATGATATCCACTTTTAATTGCATGTATTTGCATGTATATATGCAATGTACTTGCGGGTAGAAATTAAATTGATTTTAAAATCGTTTCAAACTTTTTATATATATATAAAAAATATATATATACACACAAGTTTGACTTTTTACATCTATTTTTAGATTTTTTTGATTTTATATATATATATATATATATATATATATATATACAGTATATACATATATATTTATTTAGAACATAATCATGAAAGTCTCTGTAGCGCCCTTACCCGCTTTCTCCCCTCTCTTTATGGCTGTATGACTCATCTAGGGGTATCTGGGAGAAGGGGGAAGATGTACACCACCAGCTCGGCTCTCTGATGTAGTATGCAGAGATATGAGCAAAACCGTTTACCTTCGGGTCTGCGTTTTAGGCCGGAGCCTCAGCTTCTCCTGTGATGATTGTCACTGTCACAGACAGGGACACTTAGCTGCCAGTAACACGAGTTCCACACCATAAAAAGTCCAACACTGTTTTATTTGCTTTGATCAATAGGTCGGCTGGTTGAACTTTAAAAGAACAGACAGGGTGTGGGAAAGAGTAGGTCCAGGCACACTCAATGAATAAAGTCTCTCCTGTTCCGTTTAGTGCAAACAGGCTTGGCGCACTGTCGCTGCCACCGACCGTGAATTTGGTCCCTGCCACTGACCTGGGTGAACGTTGAGGCCTCTGCCACAGGCCTTAGATGAGGCCTGCCACTGACCTGATGAAGATGGGTCCCTGCCACAGACCATAAGAACATGAAATACCTCCATTAGGACAAACGACCCCTGTCAGAGTTTGGCCTTCGAAGCTGTGATAGGTAGTGAGGAGTGAAATCAAAAATTTGCACCCTTAGAAACTAAATAACCAAAAGGTAAAAATATAATTTAATACTTTACCAGAGATTTAAGAAATCTGTTTTTGAGAGAAATCAGCTGTGTGTCCCCAAAGGACATCTCTAACACTCCTACATTTCTCCGTTCTCTCCTCGTCCTCCTCTCTTTCCTTCCGATGTTTGATCTCCCTCACTGTCATGTGTATACACTCTATATCCCCCCAGGAGTGGGTGTGGACATGCCTTCCACATCAAGGCACTGCTGGAAAATAATGATGGCCACACAAAATATTGACACTTTGGGCCCAATTTGGACATTTTCACTTAGGGGTGTACTCACTTTTGTTGCCAGCAGTTTAGACATTAATAGACATATGCACACTGAAATATTTCATTTCGGAATTTTGGTTTTGTTGAAAAATTAATTTATTTAGTTATTCCCTAAATTCATTTTTATTTATTTTGTTTAGTTAAAAAATGCATTTGTACGAAAATCCAAATTATTTAAGGTAGAATCTGTCAATTGAAGGCTTATGGTGTCTGTCGGATGTTCCTAAAAGATTTGACGAAGCAGCTAAACTGTACGACACCGTGATCGTACATTTAAGGTTGAATGCTCCGCCCACAAGCTATAGTAGAATTCTAATGTTGTTTGACTAGTAATAATTATAATTATTAATTATTATTACTAGTAAAGCAACATTACAATTTTTCTATAGCCTATGGGCGGAGAATATGACCGCAAATGTCCGCTCGCGGCGATCGTATGTTTTTAGCTGCTTCGTCAAATCTTTATGTCAATCTATTTTACTGGTGCTCCTCTTTGGTTACAATCAGCCAATAACATTCATCATCATCATCATTTTACTTCCCCCACCTTTTCCAGCAGCGACCACTAACAGCTCTTTTACTATTGTCTCTATAATGTCAAATCTTTTCTCTCTCTGTCGAAAAATTTTGGACTAATAGAGTTAGGTTAGGCACATTCGACCGCAGGTCCGATAGACACAGATCGCTATTGTCACCGTCATGTTGAATCTTCTATCTACCGTATCTATATCGCAATGATATGAAAATATAATGCATCTGAAAATAAAGCATTTTTTATTTCAGATCTTTAGGATTCTGCACGTTCGTTATCGTCTTGTTAAAACGAACACGAAAATCCCCAAAATTCAGACGATAACGAATGCACATGTCTAGACATTAATGGCTGCGTGTTGAGCTATTTTGAGGGGACAGCAAATTTACACTGTTATACAAGCTGTACACTCGCTACTTTACATTGTAGCAAAGTGTCATTTCTTCAGTGTTGAAACATGAAAAGATATAAAATATTTTCAAAAATGTGAGGGGTGTATTTGCTTTTCTGAGATACTGTATATATATATATATATAGATATATATATAGATCTATATATATATCATCTATACATGTGTATATATATAGATATATATATCTATATATATATATATATATATATGTAGCGATACCCCCAAACTAAGAGAGCCGCTGGTTTTGTTTCGGGCCCTGTACACAGCACAGCCAACCCCCGGCAATCTACTCGACCCTCCTCTGGCACAGCTAGTCTAGGGTTGGTATGTTGGTATAGCTCTATACCTGTCTATGAACAATCCCACAATAATCCAAACCGTTGTGAAATATAGTAATGGACGCTAATACCAGAATGATTAACTATAATATATTTACTTGGATATAAAGGTCAATGATCAATACCATACAACACATACATGCAGAGCCCTGCAGTAATAATAACACTAGTCAACTATAGTGCATATATATTTATATCACACACTAACATATAGCTATTCTCCCCGTGAGCAATATGGCGCTCAATAAAGCTATAAACTCCCAATCAGGCCTGACTCAGTTAAAGCTCAGTCTTTAAGTGAGGAATCTTTGCATGCAAGATGATCGGTGGTGTACATACAGGAACAATGATTTGTAATCCAATAATGGTTTATAGCAATAGAAGCAACTCCCCGGAGACTATATAACTCAGTTCTGCAACTAGTCTCCTGTCAGGATAGCAAGTATAACACGATGGGCCAAGGCAGTCAATAGGCCAAACAAAAGTACTCGGTTATAGTTGTGAGCAGGTGCTCTTTCACCCCTCTGGACTCGATCCTAGTCCGGGACTCCCACCGCTGTGTTTCCACACACAGGATCTGCAACAGCCGGATCTCTGGTCCAACTGACGTCCGCGAAGCAGGTAGATGTCAGATGCCGCACAGGCTCCGCAGCGAGGTGGAAGGCTCTCTGGAAGTGCGCAAGGCCCAGGCCTCGGGCCTTGCACTAGCAGCAGGTCCGCACAGGAAGTCCTCTTGCCAGCCGCGTGGTGTCCAAAGAGGCCGGGCTTAGCCTCGCTCTCCCCTTTTATGCCCCACCCATGAGTCTCTGCGGCGGCACAATGCACCCTGGGTGCCAAACAGGGTTCTGGGTAACGTAGTCCATGGGGCCTCAACGGAGACCCGCTACACACTCCCCCCACTTAAACTCTTTGGTCCCCAAAGATAATTGTCAACATACACTACGCACAACATTAGACAAAGTTGCGTATGATGTCGGCAGAGGAAGTTCCCACCAAAAATGAGAGGGTGAACTTCCTTGCCCACAGGTCACACTGTCATAAGTGGCCTGTCCAACTGTGCCAGGGGGTGAGTTGGGGTTGCCCTCCACCAAATGAACAGTGGAAGGATCAGGGCTTTCTGCACTCCTCCTGGCAGTTACCACAGTGTCCTCCGAGCTCTTCCCCATTTGTGGGTAAGTCAACTTTCGGGGAGGCCTTATGGCCATTTTCACCCTCCGCTCTCTTGGGATTTCTGGCTTGGACACTGTAGGTTCCTCTTCTGGAACAGACATGGCAGCTTTCACTGTTTCTGAAACATTTAACTCAGGAGCAGGAAGATACATGGAACATCTTGGATCCTCCTCTGGGAGTGAGTCGAGGGCATCTTCCCATGAGTCTGATAGAGGACTGGACGGGATGAACTCAGTAGCTTCTGCATTCAGTGTACTGTCTATGGTGTCTTTCAAAGGTGGAAGATCTATAGCAGAAGTCACTGGGGCCTGGGAAGGCCATAGCCATTCTAGCTCTTCCCTCTCATCCTTACTAGGTTCAGAGACATCTGTTTCTTCAGACCGAGATGCCTGGGACCGGGTATTTGGCCTAGGAGTATCCAGGATAGAAGTTGGCTCAGGGAAACCCTTTGCAGGGGGTATCCGAACTGCTTCAGCAAGTGGGAGTATGTGGTTTCGGTGCCAAGTCTTCAGTGGCCCCACCTTTCCCTCCGGCTTCAGTTGGTAGACTGGCAGGCCGGGCAGCTTCTTGCAAATAACATACTTGTGCTTCCCAGGGACTCCTAAGTTCCGTAGCAGCACTCTGTCCCCAGGCTGCAGATCCTGAATCCGGACCTTCAAGTCAAAGTTTCTCTTGTTGCGGGCTCCTCTCTGATCCGAAGCTGCTTGGGCCTGCTCATAGGCCAACTTGAAACTGTGCCTCAGCCTGTCCACATATCCTTTGTGGGAAGTGGCTGAGGAATGGTCTATGGAGGTGCCAAAGGCCAGGTCTACGGGTAGTCTTGCTTCTCTCCCAAACATGAGTCGATAGGGAGAGTACTCTGTAGCGTCACTTGTTGTACTGTTGTAAGCATTCACAATTGCTGCTATGTGCTTGCTCCAGTGCTGCTTCTTTTTGCTACTTAAAGTCCCCAGCATGTTGAGTAGGGTTCGGTTGAACCTCTCCGGCTGGGCATCCCCTTGTGGGTGGTAAGGGGTGGTTTGGGTCTTCTTGATCCCTAAGGAGTCCAGGAGCTTCCAGATCAGCCGACTTTCAAAGTCCCTCCCTTGATCCGAGTGGAGACGCTGTGGTAGCCCATAGTGCATGACCTTCTGGTCTTTGGTTGGGAAGGCCTGGGCATACCTGGTGAAATGGTCGGTTATCACCAGAACATTTCCTAGTCCACTCCAGTCGGGTTTGAGGCAGAGAAAATCAATGCATACCAAATCCAATGGGCCTTGACTTTGCAGGTGGCCCATTGGGGCAGCTTGATGGGGTAGAGTTTTCCGCTGAATGCAGCGTGCGCATGAATGGCAGTATTCCTCTACTTCAGCCCTCATGCAGGGCCAATAGAACCGACTTCTGACGAATTGAAAGGTCCTTTCAGCTCCTAAATGACCATGGTTGTCGTGTAAGGCGACCAAGACAGTCTCTCTGTGTTTCTCGGGTAGAAACAGATGCCATTTGTCTTCCAGGTCATCAGAGGGGCCCCTTCGGTAGACCACCCCTTTATGCACCCGCAGCCTGTCCCACTCCTTCCACAACAGGCAAGCTTCCCTTGAAGGGTGATGCAAGAGTCTATCTGGATCCTGATTTTCCAGGGCCTCTAGGACCAATTTCCCCAAAGGGTCTTCCAATTGGTCACATCTCAATTCCTTTTTAGACAGCTTTGGTAAGTCATCTTCCTCTATCTGAGTTACTCCACAGTATTGCTTGGGGAACCCCACTACTGTGACCCCTATCTACCCGTCTGGTGCCACTTGGGTCCAGTCTTCTGTGCAGCTAGTTGGAGCATGAGACCTTCTAGAGAAGGCATCTGCATCTCGATTGCCAGCCCCAGGTCTGTATTTCAGGCTGAAGTTGAATCCAGACAGTGCAGCCAGCCATTGATGGCCTGTGGCATCCAGCTTTGCTGTGGTGAAAAGATAAGTAAGGGGGTTGTTGTCAGTTTTCACGGTGAATTCTGCCCCATACAGATAGTCTTATTAACTACAGCCCACTTGAGGGCCAGGAACTCCAACTTATGAGTGGGGTATTTTTTTTCAGAGGGGGTCAAACTTCTGCTCACATATGCAATGGGTCACAGTTGCCCTTCATGCTCCTGGTAGAGCACTCCTCCCAGACCGTCATGACTGGCATCTACATGGAGTTCATAGGGTTTCTTGGTGTCTGCATAGGCCAAGACAGGGGCAGTGGTTAAGCTCTTCTTCAGCATTTGGAAGGCATCTTCACACTTCCCTTTCCACTGGTCTTTGACTGACTCCCCCAGCTTCCTGGGACCCGAGTCGTCCTCTTCTTCCTCTGTCTTTAACAGTTCATTCAGGGGTCTGGCAATCCATGCGAACCCCTCTACGAACCTCCTATAGTAGGAGCAGAACCCCAAAAAGGACCTGAGTTCTCTCACAGTGGTGGGCCGTGGCCAGGAGGTAACTGCCTCCAGCTTCCTGGGGTCTGTGGCTACTCCTTCTTCGGACACTATGTGCCCCAGATAGTTGACTGATGACTGGTAGAACTGGCATTTCTCTGGTGAAAGCTTTAGTCCCTCTTCACTAAGCCTTCTCAAGACTTTTTCCAGTCTCTCCTCATGTTCCTCCAGAGTCTTCCCAAAGACGATGATGTCATCTAGGTACACTAGGACTTCGATGAGGTTCATGTCTCCTACGGTTTTTTCCATGAGGCGTTGAAAGGTGGCAGGGGCTCCAGACAGACCTTGGGGCATCCGGTCAAATTCAAAGAATCCCACAGGGGTTATGAAGGCTGTCTTCTCCTTATCTTCTGGATGCATAGGGATCTGATAGTATCCGCTCTTAAGGTCCATGACACTGAACCACCTGGCTCCAGACAAACTCTGTAGGGCATCCTCTATCCTCGGGTGGTATACTGGTCGGGTATCGTTCTCCTGTTGAGAGCCCTGTAGTCTATACACAACCTCAACGACCCATTCTTCTTCCTGACCACCACTATCGGAGAGGCATAGGGGCTTCTAGATTCCCGGAGAACACCGCTCGAGTCTCTGCGGCGGCACAATGCACCCTGGGTGCCAAACAGGGTTCTGGGTAACGTAGTCCATGGGGCCTCAACGGAGACCCCTCTACATATATCTATATATATATATATATAGATAGATAGATAGATAGATAGATAGATAGATAGATAGATAGATAGATAGATAGATACCTGTATGTATAAAAACAAAAATAGTCGTTTTATTGTTCTTCTTCTCTATTGTTCTGCTCTGTTTTACTGTATTTTATGCTTAGCTGTAATGTTTTGTTGTTACTGTCTTTTATCGTGTTTGCTTTGCAGGTATGTCATTCTACTGTTATACTGTACTGTTACTGTGTTTTATCATTAACCATAGTTTGCTTTGCAGGTATGCCATTCAGCTGCAGCACTGATTTATTTATTTTCCCAGCAACAGGGTTTTCTCTCACGATACGTAAATCAGCAACTCCAGAGCTTTAGGAGGTGATTTTACCACCACAGTAAAAAATTTGCATATATGCCGAAGCATAGGGACAGGGGTGGACATTAGGGGCGGATTGCCCCTATACTTCGGCATATATGTTTATTTACTTTTTCTTCGCAGAGATTTCTTCATCCACATCGGTCTATGTGAATGGAGGAATCTGTTCTCTTTTTACATTTAACCCACAGGCTGCACTAAAAAAAATAACTTTACAATATATGCCCAACAAGGACCAGCAAAGTACTAGTATGTTGCTGGACTTTGAGGCTCCTGAAAAAATGCCCTTTTAAAAAAAAAAAATTAATTGATACATGTCCCTTGGGGCAGTACCCAGGTCCCCATACACTTTTTTATGGCAAAGAACTTGCAATCAAGCCTTCAGTGAGGACTTTGGATTTTGCAGGTTCAAGCCCCACTGACTTCCACTACTCCCGCATATGCGATCTGACAGGCATGTTCGCCGGCAATAGCGCGATTTTCCATTTACATGTACACCCAGTTTTTGAGAGTTGAAGTCCTTAATGGCCTTAATTGGGCGCTATTATTCAGGACTGCAGGATCATATATTGGTGCTATAGTAAGTGACCCCTATAGTCTTCATCGAAATACCAGGTAGCTGAACATTGCCATTGGCTGTGGCTGCGGCTGCTGATCCTGTGCCTTTAATCCAATAGGATGGTTGAACAGAAGTCAGGAGATCGACTTTTGTTCAACCTTAGTTGCCACGCTTGTATCAAGATTCGGCCTGTCCCTGTTGAATCGGCTGAATTTTGATCAATCTTAAAGTGTCTGTAAACCCTCACATATACTCAGTGAAGTAAACAGCCTCAGATGATACAAAGAGATGAACAAATCCTCCTACATAAGTTTTACTTGTTTCTCTGCCGTCTTCTCTTCCCTACACCCCTTAAAAAGGCCAGAAAAGTGATAAATCTTTCTTCATCTGTCAGGAGCACAGAGGAGAGGGGCGGAAAGGTTGCAGAAACAATGTGTGAGAGATGATTGGAGGAAAGGTACACACCCTCATCCACACAGCAGAAGAACTGTGTTGTGGATAGACAAGCTCCATGCTTATCTTCCTCCACAACACAAATGTATCTCATTTGTCAGGAAAACTTGTGAGAAGTTACTCATGCTGATAACAGCAACACCCAGAGCTTTGGAGAGCTTTGTAAACAGATATATATGCTTTGCTCAAATTCCATGACTGAGGTTTAAAACCACTTTAAGTGAGATAGAGGCAGTACTGGGAGCCAATCAAGTATGCTGCATGCCAAAGGTTGATGAAAATATTAGAAATAGCAGAGAGTTTTCCTCAGTCTACTACTGCTATTTTTATTTTTATTTAAATTTAATTGTATTTTTCCCTTTTATTTTTCCATTTTTATTTTTTACCCTTACCTCCCCTCCCCCTGTTTTTTCTTCTATTTTTTTGCTTTTTATTTTTTATCAATAATCATCAAATCACCAATAATATCTACTAGATTTTTCATGATATCCACTTTTAATTGCATGTATTTGCATGTATATATGCAATGTACTTGCGGGTAGAAATTAAATTGATTTTAAAATCGTTTCAAACTTTTTATATATATATAAAAAATATATATATACACACAAGTTTGACTTTTTACATCTATTTTTAGATTTTTTAGATTTTATATATATATATATATATATATATATATATATATATATATATATACAGTATATACATATATATTTATTTAGAACATAATCATGAAAGTCTCTGTAGCGCCCTTACCCGCTTTCTCCCCTCTCTTTATGGCTGTATGACTCATCTAGGGGTATCTGGGAGAAGGGGGAAGATGTACACCACCAGCTCGGCTCTCTGATGTAGTATGCAGAGATATGAGCAAAACCGTTTACCTTCGGGTCTGCGTTTTAGGCCGGAGCCTCAGCTTCTCCTGTGATGATTGTCACTGTCACAGACAGGGACACTTAGCTGCCAGTAACACGAGTTCCACACCATAAAAAGTCCAACACTGTTTTATTTGCTTTGATCAATAGGTCGGCTGGTTGAACTTTAAAAGAACAGACAGGGTGTGGGAAAGAGTAGGTCCAGGCACACTCAATGAATAAAGTCTCTCCTGTTCCGTTTAGTGCAAACAGGCTTGGCGCACTGTCGCTGCCACCGACCGTGAATTTGGTCCCTGCCACTGACCTGGGTGAACGTTGAGGCCTCTGCCACAGGCCTTAGATGAGGCCTGCCACTGACCTGATGAAGATGGGTCCCTGCCACAGACCATAAGAACATGAAATACCTCCATTAGGACAAACGACCCCTGTCAGAGTTTGGCCTTCGAAGCTGTGATAGGTAGTGAGGAGTGAAATCAAAAATTTGCACCCTTAGAAACTAAATAACCAAAAGGTAAAAATATAATTTAATACTTTACCAGAGATTTAAGAAATCTGTTTTTGAGAGAAATCAGCTGTGTGTCCCCAAAGGACATCTCTAACACTCCTACATTTCTCCGTTCTCTCCTCGTCCTCCTCTCTTTCCTTCCGATGTTTGATCTCCCTCACTGTCATGTGTATACACTCTATATCCCCCCAGGAGTGGGTGTGGACATGCCTTCCACATCAAGGCACTGCTGGAAAATAATGATGGCCACACAAAATATTGACACTTTGGTCCCAATTTGGACATTTTCACTTAGGGGTGTACTCACTTTTGTTGCCAGCAGTTTAGACATTAATAGACATATGCACACTGAAATATTTCATTTCGGAATTTTGGTTTTGTTGAAAAATAAATTTATTTAGTTATTCCCTAAATTCATTTTTATTTATTTTGTTTAGTTAAAAAATGCATTTGTACGAAAATCCAAATTATTTAAGGTAGAATCTGTCAATTGAAGGCTTATGGTGTCTGTCGGATGTTCCTAAAAGATTTGACGAAGCAGCTAAACTGTACGACACCGTGATCGTACATTTAAGGTTGAATGCTCCGCCCACAAGCTATAGTAGAATTCTAATGTTGTTTGACTAGTAATAATTATAATTATTAATTATTATTACTAGTAAAGCAACATTACAATTTTTCTATAGCCTATGGGCGGAGAATATGACCGCAAATGTCCGCTCGCGGCGATCGTATGTTTTTAGCTGCTTCGTCAAATCTTTATGTCAATCTATTTTACTGGTGCTCCTCTTTGGTTACAATCAGCCAATAACATTCATCATCATCATCATTTTACTTCCCCCACCTTTTCCAGCAGCGACCACTAACAGCTCTTTTACTATTGTCTCTATAATGTCAAATCTTTTCTCTCTCTGTCGAAAAATTTTGGACTAATAGAGTTAGGTTAGGCACATTCGACCGCAGGTCCGATAGACACAGATCGCTATTGTCACCGTCATGTTGAATCTTCTATCTACCGTATCTATATCGCAATGATATGAAAATATAATGCATCTGAAAATAAAGCATTTTTTATTTCAGATCTTTAGGATTCTGCACGTTCGTTATCGTCTTGTTAAAACGAACACGAAAATCCCCAAAATTCAGACGATAACGAATGCACATGTCTAGACATTAATGGCTGCGTGTTGAGCTATTTTGAGGGGACAGCAAATTTACATTGTTATACAAGCTGTACACTCGCTACTTTACATTGTAGCAAAGTGTCATTTCTTCAGTGTTGAAACATGAAAAGATATAAAATATTTTCAAAAATGTGAGGGGTGTATTTGCTTTTCTGAGATACTGTATATATATATATATATATAGATATATATATAGATCTATATATATATCATCTATACATGTGTATATATATAGATATATATATCTATATATATAGATATATATATATGTAGCGATACCCCCAAACTAAGAGAGCCGCTGGTTTTGTTTCGGGCCCTGTACACAGCACAGCCAACCCCCGGCAATCTACTCGACCCTCCTCTGGCACAGCTAGTCTAGGGTTGGTATGTTGGTATAGCTCTATACCTGTCTATGAACAATCCCACAATAATCCAAACCGTTGTGAAATATAGTAATGGACGCTAATACCAGAATGATTAACTATAATATATTTACTTGGATATAAAGGTCAATGATCAATACCATACAACACATACATGCAGAGCCCTGCAGTAATAATAACACTAGTCAACTATAGTGCATATATATTTATATCACACACTAACATATAGCTATTCTCCCGTGAGCAATATGGCGCTCAATAAAGCTATAAACTCCCAATCAGGCCTGACTCAGTTAAAGCTCAGTCTTTAAGTGAGGAATCTTTGCATGCAAGATGATCGGTGGTGTACATACAGGAACAATGATTTGTAATCCAATAATGGTTTATAGCAATAGAAGCAACTCCCCGGAGACTATATAACTCAGTTCTGCAACTAGTCTCCTGTCAGGATAGCAAGTATAACACGATGGGCCAAGGCAGTCAATAGGCCTAACAAAAGTACTCGGTTATAGTTGTGAGCAGGTGCTCTTTCACCCCTCTGGACTCGATCCTAGTCCGGGACTCCCACCGCTGTGTTTCCACACACAGGATCTGCAACAGCCGGATCTCTGGTCCAACTGACGTCCGCGAAGCAGGTAGATGTCAGATGCCGCACAGGCTCCGCAGCGAGGTGGAAGGCTCTCTGGAAGTGCGCAAGGCCCAGGCCTCGGGCCTTGCACTAGCAGCAGGTCCGCACAGGAAGTCCTCTTGCCAGCCGCGTGGTGTCCAAAGAGGCCGGGCTTAGCCTCGCTCTCCCCTTTTATGCCCCACCCATGAGTCTCTGCGGCGGCACAATGCACCCTGGGTGCCAAACAGGGTTCTGGGTAACGTAGTCCATGGGGCCTCAACGGAGACCCGCTACACACTCCCCCCACTTAAACTCTTTGGTCCCCAAAGATAATTGTCAACATACACTACGCACAACATTAGACAAAGTTGCGTATGATGTCGGCAGAGGAAGTTCCCACCAAAAATGAGAGGGTGAACTTCCTTGCCCACAGGTCACACTGTCATAAGTGGCCTGTCCAACTGTGCCAGGGGGTGAGTTGGGGTTGCCCTCCACCAAATGAACAGTGGAAGGATCAGGGCTTTCTGCACTCCTCCTGGCAGTTACCACAGTGTCCTCCGAGCTCTTCCCCATTTGTGGGTAAGTCAACTTTCGGGGAGGCCTTATGGCCATTTTCACCCTCCGCTCTCTTGGGATTTCTGGCTTGGACACTGTAGGTTCCTCTTCTGGAACAGACATGGCAGCTTTCACTGTTTCTGAAACATTTAACTCAGGAGCAGGAAGATACATGGAACATCTTGGATCCTCCTCTGGGAGTGAGTCGAGGGCATCTTCCCATGAGTCTGATAGAGGACTGGACGGGATGAACTCAGTAGCTTCTGCATTCAGTGTACTGTCTATGGTGTCTTTCAAAGGTGGAAGATCTATAGCAGAAGTCACTGGGGCCTGGGAAGGCCATAGCCATTCTAGCTCTTCCCTCTCATCCTTACTAGGTTCAGAGACATCTGTTTCTTCAGACCGAGATGCCTGGGACCGGGTATTTGGCCTAGGAGTATCCAGGATAGAAGTTGGCTCAGGGAAACCCTTTGCAGGGGGTATCCGAACTGCTTCAGCAAGTGGGAGTATGTGGTTTCGGTGCCAAGTCTTCAGTGGCCCCACCTTTCCCTCCGGCTTCAGTTGGTAGACTGGCAGGCCGGGCAGCTTCTTGCAAATAACATACTTGTGCTTCCCAGGGACTCCTAAGTTCCGTAGCAGCACTCTGTCCCCAGGCTGCAGATCCTGAATCCGGACCTTCAAGTCAAAGTTTCTCTTGTTGCGGGCTCCTCTCTGATCCGAAGCTGCTTGGGCCTGCTCATAGGCCAACTTGAAACTGTGCCTCAGCCTGTCCACATATCCTTTGTGGGAAGTGGCTGAGGAATGGTCTATGGAGGTGCCAAAGGCCAGGTCTACGGGTAGTCTTGCTTCTCTCCCAAACATGAGTCGATAGGGAGAGTACTCTGTAGCGTCACTTGTTGTACTGTTGTAAGCATTCACAATTGCTGCTATGTGCTTGCTCCAGTGCTGCTTCTTTTTGCTACTTAAAGTCCCCAGCATGTTGAGTAGGGTTCGGTTGAACCTCTCCGGCTGGGCATCCCCTTGTGGGTGGTAAGGGGTGGTTTGGGTCTTCTTGATCCCTAAGGAGTCCAGGAGCTTCCAGATCAGCCGACTTTCAAAGTCCCTCCCTTGATCCGAGTGGAGACGCTGTGGTAGCCCATAGTGCATGACCTTCTGGTCTTTGGTTGGGAAGGCCTGGGCATACCGGGTGAAATGGTCGGTTATCACCAGAACATTTCCTAGTCCACTCCAGTCGGGTTTGAGGCAGAGAAAATCAATGCATACCAAATCCAATGGGCCTTGACTTTGCAGGTGGCCCATTGGGGCAGCTTGATGGGGTAGAGTTTTCCGCTGAATGCAGCGTGCGCATGAATGGCAGTATTCCTCTACTTCAGCCCTCATGCAGGGCCAATAGAACCGACTTCTGACGAATTGAAAGGTCCTTTCAGCTCCTAAATGACCATGGTTGTCGTGTAAGGCGACCAAGACAGTCTCTCTGTGTTTCTCGGGTAGAAACAGATGCCATTTGTCTTCCAGGTCATCAGAGGGGCCCCTTCGGTAGACCACCCCTTTATGCACCCGCAGCCTGTCCCACTCCTTCCACAACAGGCAAGCTTCCCTTGAAGGGTGATGCAAGAGTCTATCTGGATCCTGATTTTCCAGGGCCTCTAGGACCAATTTCCCCAAAGGGTCTTCCAATTGGTCACATCTCAATTCCTTTTTAGACAGCTTTGGTAAGTCATCTTCCTCTATCTGAGTTACTCCACAGTATTGCTTGGGGAACCCCACTACTGTGACCCCTATCTACCCGTCTGGTGCCACTTGGGTCCAGTCTTCTGTGCAGCTAGTTGGAGCATGAGACCTTCTAGAGAAGGCATCTGCATCTCGATTGCCAGCCCCAGGTCTGTATTTCAGGCTGAAGTTGAATTCAGACAGTGCAGCCAGCCATTGATGGCCTGTGGCATCCAGCTTTGCTGTGGTGAAAAGATAAGTAAGGGGGTTGTTGTCAGTTTTCACGGTGAATTCTGCCCCATACAGATAGTCTTATTAACTACAGCCCACTTGAGGGCCAGGAACTCCAACTTATGAGTGGGGTATTTTTTTTCAGAGGGGGTCAAACTTCTGCTCACATATGCAACGGGTCACAGTTGCCCTTCATGCTCCTGGTAGAGCACTCCTCCCAGACCGTCATGACTGGCATCTACATGGAGTTCATAGGGTTTCTTGGTGTCTGCATAGGCCAAGACAGGGGCAGTGGTTAAGCTCTTCTTCAGCATTTGGAAGGCATCTTCACACTTCCCTTTCCACTGGTCTTTGACTGACTCCCCCAGCTTCCTGGGACCCAAGTCTTCCTCTTCTCCCTCTGTCTTTAATAGTTCATTCAAGGGTCTGGCAATCCATGTGAACCCCTCTACGAACCTCCTATAGTAGGAGCAGAACCCCAAAAAGGACCTGAGTTCTGTCACAGTGGTGGGCCGTGGCCAGGAGGTAACTGCCTCCAGCTTCCTGGGGTCTGTGGCTACCCCTTCTTCGGACACTATGTGTCCCAGATAGTTGACTGATGACTGGTAGAACTGGCATTTCTCTGGTGAAAGCTTTAGTCCCTCTTCACTGAGCCTTCTCAAGACTTTTTCCAGTCTCTCTTCATGTTCCTTCAGTCTTCCCAAAGACGATGATGTCATCTAGGTACACTAGGACTTCGATGAGGTTCATGTCTCCTACGGTTTTTTCCATGAGGCGTTGAAAGGTGGCAGGGGCTCCAGACAGACCTTGGGGCATCCGGTCAAATTCCAAGAATCCCACAGGGGTTATGAAGGCTGTCTTCTCCTTATCTTCTGGATGCATAGGGATCTGATAGTATCCGCTCTTAAGGTCCATGACACTGAACCACCTGGCTCCAGACAAACTCTGTAGGGCATTCTCTATCCTCGGGTGGTATACTGGTCGGGTATCGTTCTCCTGTTGAGAGTCCTGTAGTCTATACACAACCTCAACGACCCATTCTTCTTCCTGACCACCACTATCGGAGAGGCATGGGGGCTTCTAGATTCCCGGAGAACACCGCTCGAGTCTCTGCGGCGGCACAATGCACCCTGGGTGCCAAACAGGGTTCTGGGTAACGTAGTCCATGGGGCCTCAACGGAGACCCTGCTACATATATATATATATATATATATATATATATATATATATATAGATAGATAGATAGATAGATAGATAGATAGATACCTGTATGTATAAAAACAAAAATAGTCGTTTTATTGTTCTTCTTCTCTATTGTTCTGCTCTGTTTTACTGTATTTTATGCTTAGCTGTAATGTTTTGTTGTTACTGTCTTTTATCGTGTTTGCTTTGCAGGTATGTCATTCTACTGTTATACTGTACTGTTACTGTGTTTTATCATTAACCATAGTTTGCTTTGCAGGTATGCCATTCAGCTGCAGCACTGATTTATTTATTTTCCCAGCAACAGGGTTTTCTCTCACGATACGTAAATTAGCGACTCCAGAGCTGTAGGAGGTGATTTTACCACCACAGTAAAAAATGAGCATATATGCCGAAGCATAGGGACAGGGGTGGACATTAGGGGCGGATTGCCCCTATACTTCGGCATATATGTTTATTTACTTTTTCTTCGCAGAGATTTCTTCATCCACATCGGTCTATGTGAATGGAGGAATCTGTTCTCTTTTTACATTTAACCCACAGGCTGCATGAAAAAAAATAACATTACAATATATGCCCAACAAGGACCAGCGAAGTACTGGTATGTTGCTGGACTTTGAGGCTCCTGAAAAAATGCCCTTTTAAAAAAAAAATTTAATTGATACATGTCCCTTGGGGCAGTACCCAGGTCCCCATACACTTTTTTATGGCAAAAAACTTGCAATCAAGCCTTCAGTGAGGACTTTGGATTTTGCAGGTTCAAGCCCCACTGACTTCCACTACTCCCGCATATGCGATCTGACAGGCATGTTCGCCGGCAATAGCGCGATTTTCCATTTACATGTACACCCAGTTTTTGAGAGTTGAAGTCCTTAATGGCCTTAATTGGGCGCTATTATTCAGGACTGCAGGATCATATATTGGTGCTATAGTAAGTGACCCCTATAGTCTTCATCGAAATACCAGGTACCTGAACATTGCCAATGGCTGTGGCTGCTGATCCTGTGCCTTTAATCCAATAGGATGGTTGAACAGAAGTCAGGAGATCGACTTTTGTTCAACCTTAGTTGCCACGCTTGTATCAAGATTCGGCCTGTCCCTGTTGAATCGGCTGAATTTTGATCAATCTATGGCCACCTTAAAGTGTCTGTAAACCCTCACATATACCCAGTGAAGTAAACAGCCTCAGATGATACAAAGAGATGAACAAATCCTCCTACATAAGTTTTACTTGTTTCTCTGCCGTCTTCTCTTCCCTACACCCCTTAAAAAGGGCAGAAAAGTGATAAATCTTTCTTCATCTGTCAGGAGCACAGAGGAGAGGGGCGGAAAGGTTGCAGTAACAATGTGTGAGAGATGATTGGAGGAAAGGTACACACCCCCATCCACACAGCAGAAGAACTGTGTTGTGGATAGACAAGCTCCATGCTTATCTTCCTCCACAACACAAATGTATCTCATTTGTCAGGAAAACTTGTGAGAAGTTACTCATGCTGATAACAGCAACACCCAGAGCTTTGGAGAGCTTTGTAAACAGATATATATGCTTTGCTCAAATTCCATGACTAAGGTTTAAAACCACTTTAAGTGAGATAGAGGCAGTACTGGGAGCCAATCAAGTATGCTGCATGCCAAAGGTTGATGAAAATATTAGAAATAGCAGAGAGTTTTCCTCAGTCTACTACTGCTATTTTTATTTAAATTTAATTGTATTTTTCCCTTTTATTTTTCCATTTTTATTTTTTACCCTTACCTCCCCTCCCCCTGTTTTTTCTTCTATTTTCTTCCTTTTTATTTTTTATCAATAATCATCAAATCACCAATAATAACTACTAGATTTTTCATGATATCCACTTTTAATTGCATGTATTTGCATGTATATATGCAATGTACTTGCGGGTAGAAATTAAATTGATTTTAAAATCGTTTCATACTTTTTATATATATATAAAAAATATATATATACACACAAGTTTGACTTTTTACATCTATTTTTAGATTTTTTAGATTTTATATATATATATATATATATATATATATATACAGTATATACATATATATTTATTTAGAACATAATCATGAAAGTCTCTGTAGCGCCCTTACCCGCTTTCTCCCCTCTCTTTATGGCTGTATGACTCATCTAGGGGTATCTGGGAGAAGGGGGAAGATGTACACCACCAGCTCGGCTCTCTGATGTAGTATGCAGAGATATGAGCAAAACCGTTTACCTTCGGGTCTGCGTTTTAGGCCGGAGCCTCAGCTTCTCCTGTGATGATTGTCACTGTCACAGACAGGGACACTTAGCTGCCAGTAACATGAGTTCCACACCATAAAAAGTCCAACACTGTTTTATTTGCTTTGATCAATAGGTCGGCTGGTTGAACTTTAAAAGAACAGACAGGGTGTGGGAAAGAGTAGGTCCAGGCACACTCAATGAATAAAGTCTCTCCTGTTCCGTTTAGTGCAAACAGGCTTGGCGCACTGTCGCTGCCACCGACCGTGAATTTGGTCCCTGCCACTGACCTGGGTGAACGTTGAGGCCTCTGCCACAGGCCTTAGATGAGGCCTGCCACTGACCTGATGAAGATGGGTCCCTGCCACAGACCATAAGAACATGAAATACCTCCATTAGGACAAACGACCCCTGTCAGAGTTTGGCCTTCGAAGCTGTGATAGGTAGTGAGGAGTGAAATCAAAAATTTGCACCCTTAGAAACTAAATAACCAAAAGGTAAAAATATAATTTAATACTTTACCAGAGATTTAAGAAATCTGTTTTTGAGAGAAATCAGCTGTGTGTCCCCAAAGGACATCTCTAACACTCCTACATTTCTCCGTTCTCTCCTCGTCCTCCTCTCTTTCCTTCCGATGTTTGATCTCCCTCACTGTCATGTGTATACACTCTATATCCCCCCAGGAGTGGGTGTGGACATGCCTTCCACATCAAGGCACTGCTGGAAAATAATGATGGCCACACAAAATATTGACACTTTGGTCCCAATTTGGACATTTTCACTTAGGGGTGTACTCACTTTTGTTGCCAGCAGTTTAGACATTAATAGACATATGCACACTGAAATATTTCATTTCGGAATTTTGGTTTTGTTGAAAAATAAATTTATTTAGTTATTCCCTAAATTCATTTTTATTTATTTTGTTTAGTTAAAAAATGCATTTGTACGAAAATCCAAATTATTTAAGGTAGAATCTGTCAATTGAAGGCTTATGGTGTCTGTCGGATGTTCCTAAAAGATTTGACGAAGCAGCTAAACTGTACGACACCGTGATCGTACATTTAAGGTTGAATGCTCCGCCCACAAGCTATAGTAGAATTCTAATGTTGTTTGACTAGTAATAATTATAATTATTAATTATTATTACTAGTAAAGCAACATTACAATTTTTCTATAGCCTATGGGCGGAGAATATGACCGCAAATGTCCGCTCGCGGCGATCGTATGTTTTTAGCTGCTTCGTCAAATCTTTATGTCAATCTATTTTACTGGTGCTCCTCTTTGGTTACAATCAGCCAATAACATTCATCATCATCATCATTTTACTTCCCCCACCTTTTCCAGCAGCGACCACTAACAGCTCTTTTACTATTGTCTCTATAATGTCAAATCTTTTCTCTCTCTGTCGAAAAATTTTGGACTAATAGAGTTAGGTTAGGCACATTCGACCGCAGGTCCGATAGACACAGATCGCTATTGTCACCGTCATGTTGAATCTTCTATCTACCGTATCTATATCGCAATGATATGAAAATATAATGCATCTGAAAATAAAGCATTTTTTATTTCAGATCTTTAGGATTCTGCACGTTCGTTATCGTCTTGTTAAAACGAACACGAAAATCCCCAAAATTCAGACGATAACGAATGCACATGTCTAGACATTAATGGCTGCGTGTTGAGCTATTTTGAGGGGACAGCAAATTTACACTGTTATACAAGCTGTACACTCGCTACTTTACATTGTAGCAAAGTGTCATTTCTTCAGTGTTGAAACATGAAAAGATATAAAATATTTTCAAAAATGTGAGGGGTGTATTTGCTTTTCTGAGATACTGTATATATATATATATATATATAGATATATATATAGATCTATATATATATATCATCTATACATGTGTATATATATAGATATATATATCTATATATATATATATTGTGACAGCAGGAAGGTAAAGTCACCTGGTTGCATCCAGGGGGGTAGATATATTTCTCCCAGATTCAGGCTTTATGCTGACTTATACAACTAGGGTGGAGAGTTGTATAAGCCCAGCTGAGGCTAGTAGGCTCATGGATGACTCATAGCTCTAGGGAGAGGGCTGGGCGTCGTGCAGGCAGGGAGTTGATGAGACCAGCTGAAGCCTGTCAGTTCGTTTAAGGCCTCTATAAAAACTCCCAGATTCATTAGGTGTTAGCTCATGCCTGGAACCAGACCTGTGTGGACTGTCTAGGGAGAGTGAACCCCTGTGCGGTGAGGCAAAGCCTGTGTGGCTATTTGTTTGGACTTTTACTAAACCAGGGACTTAGGGACTAGGACAGCACCAGGCTGATCCCAGTTGTTAGTTTAGGAAACCTGCATGTTTAGTCAGAGGTCAAACTGACCAGGATTTATTTTGTTTGTTTCTTTTTGGCTTTGCTGTGTTTTTGTCACTGTACATAGAGAAATAAACCGCACCTTTTGATTTTGAAAACCACAACCTCCGTCTGCTGGCCCTGTTTTTGTGTGGGGAGCCCAACCAGGGGGTCACACACACCCGCTACCGAGTTAACCCCCTCACAGTTGGTGGAGAACCAGTGGCAGTTTTTTTTAAGCCAGCATGGAGGAGATACTGAAACAGCTGGCTCTAGCAAATGCCAATCAACAGCAGACAAATGCAGGTTTGCAAAGGAGCCTTGCAGCCCAGCAGCAAGCTCATCAACAAGCCCAGCAGCAATCTGAGGCCCGCTTCATAGACCTGTTACAGAAGCAAGAGCAGAGACTACAACAAATGGAAGCAGTAATGCAGCAACGTCCGCAGACCAGTGAGGAAAGCCGTCCCACTAATACCGCGTCCTTTGGGGTGAGTCGTTTATTGACAAAAATGACTGGAGAGGATGATCCAGAGGTATTTTTGACCACATTTGAAAGGACTGCTGAAAGAGAAAAGTGGCCTGAGGAGCAGTGGGCTGGACTGGTGGCTCCTCTGTTAACTGGTGAATCGCAGAAGGCTTACTATGACCTAGAGCCTGACCAAGCAAAAGACTATGTGATGCTAAAAGCTGAAATATTGGCAAGGCTGGGTGTCACCCTGGCTGTCCGGGCTCAGCGTGTGCATAACTGGACTTTCCAGCTTGGAAAACCCCCCAGGTCTCAAATGTATGATCTCATTCACCTGAGCAGGAAGTGGCTACAGCCAGAGACTTTGTCCGCACCAGAGATTGTGGAACGTGTTGTAATGGATCGGTTTTTGAGAGCTCTTCCTACTGCCATCCAAAAGTGGGTAAGCCATGGAGACCCAGAGACGGCCGGTGGTCTTGTGGATCGTGTAGAGAAATACTTGGCTACAGAGAACCTGACGGCCTCTTCCAGAGACACTCGGACTTTCCACCCTAAGACCAGACCATCCCCAGGGGCGGATAAGAGGATTCCAAGGGGTGAGGGTGGAGAGAGTGAGAGGGTGGGAGCTCTACCCAAAGTTTGGCGAGAACAGCCTGGGAAGTCAGGGGCTCAAGAGGCAGCCAAAAGGATTGTTTGCTACCGCTGCCGGCAAGCGGGACATATTGCAGCCAATTGCCCGGTTGTGGAGGAACCCATGCAGTGTGACTTTCTGACGGACAGACGTCAGTCGCTGTGTGCGACAGTCGCATGCACTGCCATTCGGGGAACTGAGAAACATTTATGCAAAATGTGTATTAATGGTAGAAATGTTGTGGTATTGCTGGATTCAGGTAGCCTTGTGACCCTGATAAAGGCTGAATTAGTTAAAACAGAGGTCTCTGGGAATAGCATGGTAGCTGTTATTTGTGTGCATGGGGACACCCGAGAGTATCCAGTGACTACAGTGTGTTTCGAGACCCCCAAAGGTACCCTCTCTCATCCAGTGGGGTTAGTATCTCAATTACCGCATGATGCCATTGTGGGAAGGGATTTTCCGAAGTTCTGGGAACTGTGGGATGATCCTGAGCCCCCCACTGGTGCCCCTATGTACCAGGAATGTGATAGCCAGAACTCCTCTGAGAGTGGTGAGGACTCTCCAGAATTTCCCTTGTCAGTATTGGCAGGGGAGACTCAAGAAACTGGAGAGGAGCCCACCTCCTCAGACGAAAACCTACCGTCTGTGGAGTTTTCTGATCTGGAGGTTCACAGGGAAAATTTTGCCACAGAACAGTTAAAAGACCCCGCCCTAATAAAGGCACGGGAAAACGTAGTGGAAATAGATGGCGAGTTAGTGAACCCAGATAATACCTGCACTTACCCATACTTCAGCGTAGAGAAGGACCTACTGTATCGGGTGGCAAAAAGGGCAGAAGAAACCGTTGAGCAGCTTGTGGTGCCCAAACCTTACAGGAAGTTGGTGTTGGAGTTGGCCCATGGGCACATTCTTGGAGGTCATCTGGGGACAGAGAAAACCCGAGAGAGGGTATTACAGAGATTCTATTGGCCTGGGGTGATGAAGGACATAGAAAATTATTGTTCCTCCTGCCCTGTGTGTCAGAGGTCGGCCCCGATGCCACATTTCCGTAGCCCGCTGGTCCCTCTACCCATCATTGAGGTCCCGTTTGAGAGAATCGCAATGGATTTGGTAGGTCCTATAATCAAGTCCGCTAGGGGGCACCAGTACATATTGGTTATAATGGACTATGCCACCCGTTATCCAGAAGCGATCCCTCTCAGAAATACCTCGGCCAAAACCATAGCCAAAGAGCTATCTCTTGTTTTTAGCCGGGTGGGTATTTGTAAAGAACTGCTTACGGACCAAGGTACACCCTTTATGTCCCGGGTTATGAAAGAGCTGTGTAAATTGTTCAAAGTGACGCAATTGCGTACATCTGTGTATCACCCCCAAACCGATGGGCTGGTTGAAAGATTCAACAAAACCCTAAAACAAATGTTGAAGAAAGTGGTGGATAGAGATGGAAAGGATTGGGACTGTCTACTTCCTTATTTGATGTTTGCTATTAGGGAGGTGCCCCAATCCTCTACGGGATTCTCCCCCTTTGAGTTACTGTATGGGAGACACCCAAGAGGGCTGTTGGATATTGCCAAGGAAACTTGGGAAAGTGAGAGTTCTCCCCACAGGAGTGTGATTGAGCATGTCGCCCTGATGCAAGATCGAATTGCACAGGTAATGCCCATCGTGAAGGAACATTTGGCCCAAGCGCAGTTGGCACAGCAGAGAGTGTACAACCGTGGAGCAAAGACCCGTACCTTTTCCCCGGGGGATAGGATATTGGTACTTGTCCCTACGGTTGAAAGTAAATTCCTTGCCAAATGGCAAGGCCCCTACGAGATAATGGAAAAAGTGAGCGAAGTGAATTACAAGGTCAGACAACCAGGAAGGCGAAAGCCCGAACAGATATATCACGTTAATCTGTTGAAAGCCTGGAGGGATAGAGAGTCCCTAGTCGCAGAAACTTGGTCACCAGCTCAAACTGGTTGCGTGATTCCGGAGGTTGGAATAGCAGCCACCTTGTCACAACCCCAACAACAGGAGGTTAAGGAGTTTGTGCTTCGCAACAAGGAGGTGTTCTCTGAGCTGCCGGGACAAACATCTGGGGTAGAGCATGATATTATTACCCCGCCCGGTGAAAGGGTGAAGTTAAAACCCTATCGGATCCCAGAGGCCCGACGGGAGGCAATACGGGAGGAAGTACAGAAAATGCTGAACTTAGGGGTGATAGAGGAGTCCCAAAGTGATTGGTCTAGTCCCATTGTGTTGGTGCCTAAACCGGATGGGAGCTGGCGATTTTGTAACGATTTTCGTCAGTTGAACAAAGTTACAAAATTTGACACCTACCCCATGCCACGTATAGATGAGTTGATCGACCGGCTGGGAACAGCCCGATACATGACGACTCTTGACCTCACAAAAGGGTATTGGCAAATTCCCCTGGCCAAGTCGGCCAAAGAGAAAACCGCATTTGTAACCCCAGACGGGGCGTTCCAATATAAGAGAATGCCGTTCGGGTTACAGAATGCGCCGGCCACATTCCAGCGGAAAATGGACCAGATACTGAGGCCCCATCGGAAGTATGCTGCGGCTTACCTGGATGACGTAATTGTCCATAGCACAGATTGGGCCTCACATCTGCCAAAAGTGCAAGCAGTCCTAGACTCTATCCGGGAAGCGGGGTTTACGGCTAACCCCAAGAAGTGTACCATTGGGCAGGAGGAGGCCAAATATCTTGGGTACACCATTGGCAGGGGAGTGATAAAACCCCAACTCAACAAAGTCGAGGCCATCCAGAGTTGGCCACGTCCCAACAGCAAGAAGCAGGTACGGGCCTTTCTGGGAATCGCGGGTTATTATCGGCGCTTCATTCCCCACTTTGCTTCTAAGGCTGTGCCCCTAACCAACCTGACGAAAGGGAAAGGGTCGGTCATGATTAAATGGACCCCCGAGGCTGAGGCAGCATTCCAATTCTTGAAACAAGCCTTATGTAGCCAGCCAGTGTTGTACTCACCCGACTTCTCTAAAGACTTTGTCGTACAAAGTGATGCGTCAGATGTGGGGTTAGGAGCAGTATTGTCCCAGGTCTGGAACGGGGAAGAGCACCCAGTCATTTACCTCAGCAGGAAGTTGAAGTCCCATGAGGTAAATTACGCCACGGTTGAAAAGGAGTGTTTAGCGGTGAAGTGGGCTCTAGATTCCCTTCGGTACTATCTGCTAGGTAGGCACTTTGACATGGTTACGGATCACGCTCCGTTAAAGTGGATGGCTCAAAACAAGGAGACAAATAGAAGAGTGAATAGGTGGCTCCTGGCCCTACAGGAATTCAACTTCACAGTAAAGCATCGCCCTGGCGTTCAAATGGGGAATGTGGATGCTTTGTCTCGAGTACATGAATGCCTGATTGCTGGTGTTCCAACCCCAAGGTTAAAACAAGAGGGGGGGGTATGTGACAGCAGGAAGGTAAAGTCACCTGGTTGCATCCAGGGGGGTAGATATATTTCTCCCAGATTCAGGCTTTATGCTGACTTATACAACTAGGGTGGAGAGTTGTATAAGCCCAGCTGAGGATAGTAGGCTCATGGATGACTCATACCTCTAGGGAGAGGGCTGGGCGTCGTGCAGGCAGGGAGTTGATGAGACCAGCTGAAGCCTGTCAGTTCGTTTAAGGCCTCTATAAAAACTCCCAGATTCATTAGGTGTTAGCTCATGCCTGGAACCAGACCTGTGTGGACTGTCTAGGGAGAGTGAACCCCTGTGCGGTGAGGCAAAGCCTGTGTGGCTATTTGTTTGGACTTTTACTAAACCAGGGACTTAGGGACTAGGACAGCACCAGGCTGATCCCAGTTGTTAGTTTAGGAAACCTGCATGTTTAGTCAGAGGTCAAACTGACCAGGATTTATTTTGTTTGTTTCTTTTTGGCTTTGCTGTGTTTTTGTCACTGTACATAGAGAAATAAACCGCACCTTTTGATTTTGAAAACCACAACCTCCGTCTGCTGGCCCTGTTTTTGTGTGGGGAGCCCAACCAGGGGGTCACACACACCCGCTACCGAGTTAACCCCCTCACAATATATATATATATATGTAGCGATACCCCCAAACTAAGAGAGCCGCTGGTTTTGTTTCGGGCCCTGTACACAGCACAGCCAACCCCCGGCAATCTACTCGACCCTCCTCTGGCACAGCTAGTCTAGGGTTGGTATGTTGGTATAGCTCTATACCTGTCTATGAACAATCCCACAATAATCCAAACCGTTGTGAAATATAGTAATGGACGCTAATACCAGAATGATTAACTATAATATATTTACTTCGATATAAAGGTCAATGATCAATACCATACAACACATACATGCAGAGCCCTGCAGTAATAATAACACTAGTCAACTATAGTGCATATATATTTATATCACACACTAACATATAGCTATTCTCCCCGTGAGCAATATGGCGCTCAATAAAGCTATAAACTCCCAATCAGGCCTGACTCAGTTAAAGCTCAGTCTTTAAGTGAGGAATCTTTGCATGCAAGATGATCGGTGGTGTACATAGAGGAACAATGATTTGTAATCCAATAATGGTTTATAGCAATAGAAGCAACTCCCCGGAGACTATATAACTCAGTTCTGCAACTAGTCTCCTGTCAGGATAGCAAGTATAACACGATGGGCCAAGGCAGTCAATAGGCCTAACAAAAGTACTCGGTTATAGTTGTGAGCAGGTGCTCTTTCACCCCTCTGGACTCGATCCTAGTCCGGGACACCCACCGCTGTGTTTCCACACACAGGATCTGCAACAGCCGGATCTCTGGTCCAACTGACGTCCGCGAAGCAGGTAGATGTCAGATGCCGCACAGGCTCCACAGCGAGGTGGAAGGCTCTCTGGAAGTGCGCAAGGCCCAGGCCTCGGGCCTTGCACTAGCAGCAGGTCCGCACAGGAAGTCCTCTTGCCAGCCGCGTGGTGTCCAAAGAGGCCGGGCTTAGCCTCGCTCTCCCCTTTTATGCCCCACCCATGAGTCTCTGCGGCGGCACAATGCACCCTGGGTGCCAAACAGGGTTCTAGGTAACGTAGTCCATGGGGCCTCAACGGAGACCCGCTACACACTCCCCCCACTTAAACTCTTTGGTCCCCAAAGATAATTGTCAACATACACTACGCACAACATTAGACAAAGTTGCGTATGATGTCGGCAGAGGAAGTTCCCACCAAAAATGAGAGGGTGAACTTCCTTGCCCACAGGTCACACTGTCATAAGTGGCCTGTCCAACTGTGCCAGGGGGTGAGTTGGGGTTGCCCTCCACCAAATGAACAGTGGAAGGATCAGGGCTTTCTGCACTCCTCCTGGCAGTTACCACAGTGTCCTCCGAGCTCTTCCCCATTTGTGGGTAAGTCAACTTTCGGGGAGGCCTTATGGCCATTTTCACCCTCCGCTCTCTTGGGATTTCTGGCTTGGACACTGTAGGTTCCTCTTCTGGAACAGACATGGCAGCTTTCACTGTTTCTGAAACATTTAACTCAGGAGCAGGAAGATACATGGAACATCTTGGATCCTCCTCTGGGAGTGAGTCGAGGGCATCTTCCCATGAGTCTGATAGAGGACTGGACGGGATGAACTCAGTAGCTTCTGCATTCAGTGTACTGTCTATGGTGTCTTTCAAAGGTGGAAGATCTATAGCAGAAGTCACTGGGGCCTGGGAAGGCCATAGCCATTCTAGCTCTTCCCTCTCATCCTTACTAGGTTCAGAGACATCTGTTTCTTCAGACCGAGATGCCTGGGACCGGGTATTTGGCCTAGGAGTATCCAGGATAGAAGTTGGCTCAGGGAAACCCTTTGCAGGGGGTATCCGAACTGCTTCAGCAAGTGGGAGTATGTGGTTTCGGTGCCAAGTCTTCAGTGGCCCCACCTTTCCCTCCGGCTTCAGTTGGTAGACTGGCAGGCCGGGCAGCTTCTTGCAAATAACATACGGCTCAGGTCTCCATCTGTCTGCAAGCTTGTGCTTCCCAGGGACTCCTAAGTTCCGTAGCAGCACTCTGTCCCCAGGCTGCAGATCCTGAATCCGGACCTTCAAGTCAAAGTTTCTCTTGTTGCGGGCTCCTCTCTGATCCGAAGCTGCTTGGGCCTGCTCATAGGCCAACTTGAAACTGTGCCTCAGCCTGTCCACATATCCTTTGTGGGAAGTGGCTGAGGAATGGTCTATGGAGGTGCCAAAGGCCAGGTCTACGGGTAGTCTTGCTTCTCTCCCAAACATGAGTCGATAGGGAGAGTACTCTGTAGCGTCACTTGTTGTACTGTTGTAAGCATTCACAATTGCTGCTATGTGCTTGCTCCAGTGCTGCTTCTTTTCGCTACTTAAAGTCTCCAGCATGTTGAGTAGGGTTCGGTTGAACCTCTCCGGCTGGGCATCCCCTTGTGGGTGGTAAGGGGTGGTTTGGGTCTTCTTGATCCCTAAGGAGTCCAGGAGCTTCCAGATCAGCCGACTTTCAAAGTCCCTCCCTTGATCCGAGTGGAGACGCTGTGGTAGCCCATAGTGCATGACCTTCTGGTCTTTGGTTGGGAAGGCCTGGGCATACCGGGTGAAATGGTCGGTTATCACCAGAACATTTCCTAGTCCACTCCAGTCGGGTTTGAGGCAGAGAAAATCAATGCATACCAAATCCAATGGGCCTTGACTTTGCAGGTGGCCCATTGGGGCAGCTTGATGGGGTAGAGTTTTCCGCTGAATGCAGCGTGCGCATGAATGGCAGTATTCCTCTACTTCAGCCCTCATGCAGGGCCAATAGAACCGACTTCTGACGAATTGAAAGGTCCTTTCAGCTCCTAAATGACCATGGTTGTCGTGTAAGGCGACCAAGACAGTCTCTCTGTGTTTCTCGGGTAGAAACAGATGCCATTTGTCTTCCAGGTCATCAGAGGGGCCCCTTCGGTAGACCACCCCTTTATGCACCCGCAGCCTGTCCCACTCCTTCCACAACAGGCAAGCTTCCCTTGAAGGGTGATGCAAGAGTCTATCTGGATCCTGATTTTCCAGGGCCTCTAGGACCAATTTCCCCAAAGGGTCTTCCAATTGGTCACATCTCAATTCCTTTTTAGACAGCTTTGGTAAGTCATCTTCCTCTATCTGAGTTACTCCACAGTATTGCTTGGGGACCCCCACTACTGTGACCCCTATCTACCCGTCTGGTGCCACTTGGGTCCAGTCTTCTGTGCAGCTAGTTGGAGCATGAGACCTTCTAGAGAAGGCATCTGCATCTCGATTGCCAGCCCCAGGTCTGTATTTCAGGCTGAAGTTGAATCCAGACAGTGCAGCCAGCCATTGATGGCCTGTGGCATCCAGCTTTGCTGTGGTGAAAAGATAAGTAAGGGGGTTGTTGTCAGTTTTCACGGTGAATTCTGCCCCATACAGATAGTCTTATTAACTACAGCCCACTTGAGGGCCAGGAACTCCAACTTATGAGTGGGGTACTTTTTTTCAGAGGGGGTCAAACTTCTGCTCACATATGCAACGGGTCACAGTTGCCCTTCATGCTCCTGGTAGAGCACTCCTCCCAGACCGTCATGACTGGCATCTACATGGAGTTCATAGGGTTTCTTGGTGTCTGCATAGGCCAAGACAGGGGCAGTGGTTAAGCTCTTCTTCAGCATTTGGAAGGCATCTTCACACTTCCCTTTCCACTGGTCTTTGACTGACTCCCCCAGCTTCCTGGGACCCGAGTCTTCCTCTTCTCCCTCTGTCTTTAATAGTTCATTCAGGGGTCTGGCAATCCATGTGAACCCCTCTACGAACCTCCTATAGTAGGAGCAGAACCCCAAAAAGGACCTGAGTTCTGTCACAGTGGTGGGCCGTGGCCAGGAGGTAACTGCCTCCAGCTTCCTGGGGTCTGTGGCTACCCCTTCTTCGGACACTATGTGTCCCAGATAGTTGACTGATGACTGGTAGAACTGGCATTTCTCTGGTGAAAGCTTTAGTCCCTCTTCACTGAGCCTTCTCAAGACTTTTTCCAGTCTCTCCTCATGTTCCTTCAGAGTCTTCCCAAAGACGATGATGTCATCTAGGTACACTAGGACTTCGATGAGGTTCATGTCTCCTACGGTTTTTTCCATGAGGCGTTGAAAGGTGGCAGGGGCTCCAGACAGACCTTGGGGCATCCGGTCAAATTCCAAGAATCCCACAGGGGTTATGAAGGCTGTCTTCTCCTTATCTTCTGGATGCATAGGGATCTGATAGTATCCGCTCTTAAGGTCCATGACACTGAACCACCTGGCTCCAGACAAACTCTGTAGGGCATACTCTATCCTCGGGTGGTATACTGGTCGGGTATCGTTCTCCTGTTGAGAGTCCTGTAGTCTATACACAACCTCAACGACCCATTCTTCTTCCTGACCACCACTATCGGAGAGGCATAGGGGCTTCTAGATTCCCGGAGAACACCGCTCGAGTCTCTGCGGCGGCACAATGCACCCTGGGTGCCAAACAGGGTTCTGGGTAACGTAGTCCATGGGGCCTCAACGGAGACCCTGCTACATATATATATATATATATATATATATATATATATAGATAGATAGATAGATAGATAGATAGATAGATAGATAGATAGATAGATAGATAGATAGATACCTGTATGTATAAAAACAAAAATAGTCGTTTTATTGTTCTTCTTCTTTATTGTTCTGCTCTGTTTTACTGTATTTTATGCTTAGCTGTAATGTTTTGTTGTTACTGTCTTTTATCGTGTTTGCTTTGCAGGTATGTCATTCTACTGTTATACTGTACTGTTACTGTGTTTTATCATTAACCATAGTTTGCTTTGCAGGTATGCCATTCAGCTGCAGCACTGATTTATTTATTTTCCCAGCAACAGGGTTTTCTCTCACGATACGTAAATCAGCGACTCCAGAGCTGTAGGAGGTGATTTTACCACCACAGTAAAAAATGAGCATATATGCCGAAGCATAGGGACAGGGGTGGACATTAGGGGCGGATTGCCCCTATACTTCGGCATATATGTTTATTTACTTTTTCTTCGCAGAGATTTCTTCATCCACATCGGTCTATGTGAATGGAGGAATCTGTTCTCTTTTTACATTTAACCCACAGGCTGCATGAAAAAAAATAACATTACAATATATGCCCAACAAGGACCAGCGAAGTACTGGTATGTTGCTGGACTTTGAGGCTCCTGAAAAAATGCCCTTTTAAAAAAAAAATGTAATTGATACATGTCCCTTGGGGCAGTACCCAGGTCCCCATACACTTTTTTATGGCAAAGAACTTGCAATCAAGCCTTCAGTGAGGACTTTGGATTTTGCAGGTTCAAGCCCCACTGACTTCCACTACTCCCGCATATGCGATCTGACAGGCATGTTCGCCGGCAATAGCGCGATTTTCCATTTACATGTACACCCAGTTTTTGAGAGTTGAAGTCCTTAATGGCCTTAATTGGGCGCTATTATTCAGGACTGCAGGATCATATATTGGTGCTATAGTAAGTGACCCCTATAGTCTTCATCGAAATACCAGGTACCTGAACATTGCCATTGGCTGTGGCTGCTGATCCTGTGCCTTTAATCCAATAGGATGGTTGAACAGAAGTCAGGAGATCGACTTTTGTTCAACCTTAGTTGCCACGCTTGTATCAAGATTCGGCCTGTCCCTGTTGAATCGGCTGAATTTTGATCAATCTATGGCCACCTTAAAGTGTCTGTAAACCCTCACATATACCCAGTGAAGTAAACAGCCTCAGATGATACAAAGAGATGAACAAATCCTCCTACATAAGTTTTACTTGTTTCTCTGCCGTCTTCTCTTCCCTACACCCCTTAAAAAGGGCAGAAAAGTGATAAATCTTTCTTCATCTGTCAGGAGCACAGAGGAGAGGGGCGGAAAGGTTGCAGTAACAATGTGTGAGAGATGATTGGAGGAAAGGTACACACCCCCATCCACACAGCAGAAGAACTGTGTTGTGGATAGACAAGCTCCATGCTTATCTTCCTCCACAACACAAATGTATCTCATTTGTCAGGAAAACTTGTGAGAAGTTACTCATGCTGATAACAGCAACACCCAGAGCTTTGGAGAGCTTTGTAAACAGATATATATGCTTTGCTCAAATTCCATGACTGAGGTTTAAAACCACTTTAAGTGAGATAGAGGCAGTACTGGGAGCCAATCAAGTATGCTGCATGCCAAAGGTTGATGAAAATATTAGAAATAGCAGAGAGTTTTCCTCAGTCTACTGCTGCTATTTTTATTTTTATTTAAATTTAATTGTATTTTTCCCTTTTATTTTTCCATTTTTATTTTTTCCCCTTACCTCCCCTCCCCCTGTTTTTTCTTCTATTTTCTTCCTTTTTATTTTTTATCAATAATCATCAAATCACCAATATTATCTACTAGATTTTTCATGATATCCACTTTTAATTGCATGTATTTGCATGTATATATGCAATGTACTTGCGGGTAGAAATTAAATTGATTTTAAAATCGTTTCAAACTTTTTATATATATATAAAAAATATATATATACACACAAGTTTGACTTTTTACATCTATTTTTAGATTTTTTAGATTATATATATATATATATATATATATATATATATACAGTATATACATATATATTTATTTAGAACATAATCATGAAAGTCTCTGTAGCGCCCTTACCCGCCTTCTCGCCTCTCTTTATGGCTGTATGACTCGTCTAGGGGTATCTGGGAGAAGGGGGAAGATGTACACCACCAGCTCGGCTCTCTGATGTAGTATGCAGAGATATGAGCAAAACCGTTTACCTTCGGGTCTGCGTTTTAGGCTGGAGCCTCAGCTTCTCCTGTGATGATTGTCACTGTCACAGACAGGGACACTTAGCTGCCAGTAACACGAGTTCCACACCATAAAAAGTCCAACACTGTTTTATTTGCTTTGATCAATAGGTCGGCTGGTTGAACTTTAAAAGAACAGACAGGGTGTGGGAAAGAGTAGGTCCAGGCACACTCAATGAATAAAGTCTCTCCTGTTCCGTTTAGTGCAAACAGGCTTGGCGCACAGTCGCTGCCACCGACCGTGAATTTGGTCCCTGCCACTGACCTGGGTGAACGTTGAGGCCTCTGCCACAGGCCTTAGATGAGGCCTGCCACTGACCTGATGAAGATGGGTCCCTGCCACAGACCATAAGAACATGAAATACCTCCGTTAGGACAAACGACCCCAGTCAGAGGAAGACATCCATCCGGACAGTCACCAGAGGCCCACACCGGCACCGGACAAATTCTGAACCAGCTCTACGGGAGGGTCACGTCTCCGGTCCCTTATGCCCTGGATTCAGGCACCCAATATCGGGGCACCTTAGGAATGCTTCTCCTTTGCGGGACCCAGTCGAAGGTACTGGGCCCCAGGCCTCCTTGTAAAGTACCTCACCCCAGGCTGAAGGTGCCTGGGATGGAACTCGACTCAACGCGCCCAGGCCAAGGGCGCCTGGGCACAGACGAACTGCAGCAGCCCCCAGGCTGAAGGTGCCTGGGGAATGGACCTTGTGCGCAAGATGTCCGCCCCCTTTATATCCTCTCCCAGCAGGCACAGTGGGTTCCCCGCCCCGCTGTACTACTGCCGCGAGAGGACACAAAGGGCACGGCGCTAGAATGGCAGTTCAACCCCGGTCCCAGGTGACAGCGCCACCCAGGGACCGCAGGGAACATGACACCATTCATACCTCCCACACTCTAAAGTGTCCATAAATCCCAAAAAATCAATGTATCTGGGCCATCTATGGCCCAGATACGCCCTTCTAAATTTGACACCCGCTATATCTCTTTCTACTACCATTATCTTGTATATTGTTTTATATGTATACTCTGTTTACATTGGCTTTTGAATGTGATTGCTCATCCAGCTGAAGCCGTTAACGCATTTCCTATTTAAACCCGATGCCAGCATCAGAGAATCAGCTTATGAAGGAGGTGTGGCTGTGCTTCCGAAACGCGTTCTGATTGGCCCCACCACAGCAGTAGGCGGCTCTCTTGTTTGACAGCTCCGGATCACCTCCTTGCTGAATCAGCCAGCGTCCTCCCGATTTCCCTTGAGGCTACAGTTTCCCACTGTTAAACGGCGCCCGTCGATTTTACATCACAGGGATTCAAGCAGTAGTCTTGTTCCTTGCTGGACGTGAATAGCTTCCACCCACTGAGCACTATGTAAGTGCATCTTTTACTGAATACAATTTGCCTTTTTATAATAAAATAATGCTGCACTAGGACTGGCCTGGTGCTTCTCTTTTTTTCTCCTTTCTTCTTTTCTTTTACAGTTCTCGGGTCCCCAGCCCGTGCCTGAAGCAGCCTTGCCACCATCTGCAGTAGTTACACCAGAGACTAATCAAAAGGGGCTCACCCACCTGAACAATTTCCAAGATTGACTTTCCCACTCTTAAAACTTTATTCATATTTCTATATACAGTATATATATATATATATATATATATATTTATTTTTCTCTGGTGTATCTTTCAAATCACTAACTAGACTCTGTGTGCGGTTTTCACCACTCTTTCTAACTATTAGGCTTTTTAGCACTTAGCGTTTCACACTAGTTTTTATTTATGTGTTTTTTATTCTTTATGCTGCTTCTCTGTCTAGCTGGGAGACTGGGATGGAGAGAGGACACCATTATATTCCTAAACTGTAGGTGCTGTCATCCTCCTGGCTATTTTGTTAGAGGGGGCTGTATAATGCCGCGTACACACGATCATTATTCACGGCGGTTAAAAAACCGCCGTGAATAATGACAGGAAAAACGAGGAACCGATTGGTTCCCTACACACGGTCGTTTTTCCCGTCATTTTTTCTCTTGACGAGAAAAACGACCGTCTGTGGGCTCCGCGGCAGTGTTTCCCTATGGGAAAACTGCCGCGGAAAAAAATGCTGGAAAAAACGACGAGAAAATTTAGAACATGTTCTAATTTTTCTCGTCGTTTTTTATGCCGTTTTTCTCGACGAGAAAAACGACATAAAGCCCACAGACGATCGTTTTTCTCGGCGAAAAGAAAAAATGCAGTTTTTCTCGTCGAGAAAAGCGGTCGTGTGTACGCGGCATAAGTCTCAGGACTGGATAGATAGAAATACAAATCCCTTTTGTGGGTATTTCATTTGTGTATTACATTGTTTTTCTGAAGTTTAGCTTTAAAAATGAACTCAGGTTATAAATACAACAACTGTCAATGCAGGAAGTTATTGAGCATTATCTAAGTTGCAAAAAAAAAGATCTAAATAAAGAATGACTGACAAACACTGAATAAAATTAAAGCACAAGCAGGTGTGAAGAACAGAAGGCAGATTCCCTTCGAATGTGTCATCATTTCATTATCAACTTAATACAAATAAACAAACTAGGCTGCTATATATTAAATTATGAGCATTCAAATTTTCCCATTGTATAAAGCATTAATTTATCTGCACGAAAATGCATTTCAAGTTAAAATACTGTTCATTACAAAATTACTAGTTCATAGATATGTGTTTCAAGCCTGCATGTGTTTACAAGTGTAAAGTAATGTAAAATGCAGAGTTGAGGTAAATGTTTGTGTTAAAAAGTCTTACGGAAATTAATAATAAACTCACTTAAATATTTTTTTTTGCCTTTTTATGCATTTTGAAATATCTATAATGGATTTTCTTGTCTCACTTTGCATAAAATAAACACAAAAATGCATGTAAATGCACATTTAAAATACACAAACATAAGCATTCCAGTAATCCTAAAAAGAAATTGCACTTGGTGAGATAAGTGGAGCAGCTGGCACAATGCATATATAGTAGGTCAAATGTGCAGAACTAATAGATCAATAATCAACAATTGACATAAATCGTATTGTAAAAATGTTTGAATAAATATGGGCAGAAACCAGTGACAGTCCCAGAGTGATAAATTAAATCTTCATCCTTACTTCACTAGATAACTCTTCATAAATAGTGACACCGTAGTGATCCAACACCTTGGGTTCAATAACACACGCTTACCAAAGCAAATGGACTTTTTCAATCAGAAAAGTACACTTGTGTTTCCATATGGTTCTGCTTTCTCCACTTATCAATGCAAGCACAATTTCTTTGTTAGGATAATTGGCACACTTCCGATGCTGTTATCGCAGCTGGAGTTTTTATTTACATTTTTATGTTTTTGTTGTTGATTCTCACTAAAATTGATGGGTTTAATTACCGAGCTTCACAAAGCTGCAACACTGATAGTGTATTTGTCCTTGCAGGCATTATTGATTTGGAGTTGGATGGTATGTTTCTTAGATTAAAGAATTTAATGCTCTTGGAATTACACACTGAGTGGGACATAGCGTTCTTAGAATAGTATATTACAGAATAGATGGTTACACAAAGTTTTTGATGGGATGTGAACCCCCAGAAAGGGGATACTGGGTTGGTAAAGTGGGCCAAATATTTTAATGAGGCAGGTATTCATTATCTTAAGTTTTTAGTTCAGAAAAAAAAAAGAGATACGATTTTGGTGCTAGACAAGGAAATTAAGGAACTGACAGATAAGCTTTTACCTCACAAGGAAAGTACAGAGTGCAGCTCTCTTTCATCAAATTCAAAGAACTTTTTGGATAAAGAAGAATGAGAAAAAAAAAAAAAGGAAAAAGTAAATTTGGGACGCGGATGATTTAAAATCCGGTGGTGTCTTTGGTTGGAAAAAGAAGGAGGATGTAGAAATGGTAGAGGGGACAGAGGGAAGGGGAATGCAAAATGATGGAAGTAACCCCAGACCTGTAAGACCCTCCCAGCCTCCCTCTGGTCCCCTCCCACCAAAGACAAGGAACACCTGGGCAGAGTTGGGGGGAGAGAAGAGGAGCCAAACCCCACCTCCTATGAGGTAAAAGAATCAAGGAAGGCATCCTATTTCAACTAATAATAGACAATATGACCAAGGAAGAGGTTCTGTTCCAACAAATAACAGATTTTTTTAAGGGATGGTGACCCAGGTAAGGCTCCATTCACACTTGTGCGACTTGTCATGCAAATTTGGACATCAAAGTTGCATGACAAGTCGTTCCCCATGTTTTCCAATGATATCCATTCATATATGCACAACTTAAAGTTGCAACAACTTCAAAGTAGTTCATGCACTACTTTGGTCCAACTTTAATGCAACTTGAGGGTCATAGACTTCAATGTTAACTCTCAGAAGTTGCATGAAAGTCGCACCTGAATGTTATACAATGCAACTCGTGTGCAACAGTTGCCCATTATTGCTGGTCTAGGCCAAAGTCATATCCAAGTTGCACCCATCCAAATTTGCATCAAAGTTGCACCAAAATTGCACCAAAGTTGCACTCCAAAGTTGGCGTACAAGTGTGAATGGAGCCTAATGGACCCTATTTGTATATGGAGAGAAACCATGATAGATATAATGATCCCCCATATTGTTACAATCAGAACCATCCTGATACCCAAAGAGGGTGGGGTTTTCCCAGGGAAAATCAAGGAAAGAAAAGAAGTCCAGAACAAAGAGCGGCACCCAAGGGGGGAGGAAATTACAAGAGGAAAAAAAATGAGAATGTAGTTTTAACAGATATTTTTAATTTTAATTAAGGTTGAGTTCACTAAGGGAAAAAAAAATCATGCTGGATGAATGCTTGAAATTTCCCCTATCAAAAAGTTAGATAAATTTCACACATTTATTGATGTTCAAAAATGTATTCCTAAATTAAATGTACAAAGATAAGATAAGTGGTGAAGTGGAAAAGGGGGGCCCTTCAGGGGTATTGCACTCTAGTCTTGTAAATGCTTTGATTTTCTACCTTCCAGGCCCTGTGGCCCCACCCATCAGTGTTTTTAACCACTTAAGCCCCGGACCATTTTGTAGCTAAAGGACCAGAGGTGTTTTCAGAATTTTGCACTGCGCTGCTTTAACTGTAAATTGTGCGGACATGCAATGTTGTACCCAAACGAAATTTGCATCCTTTTCTTCCCACAAATAGAGCTTTCTTTTAATGGTATTTGATTGCCTCAGCAATTTTTATATTTTGCGATATAAACGGAAAAAAACTGAAAATTTTGAAAAAAAATAATATTTTCTACTTTTTGTTATAAGAAAAATCGAATAAACTCAATTTTAGTCATACATTTAGGCCAAAATGTATTCAGCCACATGTCTTTAGTAAAAAAAATGTCAATAAGCGTATATTTATTGGTTTGCGCAAAAGTTATAGCGTCTACAAACTAGGGTACATTTTCTGGAATTTACACAGCTTTAAATTTATGACTGCCTATCTCATTTCTTGAGGTGCTAAAATGGCAGGGCAGTACAAAACCCCCCAAATGACCCCATTTTGGAAAGTAGACATCCCAAGGAAATTGCTGAGAGGCATGTTGAGCCCATTGAATATTTTTTTTTTTGTCTCAAGTGATTGAATAATGACTAAAAAAAAAGAAAAAATACAAAAAGTTGTCTTTAAATGATATATTGCTCACACATGCCATGGTTATATGTGGAATTTCACCCCAAAATACATTTTGCTGCTTCTCCTGAGTACGGGGATACCACATGTGTGGGACTTTTTGGAAGCCTAGCCGCGTACGGGCCCCCGAAAACCAAGCACCGCCTTCAGGATTTCTAAGGGTGCAAATTTTTGATTTCACTCCTCACTACCTATCACAGTTTCGAAGGCCATAAAATGCCAAAATAGCACAAAACCCCCCCAAATGACCCCATTTTAGAAAGTACACACCCCAAGGAAATTGCTGAGAGGCATGTTGAGCCCATTGAATATTTTTTTTTGTCCCAAGTGATTGAATAATGACAAAAAAAATAAAAATTACAAAAAGTTGTCTTTAAATTATATATTGCTCACATATACCATGGTTATATGTGGAATTGCACCCCAAAATACATTTTGCTGCTTCTCCTGAGTACGGGGATACCACATGTGTGGGACTTTTTGGGAGCCTAGCCGCGTACGGGCCCCCGAAAACCAAGCACCGCCTTCAGGATTTCTAACGGCGCAAATTTTTGATTTCACTCCTCACTACCTATCACAGTTTCGAAGGCCATAAAATGCCAAAATAGCACAAACCCCCCCCCAAATGACCCCATTTTGGGAAGTAGACACCCCAAGCTATTTGCTGAGAGGCATGGTGAGTATTTTACAGCTCTCATTTGTTTTTGAAAATGAAGAAAGAAAATATTTTTTTTTTTTTCAATTTTCAAAACTTTGTGACAAAAAGCGAGATCTGCAAAATACTCACCATACCTCTCAGCAAATAGCTTGGGGTGTCTACTTTCCAAAATGGGGTCATTTGGGGGGGGGGGGGTTGTGCCATCTGGGCATTCCATGGCCTCCGAAACTGTGATAGGCAGTGAGGAGTGAAATCAAAAATATACACCCTTAGAAAGCCTGAAGGCGGTGCTTGGTTTTTGGGGTCCCGTACGCGGCTAGGCTCCCAAAAAGTCTCACACATGTGGTATCCCCGTACTCAGGAGAAGGAACAGAATGTATTTTGGGGTGTAATTCCACATATGCCCATAACATGTTTGAGCAATATATCATTTAGTGACAACTTTGTGCAAAAAAATAAATAAATAAAAATAAATTGTCTTTTTTCCGCAACTTGTGTCAACATATGAAATATTCAATGGACTCGACATGCCTCTCAGTATATAGCTTGGGGTGTCTACTTTCCAAAATGGGGTCATTTGGGGGGGTTTTGAACGGTCCTGGCATTTTATACACAACATTAGGAAGCTTACATCCACTCTTCTAACCACTTGAAGACAAAGCCCTTTCTGACACTTTTTGTTTACATGAAAACATATTTTTTTTTTCAAGAAAATTATGTTGAACCCCCAAACATTATATATATTTTTAAAGAAAAGGCCCTACAGATTAAAATGGTGGGTGTTGCATTTTTTTTTTCCACACGGTATTTGCGCAGCGATTTTTCAAACGCATTTTTGGGGGAAAAAATACATTTTTTAAATTTTAATGCACTAAAACACACTATATTGCCCAAATGTTTGATGAAATAAAAAAGATGATCTTAGGCCGAGTACATAGATACCAAACACGACATGCTTTAAAATTTCGCACAAACGCGCATTGGCGACAAACTACATACATTTTTAAAAGCCTTTAAAAGCCTTTACAGGTTACCACGTTAGATTTACAGAGGAGGTCTACTGCTAAAATGACTGCCCTCGATCTGACCTTCGCATATGACGCCAGACTGACACTTGCGTTCGCTATTGCGCAAGAGCAGGGCAGGACAGGGGTGCTTTTTTTTTTTATTATTAATTTTGCTTTTTTATTTTATTTTTAAACTGTTCCTTCCATATTTTTTTTTTTTATATAATTTTTATTGTTATCTCAGGGAATGTAAATATCCCCTATGATAGCAATAGGTAGTGACAGGTACTCTTTTTTTGAAAAAACTGGGGTCTATTAGACCCTAGATCTTTCCTCTGCCCTCAAAGCATCTGACCACACCAAGATCGGTGTGATAAAATGCTTTCCCAATTTCCCAATGGCGCTTTTTATATCCGGGGGGGGCATTCCCTCCCACTGCTTGTAAAAGCAGTCCAGAGGCTAATTAACCACTTGGATTGCTTTTACATGAAATCCGGCCGCTGGCTGAAAAGAATGATACCAAGATGATACCTAAACCCGCAGGCATCAATCTGGTATAACCATTCAAAGTCCAGCAACATACCAGTACGTTGCTGGTCCTTGTTGGACATTTATTGTAATCTTTTTTTTCATGCAGCCTATTGGCTGAACGAAAAAAGAGATTGATCGGTGGGTATTATTACACCATTAGAATAACGCCCTTCATCCACCCACTTCTAATGATGGACATACATGCACCATTTATATATGCCGAAGCACGGGGGCATCCTCCCGCAAAAGTAATGCCGCACACACATGGTCGGACTTTTCCACGGGCAAGCCTCCGTCGGAATTTCGACCGTATGTACGCGGCATTAGGAGCAAAATCGCTCCTCCGCTCCTCCGCCCCTGCTGCCCCAATGCTTCGGCATATATGCTTCTTTTTTTTTAACTGTGGTGGTGAAATCACCTCCTACAGCACTGGAGTCGCAGGGATCAGGCCTGTCTCTGCGAATGCTGCAGTTATGTGTGTTGTGTTTTGTAAGTGACAGTGATCGATCGATACTGCACTTGGGTGGCCTGGGCTGGACGGAGGGGCAAAACGCAGGTGCTAGCAGGTATCTGGGCTGATCCCACTAACACTGCGTTTTTGGGAACCCTAAATTGCTGGGGACGCTAGTATAGATCTGATCAGATCAGATATTGATCTGTTCAGATACTGTTTCACTAAGGGAGGTGTATGCTTCACGCGTGGGTGTTAGCGTTACTGGCACTAACCTGACGCTGCCTGGGGCGACGCAGACCCTCTCTAATGCTAAAACCTAATTGATATCACCCGCCGGGCGATCAGGGGGTTAAACCTTTATTGGGTTATATACGGCGGGTGCCCTGACACAATAAAAAGCAAACTAACTAACCAGCGTCACCCGTAACACTTATATTGTTATCACTGGTGAAAGGGTTAACTAGGGGCAATCAGGGGGTTAAACCTTTATTAGGTAATTTATGGGGGTACCCGACGCTATAAAAACCTGCGGCAAACCCCAAAAAATAACTGGCTACCTATCGGCATCACCGACACTAAGACAGCGATCAGAAAAACGATCGCTTAGTGACACTGGCAAAAGGGGGTGAAAGGGTTACCTGGGGGGGGGCGATCAAGGGGTTAAACCTTTATTAGGTAATATATGTAGGTACCCGACGCTATAAAACCTGCGGCGAACCTAAAAAAAATAACTGGCTACCTATCGGCATCACCGACACTAAGACAGCGATCAGAAAAACGATCGCTTAGTGACAGCGGTGCTAGGGGGTGAAAGGGTTACCTGGGGGGGCGAACAAGGGGTTAAACCTTTATTGGGTAATATATAGGGGTTCCCGACGCTATAAAAACCTGCGGCGAACCTAAAAAAAAACAAACGGCTACCTATCGGCATCACCGACACCAAGACAGCGATCAGAAAAACGATTGCTTAGTGACACTGGCAAAATGGGGTGAAAGGGTTACCTGGGGGGCGATCAAGGGGTTAAACCTTTATTAGGTAATATATGGGGGTACTCGACGCTATAAAAACCTGCGGTGAACCTAAAAAAAATAACTGGCTACCTATCGGCATCACCGACACTAAGACAGCGATCAGAAAAATGATCGCTTAGTGACAGCGGTGCTAGGGGGTCAAAGGGTTACCTGGGGGGGCGATCAAGGGGTTAAACCTTTATTAGGTAATATATGGGGGTACCCGACGCTATAAAAACCTGCGGCGAACCTAAAAAAAATAACTGGCTACCTATCGGCATCACAGACACTAAGACAGCGATCAGAAAAACGATCGCTTAGTGACACGGGTGAAAGGGTTACCTAGGGGGGCGATCAAGGGGTTAAACCTTTATTAGGTAATATATGGGGGTACCCGACGCTATAAAAACCTGCGGCGAACCTAAAAAAAATAACTGCCTACCTATCGGTATCACCGACACTAAAACAGCGATCAGAAAAACGATCGCTTAGTGACGGCGGTGCTAGGGGGTGAAAGGGTTACCTGGGGGGCGATCAAGGGGTTAAACCTTTATTAGGGGGGTTAGGGGGCTACACTGGACCTAAAACTAACTGTCCTGACACTTTTACAGTCACAAATGTCACTGATTGCAGTGATCAGTAAATAAATGGTCATTGCAGTGACACTGTGACTGGGGGCTGGGGGGTGATCTATGGGGTGATCTGGGGGTGTCTGGGGGGGCCTGGGGGGGCGATTTATGTACCTATGTGTGCTGGTGTTAGTGTAGTGTTTGTGCACTAACCTGTGTGTCTTCTCTTATGCGGCGCTTGGTATATGTGAGCGCCGCATGAGGGATGACATCACTTCCTCCTGCCTGTGTAAACATTACACAGGCAGAGGAAGCATTTGATTCGCCGGGAGCGATCGCGAGGGGTTGGCCAGAATCGAATGGCGGCCCCCTCATCACGGATCGTTCCCGAAGCGATCCCGGGCGCTCACTGTACCGGAGGGGGGTCCGATTGGACCCCCCACACATACGAAGGCAGGCACGTACAGGTACGTGATTGTGCCTGTCCGTGCCATTCTTCCGACGTATATTTACAGTGGGCGGTCGTTAAGTGGTTAAAGAGTAACTCCACTTTTTTTGAGAAAAAAACATTCCCCCTGGGTGATATATGTACATTGCAAGGATTTTAACAAACTTTGTTGAAGATTCCTAACTTTTGTCATTCTGAGGAAATGCCTGTGTGTTTGTCTGTGTCCATGTGGGAAAGTGAATCTGATGGGAGTGGTTTCATAATTATAAATCAGCTGTGCAGCTGCAGGACACTAATGAGGAAAGCTGCTGGGTCTGCATCCCTTTAGACGTGTTCCTATTGGGAGTATCTCACCAAAAATGTCCTTTGTTGCAGGTGATGCCTGAAATCTGACTTGTATCTTAGTGCAGACTTCTGGTAAAATCGGTGAGCCAATCACACATGCAGGAAATTATGGTTTTGGGGGGCGTTCTATATACATTCTGTGTACCGAACACCTCCAGGTAGCCATATTGCATTGCATTTTCAGAAAATTACATTGGCTGCAGACTGAAAAGGAAAGGTAATTCTTAATATCATTCCATTACAATATGACTTGTGTCGCAATTGTATATGCTATATTATTTTTTATTTTTTTTACCATTTTCTTTCCCCACGAAAGTGGAGTTACTCTTTAAAGATCCAGCCTTGAAAGATTTGGATGAATTACAAGTGAAGACAAAACTCCCACATTAGATTTTGGTTTGAAACAGTTATGTGAGAGAAAAGATTTGGTGATCTGCCCCGCTGATAAGGAGACGGCAAAGTTGTGCTAGATATATACAATTTTCAATCTGAAAATGTATTGGGTTTTGATTGACCAGGACACATATAGTCTACTTAATAGTAATCCCACCATTAACTATACAAGGGATCTACAAAAATGAATTAAGAGGGGTTTTAAAGGAAACATTTTAGATAAGAAAGAAAATACATATCTTGTCTTTGCGGCTCCTCATGTTCCAATTATTTACTATCTACCTATTGTCCTTAAGGATTCAGTACATCCCGCTGGACAGCCTATTATTAGTGGGATAGATTCAATTACTGCAAGAATTGGTAAATACATAGATGTTTGCTTATAACCTTTAGTAAGAAAAATGCCTCCTTATTTGAAGGATATGAAGGATATCATTAAATGGGATTGATTTTTATAACAGTTATCTGCTGGTTACAGTTGATGTGTCATAACCTTATACATGCATTTCACACCAATTGGGCTTTGAGGAGGTGGATGGCTATCTATCACAAGATGATAGCAACCCCCCTATTCATAAAAGTATTCCATGGAGTTATTGTTGTTTGTCACAACACAATTATTTCTGGTTTCATGGCCATTTCTATCTCCGGAACAGAAGAGTGGCGATGGGGGCTAAATTTGCCCCTTGTTTAGCCAACCACTTCATAGCCAAATGGGAGGAAGATGTTGTCTATGCCCATAGGATACCTGAATTTGTGTTGTGGGCCAGATATATAGACTATATCCTCCTTCTGTGGCATGGCATCTTTACAATTGTTCATAAGATAACTTAACACTAACGATCATGATATCTCTTTATGCTATGAAGCTAGTAAAGAAGAAATTCACTTTCTGGACCTTGAAACTAGAGTTGAAAACCAAAGATTAATAACTAGCACTCATTTTAAATCTATAGATCGCAACTCCTTCATTCCATTAGATAGTTGCCATCACCGGGCCTGGTTGCGTTCTGTACCTCAAAGCCAGTGCCTTAGATTATGACGTAACTGTAAGGAAACTCAAGACTTTGAGAGGGTCTATTAAAAGGATGTTTTATTGAAAATAGTTACCCTGAGAGACCTTAGACATTTAAGTTAACACTGTTAGAGACATGGACAGAGAGACCCTACTTCTGGTTAAGGAAAACATACAGATTCAAATCAATTTAAGTGGTCTTGCATTACACCTCTTTCTATACAACATAGGCAAATTAAAAATATTATTAATAAACATTGGGCAGTATTAAAAAATCATAGTGTGCTCAGCCCCTCGCTCCCGGATAAACCTGGGGGAAGTATTTAGAAGGATTCCCTCTTTACAAGCTAGAATTGCCCCTAATATTATTCAACCACTAATGAGACCTTCATTTTTTTCAAAATTTTACAGGTTTTCAAAAAACTGTTCAGTTTATCATCTTAATATCCTTGGCCGAAAAAATCTTGTACATTTACCTCTACAGTCACTTCTCTGTCCTCTACAATCATACAGTTTATTATTTGTGCCTCCAAAAATGTGGTATACCTTCTGAAATGCCCTTGTGGCAAGTAGCATGTGGGGAGGAATACAAGATCCTTTTCCACACAGGTCAATGAACACATTAACCACATAAGGAAGGGTTTTAAGGGACATATTATTCCTATGCCCATTACATCAATGGAGGGAGATCCCAGGGGAACCCTGTTTTTGACAATTGACAGATATATATCGCCTTGGAGAAGTGGGTCCATAAGAAGGGTTATCTCCCAGTTAGAGACCCGTTGAATTCATGAGCTTAGATTTTTTTCTCCATATGGCATGAATGTGGAGCGGGATGTAAATGCATTTTTTAATAGTGCGTGACATCGCTCTCTAGGAATTACTTCTCTGCGTATACATATTTTCCTTGGTATGATTTATTTTTCCTTTGTATGCAATAAAAAAATTCCAACTATAGAAGTACTGTATATATCCCTTTAAGATAACAAATGTGTAATGCTGTATTTGGGATACATTTTTTTAGTAACTTTTTTAGTAATTTTATATATGGGGAGTTTTATCTGCCATACTGTTCCACATTATATAGATTCTATATGTGTGATGTTTTAACCAATAGGGGGCAGCCTCTTTTTATTAATGTAATTAGTGTTCCAAATTTTCCTTCTTTCTACCATACAGTTCAATATTTTTTATTTGGACCACTAGATGGCGTTTATGATGAATTTTTTTTTTTTATGCCGCTGCGGGTTGAACCCAAAATTGAGGCTTGGACCTCTGTATAACCAAAGTGAGGTGTGAAGCGCATTAAAGCGGCGTTCCAGGCTAAAATCAAACTAGGTGTAATCCAATTGAGCAAACACCCCCCCCCCCCACCTAATTTTTTGGCCGTTTTGTACCTTTTACTAGTTTTTTCAGCAGGGTTTTCATCCTACACCCCCACGGCAGACTTGCATCAGCCCTTCCTCCTGCCCCCTGCTGTCTGTTGGGACCTGTGCATGTTCCAGAAGACGACGAGCCATTCAGAAAGTGCAGCGCAACTCACGCATGCTCAGTAGGAAACAGGCTGTGAAGCCTGAAGGCTTCACTGCCAGTTTCCCTTAGTTGCAATCCTGGCACCTGCACCTGAATCGGCTTGGGGGGGGAGTGGGAGGACATTACGGGATATATGGACAGGTAAGTGTCCTTATATTAAAAGTCAGCAGCTACATTATTTAAAGCTGCTGATTTTTGTAAAAAAAATTTAAGAGGCTGAAACTCTGCTTTAAGTTCCAGCCTCATTTCTGGTTTCCTTCCCCTGTTGGTTTGGTTATAAATGGAGCGTGATGATAGATCGTGGCTTCCTTGCCCCGGATGACGTCAGATGTGACAAAATGCATAGGGTGGATCTAATGCTCATAATGTCATCATGCACGTCTACTAAAAGATAAAAAAAAAACTCTAATTGCCTAATATATATATATTTTTTACTTCCAGTTAACTTTAAAGTGTTACTAAACCCAGTAATATGAAACTAGTTCATCTCCCCCACCCCCCAAGTGCCCCCAGTTTATAAATCTTCTTTTTACATTAAAATACTGCCACACTATACCTTTTTGGCTGATCTGTATACCACGGTCACATGATGACCTGCATAGATTGTCCAGAGCTGTGTGTACAGGTAGGAGGAGATTTCCACTTCTGTATACACGCCCACATGTGTAATGTCAATATCATGTGACCTGGCTAGCTCTGAGAACAAGGAAATGTTCTCCCCAACATAAAAGACATAACTGAGCATGTGCAGGTTGCCTACCCTGCCTGTGTGTTAGCTGGCCTTCCCCCAGATAGACAGTGCAGGAGGGAAGGATCAATGCATACAGGATAAAACAGCCTTTTTAGACAATGCAGAGGATTAACCCCTTGAGTTCCACAGTGAGTATAATAAGCATGCTATTCTGCATATACAGACTGATCTTTACTGTTGTGGGTTTGGTAACACTTTAAGTAACAATGTTCTCATGTTCTAAACATATTTCATATTTTATGCAGTGTGGGCTTGATGTAAACATTGTAAGCCTTACAATGTAAAATAAGTCATATGACATAAGAATAATGCTTTGCCAATTTTTTTTCTTATAAGCAGTAAAACATCAATGTCACAGATGCTGAAGACACTTTCATTAGGTAGTCAAAGAGAAGTGATGTGAATTAGAGTGGTAAAATCTGAAGTGGACATGCAGGAACATTGGGTTAGAAATGTTGCAAAAGATTACCTTCAACTTATTTCTAGGCCTATGCCCCTTCATCAGAGTGGAGGGTAGGGTACTTTTGAAGAGGCTAGGGGAAGGACTGATATTGGCACACAAATAAACTGTCTGTGAGTGACAGTGCAACCCAGGACTGCATACTGCATGTAAACAATGAGCTGTCAAAATCTAAGGGGCTCAAAAGGAATCAACAATGATGAGGGCATTTCAAATAAAGGATGGAAGAGAAGTGGAATCTCTTCTCCTGCAATGACCTAACATACCTTTCCCTGCCTGAACAGCTTAATAGTACTAAGATGTTATGTAGTGTTTGGGCTTGGCGGGTGACAGAAGCCTTGGGGTGGAAAAGAAATAGCAGCAGGAACATGTGCACAAGTAGCATGAGCCGTTTATGCTAAACATTGTGCCATTGTAAACACGATATTACTTTTGGGCCTGGCAGGCGTCTCAGTTTGACAAGCTAACAACAGAAGTAGGAATAGGTGTACAAGCAATGTGAGCCACTCATTTTAAAGATTGTACTTAGGGAAAGCAAGATATCACTTTAAACTATAGCACATGATAATACAATTGTAACTGCATCCTGCACTAAAATATAAAAAAAAATTAAGCCACAGTCCAAAACTTGGCTCTTACTGTGTTTTAAAAATTGTCAAAAATGTTGGAGATACAACAAACTTTCAGCTTAGCTTATTTGACTGCAGTTTAGAAAAAGGACACAAGATGTCGCTAATGCTCAGTGATATGCTATGCTATGTATTTCTCTATGATGTGTTGTATTTCCTGTATACAGTGATGTACTTGTTGTTTGCTTTTTCCTGTCTGTGTTCTTCTTACCATGTGAGGTGACATCTTTGCTAGTGTAGTTATGTTCCAATAAAGAAGCCAGTTTCTGTTACTACACAACGTCTGATCTGAATTGACTCCGCTGCACCTATCAATCATACTTTGCAACAGGTTATGGGCCCAGTATCCGGATAAAGTCTTATGACCAGGTGTGGCCCAGGCAGAACAAAGCCTCAAACGGAAGACAGTGTGGCTGATGCGGAGATCGACATAAGGAAGCATTCCCGTGACATCTCCTATAGACAAGTAAGACTGTTTATATATAAAGGAGAGATGAAATGGCCAGAAACTCAGAGCTTAAACTCTCAGTGGCGAAGCTGAACAATGACAATTATCAGCTATGGAAGTTTAAAGTGGAAATGCTATTATCCAAAGATGACTTGTGGGAGGTTACCACTACAGAGAGGCCACAGGATACTAATCAGGACTGGGACAAGAAAAACAGACAGACACGGCCCACCATAAGCCTACTAGTGGAGGATGATCAGCTCATTCATATACGCAATGAGGACACAGCGAAAGGCATGTGGGATGTACTGAAAAGGCTGCATGAAAGATCCAGTTTAAACAGCAAGCTGTTTCTGCTGCGGAACCTTTTCAAAATGAGACTTGGCAGAGAACAGGACATGCAGGAGCATATAAACGCAATGCTGGAAGTGATTGCGCAACTAAGATCAATCGGGGAGAATATAACAGACAGTCACATTGCAGCCATGTTGTTATGCAGTTTGCCCGTTCCATATACTGCACTAATCAATGCACTGGAGACAAGACCTGAGACAGATCTGACGCTAGCATTTGTAAAAACCAGGTTCATAGATGAGTATCAGAGAAGAAAGGAATTAGTGCATGACTCCACAGAAACCGACACCAGCACCGCTCTAAAAGCTACAGGCGCAAGGTTACACAGGAAAGAGACCAGAGTGTGTTTCATATGCCACAAACAGGGACACATAAAGAAAGACTGTACTATATGGAAAGCAGAGCAAATGAGACAGCGTCCCTCTTATACTAAACAAACGGTAAAAGCCACAATCAATGATCCATGGGAAGGTAAATGGATTGCCACATTTAAAGCGACAGGCAACAATAAATGCCAAGGCTGGTGCATCGATTCAGGGGCAACCAGTCACATGACGAGTGATAGAAGTTTCTTCACAGAACTTGATCTGAACAACAAATAAACTATTTATCTTGCAGATGGAAGCAAAATACATGCAGGAGGATATGGGCATGGAACCCTTGTATGCCCTGATGATGCGGGACACAATTTAACCATACCAGATGTGCTTTATGTTCCTAATCTAGAAGGAGGACTCTTATCTGTGATGCGTCTAACAGCCAGAGGACTCACTGTAAAATTCCAAGGTGACAAGTGTTCTATTCTAAATGGCAAACAGACAATAGCAAGTGCCAAGCTGGAGGATCATCTATATCACCTCGACACAGTGAAGGAAAAGGTGAGACTATGTACACACAAGCACAATGACTGTATACATATATGGCACAGACGTCTAGGTCACAGACACCCAGAATGCATACAGGAACTACAGAGGAGGAATCTGACAAGGGATCTGGTAGTATCCCCTTGTCCAGTTACTGTTAAGTGTGAATGTTGCATTAAATCCAAAGCTACAAGAGCAACACTTCCCAAAGTCAGTCAGAAGAGAGCTTCAAGACCACTCAACTTAGTTCACAGTGACGTGTGCGGTCCCCTAAACCCACCAACACCTGGAGGCAACAGGTACATAGTGACTTTCATAGACGACTATTCAAGATACACAGTCACCTACCTAATGCAACACAAGAGTGACGTTTTCGACAAATTACAAGACTATATAATAAAGACAAGTAACAAGTTTCAGAGGAAGCCTCTCATACTTCGGAGCGATAATGGAGGTGAATTCACAGGAGGTAAGATGCAAGAGTACTTAAAACAGAATGGAATAGAACATCAAAAGACAGTCCCGTATACACCAGAACAAAATGGAGTAGCTGAAAGAAAGAATAGAACTCTGACTGAAATGATCAGATGTATGCTGACAGATTCTGGACTACCACAAAAATACTGGGGTGAGGCAGCTATGACAGCTACATATTTGCAGAACAGACTTCTTTCCAGCACAGTGGAGAAAACCCCATATGAACTATGGCACAATGAGATGCCAAGTGTAAAACACCTAAGAGTTTTTGGATGCAAAGCATTCATCTACATACCTGAAGAAAAACGCACCAAACTCCAAAACAGAGCGTTTGAAGGTATCTTTGTTGGATACAGTGACAATGTCAAGGGTTACAGAATCCTAAATCCCAAAACAGACAAGGTTACCATTAGCAACAGCATAACTTTTGTTGAAGATTTAAGAGACAATGTAATGACAACAGTAGAAGCAAGAATAGAAGAGAAAACTGACAATGACCAGCCCATCTCTGTAACTTCCGAACAAACAGTTGAAGTGAGTGTAGACTCAACCAGTACTGAAGAGCAGACACAAGAAGGCTCAGACACAAAAATTAGACATTCAACAAGAGAAAACAAAGGTAAACCACCTATACGTCTCTCATACAAAGCAAGTACTGCCAGTATCAACGAACCTGCAAACTGGGAAGACATATCTCAACTTTCAAGTAAATGGATAAAGGCTGCTGAGTAAGAGATAAAATCCATGCATGACACTAAAACATGGACACTCTCAGAACTACCACCCGGCAGGAAAGCCATAGGCTGTAAATGGACTTTTAAATGGACTTTTAAAGTGAAATACAATGCAGATGGCACAACTGAACGGTACAAAGCAAGACTGGTAGCCAAGGGCTATTCTCAAAAATACAGAGAGGACTATGATGAGATGTTTGCACCAGTAGTCAAGCACACTACAATACGGACTATACTGACAGTAGCCGTCACAAGGAAAATGCAAGTGAAACATTTTGATGTGAAAACCGCGTTTCTACATGGCGATTTAACAAAAGAAATTTACAAGGAACAGCCACCAGGATTCAAAGATGAACAAAGGTCAGACCTAGTGTGCAAACTTCACAGGAGTATATATGATCTAAAGCAAGCAGCCAGAGCGTGGAATACAAAAATAAATGAAGTGCTTACACATCAAAACTTTCAAAGGAGTAAAGCAGACCCCTGCTTATACACAAAGACATTGGCAAACAGATGGGTCTATATGCTTATTTATGTGGATGATATCCTGATATGCTTTGAGCAAGAAGGGGATGAAGCAAAAATACTGGAAAAATGAAATCAGTACTTTGACACCAAAGATCTTGGCAACATAAAGACTTACCTCGGCATCCAGATCGAGAGATAGGAAGATGGCAGCTTTCTTCTGAACCAAAGACACAAAATACAAGAAATAATTGAAACATTTGGAATGGAAGACCAGTAAAGTCTCCCATGGAAACCAACTACCTAAAGGAGATGAATTGTCAAGATAACCCATTACCTACTAATACTCAATACAGGAAAGCAATAGAGAAATTGCTGTACCTTACCACTGCTACAAGGCCAGACATTGCAGCTACTATTGGAATCCTATGCAGAAAGGTTTCGATGCTAAGTCAAAAGGACTGGAATGCTGTAAAGCGAATCATTCGCTATCTTAAAGGGACTTCGCACTACAAGCTAAAGTTACCAGCAAGTGATGAAAGCACCTTAACAGGATATGTGGATGCTGATTGGGCAGGAGACACCAGTGACAGAAAATCTACCAGTGGCTACTTATTTTTTCTGTCAGGAGGTGCCATCAGTTGGACTAGTAAAAAGCAACTCTCTGTTACACTATCGTCTACTGAAGCAGAATACGTTGCTGCAGCGCAGGCAAGCCAAGAAGTTATATGGCTGAGACAGCTATTAACAGATTTGGGTCAACCACAGTTGGGACCAACAGAAATCAAAGATGACAATCAAGTATGCATTGTACTTGCACACATGGAAGGAGTTAATTCAAGAACCAAGCACATTGATGTGAAGTTCCACTTTCTTAGGGATCTTCAGGAGCAAGGTCTTCTTGAGTTACTTTATTGCCAGACCGAGGATATGACAGCGGACATCCTTACAAAGCCCCTGACCGCTGAAAGACATTCAAGGCTTACAAAGAAGATGGGTTTAACAGATAAAAAGCCTAAGTTGTTGAGAAGGGGTGTTGGAGATACAACAAACTTTTAGCTTATTTGACTGCAGTTTAGAAAAAGGACACAAGATGTCGCTAATGCTCAGTGATATGCTATGCTATGTATTTCTCTATGATGTGTTGTATTTCCTGTATACAGTGATGCACTTGTTGTTTTCTTTTTCCTGTCTGTGTTCTTCTTACCATGTGAGGTGACATCTTTGCTAGTGTGGTTATGTTCCAATAAAGAAGCCAGTTCCTGTTACTACACAACGTCTGATCTGAATTGACTCCGCTGCACCTATCAATCGTACTTTGTAACGAAAAAAGACTGTGAACAATACTGTCTCCACCTGCCACCATCCTTTATTCATATGTTTCACCACAGATGGCTTGCTCACAAGGATAGGGGAAGCTCTCTATCCTTGTGCGCAAGCCAGCAGTGTCAAGGTAGGTTGGTTTTGGGTGGAGACATTATCACATGTAGTCTTTTTCGACAATTATTAAACATAGAAAGAGGAGCTTAGTTTTAGAGTGTGACTTACATTTTTTATATTTTTGACAGGGAGTAGAGACCAGCTGTGGCAGCCAGCACACGGGTTGTTCGTGTGTCATGAAAGGAGTTTTGAGTGGAGCCATGGGTCTGGGTATGTTCTTGTTATAAAGAATCCTGCACTGCTGCTTACTGTAGCCCATTGTTGTAAATTGCAGATGCTATAACCTCCACTCTGTTCCCAGTACACATTCCCTACAATTTGCAAAAATTATCTCCCTACACCACCTGCACTCTGTTCCTACCATGCTTTTCCTACAACGAGCACCAAAATCTCATGCCTGATCCCATAGCCACAGTGAACAGTGAGAAATGCTGGAAAGAGGCTATGATTGATCCTATGGAGGTCACAACGCTCCTAGAAGCATTTTGAAAAACCAAATTCCCAAAAACATGTTGAAATCCAAATTTGGATTTGCCTATCTGAGACAGTAAAATCTGGCCTGACTTGAATATTAAAATTTCAGCATCCTCTCTAATTATGAGTATATTGTACTTTTACAGTATGTTAAACTATAACTGTAGACATACTGTACCCAAAACAATACACTTTTTACTGGGAAGATATTGTTGTACACATAGTAGAAAACTGCTGAGGAATTAATATACAGTCATTGGTTTACTGGAAAAAGTGGAAACTTCAATTTTCTAGTTTTGCTACTTACACAACGAGGAACTAGCTATCCTAATTTCCATGTTTCAGTTGCATACTTGTTTATACCACAGCAATATTTTCATCCTGGGCTGATCAACACATAGATATTACTTATAGAAGAATCATTTTTGAATAACTGCATTTTGTGACAATGGAAAAAAATGCTTTATATTAATATTAATGTTTAGTATTGTACTTGCCATACCATGCTGTTGTTACTAATTTTAGTAATCTCTTTTTTTTCAAAACCATAAAAGTTTTACCAAATTAATCTGCAGAATTTTCTGCATACAGTATATCTATTGCAGTATTTTGTGTGTAAATGTCAGTTCTCAAATATTATTGCGCAGGTTTTTGCTTCTAAAAATACCTCCTACTTCTGAATAGAGGTAAGAGTGAGTTGCTATGAGGACTCTATCGAGGGTAGAAAAAATAGTTGAAATATTGATGCATGAAATATTGATGCATGAGATAAATGTCAGTTAAAGCAACGCAGTGCAGTATCGCAAAAAATGGCCTGGTCAGGAAGGGGATAAAACCTTCCGGAGCTGAAGTGGTTAAATTATGTGGTAAATGTTTTTATATATGCATACATTTAAATGTGTTTCTACATAGCAAGAAATAAATTGTGAACATCCCATACTGAGCTAATGCTTCTTCAAAATACTGATATCATGTTGTCTCCCTGTTACATGGCCTTCCCATGGAGATTGCAAGTAGTTATTTCAACACACATTATGCAGATATGGTCCACTGCTGTTACCCTGGTAATTGCCATGCAGTTGTCGCTAGAATGCATGCATGTGGACAAGAAATGTCTCTTGATTGGAATATGTTTTTAGCTTTATAATCCATATGTTTTAGCTGTAGCCCATTATTTATTATTGCCACCTTATACTGAGTGTTGTAGCAAAGACATCATGTATTGTCCTACCCAACTACTGAGTCACCTAGAAGAGGCTAATTCTATGTTCTCCTATTTTAATTATAACATACTGTATGGCCCTTAATTTTGCTTTACAAATCATGTCAGTGGACTGTCATACAGCATTAGCCCTGTGCACATAATCATCATTCCAATGTGCACATAGAGATGTCCTGCTCAATAGAGGAGGATGTCCACCACCACAGCAAGGTTGCTGTGTAAAGCCAAGATGGTGGAACCCAAGGGGAACAATATGTATTTGACAGCTCTGTTTTAGATGTGTGGTGGAAAGATGATATACATATATTTGTTGCAAACCTAACATATTTCATTACTAGAGTTGTGGGATTTTGTCAAGTTTGCGCTTATGCTTATAAAAGCATTGAAATAGTGTTAATTTGGCTTTATCACAGTGAATATTTAGAGAGATGTACCCCTACCAATATAAAAACATTTATATTCTTATTTTTTCTCATACTCTTAAAAATATACCCTGCATAATCTAGCATAAGCATCAGAGACATATTGAAATACTGGAGTGTCTTAAAAAAAAAAAAAAAGATTCCTTAATATGCTCATATGCCAGTGTATTGTTGGATCTTTGTGTTTTATTGTAAAATATATGCAATAAAAACATGGTACTGCAGTGCAAAGCGCAACAAGCTTGTTTCTGTGGCAGGGCAACAATAACTTTATAAAACCAAGAGATCTTTCTGATTTCAAGCATTACTTGTGATTCCTGGGCTGTTTTTGTTGTGTTATAGTGCAGTAATGAGTATTTCAGGCAGTCTTTATAGCGCAGATATAATTTCTAAGCTAATTGTGAGAAAAACAATCAGCGCCACAATGCTAATAAATAACTTCTATAATGACGTGAAAAAAAGCTACTGATGAAGGCCAATGAGAGGCCGACACGCATTTAGAGGGGAGGAGTCGAATCTTTGATGTCAGGCGAAGCAAGCACCGTGAGTTTAGATCTGCGGTGAATGAGCTGGTGATTTGATACATGCTGTTTTTTATTGTTATTTCTTGTAAGTGTAACTTTTTAGGGGGGCTTTTTTAATAAATTTAAAAGCAGAGAACACTATGGTACTTGTGTTTTTTGTTTCATGTCCTTAACCCCTGGAAATATAAGTGGAATTGATTATTGAAAAGCGAGTGGAGGAAGGTGTTGTTTGGAGACAATTCAAACGTTGATTACTCACACAGAGGTGCAGTCTGGGGACTGTAGGAAATACTACCATTGGTAAAGTGGATTGATCATGATGGACACGAGGATTGATCTGTCTATGAGTTTTATACTCATCCTTGAGGTGAGCAGGCATTTTAGCAGGTGGTGGTGTGCACTGATTATTGGATCCATTTAAATAGGATTTTACACAGCGGTGACAGCTTTGGAAACCTACATATGAACTGTTTTTTTTTTATTTTTCATAAATTGTTTTATTGAATGTATAATTATTTGTTTATATAAGATTTCTAGATACGCAGCGCTGCACTATTTTCACAAAATTTGAATTCCTAAGCTGTTGAATATTCTTCTTGGGAGCAGATCTCAATCCTTAGATAGGTGAAAGACTAAAAGTTCCAACTTACTACACATGTGTTGCTGTCAGTGTCAGGTAGGGGAAGGATAACCACTATTTCTATGAATTTTTAGAACCATGCAAGGAAAGGCCCGCCTCATATTCTCAGGGAAATAGTTTGTCTATGGCCACCTAAAGCAGTGAATTAAATAAGTGGTTATTGTTCCCAGTTAAAAAAGTGGATTTCTGTAGTATTTTCCTTTACCACCTATAGATAAGATGTTTTGAAATCATGGCAGAGCCACCTCTAAAATGAATTTCCTTTAGACTTCTGTATAGCTTCAGAGACAGAAAACCCATCTCAGGGAAACATAGTTGACAGAGTTAGAACACATCTGGTCCACTAATACAGACAAATTATTTGTGCATAGCTTGGAAGGGTATTGAGAGCTACTGTAGCCTTCCCTGCAAAGCTATACCAGGTGCAGAAGCCTTACAGATAATTACTTCATTTTAAAAGGTTGCTGAGTCTAGCAATCACAAACATAAATATCACGGACCTATCTGAGGATATTTTTTCCAGCTGGGCTTAAGGTCTGTGCATCTGCTAATCTGTCTCCGGGGATTGTGTGGTCTCCTTACACAGCTTATTAATTGCATGGGTGTTTTCACCAAGCCTAAATTGCTAACCTGCACTGAATGAATATCAGCTTTCTAACTATAATCGAAATTCCTAGATGTTTAAGGACAAAATAAGAAAGAATTAGGTGAACAGGGATTATATCACATGGGCATAGTTTAATGTATGGCTAAAATGATTATACTGTATCTCACAAAAGTGAGTACACCCCTCACATTTTTGTAAATATTTTATTATATTTTAATGTGATAACACTGAAGAAATTACACTTTGTTACACTGTAAACTAGTGAGTGTACAGCTTCTCCCTCAAAATAACTCAACACACAGCCATTAATGTCTAAACCGCTCCCAACAAAATTGAGCACACCACTAAGCGAAAATGTCCAAATTGGGCCCAAAGTGTCAATATTTTGTGTGGCCACCATTATTTTCCAGCACTGCCTGTCAGAAAAGGTTTCACCTGCTGGTGGCACTGTGGCTCCCAGACCTATGGGCTGCAGTTCCGGTGTCCACCAGCGGGTGGATCTCGGCAGTCAGGAACTGACATCACCTCCTGCAATCAGGCATTACCTGATACTGATTGCAGGAAGTATATTTAAACCTGGTGATTACTAGCATACCTCGCCTTGGTATTTTATCTATATGCCCTGACCTGTGTTCCTTTCTTCCTGTATTCTGTATCCTAAAGCCTATATCCTGAAGCCTGCATCCGTTCCTGGACGCCTGCTCTGTAGTCAGATCCCTTTCCGCCTGCTCTCTCTGTCTCCTGTTATCCTCTCCCTGTCCTGTCTTGCACCCAGCCCTATCTGCTGGATCTCTTGTGTATGACCCTGGCTTGTTATGATCACGATGGTTTCCCATACCTATATGTACATTTGGTTTAGGTAGTCATTTGTTGTGTGTAAGTGTGGTTTTGGTTGCTGATTTGTTACACTCTTTGCTATATTGAAGCTTTGTTTACTTTTGTGTATTCACTTACCTTTTAATAAATTACATTATATATACTGAACCTGTGCTTGGCATTTTCTGTGACAGTCCACATATTTCTGGTCACATCGATCTCTGACACTGCCTTAACGCTCTTGGGCATGGAGTTCACCAGAGCTTCACAGGTTGCCACTGGAGTCCCCTTCCACTCCTCCATAATGACATCACGGAGCTGGTGGAGACCTTGTGCTTCTCCACCTTCCGTTTGAGGATGCCCCACAGATGCTCAATAGGTTTTAGGTCTAGAGACATGCTTAGCCAGTCCATCGCCTTTACCCTCAGCTTCTTTAGCAAGGCAGTGGTCCTCTTGGAGGTGTATTTGGGGTCGTTATCATGTTGGAATACTTCTCTGTGGCCCAGTCTCCAAAGAGAGGGGATCGTGCTCTGCTTCAGTATGTCACAGTACATGTTGGCATTCATGGTTCCCTCAATGAACTGTAGGTCCCCAGTGCCGGCAGCACTCATGTAGCCCCAGACAATGACATTCCCACCAACATGCTTGACTGTAGATAAGACACAAACCAAATAAGTTTATCTTGGTCTCATTAGACCACAGGACATGGTTCCAGTAATCCATGTCCTTAGTCTGCTTGTCTTCAGCAAACTATTTGCAGGCTTTCTTGTGCATCATCTTTAGCAGAGACTTCCTTCTGGGACGACAGCCATGCAGACCAATTTGATGCAGTGTGCGGTGTATGGTCTGAGCACTGACAGGCTGACCCCCCACACCCCTTCAGCCTCTGCAGCAATGCTGGCAGCACTCATACATCTATTTCCCAAAGACAACCTCTGGATATGATACTGAGCATGTGCATCAACTTCTTTGGTCGACCATGGCAAGGCCTGTTCTGAGTGGAGCCTGTCCTGTTAAACTGCTGTATGGTCTTGGCCACCATGCTGCAGCTCAGTTTCAGGGTCTTGGCAATATTCTTATAGCCTCCGCCATCTTTATTTAGAAGAGCAACAATTCTTTTTTTCAGATCCTCAGAGAGTTCTTTGCCATAAGGTGCCATGTTGAACTTCCAGTGACCAGTATGAGAGAGTGAGAGCGATAACACCAAATTTAACACACCTGCTCCCCATTCACACCTGAGACCTTGTAACACTAACGAGTCACATGACACCAGGAGCAGGGCTGGACTGGACCAAAAATGTGGCTCTGGACTTCATCCAGACCGGCCCAGGGCACAGCACATCAGGGTACAGTGCACATCAGGGTACAGTGCACATCAGGGTACAGAGCCCAGCACATCAGGGCACAGGGCACATCAGGGCACAGCACATGAGGGTACAGCACATCAGGCCACATCAGGGTACAGGGCACATCAGGGCACAGCACATTAGGATACAGCACATCAGGTCACATCATGGTACAGGGCACAGCACATCAGGGTACAGCACATCAGGGTACAGGACATCAGGGTACAGGGCCCAGCACATCAGGGCACATCAGAGCACAGCACATCAGGGTACAGCACATCAGGGCACATCAGGGCACAGCACATCAGGGTACAGGGCACATCAGGGCACAGCACAGCACCGCAGGGTACAGCACAACAGGCCACATCAGGATACAGGGCACATCACATCAGGGCACAGCACATCAGGGTACAGGGCACAGGACACAGCACATCATGACACAACACATCAGGACAGGGCACATCAGGACAGGGCACATCAGGACAGGGCACATCAGGACACGGCACATGGCACATCAGGGTACAGGACACAGCACATCAGGACACAGCACACCAGGACATGGCACATCAGGACAGGGCACATCAGGACAGGGCACATCAGGACAGGGCACATCAGGACACGGCACATGGCACATCAGGGTACAGGACACAGCACATCAGGACACAGCACATCAGGACACGGCACATCAGGACAGGGCACATCAGGATAGGGCACATCAGGACAGGGCACATGGCACATCAGGGTACAGGGCACAGCACATCAGGGTACAGGACACAGCACATTGGGGCACAGCTCATCAGGATACAGGGCACAGCACATCAGGGCACAGCACATCAGGGTACAGGACACAGCACATCGGGCACAGCACATGGCAAATAAGGACACGGCACATCAGGACACGGCACATCAGGACAGGGCACATGGCACATCAGGGTACAGGACACGGCACATCAGGACACGGCACATCAGGACATGGCACATCAGGACACGGCACATCAGGGTACAGGACACGGCACATCAGGACATGGCACATCAGCACAGGGTACATCAGGGCACAGCACATCAGGGTACATGGGGCACATCAGGGTACATGGGGCACATCAAAGCACATGAAACACATCAGGGTACATGGGGCACATCAAAGCACATCAGGGTACATGGGGCACATCAAAGCACATGGGGCACATCAAAGCACATGGGGCACACCGGGGCACATCAAAGCACATTGGGGCACATCAGTGTACATGGGGCACATAAAAGCACATCAGGGTACATGGGGCGTATCAGGGTACATGGGGCACATCAAAGCACATGGGCCACAGAATTTACTAGTCGTTTTCTTCTTTCCCCGTCAGCCCCACCTCTCTTCTCCCATCCCAGAGGATTTCAAAAGCAAATGGGGATGGACGAGAAGAGAGAAGGGGCCACCAGGGAGCAGCGTGACATGAGAGAGAACGTATTACAGACGCTTCCTGCGCTACTCTGCATGCTGGCTAAATCTCTATCTACCCGTCAGGCGCCAGCTGTCGGTGATTGATGGGTAGATCGCTGCGGACCTTCAGGGGAATTCACCGCAGATGCAATAGGCAAATTAGGCGGCCGCTGAAACCGGCCCACTGAGCCATCGGCCCATCGGGAAAGTCCCGATGGCCAGTGCATGCCTGCCGAGGAGGGAAAATGGCTAATTGGACCCTATTTTGACATTTTCACTTAGGGGTGTTCTCACGTTTGTTTTCAGCGGTTTAGACATTAATGGCTGTGTGTGGAGTTATTTTTAAGGGGACAGAAAATTTGCACTGCTATACAAGCTGTACACTCACTACTTTACATTGTAGCAAAGTGTAATTTCTAGGTTGAGACATCTTGGGAATTCAATAATGCCTTAATGACAGGTTTTTGGTGGTAGCTTCCTATTGAACTACCAACGTCTATTTCAAGCAAGCATTTTTGCTTATTTCAGTAACATTACCAACATGGGTGACAAATTCAAGTAGTTCTAACTACCACTACTTTAATCCCGTTGCGCTGGTGTCTCTCGCAGATGCCGGGGGTGGAGTTTATGATCATGTGACCGCCGTGATAGACTGCCACGGCTATCACAAGAACTGAAAGCTTTCGTTAGCCGCCTGTAACTGTGTCGGGAGCATGCAGGGTGCACACTCTCGGCACAGCTGCGTCTGCTAATTGGTACGCAAATATGCAGCCGCTCAATGCCACATATTTGCATACTGTCTGCGCCTAGGGGTTAAGAACCTGTTGCAGTGACAGATTCTTTAAGAATTGTTGTGAGTTGGCTGATTAGGAAACTGATGGTAATTTAGACCAGCCCCTAGCTGGTGTATAGAGGTAGACCAGTGCTCAGAGTGGGGCATGTCATGTTGTGACAACTTCCCACAAAGGGCTCTATCCCCATTCAGCTGAATGTAAACAAAGGGGCAGGGGATAGTGAAGATATCATTACCTAAATGTGGAAATGTCCATATTTGGGAATTTTCTTGAGTCCCTGTGTGGGTGAAGCCTCATGAGGAAATGAGAGGCTAGTGGATGACAGGGTGTGGATGTGAATGCCGCTGTTGGACTTGTGGCGGCTGGTTTGGTTATAGAGTAATCAAGGTGATGATGGCCAGCTTTCTTTTCTCATGCTGCTAGTAATGAAATGTTTATTATATACATAAGAAATATGGTACACTTAAAACAATGTGGTAGAAAATAAGCTAAAGCTGAACACCTCTCTATTGCTTCCTTTATTTCCCACATTCAAAAAGTCTAATGAAAATACCACAATTATATGAAATGAAAACACAGTCTTGCAATCAACCCTAGGTTGCCCGTAAAACATTCACCTAAAATCTAAACAGGGGCACCATAGTTAGTAAATCAGTAAGTTAGAAGTGAAGTGTTATCTCGTTGGATAATTATAGCAGGCAAATAATAGATCCCACACATTTGGGAGTCAGATTTGTGACAGCACAACATTTAAATAACTGGAGGTATCTGAGATTTTAAAGGGAAGGATGTGGATTCCACAGTATACGGTATAGTTAACGAAGTTGATAGTTGAGGAAGAAAAGCTACAATCGAAGGAAGTAACATATAGTAAAAGAGGGGATTTAAGACTACTTTTTTTTTTACAAAATGAACTTAAGTATCTTAAGATGACATTCATTCTTACATGAAGGCTGTGAATTCATGAAAAAATGATATACACAACAATCCTAATTTAAGTAAATCATTGGATAGTGGTATCTGTAATATCCGAGACCTTACGACCTAATAAGTGTTTTTTCCTGGGAACACCATCTACATGAGAGAACTAAGTCAGAACTACATGCAAAATATGGACTTTAAATGTGCTGTTAGGAAAATATAAAGACTATACTGAAGAGATATTTCAATTTTAAAAAAAGTATTTTTATTAGATATAGGTCATTCTTCAGGAGTGGGACATTTAACAAATCTTTTTGGATCCATAGTTATTCTAAAAAAAGAACAGTATCATATTAATATGGTGTATGTGAAATCCAAATATACAGAAAAGCAAAATGAAAATATATTGCTTATATATTTGAGTTGATACATTACAACAGCAATCCTTACTGTGGAGTCAAATGTCTGTCAGATACAACTTAGGTGCTGCCTCAGGGGTTTACCCTCTGACACAAGTGCAAGTAAGGATCATCACAGTGGTGATCTTGGGGTGGAACGTTACCATGAGTGTTGGGCTTTCTTTTTTTTCTTTTTTTTTTGGTGTCCCTGGCCTGTGTACCCATGTTTTCCAATATATTTTGCAGTAATAATTACATTCTACTCCTCTTTTTTTTGTTGTGTCATGGTTTGTATGTCCTGGTTGGTGTGATACAATATTTTTTTTTATTATTTACACTTTACTAATTTTTATGTTTTAATTATTTTTAGATTTATTTGTTTTTGTTTTATGTTTATATTTATATTTATTTCAGTTTTTTTTATTTTTGACTTTGGACATTTTTTATATGTATTTTTGTTTTTACTTACCGTTATTTTAATTTTTGTTTTATTTATTTTTGTTGATATTTTTTGGTTCCTATTTGTTTATGGTTTTTGTTTACTGTCTTTCATTTTTGGTTTTTGTTTCCAGTAATGTTTTTGGTGACTGTGCTCTTGTTTAGAAGGGAGTGAGATGTGTTCGGTGGGCATCAATGTGCCCCTCATTTTGACTGAGTAGGCTTGCTTTTTATGAGCTGGCTGGTCTGTCTGCAGGCAGGCACAACATCATAGTCATCGCTCAGCAGCTCAGTCTGGAGCACACAGATGTGATGTCCATCAACCCTCAGCAGTGAGATTTAAGTTTAAGTTTGGGGCACATTGGATCACAGGGGATGGCTCCACACAGGATCATACAATGATGCAGCATGAAGTGACCCAGTGCACTCCAGGTTGAAATGAACTGCAGGTTGTGGCGCAAGATACAGGGAGGGGCCTCTCCCACTGGGGGAGTGGCAGCACATGGTGGGAGAAACCCTTATGCCCTGTAAACACGATCGTATTTCCGATGGAATAAAATCCAATGGAATTTTCCGTCGGAATTCCGATGAAGCTGACTTTCATCAGTCTTGCCTACACACCATCAGACAAAATTCTGACCGTCCAAAACGCAGTGACGTACAACACGTACGATAGCACTATAAATGGGAAGTTCAAATTCAATGGCGCCACCCTTTGGGCCGCTTTTGCTGTGTTCGTGTTACTGCGTGTTAGTAAAAGTTTGGTGTTAGCCGATTCACGCTTTTCAGTCTCCGTGCTTTTAAGTCCGTTACAGCATGACGAATGTGCTATCTCCATTACGAACGCTAGTTTTACCAGAATGAGCGCTCCTGTCTTGTAATTTAGTCTGAGCATGCATGGATTTTTCTCCGATGGAGTTCGACACAGACGATCTGAATTTTCTATCGGAAAAATTTAAAACATGTTCTATTTTTTAACACCGATGGAAAAAAGTCCAATGGGGCCCACACACGATCGTTTTTTCCAATGAAAAAAGTCCATCGCAGAGGTCTGGATGCAACTGGTAAACATCTTCAGGGCACTACTAACATTCCTATGTATATGCTAAGGCCTGCAGCCAGGTGGTCTCTCTGGTTTTTAGTGCATACATACGTGGGTTGTTATTGATGGTGGTTAGCACATATTATATAGCATTATCAGAAGTGAATTGGTATGCATGCTGATATTCCATGATGCCAAACTGGACAATGTATTTATAATATGAATGGCTGTTGACGGCCTGCTCCTTTATCCTAGGGTCCCCCCACAGGCCAGTTAGACCCAGTAACTCTGGGGTTCTTTCTGGGTGGTTTTCTTTGAATGCTAGCTGGTAGATTTGCCAGAGTCATATATTTTTTGTAGGTTTCTTGTCAATGAATTGTATTGTAATTAAAAGGAAAGACAAGTACCTACATGAACAAAAGAGTGGAGGATTCTTTTCCATTCTGTTCCTTAGTGTCTCCTGTGTCAGAGTGTACAATATATCCCTGAGATTACACGAAAGTTGTATCTGTCAGACATTTGAGTCCAGTAATGATTGCTGATGTAATGTATCAGCTCAAATTTATAATCAATATATTTATTTTTGATCATTTTATTTTACAGTATTTTTGTATACCATATACACCATATTATTATAATACTATTATTTTAGTAGATGGATTACATAACTTTTAAATGTAATTTGTTCAATTGTTACGTTTTGGCTATTTTTGGGGGCTAATAGGTCAAGCTATTGTCAAAAAAGGGCACGGGAAGCTGGGCTCTGCCGATGGGAACATTTACAGTAGTTAGGTAATGGGCAGAATGTCCTTTCAATGTAACTTTAAGGGTGACGTGAAAAAAATACAAATACTTTAGATTACATGTTTGAGAGATTAATTTAAGATGTGTAGAAATAGATTTTTTAGCTTTTACTTTACATTTAGTTTTAGCTTAAAGCAGAACTAAAAGGTATTAATTCTCCCCTTTCTTTAAATATTCTCTCTTTTATTATATACACAGGTATAGACAGATACACATGATAAAATTCACATTCCTATATCTAAGTTTCTTATTACATCAAATCTATACATTTATTCTCCCTGTCCCCAAACCCTCCCCAAAAAAAAAAAAAAAGTAAAAGAAAAAAGTAAAAAGTAATCCCCCTCCTCTCCCTCCCCCTACACCTCCATCAAGTTCCTCCAACCTCCAGATTCTTTCAACTCTATCCATTTTCCCCATATATTCCAATATATCTCTAATGAATCCTCTATTGTATGAATTGTTACCTCTATGGCTCTCACCGTTTCAACCCTTACTGCCCACTCCTTCATGTTCGGCACTTCTTGGGTTCTCCATAGACTCAGGATCAGACTTTTAGCTGCGTTTAAAAGGAATGGCGCTAGGGTATTCTTATATTGGGGGACCGTTTTCCTCGTATCATGAAATAAACATTCCCATGGGACCCTTCTGAATCCATTCTCTATTTATTTACACTGCTAAAATTCCCTCCCAGTAAGGTTGTATCTTTGTAAAAATTCCCACCACAGATACGCAAAGGTCCCCAGGGCATCACAGCCCCTCCAGCAAATTGGGGGTCCTTCTGCCCCAAGCCTATGCACCCTCTGAGGGGTCACGTACCATCTCGCCAGGAGTTTATAGCACATTTCCACTGTCTTTGTATCGCCTGAGGAAAAACAAGCTATTAAGATTTTCCTTTTATGTTCCTCATCCCTGAGAAGGCCTATCTCCTCTTCCCATTTTCCCAGATATGGGGGCAATTCTGTTTCCCTGATTAAAATTTTATAAAATTCTCACCTTTCTAACCGTCCCTCGCCAGCACCGTTTTATTTTTTTCTGTGTATCATTGTCATTGGCTGGAGCAGGATGATGTCAGTCCTGCGCATGCATGCACAGGAGCTAGCCACTTCAGGGCACACAGGGATCGGGTCACCTTTTTTAAATGTCTACAAAAGTGTAGCATTTGTTTACTTTTCTAACCTTTAATGTACATTTAGCTTGGCAAACGTTATTAATACTCACCTTTCCTACAGTTTCTCTCCAGCTCTGTTATTCTTTCCTGTGTACCATTGCCATTGGCCAGGGCAGGATGATGTCAGTTCTGCGCATGCGCAGGAGCTAGCCGCTTCAGGGCACACAGGGAACAGGCCACCTTTTTTAAATGTATACAAAAGCGTAGCATTAATGTAGACAAATAAATAGTGCAACAATTGTGATACACTCAATCTAGTGATAATCTGCAACATAAACATACATAAATAAATAAATAAATAAATTGTAATATTCTCCTGGTATGCAAATAAATATTATGAAAAAAAAATATGTGCACCAACCACCCAGACAATAGGAGGTTAAATATTGTAGTCCAAATAAGTGCAAACACTCCAATATCCAGGAGAAGAATCCAGCAAAAGGTGTTATCAGATTTCTCAATAAAAAATAAAAAAATTCCAGATAATATTTGAATGGAATGAACAAAGGTTCAACTTTAGCCAGGAAAATGGCATCCAATGCTGTACACCCACATTACAACTCACATCTTACCAGAGCATGTCGACCTGTGATGTGTCCCAGAAGATTGCTGGCAGGGAGGGGCCACCTAGGGCGAGAGGAGGAGTCGCCTAGGCGGCCGAAAAGAGGAAGTGGGATAGGAAGTCCCACTAAAAAGAAGGTACCCACTCCCCCTCAAAAAAATTACATGCCAAATGTGGCATGTAAGGGGACGAGGAGTGCTTAAAGCGTAAGTTTCACTTTTGGGTGGAATTCCGCTTTAATAGATGAGGAAGGTATGCACCCAGTTCAAGCCAAACAATCAGCCCACCTCTCTAAATTAGATCTCCTCCACTTTCCGGGTACAGAGCACCAAGTGTATGGACACAGACACAAATGTCTCAAATAGTTTTGTAAAATATAGCCAATTTTATTTAAAAATGATCAAAAACACTCACACAGTTTTATGAATAAAAGAGCACTCCGTATAAAAACTAAAAATCCTGCTTCATACAATCCTTAGTACTGGCCAATAACCAAGATGTTTTCCGTGCATCCTGAGCTCCTCCCTACATGTTTCGTCATACATGACATCATCATACGTGAGATCATGTAGCACTGCTACATGTGTTCCACCTAGATTACATTAGGGCCAGTTCACACCACATGCAGTCCAGTGAGGTTTTTTTCTGCATCAACACATGGAAAGTAAGTTATATGGTTTCCTATGGCATAGTTCACACCAGTGCAAACAGTTCCAGGGTGTTTCAGTTCAAGACAAAAAAGGAGAACATGCATTTTTCCTGCACTGTACTGGAGCGTGGTAAAATGCATCAAAAATCAAAAAAGCATCTGGAATGCAATTGGAAATACACCATGAAAAACCGTAAAAAATTATTGTGCTAATGTTGTGTAGCGATACCCCCAGCTAAGAGGGCCGCTGGTATGATTTGTTTCGGGCCCTGTAGCACTCACTGTCAACCACAGGCAATTGGCTCTACCTTCCCTTGGCACAGTTAGTAGGGAATGATGGGATTGTGTAACCTGTGATTTTTGGCAGTGCAATCCCACAATGAAGGCACACAACAATATGGTGTAGCTATCACTATCCGTTTCTCCCGCACAGTAAATTACACCAACAACTGATAAACTTAACCCTGGTACTTTACTGAAAATAATGGTTAAGCAGTCAAACAATATACATAGACATATGCAGAGCCCTGCAATGAAAGAGTGTTTTAGCACACAGTCAGATATACAATTCTATAACAAGAAACTAACGGACCCCGCTGCAGCTCTTCTCCCTCGTGGGCAAGATGGCGCCCAGCAATGTCACTACTACCAAGTCAGGCCTGACTGTACTATGTGAAAGTTCTGCAGAGAAAGATCTTCACTAGCAAACAGTGGTGCACATCTGGAACGATTTGTAAACCACAATAAAGGAATTTAATAACTTGGTGAACCCAGAATAAATCTAGTAGCGTTATTCAATGCACCGTCCCTCCGGCGTGCAACTGCAACACTAACGTTAGTTCCGAACAACAGTTACTGGGTCTAGAGATCCTGTATTATTGTCATGAGCAAGTGCTCTCTCACCCAACCGGAACAGTCCGTGTCCGCATATTCCGTTGCTGTGTCTTGGTACACAGATTCCACGACACCCGGGTCTTCGGTCCTCCTGGCGGTAGCAGAACAGCATCAAGATGCAACGTCCCTCAGGCTCCTCAGTCGGTACGGAAGGCTCTTTGGAATAATACAGGCCTAGGATTCAGGCCCTGTATTCTCAGCAGACTCAGCACAGAGTTCCACTTGCTAGCCGGGCGGTGTCCAAAGAGAAAGTTTTCCGGCTCGTCCCCTGATTAAATACCCCGCCCCAGCAGTCCTTGCACGGGGAAATGCATCCTGGGTATGGTAGTCTCTGGGCCTTAAAGCAAACACCCGCTACAGTTGTAATAAGCAACAGCTGCTGGCACTACACTCTAACAGTATGGCAATCAAAAATTTTATAAAAAGTGCAGCGCTAATTATGACACATAGTAAATGTTCAAAACAAATAATATGAATAATAATATCACGTATCTAACAGTAAAGTGCTAACTGCAAAGAAGCAAATGAAATGCTAAAAAATATATATGTACTCAAGTAACTATATAAGAGGTAATGATACCATACATCAATTCATAAAGTACAATGTGCAAATAAATAAAATATGTGCAAAACGAATCCAAGTAGTGCAAAAATTCCACACATAAGAACTGTAGATACAGAGCAGTAAATTAAAAAGTCAGCAGCTGCATTATGTGTAGCTGCGGACTTTTCATTTTTTTTTTTTGCCGGGGGAACTTCGTTTTAAAGAATTGGTGTATTTTCCTTGCCACTATCAAAGTTGCATAAAAAGGACCCTCTCCTGTCTGTATGATAAATTATTATTTCCTTTGTTAAATGGCCCCCATGACCAGTGGCCAGCTTCCCTCTTCTTTCTTGATAATAGTAAGCCACAACATAACCACTTCTAAGTAGACCTTTTAAAGATTTAAAATGGTTGACAGGTTTGCATTAAAAATTAAGTTAAACCAAAATAGATGATAAGATGTTACTAAAACAGATAAAAAGTGCTGTGCAGTTAAAAATCTGAACCAGGTTTTATCTACAAAAAGTACATACATATTTTTTTTTTTTTTTTTTATAATTGTAGTTTTTATTGGGATTTAAAAGAACAAACATAATATTGTTACATAGTGCACATTACACAGATATCGAAAACAAATCGACAACAAAATAGGAGTAAAAGTCAAGCAATGTCCATAAGTACAGAGCACAGGGGTGCTCGGTACAGCATATCATAGATGCGTAAAACAAACAACTTGTAGGTTTACAATAGGGATGGATAACCAGAATGCAATCGTAAACGTAAAAGACAAGGGTACTAGTGAAGGGTATACGGTAGATAACAAAGAACACAGGAAGGCACTCAGTGGCAAACATGGAAACAGGGAGGAAGGAGGGGAAGATGTTTGGAAAAGGGAGTCAAATCAAAAAATACAATGCTGATACAATTCAAGATGTGCTAGGTGGCGCAAGGGTCCCATATTCCGATCGATCCCAGGGTTCCCAAACTTTATCAAATTGGGGGATTATATCATGTACAGAGGCCGTCAAGTACTCCATCCGCCGAATCTCAGACACCAGATGAAGAAACCTGGGCCAAAGATGAGGTGCACCAGACAGCCAACACAATGGAACAAGCCTTTTGGCAGCTAGCAGAATATAGGAGATAAGCCTATTTACCTTTTTGGATATGCCCGAGAAGGGGAGACCCAATAAATAATTTAAGGGATCGAGCGGAAGGGACACACACACCACCCTCTGTATCAATAGCCTCACGGCATGCCAAAAGGGTTGGATCATAGAACACTGCCAGAATATATGAAATAGGGAACCTGTATCAGTCCCGCAACACCAACAGCGGGACGAGACTGAGGGATCATAATTGTGAATTACTTCAGGTGTTTTATACCAAAACATGAGAATCTTAATGGACGTTTCCCTTTGGGTCACACATTTGGAGGACTTAAATGTAGAGGACCATATCCTATCCCACACCTGGACCGCAATAGGTCTGCCCAATAAAAGAGACCACTTCTTCATGTAGTGATGTGTCGTCTCGGTAAGTGGGGTAGACTCATGGAGAATACGATGAACGGAAGAGATTAAATGTAGCTGGTGCGGGCCCTGTGCGCATAAGTACTCAAAGGTAGTTGGTTTGTCAAGAATCAGGGTTGGAGACTTGGAGTGGAAGAAATGCCTAACCTGTAGGTAAAAATGGAAAAGTTGGGCGGGTATATTGAATTTCTTACGTAGTGTATCAAAAGTATGTAATCGCCGCGTGATAGGATGAACCAAATTCCGGAGTTGAAAAAGAGGGGCATCAAGCCAAGGGAAAACCCTGCTCAGGGACAGACTGTCTGGCAAATTTGGGTTAAACAGGACGTTCACAAGGGGGGGGGCAAGTTGAAGCAAGATGGTGACTCTTGAGGCATTTATGCCAGATGGTTAAGGTGAAAGTCATCGGAGCTGTACATTGACGTTTAAAAATGGGATCCAGGGATTCGCTGGCATCCCAAACCAAGGAACAAGTACATACATATTAAAAGCAACATATTTCAAAAATGTCTCTGTAAATCTAATTGCACTTACTTAGGAAATCTTGGAAAAAGAGCATCCTGCTCTGATTTGCATCATCCATAATAAAGCTTAAGTGGCTAAAGCATACATCTGGAAATTATTAAAATATACATGTATGTTAATTATATATCACTTGGTTATTTTTCCCCTGTCGAAGCTTCACGACAGGGTATTTATATGCACTAAAATTAAGTTATACAATGTCAACACTGCGAAAGCCACAATACTCAAGGCTTTACAGCGTAAACAACTTTCATTCCTCCTACTCATTTTATTTCTCATCTTGGAGTCTAGTAAAAGTACAGTTGAATGCCAGTGATTTAATTGTAAGGATGAATTTTTCAGTAAATTTTCTCTTTATGCTCTTTTATTACTAAGCATAACCTGTAATTTTCATCATGGGTACACTTTGCTTTCTGCTGTTAAATGTCAGGAGAACAAGAAAAGCAAGTAAAACCTAGAAATTAAGTGCTTGTATGTGAATCAATAGTCAAGAGAGTTGGCACCAAAAACTTATATCTTACAAATAAGAGCAATTTTAGGTCTCACGTGAAAAGATTATGTAACAGAAAATTGCATTTATTTTACAAAGACCAAGGTAGCTACTGGTCACTTATCCTTCTTTAAAAAAAAAAAAAAAAAAAAAAAAAAAACAGAGCAAGGAGCAATGTGGCTACATGCAATACCCTTTATTAGCCATTCAAAATGCACTCTACTTATGAAATAAAGGACTATACTATCTTTAGAGTCTTTTGTGTGCCTACTTGAAAATCATTCAAGCCAGTCCCTGATGCCATCATTTTTTACAAACAAGATTCTACACTTTCTGTAAGGACATACAAACACACATTTTGAAAAATGATACGATGCATGGGTAATATAAATATGGTAAGTAGCAGTGGTGGCCCGTCCATAAGGGACGCAGGGGCAGCGACCCCCTAATCTATAATCTATGCGTCCGGCCCCTAATCTACATGCAGGGCGCCGGACATATGAATGTTTTTTTTTTCTTTTTAGAAGAAAATGATTAGAGCTAGAGGCTCTAATTGGCTTAAAAAAAGGGTGGGCTTGGGGTGCAGAACATTGCGCTCGGAGCACACCCAGTTGTGTGACAATAGCGAATTAATATTTTTGTGGATTGATTTTTTACAAATAATTGTAACGTGGTGACTGTGTCCCATTGTTGAGATTTTTCTGCACTTCCTTTCCCGAACAGCAAGTGAAAGAAAATCAAAATAAAACAAAAGGAATGAGGAGATAGACATTGCTCTGGGAAACCTGTATCAATGCAAAAATAGTTTTGCTCAACAGGGAGCAAATTCTTTAACCACTTAACCTTTGGAGGGTTTTGCCTCCTTCATGACCGGACCTTTTTTTTTTATTTAGCACTGTGCTACTTTAACTGGCAATTCCGTAGTCATGCAACACTGTACACAATTAAATTCATATACTTTTTCCACTTACCGTATATACTCTAGTATAAGCCGACTCGAGTATAAGCCGAGGTACCTAATGTTGCCAAAAAAACTGGGAAACCTTACTGACTCGAGTATAAGCCGATGCCCCACTGTTCCCTAGCTCGCTGTTCCCTATTTTACATTGTAAATATTACCTGTAAAGAAGTTGCGGCTGCGGCGTCCATCGTTCAAATTCCGCGGCGTCCATCGTTCAAATTCCGCGGTCTCTTCCTGTTCCTTCCTTGATAGGCGATTCTCAGCAGACACTCTCCGCCTATCACGATCATTCTCTCATCCTCAGTTTTCCCAGCAGACACTGTGTTGGGTGTTCCGCCAATCACAGACGTCTGCTGGAATACTGAGGATGAGAGAACGTTCGTGATAGGCGGAGAGTGTCTGATGAGATTCGCCTATCACGGAAGGAACAGGAAGAGACCGTGGAATTTGAACGATGGACGCCGCAGAATTTGAACGATGGACACCGCAGCCGCAACTTCTTTACAGGTAATATTTACAATGTAAAAATTTTGATGACTCGAGTATAAGCCGAGGGGGGGACTTTCAGCCCCAAAAATAGGGCTGAAAATCTCGGCTTATACTCAAGTATATACGGTAAATAGTGGTTTCTTTTGGTGGCATTCGATCACCACTTTCATCTTTCTGTTATAAAACATATTGGATAAAATCGAATTTATTCATACATTTAGGTCAAAATGTATTTTGCTACATGTCTTTGGTAAAAAAAAAAAATCCCAATAAGTGTATATTAATTGGTTTGTGAGAAAGTTATAGTGTCTACAAACTATGGTATTTATTTCTTGAGGCCCTTAAAATGCCAGGACAGTACAAATACCTTCCAAATGCCCCCTTGTTAAAAAGTAGACAGTCTGATGTATTTGAAGAGTTTTTTTAAGTTTTAATTTTTATGTCACAATTTTTGGCAAAATATAGAAATTACATAAAAAAATGTTTTTTTTTTACAGACTGGTGACAGTATGATCTGGGATTTTTTTTAACACTTTGATTGCTGTTACAGTGATTATCACTGTAACAGCAATATTTTGAACTGTCGTGAGTGGATTTCATTCATAACAGCTGTGATTACTAGTGATCTGTGATTGGCTACAGCTAATCACATGGTACAGGGTGCTGTGATGGGACCAGGTACCATGTGATAGCTGTGGGCCAATCACAGCATTACAGTACTAAGAACTATTGTTATAAATGAAACCCATTCATAAGTTATGTTTACACTGAGATCATGTGCTCGCATAGGGATCACATGACACCCCAGATGCTCAAAGCGACCAGTTACCGTGATTCGCAATCCACTGTGTCTGGTAAACACAGCAGTCCCAGAAGAGGAGTGCCAGTATGCAGGGTGGTCGCCTGGCCTGTAGCTGCATCCTGCCTGCAGTAAAACTACTGTGGGCGGACAGAGAGTGGTTGATAAGGCTTAAAGGGGTTGTAAAGGATGCGTTTTTTATTTTCTAAATAGGTTCCTTTAAGCTAGTGCATTGTGGGTTCACTTACCTTTTCCTTTGATTTTCCTTCTAAATGTTTTTTTTCTTTGTCTGAATTTGTCACTTACTGTTTCTCCTCACTAAACTTCACACCATCATCCGAGTGGTGTGGAGTCAGCCATAACAGCTTACTGAACACCTTACTGAGGAGGAACAGGAAGTGAGAAATTCAGACAAAGAAAACAAAGAAAAAAAAATATTTAGAAGGGAAATCTAAGGAAAAGGTAAGTGAACCAACAATGCACTAGCTTAAAGGAACCTATTTAGAAAATAAAAAATGAACCTTTACAACCCCTTTAAAGTGGAAAATTTAAAATAGAAAAGTTCCTTTAAATAACATGTTTGGGAAAGACACTAAACCTGCATATGAAGTCCTGCACCTGTAGGATGTATTAAAATAAAAGTGACATTTTATAAAGAAAAAAAAAGTGCAACCAAATGCCAGCTTAAAAAAAATAAATAAACAGCATGGGTCACCCCCCGAAATGCATACCAGACCCTTATCCTTGATGGGCCTGGTATGGATTTTAAGGAAAATTCCCCCCAAAAAAACATAGTTTCTCCCAAAATCTGTACTGGACCCTTATCCAAGCATGCAGCCAAGAAAGGGGGGCAGTGAGTGTGCACCCCCAAGCTTATATTTGGTTAATGACATCAGCCAGGATTCATTGCTTCTTTTTTTACATTCAGCTGCCAGCCATGGAATCCCCCAGCTGGCAGTTGAATAGGGCTGGGGTTGCAACATTGCTTGCTAGGAAAACAATGTCCTACTAATCAGCTAGGGCCTGAGTGGGAAGATGGTACATTTAATGGCGGTAGTAATGACTTTATGAACAGATGGAGGTTTGTTTTCGATGGGTGGGGGCAAACTGGTGATTTAGTTAACCCACATTAACCAGCAAGAGCTCCCGGTGAGCCCTGTGAGGCTACAAACTCCAACCTTATTCCTACTCAAAAAATGGAGCTTGCTTTTAACTCTAATATGAAAATGACCTGATTTATTACTCAAAATCAGAAGTATTAAATAAAACATAGCAAGAGCAATCATCTTGGCTAACAGCAGAAAAATAGCGATTCGTATGTAACAACATTTTCTTTGGATTTTCATACATTTCCAGTAAACTGGGACACTAACTATTAAGTAGGACAGAGCACTGGCTCGAGTCAGCAACGTAAAAAGCTTTCAGATTTTGTACTTTCACCTCTTATGTTTTTTTTTAGAAATATAAAAAAAATAAAGCTTACCAAGTTTGAGGTTCTTCAAAGATAAAATGCAACATCACAGAGAAAAACACATTACATTTTTTTTTTAAATTCTGTATATAAAACAACCTATATTGTGTCTATACAGTATATACTGTATATGGACAAGGCAATATACAAAACAATTCAAAAGTTCTCTAGTACTGCTTTGTTGACATGGCTATTTTAATCAGTTGACCTCCTGAAGGTTTTACTCCCTTCATGACCAGAGCATTTTTTGTTATTCATCACTGTGCTACTTTAAAGTGGAGTTCCACCCTAAAAATAAAAAATACACAAAAATCCTGCAAAAAAATTGAAAAAAAAATCAAAATTTTTACTCACCAGAAAAGACGGTTGCTATGCGGATGTTCCTAATCTGCCTCTTCCTAGTCCTCGGCAGATCTTCTTCCTCGTCCTACTCGCGGTGTCTTCTGGGGAATGGGGCGCGCTACCTTCTGGCACATTCAGAAAACACTGAGAGACTCGCGCATGCGCAGTAGGAAACGGGCAGTGAAGCCGCAAAGCTTCACTGCCTGTTTCCCTTAGTGAGTATAGCGGCGCCAGGAGCTGCTAGGATCGAGGGATTGGCCTCGGGGGGCCGACATCACGGCGAGCAGGACAGGTAAGTGTCCTTATTAAAAGTCAGCAGCTACAGTGTTTGTAGCTGCTGACTTTAAAAAAAAAATTGTTGGTGGAATCCCGCTTTAACTGGCAGTTGCTCAGTCATTTACCCAAATAACAGTTGATAAAAAAAAAATTCACACAATTTTCTTTGTTTCTATTTAAAATTTTTGCAAACAAATAATCTTTCTTCATAAATTTAGGCTAAAATGTAGTCTGTTACATTTATTTGGTAAAAATAACCCAAATCAGTATAATAGAATTTTTAGTCAGTGTGAAAGATATAGATACTACAAACTATGATATACAGTATACAGTGTATACAGTGAAAATTTACTCAATCCTGAGTACTGATAGTCTTTCTCATTTCTCAAAGCCCTACAATGCCAGGACAGTACAAATACTCCCAAATTACCCCTTTTTGGAAAGTAGACAGTCCAAGGTATATCGTAAGAGGCATGGCAAGTTTTTTGAAGTTGTAATTTTTTGTCTCAATTTTTTGGGAAAATAAAGAAATCAAGAGTGTTGTAAAGGAAAATAAAACAAAATAACAAACATGTCATACTTACCTGCTCTGTGCAATGGTATTGCAGAGTGCAGCCCCAATCCCAGCCGGCGCACTGGGCTCCTCCCTCCTGCCAAGTGCCTCCATAGCAAGCCACTTGCTATGGGGCCACTGGTGTGTGCTCGCTCCCGAGCCCCGCTCTCTGTGTCCACAAAAAGCGTGGCTTAGCCCCACCCACACTCCCTTCTCACTGGCTGTGATTGACAATGACTCCTGTATTTCAGCCAATGAGGAGGAAGAGATCTGGGAGAACAGCTGCTCTCGTGCACATCACTGGATCGAGATCAGGTTTAGGTAAGTATTGGAGGGGGGAGAGGCTGAGGGGAGTGTTGCACACTGAAGGTTTTTATCTGCATGCATAGAATACATAAAGGTTAAAAACCTCAAGCCTTTAGAACCACTTTAAATACATTTTTTTTTCCACATTTACATTCACTAGTGCAGTAAAGCGTCATCATTTGACTGGTGTGGCAGTGATCAGGGATAAGGGATACTGACTGGTGACAGTATGTTAAAAAAAAAAATAATAATAATATTTTTTTTCTTCAATTCACAAAATCACACCCCTATTTTTAACACATCCCCAAACAATTGGTCACAGACTTTTGAAACAAGAGGTAGACATTCAAGGTATAAAGACAAACTATACAGACTTAAAATAAAAATGCACCAAAATATACATGCATAGTTAGGAGGGACACTTTGAAAGTATTAAGAAGAAAAAAATGCATAATGCATAATACGCTGCCAACTAAAACTAATCAGCTGTCCGCACAACTCACAGAAACTGCGTGTTTTTTTGGGTCAGTAAATCACTGAGTGGAGTAGTAAGAATGAAAATGACAGCCCCAAGATCACATGTTCATAAACAATTTACTGTATATACTCGAGTATAAGCCGACCCGAGTATAAGCCGAGGCACCTAATTTTAACACAAATAAATGGGAAAACATATTGACTGGAGTATAAGCCTAGGGTGTCCATCTGCATGCCTCACTGTGCCTCACTTTGCCTCACTGTGTCCATGTGTATGCCTCACTGTGTCTATGCCTCACTGTGTCTATGCCTCACTGTGTCCATGCCTCACTGTGCCCATGCCTCACTGTGCCCAGGACTAGACTGACATTTAACATGGGAGTCTATGGAAGGGGTGCCTGGCTTTGAAGAATCGGTGCTTCCAGGCCCTAGGTCCCCTAGACTAAAAACTTTGCAAACTTATAGAGGAGAAATGGGGCTACATGTGTACCAAGTTTAGGGTCCAGGGGACCTACAACCTGCCGGTACTGGGTCCCCAAAGTCACTGGAGAAATTACCGTTTAACATTGGAGTCTATGGAAGGGGTGCCCAGCTTTGAAAAATCGGTGCTCCCCGGCCGTAGGTCCCCCGGTCATACAACTTTGCACACTTATAGAGGAGAAATGGGGCTACATGTGTGGCCAGGTTTGGGGTCCATGGCCAGTACCGGGTCCCCAAATTCCGGGAGATCGGGCGCAAAAAGTTAACTCGAGTATAAGCTGAGGGGGGCATTTTCAGCACAAAAAAATGTGCTGAAAAACTTGGCTTATACTCGGGCATATACGGTAGTAGTGGTAGCTGCCTGTCATGTACCTGGGTGTATTTGAACCAGGATCTTCCTGGTCCCACAGCTGCAGCCTTACCTGTTGTGCTACGGAGGAGCTCTGGAGTTATAGAAATGTCCTCTCAGTATTAAGCATTACCTTGGACTCACTAGCCCCACCTTCTGCCAGCTGTGGACAATTTACAATCAAAGAAGCCCATAAATAGCAGCACTTCCTATCTCTCAGCACCCATTTGTGTGGACTAGCTCCCTGGGTGTTGTGACTGCTTTGTGACCTTGATTATCGTGTTGAACTTCTGCCTGAATTCCTGACTACTCTCTAGCCTGCTGATTTTGTACTTCACCGCCAGCTCGTGGATGACCTTTGCCTGCCTGACCACTCTCTGGATTTCGATCGTGTACCACTTTGCCTGATCTGTTGCCAACCTAATCTGCCTGACAAAGTTTTCGCCTGAATCCTCAGCACACACTCCACTTCGGACACTACCTATCACAGGTACCTTACATTACAAACAGGCCACAATGGCAGTGGACCCTGCTGAGATTGTTAAGGCGATTACATGTCAGGGACAATTGATTGGAGCTCACGAACACCATCTTTCTTCCCTGGACGCCAAGTTAGATGAACTTTGTACTATGATTAAATCTTGTTTGCCTGGTTCCTCTGCAACGGTCCAGACCCCGGATCCTATTCCTGCTACAATCCAACCCGCCTCTTCTGTACCACCCAAAATTCCCTAGCCTGACAAATTTGGTGGTGATACTGAGGACTGCAGAGGCTTTTTAAATGTTTGCCATTTGCATTTCCGCAACAACCCTGGGACTTTTAGCATTTCGTCTGTCAAAGTGACTTTTGTAATTTCCTTGTTAAAGGGGAAGGCCCTGGCCTGGGTCTCTCCTTATCTGGAACGCAATGATCCTGTGCTGAAAGATGCTGAAAATTTTCTGGCTTCTCTCCAGACTGTATTTGACAAGCCAGATAGAGCTTCTGCAGCTGAGTACTCACTCTTGGACATGCAACAAGGCACCAGGTCTGTGGCACAATATGCTATTGAGTTCCGTACCCTTGCTGCTGAAACTAATTGGGACACAAGGGCATTACGTGCAGCCTTCCGAAAAGGTCTTGCAGATCGCATCAAGGACGAATTAGTCTATAAGGATTCCCCAGAAGACTTTGAAATTCATAGAGCTGTGTGTTCGTCTGGATGTCCGGTATCATGAAAGGTGCCAAGAGAGACTTAGAACTCGCAAGTTTCCTAGGCCAGTTTACCGTTTGGCCCCTAACTTCCAAGCACCACCTCAGCCAGATCCTGAAATCTCAGTTGAACCCCAGGCACCTGTGGAACCCATGGAAGTAAGCCGTCTCCACCTAACTGAGTCGGAGAAACAAGGGAGGCATGCATTGGGCCTATGTCTGTACTGTGGGCTTAAAGAACATTTGTTATCTGTCTTCCCTTCCCATCCAATAAAAGGCAGGATCTAACCAGTGTTGGAGGAGCTGGCTTAGACCATACAGGTATATCCTCCAAGACCAAGATTACCGTTCCTGCAATTATCCATTTACCCTCTAAACTTGTCTCCTGTGAGGCTTTTGTGGATTCTGGAGCTGCTGGCATATTCTTGGACTACACTTTTGCTAAAGAAAATAACATCCCATTTGTTTCAAAGTCTAGACCCCTGAACATTACCACCCTGAATGGATAACCCTTGGGAGATGGCATTGTAAAATTTGAGACTACGACAATCACTTCAGGTAGGCATACTCCACAAAGAGGAAATTGTCTTGTCTCTTATTGATTCTCCACTTCTGCCCATAATCCTTGGTTACCCATGGTTACAACAACATAACCCTTCTTTTGATTGGGAAAATGGAGAACTAACCTCTTGGGGGTCGTTCTGTCATCCAAACTGTTTGTCTCAACCCAAAAGACTTTATGGTTGTATGTTGGCTTCTGTGGCCAACCCACCTACCTTGCCTCATGAATACCATGAGTTTTCAGATGTATTTTGCAAGCTCCACATCGTTCTTTTGACCGTGCAATTAAATTGATTCCTGGAGTACCTCTTCCCAAAGGAAGGACCTATCCCCTGTCTTTGCCTGAACAAAAATCCATTCTGGAATATATAAAAGACAACTCGGAAAGAGGTTTTATCCAACCCTCTTCTTCTCCAGTAGGGGCAGGTTTTTTATTTGTTGAAAAAAAAGATGGGGTCTTCGACCATGCATAGACTATCGAGGGTTAAATCAAATCACTGTAAAAGACTCCTACCCTTTGCCTCTCATTCTTGAACTGTTTGATGTACTTAAGGGAGCCGTTATCTTCTCCAAGCTGAACCTACGAGGGGCTTATAATCTGATTTGAATTAAAGATGGGGACGAGTGGAAGACAGCATTCAACACTCGTAATGGACATTTAGAATATCTGGTTATGCCATTTGGTTTGTGTAACGCCCCTGCTGTCTTCCAAAGTTTCATGAATGATATTTTTTATGATTTCAGCAACCGTTTTGTGATTATCTACTTGGACGACATTTTAATCTTTTCCAAGACTCATCTAGAGCACATCTCGCATGTAAAGCAGGTATTACAACGACTTAGAGAAAACCATCTTTACGCAAAGATTGAGAAATGCAGTTTCCATCAAAGCTGTATTCCTTTCCTTGGATACATTATAAGTGCTGTCGGTTTCCAGATGGACCCTCAAAAACTTTCCGCTGTCTTGCAATGGCCCCAACCAACCACTTTAAGAGGGCGCCAAAGCTTTCTAGGGTTAGCAAATTACTACAGATGCTTCATCAAATGTTTTGCCTCCATTGCGGCCCCCCTTACTGCTATAACTAAGAAAGGTACAAATTGCAAGGTGTGGTCCTCAGAAGCAGAATCGGCTTTCCAGCAATTAAAAGACATGTTCAGCAATGCTCCAATTCGTCAGCATCCAAATCCTGATCTCCAGTATATAGTTGAAGTTGATGCCTCCGAGGTAGGAGCAGGTGCCGTGCTGTCCCAGAGACAGCCTAAGTCCAGGAGAATCCATCCAGTAGCACTTTTTTCTAGAAAGTTTTCTCCAGCGGAGATGAATTATAATGTTGGGAATCGAGAACTACTGGCCATCAAATTGGCATTGTCTGAATGGCGACATCTTCTGGAAGGGGCTCCCAAGCCTTTTTCTATCCTCACTGACCATAAAAACTTGCTGTATCTGGAGGAGACTGTGGCACAGGCAGGAGATAATGCTATATCCTTCCACAAAACTTGGTCACCCTGGTTTATATTTAAATACTGTATATACTCGAGTATAAGCCGAGTTTTTCAGCACATTTTTTGTGTGCTGAAAATGCCCCCCTCGGCTTATACTCGAGTCACCTTTTTGCGCCTGATCTCCTGGATTTTGGGGACCCGGTACCAGCCGGCCTTAGGTCCCCTGGACCCCAAACTTGGCACACATGTAGCCACACTCTTCCTCTACAAGTGTGTATAGTGTGTTGTCCAGGGGACCTATGGCCGGGGAGCACCGATTTTTCAATTCAGACTCTGTTTTTGATTTTGATTTTGTCCCACATTCTAATATTATGGTTTTTAGTTACACTACTCATGATGCTGTGATATTTCTAAGATAATTTTGACCTTAATCAAGCCATATCTCGCTCATAGAAGCTGAACCGGTATTCCCTACCCCTCTTTCTTATTTTATTTCTTATTTTATTTCTATTTTTCTTTTGAAACTATTTTGCAGATTTGATCTTTATCATATCAAACCTGAAGAAATGTATGTCAAGCTCAATTGATGTCAGTCCCAACTCATTTGCTTAATCTGAATGTTTTATTTCTGCTACTGCAAATTGAGCTTACCAGATAATACTTATCGTTATATCAGAATGTAATTGTTCAATGCGAGTTCATTATTATGGTCTTTATGTTTTTCCATTACTTCTCAGAGCTGCGACTCCATATCTCTGTACTCTTTATTGATTTTCATTAAACTTGATGTTAAAAAAAAAAAAACTTGCTGTATCTTCAGACTGGAAGACATTTGAACTCTTGTCAGGCTCGATGGGCTCTGTTTTTCTCCCATTTTAATTTTGTTCTTTCTTATGTTCCTGGGCATAAAAACAAGAAAGCCGATGCTCTTTCCAGACAGTTCGCTACCTCTGAAGAAGATCAACCTATCGAGCAGTATATAATCCCACCTCACAAAATTGTCACACAGATCTCTACGGCTCTTTCCCAACAGCTACAAGAAACACAGAATCGTGTTCCCCAAGGCTTGAAGATACCACCAGGTCGCTTGTTCGTAGCCCCTAGCCTCAGAAAACCTGTACTCCTCTGGGCACATGATGGTGTGTTATCCGGTCATCCTGGTGTCACCATCACTCTTAAGACCTTGCAGCGTCATGTCTGGTGGCCTCATATGAAAAGGGATGTTACTGACTATGTGGCTGCCTGTCCAACTTGTGCTGCTAATAAGGTACCCCACACATTGCCTACTGGACTGTTACAACCACTTCTGGCACCTTGCCAGCCTTGGACCCATTTGACTATGAACTTCATTACAGACTTACCCAAGTCCGAGGGCATGACTGCTATATGGTTCATAGTGGATCGCTTTTCCAAAATGTCTAATTTTGTGCCGCTCCCAGGATTACTTACAGCAAAAGCACTGTCTACCCTCTTCCTTTCCCATATTGTGAGATATCATGGCATACCTACCAATGTCGTCTAAGACTGCGGATCCCAGTTCGTTTCCCGATTCTGGAGAGCGTTCTGCAAGAAACTGGGAGTAACGCTCTCACTCTCTACCTCACATCACCCTCAAACAGATGGTCAAACCGAACGCATGAACCAGACCCTGGAAACCTATCTTCCACATTATGTCAATGCCTTACACTCCAACTGGTCTGAGTATTTGCCTTTGGCTGAGTTCGCCATTAATTCCCGTTGGCACATTGCTCTTCATACCACACCATTCTATGCAGCCCTAGGCTATCATCCTCAGACTTTTCCCCTACTTCAGCCTTCTTCTGGTGTACCAGCAGCAGATCAGCAGGTGAAAAATATTCTGCTACATTGGAAAAAGATTTGCTTATTACTACGGAAGTCAGCAGGCAAGTATGCGCTTTGCTCCAACAAATGAAGACACCATATACATCCATATGTGGTGGGGGACAGAGTTTGGCTATTAACCAAATATGTGAGACTGAAACAACCTTCTACCAAATATGGCCCTCAATTCATCGGTCCTTACAGAATTATTGCTCAAGTCGGGCCAGTCTCCTATTGGTTTAAATTACCCTCCTCTCTCCAGATACATCCCGTATTCCACGTTTCCCTCCTCAAAAAAGCAATTTTCAATCGCTACTCCAGAACGCAACAGGTACCTCCTCCTGTTCTTGATGATGGACAAAATGAATTTGAAATCTCCAAGATTCTTGATTCTAAAAGACAGGGTCGTGGTTCATTGGAAGGGGTATCCCATCACAGACCGTTCCTGGGTTCCAGCCAAAGATCTACATGCTCCTTCTCTTATTCGAGACTTCCATGCCTCCTTTCCCTCTAAGCCCCGCTAGGCCCCCAGAGGGGTCCACTGGGGAGGGGGCCCTGTCATGTGCCTGGGTGTATTTGAACCGGGATCTTCCTGGTCCAACAGCTGCAGCCTTACCTGTTGTGCTACGGAGGAGCTCTGGAGTTATGGAAATGTCCTCTCAGTATTAAGCATTACCTTGGACTCACTAGCCCCAGCCGCTGCAAGCTGTGGACAATTTACAATCAAAGCAGCCCATAAATAGCAGCACTTCCTATCTCTCAGCGCCCGTTTGTGTGGACTAGCTCCCTGGGTGTTGTGACTGCTTTGTGACCTTGATTATCATGTTGAACTTCTGCCTGAATTCCTGGCTACTCTCTGCCTGCTGATTTTGTACTTCACCGCCAGCTCGTGTATGACCTTTGCCTGCCTGACCACTCTCTGGATTTCAATCGTGTACCGCTTTGCCTGATCTGTTGCCAACCTAATCTGCCTGACAAAGTTTTTGCCTGAATCCTCAGCACACAAGCTCCACTTCGGACACTACCCATCACAGTTCAGAATACTCAAAACTTTTGTACTGAGCCATTTGGCAGCAGCCTGGCAAGGGTCAAAAAAACATACAATAAGTCCCTTGTTTTATAAGTTAAAAGAGAAGTATTGCCAAAGCTTTTTTGGTCATACTTCTCTTGTGGGCATTCCATGGAGCACTGGAGGGGCAGAACAAAGAGCAGTGACTGACAGTAACACTTCAGTATATGCTGAAAGCAGTGTGAACAAAGCTAAGTCCTCCCTTGTCACGCTTTACCTTGGAGGTGTTGTCTGTTATCCATGCCACAGCCTCCGGGTCTCAGGACTCAAGCTGTGCTGGTATCCTGAATAAAAGACTCTCCTTCTACTAGCTGTGCTCGCTGCTTTGGCTCATCAACATACCTGCCCCAGTCTTTTTATTGTCCTACTGGAGGTGCCTTACAATTGTCAAAACCTGTGGGAGTAGTGTCTGCAAGCAGAAAGGGAAGGTGTTGGAGAAAGCATGTAACAGTGCAAAGCTAGAACGGAGTGTAAAGAAGAGGGAGAAATGGCCTGACAATAGCCTTTTCTGTCACATGCATTGTCTCATTCCTCTCTGTTACATGCAGTGCCTTATTTCCACCTTCCACCTTTTACTCATTGACTCATGCCTTTTTTTTTTCTTTTGGTGGAGAAAGCGGGCTCATACCTTTTTTAATACATTCAGTGATTCACAATTCTCAGTTACACATGTGGTTAATGACTATATAATACATAGTGTAAAAGATAATTTCATAGATAAACCACGCTGCTCTAAACCTTCACAGACAAAATAAAAAGCAGGACCATAACAGACATGCTATAGCAATTCAAAATAGCATTAAGGCTAAGTAATCATATAAAGAGTGAACAAATCCAAGTAAAAAGTCCCAGATTAAAGAGTGCTTGTGCAGATGTAAACAAAAGTCTCCAATGGCTTGTTCTTTTGGGTCCTTCTCAGATGATGTACTGCCATGCATGCAAATAAAATACCAGGGAGGATCTCATAATGTAAAACCAGTACATTTAAAAAAAAACACAGAATTATTGTAAAGCATTCACACTCACATTTGTAGGTGTCACTAAGAATCGGCATTGGGTATGTATGGCTTGCATAAGAAGGAAAAAATGGGCGTGGCTGTGCATGTGTAGGAAACCATCCTGTGCTCCAACTGGAGGATATGACATTGCCAGAAATTACGTCAGCACGTAGACCACACCGACATCAATTCAGGATGAAACTAGTCGAGGTGTGGTCAACGTTGGAAAACTTGCTGTCAAGGAGCAAGTAGAGGAGCAGGATACACAACTTCCTGGTCATCCTGGTTATTTGTCACAAGGTGATGTCCATAGTTCACTGACCGCTCTCTCCCTGCAAAGACATCATTGGTTAATAAATTAACAAGCCGCGGTAAGGAGTGAATCACGTTTCCCTCTACCTAAAAGTAATGGCTGTTTTCACCCTGGCAGTTGACTAAAGTTGCATATTTTTATCTTCATAATCACCAGCATTTATACTTGGTCTATGGAACATACAGTGATTGGGGATACACCTTATGGAAAAAAATAACTGTATTTTTTTTTTCCTTCTTATTTTCCGCCATTGTTAGCTTTCCAGTTCAGATGGTCCATATCTGCTCTTGGAAATCCATAATGTTCAAAAAAATATTAGTTTAGTTTAGGGTCTGTTTTAAAAATAATGGGTAAAAAAAAAGCACCGGAAAAGTTGTAGTTGTTGTCCATAGTGTACAATCAGATTCCTATTTTATACTTTTTAAAATTGAAAAGAATTGGATTGGTTTTCATGGTCAATTGCTCTGCTTTTGTCACCCTTTTTTGCTTCATTTATGTATAAGTAGGCCTTGTAGTGTTATATGTTGTATTATTCTTCAGTATAGTTAGTCTTAGCGGCCTGATGTGGATGATACTGATGCTGCTGTGGTATTGTTGAATCCTTAAAAAAATAAAAACAGAATTATATTTTATTATATTCTTTTCTATTCCTTACTTTATTGTCATCAGTTACCATTGCCTGGGGTCTTGGAACTTATTTTGCTTACTTGTAATTCTGAAGAGGTATTACTACAATCACTGCCATCTCATTGCTTTCTCTCACATACGGAAAGCCTGAAGTGTGAAAATGGCAGTTCTAAGTCCAGCTGAGCCGCTGCAACACTAATCAGATTTAAACTTAACTTGGAATTAAGAAGGAAAGCATAAGAAAGTTAAAGCAAGGATAAAAGATGAAGACTTGCCAGGAGGAAAGAGTGAGCAGGGATATTCAGTCCACCTCCATCATTGGTGCACATAGATGATTGATAGAGTAGGGGCCATGAACTCACTCTAGAAAGAATTTTTATTCTGCGGATGTACAAAATGTCATTCTAGGGAGAAGAGTCTTTTGGAAGACAGTTTCAGGATTCTGGAGGGATAACATGATGCTTTTCCTCAGCTGATCTTTAATAACAGAGACATCCGCACAGTTAAAAAAAAAATTAACTTCATCTGGGACTATGACAGCATTCACTAAATGCTTTACAAGCAATTATTTGTGCTTTGTCTAAGAATAAATTACTAAGGTAAAATTACTTGAAAGACTGAATCTGATTGATGCTACATAAAACAGAGAGCCAGCCAGACACACCAGACTCTGTGTAATTAATTACTGCATATTGTATTAAGCTCATCTCTAAGCCAGGGAACTAACATAGAGGGATATTTACTAAAACTGGAGCACACAGAATCTGGTGTAGCTGTGCATAGTAACCAATCAGCTTGTAGGTTGTATTGTCAAACCTCAATTGAACAAGCTGACATTGGAAGCTGATTGGTTACTATGTACAGCTGCACCAGATTCTGTGTGCACTAGTTTTAGTAAATCTCCCCTATAATGTTTGATTCTCGCATAACCGCGGTCCCAGCCATTGATGAGCGCACTCCGCGGGAAAGGTACCCCCACATTGCGGGGCGAGTGGCCCCGCCCTTAAGCTTATCACTGTGCTTCCTCTCCTTTCACTGTCCAAGCACAGTCTAGGGACAGGTTCAGGGCTACCTGTGCTAAATGGAAGTAGGTTGAATAATGCTGATCATCAAACTAAGCACATCTACTGAAAAAAAAAAGTGTACTGTGGGGAAAATCTGTAATGAAGATAAATTTCGCAGCAAGAGCTGGTTTTGTTATTTATTTTTTAATGGTCTATTCATTGCTATCTTTTTATTTATTACTGGTTCCTGCTTTAATATGAACATTTTGAGAATGGGGGACGTTCTACTTACCTACTATGTTGAAAATTCTCTGTAAATCTGACTAAAATGACTTATGGCAGCAATCGTCTGTGTGGGAATATACCTCCTGCACCATTGGTGATGGGGAAAGAAAACATGAGAAAAGAGCTGCACAAGCTGACAGACTTCTCCTCCCAAGATGGTGCCAGATTGGGCTGGTCTCCAGCTTCTGCCGAAGAGAACTTCAACAAGGTACAATTCAGCAGGTGAGAAACCTCATGAGCATAAAGGGGTTGTAAACCCTCATGTTTTTTCACCTTAATGCATCCTATGCATTAAGGTATAAATTCGGAACACAGGGGGGTTCGTACACTTGGCCATATCAGCCTTATAACTACGAACTCAGCCCATGTTTAACCCTTTCATGCCTAAGCCTATTTCTGACATTTGTTGCTTACAAGTTAAAATCTGTATTTTTTGCTAGAAAATTACTTAGAACCCCCAAACATTATACAGTCAGGTCCATAAATATTGGGACATCGACACAATTCAATTTTTTTTGGCTCTATACACCACCACAATAGATTTGAAATAAAACAAACAAGATGTGCTTTAACTGCAGACTTTCAGCTTTAATTTGAGGGTATTTACATCCAAATCAGGTGAACGGTGTAGGAATTACAACAGTTTGTATATGTGCCTCCCACTTTTTAAGGGACCAAAAGTAATGGGACAGATTAAGAATCAGAAATCAAACTTTCACTTTTTAATACTTGGTTGCAAATCCTTTGCAGTCAATTACAGCCTGAAGTCTGGAACGCATAGACATCACCAGACACTGGGTTTCATCCCTGGTGATGCTCTGCCAGGCCTCTACTGCAACTGTCTTCAGTTCCTGCTTGTTCTTGGGGCATTTTCCCTTCAGTTTTGTCTTCAGCAAGTGAAATGCTTGCTCAATCGGATTCAGGTCAGGTGATTGACTTGGCCATTGCATAACATTCCACTTCTTTCCCTTAAAAAACTCTTTGGTTGTCTTCGCAGTATGCTTCGGGTCATTGTCCATCTGCACTGTGAAGCGCCGTCCAATGAATTCTGAAGCATTTGGCTGAATATGAGCAGATAATATTGCCCGAAACACCTCAGAATTCATCCTGCTGCTTTTATTAGCAGTCACATCATCAATAAATACAAGAGAGCCAGTTCCATTGGCAGCCATACATGCCCACGCCATGACACTACCACCACCGTGCTTCACTGATGAGGTGGTATGCTTTGGATCATGAGCAGTTCCTTTCCTTCTCCATACCCTTCTCTTCCCATCACTCTGGTACAAGTTGATATTGGTCTCATCTGTCCATAGGATGTTGTTCCAGAACTGTGAAGGCTTTTTTAGATGTTGTTTGGCAATATATTAAAAATCTTTTTTAACTTGCTGCATTTAGAGGGCGCTGTTCCTTTTGTCTTGTCTATTGTAATATTTTATGTCACACTGTATTTGCGCAGCGGTTTTTCAAAATGCACTTTTTTGGGAAAAAATTCACTTTCATGATTTAAAAAAAAAAAAAAAACTGTAAAAGTTAGCCCAATTTGTTTTTAGAATGTGAAAGAAGATGTTAAAACTACGGTACCTTAAAATCTCCATAGGCGACGCTTTAATTTTTTTTAACCGTTACCAGGTTAGAGTTACAGTGGAGGTTTTTTGCTAGAATTATTGCTCTTGCTCTAACGATCATGGCAATACCTCACATGTGTGATTTGAACACTGTTTACATATGCGGGCTCGATTTACGCATGTGTTTTCTGTGCTGCGTGAGCTCGCGGGGACGGGGGCGCTTTAAAATTGTATTTGTTTTTCTTATTTCTTTTATTTCTTTATCTTTTATTACATTGTCACTTAAAAAAATAAAATTCTGATCACTTTTATTGCTGTCACAAGCAGTATCATTCTAGTCGGCGGAAGTGTCGGATCGTGGCTCGGGTCTCCCGGTGGGATAGGAGGCCCGGGAAGAGCGGCGGAAGGCGGCTAGAGGGGCAGGATGTCCCCTCCCGCTCCTTTGGGATAACGGTACCGGGTGATGCCTGCAGCTGCAGGCATCGTTACGGTATAACCCCTTAAACCCGAGGCCGCATATGTGCGTACAGTCAGCGCTAAGGAGAGCAGCGTTTGTATTTGACACCTGTGGCATGGGCTATAAGAAGGTTGCCAAGACCCTGAAACTGAGTGGCCAAGATCATACAGCAGTTTGACAGGACAGGTTCTACTGAGAATAGGCTTTGCCATGGTCGATTAAAGAAGTTGAGTGCACATGCTCAGCGTCATATCCAGAGGTTCTCTTTGGGAAATAGATGTATGAGTGCTGCCAGCATTGCTGCAGAGGTTGAAGGGGTGGGGGTCAGCCTGTCAGTGCTCAGACCATACGCCGCACACTGCACCAAATTGCTCTGCATGGCTGTCGTCCCAGAAGGAAGCCTCTTCTAAACATGATGCACAAGAAAGCCCGCAAACAGTCTGCTGAAGACAAGCAGACTGAGGACATGGATTACGGGAACCATGTCCTGTGGTCTGATGAGACCAAGATAAACTTATTTGGTTCAGATGGTGTCAAGACTCTGGTAATGTCATTGTAAACCACCACCATTTTGGAAGGGTAAACATTGATCTTGTCATTGACTATTTGAATACTGACTATTGAGTGCTCATAATATTTAGTTCATTATTTCCCAGATGTAACAATTAGAGTAGATTTTTCTTTAACTGAATTTTTTTCTAAATCTTTTGTTTGGCGCTATATTAGCGTACCAGTTTTATGTTTTACGTAGTTTGACGCTCACTCCAACTGCAGAGGAGTAATGCCTCGTACACACGATCAGTTTTTCCGTCAGGGAAACCGTGGTTTTCTTTCAGCAGGAAAACTGCTCAAACTTGTGTTGCATACACACGGTCACACAAATCTTGTCTGAAATTCCAAACGTCAAGAGCGCGGTGACGTACAACACGTACGACGAGCCGAGAAAAATTAAGTTCAATAGGCAGTTTGGCTCTTCTGCTTGATTCTCAGCATGCGTGTTTTTTTTTTTTTGCGTTGTAATTGCATACAGACAAGCGCGATTCCCGATAGGAATTTTTCCTGTCACGAAGATAGAGAACCTGCTCTCAATCTTTTCTTGGCAGGAATTCTGACAGAAAAAGTGTGATGGAGCATACACACGGTCGGAATTCCTGACAAAAAGCTCACATTACACTTTTCTTGTGGGGAAAACTGATCGTGTGTACGAGGCATAACTGTCGGCTAAGCAAATTGCAGACGTTTTTGTCTGATAATTAGTTCTAAATTACCGTATATACTTGAGTATAAGCCGAGTTTTTCAGCACATTTTTTTGTGCTCAAAATCCCCTCCTCGGCTTATACTCGAGTCTGTGTCCATCTTCAACTTTGTGCGCCTTATCCCGGCCAAACTTGGCACACATGTAGCCCCACTCGTCCTCTATATGTGTGCAATGTTTTTTGTCCAGGGAACCTACGGCCGTGGAGCACCGATTTTTCAAAGCCGGGCACCCTTTCCATAGACTCCCATGTTAAACGTCAGTCTAGTCACACAGCGCAGGAGATCAGGTAGGGAGATTGGGCACAGTGTGGCATGGACACAGTGAGGCATGGGCACAGTGACAGTGAGGCATGGACACAGTGAGGCATGGGCACAGTGAGGCATGGGCACAGTGAGGCATAGGCACAGTGAGGCATGGACACAGTGAGGCACAGGCACAGTAAGGCACAGTGAGGCATGGGCACAGTAAGGCACAGTGAGGCATGCACATGGACACAGTGAGGCAAAGTGAGACACAGTGAGGCACGGGCACAGTAAGGCACAGTGAGGCATGAACACAGTGAGGCACAGTGAGGCATGCACATGTACACAGTGAGGCAAAGTGAGGCACAGTGAGGCATGCAGATGGACACCCTAGGCTTATGCTCGAGTCAATAAGTTTTCCCAGTTTTTAGTGGTAAAATTTGGTGCCTCGGCTTATATTCGGGTCGGCTTATACTCAAGTATATACGGTATATGGTTTTTATATATACACTGGGAGAAATTAATCCTTTAATTTCATTCATATTGCTTAACAAAACCTGTTATGTCTCCAGGATACCTTTCTCTCTCCTGAGGTTCAGAAAAGAGAATTCACCTTGTCATTTAATTTGTATATTGTGTTGTTGTATTATTAAAGTGGATTTTCAGCCTTTTTTATGTTTATTAAAAGTCAGCAGCTACAAAAAGTGTAGCTGCTGGCTTTTAATAAACAGACACATACCTGCTCCACTGTCCAGCGACGCGGCCGCCTGGAGCGTCGCTCCTCTCCCCCCCTCTCCGCCGGCACCTCCATTCATAATTTGGGCACCTGGTCGTGACAGCTTTCGGCTTCACGGCCAGGCACTCACTGCGCATGCCCGAGCGGCGCTGCGCAATCTGAGTGGACAGGCGATCGCCTGAGACCTGTCACGTGTCCCAGGTGATCGCCTACAGGGAGGGGCCGCCTTAGGCGATATGACGAGTCGCCTAAACGGTCCCTGGGCGGAAGGAGGAAGTGGGACAGGAAGTCCCACTCCTACTGAAGCGCCCACTACCCCCCCAAAAAAAATTACATTCCAAATGTGGTATGTAAGGGGGCGAGGAGTGGTTAAAGCGGAAGTTCCATTTTTGGGTGGAACTCCGCTTTAAGCTATAAATTATGTTTGTTCCAGGTTAGCTGTTACGCTTGTGCCACCTACTGGCTGAACATTAATATTTAGCCACTTAAGGACGTGACATAAAAATCATCACATCCTCTTTAGTCAGGAAGTGAAAGACCAGCATGTTCAGTATCATGGTAGCAGCCTAGATGCTATCTCTTCCCATCCATGGTATTGGAGGTAAGCAATCTTCCCCTTCCACCTACACTGGCTATTAGAGAAAGGAATTAGTCATTTTAGTTATTATTTTATATGATGTTTACTATTGTATTGTAATGTTATATTATTCTTGTTGTTTTCAGTTTTACCGCATATCACATGTGTCATTCACACATATATTAAAATCTGCAACGTGCCAATAAAAGACAAAGACAAGAAATGGCAGTCTATTATTGTGTGCACAGAAAAAGGTCATCTGCCTGGATAGCCACCCATAGACTCCGGGAGTACGGGGGGTGAGGCCAGGACAGTAAAACTCCGTCCAGTAACACTACGGATAGTGCAGAACGGGAAGAGGTTTAGCCACACGGAAGAGCTACAGTCTGCAATCGACTATACAGCCACTTTCATACAGCCAAGCAGCATACAGAGACTGCAGCCTTATACGCCTACTGCTCCCACAGGCCGCTACTCAGTCAAGCAACCATGTCACGCAGTAGCACATCCTCACGCAAAACCAGATCACAAGCTTGCGGTTCTGGCAAGTCGGTGACAGCCAGTGATGCAGCCGCTATTGCCCGTGGGAATGCCGAAGCAACAAAGGCACAAGCTACCTTTGCTGGACAAGAAATGCAGTTGAAATTAGAGAAGGCCTCGCTAGAAGCCAAGAAAGCACAAGAAAGGGCCTCACTAGAAGCCAGGGAAGCTTCTATAAAGCTTGAACAAACACGTCTAGATGTCGCACTGGAGAAGCTCACTACAGAAAAGGAAGCTGCAACTACCATAGCTGAAGCAGAAGCCCTGGAAGCAGCCGTGAGCCTCAGTGATGAATGCATCAATGTACTTGGCTCCGAAAAAGGAGAGCTGAATCCCTTGCAACGCACTTCAGAGTACTTGCACCAACACTTCAAATTAACCTACTATTAACTAGGGAATAGACGGTGTCCTAGGAGAAACAAACCAAACACTGCAGGTAACAGAGCATGAGAGCAACAAAACTCATCAGAGCTGCAAGCAGCAGAACTCTTGCAAGCACATTACAGATCAAGCCTATGTCTCTGCACGCCACGACCCTCAACCTCCAAACCAGCATCAGAATAACCTTCTACTACACAACGGTACGAGACAAGAGGGCCTAAAGCAGAAACTTCTAACAGGTATGGTCGCACACCACACTCCCACTACAATAGTGAATTGCCAACATGCTCGAACACCACCAAGTTATAACAGACTTTGCCAAGTTCTTCGCCAGACGTGATTTAATCACAAAAGGACTTGTAAAGTTTAACGATCGGCCAGAAAATTACAAAGCCTGGAGCTCGTCCTTTTAAAATACCATAAAGTGTCTAGATCTGTCTCAAGCCGATGAAATAGACCTCCTGGTCCAATGGTATGGGAAAGACTCTGCCGAACATGCCAGTAGAATCAGAAACATTAACATAAAACAACCAGAGACTGGTCTTAAAAAGATTTGGAGCAGATTAGAAGAGTGCTATGGCTCAACAGAGACTATAGAGCACGCACTGTTTAAAAAGATTGAGGACTTTCCCAGAATACCTAGCAAGGGTTATCACAAACTACGAGAATTAGCCGACTTGCTAGAGGAACTACTTCTTGCTAAAGAGGAAGGAGACCTGCCGGGTCTCGCCTCCCTGGATGCAGCCAGAGGGATTAAACCCTTAATTCTGAAGCTTCCTTATGACCTACAACAAAGGTGGGTAACGTATGGTTCTAAACATAAGAAAAGGTTCCAGGTACCATTTCCACCATTCAGCGTTTTTGTATACTTTGTTTCAGAGCAAGCAAAGTTCTTGAATGATCCCAGCTTTGACTTTATACTGTCATCACCCTCGCCCCCTAGCCTCAAAGAGCACAGGATTCCAGTGACACTGAACGAGTCTCATGTTTCTCCTACAGATTTTTCCTATAGGTCTTCCAACATTGTTCACCCAGAGGACAAAGTCGGAGACCCCAGCAAAGAGTGCCCTCTACACAGGAAGCCACACCCTCTACCAAAATAAAGCATACAGGAATGACTGGCCTTTGGGACTTATCACACAGACATTCCCAAGCAAAAATGGATATGTCAGGAAGGTCGAAGTTAAGACTTCCAAACAGGATGAAATAAAGTCATTTCTCAGACCCATATCGGACTTGATTTTACTTGTGTCCAATGACGCTGTTAGTGGCGTTGGTAAACGCCAGACGGGGAGTGTTATGTCTCCAGGATACCTTTCTCTCTCCTGAGGTTCAGAAAAGAGAATTCACTTTGTCATTTAATTTGTATATTGTGTTTTTGTATTATTAAGCTATAAATTATGTTTGTTCCAGGTTAGCTGTTACGCTTGCGCCACCTACTGGCCAAACATTAATATTTAGCTATTTAGCCACTTAAGGATGTGACATAAAAATCATCATATCCTCTTTAGTCAGGAAGTGAAAGACCAGCATGTTCAGTATCATGGTAGCAGCCTAGATGCTATCTCTTCCCATCCATGGCACCGGAGGTAAGCAATCTTCCCCTTCCTCCTTCACTGGCTATTAGGGAAAGGAATTAGTCATTTTAGTTATTATTTTATATGATGTTTACTATTGTATTGTATTGTTATATTATTCTTGTTGTTTTCAGTTTTACCGCATATCACATGTGTCATTCACACATATATAAAAATCTGCAACGTGCCAATAAAAGACAAAGACAAGAAATGGCAGTCTATTATTGTGTGCACAGAAAAAGGTCATCTGCCTGGATAGCCACCCATAGACTTCGGGAGTACGGGGGGCGAGGCCAGGACAAAACCCATTAGCGAGTGTTGCAAATCATTTTGTATTTTATGTAAGATTTTGTTTTTATGTCATCCATGATCTAACTATTTATTGTGAATTTATGTGTTGTGAATAAATATTCCCTATTTAGTCTGTATTCATATCGATTGATGTGTGCTTTTAAAAAGAAATTTGATTGATAAAAACAACTCGTTATAATTATTGTTTGAGAAATTATTCTCAAACGCATAACGCATAGCAAGATGAATGTATCAAAATCTTCCATAGTATCAGTTAGTATTACCATAATATGTTGAATTCTTTGGAAAAGGAATATCTTTATGAATGGGGATGTTGCAGTATTTCTTATTTAGGTATCCACCTTACTACCCGCTCTGCCAGAACATATGATGCCAGTTTTCCTGCACTATTGCACAATATTAAACAAGAGATACAACAGTTAAAGACATTAAATATATCCTTAGTGGGTCGTATAGGTTCATTTAAAATGTTACTCTTACCAATGTGATAGTACTTCTGAACTATATCTATTATTATATCTTTACATTTTTTTCATCCTACAGATGCCTCTCTAATTCATTTCATTTGGCAGGGAAAAAAAGCTAAAATCTCTCACTCCATCCTTAGGCCCCATGCACATGAGACGCTGTTATTTGCTGTTAAACGCGCGTTCAGAGGCAGTTGGACACTTTTTTCAACTGCTCCTGAACCCATTCAATGTTATCCTATGTGTCCATGCACACAGTCTCGTTTATTGCCGTTTTTAGGCAGTTGCGTTTAACCTCGTTTTTCCAGAAGCAAAAAAATGGGTTCAGACGCAAAAGTTTTCCACGTTTCAGACGCAAAACGCGGCTAAACGCCGCTAAACGCGGCAAAACGCGGGTACCGGCGTTTTGCCGCGATTTCGTTTCTTAGCGTTTTTAAAGGTGACCTATTTTTTACATTAGAAATCTCAAAAATGATGGCAAATTATGAAAAACCATCAAAAAAATATGAAAAAAAAACTGTAATTGCTTGCATTGCACTGTAGACAATCCACAACTTGTGGCAGGTGATGTTGCCAGGTGACGTGGCAGGTGGAAATCCACAAATTGTGGCAGGTGACGTGGCCAGGTGACGTGGCAAGTGGACAATCCACAACTTGTGGCAGGTAACGTGGCCAGGTGACATGGCCAGGTGACATGGCAGGTGACGTGGCAGGTGGACAATCCACAAATTGTGGCAGGTGACATGGCAGGTGACGTGGCAAGTGGACAATCCAAAACTTGTGGCAGGTGACGTGGTCAGGTGACGTGGCATGTGACGTGGCCAGGTGACATGGCAGGTGATGTGGCAGGTGACTCGGCAAGTGGACAATCCACAACTTGTGCCAGGTGACGTGGCCAGGTGACGTGGCAGGTGGAAAGCCACAAATTGTGGCAGGTGACGTGGCATGTGACGTGGCCAGGTGACATGGCAGGTGACGTGGCAAGTGGACAATCCACAACTTGTGGCAGGTGACGTGGCCAGGTGACGTGGCATGTGACGTGGCCAGGTGACATGGCAGGTGATGTGGCAGGTGACGTGGCAAGTGGACAATCCACAACTTGTGGCCAGGTGACGTGGCAGGTGGAAATCCACAAATTGTGGCAGGTGACGTGGCCAGGTGACGTGGCAGGTGATGTGGCCAGGTGACGTGGCAAGTGGACAATGCACAACTTGTGGCAGGTGACGTGGCCAGGTGACGTGGCCAGGTGATGTGGCCAGTGGACAATTCACAACTTGTGGCAGGTGACGTGGCCAGGTGACGTATCAGGTGACGTGGCAAGTGGACAATCCACAGCTTGTGGCAGATGATGTGGCAAGTGATACGCTAAATACAAGTACACTGCTGCTCTCTCAGCTGCTGGTCTCCCAAAATGGCTGAAATGGTTAAATAATAATGTTTTTTGAGCTTAGGGAGGGTCTTATGATGTTTCTTAACTAAACGCCTATAGACGCAAACACGGTAAAACGCGGTAAAACGCCGCTAAAATCGCGGCAAAACGGGCGTTTTTAAACGCCGGTTTTAGCCTTTAAAAACGTGTGTTCAGCAGAGTTTGCACCGGCGTCTCGTGTGCATGGGGCCTTACTAAGCATAGATCTTCTGGGGGCTTAGGACTTCTGGTACTGCAGAGTTACTATAGAGATGCATTACTGGACCAAGTGAAAACAAGGTTTGAACCAGAACCACATAGATTATTGGTTTCTATAGAAAAATCAATATCCACCAACCGTGACCTCCCATCACTGTTATTGGCTAAAGCTACTGCATAACCAGTATTTATTCCTTTGTTCTATTCAAGCTACAGTGAATAGACACTGGCACTGTCAAGAATATCGATAAGTATAAATGACTCACATATATAATGACTAAATTCAAATTTTGGCTGCTATAAGGCTGCTTTAAAGCTTTGGATGTATGTGCCTCTTGCTTTACATCACTGGTCGAATGTGGAGGACCCTGGGAGAAAACATGTTGAACTTTTCCAGTCCATTGATAATATTGGGTGGGTGACTGAGGTTAGGACTGCTTATTGTGATATCCTATATGTTACAGACCTCATCCCCTCCTCTGGATCACATGAACTGTGAATAATTTATAATCATGGCTATGATAGTTCACAAATCTGACTATGGCTAATGCTATATACAGTATCAGGGAGTTTGAGTAAGGCTCTATGTGATGGTTTTTCCATCTGTAAACTGTCGGCATACAATCACAAACAGTCCATGCTGCTTCTCTATACCACTGTTATGAGTCTTTTTGAACATCCATTAGCTGGGATCTTCAATCCATATTCATATACAGGCTGTTGAGGACTCAGTATCTTGGTGAACTCATCATAACCTTCGTTTGCAGCCTACTTAATTCCTTTGTTCTACTTGGAGATACACCTTTATTGATGCTGGGGACTTTGGTTACTAATCTTTATGGATATAAGTTGAATAACATATGCACCTATGGACTGTAAATATCTATACAACAATTGGTCTATGTTCTCTCTCTTGACCACCCTACTGTATATATATATTTATAGATCTATATATATAGATATAGATCTATATATATAGATATATATATATATCCCTAGTAATGCATTAAGTCAATGTTTATGGCACAGGAAATTAAGGATGTTGAGTCAAGATCCAATTCACACTAGAACACGCAGTGGGTCACAGCAGGAGTCCGGTGCATTTCTATTCACAGTTCAGGTCCAATTTCAGCCTAAATTTTGGGCTGAATTCAGACCTGAAACAGATCAAAAGACGCACAGGACTCCTGTGCAATTCACATCGGAGCCGCTGCAGGGATGTGTGAACCGGCTTCATAGAGAGCCGGTCACTATCTCCTTCTATGTGAATTGGATGTGGGGAATTCCGCATCCAATTTGCATAAGTGCGAACCCAGCCTTAATGTAGTTATGAGAATGTCAACAACAAAAGTACCCATACCGGTCAATCAAAATGGTCTGCATGGCTGCAACTATACTATAACCTGAATATGTGATGATTGATGCAACTTTATGTCAAATCATATGATGTACTCGTCCGGGATTATAGGTGCATGTTTGTTTTGTTTATTTTGTTTAATTTGTACTTTTGTGCTTTCTTTATAAATGTTATTCCTTTTGTATTTTCACATTAACCTTACAAGATTGGATGGCATTTTTTAGTCTTGGACTGGAATATATGGGGGAGGTATATAAATATAGCGGCCAGGATCAACTCAAGATCATCCAACTTACATTGTAGAAAAATGTATTTGCGATTTTCATCTACCATAGTCCTACTACAGGAGAATACCACACCAGCATACACCAGAACAGTGACTCCCCTTGAATGGGAGGTGAAGAGCAAGTGGTATGCCTGTCTGACCGATCGGTGCTTCAAAAATCTGGTCATGCTGAATGTGGCATGTGTCTCCTGCAGACAGACGACGGCAGGATGAAAAGAATCAATATAGTCAAATACAGATTGTCTTTTTAAAGCATTATTCATTCCCCTGGCATTCCAAGATAGTAGTCTAATTGATTGATTTACCATAGGTACAATAACAAAATACCACTACTGGTCATCCAATCTGTACCATATACAAAGATATGACATATGAATATAAAGCATTATAGTAGATACTCCAAGAGAACCCCCCCCCCCCTTCCTCAAAAAAAAAAAAAACAGATCCTCACGGGAAAAAAGCCACTGAAGTAAGAAAACAAAAAACATTCAGTGGCTATTGCTGATTAGGCCTCCGACAGCCTGGCTTACAATGGAAGAGAAAAAGAAGAAAAAAAATTATAAATATTATATATATATCATTGCCCAGTCATTTCATATTATATAAATTTACTGAAAAAATAGGCACGTCACCCCAGAGTCTAAGTTGTAACTTTACCGCCAAGTCAGTCCTGTGCTTCCTGAGGTGTTGCCCTTCGTTTCTGAACCTCTGGTGAAAAATCAGGAAAAAACATAATTTTCAATCCATTATATTTAATATCGTTTGAAGCCCGCGCCTGTCGCAGAATATTTTCCTTGTCCCTATAATTTAAAAGACGTATTAGAAAGGGGCATATTTATTGGTTTCTGAGGGCAGGTAGGGACCCGATGGGCACGTTCTATTACAAGTAATGAAGAAAAATTATCTTTGCCGAAGATTTCAATAAGCCATCGTTCAGCAAAGTTAATTGGGTCGTTACTCTCTGCATTCTCTGGTATACCCAATACCCTGACATTATTAGAATGTAAACAATTCTCAATGTCTTCAACTTTGGAAATAGTAGTATTTAACTTGCAGGTAACTGCTTTCATCTCTGTCACCATGAGAGGAAAGGTGTCCTCTATGCCGCTAACCCTGTTTTCTAGTGTCTTAGTGCGTTCCTTTACATTTTGAAGATCCCCACATATATGAACAACTTCTTCCTGTATGGCCTGTACCTAGCCTGTAAGCACGGAGAGGGAGGAAGAACAATGTTGTATCAAAGAATAAACATCCCTTAATGTGGGTTCAAAGGTCTTTTCAGTTGTGCTTTCCCCTTCAGTTGATTTCAGAGTAGAGACAGTTTGAACAGTATTTTCATTCATACTCACATTGATTGCAGAAGAAGATGGATTCAGGGGGGCCATTCATTGTCACCACTGGGATGCGGTGTCAACGGGGCACCCATCTTAGTCATTTGCAGACAAGATTCTTCTGTACGGGAGACCACCCCACACTCCTCTAATTGTCCACGATGGTCTGGCATTGTATTAGTGCCGTCTTGGCGGGCGACAGCATGGAGTATTAGCATGCCCTAGCTAGCATCAGTCAGCATGGATCAGAATGAATCAGCCAGGAGTCGGAGCGTAATCAGCTGTGAGCACTCTCAGCTGCTCACATCACAGCCTCAAGGGCTGAGATTTCTTTAGGTGGTATTTAATCACCACTGGGTTTTTTGTTTTTTTTTACTAAATAAATGAAAAAAGACAGAGAATTTTGAAAAAAAAATAATAATTCATAGTTTGTTATAAAATTTTGCAAACAGGTACTTTTCTCCTTCACTGATGTGCGTTGATGAGGCTGCACTGATGGGCATTGATGAGGCAGCATTGGTGGGCACTAATGAGGAGGCACCAATGAGGTTGCACTGATAGGCGCCACTGATGGGCGCTGTGTGATTGGACACAGCTGACCACGTGGTAAAAGAATGCTGTGATTGGCCCTGATCTGTTATCAGTGATGTTTTAGGATGGGGGGGCGCCAGAGCCTGACTTTCTTTTTTGAATCCTCCCACTTCTAAAACGCCCCACCCCTTATAGAATCCATACACTCGGTCCCCTGTATTCCACCCAGCATCACAGGACAGAGCATACAGCTCAGTCTCACAGATCAGGGTATATAGCTCAGACTCACAGATCAGGGTATGCAGGTATATGTCATCTGTTGTGTATACACCTAGCTATATACACCCACCTTCCTTCCTGTATATAGAGACCTTCCTCCATCATCACTGACTGCAGATATACATCATCTGTCCTGTATACAACTATATATATACCCACATTCCTTCCTGTATATAGAAACCTTCCTCCATCATCACTGACTGCAGATATACATCATCTGTCCTGTATACAGCTATATATATATATATATATAAACCCACCTTCCTTCCTGTATATAAAAACCTTCCTCAATCATCACTGACTGCAGATATACATCATTTGTCCTGTATACAGCTATGCAAGAAAGCTGGCCGGAGGCTAGCCTGTATTTGTTGGAGGAGTCTGAGGGGTATTTATCCCTCCTCCTCTGGCTGATCCTGCATCGGCCCGTATTCTGGGTCACTTCCGGGTTGGCAGAGTGGCGGTCGGCTGCTGCAGTCTCGTGGCGGTTCCTCTCCCGGTGCTCACGCCAAGCATCATTGGAGGGGGGCCGCCCACCCGCCTATCTATCTACTTTCCTGGACTCATGCAGGCATCCTAGAGGGGGGGCCGCCCGCCTGCTCATCTGTCCATCCACACACTTCTCCTGGTCCCATGCAGGCAGCAGAGAGGGGGTTGCCCGCCCTCCACGTTTTCTCCGCTGCTCATCCCGCAGCTTATAGGGGGCGGTGCACATGCCAGGCATCATGGGGGGCAGCCCGCCCATTCACTTACTTCTCCTTCCGGGCTCATGCCGGCATCATCTGCAGGGCCGCCCACTCGTCCACCCACTCCTCCTCCTGGGCTCACGCTGGTATCATGGGGGGGCTGTCCACCCACCCACCCGCTACTCCTCCTCCCGAGCTCACGCGGAGAGGGGGGCCATCAACTCACTACTCTAGGTTCACGCTGGTATCATGAGGGGGGGAGGCCATCTACCCACCCGCCCACTCCTCTGGACTCCCACCGGCATCTTTGCAGGGCCGCCTGCTCGTCCATCCAGAAGTTCATGCTTTCCTGGGGCATCAGAGAAAGGGGGGGGGACACTTATATATTGGTTAGGTATCAGGTTCCTGGTTGTTTGGACTGACATGGGTCATTATGGAGTTAAGCAAACTGATGAAAAAAGAAACAAAAGAGTCCAAATGAATGAAATAGGGGTCCAGAGTTCATTCACCTTCACCAAAAGAATAACAGAGGGGGAAGGGGAGATATGCAGGAGTCCAAATTCGTAAAGACGGTCTCACTCTGTAAATCGGTACCCTTACCAGATGCAGTGGACCCCCTAAAGAGCAAGGTCGTATGCGCAGGCAGAATCAGCCCTCTGTAGGGACAAGTGGATCTCTGTATCCGGGATCTCCGTGCTGTGATTCGATCTCTGTGGTGTATCCATCCCGTTCTATTCCGCTTTGGTACCCAGATATATTCCTTTTATATATGCCCTTATATATTTTTCTTCTTTATATGTCCTTATATTGTTATGCCCTTTATTGTGGTGTAATTTTGTACACACATTTTTGAATGAGCTCTTTCCTTCTCCATACCGTTTACTTACTGGTAAGAACATCAGATCGAGGCTTGGTGTTTTCTTTAACACAGTTTGTATCATGGCCCACAAGATGGCGCCCGGATGAAAACGAGGCTTGGCTTCTATCTTGTGGTATAAAGGTGACTGTTCAGCATGTTGCCCGTGCCCCAGGAAGACGTCACGTATGACGAAACATGTAGGGCGGTGCCACGACGTGCTGACGCCATTACGTTTTTATGCCCCACGTGATCCCAGTACACGGGTGTTTGTTTTTTAATGCTTGCCGGCTATTTTTATGTATATGCGGCTGATCACGCTTACTGTTTTAAGCAATAAAAGCTTTTTAACTTACTACACCATCGGAGCTCCTTGTCCCTCTTTTCACTCACAGCCTGCTGGTCCAGTAGTGATTTCCCCAGATTGAAGTTCCACCTTCTCTTACTCTCCATTGAGGACCACAGAGATCAAATCACAGCACGGAGATCCCGGATACAGAGATCCATTTGTCCCCGCAGAGGGCTGATTCTGCCTGCGCATATGACCTTGCTCTTTAGGGGGTCCACCGCATCTGGTAAGGGTACCCACTCACAGAGTGAGACCGTCTTTTCCAATTTGGACTCCTGCATATCTCCCCTTCCCCCTTTGCTATTCTTTTGGTGAAGGTGGATGAACACTGGACCTCTATTTCATTCATTTGGATTCTTTTGCTTCTTTTTTCATCAGTTTGATGAACTCCATATGGACTCAATGTATTATTGAATGTGGTTTTCTGTCACTAATCAAGTTTATTTTCACTATTTTTGATGTCACTTATTTATTAGCGCAACTTACTTTTGACGTTTTACTTGATTGCCATAGAGATATTTTGATGTTTTTTTGTTGCAGCTGTATTGTTGTCCACTTCATTTTTTAGCGCGGTATTACCCCCCTTTTCTACACTATACGTTATGACATGGGTCATTACCTGTAGGCACCAGGGGGAGAGATCTAAGTTCCCAGGTCCACCACAACGGCACATGCAATTTTCCCTGCTCTGGTTGGCTTGAAGTGTACTGCCTATGCGCCAGTAGTGTATTTAGGTTTTGTGCTGCCCTAGGCCTGACTAAACTCATGCACCACCTAATTTAAATATGACCCACCCTTCCTGTCAAGGCCACACCCCTTTCTGTTTAAGACCCGTCCTGAAATATTAGAGTGGGGACACCAGTTCTGAGGGGGGGGGGGGCAATGGATTCTCTTAATTTGCATAGATTTTCTCACACTTCCTGTTTGGCTATGGGGCAGAAAGTGAAGGGAAATCTCTGCAATGGAACATGGATGGTAAAAAATAAACTGACAGGGGCTATAACCCTCCCTTACTCTATTAAAAATGGAAAAAAAAGTGTTGCCTATAGTTCTACTTTAAGCACAAATTTCTGATAATTTTATGCAGACTAAGAAGATATAACCATGCCAATGGTACAGCAGAAAACATATAGCACAGTGAGGAAGGTTTGTGGTCCAGGATGATAGGACAGTCAAAATTAGAAGCAGCTGGCGTTACACTAACAGTGAAGCGCAAGATGGTGGGGACTCTTTCCGTGCTGCCCCCCTGCAAAGTGCTGCCCTAGGCCTGGGCCTTGTTGGCCTAGGCCAGGATACAGCGTTGGTATGTGCATGCCATTTCTCAAATTTTCAACGCCAGAAGTGTTTGTGTGTGTGTGAGGGGGGGGAGTGTCTGAGATTCAGAGGGGAGTTTCATGCATAAGAGTTCTGGCGCCCTGTTGTGGGTAATCATGCTTTCATCTTGCAATTCAGCTCTAAGCTTTCCTTAGGTCACGGGTGGGTTGAAGCAGGCCACGGGTCATTGTATACTGTGTGCAATAGGTGTACATTACGTTGTCCTCACCTATACTGAGCTACACACCATATATACTGCTCAGCATACTGTGGGCACATATCATATCTGTCCCCTGTCAGCTCTGCAAGTCATGAGGTCTGATTGCCAGATGTTTTCAGGCTGGGGGGAGCTGGTTGACGGCTCGGTCAGTCATTTCTTGCGATACATGCGATTTGTCATAGCATCCTGTCTCAGCGTTTCAGTCTCAGCGTTTCTGTCTCAGCGTTTTTGGCTCAGAGTTTCTGCCTTAGCGTTTCAGTCTCAGCATTTCTGTGTCAGCGTTTCTGTGTCAGCATTTTTGTGTCAGCGTTTGTCATAGCGTGTTTCTGTCATAGCGTGTTTCTGTCATAGCACAGTTCTGTCATAGCGTGGTTCTGTCATAGCGGGTTCTGTCATAGCGGGTTCTGCCTTGCGGGTACCATCTCAGCGTGTTCAATCACAGCATGTTCAGTCTAGCGTGTTCAGTCTTAGCGTGTTCCAGTCTTAGCCTGTTCCATTTATTTTGGGTTTAGTCGTAGCTTGTTCTGTCATAGCGGGTTCCAGTTAGCGTCTTCCAGTCGTAGCGCGTTCCAGTCGTAGCGTGTTCCAGTCGTAGCGTGTCCCAATCATAGTGGTCATGTCATAGCATGTCGGTGCCATGCAGTCACGGCATACACCAACAGCCGTTGCATCTTCGTTTGTTTTCATGTCTCATCGTACCTTTCGTTCATGTTTCTTTGTTTACCTGGGTTCAGTTAGCCAGTGCTCACATTTAGGGATCTGTCACGTCTACAGATCCATACAGGCTGAGGATTCATTTTTAATTGATTGTTGACCACAATCTTCTCGCCTATATACCATACGTCATACGATACACATCCATTTCGTTACAACTGTACGACTACCCACCACGGTCTGTGGGTACACCGGCCCTGAGTGTTACGTATTTAATTACCTGTGTCTGCGCTACAGGTTACTCAGGCTCACTTACTACATACACTAGGGTGGGAGCTGTCATCAGGTTTCATTCACGCGCTGTCGTCTGGTCATTACTGCTTACGTCCTCACACTCAGGTAGGTTCAGAGGGCTGGTGTTCTCATGTCTGGTTGTCTGTCGTAAATTTTCTCTAGTTTGTGATTCCTTGGGTTGGGCATGCCGCACATTTCGGCAACAACATAGTCACGTTCATCCCTTCAACCCCACGCGGGGGTTCAGGGCATGGTAGCACTCCGTCATTAGGAATTGGTCCATACTCAAACACAGCAGCAGAGCTTCGTCACAGGGGTTTCTTTTAACGGACACAGCCGGGAAGGCGGTACGCTTTGGATTGTTTCCATTTTTTATTCCAGCTACTCCCATTCAACAGCATTACATGTTCTGGGCATTATTCTTTACGCAGATTCATGTAGGCTAGGGATGAGCCGAACACCCCCCTGTTCAGTTCGCACCAGAACCTGCGAACAGACAGAAAGTTTGCTCGAACTTTAGAACCCTATTAAATACAATGGACTCGAATGTTCGAAACTAAAAGTGCTAATTATAAAGGCTAATATGCAAGTTATTGTCCTAAAAAGTGTTTGGGGACCCGGGTCCTGTTCCAGGGGACATGTATCAATGCAAAAAAAAGTTTTAAAAACTGCAGTTTTTTCGGGAGCAATGATTTTAATAATGCTTAAAGTGAAACAATAAAATTTCGTACCTGGGGGGTGTATAGTATGCCTGTAAAGTCGCGCTTGTTTCCCATGCTTATAACTGTCACTGCACAAGTTTCATTTCTGAAGGAAAAAAAGTCATTTAAAACTCACTCGCAGCTATAATGAATTGTCGACTCCCGGCAACACATAGAAAACTCATTGGTAAAACAAAACAAAAATGCGTGGGGGTCCCCCAAAATTCAATTACCAGGCCCTTCAGGTCTGGTATGGATATTAAGGGAACCCTGCCGCAAATTTAAAAAAAAATGCGTGGGGTTCCCCCAAATATCCATACCAGGCCCTTCAGGTCTGGTATGGACTTTAAGGGGAACTCCACCCGAAATTTTTAAAAAAAATGGCGTGGAGTTCCCCCAAAAATCCATACCAGACCCTTTATCTGAGCAAGCAACCTGGCAGGCCGCAGGAAAAGAGGGGACAATGTCCCCATGTTGATGGGGACAAGGGCCTCATCCCCACAACCCTTGCCCGGTGGTTGTGGGCAGTCCCGGGACAAGGTCATCCAGCGCCCAGGGCAAAGATGTCAAACTGCGCCCCCTTTCCCTTAGGGTTAGGGTCAGGGTGCCCCCCATCCCTGCAATAAACCATTGTGCCAGGGGCAACCGCCCCTCCTGCCCACCCCTTGTCCCGGCCCTGGTTGTGGGGGTCTGCGGGCGGGGGGGCTTATCGGAATCTGGAAGACCCCTTTAACAAAGGGGACCCCCAGATCCCGGCCCCCCTATGTGAATTGGTAACGGGGTGCATTGTACCCCTACCATTTCACAAAGAAAGTGTAACAAATTGTAAAAAAAAAGACACCGTTGGGAAAGTCCTTTATTAAATAAAAAAAAAATCAGCAATGAAATCCAGTGTCCCGCGGTGATCCGATGTCCAGTGCTGTCCACACGAAACGTCATTGGCTGAGCCTGAGCGGACCTGATGGGGAACTTCCTCCGCAGTGTATTAAATGAATAGACCCGCCCCTTCTAAAGTTCCCCATCAGGTCCGCTCAGCCAATGACGTAGGTATAAGGCTAAGCGGACCAGATGCGGAACGTGAGAAAGGGCGGGTCTATTAATTTATTACACTGCGGAGGAAGTTCCCCATCAGGTCCGCCCCCTCGTATGTCAGACCCCGCCTACATCATTGGCTGAGCGGACCTGATGGGGAACTTCCTCCGGAGTGTAATAAATTAATAGACCCGCCCCTTCTCACGTTCCCCAACTGGTCCGCTTAGCCTTACACCTACATCATTGGCTGAGCGGACCTGATGGGGAACTTTAGAAGGGGCGGGTCTATTCATTTAATACACTGCGGAGGAAGTTCCCCATCAGGTCCGCTCAGGCTCAGCCAATGACGTTTCGTGTGGACAGCGCTGGACATCGGATCACCGCGGGACACTGGATTTCATCGGTGGAATGTGTTTTTATTTTTTTATTTTTAATAAAGGACTTTTCCAAGGCGTCTGTGTATTTTTTTGACATTTTTTTACACTTTCTTTGTGAAATGGTAGGGGTACAATGTACCCCTTACCAATTCACATGGGGGGGCGGGGTCTGGGGTCCCCTTTGTTAAAGGGGTCTTCCAGATTCTGATAAACCCCCTGCCCGCAGACCCCCACAACCACCGGGCAAGGGTTGTGGGGATGAGGCCCTTGTTCCCATCAACATGGGGACATTGTCCCCATGTTGAGGGCATGTGGCCTGGTACGGTTCAGGAGGGGGGCCGCTCTCTCGTCCCCCCCTCTTTTCCTGCGGCCTGCCAGGTTGCGTGCTCGGATAAAGGGTCTGGTATGGATTTTTGGGGGAACTGTACGCCATTTTTTTCAAATTTGGGGTGGAGTTCCCCTTAAAATCCATACCAGACCTGAAGGGCCTGGTATGGATATTTGGGGGGAACCCCACGCATTTTTTTTTTTAATTTGCGGCAGGGTTCCCCTTAATATTCATACCAGACCTGAAGCGCCTGGTAATTGAATTTGGGGGGACCCCCACACATTTTTTTTTTTTTATCAATGACTTTTCTATGTATTGCTGGGAGCCGACAATTCATTATAGCCGCAAGTGAGTTTTAAATGCCTTTTTTTCCTTCAGAAATGACACTTTGTGCAGGGACAGTTCTAAGCACGGGAAACAAGCGGGACTTTACAGGCATACTATGCACACACCCTAGGTACGAAATTTTAAGGAATATTTCACTTTTATTGTTTCACTTTAAGCATTATTAAAATCACTGCTCCTGAAAAAACTGCAGTTTTTAAAACTTTTTTTTGCATTGATACATGTCCCCTGGGGCAGGACCCGGGTCCCCAAACACTTTTTATGACAATAACTTGCATATAAGCCTTTAAAATTAGCACTTTAGATTTCTCCCATAGACTTTTCGAATTTGCCACGAACACCCCAAATTATTCGCTGTTCGGCGAACGGGCGAACAGGCAATGATCGAGTCGAACATGAGTTTGACTCGAACTCGAAGCTCATCCCTAATGTAGGCTTATACATGCTCTCCACGGCCTGTTACAATGGCAGGACAGGTTGGAGGTGATCGAAACTCGCTCGGTCAGAGGCGGGGTGTCAGCGCACCCCCAGCTCCTGCTTTTCCTGTATTTCGTACAGGCAAGGTCAGCATTCCCTTTGTTCACCGGTCTTGTCAAAGCCTTCTGGGTCAATATGTCTGAGCCAAGCAATGTTCCTTGGCAGGGGCTGTGTTGGAATCTCTCATCCACGGGCTTCAGGCAGCCCCTGCTTGATGTATTTTTCTGGCCTGCACTATCGCAGCATTATCTCGTCCGAGTCTTCCGTAGGTAGTGCCTTGGCATCAGCGGGCAGTCATGCTTTCATTGTCATCGAGTTACTAGAGGCAGTTATTTTCAAGGGTTGCTTGGTCTGGTTCTTCACCTTCGTTTCGTAGAGGGCGGGTTGGCCCACCAGGGTGTCCGATGGCAAGTTTCCAATATTGTTTGTTTAATTTTGGCTGCCTCTTTCCTGTGGAAATTTTTTCATCAAAGTGCTCATCCTAGAGGTGAAGTTTTTAGCATTTTCTGCAGTTAGGGGGGGGGGGAGGGGGGTGTATTGGCTATCCAAGCTTTTCACCATGCTTTGAAGCTTCTTCCATCAGACCTGCCCGCTGGTAGGGCAAGACATAGCGCCAGTATCAGTTCATCGCTGTGTTACCCTTGGGTCAAAAGCAGTCCTTGCCTTGACACCTTTGCCAAGCACTCCATTGGATCTTGCGTATACGCGGGGGGGTCGGGGGAAATTCTTTCAGTTGATGCAGACCTTGGTTACAGCCCAGGGATCTGCGGCCTCGCAGGGTGTGTGCTGAGCCTACTTCCCCTTGTCGGCCCACTTAGTGGTAGGTCCAGACCAAATATAATCATTATTCTAGGTTCCATTCTTGGTGCTAATGTCTTGATTGCAAGGTGGCCTGGAGAACTGGTCAGGTACATCAGACCAGCACTTCAGACCCCTGCTAACTGCTGGCAGTGTGTTCATTTTTTTGCAGCTTATCCTTTCATACTGATCATCAGCTGATTGCAAGCTGGGAAGCTTCCCATAGACCACCGTGTGTCCGGCGCTTGGACACACCTAAAGGGCACTTTTTTTTATAGCTTAGGAGGTGGCGCCCGTGCGTCCCCTATGGGCGGGCAGCCACTGGATCAGCTGTGTTCTAGTTACATAGTTACATAGTTAGTTACATAGTTACATAGTTACATAGTTAGTAAGGTTGAAAAAAGACACAAGTCCATCCAGTTCAACAATAAAAAAAAAAAGAAATATCGTACAATCCCATATACCCAGTTCTATACCCACAGTTGATCCAGAGGAAGGCAAAAAACCCCAGCAGAGCATGATCCAATTTGCTACAGCAGGGGAAAAAATTCCTTCCTGATCCCCCGAGAGGCAATCGGATATTCCCCGGATCAACTTTACCTATAAATGTCAGTACCCAGTTATATTATGTACATTTAAGAAAGAATCCAGGCCCTTCTTAAAGCAATCTACTGAGCTGGCCAGAACCACCTCTGCAGGGAGTCTATTCCACATTTTCACAGCTCTTACTGTGAAGAAACCTTTCCGTATTTGGAGGTGAAATCTCCTTTCCACTAGACGCAAAGAGTGCCCCCTTGTCCTTTGTGTTGACCGTAAAGTGAATAACTTAACACCAAGTTCACTATATGGACCCCTTATATATTTTTACATGTTGATTATATCCCCCCTTAATCTCCTCTTCTCAATAGTGAATAAATTCAGTTCCTCTAATCTTTCCTCATAGCTGAGCTCCTCCATACCTCTTATCAGTTTGGTTGCCCTTCTCTGCACTTTCTCCAGTTCCCCAATATCCTTTTTGAGAACTGGTGCCCAAAACTGAACTGCATATTCCAGATGAGGTCTTACTAATGATTTGAACAGGGGCAACATTATATCTCTCTCTCTGGAGACCATACCTCTCTTAATACAAGGAAGGTCTTTGCTCGCTTTGGAAACCGCAGCTTGGCATTGCATGCCATTATTGAGCTTATGATCTACCAAAACCCCCAGATCCTTCTCCACTACGGATCCCCCCAGTTGTACTCCCCCTAGTATGTATGATGCATTCATATTCTTAGCCCCCAAGTGCATAAATTTACATTTATCAACATTAAACCTCATCTGCCACATAGTCGCTCAATTAGACAGAGCATTGAGGTCGGCTTGTAAATTGGCGACATCTTGTAAGGACGTTATTCCACTGCATAGCTTGGTGTCATCTGCAAAGACAGAAATTTTACTTTTGATCTCAGACCCAATATCATTTATAAACATATTAAAAAGTAAAGGTCCCAGCACTGAACCTTGGGGTACACCACTGATAATAGTGGAAAAAGGTATACTGCGCTGTCCTAAAAATCTCTGAAGTGGGTAAATAAATACCTGTGCTGCAACTAAAAAATGTGAGACACCCACAAAATAAATAATATAAAGAACTATAAGCTGCGCAACAATGTCTAACAATATGACAAATTATTAAAGAATAGGGATGAGCTCGGTGTTCGAGTCGAACATACGTTCGACTCGAACATCGGCTGTTCGATCGTTCGCCGAACAACGAACGATTTGGGCCGTTCGCGCCTAATTCGCGGCCCACAATGCACTACGCCATCGCAGTGTCATCCAGGCGCTGTGATTGGCCAAGCATGCACTGTGACCCCGCATGCTTGGCCAATCACAGCGCCGGCAGCGAGGAGAGCAATGATTGGCCACAGGCAGGATGCCTGTGGCCAATTATTGCTGAGGGTGTTTAGTACACGCCCCACACTATAAAAGGCCGCCAGCACGGCGGCCTAGTGTAGTGTGTTCCGGAGCAGGGAAAGAGAAGCATAGGCAGGGACAGTGACATTTTTTTTTCTTGCTTAACCTGGATTCCTTTAGTTTAGGGAAAGAGAAGGATAGGTAGGGAGAGTGTCAGTCTGTTTTACTGTGCTAAACCTTGTTTGTAGGGACAGGGAAGGACAGTGAGGGAAATTCTCATTGTGCTATACTGTGCTAAAGCATTCATCATCAACCATCTTTAAAAAAACATTTTTAATAGGGACAGAAAACTATAGGTAGGGAGAGTGTCAGTGTGTTTTACTGTGCTAATCCTTGTTTGTAGGGACAGGGAAGGACAGTGAGGGAAATTCTCATTGTGCTATACTGTGCTAAAGCATTCATCATCAACCATCTTTAAAAAAACATTTTTTATAGGGACAGAAAACTATAGGTAGGGAGAGTGTCAGTGTGTTTTACTGTGCTAATCCTTGTTTGTAGGGACAGGGAAGGACAGTGAGGGAAATTCTCATTGTGCTATACTGTGCTAAAGCATTCATCATCAACCATCTTTAAAAAAACATTTTTTATAGGGACAGAAAACTATAGGTAGGGAGAGTGTCAGTGTGTTTTACTGTGCTAATCCTTGTTTGTAGGGACAGGGAAGGACAGTGAGGGAAATTCTCATTGTGCTATACTGTGCTAAAGCATTCATCATCAACCATCTTTAAAAAAACATTTTTTATAGGGACAGAAAACTACAGGTAGGGAGAGTGTCAGTGTGTTTTACTGTGCTAATCCTTGTTTGTAGGGACAGGGAAGGACAGTGAGGGAAATTCTCATTGTGCTATACTGTGCTAAAGCATTCATCATCAACCATCTTTAAAAAAACATTTTTTATAGGGACAGAAAACTATAGGTAGGGAGAGTGTCAGTGTGTTTTACTGTGCTAATCCTTGTTTGTAGGGACAGGGAAGGACAGTGAGGGAAATTCTCATTGTGCTATACTGTGCTAAAGCATTCATCATCAACCATCTTTAAAAAAACATTTTTTATAGGGACAGAAAACTATAGGTAGGGAGAGTGTCAGTGTGTTTTACTGTGCTAATCCTTGTTTGTAGGGACAGGGAAGGACAGTGAGGGAAATTCTCATTGTGCTATACTGTGCTAAAGCATTCATCATCAACCATCTTTAAAAAAACATTTTTTATAGGGACAGAAAACTATAGGTAGGGAGAGTGTCAGTGTGTTTTACTGTGCTAATCCTTGTTTGTAGGGACAGGGAAGGACAGTGAGGGGAATTCTCATTGTGCTATACTGTGCTAAAGCATTCATCATCAACCATCTTTAAAAAAACATTTTTTATAGGGACAGAAAACTACAGGTAGGGAGAGTGTCAGTGTGTTTTACTGTGCTAATCCTTGTTTGTAGGGACAGGGAAGGACAGTGAGGGAAATTCTCATTGTGCTATACTGTGCTAAAGCATTCATCATCAACCATCTTTAAAAAAACATTTTTTATAGGGACAGAAAACTATAGGTAGGGAGAGTGTCAGTGTGTTTTACTGTGCTAATCCTTGTTTGTAGGGACAGGGAAGGACAGTGAGGGAAATTCTCATTGTGCTATACTGTGCTAAAGCATTCATCATCAACCATCTTTAAAAAAACATTTTTTATAGGGACAGAAAACTATAGGTAGTGTGACAGCAGGAAGGTAAAGTCACCTGGTTGCATCCAGGGGGGTAGATATATTTCTCCCAGATTCAGGCTTTATGCCGACTTATACAACTAGGGAGTTGATGAAGCCCAGCTGAGGCTAGTGGGCTCATGAATGACTCATACCTCTAGGGAGAGTGCTGGGCGTCATGAGGCAGGGAGTTGATGAGACCAGCTGAAGCCTGTCAGTTCGTTTAAGGCCTCTATAAAAACTCCCAGATTCATTAGGTGTTTGCTCATGCCTGGAACCAGACCTGTGTGGACTGTCTAGGGAGAGTGAACCCCTGTGCGGTGAGGCAAAGCCTGTGTGGCTATTTGTTTGGACTTTTACTAAACCAGGGACTTAGGGACTAGGACAGCACCAGGCTGATCCCAGTTGTTAGTTTAGGAAACCTGCATGTTTAGTCAGAGGTCAAACTGACCAGGATTTATTTTGTTTATGTTTCTTTTTGGCTTTGCTGTGTTTTTGTCACTGTACATAGAGAAATAAACCGCACCTTTTGATTTTGAAAACCACAACCTCCGTCTGCTGGCCCTGTTTTTGTGTGGGGAGCCCAACCAGGGGGTCACACACACCCGCTACCGAGTTAACCCCCTCACAGTAGGGAGAGTGTCAGTGTGTTTTACTGTGCTAATCCTTGTTTGTAGGGACAGGGAAGGACAGTGAGGGAAATTCTCATTGTGCTATACTGTGCTAAAGCATTCATCATCAACCATCTTTAAAAAAACATTTTTTATAGGGACAGAAAACTATAGGTAGGGAGAGTGTCAGTGTGTTTTACTGTGCTAATTCTTGTTTGTAGGGACAGGGAAGGACAATGAGGGAAATTCTCATTGTGCTATACTGTGCTAAAGCATTCATCATCAACCATCTTTAAAAAAACATTTTTTATAGGGACAGAAAACTATAGGTAGGGAGAGTGTCAGTGTGTTTTACTGTGCTAATCCTTGTTTGTAGGGACAGGGAAGGACAGTGAGGGAAATTCTCATTGTGCTATACTGTGCTAAAGCATTCATCATCAACCATCTTTAAAAAAACATTTTTTATAGGGACAGAAAACTATAGGTAGGGAGAGTGTCAGTGTGTTTTACTGTGCTAATCCTTGTTTGTAGGGACAGGGAAGGACAGTGAGGGAAATTCTCATTGTGCTATACTGTGCTAAAGCATTCATCATCAACCATCTTTAAAAAAACATTTTTTATAGGGACAGAAAACTACAGGTAGGGAGAGTGTCAGTGTGTTTTACTGTGCTAATCCTTGTTTGTAGGGACAGGGAAGGACAGTGAGGGAAATTCTCATTGTGCTATACTGTGCTAAAGCATTCATCATCAACCATCTTTAAAAAAACATTTTTTATAGGGACAGAAAACTATAGGTAGGGAGAGTGTCAGTGTGTTTTACTGTGCTAATCCTTGTTTGTAGGGACAGGGAAGGACAGTGAGGGAAATTCTCATTGTGCTATACTGTGCTAAAGCATTCATCATCAACCATCTTTAAAAAAACATTTTTTATAGGGACAGAAAACTATAGGTAGGGAGAGTGTCAGTGTGTTTTACTGTGCTAATCCTTGTTTGTAGGGACAGGGAAGGACAGTGAGGGAAATTCTCATTGTGCTATACTGTGCTAAAGCATTCATCATCAACCATCTTTAAAAAAACATTTTTTATAGGGACAGAAAACTATAGGTAGGGAGAGTGTCAGTGTGTTTTACTGTGCTAATCCTTGTTTGTAGGGACAGGGAAGGACAGTGAGGGGAATTCTCATTGTGCTATACTGTGCTAAAGCATTCATCATCAACCATCTTTAAAAAAACATTTTTTATAGGGACAGAAAACTACAGGTAGGGAGAGTGTCAGTGTGTTTTACTGTGCTAATCCTTGTTTGTAGGGACAGGGAAGGACAGTGAGGGAAATTCTCATTGTGCTATACTGTGCTAAAGCATTCATCATCAACCATCTTTAAAAAAACATTTTTTATAGGGACAGAAAACTATAGGTAGGGAGAGTGTCAGTGTGTTTTACTGTGCTAATCCTTGTTTGTAGGGACAGGGAAGGACAGTGAGGGAAATTCTCATTGTGCTATACTGTGCTAAAGCATTCATCATCAACCATCTTTAAAAAAACATTTTTTATAGGGACAGAAAACTATAGGTAGTGTGACAGCAGGAAGGTAAAGTCACCTGGTTGCATCCAGGGGGGTAGATATATTTCTCCCAGATTCAGGCTTTATGCCGACTTATACAACTAGGGAGTTGATGAAGCCCAGCTGAGGCTAGTGGGCTCATGAATGACTCATACCTCTAGGGAGAGTGCTGGGCGTCATGAGGCAGGGAGTTGATGAGACCAGCTGAAGCCTGTCAGTTCGTTTAAGGCCTCTATAAAAACTCCCAGATTCATTAGGTGTTTGCTCATGCCTGGAACCAGACCTGTGTGGACTGTCTAGGGAGAGTGAACCCCTGTGCGGTGAGGCAAAGCCTGTGTGGCTATTTGTTTGGACTTTTACTAAACCAGGGACTTAGGGACTAGGACAGCACCAGGCTGATCCCAGTTGTTAGTTTAGGAAACCTGCATGTTTAGTCAGAGGTCAAACTGACCAGGATTTATTTTGTTTATGTTTCTTTTTGGCTTTGCTGTGTTTTTGTCACTGTACATAGAGAAATAAACCGCACCTTTTGATTTTGAAAACCACAACCTCCGTCTGCTGGCCCTGTTTTTGTGTGGGGAGCCCAACCAGGGGGTCACACACACCCGCTACCGAGTTAACCCCCTCACAGTAGGGAGAGTGTCAGTGTGTTTTACTGTGCTAATCCTTGTTTGTAGGGACAGGGAAGGACAGTGAGGGAAATTCTCATTGTGCTATACTGTGCTAAAGCATTCATCATCAACCATCTTTAAAAAAAAAATTTTATAGGGACAGAAAACTATAGGTAGGGAGAGTGTCAGTGTGTTTTACTGTGCTAATTCTTGTTTGTAGGGACAGGGAAGGACAGTGAGGGAAATTCTCATTGTGCTATACTGTGCTAAAGCATTCATCATCAACCATCTTTAAAAAAACATTTTTTATAGGGACAGAAAACTATAGGTAGGGAGAGTGTCAGTGTGTTTTACTGTGCTAATCCTTGTTTGTAGGGACAGGGAAGGACAGTGAGGGAAATTCTCATTGTGCTATACTGTGCTAAAGCATTCATCATCAACCATCTTTAAAAAAACATTTTTTATAGGGACAGAAAACTATAGGTAGGGAGAGTGTCAGTGTGTTTTACTGTGCTAATCCTTGTTTGTAGGGACAGGGAAGGACAGTGAGAGAAATTCTCATTGTGCTATACTGTGCTAAAGCATTCATCATTAACCATCTTTAAAAAAACATTTTTTATAGGGACAGAAAACTATAGGTAGGGAGAGTGTCAGTGTGTTTTACTGTGCTAATCCTTGTTTGTAGGGACAGGGAAGGACAGTGAGGGAAATTCTCATTGTGCTATACTGTGCTAAAGCATTCATCATCAACCATCTTTAAAAAAACATTTTTTATAGGGACAGAAAACTATAGGTAGGGAGAGTGTCAGTGTGTTTTACTGTGCTAATTCTTGTTTGTAGGGACAGGGAAGGACAGTGAGGGAAATTCTCATTGTGCTATACTGTGCTAAAGCATTCATCATCAACCATCTTTAAAAAAACATTTTTTATAGGGACAGAAAACTATAGGTAGGGAGAGTGTCAGTGTGTTTTACTGTGCTAATCCTTGTTTGTAGGGACAGGGAAGGACAGTGAGGGAAATTCTCATTGTGCTATACTGTGCTAAAGCATTCATCATCAACCATCTTTAAAAAAACATTTTTTATAGGGACAGAAAACTATAGGTAGGGAGAGTGTCAGTGTGTTTTACTGTGCTAATCCTTGTTTGTAGGGACAGGGAAGGACAGTGAGGGAAATTCTCATTGTGCTATACTGTGCTAAAGCATTCATCATCAACCATCTTTAAAAAAACATTTTTTATAGGGACAGAAAACTATAGGTAGGGAGAGTGTCAGTGTGTTTTACTGTGCTAATCCTTGTTTGCAGGGACAGGGAAGGACAGTGAGGGAAATTCTCATTGTGCTATACTGTGCTAAAGCATTCATCATCAACCATCTTTAAAAAAACATTTTTTATAGGGACAGAAAACTATAGGTAGGGAGAGTGTCAGTGTGTTTTACTGTGCTAATCCTTGTTTGTAGGGACAGGGAAGGACAGTGAGGGAAATTCTCATTGTGCTATACTGTGCTAAAGCATTCATCATCAACCATCTTTAAAAAAACATTTTTTATAGGGACAGAAAACTATAGGTAGGGAGAGTGTCAGTGTGTTTTACTGTGCTAATCCTTGTTTGTAGGGACAGGGAAGGACAGTGAGGGAAATTCTCATTGTGCTATACTGTGCTAAAGCATTCATCATCAACCATCTTTAAAAAAACATTTTTTTATAGGGACAGAAAACTATAGGTAGGGAGAGTGTCAGTGTGTTTTACTGTGCTAATCCTTGTTTGTAGGGACAGGGAAGGACAGTGAGGGAAATTCTCATTGTGCTATACTGTGCTAAAGCATTCATCATCAACCATCTTTAAAAAAACATTTTTTATAGGGACAGAAAACTATAGGTAGGGAGAGTGTCAGTGTGTTTTACTGTGCTAATCCTTGTTTGTAGGGACAGGGAAGGACAGTGAGGGAAATTCTCATTGTGCTATACTGTGCTAAAGCATTCATCATCAACCATCTTTAAAAAAACATTTTTTATAGGGACAGAAAACTATAGGTAGGGAGAGTGTCAGTGTGTTTTACTGTGCTAATCCTTGTTTGTAGGGACAGGGAAGGACAGTGAGGGAAATTCTCATTGTGCTATACTGTGCTAAAGCATTCATCATCAACCATCTTTAAAAAAACATTTTTTATAGGGACAGAAAACTATAGGTAGGGAGAGTGTCAGTGTGTTTTACTGTGCTAATCCTTGTTTGTAGGGACAGGGAAGGACAGTGAGGGAAATTCTCATTGTGCTATACTGTGCTAAAGCATTCATCATCAACCATCTTTAAAAAAACATTTTTTATAGGGACAGAAAACTATAGGTAGGGAGAGTGTCAGTGTGTTTTACTGTGCTAATCCTTGTTTGTAGGGACAGGGAAGGACAGTGAGGGAAATTCTCATTGTGCTATACTGTGCTAAAGCATTCCTCATCAACCATCTTTGAAATCCTTGTTTTTTGGACAGTCAGGGAAATTGTCATTGTGCTATTCTGTGCGAAAGCAATCATCCTCAACCATATTTAGAAATCCTTAAGTAAAGGGACAGAGAAGGACACCTGAAGGTAGCCCTTATTGCTTTTTTCCCATCTCCCTGCAGGCCATCCATTAGAATGTCTGGAAGGCAAACAAGGAGAGGCAGACAGTCAGGAGGCAATAAAAGAGGGCAAGCAGGCTCTGTGTCTGGGGGCAACAGTGCTGGTCGTGGACGCGGTGCATTGTCATCAGCACATGGCCATGGGACACGCTTGTCCTTCTTTTCGGCAGCTGGACATGTTGAGCCACATCATGCCGAAGACTTGGTAGAGTGGATGACCAAGCCCTCCTCCTCCTCCTCATCCTCTCTCACCCAGGCTCAGGGTACTGGCAAAGCAGCTGCCAAAGCGTCCTCTTCCCTGGTATCAATGTCAGACTCATCATCAGTCACTCCTTCCCTAGACCCACCATGTCCTCCTCCTGAGGAGTCCCCCGAACTGTTTGAGCACAGTGTTGGGTACATGCTCCAGGAGGATGCCCAGCGTTCCGAAGGGTCTGATGATGAAACCCAGCTAGAGGAAGGCAGTAGCGTGAGAGCAGACAGAGGGGATGCTCAAGAAGGACACCAATCTGGCAGTCATGTTCCAGCAGCTGCAGCATACTGCCAGATTGGCTCCAGTGATGAGGAGGGAGGAGATGATGAGGTCACTGACTCCACGTGGGTGCCTAATAGGAGAGAGGAGGAGGAGGAGGATGAGGAGGAGGCACATCTCCAACGAGGCAGGATGCCCTTTGGTGGCCAGCGTAAGGGCAGTACACCGACGGAATCACACCGCAGAGCTCCGCCTGTGCAGGGCGCTGCCTCTGCCCGTCATTCAAAAAGTTCTTTGGTGTGGGCCTTTTTTGAGGCTAGTGCATCAGATCGCACAGCTGCTGTTTGCAACATATGTCTCAAGCGTATATCGCGTGGCCAAAACATCAGCCGCTTGGGTACCACATGCCTGACCAGACATATGTTGACCTGCCATGCAGCTCGTTGGCAAGCCTACCTCAAAGACCCACACCAAAGAACAAAGCGGACCTCTCCTTGCACCGCATCAGCTGGGATCTCCAACCCCACTATAACTTCAGTCCTCTCTGAAACATGCACTGAGAGGAATGAAGAATTAGGTGTGTCACAGCCAAGTACTTGCGGCCACTCTGCTAGCAGTACACCGACGTCCGATTCTAGCAGGCAAATTTCCCTGCCCCAGCTGCTGGACCGTCAAAAGAAGTTCACTCCCAGCCATCCACATGCCCAGCGGTTGAATGCTAGCTTGGCTAAATTGCTAGCGCTTCAACTGCTGCCTTTTCAGTTGGTAGACTCGGCCCCCTTCCGTGAGTTTGTGCAATATGCGGTTCCTCAGTGGCAGGTTCCCAAACGCCACTTTTTCTCACGGAAGGCTATTCCGGCTCTCTACCGGCATGTGGAAGGCAATGTCTTGGCCTTGCTGGACAGGGCGGTCAGCGGTAAGGTGCATATTACCGCTGACTCATGGTCCAGCAGGCATGGACAGGGACGTTACCTTTCTTTCACGGCCCATTGGGTCACTCTTTTGGCTGCTGGGAAGGATGCAGGAGAAGGTGCAGTAGTGTTGGAGGTTGTTCCACCGCCACGCCTCCAAAATGCTACTACTGGTTGTGACACACCTCTCTCCTCCACCCCCTCCTCTTCTTCTTCCTCCATGGCCTCTTCCTGTGCTTTGTCCTCTGAACCAGCGGTGCTCCGTAGCCGTTCAAGGGGCTACGCAAGTACGCAGGCAAAAAGATGCCATGCCGTGCTTGCGCTGGTGTGTTTGGGGGACAGAAGCCACACTGGGGCAGAGGTCCTGTCTGCTCTGCAGGGCCAGGCCGAGAGGTGGTTGACGCCACGCCAGCTTAAGCCAGGAATGGTGGTTTGCGACAATGGCACCAACCTCCTCTCCGCCCTCCGACAGGGACAACTGACCCATGTGCCCTGTGTGGCTCACGTCCTTAACCTGGTGGTGCAGCGGTTCTTGGGCAGGTACCCGGGCTTACAGGATGTCCTGAGGCAGGCCAGGAAAGTCTGTGTGCATTTCCGCAGATCTTATAATGCCAGTGCTCGCCTGGCTGAGCTGCAAAAGGAGTTGAACCTGCCCAAGAACCGCCTTATATGTAACATGCCCACCAGGTGGAACTCAACGTTGGCCATGCTGCAGCGGCTGCACACGCAGCAGAGGGCCATCAATGAGTACCTGTGCGACTACGGCACCAGGACAGGGTCAGGGGAGCTTGGTTTTTTTTCTCCATGCCAGTGGGGCATGATCAGGGATGCATGCACTGTCCTGGCACCATTTGAGGAGGCCACGAGGATGGTGAGCAGTGACAGTGCATGCATCAGTGACACTGTACCTCTTGTCCACCTGTTGGAGCACACGCTGCATGGAATAATGGACAGGGCATTTGAGGCAGAACAGAGGCAGGAAGAGGAGGACTTCCTTGCCTCTCAAGGCCCCCTTTACCCAGACAGTGTTCCTTCTGTCCCACCCATCGCACAGGAAGAGGAGGAGGAGGAGGAGGATTGTGTCAGCATGGAGGTGGAGGCTGGCACTCAGCATCATCAGCAGCAGTCTTTTAGGGATGATTTACAGTCCCAAGAAACCAGTGGACTTGTACGTGGCTGGGAGGAGGTGGCTGCGGATCATGTCGTCCTTAGTGACCCAGAGGACTCCGGACCGAATGCCTCAGCTAACCTACGCTGCATGGCCTCCCTGATCCTGCAAAGTCTGCGGAAGGATCCTCGTATTCTTCGGATCAAGGAGAGGGACCATTACTGGCTGGCCACTCTCCTTGATCCACGGTACAAGGGTAAGGTTGCGGACCTTATGTTACCGTCGCAGAGGGAGCAGAGGATGAGACAACTCCGGGAGGCCTTGCAGAAAGGTCTGTGCAACGCGTTCCCAGAGACTGGGAGGTTACAAACTCCTGGTCCTGGACAACGAGTTGCTGAGGCTTCGGCCAGTCAAAGAAGGAGCGGTGGGGAAGGTGGCCGTCTGACCGATGCGTTCAGACAATTCTTTAGTCCGCAGCCCCAAAGTATGATCGGTTACAGCAACCATCGCCAGCGTCTGATAAACATGGTGCAGGAATATCTAGGGGCAAGGTCAGACTTGGACACCTTCCCCACCGAAAATCCTCTGGCTTACTGGGTCTTGAGGATGGATCACTGGCCAGAGCTTGCACAGTATGCAATTGAGCTACTGGCCTGTCCTGCATCCAGCGTTCTTTCGGAACGCACATTCAGTGCTGCTGGAGGATTTGTCACGGATCACAGGGTGCGCCTGTCCACCGACTCGGTTGATCGACTGACTTTCATCAAGATGAACCAGTCTTGGATCACCACCAGCTACCACACACCTGATGCTGATATAACAGACTAATTGATTTTAACATGTCACATCCCTTCAAGACTGATGCTGATGCTGAGTGCCTGTGCTGTTATGTTGACTGGCTATCCTCCTCCTCCGAGTCCTCAATGATACGATTGATGATGATAGCTTGGAAGATCATTTTTGTTTATGGGTGCCGCCACCAGTGGCTAAGGCCCAATTTTTCAGCCCCTGTTTAACAGGGGCGTGTAATTACAATTTTTGAAGCAATACTTTGCAACAGGGCTCATTGCTGTGCTCCAAGTACAGTATCTGTGAGGGGTTGCAGTGTTGTGCCACCAGTGCCTAAGGCCCAATTTTTCAGCCCCTGTTCAACAGGGGCATGTAATTACAATTCTTGATCTAATAATTCACAGCAGGGCCCATTGCTGCACCCACCAAGAGTAACTCTGAGGGCTTACAGTGTTGTGGCAACGCCACCACCATCACCACCACGAAAGGCCCAATTTTTCAGCCCCTGTTCAAAAGGGGCATGTAATTACAATTCTTGATCTAATAATTCACAGCAGGGCCCATTCCTGCACCCACCAAGAGTAACTCTGAGGGCTTACAGTGTTGTGGCAACACCACCACCACCACCACCACCACGAAAGGCCCAATTTTTCAGCCCCTGTTCAACAGGGGCATGCAATTACAATTCTTGATCTAATAATTCACAGCAGGGCCCATTGCTGCACCCACCAAGAGTAACTGTCAGGGCTTACAGTGTTGTGGCACCAGCACCACCATCAAAGGCCCAATTTTTACTACCACTGTTCAACAATTATATGTAATTACAATTCCTGATATAATAGTTGACAGCAGGGCGTTCCAGCACCCACCAAGAGTAACTGTGAGTGCTTACAGTGTTGTGCCAACACCAACAACTAAGGGGCCTATTTCTGCAGAGTATATACGGCAGGTCCCTACTTTCAAACATCCAACTTACAAACGACTCCTACTTGCAAACGCAAGAAGACAACAGGAAGTGAGAGGAAATCTACCCCTAGGAAGGAAAATTCTCTCCTGTAAGAATTAATATGGGAGAAAGGTGTCTCCTCTGTACTGATGCTTTATCACCAATCCTTGTTTCAAGAAAAACACCACATTTCAAAAACAGTTGTCATTGGGACGGAAAGTGAGGTGAAATGTTCTGAACAGGGGCACAGACAGCAAAACAAATGTTACAGGGGTGATAACCCTTACCTATGTTTTCCAAAAAGTTTAAAAATAGATTTTTGGGCTGGAGCTACACTTAAACAATGTACCTGTTCAAAATTACAAACACATTCTACATAAGAACAAACCTACAGTCCCTGTCTTGTATGCACCGCCTGTATACGGCTGTTCAGAGTATATAGGGCCTTTTTTATTTTGTGTGCGGTGTTCCCCTTAATATCCATACAAGACCCAAAGGGGCTGGTAATGGGCTGGGGTAGGGGGGGGTCATGGGGTAGCTATGCCATTTTTCTTAAAGATTTTCATCCATATTACCGGGACCAGACATTACATTAAAGCCGCAAGCAGTTTTAAATGGCTTTTTTTTCCTTTAGAAGTGTCATTTTGTGCAGGGACAGTTCTAAACACGGGAAACACGTGGCACTTCACAGGCATACTTTAGACACCCCCCAGGTACGATATTTAAAGGAATATTTGACTTTTTTTTTTTCACTTTATGCATCATTAAAATGACTGCTCCCGAAAAACGACCGTTTTTAAAACTTCTTTTTGCATTTATACATGTCCCCTGGTGCAGAACCCGGGTTCCCAAACCCTTTTTAGGACAATAACATGCATAATAGTCGTTATAATTAGCACTTTAGAATTCGAACGTTCGCATCCATTGTATTTAATAGGGTTCTAATGTTCGTACGAACTTTCGGTCCGTTCGCGGGTTCTGGTGCGAACCGAACCCGGGGGTGTTCGGCTCATCACTATTAAAGAACTATATCAGTGATCAAAGTTTCAATCTCTGTGTATTATCGCATGCAGCATGAAAACATGCAATGTTACAAGACCATGAACTTCCAATCTCAGTGCATTAGTGTATACAACATCAAAAACATAAATTGTGGTGAGAATTACCAAAAATCATGTGCTCTCAACACTGACTCTAAATAATATCACTCATTGTCCTGTTCAGTATATGTAAAACTCAAATGACAGTTGTCAAAGAGACACCAAGAGCAATCCTCAGAAAAAAGTGTAGTGAAGAGGTTAAATTTCTCCAAATGATCGTGACTTTAGGTATAAACCATCATAGAAGGGTGCCAGTGTACTAGGAAGGGAATCCACCACCGCAGTATTCACAAGCTGCTTACCAGAAAAACTGATCCCTGAGAGAGATCAGACAAAGCAATTAGCTGTTATCCCTGCTAGGGTCTCTGATTAGCTTCCTATGTCGTCCTGGTTTCCTCCACATCCGAATCAGTGTTTCCCCAAAGTCTCAGCAAACCATATTAGGGTGAGAAAAGAAAGCCCCATAGCGTAATCCAATTAAAACGTTTATTTGAAAATAAAAGATTACACTTACAACATCTGAAGAAAAATATGGCAGTGGTTGTATGTAAAGCCGGCCGGCTCTCGCTACCCGTTGCTTCCGGGATACGTATGTGGTGACGTCAGCACGCCGCTCCTCCCTACGTCGTTTCGACACAAACTGTCGTCTTCCAGGGGCACCAACTGATAACCTTGGACCATTCAGAGTAAGAATCATTAACCACTACTCTCTGAATTCTGTCTTTTAGCCAGTTTTCTATCCATTTACAAACTGATAATTCCAATCCTGTAGACTTTACCTTGCACATGAGCCGTGAGTGGGGAACTGTATCGAACGCTTTTGCAAAATCCAAGTATACCACGTCCACAGCCACCCCTCTGTCCAAGGTCTTACTTACCTCTTCATAAAAAGAAATCAGGTTTGTTTGACAACTTCTGTCTTTCATGATTCCATGCTGTCTGTTACGTAAATAGTTTTTTTCCAGCAAGAACTCATCTATGTGGTCTTTTATTAATCTCTCCAGTATCTTCCCAACTATAGAAGTTAAACTAACAGGTCTATAGTTACTTGGTAAAGACTTAATTCCCTTTTTAAATATAGGCACCACATTGGCCCTGCGCCAATCCAGTGGTACTATTCCTGTCATTAATGAGTCCCTAAAAATTAAATACAATGGCTTTGAAATTACAGCTATCACAGAGCGCACCGCACCGGTGGGCGCGATCATGGGAGAACATCATATGACACCCTCCCAGAACTGGCTGGCCACGCTGTGGCCGTCAATCTGCTATAGCGGGGTCGGAAAATGGTTAAAGAAAGCAAAAGTTCACAAATAAATATGTTCCCACGCAGGGGCTCTAATCATCAATACGAAAAAACAATATTCAAGCCTCTTGGCTCTCTTTATCAGCCCTGTGGTTCAAGCCTCATGCCTTGGTCTTCTATACCTTCTAGCATCCCGCCCCCAGTGCTAGGCCACAAAAGCTGTACCTCTTTCAGCTCTGTGTCTTTCCTTTACACGGGCCTTTGGTTTGGGGCACCTCTGACCCCTGCGTGGCACCCTGCCTCTTAGCTTCTTTGCCTGTCCCGTCCTGGACAGCATGGTGTAGACATGCACCTCTTGTCTCCCTTACAATCATTGACCCCTTCAGGAGGGTGGGGCACTAAACTCTCACCCTGATACTGCTAAAGAACAGCACACGCCTGTGCCATTAGTGGGCCTGTTTTCTCCAAAAGCTGGCCCAGACTGCCTTATCACATAGTGGCATGGCCTCATCCTGACAATTTTTATTTCCAATGCACCCTAAAGATTGTTACAGCCCTGGCATATCTGTATGGTCTTTCAACAATGCACTTTAATGGATACAAAATATTTTCAACTAGTTGGTATAATTAGAGCATACATTATTTTTATGAACAGTTATAATGTTTAGCTGCTGTTCTCATGACATTTGTAAACTGCTAATGTTTATAAACTAATGAATATCGGAGACAAAGGGGCAATTATCATAAAGTATATTAGATATCACCTAGCACATATTCTTTATATATATATGCTATATTCTATTTTAAAGTCTCATTTTACAATCTTAACTATAGTGCTTTCTATTTCTTCGTTTTTAAATCTAGCAGCACATAAATGATGCTGTGTTAGATAGAAAATTCACCAGTTATAGCATTTATATTCACAGAGCTGAATATGGAAAAGATTTCTGTTCACCTCTAAGTGCTTTAAATCTTATGTTTAATTCAACATTGACACAACCTCGTATTCCCTGTTTCTGTGTGTATTTTAAATGGAATGTTATCCTTCTGAGTCTTTTTTCTCTTTCATATATAGACATCATTTTTATAACTGTCTGACTGTTTTTTTAATGGTTGTGTTATTTAATTGGTTTGGGTATAGCTTTTCTCCAGCAAAAATGCTATCAAACAGAGCAGAAGAAAAATAGGTCTGATCTATTTTTTTAGCCAGTAAAAATCAAATTGCTTGCACTGCAAACTAGAATGGTTTTATGATTAATTTTCTGATTCAGTTGTATGGAAAATCTACTTATTAATCATGTCTGCTATTTATTCCAGAGATGCTTAATTCTGAAGGTTTTTTTTTTAGATTTATTTTTACCAATTTTCAGTTTATTATGTGATGCCAGCACCAGCTATTTGGTCAACCTTTTTTTCAAACCTATATATTTATTAAAAAATATATATAATTTGAGTTTACCCAACACAATATAATTATCATTTATTGTTATGCTAAATTAAAAGACAAGATTTCAAGATTTTTAAGTTTTGAGTAAATAGGCCGACAAAATGTCAAGCTTTAAAATTGTGCCTGTGAAATAGGATAAATAAAGCTATTTAAACGGGTGACACTTTTTAAACCTTTCCAGCATATAATTTTAGAGATAGTCATAATTAATGAAGCTATAATTATTCCTCTCACTAACCTATGTGCATTGTGACACCTAATATGTATTACTAGATCGCTGTTTACATATAATGCCTAGTACACATGACCGGGATTCCCGACAGGAAAAGATCCGGCGGAAATCCAGAGGGGAAAACCAAGAGCCTGCTCTCTACTTTTCCCCCGTACAGATGATCGGTTTTCCCATCGGGAAAACTCAGATGAGAGCTTTTCCTTGGGAATCCCGACCGTGTTTTATGCTCCATCTGAGTTTTTCCCCACAGGAAAACTGCCAAAAATGTCCGGTTTCTGCTACACACGGCCGGGTTTTCTGACAGATAAAAGTCCGTCGGGAATCCCAGCGGGAAAAAAGAGAGCTGGTTTGCCTAGTACACACGACCGGGATTCCCGACGGGAAAAAGTCCGTCGGAAATCCCGAGGGGAAAGCCGAGAACCTGCTCTCTACTTTTCACCCATACAGATGCTCGGTTTTCCTGTCGGGAAAACTCAGATGAGAGTTTTTCCTCGGGAATCCCGACCGTGTTTTATGCTCTATTTGAGTTTTTCCCCACAGGAAAACTGCCAAAAATGGCCAGTTTCTGCTGCACACGGCCGAGTTTTCTAATGGATAAAAGTCCGTCGGGAATCCCGGCGGGAAAAAAGAGAGCTGGTTCTCTTTTTTTTGTCCGGCGGGTTTGGCAATTTTCCCGTGGGAAAAACTGCGAGGGAGCATACAAACGGCCGCAATTCCCGGCCAAAAGCTCTCCTTGCAGTTTTCCCGTTGGAAAACCCAGTCGTGTGTATGGGGCAGTTCTCTTTTTCTTGTCCGGCGGGTTTGGCATTTTTCCCTTCGGAAAAACTATGAGGGAGCATACACATGGCCGGGATTCCCGGCCAAAAGCTCTCCTCACAGTTTTCCCGTCTGGAAACCCGGTCGTGTGTACGGGGCATGATAGTATGTCCTAGTTGCATATGTGCGTGCTTGGTGGGGGTGTGGGATTCTTTTAAGGTTTTTATCTATCTACTTTGTTCATTTTTTTTTTACTTTTTGTTAGTTAAAGCTGAACTTCAAGCAGATAGAAAAGACACAAATTAATGCATCTCTGTAATCATGAACACAAATATATAATTTAAATGCAAGCAAGTAGGTACCTGAATTGGATTTGGTGTTAGCTTCTTGAAGCCAGCCAGGGTATGACAGCCACAAACCTAGAAGTGCTCAAAGCAGAAACACTTCTGGTATCACAGCACAGAGAGAAGGACAGTGAATGTTCATCGATTCCCTTCCACTTGCTGTCTGGTACCATTTCAGTCCCAATGGTGGTAGCCGAAAGCAGTACTTGGGCTTGAAATTCTGTGTAAAAATAGTAATGCTTGGTGTCAGTGCTAAAGAAGTTTAGTGGAGTTGTTTAAAAAAAAAACTTAATGTAACCTTAAGGATAATAATGCACCAATATTTTTTATTTCTTTTTTATAGATTTTGTCAAATAAGACAAAATCTATATAAAAAAAAAAAGCTATGTAGATGTTCATGGCTGGATTGGAAGCACTACCATATAAAATGGCAGGCTGGATTATTTTACCTTTATTGTAATGCCAAGTTCAGCAGGTTCAGTTGTAGCACCTGTCAATTTTTTTTACTAAAACAAGCACAATGAATTCTCACATGTGGTTAAGACAAAAGATTTGGAGCACAAAGCAAGCCATCAGTATTCTCTTCACACTGGTGTTTCTGGCAAAGGCCAATGTTGTCAGACTGTCAGCCAGAACTGATCTCTCCTATATTTCTGTCTATCCTCACAGATATTAGCTTTGTCTTAGTTTCCTTTTTCATGTACTTTCCAACTTTAGAACTGAAATGTAAGAGTTTTCATCCACCTGGGTATTTTGTTACACTGCAGCCTATTGAAAGTTAATAAAAAATGCTGTGTTTATTTCATAACATTTTTAATTAACTGAAAACCTATTTCTTTGTTTTAAAAGAAAAACGTCATAGTATTGTTCAGTTTTATTTAAATCTCAATTCTGGGATCAGCCCCTTACCGCCCAATCACCCCCTCCTCCCCACTGACATCCCTCCCACCAGAAATATGTTATGATTTTATTTTTACTTACTTTTATAGCATCCTCCTAGGTAAGCTGCTAGGTAGTAGGTAAATTCGTTTTTTCCCCTGGTCTCACTGTAATCAGTGAATTGGCCTACAATTGCTTTTGGCTGTTCTAGAGTTCACAGGCTGCAAATTTGATCGCTCCTTCCTGCTTTCTGGATGTTTCCAGGACCCTGGGAGGTATACCCCAGCAGGTGGCTGGGGAAGTTAATAAATAGTGTGAGTATTGTGACAGGTAGGTCTTCTGGCTGCAGGGATTCCACCAGCCTGGGTGGGGGTCGATGCTCCCCCAGTAGGCATTTCTACTGACTCAAGCTGACAGTCATCTAGGTCCCAGCTGTGGCAGAGCTAGAGGGCCTACACCAGAATCATCTCTGACCCCTAAAGATTTTACCTGACAGATCTGGCCTGAACAATCTCACTGAAAGGCACCTGAAGGAAGTTAAGAGTGTGCAGCTGTTCTATGGGCTTGTTAGTACTAACTGTAATACAAGATCCTGGTGGAGGTGTACTATAGGGATATCAGTACCAGTGTAGCTCTCTCAGGGGGACTGCTCGCACAAGATTTCTGTTTCAGGCCTTACCGGGTCTCTCAAGGCAAACTGAATACTAAAGCTCAGCAGAGAAATTATCTTAGGGAAACTTAGTTCAAGGAAGAGTGTGCTCTTGCGTGTGTGTCTTATAGCCTGGAGTATCCCATACCCTGCACCCTCTACCACTGTTCAAGTTATCAGCAATAAATTACTAAAAGGACACTCTCTTAGACTGCTTTCTTGTGTCAGTGTGCTTTGAATTGGTGCTCTAGTGTGCTGACAGCCTCTGTGGGAAAGAACTCTCTGTCATTATCATTATTGGTGTCATTATGATCATCAGTCAGCAGCCCATTCAGAGGTTGTGCTACACTTTTTACAGATGTCTTCTGGTCAACTGATGCACTGGGTCCTCTTCTTCTTTTTCTCTTCTTCTGCATACAATAGTCCTTTGTGGTGGAAAGAGCTGCACGGTGATGTCAATTCTGCTCTCTACATAGTTACACCGTAAATGAAGGGTCACATGGTGATGCTCCCAGACACCCTAAACTCACAGAGTGTCCTAAGACATCATTTCTATAAAATCATCTGTGCTGAATCATGTTAAAGCTAAAGTCCACCCAGTCTTGAGATTTACACAGCTCTGCCACACAGCACAGTCCTGCCTGTCAGGGAAGGGGATCAGAACCTTCACTTTCACTTACAGGTTTCCTCCCTACCCCTGCAACTTCACAGCAAAAGGAGAAGTAGCACACTGACTAGCTCATTTCTTTGTCAACCAAAAAAATATTGGTCTTGGGAGCCCACAGCTAAGTATATGGACTGAGGTGGTGCTACCCTTCTCAATATAGGATGGATGTAACCAAAAGAAGCATACACCAATATAAAACAAGAAAGTACATACACCCAAGAAGTTACCTCCTCAAAAACATTTGTTATACACATAATTAATAAAAAAAATTGAACATCACAAGTCCTAAGTTGCTCTCTAACCCATCAATCCCCCTGAGCAACCCACCTGAAAGACATCCTAAGGACCCCCCACCCCACACCTCTACCCCATGCCTCAACTCCACTTCCACACCAATCAACTACCCCCCCCAGGAGCTGGGGAGCCTTCCAAACCCTGACTACTCCCCCAATCCCCTAAACTAGGCACCGACCTTGACCATACTCATGCTGAAAGAGGTATCCAGGGCAACTGTCACTCTTCCCCCCATCAGCATGCTCCTTGAACTGCAAAACACCTGATTGGCTACTTGTATTGCTCCTACCCCTTTGTCTTTGAGCTCCGCTGTACAAGGACTGCATTATAAGTCAAAATTAAGTACTTATACTGCTTGTATTAAAAATATACAAATAAAGGAAGTATTAATGATAACTAAGCTGCATTTATTTGTGTCTTTTATATCTTAAAGGAGTTTAGGTTTAAACACTTATAATTTTAATTATATTACATTCACTGCCACCTATCTGTCCATGTTCTTGCTTACTTCCTCATAAAAAGAAAGCTGGTCCAGGTGTGATTTTATTTTGTCTAGGATCGGCCATACACAGTGCGAATTTCTTTCCTGCAACCACGGGTTGCAGGAAAGAAATTTGGTCCAATCCCCCATCAACACTGACTGTAATGACAGGGGAATCAGCAATTGTTTTCTCCCGGGAGGGGCGGGGGCAGACGGAGGAGAAGACAGTGATTATCTAAAAGCGCTGTTAGCGATAATCGCAAGAGAATCCGACAGGCTGATTGAACCCAAGTTGATTGATCGATCAACTTGGTATATTCAGCCTGCTCATTAACGGTTCGAATCGCGGTCGGTTCAGCAGGATTTGAACCGTGTATGGCCAACCTAAGAGTTTAGCCCCTAATACATGGGGCACATTCTGTTCCTGTTAGATGCCCTGCTGATCAGGGCAAAGTGGGCAGATGACAGTTTCTGCAGAGTGGACACAGACAGAACCCGCTATGCTCTATGAGCGGCGAGGAGTAAACGGACTCCACTTTCTTCAATCTGCATAAATGGAAGAGGGTAGATCCCATTCCATTTTCTTTTTACCAGACCGGATCAGACCCAGAAGTAGACAGGTGTAAAGGAACACAAGTCTATAGGAATGCATGGACCTTCCGATCAGATCTACCTGAAGAACTGACAGATGGACCTGATCGGATCATTCATGTAAAAGAGCCTTTCTGTAACATTTCAACATTAAGGTCTAGTGCAATTGTAGCACCACCCCTGTAATAGCTACTGGAAGATGACAGTCCCCAAAGGTTGCCCTAACCTTGCAAGCCTCCCGACAGCATGTAGGCTGTGAGTGCATGTGGTCTGCGAGTGCACGTGGACTGCGAGTGCACGTGGGCGCCGAGTGCACATGGGCGCCGAGTACCTGTGTATTGTCTTGTTGAGTACCTGTGTATTGTATTGTTGGGTATTAGTGTCAGGAAGCTATTCGTTAGGTAATTTGCACAGGGTATAATCCCCAATGCTCATTAAATTAGTAGGTACGATGCCCGGCGGGTGTGGAGATGTGACACGGTGTACATCTTGCGGCATGTATGCATTCCTTGATCATCTGATCGAGGGCGAATACTGATATGCAAAATGTAAGCACATGGTTTCTCTGGAAGCCCAGGTTCTGAATCTAGGTAAGCAACTATCAGCACTGAAAAGACCCTCTATACTAAAGGAGAGCCGGGAACGTACCCAGCAGGTGCCAGCAGGCGCCAGCACAGAGGCAGGTGGAGACAAAGAGGTGCAGGCACTAGAAACGAGTAGATGGGTGGCAGTCAGAAAGGATAAAGGGGGAAGTGCCAGGGAGGCCGATCCTGGGCTGGAGCATCCCAATAAGTACGCTTTATTGAGTGACATTGGTAAAACCGGTCAGGGACCAGCACTGCTTGAGCTGAGGGACTCTCCTAGCTACCAGGGGAATAACTCCTCCAGTGAGAGTGGGGGGGAAGTGAAGGGAATGGATAGACAGATTCTGGTGCTAGAAGATATAAATTGGGATAAAATCTTAGAAACAAAGAACACGGATGAGAGATGGGTTTCCTTTTTAATTGCATATTAAATAAGGGCATTAGCCAGAGCATCCCATTGGGAAATACATTTAAAAGGGCGAACAAAAGTCCTGGATGGCTTAACTCTAATGTAAAAATGCATATAAAAGCACAGGAGAAGGCCTTCAAAAAATACAAGGCTGAGGGATCATCATCAGCATTCAGACTTTACAAAGAATGCAACAAGATATGTAAGGGTGCAATTAGGGCGGCTAAGATAGAACACGAAAGGCACATAGCAGAGGAGAGCAAAAATAATCCCAATAAATTATTTAAGTATATAAACAGTAAAAAAGTGAGGAAAGACCATATTGGCCCCATAAAGAATGAGGAAGGACATCTGGTTACAAAGGATGGGGAGATGGCAAAGGTATTGAATTTATTCTTCTCCTAAGTCTTCACGAGGGAATCGGGGGGCTTCAGTAACCAAAACTGCAGTGTTTGTCCTCATTAGAAATAGACTTGGGAAACTTAACATTAATAAATCATCAAGACCAGATGGCTTGCACCCGAGGATACTTAGGGAACTCAGTCAAGTAGTTGCCAGACCATTGTTCCTAATTTTTACTGACAGTCTACTGACTTTAATGGTACCAGCTGATTGGAGAAAAGCCAATGTAGCACCAATATTTAAAAAAGGGATAAAATACATCCCTGGGAATTACAGACCAGTTAGCCTAACATCACTAGAATGCAAGCTCTTGGAGGGGATGATAAGGGACTATATACAAGATTTTAGTAATGAAAACAGTATCATTAGCAATAATCAGCATTGATTCATGAAGAATCGTTCTTTCCAAACCAATCTATTAACCTTCTATGAGGAGGTAAGCTGCCATCTAGATAAAGGAAGGCTCGTAGATGTGATGTATCTGGATTTTGCAAAAGCATTTGACACAGTTCCCCATAAACGTTTACTGTACAAACTAAGGTCCGTTGGCATGGACCATAGGGTGAGTACATGGATTGAAAACTGTCTACAAGGGCAAGTTTAGAGGGTGGTGATTTTTGGGGAATACTCGGAATGGTCAGGACTCAGGGGTGGGAAGTGGGGTACCCCAGGGTTCTGTGCTGGGACCAATCTTGTTTAATTTGTTCATAAATGACCTGCAGGGTGGGGTAAACAGCTCAATCTCTGTATTTGCGGACGACACTAAGCTAAGCAGGGCAATAACTTCTCCGCAGGATGTGGAAACCTTGCAAGAAGATCTGAACAAATTAATGGGGTGAGCAACTACATGGCAAATGAGGTTTAATGTAGAAAAAATAAAATAATGCATTTGGGTGGCAAAAATATGAATGAAATCTACTCACTAGGGGGTGAACATTTGGTGGAATATAGAATGGAAAAGGACCTGGGGGTCCTAGTAGATGATAGGCTCAGCAATGGCATGCAATGCCAAGCTGCTGCTAACAAAGCAAACAGAATATTGGCATGCATTAACCACTTCCCTACCGCCCATAATCATATGACGTCCACAGATGGGATCTCCCATCCTGGGTGGACGTCATATGATGTCCTCGGCTTTGGGGGGGATATCTGAATGATACCTGCAGCTAGAGGCATCATTCAGATATCCTTTTCTTGTGCCGGCGATTCTGCGCACCATAAGAACGATCATAGCGGCGGTTCCGCCGCTTGATCGTTCTTATAGGCGGCGGGAGGGGACATCCGGTGCTTCTCCGGGCTCTCCCGTGCCATCGGGGACCCGGAGAGAATCGTCCGGCGCTGGTGGTGGATCACATGATGAGCATAGAGATGACTGGTGACCAGATGGTCACCAGTCATCTCTATGATCGTCGGAGGCCAGGGCGCGATGTGATGACGTCACGCCCGGGTCCTCAGATGTAAACAAAGCCGCCATTGCGGCTAGTAAGTATGAGATCAGTGAAAAAAAAAATCACGATCTCATGCTTTCCAGCCTGGAGGAGAGATGTGGGGTCTTATTGACCCCGCATCTCTCAATAAAGAGGACCTGTCACACACATTCATATTACAAGGGATGTTTACATTCCTTGTAATAGGAATAAAAGTAATCAAAAAAAAAAGTAAAATAAGTGTAAAAAATAAATAAAATAAGTAAAATAAAAATAAAAAAATTAAAAAAATTAAAACGCCCCTGTCCCCGGTAGCTTGCGATCAGAAGTGAACGCACACGTAAGTCCCGCCCACATATGTAAACGCCGTTCAAACTACATATGTGAGGTATCACCACGTGCGTTAGAGCGCGTGCAACAATTATAGCACTAGACCTTCTCTGTAACTCTAACCTGGTAACCTGTAAAAAAAAAAAAATGCCGCCTTTGGAGATTTTTAAGTACCAAAGTTTGGCGCCATTCCATGAGTCTGCGCAATTTTAAAGCGTGACATATTAGGTATCTATTTACTTGGCATAACATCATCTTTCATATTTTCCCCAAAACTGTTTTGTTATTTTTTAATTCATGAAACCATTTTTTTTCCCCAAAAAAGCCGTTTGAAAAATTATTGCGCAAATACCGTGCAAGAAAAAAAGTTGCAATTACCGTCATTTTATTCCCTAGGGTGTCTGCTAAAAAAACATATGTAGCGGGTATGTACTTTCCCGGGTGTGAATTTGAACCTGACAGAGACATTGGTGATGTGTAATTCCCTGCAGCCCAGCGGGTGGCGCTGTCGCTCTGGGCTGGGGTCGAATCATTGCTGTGTGTCGCGCCTTCTTTTTGTCCTCCCTCGGCATCGGTATGGTGGGGCGGGGAACCCGCCGTGCTTGCTGGGAGAGGGTATAAAGGGGCCGGCCATCTTTGTCACGGGGGAGTCCAGGGCACCTTCAGCCTGTGGACGGTGGTTCGTGTCAGTTCTCTAGGCGGGCTTAGGCCTAGAGGACAGCCGGAGGTCATGTTCCATCCCAGGCACCTTTAGCCTGGGGTGAGGTACTCAGATGGAGGTCCGGAGCTCAGTGCCCAACACTGAGTTCCGCGAGGGAAGGAGATCCTAGGGAACCCCGGGAGTGGGTACCCGAATCCGGAAGGTGTAATGGACCGGGGGGACCGCCTGGAAGGAAATTCCCCCTCGTTCGGAGACCGCAACCCACTTTCAGGAAGGAAAGTGGAGAATACATTGTGTCTGGGCCTAATCGCATCCACACCTCCTTTTTCTGTTCTGTTTCTACCAAGGGAGTTCAACTGATTGTGTTCATTCGAGAAGAATAAAGGAGTGTTGAACTTTAACGGTGTGGGGCTCATTTCCTGACAGACATTGTTCAAGGTAACTCTCGGTGGAGGCTCCAGGTGCACAACACTGACCCGAAGGTAAAAGAACTTTGCTTGTATCACACTGACACCTGTGGTGAAGGCCAGGCGTGGTGTCCCCGCTCTCTTCCCCTCTAAAAGATACCCCTAGACAAGAGAGAGATGAGCTGAAGACAGAGAGGAGAGTGAGGAGGGCGCTACACGTGGGGGCTCGGGTCCGGTATAGTGTTTGTGCACCACAATATTGAACGTGTCTTCTGGAAGAGTTACGCGAGTAGGCAGGCCTTCATTGGCCGAAGTGCATCCCTGCTCGAAGTCGTGGACATGACCCAATGAAGGGAAAGGCCCGCGCAGAAGAGTGGAAAAAGGGGGAAGTTCAGCCGTGTGAAGTACTACATGTGGGGGCTTCTATTGCACTGCGCCACCAGGCACACCCCCACCGCTTAGTTCGTGGGCGTGACTCAAACAGAAAAGAAGAAAATCCTGCGAACTGGAGCAAAGGGGAGGAGTCCAATACGTGTGAAGGACTACACGTGGGACATTGGCGCAAAAACTCTGCAGTGTGCGATGGATCAGCAACAGGTCGCCATGTTCGGACATACATCGTGGATTCCAGTTCACCCTTCCACCACGACATTGACGGCTGCTGCTCCGGTAACAGATACGGGGATCCGGCTAAAGCCAAGGGGTCGATTCGCCCTGTATTCGTGCATGGACGTTGAGGCCCTGGGTGTGATTTGTCCCGGCTGTTCGGGACTGGTGTGCCAGCTGAAGCCATTCGGGCGATGTGAGGCCTGTGGGGAGTTCCTGTTCGAAGTGGATCCGGTGGTTGAGAAGCCGAGAACCATCTACCCCGGCCGTGCTGCGGGCAACACCACTCAGAGAGGAGGAATCACTGCTGTGACAGCCATCCCTGCGCACACTGCAGCGACTGCGGAGGAGGTCGTAAAAACTCAACGGGAGAAATCCGAGGATGCTGACTCGGTCACCACGATCTCGCAGCATCCACCACCGAAGAGAAAGACCGGCATGGTAGCCCCGACCAGCGGTTGTGGTGGACCGTCTCACCCGCTTACGCCCAGCCCGGATGGATCCGTCGACAAGAGTTCCGGACGTCCCTTTTCAAGTAAAGGCCGAGGTAAGCCTGGCGGAGAGATTTGGTGTGGGGGAAGAGGTGAAAGCTCGGTCTCCACTACAGGATACTTGCCTGCGGAGGAGTGTGACACCTCTGACCTAGATGGGAGTATCCGTACTTGTCGAAGGAACTGCTATGAGGTGGAAGTGTGCCGGGAGTGCTGGTACAATGACTTTGTGTGGACCCACCTTCAGGTTCCCCACGCCCGCAGGTACCTGGCATGCTCTCCAAAGGCCTCTCAACGTTTTAAAGACTGCAAGGCAGAATGGATGTTGGGACGGCACATCCATGCAGACAAGGTGTTGATCCGGCGCAAGGAAGGAGAAGATGTGGAGTATCATCTGGAGACTATGGATCAGCACTTGAAGCCACTTGTTCTGCCGCACCCCCGTTTTTACCTGTAGGAGAGAAGAGACTCCGTTCTTATCATGCTGTTGAACTTTCTGGGGCCCGTTGCTTTTGTGCCCAAAGAAATGAAGGACTGTTCCTGTTTTGTTCTTCACTTTCTGTAAGAGATCATGGACTCTGAGTAGATAGGGCCAAAGAAAAGAGGAAAAGTTCCACTAGTGCAGTTACCGCGGTGCTGTCACCAGGTGGCAGTGTTGCGCAACGTTAAAACACTTTTCACGCACTCACTCTTTGGAGAAAAGGGATTTCTTCCCGGAGAAGTTTATTTTCTCTCACACGAATACAGGTGTCAGGGTTATATGTGTTAATCCTTTCTTTTCCCTCTGCAGGAGAGCATCCCATCAAGACCACTGAGGATGGAGTGGGTCTTAGTCAGGATGGGGGGGGGAGAAAAAGTCAAATGTGAATATGTGATTCAAAGTTATGAGTCAATGCTGTTGTTTCTCTTCTGTCTTTATTCCTTTTCTTACAAGGCTCAGACACCATGTTTCAGTTGAATAGTTTTTCTAAAAGTTTTTGTACAATTGTTAGTCGGTTTCTGGATTGGATTATGTCAGCCGTTGAGGGCATGATTTACTCCAGACACTGGGGACCAGTGTCAAACCACCAGGGGGAGAGTGTAGCGGGTATGTACTTTCCCGGGTGTGAATTTGAACCTGACAGAGACATTGGTGATGTGTAACTCCCTGAAGCCCAGCGGGTGTCGCTGTCGCTCTGGGCTGGGGTTGAATCATTGCTGTGTGTCGCGCCTCCTTTTTGTCCTCCCTCAGCAGCGGTATGGTGGGGCGGGGAACCCGCCATGCTTGCTGGGAGAGGGTATAAAGGGGCCAGCCATCTTTGTCACGGGGGAGTCCAGGGCACCTTCAGCCTGTGGACGGTGGTTCGTGTCGGTTCTCTAGGCGTGCTTAGGCCTAGAGGACAGCCGGAGGTCGTGTTCCATCCCAGGCACCTTTAGCCTGGGGTGAGGTACTCAGATGGAGGTCCGGAGCTCAGTGCCCAACACTGAGTTCCGCGAGGGAAGGAGATCCTAGGGAACCCCGGGAGTGGGTACCCGAATCCGGAAGGCGTAATGGACCCGGGGGAGCTCCTCATTCGAAGACCTGGTGCAGCAGATTGCCAGTGACGGGTGAGTCTCTCACCGGAGACCGCCTGGAAGGAAATTCCCCCTCGTTCGGAGACCGCAACCCATTTTCAGGAAGGAAAGTGGAGAATACATTGTGTCTGGGCCTATTCGCATCCACACCTCCTTTTTATGTTCTGTTTTACCAAGGGAGTTCAACTGATTGTGTTAATTCGAGAAGAATAAAGGAGTGTTGAACTTTAACGGTGTGGTGCTCATTTCCTGACAGACATTGTTCAAGGTAACTCTCGGTGGAGGCTCCAGGTGCACAACACTGACCCGAAGGTAAAAGAACTCTGCTTGTATCACACTGACACCTGTGGTGAAGGCCAGGCGTGGTGTCCCCGCTCTCTTCCCCTCTAAAAGATACCCCTAGACAAGAGAGAGATGAGCTGAAGACAGAGAGGGGAGTGAGGAGGGCGCTACACATATATAATGTTTGGGGGTTCTGAGTAATTTTATAGCAAAAGAATGATGATTTGTACATGTAGGAGAGAAGTGCCAGAATAGGCCCGGTATTGATGTGGTAAAAAAAAGCCTGGGGTTGAAGTGGTTAAAAAGGGGATTAACTCCAGGGATAAAGCGATAATTCTCCCACTCTACAAAACTTTGGTCCGGCCTCACCTAGAGTATGCTGTCCAGTTCTGGGCACCAGTCCTCAGGAAGGATGTACTGCAAATGGAGCGAGTAGAAAGAAGGGCAACAAAGCTAATAAAGGGTCGGGAGGATATTAGTTATAAAGAAAGGTTGCGAGCACTGAACTTATTGTCTCTGGAGAAGAGACGCTTGAGGAGGGATATGATTTCAATTTAAAAATACCATACTGGTGGCCCCACAATAGGGATAAAACTTTTTCTAGAGGGAGTATAATAAGACACATGGCCACTCACTAAAATTAGAAGAAAAGAGGTTTAACCTTAAACTGCGTAGAGGGTTCTTTACTGTAAGAGCGGCAAGGATGTGGAATTCCCTTCAACAGCAGGAGGGCATCGATAGTTTAAAAAAACTATTAGATAAGCACCTGAATGACCGCAACATACAGGGATATACAATGTAATACTGACATATAAACAGTGTGTATGATTCTACGCAAAGGAGAAAAATATCAGCAGGGGAAAAAGTATATATAATATACTGTAATATGGTAAATCAAGAGAACTGCTGCCTCTACAGATTACTACCACCTAGGTGGAGTAAATGAATGAAGGAGAAAAATAAGTAGGTGTGGCGCTGTTCAATGGATTATAATTGACTCTCAATGTGGTGGTGATGGTGATGTAATGTGGGTGTGAATGTAACACCAGTAAAACATTTGTAAAATTATGACAAATAAATTATAAGTGAACATAAACGTGTGCATGTAAAAAAGCAATAAATAAATGAATACAAAATTTTAAAAGTTAAACTCCTATTGAGCATTCAAATCAGTCCAGAAAAGATACTAATTAGATATTCAAAAAAGTACAAAAAGTGCTTGTGCTGGTGAAAAGTGATCTCTAATGCCGCGTACACACGACCGCTTTTCTCGACGTGAAAAACGGCATTTTTTTTTTTCGCCAAGAAAAACGATCGTCTGTGGGCTTTATGTCGTTTTTCTCGTTGAGAAAAACGGCAGAAAAAACGACGAGAAAAATTAGAACATGTTCTAAATTTTCACGCCGTTTTTCAGGTCGTCGTTTTTTTCATCATGAAAAATGATCGTGTGTAGGCTTTAACGACGTTAAAAAAGCGCGCATGATCAGAAGCAAGTGAGGAGAAGGGAGCGCTCGTTCTGGTAAAACTACTGTTCGGAATGGAGATGGCACATTCGTCATGCATGAAATTATTACATCGTTTAATGCAGCGCATTCTTTTCTTCGTTCTAATGCTGCAATATTCCAATTCTCTTGCTGCTGATATTCTCCCAGAGTTAGGACAATCTTTGGTCTTTATGATTTATTGTTTTATCATGATTAATCTCTATTTTGGGGAGCCAGATCTCCCTAAATACCCAAAACTTTTAAAATTTATTTTTATAATTTTTTTTTTTTTGCTTTAATTTGTGGTCTTAGATTTTAGACTGTTTTTACATATTATTTGCTATTTTGGAGTGTGTCAAGTTACCACAACATTATTTTTATTCTAATTTTGCCTCAATGAGGTTAGTGTCCCTTGTTAATTTCTCAATTTTTTATCCACTGTCCCTGCCTACTCACTTACAAACTGGCTATTTAGAAGAAAAACACATGTTAATTTTGTATCTTCAAAAAAAATTCCAATTTATTATGGCCTAATAACAAATTAAAAGGTAAGCCAAAACAAAACCATATGTAAAACTACAAATCAAGAAGCCAGGAAGACAGCACTGGAGACCCTGCTGAAATTAGTGCACACCCAGATCACCACAGCAAACACCAAAGCATCTGAAGACCAAAACTAGCCCCATGTGAGGCACATATCCTGGGTTCATTTTCCTCTTTTTTGTTTGACCTTCCCTGCAGCCTTCCTTGGAGGCTGTGTCCGTGGAGGAGGGACTGGAGCAGGAGCAGGGTCTGGAACAGGAGCAGGGACTGGGACGGGAGCAGGGCCTGGGACAGGAGCATGGAGTGGGGCAGGAGCATGGAGTGGGGCAGGAGCATGGAGTGGGCCAGGAACTTGGGCAAAAAAATAGGAAAGGTCCACAACATCTGTGAACTCCTTTAGTTTGTTCAACAGGCCCATATTGACCACCTTCAATATAAGTGTTTCACACTTCAGCCTCTGGTCCAGTCCCATTTGTGGCAGTTTCTCCCCAATAAGGGCAGCAAATCCCTCTGCAGCGGTGGGGGGCTCTCGGAGTGCAGCAGTAGCCTCCCTAATTAGGGCCTGTGTCTCCTCCTCCATTTGAACCAGCCTCCTAGATCTTTTGGCAGGAATCCGCAGCAGAGGGATCTGGGGCCTGGTGTTGTGCTGGGTCCCACTGGGGCCTGCCTCTTCCTGGGTCCCACTGGGGCCTGCCTCTTCCTGGGTCCCACTGGGGCCTGCCTCTTCCTGGGTCCCACTGGGGCCTGCCTCTTCCTGGGTCCCACTGGGGCCTGCCTCCTCATCCTGTAAAAAAAAGGTACATCGAGTTAGTTTTGCCTTCATCTTTCACACACATTTGTCACCTCATGACATTTGGTAATTGAATGCTACTAAATATTAAAGTCAATCATTCTGACACCAGTATATATCTTTTTGGTGCCCTTAATTTGTGGCCACTGCTGTCTATTGATATGTCAAACACTTTTTTTAAACTGTTAACATTTTTCACACTTTTTTTGAAACGTTTACAACATTCAACTTTTATTACTCTAAATATTTTGTGAAATATTATACCTGGCTCCAAATATTTAAATCCGGCTCCTCCAGGACTTGAGGTTGTTCCTCCAAAGAGACCTCAACTTGGCTGGAGGCTTGGCTGCATGGAATGCTGGAGGGAAGGCTGGAGGGTTGGCTGGAGGGTTGGCTGGAGGGTTGGCTGGAGGGTTGGCTGCAAGGAAGGCTGGAGGTCGTTCTGGGTGGAAGGCTGGAAAGGGATTCCCTGGATTCCAGATGTTCATCAAGGAAACTCAGGTGCTGATAGTACCACAGATTTGGTATGTATCGGTCCTCTGCACCTGCTCCTGACCGCAGGGATTTTTGAACCTTATTCCTTTGAGCCCGGTATGTGCCCCTAATGGTCCCAATTTTGTTCTTCAGATCCTGTAGTGTTGCTGTGGGGATCTGAGTTTTCACAAATTCCAGCAAGGTCTCAAGTGCTCTCTTCCTGGCTTCTTTATTTTTATTATTTTTATTTTTAGTCTCCCATAAAATTGGAAGATTTTTCCATCTTTGGAGGAATTCCAGCATAAAATCGGGGTCCTTAAATGCCTTCATTATCTGTGCAATTCAAAACCAAAAACCAAAAAAGGAATGTCAGTCAGGACTACTCCAAATCTTTCTAACCATATATAGGCCACTAACGTAGCAATTGATCAGTCATCATAGAGTTGAGTGGACACCTGGATGTTTGTGGTGAGCTCTTTTTAGCTAACTTTGTAAAAAGCTAGAGTTCGTGACCTGACTTTACCCGAACCCAAACCACATCTAAGTAAATTAAGCCCTGTAAATAGGGTGAATAAAAGGACTCCCCAAAAATAAAGGAGTACCTCGAACTGTCCCTGCACCAAGTGTCATATTTTATTAAATTTTAATTAACCCTAAATTCACTCCTGGGTATAATTAATTGTTGTCTCCTGTCAATTGCAATACATAGAAAAGTCATTGATACAAACATTGGGAAAGCATTGTGGTTCCCCCAAATATCCATATCAGGTCTGTCAAGGATTTTAAGGGGAACTCCCCCACAAATTCCATTAAAAAATGGCGTGGAGTCCCCCCCCCCAAATCCATAACAGACCCTTATCCGAGCACGCAACCTGGCCGGCCACAGGGGAAGAGGGGGGGACGAGAGAGCGGCCCCCCCTCCCTCCTGAACCGTACCAGGCCACATGCCCTCAACATGGGGAGGATGTCTCCATGTTGATGGGGACAAGGGCCTCATCCCCACAACCCTTGCCCGGTGGTTGTGGGGGTCTGCGGGCGGGGGGCTTATCGGAATCTGGAAGACCCCTTTAACAAAGGGGCCCCCCAGATCCCGCCCCCCCTATGTGAAATGGTAATGGGGGACATTGTACCCCTACCATTTCACCTTAAAAAATGGCATTATCTGAAAAATGACACTACACGGTTTTTGACAATTCCTTTATTATTGGTTTTGTTTTTCAACCATCTTCTTCCTTCTTCTTTTCTGCATTGGAGTTTCTTCCTCCATCTTCCTCTTCATCTTCATCTTCCTTCTTGCTTCGGGCTTCTCATCCGCATCTTGCATCGGCTTCTTCTTTGTTCTCCCGCTGCTCCGTTTGAATTTGAGTTTCCCGTTGTGTGACGCAAAGTTAGGCAGTTCTCCTCTAGGTCCGCTGCGAGCCGGGGGACCCGCCCCCCTCTGACTGCACGGGAAAGAACCTGTGAAATCTCTGTGCGTCAGAGGGGGGCGGGGTCGCCGGACCAAGAGGAGAACTGATGAACTGAAGCGTCACACAGCGGGAACCTCCAATTCAAACGGAGCGGCCGGAGAAAGAAGAACCCGGAGCAAGATGCGGACGAGAACACCGAAGGAAGAAGGAAGATGAAGAGGAAGATGGAGGAAGAAACACGAAGTGAGAAAAGAAGAAGAAGGAAGAAAGACAAACTAAAAATTAAAGGAATTGTCAAAAACTGACTCTTGTCATTTTTTACATTTTGTACGCTTTCATCGTGAAATGGTAGAGGTACAATGTACCCCATTACCAATTCACATAGGGGGGGGCGGGATCTGGGGGTCCCCTTTGTTAAAGGGGTCTTCCAGATTCCGATAAGCCCCCCACCCGCAGACCCCCACAACCACCGGGCAAGGGTTGTGGGGATGAGGCCCTTGTCCCCATCAACATGGGGACATCCTCCCCATGTTGAGGGCATGTGGCCTGGTACAGTTCAGGAGGGAGGGGGGGCCGCTCTCGTCCCCCCCTCTTCCCCTGCGGCCGGCCAGGTTGCGTGCTCGGATAAAGGGTCTGTTGTGGATTTTGGGGGGGACTCCACGCCCTTTTTTTTCATGATTTGGGGGTGGAGTTCCCCTTAAAATCCTTGACAGACCTGAAGGGCCTGCAACTCGAATTTGGGGGAACCCCACGTTTTTTTATTTCAGGTACAAATCAGTTTTCAAAGTCTTGCCATTTGCCGGGAGGCAAGAATTCATTTAGAGCCGCGATTGACTTTTCAAAGTTTATAGTCACAATTCAAAAATGACACTTTGTGCACGGCCAGTACTAACAGCACGGGAAGCAAGCGCCAAGTTACATGCATATTGGCCAACCCCGGCCCCGAACATACAGTGAATGAATGTTTATAGGTTTAATGCTCCTGGACACAGCCATATCAAGTAAGAAAAATGTTACGTACCCGCGATCTACACGTTCGTCTCCTCCGACCTTCTTCCACTCACTGAATGTCGCTTTCAACGATGTTTTTTGGAGTTATATACAGTGCGCATGCGTGACGCTCCGCACGCTTTCCCGCCCCTGACGTTCGTTACACTACTTTCCCCGCCCCTTCTCGCTACTCCTTAATGACGGAGAGTGTAAACATGTCGGCGAATCACCAACATGATGTGGAAAGTGGGGAAGAAAGCAGGCCCCGACACAGAAGGTATAAAGCCACTAACATGAGCTTTGAGGAGATGGTGGAGATGGTCACCATATTGCTCCGGGATGATTACGACGCCAAACATGGGCCCTACAAAAAGCCAAATCAAGTGAAGTCCAAGATCATGGATAAAGTGGTCAAAGCGCTATGGCAGAAATTTGGTGTTCGCAGGTCGCGGGAACAGATCCGGAAACGATGGTCGGACATTAAGTTGCGTGAGCCGGATCAATATAAAAAGATTAAAAAAGTCATCAAAAAAAGTAAGTAGATTAACATTAAATGTGATTTTGCCTAATAACGTGGTGTTGCATGTGCTTTTTAAATAATGTATGTATTACAGTGAAAAATGTCATGTTTCATGTTTTTGGCCACACGAATCGATCGTATAAATGGTCGTTCAAACGTTCACTCAATCACAAGCTTTTGCCACGATTCATCATTGTTCGCACGACATTTTATCAATCACAAAATAATAGGCATGTTCAAATGTTTTTAGCAATGTATTCCACCAAAACATCGTTTGGGTGGTATTGAACGAGGATTTCAACGTTGGATTCTTGTGCCCAAGAACATGAAACAGGACATCATGAAATGTTTATGTGAGAAGTAATTATAAACATGTTTGTGTAGTTGTTGGTAATTATATTTGGCTAATGTAACTAGATTCAGTGTACGTTTACAAGAGTATGCTCAGCAGCTGCTTACACATCTGGACTCATTAGCACAAGTGTGGGCCACAAGAACAACCTTTTGATGGTGTCACACACAGGTGATCCAGTGGATACCTGGTGTGTTTCCATGTGTGAAACATGACCTAAAGAGATTAATCTACCATCTTGGGAAATGGATACAATCATGTGTTTATCTTCTCCAAAATTATCAGTAATACAATTGTAACACACTTCCCAAGAATGATTAATATCCCTCTTTCACGCCTAAATATATTTAGTTACACAAGTCGACCTTTTGGTTATATCTCCTAGGGCTTCAAAGAGCTAAGAGACACGAGGCTGCAAACCCCGCACCACCAACTCAAGACCCACAACTGCAGGATGTGGCAGAAGAGGGAAATGGCAACTCACCAGGTCAGTGTCATACACCACAGCCTCACGTAATAGATGTTTGCCTGTATATTTAGTAAGACATTTTCTTTTCACAACTTAAAGGGACTTTAACAGCAACCTTCACCAGAGCCACTGCCCAGATGTTGCTTAAAGAAGTGAGGGTCTGCTCTCGGGAGGTTGAAACCATCAAACACAACCTGGTCCAGATGTACCAAACAAACAAAATGATGGAGAAAAAATTAATAAAAATTGAGCATATTCTTGGGAGTGTTTAAAACTTGTATATATTTTTTTTAAATTTTTTTTTTTTTGGGGGGGAAATGTTTTATTTCTATAAAGGGATATTGTTTGTGTTGTACAGTTTTGTACTGAGTTGTAAAAAGCAAATATTTTTGAAATTCCTCCAAAAATTGGGGTTATATTTTGATACAAACCTTACCAATTTTATACTCATAAATTTTTTTAAACAGTAAACAATGTGTGGCTTCTTATATCAATGTTGCCCCCCCCCCCCCCCAACAAAAATGTGTGTGTTTAGACTCTATAAATGCTTGTAATTTACTTGTTAGGAAAAAACATGGGACTACAACTGCACTAGTATAACCAAGGACAGTGATGGTGAACCTTGGCAACCCAGATGGTTTGTAACTACATTTCTAATGTTGCTCAGGCACTCTGCAGTGTAGTTGAGCATCATGGAAAATGGAGTTGAAAAACATCTGGAGTGGCAAGGTTCACCATCACTGACCTAGAAGAAAGAACAAATACAACAAAAGAAAAGCAAACAAGATGTTTTCAAGATATTATTTTTTATTATGAGCAACATTGATTTAAAACTGATCAGGCATTGCAATGGCCCCCCTACCCATAAAATATTCGACATAGCGTTGCCGCACATCACGGCCGCTTTGGGGGGCCAAGCCTGTAGGGCCAGCTAACTGGGCTGGCAATGGTCCATCCAAACCCTGTGTGCCCTGAAGGTCAAGTGTAGCAAGATAATTTGTGGAGTGTTTGATTAAAAAATTGTGCAGTATGCAACAACACATGGCCAAATGGTTTCATTTATACTCCGCCATGTTTATTGCAGTCAGAAAAAGCCGGAAGCGACTGGCCATGATGCCAAAGGCGTTTTCCACCACCCTTCGCCCTCTGGCCAGACGATAATTAAACACCCTCCTCTCAGGGGTGAGGGACCTTTGGGGAAAAGGCCTCATCAAATGTGGTCCAAGCGCAAAAGCCTCATCTGCCAGGAACACAAAAGGGAGGCCATGTTCATTATCTTCAGCAGGTGGCAATGCCAGGTCGTCTGAAAGAAGCCGGTCTGCAAACTCGGTCTGGGCGAAAACACCATCGTCAGACATCCGCCCATTTTTCCCAACATCAACAAATAGGAATTCATAGTTCGCAGACACCACCGCCATGAGCACAATACTGTGGAAGCCTTTGTAATTCCAAAAAAAAGACCCAGAATGGGCTGGTGGCACGATGCGGACGTGCTTGCCATCAATGGCTCCTCCACAGTTGGGAAAGTTCCACCGCTGAGAAAAATCAGATGCCACATTCTGCCATTCCTGTGGCGTCGATGGTAACTGTGGAGTCAAAGGAAAAAAAAACAAATATATACTTTACTACCTATACATTGCAAGCATGTTAGCACAAAACACTCTGGGCAAAACATCAGGATAGCATTAATTTGGAAGGAGGATTTTAGAGCGGAGCTACGCAGCCCAAATAATATAAAATAACACAGCAGCTCCAGCTACAGCAGCTGCAGAGGTTTGCTAATTGTACACTTACCTGTCCTGGAGTCCAGCAACGTCCGCAGCAGAGGATGAACAATTGCTCGTCACTCTGCTGCCCCCTCTGCCATCCTTGGTGAGGGAACCAGGAAGAGAAGCCTTGCGGCTTCACTGCCCGGTTCCCAAACGCACATGCACGAGAAGCGCTGCGCAGTTCAGACTGGTCCTCCTGTGTTCTGTGAGACAAGTGTTTCCAAGAACACTACGGGTCTTCTGCGGGAAGTGACTTGGCTCAGGCAGATTTGCCGCAGAGATGACTCCCGGATGTGGGTGAATATACCTGTCTTAAACAGGTATCTTCACCCCCCTCCCCCCTGAAAGGTGTCAATTTTGACACCGGGGGAGGGTTACAATGAGCGGACCCACAAAATTTAGGATGGAGGTGCGCTTGAATAAGATAGAAAAATAAGCAACAAAAACATCACCCACTCTGATGGACCTGAGAAATTCGGAGAGGGTGGAGGGTTTGAGATGAGTTGGGGACATCATATTTAAAATCTATAGTACGATGTAATTTATTTGGGTAGATTAGACAAACTTAAAAAATTAGGGGGGGGGGGGGTGGGAATCAGGCAATCTAAGCACTACAATGGAGCGTACAAAACAAAAATGAGGATTGACTAGGCTAGGTGTGTTTGGGCCCAGGATCTAATGCTGGAGATTGCTTGACCAAAAAATATGCATGTAGCCCAAAAACATAGAACATTCAAAGCTTACAACATGCAGGGGGACAAAGGGGACATTCACAGCATATTCAAATCATGGTAATTAGAGACAGTTCAAAATATACTATACATTATCAAGCATAAAAAAACATAGATTGTGATGTTTATAAAGGAGAAAACTTACCTTAAGATAGTCCTCCTGAAGGACCTGGATAATGGCAGAGCAGGTCTCTGGGATAATGACGCCCAGAGCCTGGGGGGAGATGCCTGTCGAGAACTTGAGGTCCTGCAAGCTTCTCCCAGTCGCAAGGTATCGCAACGTGGCGATGAGCCTCTGCTCAGCAGTAATGGCTTCCCGCATAACGGTGTCCTGCCTGGTGATATAGGGGGACACCAAAGCCAAGAGCTGCTGAAAAACGGGGTCAGACATCCTAAGAAAATTCCTGAAATCATCAGGGTTATTCTCCCGGATCTCCCGCAGCAGAGGCATATGACATAATTGGTCCCTCTGGAGCAACCAATTCTTGGTCCATGAACTCCTCCTCACCCTCCTCATGGACCGGATCAAGGACATAGCAACAAGCCCAGCAGCAAGCACAGCACGATCTCGGCGACAAGAACGTACGCGCAACATGGCTTAGAAACGGTCGTCTAATCAGAACGAACTAAAAGAACGCACTGAAGAACAGCAAGGCCTATGAAGAACGAGCTGAAAAACAGTAACGCGCGGACAAGAACGCACTGCAAAAACAGATACGAACTCACTACACGCACTGAAAGCCAGATACGAACCCACAAGCACAAACTGAACTCCCGAAAACGATCTTTAAAGCACGAAGACTGAAAAGCGCGAATCGTCTCTTCCCAAACTTTACTAACACGCGGAAACACGAAATCAGCAAAAGCAGCCAAAAGGGTGGCGCGAACAGAATGAAACTTCCCCTTTATAGTGCCGTCGTACGTGTTGGACGTCACCGCGCTTTGCTAGATCAGTTTTTTTCACGATCGTGTGTAGGCAAGGCATGCTTCAGAGGAAACAAGAAAAATAACGTCGAGAAAATCGACGTTTTTTTTCTTGACATGAAAAGCGGTCGTGTGTACGCGGCATCATGTAAATGATCTCTGGATGAAATAAATTCAATAAATAGAGCATTCAAAACAGTTTAAGAAAGTGCTTGTGCTGATGAAAAGTAATCACTGTTCGTTTTCCCTCTTCACAAAGTGATCACAGCAAGTGTGGCTTAATGTGCACACACTCACCGGAATTTTCCTCCCCGCTTGGGGTATGTAGCATTCACAGTATATGCCACTGTGTAGCAGCCTATGAGGTATCCAATCCTGGATGGCTTGGTGGCACTCCAATTGATTACCATGTAAAGGAGAGATGGACCCCAATAGTGTAATACTGATAGACTATTTATTAAATAAAAACATGTGGAAACGTACTCACATTTTGCAAAAGCATAAAAAGCATGTATTGCTGACACTAACGCCGCTGCCCGGTAGTGATGCAAGGATGCACGTTGACTCCGCCCGAGTCAACGTGCATCCTTGCATCACTTCCGGGCAGCGGCGTTAGTGTCAGCAATACATGCTTTTTATGCTTTTGCAAAATGTGAGTATGTTTCCACATGTTTTTATTTAATTTATTAATTAAAAAATTAAAAAATAAATTCCAGCGATGTACATCCTTCCATGACCCGTCCCCGCGCTACCCGCCGCTACCTGCCGCTACCTGCCACTACCCGTCACTACGAACGATACAGCCTCCTCCATAGAAGGCTCCCGGGCGAATGACGCGTGAGCCGTCTGACATTTCTTTTATACGCGAGGATGTGACGAGTGACTCCGCCCCGTTCTGACGTAACGGGGGTTTCCGGCGGCTTCCCCGTGGTGTCACGGGTGACCCCACCCCCTCTGGCGCGTCACGGGAATTTGCATATTAACCTTTAAAATTAACACTTTTGATTTCTCCCATAGGCTTTTCGAATTTGCCGCAAACACCCCAAATTGTTCGCTGTTCGCCAAACGGGCGAACAGCCAATGTTCGATTCGAACTCATGTTCGACTCGAACATAAAGCTCATCCCTGGCGACCAGCAACGGTGGATGTAACAAACAGAAAGGAAAGGGTAAAGGTGTCTGCATGCAGAATCTCTGAATATAATGTTAATGATGGCCTTCTGCCTGCTCACCACTCCTGGAGATATCAAAGCTCTTGTGTAGAGGATGTCTAGAACAAGCGCTTTGTAAAACCTGCAGTCAGATGAGAGATACCTGACTGGTCACCTGATAACCCAGGGATTCAGCAGTGTCTGCATCAGTGTAGATGAAAGTGGCCCCGGATAGCCACACTGTTGAAGGAAGCCGGGTATCTGAGGGTCTGCTTCCAGGGATAAGGCTCACTCATGGAAAGCACTCCGTACCATTCAGGCCGTGGCCTCCGCTCACCTCCACTGGAGGGGCCTTGTCCCTGCTCTGCAGCTATAGGCCGGGGACCCAAGAGCATGCTTCCCCCCGGACCATTCTATTTATCTCCTTACCCTATCTCCTTACCCAGAATTGCTCCTCCCTCCAGCCAGCTGGAACTTGTAGTTTGCAGTAGTAGCAGGTCCATCTAAATCCTGCCCCTCCAGACTGCATATCCCATGATTCTCTGCTTCAGTTGTGGTCTCTCTCTCTACAATCAGGAAATTATGACACAATCCCCATGCTGGATACTAGAGGGAACAAAACTCCATGTAATCTCTGTTAAGGAATGTCCCATGATTGCAAAAGCAATATATAGCCAGCACTTGGCTACACAATATTTCATAATTGTGTCGGTAACTTTCCCATATTTTACTACACTGTGATTCACTGTAAATACAGAGATAAAGAAGACAATTCATTGCCCAGGACTTCCATGATCCTTGTCAGGACTTCCAATTGTTCTCCCAAAATTCCTGCCAGGGCTCCCAACTGTACTTACAGAATCAATGCCAGGATGTCTAGAGTTCCCTGGAAAAATGTTGGGCATGTCCTCTGACCAAAGGATGTTTTAGCTTCAACCTTTGTGCAAAAGTGCTATTATACTTCCTGAAGGCCTTGCGTGTTGCTGATCTAGAATGACTTGACTATTCTCTTGCTGTTTTTCTCCAGCTACCCCCTTGGCATTTCTGAGGGACACGACCCACTGACAGCTTGCAACAAAGGAAACTAGGACCACTAGGGTTTCCGGTCCATCTCCACCATCAGGAGTTCCGGCGAAGTCCAGCTGTCACTTACGTCACTAACTCTGCATTTTGGGTGAGCCCCTGTCATCTGTCAGGGGACATCTTAGCAAATATACTTTTTCTTTTGTTCAAATTATTGATTATTACTGTAGCGGGGTCTCTAAAATTGGGTGGGACACTCAGGTGTGTGAGTATGGGAATAATGGACCATTTGTGTTCATGGAGGATTGGAAGGTGTAATAATCTCCTTGGCCTTTGGGTGGCGGGGTACCCGTAGGCTCAAGGTAGATTGGCCGTCACAGTGCTACCCTTTTTGTCCCTTTCCGGAGATGGTACGGTGAGGGCGGGGAACCTGCCGTGGTGTCGAAGGGAGGAGATAAAAGGGGGAGATGCCCTAACCACGAGGTCTGTCTTTGGGAGGATCTTCTTCACGCGCCCAGGCACCTTAGGCCTGGGTGCGGGCGTTTCCGGATTCCGGCCCAGGCGCCCTAGGCCTGACTGGAATGGAGTTGGAGTCCATCCCAGGCACCTTCAGCCTGGGGTGAGGTACTAAGCCAGGAGGCCTGGGCCCAGTGACTTTGATTGGGTCCCGCGAGGGTGGAGAAGTCCGAGGGTCCCTGAAGTGGATGGGGCCCGTGTCTGAGGTGAGGAGGCCGGGGAGGTTACCCATTCGGAGAGTCTGGAGCAGCATCAACCCAGTGACGGATGGGCCTCTGGTAACTCCCTTGGAGGGACATCGTCCCCTGACAGGGGCCGCAGCGCAGCGAAGGTACTCCTATCTATGTTCTCTTGAGTCGCTGGTAGAGACTCTCAAGTTCTAAGTCCTTTCTAGCTAAGGCTATAGTAACCGCTGGCGAGATCGCAGTGGTTTAGCTGACAACCAGGATAGTGCCTCGACCTGCTCATCCCCTGTATCAAAATGTTATCAAGTCGCAACCAGTTGGCTACTGAAGCACTGTTTATTGTGAGATATGCAATAAAACAAGAGTTGGACTGTGATCGGTGTGTGGAACTCTGGTTAATGGGAGCAGAGGGAAGTGTTGGCGCAGCAGGACTTAATTCTAGACCGAAGCACACAGGCCCGAGGAAATATCTGGTACTGGCCTTCACCTCACCCACAGTTATGGGGAGGACATGGGCCGTAGCGCATCTCACCCTATCATGTGACATACCCCTAGACAAAAGAGATGGGGTGAGGCTGCTACACGTGGGGGCTCGTGAGTCCGGGATGATGTGTGTTTTGACTTTGGAAGTAAGAATGGCTGTGTCTGGACTTTGCTGCCCGGAGGAGTTCCGAGCAGGTCGGCCATGTGATTGGCCAAAGTGCATCCCTGCTCAAAGTCGTGGAAATGACCCTAGGACGGGAAAGGCCCATGCAGAGGAGCAAGAAGAGGGAGGAGTCCAGCCGTGTGAAGTACTACATGTGGGGGCTTTTATTGCACTGCGCCACGAGGCACCCCGTGACTGCGCAGTTCGTGGGCGGAGCCTGATGGAAGCCAGCGAAAACGTGCAAGTCGTGGGAGGAGTCTGGCCATGTGGAGGAACTCACGTGGAGACTTTGGCGCGTGGTCAGTGCGTGATGGAGCAGCAGACAGTCGGGATGGCCTCAAGCTCCCCGTGGATTCAGGTTCCCTACCCCACGTGGATGACTACGTTCGCTGCTCCCCTTACAGACACGGGGATAAGACTCAGGCCCCGAGGACAGTTGGCTTTGTACTCATGCAGAGACACGAAGGCCCTCGGCGTGATCTGTCCCGGATGCTCGGGACTGGTGGTCCACCTGAAGCCATTTGGGCGTTGCGAGGCATGCAAAGAGTTCTTGTTCGAGGTGGAGCCATCCACAGTAAGGCCCAGTGCCCTTCGCCTCAACAGCCTCACAGGTACCGCTACTCCGGAAGAGGAGATCCAGGCCTTTGCGGAGGTTCCCGTACGCACTGACCAGGGCGATGTGACTGCCCAATCAGAGACTGAGGCCTCGTACACACGGCCGATTTTCTCGGCAAGAACCAGCAAGAAACTTGCTGGCAGAGAGGTCTTGCCGAGTAAATCGGTCGTGTGTACGCGGCTATCGGGTTTCTCGTCGAGAAAACCGACAAGAAACCTCGACGAGAAAATAGAGAACCTGCTCTCTATTTTCTCGTCGAGATTCTCCTCGGCATGTTTCTCGACGAGAAAAGTGAGTGTGTGTACACTTACCTGTCCTCCCGGAATCCTGCGCATGTTCGAAATGAATTTGACGCATGCGCGGTAGCTTCCTAGGCATACGTAGGGTATACCAAGATGGCGGCGACGGCATCGAATGTGATGAGCGCATGCTCGTCGTAGTCGATGACGTCACCGCGTACGCTCCATTCAAAGAACCGCGGGTTCTTTGAAACGAGCGTGTGTACACTCGGCCGGGACAAGTTTCTTGTCCAAGAATCTCGTCGAAAAAAAACGACATGTTTTTTTCAACGAGAATCTCGGCCGTGTGTACGAGGGCTCAGAAGGAAAAATCCGAGGATGCTGCTTCGGTCACCACAGATTCTCTGCTCCCACCTCCGAAGAGGAAAGTCGGCTTGGTGCAGGCCTCCTATGGTCGTGGAAGAGCTTCACCCCGTCGCTTGCCTGGCCTGGATGGATCCGGTTGGAAGAGTCCTGGACATCCCAGTTCTGCAAAAGGTCAAGGTGAGCCAGGGGCTGGGACTGTGGTGGTAGTTGGAGGTGTCGGGGGTCCACAGTCGGTGGAGCCCGCAAGGGAGGGTAGTACCACGTCTACCAGAGACTACCTTCCCACAGAGATGTATGACACTTCCGACCTAGAGTCACTATCGGATTGTGGAGATGACGGTGAGATTGATATACTGTTTCACCAGAAGGGCTGGGACAAACGCCCGTTACCTATGTTACGTGCACCGCAGGATTCCCCTATGTCGATAGGAGACAGCATCCCCGGGTACAGGTCCCGGAGTCTACGAGGAAGCCTAGTCCTCAAATTACCTTTCCACAATCTACAACATCGCCCGTCTTGGTGGCGGGGTTGCAACGCGCATCGCTACGAGCACCGAGAGAAAAGCCATCAGAGGTAGTGAAAGTACCTCGGCACCCGGAGGCCATCGTTCAGCCCGGAGAAGGTGAGCGGGATGCCATGCCTCCTTTGGCCAGATTACAATGACTTTTCTCACAGAGAGTTTCCCGTGAGTATGGGTGGGAATATCCCTACTTGCCCCGGGACTTACTTTTTGAAGTTGAGGTCATACGCCAGAGATGGTATGACGAATTTGTTTGGGAAAAACTCAAAGTACCTGTGACAGGGGGTCACTTTGGAGCACAGGGTGAGCAATGAAATAATGGACATTGAGAATATGTTTGGGATTGTTTTAAAATGGGTCTGTAACATTATTCCCCATTATTGCCCAGGATCTGTAAATAGTTATTCTGTTGGTGCTGAACTCAACAGGTTAAATTAAGAGAGGCTGATGTGTCTCCTGTCTCCTTGTGTAATGCTAATGAGCCTCACCCATGCTACAGGCTCTTTCATTGTGATGATGTTGATTGGAGCTTGGTAGACCGGCTGGCTCCATATTATGGGATGTGGAAGTGTCTTCTGTGAGGAGGGGGGGGGGGAAATCAACCCTTCTGCCTAAGACTGTTTATCAAAGGAGAAGTTTGAACACACCTGACCTGTATCACCATTGTCATTGGACAGTTTAACCCGCCCTGTTCCCCAAAGGATGGGAGGGGAGGGTTTTGAAGAGAAATTTGTTACCATGTGTTTTGAAAATAAAGTCATTCCCAGTTTTGGAACTTGAATACAGAGCGTTGTCTCGTATCTGGGGGGAGAATCATTCGTATGGGGTCTTATTTGGCTGGTTGGAGTGTCTGGTGGCTGTCGTGTGGTTGGAAAGGGAATATCCTAATGGTGTTAACCCCTTTCATACTTGGGGTGTGGTTACAATTGTTGGCAAGCAGTGGGATTGATCCCCACAGCCGGAAGGACAGCTACAAGAGGACACAGGCCAATGGAAGCACAGTATGAACGGCTAAAGCGTTCTACCCTCAAAGACTTACTGGAGAACCGGGGAAGACCGGCCAACAACCGTAAGAAGAGGGACATTATCAGAGAACTAGTCGAAATGGATGGAGCTGAAAGACCCAACATAACAGAAAGGCCCAGCGTAACAGACAGGACACCAGAAGGGGCAAGTTTTGATCGGGCTGTTAACATAAGATTGGCACATTATGGTCCTAACCCTACAGCGGAGATCATAGACCGAGTTATAGCGGCTGTTGACATAAATTTGCTACAGCAAAGAGGTTCTGCAGCAGCAGAAGTCACAGCAGCACCAACTGAAAGGAGAAAGATACATTTTATTGCTTTTAAAAATTTCATTGAAACTGAAGGGGAGATTGATGGGTACCTTGCTGATTTTGAACGGCAATGTGCCCTACACCGGGTGCCCACAGAGGAATGGGTTACCATTTTGTCTGGGAAACTGTCTGGCCGGGCCAGTGAAGCGTTCAGGGCCATCCCAGACGAGGATATTATGAACTATGGACTGGTAAAAGAAACACTGTTGGCCAGGTATGCCGTCACACCGGAGGCATACCGGAGGCGGTTCCGAGAGATGAGCAAGCAGACTGGAGACTCGTATACCGAGTGGGCATGCCACCTACACCGCACGGCCTCTCACTGGGTCGCTGGGTGCCAAGCAGAATCTGGGGAAGAGGTGCTGCATGTGTTCCTGCTGGAGCACTTCTTTGACAAACTGTCCCTGGAAGTCAGAGAGTGGGTCCGGGACCGAAAACCTTTCACCTTGCCTGAAGCAGCTCGCTTGGCGGATGAATACACAGACGCCCGCAAACTGGATACCCCTGTGGTCAAGGCAACAGCTCGGGTGGATTATCGATCAGCGGCACCCCCTCTGGCTATCGCCTACCAACCACAGTCGTACCGCCCTACAGCACCACCTCCAGCGGCCACTTATTCTCAGCAGCCCAGGTTCAACTCCCAGGACTACTCACAACCCATCAGGTGTTTCGGGTGTAAACAGCTAGGGCACAAAAAGCCAGACTGTCCGTTGAATCCAGCCAGGCAGTCCCAGTCATGGAGACAGCCAGCAAGGGGGAACCGCAACACATCCATGCCTGCGGCCCACTGCGTTGAGGAGGAAGAACATTGGGGCGTCCTGCACGAGGCTGATCCAATACAAGCCGCTAACCAGGACAACAGGCAGCAACACAGGCAGACGGTCCGGGTTAATGGAACGGTAGCCAATGGCTTACGTGATAGTGGCGCTACCATGACCCTACTACAGAAGAACCTCATCCCAGAGAGCCAACACACCGGAGACACTGTAGCCGTAAGAGTAGCGGGAGGTACCGTCTTCCGGCTACCTGTTGCCCGTGTTCACCTGGATTGGGGGGTTGGTTTGGGATACGTGAATGTGGGGGTGATGAAGGATTTGCCAGTGGATGTACTACTCGGGAATGATTTGAGCCCCCTCCTTTCTGCTTACGCCCCGATGGGCCCCGATGAAGTCAACCCCGTGACTACCCGTGCCCAGACACGTACTGCTGGAACCGGCCCGCTTGCTGCTGAGACACAGGTGAGACTACCTTCCCCGACACGTACCTTAGATCAGGCGCTCTTAGGCTGGGATACCCCAGAAGCATTTGGGAGGGAAACTCGGGAGGACCCGACCTTACACAAGTATAGGGCTAAGGCAGATACTCAGGAAAGGGGAATAGATGGGGAGCTTTTTGAATGGGTGGGGGATAGACTGTATAGGATCCCTAAGCCAGCTCGGAGAAGTAAGGCCCTTTCGCAGAAACGACAGCTGGTGGTACCTAAGAAATACCAGCTGGAGATTCTGCGAATCGGGCATGATGTACCGCTAGCAGGACATCTAGGGTTCCGTCGTACAGCCCATAGGATCACACAGAATTTCTTCTGGCCCAATTTTAGCCAGGATGTGTGACAATACTGCAAAACGTGTGTCACATGTCAACCGATAGGTAAGAGGGGGGATCACCCTAAGGCTAAACTCATGTCCATGCCTATTATTGGGGAGCCCTTTTACCGCATAGCCGTTGACATTGTGGGTCCCCTGGCCAGGCCTAGTCCATCCGGGAAGAAGTATATTCTCACCGTGGTGGACTACGCCACACGTTACCCAGAGGCAGTGGCTATGTCTAACATTGAAGCAGTCCGAGAAGAAATGCGGAAGGAGATACAGGAGATGATTCAGTTAGGAGTCATTGAGCCTTCTGACAGCCCTTGGGCCTCGCCTGTAGTCCTGGTGCCTAAGAAAGACGGAACTACCCGATTCTGCGTGGACTACAGGCGACTCAATGAGAAGACCACCACCGATGCCTACCCGATGCCCAGGGTAGACGAACTGCTAGATCGGATAGCCAGGGGATGTTATTTAACTACAATAGACCTGTGTAAAGGTTATTGGCAGATCCCCCTGGCCGAGGATGCTATCCCCAAGTCGGCATTTGTTACCCCATTTGGCCTGTACCAGTCTAGGGTCATGCCATTTGGGATGAAAAATTCCCCGGCCACCTTCCAACGTATGGTGGATAGGCTCCTCGATGGCTTCCAGGATTTTGCATGTGCATACCTGGATGACATTGCGATCTACAGTGGGTCTTGGGAGGAGCACCTGGTGCACGTAGGGGTGGTTCTGGACAAAATTCGGGCCGCAGGTCTGACCTTGAAACCAGACAAGTGCCATCTAGGTATGGCGGAGGTGCAGTACCTGGGACACCGAGTGGGGTGTGGGAATCAGAGACCAGAGCCAGCCAAGGTAGAGGCAATAGCTAACTGGCCCACGCCCCGTACTAAGACCCAGGTATTAGCCTTCTTGGGAACTGCAGGGTACTACCGACGTTTTGTGCCTAATTATAGTGCTATCGCCAAACCCCTGATGGACCTGACTAAAAAGAATTTACCTAGGCAGGTCCTGTGGTCTCCAGCTTGTGAAACCGCGTTTCTAGCCCTCAAGCAAGCACTTGTAAATGCTCCTGTCTTGGCTGCCCCAGTACCTAACAAACGCTTTCTTGTCCACACAGATGCTTCCATGTTTGGACTGGGGGCTGTGCTGAGCCAAGTTGGGGAGGATGGAGGAGAACATCCTGTCGCATACCTGAGTAGAAAGCTATTACCCCGGGAAGTGAGCTATGCGGCAGTGGAGAAGGAATATTTGGCCCTGGTCTGGGCCCTTAAAAAGTTGAACCCTTACTTATACGGACAGGAATTTTCACTGGTCACCGACCACAACCCATTGGTCTGGCTTAACCGGGTCTCAGGAGACAATGGCAGGTTGTTGCGGTGGAGCCTAGCCCTACAACCTTACAATTTCACCATCAGCTACCGACCCGGTAAGCAAAATGGCAATGCTGATGGGTTGTCCTGGCAAACAGACGTCATCTCGGGCCCCTAGTGGTGATGGGTTGTCCAGACATTAGAAGAATGGAACTATGGACTAACTTCGGAATCAACCCGTCTGGGGTCCCGTCCTCTGTTAGTCTCCTGCCGAAAGGGGAGATGTGTGACAGGGGGTCACTTTGGAGCACAGGGTGAGCAATGAAATAATGGACATTGAGAATATGTATGGGATTGTTTTAAAATGGGTCTGTAACATTATTCCCCAATATTGCCCAGGATCTGTAAATAGTTATTCTGTTGGTGCTGAACTCAACAGGTTAAATTAAGAGAGGCTGATGTGTCTCCTGTCTCCTTGTGTAATGCTAATGAGCCTCACTTATGCTACAGGCCCTTTCATTGTGATGATGTTGATTGGAGCTTGGTAGACCGGCTGGCTCCATATTATGGGATGTGGAAGTGTCTTCTGTGAAGAGGGGGTTGGGGAATGAACCCTTCTGCCTAAGACTGTTTATCAAAGGAGAAGTTTGAACACACCTGACCTGTATCACCATTGTCATTGGACAGTTTAACCCGCCCTGTTCCCCAAAGGATGGGAGGGGAGGGTTTTGAAGAGAAATGTGTTACCATGTGTTTTGAAAATAAAGTCATTCCCTGTTTTGGAACTTGAATACAGAGCGTTGTCTCGTATCTGGGGGGAGAATCATTCGTATGGGGTCTTATTTAGCTGGTTGGAGTGTCTGGTGGCTGTCGTGTGGTTGGAAAGGGAATATCCTAACGGTGTTAACCCCTTTCATACTTGGGGTGCCGTTACAGTACCCCATGCACGAAGATACTTGTCCTGTTCGCCACCCGTGTCGAAAAAGTTTAGAGACTGCAGAGCAGACTGGATGTGGGGCCGCCATATCCACGCAGACAAGGTGCGCATGTGCAGGAAAGATGGAGAGGACGCTGACTATTCTATTGAGGTTTTCGATAAGCATCTGAAGCCTTTGTTCTTGCCTGACCCAAGGTTTTATTTGTGAGAAGAGACTCACTTGTTTTTTTTTCTGTGACAACCTTCTAGAAGTGTTCTTGCTGGAGCATCCGAACTGTACCCTAGTTTTTTTTTTTTTTTGGGGTTTTTGTTTTCTACTCTTTGGAGGAATGAGAGCAGTTTTTGTTTGTTCTCTCTTCCTCACAGTTCATGGACAGACTTTGGGGGTAGAATCAGTGTAGCGACGCAGGAAGAATGAAGATTGCACCAAGTGTCATTACCGCGGCACTGTCACCAGGTGGCAGTGTTGTGCAACGGCTGTTTGTTTTTTTACACGCGCATCACTTTACTCATTGGAGCGAATGGGTCTATCGGCTGATGGACCCATTCATTCCAAATTTACACAAAATGTTAGGATGTTGTGTTTTCTTTTTGTTTCCCTTCTGCAGGAGATTCATCTGTCAAGACTACTGAGTATGGGGTGGTTCTTAGACAAGTGAAGGGAGGGATTGTATATGTGTACATGTTAGATGGTTTTAGGGAAAAGTTTTATTGGTTTATGTTCCCTTCCCCTTTGAGCAGGTCTTGGTATGGTTAAGGTTCAAAATTTTAGGGATAGCCTCTGGGGCCAGGCTTATGTCATCACTCCATGGGAGACATGAGTTTGCACCAGACGCTGGGGACCAGCATCAAATCACAGGGGGGAGCATGTAGCGGGGTCTCTAAAATTGGGTGGGACACTCAGGTGTGTGAGTATGGGAATAATGGACCATTTGTGTTCGTGGATTGGAAGGTGTAATAATCTCCTTGGCCTTTGGGTGGCGGGGTACCCGTAGGCTCAAGGTAGATTGCCCGTCACAGTGCTACCCTTTTTGTCCCTTTCCGGAGATGGTACGGTGAGGGCGGGGAACCTGCCGTGGTGTCGAAGGGAGGAGATAAAAGGGGGAGACGCCCTAACCACAAGGTCTGTCTTTGGGAGGATCTTCTTCACGCGCCCAGGCACCTTAGGCCTGGGTGCGGGCGTTTCCGGATCCCGGCCCAGGCGCCCTAGGCCTGACTGGAATGGAGTTGGAGTCCATCCCAGGCACCTTCAGCCTGGGGTGAGGTACTAAGCCAGGAGGCCTGGGCCCAGTGACTTTGACTGGGTCCCGCGAGGGTGGAGAAGTCCGAGGGTCCCTGAAGAGTCTGGAGCAGCATCAACCCAGTGACGGATGGGCCTCTGTTAACTCCCTTGGAGGGACATCGTCCCCTGACAGGGGCCGTAGCGCAGCGAAGGTACTCCTATCTATGTTCTCTTGAGTCGCTGGTAGAGACTCTCAAGTTCTAAGTCCTTTCTAGCTAAGGCTATAGTAACCGCTGGCGAGATCGCAGTGGTTTAGCTGACAACCAGGATAGTGCCTCAACCTGCTCATCCCCTGTATCAAAATGTTATCAAGTCGCAACCAGATGGCTACTGAAGCACTGTTTATTGTGAGATATGCAATAAAACAAGAGTTGGACTGTGATCGGTGTGTGGAACTCTGGTTAATGGGAGCAGAGGGAAGTGTTGGCGCAGCAGGACTTAATTCTAGACAGAAACACACAGGCCCGAGGAAATATCTGGTACTGGCCTTCACCTCACCCACAGTTATGGGGAGGACATGGGCCGTAGCGCATCTCACCCCATCGTGTGACATACCCCTAGACAAAAGAGATGGGGTGAGGCCGCTACATTACTTTACTTATCATCACTTTTTTTCTATTATCTTTTGAAGGTAACTTTTCTGTAGTGTTACTATTAAAGTGGTTGTAAACCCAACAACACAACTTGCACCTATAGGTAAGCCTAGATTAAAGCCTCGTACACACGACCGAGTTTCTCGTCGAAAAACGACAAGAAACTTGCTGGCAGAGCTTTCTTGCCGAGTAAATCGGTCGTGTGTACACGGCTATCAGGTTTCTCGTCAAGAAAACCGTCAAGAATCTCGACGAGAAAAATAGAGAACCTGCTCTCTATTTTCTCGTCGAGATTCTTGTCAGCATGTTTCTCGACGAGAAAAGTGTGTGTGTGTGTACACTTACCTGTCCTCCAGGAAGCCCGCGCATGCTCGAAATGACTTTGACGCATGCGCGGTAGCTTCCTAGGCATAGGTAGGGTGTAGCAAGATGGCGGTGACGGCATCAAATGCGACAAGCGCACGCTCGTCGTAGTCGATTACATCACCGCGTTCGCTCCATTCAAAGAACCGAGCGTCTGTACACTCGGCCGGGACAAGTTTCTTGTCCAAGAATCTCGTCAAGAAAAACTACGTGTTTTTTCTTGACGAGATTCTCGGTCGTGTGTACGAGGCTTAAAGCTTACCTGTAGGTGCAAGAAATATCTCCTTAACCTACACGGTTAAGGAGATATTTACTATAAAGCGATGCGCCAATGACGTCACGCGCATGCGCACTAGCGGGCCGGCTTCTTTGCCGGTTTTCTGAATGGATCTTGCCGGGCCGGGCGCGCATGCGCGTGACGTCATCGCTGCTCCGGGCCAATCACAGCGCCGGAGCGGCGATAACAGGAAGAAGATCGTCGAAGAGATGGCGGCGGTGGGGAAGGCATAGAGGAGAACTTCGGGGGCTTCGATCTCAGGTAAGTCGATCATAATGAGCTAGTATGCTATGCATACTAGCTCATTATGACATTCTCTTGCAGGGTTGATTTAAAAAAAAAAAAAATGAATGAGGGTTTACTTCCTCTTTAAATGCATATCTTAGTATTGTATACATTTTACAATGATGTCATTTTTATTGAATAGTTGTATAATTTGCACAGACCACTTTTTTTTTGTAGGGCATAGCAGGAAATACTAAAGCTTTAAAATCTATAACAAGCTAAACTGGGCTGTTTGGGAGCATAAATGTTGTTGTACAAGAATTAATATCTCATTACTTAAAGCTAACGATGCCTCAAATCTACTATTTATCTATAATTACGTTGCTAACAATAGACATAATGATGATGTTGAGGATGATGATATTATGCCGGTCTGCATTTCACAACAAATTTAACCTAATTTTCTTCTATTATTCTTAGCCAGAATATACAAAATGAATGTAAGTTGTCATTTAAAAGCAGTGACTATCAATCTAGTAAGCAATCTATTTGTGAGATTTCCGAGGTAGGGAGAAATTTTGGTTTTAATTTTGTATATTCTTTACACAATGTCAGAGAATGGTGTCCTGGGGACTTGAACAGCATGGGTTAGGATTTAGATTGTATGCCTGCCCGTTAAATGATCATCTTTAGTTTATATAGTGTAGAACTTAGTGCTCCTAGAGAGAAATGTCCATGCTGTGGGGTAAAAGAAGCTGACATAAATTTGTATGACTCAATGCCCTTTTCCTAAAGCCTCGTACACACGATCGGATTTCCTATGGATTCTGATCCGATGGTTTTGTCCATCGGAAATCCGATGAAGCTGACTTCCATCAGTCTTGCCTACACACCATCAGTCAAAAAACCGACCGATCCAAACGCGGTGACGTAAAACACTCCGATGAGCCGAGAAAAATGTTCAATGCTTCTGAGCATGCGTCGACTTCATTCTGAGCATGCGTGGGTTTTTTATCCGATGGACTTGGCCATAGACAATCGGAAATTGCTATCGGTTTTTGATCCATCGAAAAAATTTAAAACATGTTCTATTTTTTAAAACCGGTGAAAAAAAGACCGATGGGTCCCATACACGATCAGTTTGTCCGATGAAAAAAATCCATCGGACTGTTCATCGGTAAAACCGATCGTGTGTACAGGGCTTTATTCTAGAACATATTCTGTAACCTTTTTCATTAATTACATGATGATCTTTATAATACTACTACTACTAATAATAATAATACCATTTTTTTTGTGAAACCCTGCAGTTTGTTGCTGTTGGAGAAAACAACTTGATTGAGATTATTCAAAAACAGTACATTGATAATAGCAAAATTGCAGTAACCCATGGTAATCTATCTGCAGGGCCGGTCCTGGGCAGGTGCTCGGGGTGCCCTGCACCCGGGCGCCCAGAGGGGGGGCGCCGAAGTGTCAGAGCGCTTCCCTCCCTCCTCCTCTTCTTGATCTGTGCCATAGCGCCGCTATGGGGAGGCGGTGCAGTCCGCTAGTAAACACAAGCAGCGACGTCACTGTTGGGGGCGGCGTCAGGAGCCGCGGCCGCCCACTTACAATTTTTTTTATTCTCTAGTGTTCTCACTCCGAGCGAGTCACTCGTCTGTCTCGGAGGAAATCTAAACTAGCTGACGTCAGTGACGTGACGGCCGCCGCCGTTGCTTCTGGGAGTTGTAGTCTGCGGCTGCGTGCTCAGGCTCCCTGGTCCTGGTGGGTGGAGTGAGTCTTGAGAGCAGCGCAGCAAGCCTCAAGGAAGGAGAGGAAAGAAAAGTTGTACTACACCTCCCGGTTGGATCTTTCTTATGCTGTGGGGCTGGCCTGGACGCGCTGCTGGCTGCAGTCAGTGCATGTAATAGAAATTAACCCCAGGATAGGAGCATCGCCACCCCCCCCCCCCAGGAATGGAGGAGGCCATGCAACTTGCAAGGAGGAGGACCTGTCCTGCTGAGCTGGCAGCTGCCATCGGACCATCGCTGAGGTGAGAGACCCTGACCCCCACATGATCATCCTATCTATTTTCCCTCCTACTGGAAGCTGCCCATGACCTGTGGGTCCTGCTGGAAGCCATGACCAGCTCCCAGCAGGACCCACAGATACGCAGCCAGCTCCCAGCAGGACCCACAGATCCGCAGCCAGCTCCCAGCAGGACCGGCAGATCCGCAGCCAGCTCCCAGCAGGACCCACAGGTCCGCAGCCAGATCCAAGCAGGACCCACAGATCCGCAGCCAGCTCCCAGCAGGACCCACAGGTCCGCAGCCAGCTCCCAGCAGGACCCACAGGTCCGCAGCCAGCTCCCAGCAGGACCCACAGGTCCGCAGCCAGCTCCCAGCAGGACCCACAGATCCGCAGCCAGCTCCCAGCAGGATCCGCAGCCAGCTCCCAGCAGGACCCACAGGTCCGCAGCCAGCTCCCAGCAGGACCCACAGATCCGCAGCCAGCTCCCAACAGGATCCACAGGTCCACAGCCAGCTCCCAGCAGGACCCAAAGGTCTGCAGCCAGCTCCCAGCAGGACCCAAAGGTCCGCAGTCAGCTCCCAGCAGGACCCACAGATCTGCAGCCAGCTCCCAGCAGGATCCGCAGCCAGCTCCCAGCAGGACCCACAGGTCCGCAGCCAGCTCCCAGCAGGACCCACAGATCCGCAGCCAGCTCCCAGCAGGATCCGCAGCCAGCTCCCAGCAGGAACCACAGGTCCGCAGCCAGCTCCTAGCAGGACCCAAAGGTCCGCAGCCAGCTCCCAGCAGGACCCAAAGGTCCGCAGCCAGCTCCCTGCAGGACCCACAGATCTGTAACCAGCTCCCAGCAGGACCCACAGGCTGTAGGTCCTGCTGGGTACTGTCCGCGGACCCGAGGGTCCTGCTGGTCACTGACCTGTGGGTCCAGCTGGTCACTGACCTGTGGGTCCTTCTGGTCACTGACCTGTGGGTCCTGCTGACCGCTGACCTGTGATTCCTGCTGGCCGCTGACCTGTGGGTCCTGCTGGCCGCTGACCTGTGGTTCCTGCTGCCCGCTGACCTGTGGTTCCTGCTGGCCATGGACCTGTGGTTCCTTCTGGCCGCTGAACTGTGGTTCCTGCTGGCCGCTGACCGCACCAGGTGACACCAACCCTAGTGATGCCACTGCTTGTGTGTGTCTCACACACCGCACAAGCTTTGGTCTGAAATGCCTGGCGGCACTGTAACAAAGTCTCCGTCTCCTGTGTGATAGACGGAACACTGATCCAATGCAGTAAAATGTAATCAGTGTGACGTGTATCATAGAAGCGGTGGGCACTGATGAGCTGGATTTGGTGGGCACTGGTAGGCTGCATTTGGTGGGCACTGGTAGGCTGCATTTGGTGGGCACTGGTAGGCTGCATTTGATGCATTAATGTCTTGTATCATTTCCGCAGTCTCTGACCATCTCTTGTAGGGATGAGCTTCGTGTTCGAGTCGAACATACGTTCGACTCGAACATCGGCTGTTCGATCGTTCGACGAAGATCGAACGATTTGGGCCGTTCGCGCCTAATTCGAGTGACGCGAACGGCCCACAATGCACTACGCCATCGCAGTGTCATCCAGGCGCTGTGATTGGCCAAGCATGCACTGTGACCCCGCATGCTTGGCCAATCACAGCGCCGGCAGCGAGGAGAGCAATGATTGGCCACAGGCAGGATGCCTGTGGCCAATTATTGCTGAGGGGGTTTAGTACACGCCCCACACTATAAAAGCCCGCCAGCGCGGCGGCCTTGTGTAGTGTGTTCCGGAGCAGGGAAAGAGAAGCATAGGCAGGGACAGTGTCATTTTTTTTCCTTTACTAATCCTGGATTCCTTGTGTTTAGGGACAAATAAGGATAGGTAGGGAGAGTGTCAGTGTGTTATTCTGTGCTAAACCTTGTTTGTAGGGACAGAGAAGGACAGTGAGGGAAAGTGTCAGTGTGCTCTTCTGTTCTAAACCAATCTTGCTGAACCATATTTGAAATCCTTGAGTTTAGGGACAGAGAGGTACAGTGAGGGAAAGTGTCAGTGAGCTATTCTGTTCTAAACCAATCTTGCTGTACCATATTTGAAATCCTTGAGTTTAGGGACAGAGAAGGACACTCGTGGAAACTATCAGTGTGCTATTCTGTGCTAAATCTTGTTTGTAGGGACAGAGAAGGACAGTGAGTGAAACTGACAGTGTGCTATTCTGTTCTAAACCAATCTTGCTGAACCATATTTGAAATCCTTGAGTTTAGGGACAGAGAGGTACAGTGAGGGAAAGTGTCAGTGAGCTATTCTGTTCTAAACCAATCTTGCTGAACCATATTTGAAATCCTTGAGTTTAGGGACAGAGAAGGACACTCGTGGAAACTATCAGTGTGCTATTCTGTGCTAAATCTTGTTTGTAGGGACAGAGAAGGACAGTGAGTGAAACTGACAGTGTGCTATTATGTTCTAAACCAATCTTGCTGAACCATATTTGAAATCCTTGAGTTTAGGGACAGAGAGGTACAGTGAGGGAAAGTGTCAGTGAGCTATTCTGTTCTAAACCAATCTTGCTGAACCATATTTGAAATCCTTGAGTTTAGGGACAGAGAAGGACACTCGTGGAAACTATCAGTGTGCTATTCTGTGCTAAATCTTGTTTGTAGGGACAGAGAAGGACAGTGAGTGAAACTGACAGTGTGCTATTCTGTTCTAAACCAATCTTGCTGAACCATATTTGAAATCCTTGAGTTTAGGGACAGAGAGGTACAGTGAGGGAAAGTGTCAGTGTGCTATTCTGTTCTAAACCAATCTTGCTGAACCATATTTGAAATCCTTGAGTTTAGGGACATAGAAGGACACTCGTGGAAACTATCAGTGTGCTATTCTGTGCTAAATCTTGTTTGTAGGGACAGAGAAGGACAGTGAGGGAAACTGTCAGTGTGCTATTCTGTGCTAAACCAATCTTGCTGAAGCATATTGCAAATCCTTGTGTTTAGGGACAGAGAAGGATAGGCAGGGGACAGTGTCAGTGTCATTGTTGCTAAGCCTCCTGCACAGTATACACCTGAAGGTAGCCCTTATTGCTGTTTTTCCCATCTCCCTGCAGGCCATCCATTAAAATGTCTGGAAGGCAAACAAGGAGAGGCAGACAGTCAGGAGGCAAAAAAAGAGGGCAAGCAGGCTCTGTGTCTGGGGGCAACAGTGCTGGTCGTGGACGCGGTGCATTGTCATCAGCACATGGCCATGGGACACGCTTGTCCTTCTTTTCGGCAGCTGGACATGTTGAGCCACATCATGCCGAAGACTTGGTATAGAGTGGATGACCAAGCCCACCTCATCCTCCTCATCCTCTCTCACCCTGGCTCAGGGTACTGGCAAAGCAGCTGCCAAAGCGTCCTCTTCTCTGGTATCATTATCTTCATTAGTCAATCCTTCCCTAGACCCACCATGTCCTCCTCCTGAGGAGTCCCCCGAACTGTTTAAGCACAGTGTTGGGTACATGCTCCAGGAGGATGCCCAGCGTTTCGAAGGATCTGATGATGATACCCAGATAGAGGAAGGCAGTAGCGTGAGAGCAGAGAGAGGGGATGCTCAAGAAGGACACCAATCTGGCAGTCATGCTCCAGCAGCTGCAGCATACTGCCAGATTGGCTCCAGTGATGAGGAGGGAGGGGATGATGAGGTCACTGACTCCACGTGGGTGCCTAATAGGAGAGAGGAGGAGGAGGAGGATGAGGAGGAGGCACATCTCCAACGAGGCAGGATGCCCTTGGGTGGCCAGCGTATGGGCAGCACACCGACGGAATCACACCGCAGAGCTCCGCCTGTGCAGGGCGCTGCCTCTGCCCGTCATTCAAAAAGTTCTTTGGTGTGGGCCTTTTTTGAGGCGAGTGCATCAGATCGCACAGCTGCTGTTTGCAACATATGTCTCAAGCGTATATCGCATGGCCAAAACATCAGCCGCTTGGGCACCACATGCTTGATCAGACATATGTTGACCTGCCATGCAGCTCGTTGGCAAGCCTACCTTAAAGACCCACACCAAAGAACAAAGCTGACCTCTTCTTGCACCGCATCAGCTGGGATCTCCAACCCCACTATACCTTCAGTCCTCTCTGAAACCTGCTCTGAGAGGAATGAAGGTGTAGAATTAGGTGTGTCACAGCCAAGTACTTGCGGGCACTCTGCTAGCAGTACACCGACGTCCGATTCTAGCAGGCAAATTTCCCTGCCCCAGCTGCTGGACCGTCGAAAGAAGTTCACTCCCAGCCATCCACATGCCCAGCGGTTGAATGCTAGCTTGGCTAAATTGCTAGCGCTTCAACTGCTGCCTTTTCAGTTGGTAGACTCGGCCCCCTTCCGTGAGTTTGTGCAATGTGCGGTTCCTCAGTGGCAGGTTCCCAAACGCCACTTTTTCTCATGGAAGGCGATTCCGGCTCTCTACAGGCATGTGGAAGGCAATGTCTTGGCCTCGCTGGACAGGGCGGTCAGCGGTAAGGTGCATATTACCGCTGACTCATGGTCCAGCAGGCATGGACAGGGACGTTACCTTTCTTTCACGGCCCATTGGGTCACTCTTTTGGCAGCTGGGAAGGATGCAGGACAAGGTGCAGTAGTGTTGGAGGTTGTTCCACCGCCACACCTCCAAAATGCTACTACTGGTTGTGACACACCTCTCTCCTCCACCCCCTCCTCTTGTTCTTCCTCCATGGCCTCTTCCTGTGGTTTGTCCTCGGAACCAGCGGTGCTCCGTAGGCGTTCAAGGGGCTACGCAAGTACGCAGGCAAAAAGATGCCATGCCGTGCTTGCGCTGGTGTGTTTGGGAGACAGGAGCCACACTGGCGCAGAGGTCCTGTCTGCTCTGCAGGGGCAGGCCGAGAGGTGGTTGACGCCACGCCAGCTTAAGCCAGGAATGGTGGTTTGCGACAATGGCACCAACCTCCTCTCCGCCCTCCGACAGGGACAACTGACCCATGTGCCCTGTATGGCTCACGTCCTTAACCTGGTGGTGCAGCGGTTCTTGGGCAGGTACCCGGGCTTACAGGATGTCCTGAGGCAGGCCAGGAAAGTCTGTGTGCATTTCCGCAGATCTTATAATGCCAGTGCTCGCCTGGCTGAGCTGCAAAAGGAGTTGAACCTGCCCAAGAACCGCCTTATATGTGACATGCCCACCAGGTGGAACTCAACGTTGGCCATGCTGCAGCGGCTGCACACGCAGCAGAGGGCCATCAATGAGTACCTGTGCGACTACGGCACCAGGACAGGGTCAGGGGAGCTCGGGTTTTTTTCACCATGCCAGTGGGGCATGATCAGGGATGCATGCACTGTCCTGGCACCATTTGAGGAGGCCACGAGGATGGTGAGCAGTGACAGTGCATGCATCAGTGACACTGTACCTCTTGTCCACCTGTTGGAGCACACGCTGCGTGGAATAATGGACAGGGCACTTGAGGCAGAACAGAGGCAGGAAGAGGAGGACTTCCTTGCCTCTCAAGGCCCCCTTTACCCAGACAGTGTTCCTTCTGTCCCACCCGTCGCACAGGAAGAGGAGGAGGAGGAGGAGGAGGATTGTGTCAGCATGGAGGTGGAGGCTGGCACTCAGCATCATCAGCAGCAGTCTTTTAGGGATGATTTACAGTCCCAAGAAACCAGTGGACTTGTACGTGGCTGGGAGGAGGTGGCTGCGGATCATGTCGTCCTTAGTGACCCAGAGGACTCCGGACTGAATGCCTCAGCTAACCTACGCTGCATGGCCTCCCTGATCCTGCAAAGTCTGCGGAAGGATCCTCGTATTCTTCGGATCAAGGAGAGGGACCATTACTGGCTGGCCACTCTCCTTGATCCACGGTACAAGGGTAAGGTTGCGGACCTTATGTTACCGTCGCAGAGGGAGCAGAGGATGAGACAACTCCGGGAGGCCTTGCAGAAAGGTCTGTGCAACGCGTTCCCAGAGACTGGGAGGTTACAAACTCCTAGTCCTGGACAACGAGCTGCTGAGGCTTCGGGCAGTCAAAGAAGGAGCGGTGGGGAAGGTGGCCGTCTGACCGATGCGTTCAGACAATTCTTTAGTCCGCAGCCCCAAAGTATGATCGGTTCCAGCAACCATCGCCAGCGTCTGATATACATGGTGCAGGAATACCTAGGGGCAAGGTCAGACTTGGACACCTTCCCCACCGAAAATCCTCTGGCTTACTGGGTCTTGAGGATGGATCACTGGCCAGAGCTTGCACAGTATGCAATTGAGCTACTGGCCTGTCCTGCATCCAGCGTTCTTTCAGAACGCACATTCAGTGCTGCTGGAGGATTTGTCACGGATCACAGGGTGCGCCTGTCCACCGACTCGGTTGATCGACTGACTTTCATCAAGATGAACCAGTCTTGGATCACCACCAGCTACCACACACCTGATGCTGATATAACAGACTAATTGATTTTAAAATGTCACATCCCTTCAAAACTGATGCTGATGCTGAGTTCCTGTGCTGTTATGTTGACTAGCTATCCTCCTCCTCCTCCTCAATGATCCGATTAATGATGATAGCTTGGAAGATCATTTTGGTTTATGGGTGCCGCCACCAGTGGCTAAGGCCCAATTTTTCAGCCCCTGTTTAACAGGGGCGTGTAATTACAATTTTTGATGCAAGACTTTGCAACAGGCCTCATTGCTGTGCTCCAAGTACAGTATCTGTGAGGGGTTGCAGTGTTGTGCCACCAGTGCCTAAGGCCCAATTTTTCAGCCCCTGTTCAACAGGGGCATGCAATTATAATTATTGATCTAATAATTCACAGCAGGGCCCATTGCTGCGCCCACAAAGAGTAACTGTCAGGCCTTACAGTGTTGTGTCAACACCACCACCACCACCACCACCACCAAAGGCCCAATTTTTCAGCCCCTGTTCAACAGGGGCATGCAATTATAATTATTGATTTAATAATTCACAGCAGGGCCCATTGCTGCGCCCACCAAGAGTAACTGTCAGGCCTTACAGTGTTGTGTCAACACCACCACCACCACCACCACCACCAAAGGCCCAATTTTTCAGCCCCTGTTCAACAGGGACATGCAATTATAATTATTGATCTAATAATTCACAGCAGGGCCCATTGCTGCGCCCACCAAGAGTAACTGTCAGGCCTTACAGTGTTGTGTCAACACCACCACCACCACCACCACCATCAAAGGCCCAATTTTTCAGCCCCTGTTCAACAGGGGCATGCAATTATAATTATTGATCTAATAATTCACAGCAGGGCCCATTGCTGCGCCCACCAAGAGTAACTGTCAGGCCTTACAGTGTTGTGTCAACACCACCACCACCACCACCACCACCAAAGGCCCAATTTTTCAGCCCCTGTTCAACAGGGGCATGCAATTATAATTATTGATCTAATAATTCACAGCAGGGCCCATTGCTGCGCCCACCAAGAGTAACTGTCAGGCCTTACAGTGTTGTGTCAACACCACCACCACCACCATCAAAGGCCCAATTTTTCAGCCCCTGTTCAACAGGGGCATGCAATTATAATTATTGATCTAATAATTCACAGCAGGGCCCATTGCTGCGCCCACCAAGAGTAACTGTCAGGCCTTACAGTGTTGTGGCACCAGCACCACCATCAAAGGCCCAATTTTTACTACCACTGTTCAACAATTATATGTTATTACAATTCCTGATATAATAGTTGACAGCAGGGCGTTCCAGCACCCACCAAGAGTAACTGTGAATGCTTACAGTGTTGTGCCAACACCAACACCTAAGGGGCCAATTTCTGTAGAGTATATACGGCAGGTCCCTACTTTCAAACATCCAACTTACAAACGACTACTACTTGCAAATGGAAGAAGACAACAGGAAGTGAGAGGAAATCTACCCCTTGGAAGGAAAATTCTCTCCTGTAAGAATTAATATGGGAGAAAGGTGTCTCCTCTCTACTGATGCTTTATCACCAATCCTTGTTTCAATAAAAACACCACATTTCAAAATCAGTTGTCATTGGGACGCAAAGTGAGGTGAAATGTTCTGAACAGGGGCACAGACAGCAAAACAAATGTTACAGGGGTGATAACCCTTCCCTATGTTTTCCAAAAAGCTTAAAAATAGGTATTTGGGCTGGAGCTACACTTAAACAATGTAGCTGTTCAAAATTACAAACAGATTCTACATAAGAACAAACCTACAGTCCCTGTCTTGTATGCACCGCCTGTATACGGCTGTTCAGAGTATATAGGGCCTTTTTTATTTTGTGTGCGGGGTTCCCCTTAATATCCATACAAGACCCAAAGGGGCTGGTAATGGGCTGGGGTGGGGGGGGGGGGTGTGATGGGGTAGCTATGCCATTTTTCTTAAAGATTTTCATCCATATTACCGGGACCAGACATTACATTAAAGCCGCAAGCAGTTTTAAATGGCTTTTTTTTCCTTTAGAAATGTTATTTTGTGCAGGGACAGTTCTAAGCACGGGAAACACGTGGCACTTCACAGGCATACTTTAGACACCCCCCAGGTACAATATTTAAAGGAATATTTGACTCTTTTTTTTTTCACTTTATGCATCATTAAAATGACTGCTCCCGGAAAACGTCCGTTTTTAAAACTTCTTTTTGCATTGATACATGTCCCCTGGTGCAGAACCCGGGTTCCCAAACTCTGTTTAGGACAATAACATGGATAATAGTCGTTATAATTAGCACTTTAGAATCCGAACGTTCGCATCCATTGTATTTAATAGGGTTCTAATGTTCGTGCAAACTTTCGGTCCGTTCGCGGGTTCTGGTGCGAACCGAACCCGGGGGTGTTCGGCTCATCACTAATCTCTTGTATCATGTCTGCAGTCTCTGACCATCTCCTGTAGTATGTCTGCAGTCTCTGACCATCTCTTGTACCATGTCTGCAGTCTCTGACCAACCTCGATTGTATTATGTCTGCAGTCACTGGCCATCTCCTGTAGTATGTTTGCAGTCTTTGACCATCTCTTGAATCATGTCTGCAGTCTCTGACCGTACTATGTCTGTAGTATGTCTGGGGGCTCTTTCTACCAGACCTCCTAACAGAAGCCCTCTTTGTGTCCATCAGAGAGACCCCGCCTCCAGGTCCCATTAGTGTACTCTCTTCCTGTAATTTGTTTATTGTTAAGAGATAATTGGAGGATCCCAGGGTAATGAAGACTCCTTAGGGGATCATCTCTGTGTTGTGTGAGTCGTTGCCATAGAAATATTTGTAACGGGGAGGAGTTAGTAAGATGACCACGCCCATGTGGGGGCGCCAGAAATATTTCTGCACCCAGGCGTCGATGACCCTAGGATCGGCCCTGTCTATCTATCTGTCTATCTGAATTCACTTTAAAGCGGAGTTCCACCCTTTTTTTATGTTTATTAAAAGTCAGGAGCTACAAAAAGTGTAGCTGCTGGCTTTTAATAAACATACACTTACCTGCTCCACTGTCCAGCGACGCGCCGCCTGGAGCTCCGCTCCTCTCCCCCTTCCTCCGCCGGCGCGTCCATTCACAGTATGGGCACCCGGCCGTGACAGCTTTCGGCTTCACGGCCGGGCACTCACTGCGCATGCGCGAATGGCGCAGCGCTCTGTGAGTGGACAGGCGATCGCCTGGGACCTACAGGGAGGAGCCGCCACAAGGCGATATGACGTATCGCCTAGGCGGCTCCAGGGCGGAAGGAGGAAGTGGGACAGGAAGTCCCACTCCTACTGAAGCCCCCACTCCCCCCCCAAAAAAATTACATGCCAAATGTGGCATGTAAGGGGGTGAGGAGTGGAATAAAAAAAAGAAAAAAAATTGGGTGAAACTCCACTTTAAAGCGGGCCTTGCACCAAAAGCAAGGTCTAATGAATAAATAGTAGCCTACGTTCTCTTCTAAAACACTACTTTCACCCATAAAAAAAGCACCTGTGGAATAAAATGTTTAAAGCTGCACTCCAACTCCAAGTGTGGATTTTAGTGCTTAGATACAAATACCTATTTATTCCAGTTAAAGCGGAGCTCCGCCTGAAAAAAATAAATATTAAAAGCCAGCAGCTACAGCTACAGCAGCTGCTGACTTTTAATATATGGACACTTACCTGTCCTGGAGTCCAGCGATGTCCGCAGCAGAGGACGAGCGATCGCTCGTCACTCTGCTGCCCCCTCCGCCATCCTCGCTGAGGGAACCAGGAAGTGAAGCCTTGCGGATTCACTGCCCGGTTCCCTACGGCGCATGCACGAGTCGCGCTGCGCCGTTCTGATTGGTGCTCCTGTGTTCTGGGAGCCGGGTGTCTCCCAGAACACTACGGGAAGTCTGCGGGAAGTGACGTCACTCCCGCAGATTCCCGGAGAGAGGACTCCCGAATGTGGGTGAAAATACCGGAGGGGGGGAGGGTTCTGATGAGCGGAAGTTCCACTTTAGGGTGGAACTCCGCTTTAAGTACTAATTACAAAATACCCTAACAGTGTCTCCATCTATCTTTATATACCACGTAGTGTTTCTCCAGAATAATCTGTTTTCTGCTTCAGTCTGAAAGTGGACCTTTCCCTTTTTTTAAATAAAAATCACATTAAAGCGGAGCTCCACCCTAAAGTGGAACTTCCGCTGATCGGAACCCTCCCCCCCTTCGGTGTAACATTTGGCACCTTTCAGGGGGGAGGGGGGTGCAGATACCTGTCTAAGACAGGTATTTGCACCCACTTCCTGGGAGTCCTCTCTACGGGAAATCTGCGGGAAGTACGTCACTTTCCGCAGAATACCCGTTGTGTTCTGGGAGACACTCGGCTCCCAGAACACACGGGGACCAGTCAGAACGAAGGCATGCGCCGTAGGGAACCGGGCAGTGAAGCCGCAAGGCTTCACTTCCTGTTTCCCTCACCGAGGATGGCGGTGGGTGCAGCAGAGTGACGAGCGATTGCTCGTCCTCTGCTGCGGACGTCACTGGACTCCAGGACAGGTAAGTGTCCTAATATTAAAAGTCAGCAGCTGCAATATTTGTAGCTGCTGGCTTTTAATATTTTTTTTCGGCGGAGCTCCGCTTTAACGTGCATTTCTGTGTCTAATGTGTTTTGACTTCCTGGTTTCGTGAGGCAGTGGTGACATTGTCCCAGCCTCACAGCTGCATCCTGGAAAGGTTACGTTAACAGTACATTTTAAGGAAGATCTTATATGTAAACTTTGAGATCTTGCAAGATTTCAATTTTTTTTTAAAGATATTGGGAGAAAGGCATTTCTCCCTTGGTGTTGTTTAAATGTTGCCATGGCTTCAGCAATGATAGTGTTGGGTGGCATAATGCTGCCTACATTGCCATGACCAAAGCAACGTATAAACATTAACAGGGCCACATCTCCTACTGTGCATGCTTGAGATCTAGCGATGACATCATCAGTGGGTCAGCCAAGAAAGCACATAAAAAGAGGAAGGCCACTAATGACATTTTAGAATAGCATGGACAGCAAGACATTGAAAGAGCAGAAGCTGTCTAGTTCCCTCTCCCAGCATGCCCAGCGGTATCAACCTCCCGTTAGGTTGCCTCTGGGAAAGAACACCCAATATGGTTCGGCTTGTTGTACCTTCTAACATGAACCAGAGGTGGCAACGACACCTGCTGGTAACCGCGGGAAATACACCCAACTCAACCAAGGCTGGAACATAAGCTAATTTAGCCAAAACATGGAATCTGAACTAACTACAGTTCAGACATCCCACTAAATTTAGATCATAGCGCCTGGTCAACAGGAGGGCCATGAGGAGCGCGCTGCTCCGGTGAGCAGAGCGGAATGGACAGACGGAAGGACCCCGAAAGATCGCGTCTGCCCCTTATGTACCCTCTCCCAGCATGCACAGCAGGCCGACCACGCCCACCACACAACCGCCGAGAGGGAACACCTTAAGGCGTAGCAATGTCACCCATGGTTCAACCCTGACCTGATATGGCAGCGCCAACTACAGGCCACAGGGAACTACACACCAGGCGACTCCACATAGGCAGAAGCAAAGAAACCTAGCAATCAAAGCGGTCTGAGCCTGACTACTGACTCAGACCAACCCCTAAATTTAGACATATAGCACCCCTGAAAGTAAAGGGGCGCTACATGTACAGTGAGTCTAATAGGAGTGGTTTCATAATGATCAACCAGCTGCTGCAGCTGTAGGGCACTAATAAGGAAAACTGCAGGGTCTGCATCCCTTTAGACGTGATTTCCTATTGGGAGTATCTAACCAAAAATGAAATTTTTTGTTGCAGGGGATGCCTGAAATCTGACTTGTATCTTAGTGTAGACTTCTGGGAAAATCAGTAAGCCAATCACACAAGCAGGAAATTACATATCTGGGGTGTGTTCAGTACACATTCTGAACACCTCCAAGTAGCCATATTGCATTGCATTTTACAGAAAATTACAGAGCTGCAGATTGAAATGAAAAGGTATTTTTTAATAACATTCAATTACAATATGACTTGTGTCGCAATTGTATTTCCTATATTATTTTTTTTCATTTGGCTGGGCTTCTCCTATGGATCACAGGAGTGCAATTAATTTTTCACTCCTGTGACACGTTTTCAGCAGAGAAGACTGAAGTCTGCTCTCTGCGGATGTTACGGATATCAGTCCAGGCACAGCGTCATCCCGACAATGGAAGTCTGGATCCGTCAGCCTCTCAGCAAGCCACTGAGAGAGTGAGACGGATGTTCCGCCCCCTCCACAACCCAGCGCTCGAATGACCACGGAGGGAGATGTGCAGAGAGCTGTAACTGACAGTGTGTAGCTCTCTGCTCACGGAGCTGTGAAAACTGAGCGATCGGCAGTGTTGGATCGCTCGGTTTTCAGTGCAGAGTCACCGGGGGACAGATGCAGCATCGGATCGATGCTACATCCACCTAGGTAAGTATACAGTAAATAAAAAAAAAAGAAACCCTCACTTCTCTTTTAATGCTGCTTTACACTGCAACGCAAGAGTATGATACTTGTTATACATGTTATTTTCTGTAAAAATTTTCTAAGTAATGAATGGGGAAAAACAACAATAAAAAAACTAGTTTTATACTAAGGCTAATAACACACTGTAGGGACACAACTGATGAATTCTTCACTAAGGATTGTTGGTTATAAATCATCTGCAATACAGAATCAACATAAATGTTGCTGCCTGATAAATGAAATTGACAGATGGTAATAGAAAGGTCAGGCCTGAAACAGGCATTCTCTACATGGATCCATATATACATTAGCCCCAGGGGAGCAGTAAAATAAAACTACATGTGATATGGTCATATTAAATAGCTTTTGGATTTTTATTGCCAAGTGCTTAATGTAACCATTGATTGGCAGGAATATCTAATGAATAGCCTGCAAGAAAAAGGAATGTATTTTAGTTAAGACTATCACGTCTGTAACAAAAAGGTTCAGAGCTCAACATACAAGCACCATTTATAAAATGCGTCAGTTATTTCAATCATTTGTCTGTATATCACATACGGTATTTAAGGAGGGAGTCTAGCAACAATATGCAGAATTTCTCACAAGTGCTTAGTTAGTGCCCAACGGTAATTTGAAAGTGTTTTAGCCTACTAGTGGTGAATGGTATACCAGGGTGCAGAACTGTAAGGGGACAGGACCTATCCCATCAAATAATATGGCACATATAGGACTTTACAAGAGATAATAAATGAAGAAGATGTGTTTATCAGAGTATGTGGCAACAATCCACCTAAAGTGGACACTAAGTGCAAGGCACTTGAATGTTGTCTTGTGCATGTGTGGATTTCCTCCAGTGTCCCCCTACACTCCATAGACATACTGGCAGGGTAATTGGCTCTTGTCTAAATTTGCTGTGTGAGTATGCATGTAAGATAGGAACCTTAAATTGTTAGACCTTGAGGAGAGGGGCTGATATATATACAGTATGTAAAGCAGTGCATAAAATTGTCAGCTCTATACAGTATAAATGTCTGTCATAAATAGATAATAAATAGATAATAAATAGATAATAAATAAAATAAGTATTTCAAATAAATACATTCTGATTCAGATAACCTTTAACTTTTTGATCTGGCAAGGAGATATCTTCCCCCGAGTATTATTTTTCCAGTGGGAATTACGGTGGATTTCTGTCCTGAATTCTACCTCGCCCCGGGCCTCAATGAGGCTTTCAATTTCAAACCATTTCACTCTCGGGCGGTGCGCTTGCGCGGCGTTAGAAAAAGTCCTGCAAGCAACATCTTTGTGGTGGCTTGGTAAAGCTCACAAAACGCCCCTGCCCATAGAAATGGGCAGCGCTTCCAAATCGCCTTAAAAGCGATTTGAAAGCGCTGCAAAACTGGACTTTTTTTCCTTTTTTTTAAGGTCACGTTCTGACATGACCTTAAAAAATCTGCCCTGCTAGAGCCCGAAAAGCACAGCTAAATCGCCGCTAAAGCACTGCAAAAATGACTGGTACGTTAGCGCTGTTTTAGCAGCGCTGCAGTGTGAAAGGGGTCTAAGGAAGCTTGCCGCATCATGAGTGCTCCTGGCCTCCTGTCGGATAATGCCTCAGACGATCTGCACATGGCCCAGAAACAACACGACGCATGCGTGATCCAGCCTGACTTGTTTATTACGATCGCTGACCAAGTTACTAGGGCAGCAAGTAACGTAAGAGAGGGTTTGGCTGTTCTGTGATTAGTTGGACAGACAGTTATTTCTCAGCACGGGCTGGCTAAGCAGCAGATCAGATATCATGCTGATTGCTTCAACGAAACATTCATAGGATAAATCACATCTCATCTACAGGTGAATACCAAGGGCTGTCTGTGTACAATGCCCAGTCCCGGGTAGGTATCTGAAAACATTCATCTGCCACTTAAGTCCCTTCTACACCCCTCATATTATCATATACAAGGAGCTTCCTGCCTTATTCTACCTGAGGGTGAATGTCTGCAATTCTTTTTTATTTCCAAAACAATTCTTTACATTAAAGTGATAATAATATATAATCATATTATTACACCTGTATGCATGGCCCGGTCAACGCAACACCTTGACACTTGTCATCCCTTTTTGCAATTTATTTTTTAGTCCAGGATTGATTGTGCTACATACTCTAAGTCTGGAAAGGAGTACTGGGGGTGTACGCACGGCCTGGCCAACACAGCACCTTGACACTTGTCATCCCTTTTGCAATTTTTTTTTTTAGTCCAGGATTGAGTGTGCTACATACCCTACATCTGGAAGGGAGTACTGGGGTTGTACGAATGGCCTGACCACCACAGCATCTTGACACTTGTCATCCTTTTTGCAGTTTTTTTACTCCAGGATTGAGTGTGCTACATACCCTAAGTCTGGAAAGGAGTACTGGGTTTGTACGCATGGCCTGGCCACGGCAGCACCAGGACACTTGTCATCCTCCTTTTTGAGTTTTTTTTTTAGTCCAGGTTTGAGTTTGCTACATACCCTAAGTCTGGAAAGCAGTACTTGGGTTGTATGCACGGCCTGAGCACCTTGACAATAGTCATCCCTTTTTCCATATTTTTTAGTCCAGGATCGAGTGTGCTACATACCCTAAGTCTGGAACTGGGGTTGTACACTTGGCCTCCACCCACCCCCCCAATACATCTCAGTCAGTGTGTGCTGTATACATCCAGCACTGGGAGAATGTAATTGGCAGATTCTGCCTCGCTGTCGCTGACCTGTGGGTGATCGCGGCCGCTTGCTCCCGGAGTCTCTCCTCGCTGCCTGTGCTGTGTGTCTTCTGAGGCTTAGGTCTCTCTCTCAACTGTCCCCTCACCTCCTCTCTCTCAGCCATCCTCTGTCAGCCCGCCCCTCTGTCAGCCACCCTCTCTGTCAACCTGCCCCTCTGTCAGCCACCCTCTCCGTCAACCTGCCCCTCTGTCAGCCACCCTCTCCATCAACCTGTCCCTCTGTCAGCTACCCTCTCTGTTTGCCCCCCTCTCTGTCAGCGCCCTCTCTCTGTCAGCCCCCCTTCTCTGTCAGCAACCCTTTCTGTCAGCACCCCCCTCTCTGTCAGCCTGCCCATCTCTGTAAGCAACCCTGGAAAAAGGAAGGTGCGCCAAACTAAGTGCAGTATATAAGAGTATTTAATAAATGGCAGTAATAAAAATCGCCAAATGGCTACTCACAAGATGATGTAAAATAAAGGCATGTATGTAGGGTGGTCCGGTGTCAGCAACAGCAGTCCGTGGGTAGATGTTGGGCCCAGATGGAGAAGTGCTGGAGGAAATGGCAACGGTCCGGTGTCTGCAAGGAAGGTCCTCGGCATGTAGGCACTCAGGCTGTATTCGGTGCCTGACCTCCTGTGAGCCAGGAGCAGATCAGAAAGTGCCCCTCAGTGTGCGCCTCAGCGTGGAGCGCAGCGCGGCGTCGGACCGGAAGTGACGTAGGAGAGGGAACGGACCAATGGGATGACGCGTTTCTCAGCATCCGCTGTTTCATCAGATCCATGCAGTCCATTACAAAAGACAAACAATATATAGTAGAGAGAGGTGCTGTGATAGGTCAACAACACACATGCATTTTTATAAAAATCGCTGTGATTGGCTACATAGGTTGCATAGAAGATACCTGGCATATTAAATGGAGATGTAAGGGAATAGATAAAAACAGCACATTCCATATATGGCTAAGCATACATGGAAGGACATAAACATGAAGATGATGTATTTAAATATAAAGATAATGTATTTAAATGAGGTGCAAGAGGATGCCTGTTGGAAAATTTAAAAAGACGCACCCACAGGAAAATTCTGTATATGACACATGTAAAGAAACCAGCAATGAACGGGGATGATATAAGTGTAGAAACATATGTGAAAAACCACACATGTAAAACAAATATATGAAAGAGGGGGGGACACATATACTTCTGAAAGCAATTTATGATGAGAAGTGTGTCTTAAAAATTTATGAATAGCTAACGGCATGAAGGGAATATAAATTTAAGATAACTAATAGAGAATTATATATAATAAAATCTATTGGGGCCCCGCCAACCAATTGTAGTACTAGATTAGACAAAATTAAAGTAATATAGTATAATATAATCTACCGCCCTGTTAAGCTGTGTGTGAACGCAAAAACACATACATACACGTGTAAATATGTCTGTTAAATATTTTTATTAATCTTTTCCCACATTACATTACATACATAACAATACAAAAATAATTATAAACACATACACATAACACACATATACGGTCTCAATGAATACCCCTTCATTAAAATGAACTAAAAGCTTTAATAGTAATTTATACTGAGAGATCTTTTTATCCTGAAGGAGATATATCCAACTATATGGCCTTCCTATTCTAAATCCACTAGTTAGAGGAGTCAGCGCAAATAGGGAAGAGGGGGAAAAAGGTGAAGAAGAGACAGGTCGAACAAAAAGAAAAAGTCGAGAAGGGAGAGAGAAGAGAGAGAGGGAAGCCAGACAGATCAGATAAGAGAGAGAGAGAGAAAAAAAAAAAAAGGGGGGAAAAGAAAAAAGAAAGTGAAGGATTCCTAATGGAAGTGAATTATAAAAAACGACTAAGTCAAGAAATAAATAGTACTGTATGTGTAATGTATAATAATTTAAGGCGGCACCCACCCCAAGCCTACCTATATATACAAAAAAAAAAAAGGGAAAGGGAAGGAAAAAAGAAAAAAAAAGAAAGTGAAGGATTCCTAGTGAAAGTGGATTATAAAAAATAACTAAGTCAAGTGATAAATAATATGTGTAATGTATAATAATTTAAGGGGGCACCAACCCCAAGCCTACCTATATATATATATATTAAAAAAAAAAAACACAGAGAGGGGAAGGAGGGTAAGAGGGGAAGACAGTGAAGGGGCTACTCCCTCCCACCCAGATCCCCAATCCCCTCCATAAAAACCTCTGATTCCCTAAACTCTCTCCATCCTGTCAGTGCACTCCCTCTCTGTCAGCCCCCCCTCTCTCAGCCCCCCTCTCTGTCAGCCACAGCAGGGTTCACTGTGCCAGCCAGCCACCCACTCACTTACCCACAGCAGAGAGCCAGGCCAGGCACCCACAGCTTGGTGCACTATGCCAGCCAGCCAGCCACCCACCCACTGACCCACAGCAGGGAGCCAGGCCAGCCACCCACAGCAGGGTGCCTCATGCCAGCCAACCACCCACTGATCCACAGCAGGGAGCCAGCCACCCACAGCAGGGTGCACTGTGTCAGCCAGCCACCCACAGCAATCAATAACAAAAACAGAAGAGCCAAATCCCCTCCCACGTCACTGGTTGCCCAATAACTGGAGCCGCTTGGCTGGTGATCATAGTAAACAAGTCAGGCTGGATCGCACATGCGCCGTGTTGTTCCTGGGTCATACGCAGATCGTCAGAGGCATTGTCCGGTGTGAGGCTGTATTCGGCAGAACACCGGCGCCAGCAGGACATGCCTTTGCGCTTCATTCCACTGTCACCTGGCAATGATACGCTCCCTCTGTGCATGTCGGTGGCTCACCGACGTCTGACATCACTTGCGCAACGCATGCCCCATGTGGATGTCCCCACTGGATATTGCTGCCCTGGGGACCCCATTGGCCCCATTACCCTTTGGCCTGCCCACTCATGCCTTGCATGGCCTATGGGGAGTGGTTTTATACCATCCCCCAACATCTATAAAGGGGAGTCTGCCAGGTGATTAGCTGGCAGTTCATATGTCCTGGACCTACTGACACTACGCTACATAGCACGGCTATATTCTGCGTAAGTATGGATGCTATGGGCTTTTTCCATCAACTTTTAGAGCTGCTTTCAACCTTTCTGTTTTTCACCTCTATGTGTACTACCCAGGTTTTTTAGTTCTACCTCTGATTTTCCCCTTCTCCTCCTCCTCTATTTTTTCCCCCTTTTTTCCCCTTCCCTCTTTGTCTTTCCTTCCCTCCCCTCCTTCTTTTCCCCTCCCCCCTTTCCCCCTTCCCCCAGCCTTCTTTCCTTCCCCTTTCTCTTTTTCTTCGCTCATTTCCCTCTCCCTATTCCCATTCCTGTTACAGCAGCAATACACACTAGTATATTTTCTTATACAGGTATATGCTCTATATTCTGATTACTCCCTATATACCTTTATTAATATTATTAGGATTGGCTGGTTACCTTTATGCAATCCTTGTGGGCTCCAACTAACACAGCGTCTATCACCCTCCATCTGACATTGTTTTTGCCCCTTACCCTGGGGTTTCGATTTTTCACTTACCTGTCCCCAGTTTTTTTTTTTCATCTGTGGACGCAATGCGGTGGGGCACATCTGAGAGACAACTGCTACATTATCTAATGTAGTGGGCATTTAAATTTGGGGGGGAGCATCTGGGTTATTCAACCCAGATGTACTAGTTGTTAGGGAATCTGAGAATCTCTTTTGTGGTTCTTGGAGGACTCTGGTGGTGCAAGGTTCCCTGCGGCCTGCAGGTGGCGTTGTCACCCTGGGCCGGAGTTGAACCCGCACCGCAAGACTGTTCCTTTTTGTCCTTTCCTGGCGCTGGTACAGCGGGGCGGGGAACCCGCTGTGACGCAAAGGGAGAGGAGATAAAAGGGGCGGACGCCCTGACCTTGGGGTTCAGAGTTGGAGGACGCGGCCGCGCCCAGGCACCTTCAGCCTGGGTGCTGGCGTTCCGGAGTTCCGGGCCCAGGTGCCCTTGACCTGGCCGGAGCGAGGGATGGAGTCCATCCCAGGCACCTTAAGCTTGGGGTGAAGTACTATGATCAAGGTCTGGGGCCCAGTAACTTCGACTGGGTTCCGCGAGGGTGGAGGAGTCCGAGGGGCCCTAAGGTGTTGGGACCCGTATCTGAGGTGAGGAGGCCGGGGAGTGTAACCCTTCCGAATAGCCCGGCATACAGCATTAATCCGGTGACGGTGGGGCCTCTGGTAACTCTCTTGGAGGGATGTCTTCCCCCTGACAGGGGCTGCAATGTAGCGAAGGTATCTCCAGTTCCATTTCATTAGAGTCGCTGGAAGAGACTCTGAAGCCAAAAAGTACGTTTTACAGCCACTGTGCTTAGCAACCGTTGGTGAAACCTCAACGGTTTAGTTTCTTTGAGGATTATGCCTTGACCTACTCCCCACCAATACTGAACTGTTCTATGGGTCTCAAACTGTCTGATCGCAAAGGACTATTTGTTTGCCGTTATGGAATAAATAAGTGTTGGAGCCTTTTCAGTGTGTGGTACTCCAATTACTGGGAGCAAAGGGGGTTATCAGCAGAACAGACTTGGCTCTGAGCGTATACACAGCCCGAAGGTAATCTGATGCTGGCCTTCACCTCTACATGCTGTAATATAGAGGACATGGGCCGCGGCGCACCTTGCTCTCCCCTTCAAGGTGCCCCTAGACCGGAGCCAAAGTAACCGCTAAAGAAGAGAGAGAGGGTGAGGCCACTACACTGACATAACCATACATTGTGAGTATTCTTTGTATGCCATAATAGTGTTTTGGTTCACCTGTAATTACCGTATATACTCGAGTATAAGCCGAGTTTCTTTTTCGTACATCACGGGACACAGAGCGACTTAGTCATTACTAATGGGTTATATAGATTACCTTCAGGTGTTGGCACTGGCCAATTCCAAAACCGGAAGTACCCTCCCCTATATAAGCCCCTCCCACCCGGGAACACCTCAGTTTTTTGCCAGTGTCTAAGGTGTTGGCCAAAGAGTAACATGTGTTTTCACTGGGCTTGCGTACAGGTTCTTTTGGGCCTTAGTAAGCTGTTCCGGATCCCACCAAAAAAGCTTCATAGCTAAACGGTCGGTACCCGGGCCTTGCAGCAGAAGAGCAAGGTTTTGCCTGTAATGCTTCTCTTAGGAGGGCTGGACCCTGGGATCCAGAGCTCTGGTCATACCCACGACCAAGATGTTGTCTGTGCAGGGTGCTATACAGGTCCAGGGGAGTGGAATCCTTGGGAACCCGGTCCCTGAAGGTTTAATTACAATGCCTGCCGTGATAGGTGAAGTTTGGACTTCTGTGGACCAAACAAAGTCCTGCGGCGGGGATCAGGTAAGTGGGGGCCCCCAGGAACTTGGTTCTATTGGGGGACCCCCAAGCCTAATTTGTCTTTCTGTCTGTTACCTAACGGTATTCCCGCTAAATATCTGTGTTTGCCTATAACTACTGAAAATGTAAAATTTTAATAGTAGTCAAGAAAAAAAAAAAAAAAACAGGGGCCGCGGTACCTGTGTTAAACCACTAGAGGCCGCTGTAGTCCATTTTTCTTGTCATGTGGATCTTTGGTTTTCTCAAGTCAAAAGATCCAGGCAGCTGGTAAGTTTCTCTGTGGGAATCCACTTCCTCTGCCCTGTTGCTGCGCTCATCCACCGCACAGGCCCTCCGGCAAAAAGGGCCCTGGCTCCTAGTCCCCTGTTTGATTTCAAAAAGGGCGCCAATGGCGCACGGGCGCTGCGCGCGGGCGCGTGCACGCGCCTCCTATGAAAAAAAGGGGCGGGGCGGGTGGATGACGCTCGATGCGCGCCGCGGCGCTTCTGCGCATGTGCGGGCGTCCCAGCATGGTTAAAAGACACAGTACAAGTGTCAGCTGCATGCAAACAGAGCTAGCAACAAACAGTGGCACACAGAGGCGGTTGATGCAGGTATCCCCATAGAAAGGCACTTTAGTGGACACCAGCTGGTATATAGCAGCACCTGTGTTAGACTATTACCAGCAAAATTGGTGTATGACGACGGGAATACCTCAGCTTTGTGCTTAAAGGATATGTCGTCCAGACGCTCCGGAAATAGATCTTCCAGGAAGCCAAAGGGGTCTCCATCGGGCTCTGAGGATATTGGGCATGCTTGTACTGCACCAATCTCCCCTGAGAATTCAGAGGTCAGTAGCCGTAGAAACCCCGCAGGAATGCCTGGTGCTGCGGCTGTCCCCAGTCCACCTGCTCCTGTATATATAACAGAGGAGGTTTTATCCTCAACTCTGGGAGGATTGGAAGAGAGATTAACAGCATTGATCGCTGCTTCCCTGTCTCAGGAAAAGCGCGTCCGATCTCCGTCTCCTCCTTCAGAGTGCCTGTTAGTGGAGGAACAGCCCCACACAGAGATCGACCTACCTGAAGGGGATCAGGATGAGGTTGATTCAGTTATGGAGGAATAAACAGTGGAAGAACCTTTCTCAGCTTCTCAGGCTGAAAGATTATGGGTTCAGTCTCTGACTAATATGGTCCGATCAGCATTTAAAATGCCTCTGGCGGAACCACCATCCACTACGGTTTCCTCGCTGGGGTCGCTAAAAGCTCCCAGGCTGTCTGTTCCTTCCCAATCCACCCTTTATTAGAAGGGCTTATTTACCAGGATTGGGAGCATCCTGATAAAATATTTGCTCCCCCCAAGAGATTTCCGGTGATCTATCCCATGGAGGATAAGTTAATAAGAAAATGGAGGGTCCCTACAGTGGACGCAGCCATCTCTTCTGTTAACAAATCACTGACATGTCCAGTAGATAATGTTCCAATGTTCAAAGACCCAATAGATAAAAAATTGGAGTCTTTACTAAAATCTGCTTTCTCTACAGCAAGTATGGTGACACAACCTGCGGTAGCAGCGATTGGAGTCTGCCAAGCAGTGAAAGATCAGTTGAAACAAGTCTTAAGGGACTTACCAGATCAGCAGGCTCTTGCCCTAGCTGACCTGCCTAGAGCCTTGTGTTTGCGGTGGACGCCATAAAGGATACAATCCAACAGGCCTCCCGCTTTACGCTGTCTATAGTACATATGCGTAGGCTTCTGTGGCTCAAAAACTGGTCTGCTGAAGCTCCCTGTAAAAAAACTGCTGGTTAGCTTCCCATTTCATGGAGAACGCTTATTTGGAGAAGATCTGGACAAATATATCCAGAAAATTTCTGCCGGTAAAAGTTCACTCTTACCGGTTAAGAACAAGGGTAGAAGTCCTTCTTTTAAGAGGCCTACTTCTCCAGTCCCGGGCACATCGGCTGTGAAGCAGTTCCGACGGCCTCCGCGGTCAAATTCAGGGGGCAGAAATCAGGGACAATCACTGGGTAACAAGAAGCCCTGGATCAAGAGAGGTACAAAACCTCCCCCCAAGGCATGAAGCGTTGCCCCCACTCAATCGGGTGGGGGGAAGACTTCAGTTGTTCACAGAGACCTGGCGGGACACCATCAGAGACAGATGGGTGCTCTCCGCAGTAAGTCTGGGATACAAGCTGGAGTTAAAAGGCACTCCTCCTGCCAATTTATGAGGTCAAACATGCCAAGAGATCCCCAAAAGAGAGGATCCCTCCTTCTGGCACTAGAACAACTATTGCTCCAAGGTGTAATCATGAAGGTTCCCCTGGAAGAAAGCGGATTCGGGTTTTACTCGAACCTTTTCACAGTCCCCAAACCAAATGGGACGTGAGGCCCATATTAAATCTAAAAGGGCTAAACAAGTTCCTAAATATCAGGACTTTTCGGATGGAGTCGATCCGATCGGTGGCCACCGCCCTACAAGGGCAGGAATGGCTAGCCTCGATCGACATAAAGGATGCTTATCTGCATATTCCCATCTTTCCGGCCCACCAGAAATTTCTACGCTTTGCAGTAGAAGGGCGCCATTTTCAGTTCAGAGCCTTACCTTTCGGTCTGGCCACAGCACCACGAGTGTTCACAAAAATTCTGGCCCCATTATTGGCCAATCTAAGAACACAGGGTGTAACGATAATGGCATATCTAGACGACCTGCTACTAATAGACCACTCAGTGGAAAAGCTGGAAGTAGCTATTCACAAGACAATCGAGTATCTGGAATATCACGGTTGGATTATCAACCGGGACAAGTCAGCTCTAAGACCAGTCAAAAGTCTGGAATACTTAGGGCTAAGGCTGGATTCAAATCAGAGAAAGATTTTCTTACCTCCAGAGAAGGTGTCGTCTTTAAAAGATTTGACCCACTTAGTGGGTACAAAAAGAAAAACCATCCATACGCCTCTGCATGAGGCTGCTGGGAAAGATGGTGGCTTCATTCGAAGCGGTACCCTACGGTCAATTCCATTCAAGGAATTTGCAAAGGGCCATACTGTCAGCCTGGAACAAAAAAGTTCAGGCTTTAGACTTACCAATGTCCCTGTCCCCTTCCGTTCGCAAGAGCCTCCATTGGTGGTTGGTTGCCCCAGAATCTGGAAAGAGGGAAACCCTTCAGTCCGGTTTCTTGGAAGGTGGTCACTACAGATGCCAGCCTCATAGGCTGGGGGGCAGTACTGGAGCAATGGTCTCTCCAGGGCAAGTGGTCAGAAGCAGAAAAGGCCCTGCCCATCAATCTCTTAGAGATACGAGCAGCCCGGTATGCCCTAGTAGCATGGACATCCAAACTCCAAGGGTCCCCTGTCAGAATTCAATCAGACAATGCCACGGCAGTGGCATATATCAATCACCAGGGTGGCACCAAGAGTCGTGCAACCCAGAGGGAAGCAAATTGCATCCTGGAGTGGGCAGAAAAATATGTCCCAGCCATATCCGCGGTTTTCATCCCAGGAGTGGAAAATTGGAGAGCGGACTTTCTAAGTCGCCAACAATTATGCCCGGGGGAATGGTCTCTTCACCCCGAGGTTTTCCAGGCAATATGCCAGCGGTGGGGGAACACCGATGTAGATCTGCTAGCATCCAGATTCAACGCAAAGGTGGACAGATTTGTGTCTCGCACAAGGGATCCCCTAGCTTGCGGCTCGGATGCCTAGTGTTCCCTTGGGATCAGTTCGAGCTGATATATGCATTCCCACCGCCACAATTGTTACCACGCGATTACTCCGCAGAATCAGGGTAGAAAAGAAACCAGTGATTCTGGTGGCTCCAGCGTGCCCCTGAAGGGCATGGTACGCGGAGATTGTAAAAATGTCAGTGAGGAGTCCTTGGACCCTCCCACATCGTCCGGACCTGCTGTCGCAGGGGACCGATATACCACCCTTCCTTACCAGCCCTAGGTTTGACGGCCTGGCTATTGAAGCCCACATTCTGAAAAAGAGAGGGCTCTCTAATTCTGTGGTATCTACCATGATCAATGCCAGGAAACCGGTATCCAGGCAGATCTATTATAGGATCTGGAAAGCATACATTACGTGGTGTGAGGCCAAGAAATGGCATCCACGTAAGTACGTGATAGGGAGGATTTTGGACTTCCTACAGTGGGCTGTAGATAGGAAGCTTGCCTTGAGTACTATCAAGGTCAGATTTCGGCCTTGTCAATATTTTTTCAAAGGCCCTTGGCTTCGCATTCACTAGTCAAAGCCTTTATACAAGCAGTGATGCGTATTAGCCCTCAGGTTAGTATTCCCATATGTCCTTGGGACTTAAACCTGGTCTGTCGGTTCTACAGAAACAACCGTTTGAACCATTACAACACATTTCCTTGGTTCTTCTCACCAGGAAATTGATTTCTTAGTAGCCGTTTGTTCGGCTAAAAGAGTATCGGAATTAGCCGCCTTGTCCTGTAAGGAGCCATATCTGGTTGTCCATAAGGACAGAGTAGTATTACGTCCTCATCCAGCTTTCTTCCTAAGGTGGTATCGAGGTTTCATTTGAACCAAGATGTGGTTCTTCCTTCTTTTTTCCCCAAACCTAGCTCGGTAGAGGAAAAGTTATTACATTCTTTGGATGTAGTAAGAGCAGTTAAAGCTTATCTAAAAGCCACTGCTCAGATTCGCAGAACGGATTCTTTATTTGTTCTGCCGGAAGGCCCCAGAAAGGGTCAGGCAGCATCAAAATCTACTTTAGCCAAGTGGATTCGACAGGTCATAATACAAGCCTATGGCTTGAGAAAGAGACCGCCTCCGTTCAAGGTTAGGGCGCACTCCACAAGAGCAGTTGGAACTAAATCATGGGCAGTGCATCACCAGGCCTCCCTGGCTCATGTATGTAAGGCCGCAACATGGTCTTCGGTACACACGTTTACTAGGTTCTACCAGGTAGACGTTAGAAGTCAGGAGGATGTTGCCTTTGGGCGCAGTGTGTTGCAGGCCGCAAAAGATCCTCATGCCTGATGGCGCCCAACTTATGTATCCCTCCCCTCATTTGGCATTGCTTTGGGACGGTCCCATTAGTAATGACTAAGTCGCTCTGTGTCCCGTGATGTACGAAAAAGAAAAAGGGATTTTTATAACAGCTTACCTGTAAAATCCTTTTCTTGGAGTACATCACGGGACACAGAGCTCCCACCCCTCTTTTTGGGACACTTATTGCTTGGCTACAAAACTGAGGTGCTCCCGGGTGGGAGGGGCTTATATAGGGGGTTTGGAATTGGCCAGTGCCAACACCTGAAGGTAATCTATATAACCCATTAGCAATGACTAAGTCGCTCTGTGTCCCGTGATGTATTCCAAGAAAAGGATTTTACAGGTAAGCTGTTATAAAATCCCTTTTTTTCAGCACATTTTTCGTGCTGAAAATGCCCCCCTCGGCTTATATTTAAATCTGTGTCCGACTTCAACTTTGTGCGCCTGTAGCCGCACTCTTCCTCTACAAGTGTGCAAAAGTTTGGTGTCCAGAGGATTTATGGCGGGAGAGCACTGATTTTTCAAAGCCGGGCACCACTTCCATAGACTCCATGTTAAAAGTCAGTCTAGTCACGCAGCGCTGGAGATCAGGTAGGGAGATTGGGCACAGTGACAGTGAGGCATTGGGCACAGTGAGGCATGGGCACAGTGAGGCATGGGCACAGTGAGGCATGGACACAGTGAGACATGGGCACAGTAAGGCACAGTGAGGCATGGACACAGTGAGGCACAGTGAGGCATGCACATGGACACAGTGAGGCAAAGTGAGGCACAGCGAGGCATGCAGATGGAGACCCTAGGCTTATACTCAAGTCAATAAGTTTTCTCAGTTTTTTGTGGTAAAATTAGGTGCCTCGGCTTATATTCGGGTCGGCTTATACTCGAGTATATACGGTATACTTATTGTTCAATTGTGTATATACTCATATGTTTATCATTACATCCCAGACCATTGTACCTTGCTCTTATCCTGCCCTTAAGAAGGAATTTCTTTATATTCTAAAAAAAATTGGGAATTTTCCTGTGAGCTTTCTTTCTAGTTTTTAATCTCATGAGACCAACCTTGTGTTCCAAATTATAAACTATATGGTACTGGATCTACATTTGTATGGTTATTTGATTTGGTTTTAATTTTGTACTATGTGACTGTGATCACTATTTTATCATGTGAAAATAAAATGTATTGATCTAATCATACTGTATCTTTACTACTATTACTATCATCTGCCTTTAAAGTCCCACTGGGGCCGACTCCTTTGTTCTACATATTTTGAGTGAGGGTCCAGGACCCCTAAGCAGTATATAGCTTAGTATGTAACTTTTTAAAGACACAATTAACATTTCTAGTCATCCCAATATAATAAAG